>CM065299.1:99649651-102049651 GCA_032871835.1 Dipteronia dyeriana
GCCGTACATACGACTTTCATCGAATACGGCTTTCCACAGAATTCCATACTCGATCTCATAGATACATATGGAATTCTGTTTACTCACTTTAAATTGAGTATCCGTTCCCCCCTCCCCCCCCCCTCTTTCCTGCTAGGATTGGAAATCCTGTATTTTACATATCCATACGATTGAGTCCTTGGGTTTTCGAAATAGTGTATGTTAAAAGAAGTGCTTCGAATCATTGCTATTTGACCCGGACCCGTTCTAAAAAAGTCGAGACATTTCGAATTGTTTGTTGACACAGACAAAGTAAGGGAAAACTTCAATATTGGACCTTGGACATATAATAGTTCCGAATCGAATCTCTTTAGAAAGAAGATCTTTGTCTCACGGTAGCCTGCTCCAGTCCCCTTACGAAACTTTCGTTATTGGGTTAGCCATACACTTCACATGTTTCTAGCGATTCACATGGCATCATCAAATGATACAAGTCTTGGATAAGAATCTACAACGCACTAGAACGCCCTTGTTGACGATCCTTTACTCTGACAGCATCTAGGGTTCCTCGAACAATGTGATATCTCACACCGGGTAAATCTTTAACCCTCCCCCCTCTTACTAAGAGTACAGAATGTTCTTGTGAATTATGGCCAATACCAGGTATATAAGCAGTGATTTCAAACCCAGAAGTTAAAACAAGCAAAAATAATAACAATAAAACAATAGTTGAAATGAAAAACCCATTTTAGTTTTTTATTTCTTGAAAATTAGTTATAAGAAATTAAGATTGTTAGAAAATGGAGATGAAAATTGCATGACTTGGAGATTTAAAACGGTTTGGTTAGTTAGCTTGGTCGGATCTTAGCTTAGAAATCACATGAATATTTGGTATAAATTAATGATGGATGAGCAAATTTATAATTTTTCATTAATGATAATGAGCAATTAAAGGCGTTAAATGTTTCATTATATAATAAAATGAAAAAAAAAAAACTAAATTATCTCAAATTGGTATTGTGATAGACGTGCCTTCCATTTTTCAGGTCTTCTTGCTTTGCTACTCTGTTCTTCACTTCTTCATTTGACCTATGGATGTGTCATTGGGGTATCGGTATTTTATAATTTTTTTTTTGAATTATTAGTTTTTACAACAATTTCAAGGTTTTGGGCAGAGCAATACGACTCAAACCTACGATCCGTAGGATCCGTTCCTGTTTGAATAAGAATTTTGGGTCAAATTAATGTCAAATGTTTGTTTTATACGCAAATGCTTGAACCTTGAGTACATAATAACAAGTTAACAACCGAGTCCGTTGTTTGTTGTCCACAGAATTTAAAATCACAAAATAAGATCTGTTTTATATTATTGATTTCATTGTATAGTGTTGTTCTTCCTGACACAGATTGTAAATGCAGAGGTACCCTATGCATCTTCTCCTGGGTTATCACTTGAGCTTGTTTTTAGGATTTTTTTGATGACCATAAAACAAGAACCTGAACCAGGACATCTTCCAGAGATTAAAAATGGACCTACAAATCGATTGTCTAGGTGCGTTCTCATGCGCAGCAAATTCTCTCGACTCCATGTGCACTTCTTCCTGCAAAGTACAGTAGAGTGATTGATTTTATTCTTCCATGTACATAAAGCTTACGAAAAAAAGATGATATATTTTGACAAATTTCATATCTAAGAGTACAGTGTACTTACATCAACGATGAATTTAAACCCGATCTGTATCTGACCTTTGTAGGTGTTGTCTTCAAGTACTACATTGAACGGAGCTGGTTGCACTTCTATTAGTCCTCTGTCACTGCCCTCGGTAATTATTCCGCCTAGGTGGAATCTGCATCGAAAATTAACATAAACAGTCTAATGTAAAAGGATCTTGAATAAATATTTGTCAAATAATTAACAAAACATGTAAATTTTGGTTTTCCTAACAGCATAAATTGCTATGCCCTACTCACTTCTAGCAATCCTATTTATAAATATGATGGGTTACAGCGAGATACTGATGACTGATGAGATTGATGGTCAAGTACTCAAGTTAATAAACCGGGGTTTCGAACAGGAAAACATCCTGCACGGTGCAGACTTAGATATACTATCTAACTGCATAAAAATCTGTTGTGTTTATGATCAGTCTTCTCGTGGCACATACTTCTATCTGAGTGCAAAAGAGAATAGAATCGAGGTGTAACTTAGAGAAATTTAATAGCATAAGCATGGCTTAAAGATTTCCTTACATGGTTTGACCGACAAATCCACCGTCTGTGAGGAACTCCAAATCCATGATCCTGAATTTGATATGGGTCAACCTTTTCCAATCAGATGGTGGGTATTCAAAGCTGAATTTCTCATTCCACCACACTTTGTCATCTTTAACTGCATATAACAAAACTCAGTGACCAGGATACTCGAAAATACAAACATATAGAAGATAATAGAAGCATTTAAACCTGATGATACTTTGCTTCTATGAACTTGATTTCCACATTGTACAATGGCATAATATGTTGGTGTTCCTATAATCAAATAATCAAACTTAACCAGTTGAAAAGCTCCATATAATTAGAAAAAGTGATATAGATTGGACAATTGAACTTGAAGAGAGAACGAAACAATGCATTCTTTATGAATATTCAAGAGAAGAGGTAGTACCAAAAAGATTCGTGTGTCTAATGCCTTCAGCATTAACAAGAAGTACTTCCAGGATTCCTCCTTTCATGTGTCTGTGCCCACGTGAACAACGGAACACTAAATAATAAAGACAGTTTTATAAGTTCACTTGATTTAAGAGTCATAACTGCGGGACAGTTTAAGATGTTTCTAATCAATCCTGAAATTAATGGGCATCAAAGAAAACTGCATAGACAATAAATTTCAAGTAACATTTCATCAATAAATTATGAGGTGGTATAGATTTAACATGGATAGATTTGTGTAATTAAACCTTTCAATAAATAAAGCGGTTGTGTTGTTTTCAGTTCAATATAGGTTAAATAATTCAAAATTTAAAGAAAATATTCAGGTTTTCTTACAGGGACAGAATAGTTCCATCTGACTCGAGACACTTTACAAGTTTCATCTCAAAGTTGCCTTGGATCAGCTGGCACCGTTTATTATAATATTGTTTCTCTTTCACTTAAACTAATAGCTAGTAACCAGTAATTAATCCAAGATATTAACCTCAGTTCAGAATCATTATTTCAGCAACTATGAGTTTCGAGAAAATTACTTCCAACAAATTGCAAAACAAACCAAGGAATCAATTGAACAGACTTACCTGTTGCATACAATCTGTTGAAATAATATAAGGATGATTAATTTGCTTCAATCATGCTAAACCAAATGCCTTCCTTGATTCATTCTCATCCACCAATTTTCTCAGTTTCTCCACATCTTCCCATCTACCCTCATCTGCATACAAGTCAAACAAAATCATGTGATAGGTTGTATTTTTTGGGTCCAAGGTACTGAGGCGTTCAACCACAAACTCTGCAGTCTCAATTGAACCATGTGCTGATCTACAACCAGCAAGAAGTGTTCCCCAGATTCTTTTATCAGGCTCCACTGGCATTTTCTTCACAAAGTCAAGAGCTTCTTCAACATTTCCTCGACGACTGAGCAAATCCACCATGCAAGCATAGTGTGCAAGTTTCGGAGTAATGCCATATTTCTCTTTCATAGAATAAAACCAATTCCAACCTTCACATTCTCGACCACGTTGACTGCAAGCGGACAGAACAGATATAAAAACAACATCGTTGGGCATTACCCCACAATCCAACATCTTTGAGAAAATTTTGAGAGCCTCATCACCATATCCGTTTACCCCGTACCCTTTGATCATTGAACTCCAGCAGATTAGATCTTTGGTGGCAAGTTCATCAAAAAGAGCCTTTCCTTGCTTTATAGTACCAAATTTACAGTATAAATCAATCAAGGCCGATGTCAAATTTGTGTTTGATAGGTAGCCAGCTTTAATTAAATGGGCATGTATACTCTCCCCGAACTCTTGCGCTTCCATTGAAGAACATGCTTGTAAAAGACCACCAAACGTGAACTCATTAGGCTTCTCATTCTTCGATTGCATCTGCTTGAACGTATTTAAAGCATTATAAGGTTCCCCTCCCTGAGAATATAATGAGATCATTGCACTCCAAGCAATGAGATCTTTATGATTCAACTGGTCAAACAAATCCCTCGCTGTACCCAAGTCGCCAAACTTAGCATACATATGCAGAAGCGCAGTTCCAATGAAAGCAAAATCCAGAAACCCTTTTTTCATTATATAACAATGAAATGACTGTCCATCTTTTGTCTCTTTCGCCTGTAACAATGCCATAATTGTGTCCCTTAATATAGTTTCATCTGGTTCGAAACAACATGATTGCATCATTGAAAAAATATTCAATGCTTTTCTGGCACCCTCATTCACAACACAACCATGAATTACAGTCCTCCAAGAGATCAAATCCTTCTTCCATATCCCATTAAAAACTCCAATGGACGCCTCAAGATTCCCACACTTAGCATACATATCCACAAGTGAATTTTGAACATTAGTAAAAGAAATAAACACCCTTTTTAACGAAAATCCATGAATGCCCTTGCCGAGAGACAAACCACCACTAACATATGAACAAGCAGGCAAAATGC
The DNA here is from genome assembly GCA_032871835.1 of Dipteronia dyeriana. Classification (NCBI taxonomy): domain Eukaryota; kingdom Viridiplantae; phylum Streptophyta; class Magnoliopsida; order Sapindales; family Sapindaceae; genus Dipteronia; species Dipteronia dyeriana. The sequence continues at coordinate 99,654,297 of CM065299.1, forward strand.
TCACAACACTCACATGATTCGGCTTCACACCATTGAGTTGCATTTCTCTAAAGTACTCAACGGCTTCCATGTATTGCTCATTCTTCACACAAGCTGCAACCATTGCACTCCACAAAACCACATCTTTACTTGATATTTCCTCAAATAATTTCCTCGCAACTCTCAAATCATGATTCCAATAAAAACCAAGAACAGACGTTAAGACCGCTACTTCAGACTCGAATCCCATTTTCGTGACCAACCCATGAACCATTTTTATCAACTTCTCAAAATTCAATGCACCAAAAGCACGTGATACACTCAATACGGTCACGTAATTGGGCTTTTGATCACTCAAAAGCATCATTTTGAACAACCCTATAGCTCCCTCAGGATTGTTCTGCTTTACCAAATTCGAAATTCTCCGTGTCCATGAAATTACATCGTCATTTTCAGCGTAAAAATCAATTGGGTATATGCAACCTGCATGTTTTTGCGACAATGTGACGTAATATAAAACATTTATGGAATCTCCGGTGAGACTGTGTCGTTGAGTAATTTTATCGAACAGTTTGTATACATTTCGAAAAACAGATATCATGTTCCACTTCTTGCACGACTATGAAAAAGAGATAGAAAGTAAACAACAGCGTACTAAAAATTGATAGCTTCCAAACAGAAATGTACCAAACTCAGTCTCACTCACTTCCTGTTACACAGCAATCTCAGGGCTCCTAAACTTGATTTGTCTTTTAACTAGTTTTCTATTTTAAAAATAAATGATCGAGTATATCGAGTCAAACAGGCCCAATCACGCCTGATAGTCAACTCAATGAGCCAAATCATGTTTTAATAAGCCCAATAGCTTGAAATAGTTTGGGCTCAGTCATAAATCAAAACTAAGGGTGTGTATTTTCGGTTTGGTTTGGGAATATCAAACAAAACCAATATGGATCGGTTTGCCTATATTTCAACCCAACCCAAACCAATTTGATTTTTCAAACCGATTCAAACCAAACCAAAAAATATTGGTCTGGTTTGAATTGGTTTATCGGTTTAGATTTGAACTCAAAAATATTTTATTTTTTGGTATTATATTATAAATAATATTTTAAAAAGGGAAATACAGCAAAGTCAAATGAGTAATTACCGATTAAAGACATGTTTGACAGTATTTATCAAAACAAATAAATAAACTATAAAAGCTTAAAGTAATCTGTAAAAGTTATAATACATGGACTGAATAAAAAATGTAGGTGGATTTTATATTTTAGTTTTACTTTCTAGAATATATGGTTTGGTTTTGGGTTAGTGAATTATTTCACTCAACCCAAACCGAACCACCTTTTATCGGTTTGTTCAAAAGACAAACCAAATCACCCATTTTTTATATTTGTAATCGAAACAACCCAAACTTTATGGGTTGGGTTGGTCGGTTTGGTTCGGTTTGACGGTTTTTTGCACCCACCTAGTCAAAACTGGTTTTTTAGGGTTCGATCGAATCTGTTACCCAAATCCGAATCAACAGAAATTCATCTTCTTCTTTTGATCATGTCAAGCGAAGACGACAACATCAACATCAACTTGCAGGAAAAAAAAATCCCCAAAAGCCTATCATTTATTGTGGACAACTAAAAGAGCTTGAAATTGAAGATTTCTGACTTCAAAATTATTTAAATTGGAAATGGCAAGTACCTATCTTCATAATTATAAAACCCCAGTTGATTGATCCATGAATTTATTACATGAATCCACTCTGTTTGTAAAGGGGATTTATATATATAATATCTGTTTTTGCATGCTTAGTTAACAAGTATATCGGTTGGTGATAGCTTTGTGTGCAAGAATCCAAGCTCTGACATCTATGCATATAACACAATATAAGAAACCAACCAGGTTGGCATTTTTGCTCCATTTGACTGCACATATAATTATTCAAGCTTCATCCTCCTTTCCATTGACTTAACATATAAAGCCAAAATTCATCTTTTTCTTTCAAGTACACAATGGCATTTCATTAAAGTCTCGGCCTTTCTAAAATATTCTTAAGTCTTACCTAATATAAATAACCAGTTGTCATTTCCTCTATGTCTGTGTAATAGATTGTCAATGGAAGCAACCATATGTAACCAGTGTAGATAGAGTATATAGAGTTGCTCTTTGAATGAATTAAATAAATATATTGATCAGCATCATCCTCACTAAACTACTTGAGCTTTAATTGGCTGTTTGTTTTTATCTATTTCATCGCCTGAATAAGTTGACAAGACCAATCTTGTCCTCTTTATTATGTCTGAATCGAAAACTACTCGTGTTGAGCTTCCAATTTTGGACATTTCTCAGCCATTGCAACAATCTTCTGTGTCTTCTCTAGCTGAAGCCTGCAAGACATGGGGTTTTTTCCTCATCAGCAACCATGGAATCTCTAGAGATGTTTATAGTAGAATCTATATGCTCTCACATCAACTCTTCAGCCTCTCTTCTGATACCAAGCTTCAACTTGGTCCTTCATCTTTTTCAAAAACTTATATTCCCCATTTCATAGCTTCTCCTTTCTTCGAGAGTCTCCGCGTTGATGGACCAAACTACTTTGAATCTGCTCAGACTTCTGCAGATATCCTCTTTGACCAACAAAGTTCTGAATTCAGGTAACTTTCTTTTCTTATGTTCTTCAATGCAACTTGCTTTTTCATTCATAGTCATTAACTAGTCTCCTTTCCTTTTTCACTACTTGTAGTGAGTTATTGCTAGAATACGGTAGCAAGATGACAGAATTATCGAAGAAAATTGTAGAGGTTTTGCTGATGAGCTTGGGGAATGGTATCGAAAAGAAATACTATGAATCCGAATTCAAGAATTGCGATGGATATTTGAGGATTATAAACTACTCACCACCAGAATCTTTGGAAGATGAAGTAGAGGGACTAGGAATGCACACTGATATGAGCTGTGTAACTATTGTATATCAAGATGAAATTGGTGGACTTCAAGTGAGATCAAAAGAGGGTAAGTGGATGGACATAACCCCATGTGAGGGGACCCTAGTAGTGAATGTTGGGGATATGCTACAAGCTTGGAGCAATGAAAAATTCAGGTCATCAGAACATCGAGTTGTTTTAAAGCAACCGGTGAATCGCTTGTCTCTAGCTTTCTTTTGGTGCTTTGAGGATGAGAAGATGATTTTGGCACCAGATGATGTAGTGGTAGGAGAAGGAAACATGAGATTATACGAGCCATTCGTGTGTTCAGATTATGTAAAGTTCAGAGAAAACAACGAGAGTGGGAAGTTCGAAAAGGTTGGATTCACAGTCAAAGATTTTGCTGGGATATCATCACATTCCAATTGTGATGATAATAATCAGAACATGAAAGTTTTAAGTTCTTGTTCCTGCATATAAGATAACATATTTGATAAATCTTTCATTTGTTTGTTTTATGTTTAGTAGCAAAATGATATTTGTTCAAAAAGTTGTTAAAGTGTAAAATGAAGAAGGGAATTTTGATCTGTTGGTAGTTAATGGTAGTTAATGGGGCAAAGTCTGGACAGTTGGGGATTCAACTTCCAACTTGTGTATTATATTATTATTGTATTGATGTACCTATAATAAAAATGAAGATATAATAATTTTAAGGGATAATTACCTGATGACCTTCAACTCTTACCACCGCTATTAAACTGACCATCAGATTGAGAATTAGTTTTAAAATGGTCATTTTTGATAAACAATATTACACTAATGACCATTCCATCCATTTTCATTCATTACCATCCAATAAATGGTAAATAAGGGGGTGTCATTAATTTATTTTAGATATTTTTTAGAAATAAATTTTTTCTTTTGATTTTTGAAATAAATAATTATATTTAATGTGTATATATACGTATAGCATATCCCACGTGTATATATATATATACATATATTTTTTTTTCTTTTCAACTTATCTCAAATATATTTTTTAGAATTTTTAGATTTTGTAACCTTAATCTTCTAAAAAAAGAATATATATATATATATGTTATACGTATATACATACACTAAATATAATTATTTGTTTTAAAAAATAAAAGAAAAATTGATTTCCAAAAAATATCTAAAATATATTAATGAAACCTTCCTTATTTACCAAAATGCCACTTATTGGATGGAAATAGATGGAATTGGATGGAATGACCATTAGTTTAACATTATTTACCAAAAATGACAATTTTGAAACCAATTTTCCATCCGGTGGTCATTTTAATAGCGGTGACAAAAATTGACAGTCACCGGGATAATTATCTCTAATTTTAATAACTATTCTTGTCGGCATCTTCAACTGTGTTTTTCTCCTAACTGATTTATTATTTCTAATCAAATCATATATTTTATATTTTTATATTTATGCAACTGCTGCTGATTCCAGACATCCAACAGTCAACACATGGAGGAGATGTTAGATGTATTTATTTATTGGTGTCTGACCATCAAATAAGTGTTGTGCTTATTAGATCATCTATATCAGGATTGACAGTACCTAGAAAAGCACAGGAACATAACATTTACTTTGCATAAAAAATTTATGAATCTGTTCACTTGTGTTTGTATATGAATGAAAACTTAGGAGGGGAAAGAAAGTGTAGGTAGTGGAGGTGGTCCTTTTTGAATTTCTTGAAGGAATACATAGAGAGACTGCTCAATAATGATTGCATGAAGTGGGCACTCCACAACTTGTCAATTTGGCAGACCGCAGACCCCATTTGAGATAAAATACTCTCAAAATCAAAATTTTTAATTCACATGTAGCCAATGATACACATTAAAGAATTCAACATGTATAATTAATGTTATTAAAATCTTCAAAGCTTACTTAAGAATTCTAATTATATCTTGCTTAAGTTGATCAATCATTATCTATTGTTGAGTCTCCTTTTGAAATAAATCGCTTCCTATGCTCTTTTTCTTTTTGTATTCAGTAAAACAACAAAGGTTTGCATTCGACTCTGCCATGGCTACTGTAAATGAGCTCATTAATTTATTGAAAATAATCATTGCCCCCCTATAGTTTGTCTTATTCTTCACTTTTCCCCCTTTAGTTTTAACATTTTCCATTTTCCCCATATGCACTTGTATTTATACGGTGAGATTGGCTGATTGGGTTGCATTTATGCATAGGAGGAAAAGTAGAGAATATTGAAACTAGAGGGGAAAAACTGAAAAGTGAAGGATATAGCAAACTAGGTGAAATGATTATGACCCAAATTTATTAAATGTGAAACCAATGAAAATGGTTTGTTTTTCAGGAAGCAAAACAGAGGTGTTACTGATACTTCATCTTATGATTAATTAGCAATGTAGTAGTGAAAGGGCCATGAATCCATGAATGTGGTACATTTCTGTTCCGAATCACAAGTTTTAATCACACAGCTCAAATACTTAGTATTCTACTCTATCGGGTTTTTCATGATTAAAACAATAATGCATCAATTTTCGCCGACCACTAATGAATTCATCATACAATGTAGTAGTGGAGGGACATATGAATGAGAGGGAAGTGTGTGGAGGTATTTATAGATAAAAGAAAAGAAAAGAAAAGAAAACATTGAAATAGACTTTTTCTCATTCTTCTTCTTTTATCTATAAATGTCACCACAATTCTCTCATTCATGTCCCTTTCACTATTGTTAGTAACCATAAACCTAAAAGTTTAAACCGATCGAAAAAGACGCAACAGTAGTATTTAAAAACTTTAACGACTACTACATTACTAATGATGAATCCATTAACGGTCAACAAAAAGTGATGCATTATGATTAATTAGCGATGTAGTAGTGAAAGAGACAAATGAACGAGAGGGAAATGTGTGGGGATATTATAGATAAAAGAAGATAATTTGAGCAAAGAAAATGTGGTGTACATGCATGGAAACAAAAATATATAAACGGGTACCCTCCAACAACTCACAACTCACAAATAAACCTAAAACGAGAAAAAAAAAACCTAGTTTCCATCTTCTTCTTCATTTCCTTATTCTTTTATCTATAAATACCCCACACACTTTCCACTTATTCACGTCCTTCACTACTACATCTTATCTGGAAACCAAGCAAATGCTTAACCAATTATCACTTCAAATTTGATCAATTATATGCCATAAATAAGTGAGAAAATTGCATAATTACATCACAAAATTAAAAGACTTAATTCAAATAGAATACTAACTAGAGCACATAGAAGATAGGTGACAATTCAAGGATTTTGTTCTCCACTACTTGGCTCAAATTACACAGGTCAAGCTCATTAGGTAAGTTCGAAGCGTCATTAAAATTGCACGTTATGAAGTAGATCGAATGTCGTTCACTACTACTATGCAGTACACAAAATCAAGAAGCTAAAATCTAAAGGCAGAGAAAGCCTACAAGTTCTGGTTAAATACTAGTTCGATCTGATTTCTTAACACTTACCCAGCAATCTTCCATAGAGCTTGTTTAATTATTCCTGCAGGTGCGACAGCTGACCCTCGAAACTGAAACCAAGTTAAAGAGAGTTAAAATATATGCATTTGGAATCATCAACTTTTAAGGAACCTATGTTGGTACTAAATTTTAGACACAAGGAACCAAACTAGTGCCATCACAAGAATTTAGATTGAACTTAAGCACTAACCTTGGATTTGAGGGCCAAAGTGAGAATGCCGCCAAGATTTGATGATACAACTGAATACGCATCTAAATGCAGATTGTTCATAGCATCCATGATATCAAGCAAAATAAATTCCCTATAGGGACATTTCATCTCGACAAGAACCTCCTTTTCTTTCATGCTGACTTTCACATCAAATGGCTTGCCATCTTTTAGAACAACTTTATTGAGCTCCGGGTCAGTTTCATCAAAATCACAGGCCTTCCTCTTGTTTATCCAAGGCTTCTTGCCATTATCGTTCTTTTTGTTGTCGTAATTATCAGATGTCTGCTCTACCATCTCCAGGTAATTTCTCCTAGACCTTGCTTCAGAATCAATGGAATCCATGCAAGATTCCAACTCTTCAACTCTTGCCTCAAGCTTTTTCAAATATTTAATTGTGTCGTTTAGAATTGACGCTTTGTCAATCTGCATAATCATTTCAACTTTAGCAATATGAATATCACAAGGCAGTCTAATGTCTCGAAGAAATAATTTGAGAAATATGAAAACATCTTTACTATAAAAAAAAGAAAAAAGAAAACAGAACACAAGTAGTTTCTAAGATTTGCAAATATTGTGAAGACATTATAAACCAAATGAATGTGTTGCTAAGGCAACAAAATCAGAACTTGGGTATGGTTTTCGAACTTCTCTGGACTTTTAGAATTTTTTTCGCTATTTAGAAAGTCAAAGGAAAACATGAAATTATCAGACAACCACAATCATGTAATTTTTTACAGATGGGAGTTAAATCACCTCGCTGATTGATGGAACTATTGACCTCAGGACCATAAACTTTTCATTCTCTGTTCTTTTATCCAATGAAACATTTCCCGCACTAACATCATCACTTCCCATTATAGCAAGGCAATCTTTTGTGCATATCTCTTTCTGGGATCTATGAGTGCACCCACCATACATCAATGGGACTGCAAATAAAATCTTCTTCAATACGTTCTGCTGTACCCGTTGTGTATGACCATCCACCACAGCTCCTTTTTTCCATGTGACAAAGCTGGATTTGTACTCACAACTAAGGAAACAAATGTTATCTGTGAACCTATTTGAAATGCTCAGAATAGCAGAAAGAGTTCTTTTGTAGTGTGAATCATCATTATCTACTCCAAGATCCAAGGAACTTAGTTTTGTGTGATTGCCTTCTTGAAGTTCTTTAAAATGAATGTGGCCAACATTTTCGAGCTTGGGAGAAGAAAAGGCCTTCGCTTGATGCACAAAAGCTGCAGATATACAGTCATTAGAGTTCATGGAATCTGGAATTCCATTGCTAAAATCGTCGTCTATGAAATGCCAGCTCTGAACTTGAGAAGCCCCACCATTTATACCTTCACGCATGAATGAGTCTTCGGTCTGGTGATTGTGCTCACATCCCTTTGAGCATTCATCAGGAGAATCTATATGTAATTCTTCAGTGATGTTTCCATGTAGTTCATCAATTCCATCCTGATCCATTTTGATTTCTTCTCTGGGAGAGCATAGGCTCTCCAAAGCCAATGTATCCACTATCTCATGACTGAGCTTAATGCACATCGGGTCGTTGTCATCATCTGCATCATGAGCAGGAGAGGAAGATTTGTCGGAGCAAACGGGCTTTGAGAAGTCCAATAAGGAAGCTTTGATGTGTTGAAGGAGATTAGGATCTTCCGGGACCTAAAGATATAAACCAGAAAACATGTAGAATGAATAATAACTTAAAAAGTGAAATAGTTACACCTCTGCTACATATATATGTCTATTGCAAAGTTACCAATTCAGTGACACCGAGCTCTATCACTCCATCAAGATGAGGAAAACATACAACTGTCTGAAAAAACAAAAACAAAAAAAATTATCAGCATCGATGTTCAGTGTAGAGGTTACAGTTTAATGTTGTTTTAACACACAATAAATTTTGATAATTTGTTATAAGAATCTCCTTCGTTTTTAAAATATTAGATTTCATTCTTTTGTCCTCTTCATAGTTGGTTTCTTGTTTGTTTATCTTTAATTATAAAAACAAGATGATTCAAATTAATAGGCATGCTATGCACACATCAGAACGTAACTTATACCTGAATAGATGCACTCTGAGGGCAATGATTGACAACCACGAGTTGAAAAACAAGTTCACAGAGAAAAACAAAAGGTTAGTTTGTTTCTTGGGTAATATAATACATGAATTTTATTATACCAAATTGTTGTCATTTAAGATGAATAAAAACTTGGCCAAGGAACACCAACCTTGGCCAACAAAGAGCGAGAGAACACTTTACTATCCGCATACTGAGCATTGCATAACCATATGGTTTCACCACTTGCTAGTGCTCTTCCTGGCAAACTACGCAACAATGTGGAAGATGACCAAACATATGGAAAGTTATAAGATGTATGATAATAACAATACAAGAGATATTGGGGAAAATTATAAGAACGTTATTGAAAAAGAAAGTTTTGATCAATAGAAGAGAGATCAGATCAGTACCCTTGGCCAGAATTGAATACAAAGGACATGCAAACCATGTAATACCACTCAGCATCAGTTAGATCCTCCGGAGACAATGCAGCAGAAGGCCTCTTATTCACCTGCTCTGTCTCTCCATCCAGCAGAGATTCGTAAAGCTCTCTTAGTTGCTGACTTCTTTGTAAACCTATTTTATCAGCTTTAAGCTCCATAGCTGGCACTGTCTTCCTAGTCTTGATGTCTCCATTATAGTATCCATCACCCCATTCAAGTACCCTAAACAATGTTGAACCAAAAACAACAATTTCTCAAGGTACATACAAAGAATTCGAACGAAAAAGCATGTAAATATACTACTAATCATAAGCCATGAACTGTTTGCAAAAACTTCACAATCCATTTTCCCAATTGACACAAAAATCTCCATCAAAGGGAGTTTAAGTTGACAAAATTACTTTATTTACTATCAACAGATTAAACAACCGCCCATTTAATCTAATTTTATAAAGAAACTGTATATTCACATTGTAAACTATGTGGTCCACTTTTTGCTAAATCTAATCTCTTAAATGGTATATCCAACACCATATTTAGCAAATTTAACTCAAAAAGGTAAATCAACCCAGATGCTAGTTTCCATCAGTTTCCACACTAAAGGTATCAGAAAACAGTTATAAAGAATTAATTAAAGAGAGATGGCATTCACTAAGTACCAAGATTCCAATACCAAATGACCCAGATAAAGAATTTGAGGAACAAGAACAAAAAATGCCCCAAAATAGTACTAGACAAAATAAATGAAAAATCTTTCTTTAAAAAAGAACAAAAAAAGTTTAAATATACCCTTGTTGTGTAGTTGATGATGACCAAAAAATTGCGTAGCTCCATTGGATACTCCTAACAGCAACTGCAAGCTGTTTTGTCAAGTTTTCAGACACCACTTCCTGGTTTTGAACAACACTAGCCATTGACAAACACATCTATATTCTGATTTTTCAACTTGAGAAAAAGCTCATCAAACACATTGGCTGTTCAAAAAAAAAAAAACCCTTCTGAGATTCTTCTGTCAACCACACAGAGATACAGTTCCAAGGCAACTTTGAGCAAAGTGGTCATAGAAAACTGATCTCTTGGAGCCAGAAAACATACCAGAAGAGAGTAGTGGTCTTTCTTTCTCTTGATTAAAAAAAAACACACACACACAGTGGGGTGGGGGCCACAACGGATTAAATGGAAAAAAGAATATGCAGGACAAAATAGGTCTTTACATTTGTTTTTTCTCCAATATTACAACATAAACTAAAGATTTCTTCTTCGTAGCATGAACAGATTTAACCTTTAATCAAACAATAAAAAAACCTAGATTTGTTAAAAGAAGACGTCACAAATCACAGCCCAGTAGTAAAAAGAAAAACATTATTTTATAAGTACAAATGTTGAAAACTGAAAAGGGGTATCTTTGACTCTTGATTCTTGAATGTTGATCCATTTTAATTATTTATTTCTCTTGTTCATAGACCACCATAACCCTAGTGTCGCTGAAACCAAGACAAAACAGATAAAAATAAATAAATAAAATTGAAGAAGAAGAAAACAGAGGTGGGTCCAAAAGTGAGTGAATGAATGGTAATGGCAATTGGCAGCTTTATCATAATAACTAGTTTGGCCCTCCCTCATTAAAGCCTATGAAATCTTTACTTTACTCACCACTGGTTTTAGTGATGCAAAATAGTCGTATCCTTTTCTATGTCACCTTCCGTTGGATATTAAATTTAAATAATATATTTAAAAAAGAATAACTTATTTTAGGTTCTTATTCTGTTTAATGCTTTTCTGATTTCAACTTTCAATTTGGTAGGTTATGTGAAGTTAATTTGATGGACCCAGCAGCTAAGGTTAATTAATCATGCGACATGTATTATGTAGATTGAAAGAAACCCAGATACTTGAAAATTTAAATACAAAGATTCTTGATATAATCATAATCAAACAAGAAACATGAATTAGAATCCAATTGAATGCAGATGGACAATTGATAGACAGAGAGTGGGTTCAAATTCAAGTTCCAATTTAATTAATGAAAGCAGAAGATTGTCATCGTAGTAGGAGAGAGTCCATTAAAAGTGTTCACAAGTTCCAGAGCAACTTTAGTTATTGTTATTATTATTATTTTTTTAGTTATTGATAAACGATAAAGTTTCGAGCTTTCATAATTACTATCAGAGAGAAAAAGAGAGAGCTCGCCTGCACGGTTGACCCAAAACGGTCGGTGAATATCTCAGGCAGAGACCAGGATATACTTTTAACGAGAATAAAAGTTTCAATACAATTGCTGCAATGGCCGCACGTGTCCACGCATACGTTCAGTCCGCTTATATTATATCATATATATGTAACATAAATCTTTCATTTATGTGTCACGATATGCATGATGCAATTTGATGCAGATATAGCGCGCTATGGATTCATTTATAACCCAATTTGGGAGGTCTGTGAATGGGACATCATATTATTCAAATCAGCCATGCAAGCAGAGACGAGTTTCATTAGAACAAAAATTGTCAGTCTTTTTTTTTCCTCAAGATGATTATTCCCAGCTCTGTGCTTACATTTTCACTACTTCACCTCTCATAAACAAACAAGTAATTGATTCAATGACTTATAATCTATGAAAAGCTCGGATATATACATCGGGATATACATATATAATACATATAATGATCAAGTTAAACGACTAACAAAATTTATCACGTGATAGGATTATAACGAGAGAGAGAGAGAGAGAGAGAGTGTACAGTGCACACATAATATATTGCTAAAAATGGGAAGACATATGTGTTTGAAAAGAATTAAAAGACACTGATCATGTGTTGGTGTGAGTGGTTCGGCGCTATCATCCCTTAAACAAGGTCGTGGATTCAATTCCCTTTATGAATGGAGCTACATATATTGGTAGCACTTTACTCCTTAGTGGGTCGACTTTACTCCTTAGTGGGTCGACCGGATGCGAGTCTCCAATAAAAAAAAAAAGAAAAAAAAGAATTAAAAGACCAAAGTTGGGTTTGGATTAAAGTATCGACTTTGGTGGGAGAGACTTTTAAGTCTTTATATACTTTGCTTTTGATTTCTTTCGGTGTGTTTTGTTTTGTTGCCCGCACCACAAACTATATATATGTTCACTACTCGCCTTCGTTTACTAAAATATCACGTGCCCTACTCCAGTACTCCCTCTCCTTTCATTGGTCGATGTAGAATATCTTGCTTTTTTCTAATATTATTATATACCTTCGTCAACAATTATTGTTTTTTTTTTTAAATAAAAATAAAAATAGGTTAGGTCATCTATGTAGAATATCTTGCTTTTATTATTTTACCACCGTCTTCGAGAAGTGACTGATTTTTAAGAAGAAGAAGAAGAAGAAGAAGAAGAAGAATCTACATGGGTCAATCAAAGATCACACGAAATTGGATAAGATCAACCTTATAAACACGATTTGAAAGTAACTATCTTTTTATTAAGAATAAATAATTTAACTTAATTAATTAATGTCATATAGGAATATTACTACATTTTTTTTTTAATTGGTCCAAGTTGTTTGTTCGAATTATATGTAACTATCACTTATACATTATTTTATATTTTATATGAAAAATATAAATAATTATGTACTAATTTAATAGTTCAATTTTATAATTATAATCGGAATGACTATTAATTTATATAGACACACTCATTATATATGACATCATCTCACTATTTATATATCAAGAAACACGGTTAAGAATTTGATAAATTATATATATGTATTAAGTTAAATCAACTTAAATTTATGATTTAAAATTTTAATTTCAATATCTCAACAATCTATACACTCTTAATCAAGAGTTAAAAATGCATTTAAGTCTTAACTACTTAATTAAAATTATATGAATGATTGAGATGTTAAAATTAAATTTTAAATTGATTTAACTTGATCATATATATAAAAGTGCCATTTTGAAATAGAAAAAAAAAATGGAAACGATAAAATAATTGGAGAAGTGACGTAAGGAAAATTAAATTGGAAATGGGGCATGAAAAGCTCGTGATTGTTGTGAATGGGCCAATGGGGTCCCTTATTAAATAGAATAAATAGGAGGACGCCAAGGAGGCATAGACTTATATGCAACATTGATTTCGACCAGACAACATATTTCAATATTCCAACTATTAAAAGACGACCGAAATTAACACCACCTTCGTCGTTTTGCTTTCATTATTTATACAAACACTCTTCACTGGTCACTGCACTGCTTCCGTTTGCGCCTCATTGTGCCCGTGACCCATCATCCATCACACACCTTTTCGATTACGTCCACATCCACGGCCATTTATTTATTTATTTATTTATAGAATTTTAGATAAAAATTGAATGATTAGTTTCCTAGATTTTGTACAGTAGTACCGCGTATGGATAATAATAAATGGGAGGTGTGACTTTAGTATCGAATTATATGTGATTTTGTATCGTATGATATGATTTGAAAAATCTGAAAGGTATACATTCAAACAAGTGCAGTCAAAAACCTAAAAAAAGTAAAAAAAAATGCAACATGGTTTGATCCACTAGTTTAGCCCAGTTCGACAAGACCTATCAGAGGCCTAGAAACAAAAATGAGCCCATTGGGCTCAAACTATGTTTATGGAGAATCATTTCTTCATCATCTCCTCATTATTTTGAAAGGAAATATAAAAAATTAATATATAAATCATTTCTTGAAGGAGACCATATTAAAAGAAAAAAATTCAATAAATGGGACGATGTAAATTTTAACTGCTTATGCCCATCCAAGCCCATGGTCATCAAAACCACGTCGTTTAATTCATCCAGGCCAATTCAGTTTTCCCTTCAAAAATTTGCATGGATTTACTGTTTAAGTATTATATTTTCATTAAATATATACATTATAGATATGCACATGCAAAATATTATCTTTATACATACATCAAATCAAACTATGATTACGTTATCATGTCATGTGACGTAAATATCCAATCATATATGATTTTTATATCACGTGATATAATTTTAATAATCAGACTTGAATTTTTAACCGTACATATCAAAAACGTATAACCACTTTAGCATGTAGTAGGAGAAATTGAAAACTTTCATCTATTATGTATATATGCACATTAGAAGAACTACTGACAAACACTCACAACTCAACTGATCATTCCATTAGTTTCAAATCAAGCACTATGTGACTCTGTGACAGTTCCTTGCATCGTTGAAACCACAATTAGCAGCATTGAATCAACATCGATTTATTCCTCTATTTTAACAAAGCTAAATCATCCTCCAGTATGACGACGACTACTGCTACTACTACTGATCTTTGTCATCTAATTAGTAGAGAAAGTAGTAGACGATGGTACCTATTCGATTTGGTTCAATCGGGCACAACAAGGCAGGAGGTGGGCCATCACCATTAGAAGGGTAAATCCACAAATAACTTGTCTTGCAAATCGAACCACCCAAAGATTTCAAGTGTTTCCAATCGAATTTTGCGACATATGAGCCGTGATCATCTTCTTTAAAACCTTGAATGATGACTCCGAATAGCTGCACGCGCACAAAAACAATTAAAAAACACACAATCCGAATAAAAATCCGATCATATATGGTCACTCTAATTATAACTTATAAGAGAGAGAGAGTCGTAGGATCATTACCGCTCTGTTGTTGTAGTACTCGTAAGTATTGTGAAATCCATTGGAAATCTCTACTTTCTCTTTTGTTACAACAGCAGTAACTGAGACGATACTTGTTTCCACCTCAGAATTGGTGAATATGTCGAGAAGATTTGAAAAGACTAGTGTTGGTATCCAAAATCTCACTCTGTATTGTTGTGGCATTTGATCGAAATCTCTGTGCATTTCATTAACTTCATAGTTGAGTGCCATGCTTCTTTCTACGAGTATATTGCCCTCTACAAAATTGAAAATTAATTAACACTAAATTAAAAAAAGAGAAGTGAAGATTCTTGATCGAAAGAGTAGATCGACTACTGACCAGAGTCCTCAATGTTGAAGAAGTAGCGATTCTCCGAATCGGAGGTGATCATGTGAAGGGAGTGGTCTTCACCGGCATAATTGAGAATGCTGCAGAGGTGATTGATATCGATGGCCGAAGAGCAGAAACGGTCGCAGAAAAAGAGATTGAAGCTTCCGATGTCGATGTGGATTGCGCCAAGAACGCGGCCGTCGTTGGATGAAGCCAGCAGCGACATCCCTTCTCCTGGGAGGAAGTTGAACGTGGCAGTGACGATGACGTCAGGTTCGGGCAATTCGCTGAGCAGCGACACTGTTTTCTTGAAAAGACCCACTCTAGAGATCCTAAAACCTACCATGGCGGTGGACGGTGGTGTCTGCAATTTTCTCTCACCTCTGTTTTCTGTGACAAGAAAAACACACAGAGAGACGGAAAAAGTTGTTAGATTTGGCGGGAAAGGAGGTTATATATATATATATTTATTGGTTTTTCGGTCAATACGCACCAATATAAGTTATATTTGTGCTTGCATTGTATGTGAACGATTGATTATGAAGAAGTTTTGATAAGTGTATACATTTATAGTCAAAGTATGTAAATCTAATGGTCACATTCAACGTACGTACTGATTGATTTATATCAGTGCGTACTGATTTGAAATTTTTTATATATATATAATCTTTAATAAAACGATATATAATTATACAATCATTTTGGTTAATTATTTAAATAATATATAATTATTTAATATAATTGTAAAAGCAATTTTAGCCATGATTATATAAGTCTTTTGAGGAACATCGACACATTACTCGGTGTAAAAATACATAAATAAATAAGTAATCTAAATACGTGAATTATATGATATACATATGTTATTTAAAAAAAAAATATTATGCATTGCATATAATTCACCTCCTTGAAAATATTTGGGTTACTAGTTTTTCTTTTTCATTGAGTGGTTATATTCAAATTCACACAGACATAATTTATCATTATTATTTGTAAGAGATGAGATTTTAGTTTGAATAAGATAATTTCTTAATTAAATCAAATGCAATTCTATACATTTTAAAGAAGGAATTCAACTTTTTTTTTTTTGTATCTAAAGAAAAATGCAATTTTAATGTTTGATATTTATGTATAAAAAACTCTGCATATTGAACAAGAAAACTTTATCTTATTTAACTAAAGATTAAATTATTAATCAAAAATGTTTTTAGTTTTAGGTGCCAAGGCTCATCAAAACGCAAAAGCCCTTCTTCCTTCTAAAGTGCTCCGATAATGTATTGTCTCTTTTATTATTGATCCAATTATTGAAATAATCGGACATAATACATAATATTATTGGTTATAATGATCAGACTAGTTTGTAGGTAAATTGTACTAATTTATCCTGATTATATACATAATTATATTAAAACTAGTGAACTTTATATAATAACACAAACAGATCTTTGATCCGTTGACTAACGGTTGACCATAAAAAAAGGGAAATATCAGTCTTTCCCTTTCCATTGCCCTTATATTTATAAAGATATATCACACTAACTTACTCTGATTATATGTATAATTACACTAATATATGTGAAAAATATCAAAATAACACAAATATATCCTCTGATTCGTTGACTAACGTCGGCCACCGTTAGTTAATCACAAATGAGAAGAATTGTCAATTTTGTCCTTATAGAAATAATACTTAATTATATAAAATATATTAATAAATTAAAAATAAAATATATAAAGAAGGTATGTCTTTGGATGTTTGGGAGGATGATGATATAAATTATTATTATTATTTATTTTTGATAATGATGATAATTTTGTTAATTAATATTTATTTTCCTTTTAATAAGTTGTTTAGTTTTAAATTTTAATTAATATAAAATTCTTAAAGCAATCACGTTTGTTTTAAATTACTTTTTATATTTAAAACAGACGTGGTTGCTTTAATATTTAAAGCAGACTTTGCAACTTCAAGAATTTTATATTAATTAAAATTTAAAATTTTATGTAATAATATTAATTAAAAGCAGTTAAAGTAGACATGGCTACTTCAAAAAATTTATATTAATTAAATTTTAAAGCTAAACAACTAATTAAAAGGAAAATAAATATTAATTAAAAAAATTATCATCATTATACAAAAAATTAATAATTAACATCATCATCCTCCTAAACATCCACATCAATACATTTTTTATATATTATATTTTCTAATATTTTAATTTTAATTAATTAACTGATTTTATATAATTAAGTATTATTTCTATAAGAGCAAAATCGACAATTCTTCTCATTTGTGATTAACTAACGGTGGTCAACGTTAGTCAAATGATCATATGGTATGTTCGTGTTATTTTGATATTTTCACGGGTTTTAGTGTAATTATACATATAATTGGGATAAGTTAATGTAATTTAGCCTTATAAATTCAAAGACAAAAGAAGTGGTAAAACTGATATTTTCCTTTTTTATGGTTGATTAACGGTGGTCAGCTATTAGTCAACGGGTCAAAAATATGTTTATGTTATTATGTAAAGATTACTGGTTTTAATGCAATTATACATATAATCGGGATAAATTATTACAATTTGCCTCTAATTTGATGTGAGGCTCATAAACATGCCTTGCACATTTATCAACCATAGATAAGCATCAAATGATTCTTTTTTAATTGACTTCATTACTTCATTATTGAAGGCAGCAATATTACTGCTAACCCTAGTTACATTCCATAATTTCTTATTCACGTTTAGGTTTTTATAAGTGGAATTGAAATTTGTAATTAAATATATATAATTACAAATTTCAGTTCCACTTATAAAATATATATAATACCACTTATCACCGTTTAAAGAAACGGAAGATAACATTACACCTTCAAATTGCCGATCAAAAATGACATCCATCAACATCTATTAGGGCCTACAACCATGCATATAAAGCTTGTTGGCATGGAAACTAATGTAAAATCTCAAAAAAATTGGATCGACTTATAGAGCTACAAGTCTAAAAATACATAAAACGAGGTACAAGTTACAACCCCATAGGTTTACAAATTCTCCTGCTATCAAATATTGTAATTGCTTTCATTACTTGTATATATACAAAATGACAATCAACACAACTGTAAAATAAAAAGGTATACAAACAAATAAGAAAACAAATAAACTCGAATTTGAGATTCCGACCTTTAAAAAATAAGTACCAGAAAATAAACCCTAAAAACATTAAATCAAGAGAAAGAGAACCTTAAGAATTTTTTTCCAATGTTATATCAAACAATTAGTTGTTCCATAAGAAGCATTTTATCAAACAGTTGGTATGTACATAAACTAATATTGATATATACAGTGAAAATCTAAGAACAAACAACTATAAATCATGAAATGGTAATAATGGGTTCCTTACAAAAAGTTAAAAACATATTAAAGTTAAATTATCACATGTGATAATCCATTAAGATTAAAATACTCGGTTTATCATATGTGATAATCCGTAGATCTTGAGAAAAAATTTAGAACCAGATCTGATCAGAGAATTATTATTATAATATATATATATATATAAGCAAAAAATATATAATATCACTCATATAAATTAAAATTACGAAGTCACATAAAAATCATAAAATATATCACTCATGAATTAACCTCACTAAATTAAAAATAAAAATAAAAAAATTAATTAATTGCTTCATGATGTGATCAATATTGCATCATCACATTACATGATGGTGCAATTATTGTAAGATGGGTATGGATCATCAACCACTTTATAATATACAGGGCTGTGTGGTTGTGAATAATGATATATAGGACGCTGTGGCTGTGGATAATATTGGTCACAATTATTTGAAGTAGCATAACAACACCTATCTTCCTCTTCACGTACTCTCTCATTTAGGCTTTGCACACTAACAATGGTGGCATCCCCTATCTTCTTCCTCAGTGACCTTGTCAACTCAGCCGAATCCACTCCGTTTCCGGTCACCACCACCCGGTCTCCATCCGGGCCTTTTATCTCCACAGATGTCACACCTGTATATACAAATTAATAAAATGTAAGATACCTAGTGCATAACAATTAACAAAGTTGTACATGTATTATGTGTAATATTACATTATTACTACTTACCATGTGTTTTGGCTACAATAGTCAGGACTTTGGTTCTGTTTTTTTCACCGCTCATTGCAACTTTGATGACTATCTGTTGCTGCATCATCACAGGAAGTGCACTATAGTAAGTAATAAATACAAATTAAAGTCATTATCACGAATTTGTAATGTTAAAGAGTTACTCCACACCGTTACAAATCAGGACTGTATATAGAAAAACACATTATTGATTCCAAAGATATTTATTACAAGTCTTTATCTGGTGTGGACATTCAGAAGTTTAAAATGTAATTTTTATTAATGGCGAAATCTATACATGTTTTTATTCATAACAAATAATATTTAATTAGTTATATATACATGCATTCTTCTTCAAAAAAAAAAAAATACCTTCATGTTTGACATAGATCAGAAACAATTGGCAGCTTTGATATCTATAGGAATTATATTTGATTTGAAATTGTTAATGACAATGAATATAAAGAGATCGAGAGAATTAAGCCGTTATATATAATGATCAAGTTCATGAGTTAACTGCCTAGATTTCTAGAATTTATACTTTATTAAACTATTTGATTATATTAATCATGTACACGTAACACGTTATGTACATAATTTGAAAATTTAAAAGACACGGTTGGTAGACTTTTTCAAGCACTACCGATATAAAAATCTCCTTGTTAATATTTAAAGCACTAATAATATATTCTATTGTATTCTTTTATGTATTTATAATAACTTTCTAATACGGGATTTCATGAATTTTGGATCAGTTTTAACGGAATCACTAATTTCCACATATAGGAATTAGTGTACAAAAATTTATACTGATTTTTACCCGTGGGAATCAGTGATCCCGTCGGTGTGCAGATCAGGCCCATGAATCCACCATTTTTTTTTTCTTGTACAAGATCAGTTGCATAACTTTATGTAATATGTTCTATAACATTATGTAAAGAGTGACTTATATGAACTCTCCAAAAATGATTATTATTATATAAATTTTATTGTCGGTTCGAACTGATGTAAAACATGGGTCATTGGATTTAAATGCTTTGATTTGGTTGTATTCACTTGTCAAAACGTCTTTTAAATCCAATGGTCCGGTTATATATATATATATATATATATATATATATGTATATATATATATATATAGCGAGTCACTTCTAAGGATTCCTTATTTTAATTTCGATAAGAATCACAATGAAATCACACTGATTTGAATGAATTTTGATTTGATTTTTTTTTGTGTGAATCATAAGTTCATTGAAATCTACCTATGAATAAAATTTAAAAAAATTTCAAGCTCTAAAACTATTTTTCTTGAATTTTTCTATATTTCACCCATTTTTTCGGTATATTCATATTTTAAAAAATTGGAATAAATAGTTCTAGTACTTGATTTTTTTAAAAAAATTATTCCATTCATAGATAGATTTCAATTAAAAAATTCAAATCAAAATTCATTTAAATCAATGTGATTTTATGTTGGTCTTTATCGAAATAAAAATAAGAGATCCCTTATATATATCTTGATTTTCTGATCCAGTCAGACTGAAAAAAAACTCCATACTTCAGTCCTGTTTTTCTTTAGGACGGGATTGGTTAGGAAATTATTTTATAATAGCAAACGACGGAAAGAAAACAAAAAATCAAAAAAACAAGGAAACAAAATGACTTGGAACTTAATTTGAAGTTGCATTACATACGACTTTATAAAATAATATCCTAAATGGTCTAGCTTGAAATTAAGAATCTAAAAAAACATAAAAAAATTATTCAACAGATATAAATAATTAAAGGAAATAATTGTCAACTACAAAGAAGCTTCAATTCAGTTTCCTCAAATTAATAAAGGAAATAATTGTCAACTACAAAGAAGCTTCAATTCAGTTTCCTCAAATTAATAAAGATGATGTTGACATCCAATTTAAATTAATATACAATGCTTGTTTTAGGTTTAACAAATATATGTACATGTAATCTGTTAATGTACACTCCAAGTTTACGTGTTGAAATTTTCTTATAACTCTTTAAAAAGTTTATTTATTTATTTCATTTTAATTTTTTATATGCTGTGGGACAATGACTTGAACTTATACTATACAAAAAGTGTCTATCAGTGACCAACTATTTTCTATAACTCTAATTACTGTCGGAGATTCATCATTTTTCGATAGACATTTCAACACCTTCAAAAATGATGAAAAAAGTAATACCACATTTTCGACAACCGTTGTCGAAAGTAGTCAAATAAACCGTCGAAAATGACCTACATATTCGACGACACTGTTTATACCTTCGAAAATGACACATATTTTCGACGGCGCTATTTATACTGTCGAAAATAACCCTCATTTTCAACAGTACTATATATATGCCGTCGAAAATGACCCATATTTTCAACGATACTATATATGCCGTAAAAAATGACCTACATTTCTGACGGTACAAATACCGTCGAAAATGATAAAAGAAGTAACATCAAAATTCCGATGGCCCAGTGAGACAGTGATCATTAGAAATAGTCAAATAATTTGGTACTATTTTTATATTATTTGTTACGGTATTTTCATGAAAAATATCATTAGTTAAACATTATAATTAGACCTGGCAATGATTCGTGTTATTAATAATTTATGTCGTTTCGTGTTTGGGTCATGCCAAAATTGTTCCACTTGAGCACGACTCGTTAGCTTAATGAGTTGAAATATACAAACTCGAAACCATTTGTTAAATTAATGGGTAACCCAACCCGACCCGCTGCAAAATATTATATTTGAGATTTCTGAAAAATTTAAAAATAAATAGTACTGAAGCATGATCAAACTCATGCAATCAAGTTCACAATAGTCAGGTAAAACTTCAAAAAAAAAAAATACACCTTAGGCACTAACAAAGCATATTTTTTTTTATATATAAAAAGTCCAAAGTAAAAAACTTGAAAAATGAAATCTTCCTTTTGAATCTTCAGCATGTTGCAATTGTGAACCTCAATCCTCATTTAGACCTAAAATATTAAATTACTTGTGTTAGATGTTAAGAAAAGAAGAATTATCATATTTAAATCAACCCAATATATAATTAGTACATCAAGAGTTATAAGAGATTTACCTGATTACAAGAAAGTTGAATACCATTATTTTAGAATTTTAGGGTTAGGGTTATGATATTGTATGTATAATTAATTTATAGTTTTAGAGTTATTAATTTAGAATTTGAAAAAATTTAAGAATTTGAAAAAATTTAGGAATTTTTTAAAAATCAATTAGTAAAATATATTCTAACCATAATTATATATATATTCCATAACTTTACCGTACACAGATTTTTTTTAATAACTTTCAAAAAGATATATTTTTTTAAAAAATCTTTATATTAACGGGTTATCGAATTAACGGTTTTTTTAAGGAAGAATCCAAAATCAACCCATTATATTTCGTGTTTTAATGGATTAACCCATTAACAACCCGATACGATAAACTAGACCTACCAACCGCTATTTTCGAATAGGTTTGGGTCGTGTACAATTTTGTCAGGTCTAATTATAATATTAATTAATAATTTATAATGAAATATATTTATGTATGTGATAATTTATATACTACAAAAAAATATGACTTATAGGTCGATATTTTAAATGTATCACAATAGGTACTATTTATTTTTTGTCACTACATTTTTAAACGAAATCACTCTATGCATTTTTTCACCAAGTATTTTGGTTCAATTTTGAAATATCAATTAATTTAAAAAAAATTAAGGACACATTTGGTTAAATTAATCAAGTATGAAATATAGTAAAATTATTAGTAATTACAAGAATATTTAGTTATTTTTAATTATGTCTACTAAACACTACTATATTAAATTTCCAAAAAAGGAATGCTCTAATTTTTTTTATGTCTATTTGTATATTTTATAATTTTTTTTTGAAATGAGTTTAAATTATTAGTTAATAAAAATTATTAATTTTTCATTAAAATGTTGTTTATAAAAAAATCAATATAAATATAATATACATTACCTATTAACATATGTATGTGTAACAAAATTGTAGAAACAAGTTATACTTTTCTATCAGATAAGATAATACTTTAATAAAATATTGATTTAAAATATAATATCAAAACATATTAAATAGTATGTAAAATATAGACTCAATTGAATAATGTGTGAAATATATCAATTGTTTATATATAAATAGTATGCAAAATATATCATATATAAAGTTAAAGCAAATGGTAAAAGCAACGCTTACCATCTTTTAGGTTTATGGAAGTTGCATGAATTATTTGGGATTTAATAATGGATCTGGTTGATCTTGGGGGTTCCTTAAGAAGGGTTTAAGAGGTGGTGGAGTGCCAAAATTCTAACTAATTTTGACATTTTTTTTATTACTTTTATTTATGGTAAATGACCGTCGACAAAAGTGGTATTTTTGACAACTCGTCGTCCATTTTTAATATTATTACCGACGATCATTTCCATTTTTTACGACAATCATTACCGTCGAAAAAAGTGGTAGAAAAAATGGTATTTTTAACAGCCCGTCGATGAAAATTTGTTTCAGACAAAAATATTTTTGACGGCATTCGATGGTCTTTTTCTGTCGAAAAAACGTATTTTTGATAAAAAACCATCTGTTTCGACAGCATTTAATCCTCATTGATGACCACTTTTTTTTAATGATGGGACTTCCACATTAGGTGGTGGCTCCCTTAACAAGTTAAAAGGTAAGCGATTATAGTTTTGTTTTCATCAACGCACTCTTGATGTAGATGGATTTAGCATAACTATATATTCAATTTAATATCATATAAAAACAAATATACTGAAAACCATTCCCATATGGCATATATTCATGATAATATATAACTTATAACCAAAGAAATAACAATCTAAACAAGAGAATTAGCCATAAAAACACAACCAGAAAGAAAATAAAAACAAGCTGGGAGAGACCTATACATTGCTTGTCAAGCTAGCCTGGAAAATTTGAAAGTGCAACAATCACCAACTCGAAAAGTCTGATTGCATCTTGATCCATATCCTCTCTTATTTTCATAGCCTGGATAATCCCATACGTAGAACAACACTTTGTCTACCAAACGCAGCCCAACTTCCTCTGCTAGCTTCTCTATCTCCCACCTATTAAATGGACTAGCAGTTTTGTGGGTTACATGAACTTCTCCATTCTCTTTCAACATGTCCCTTGCACTCCTCAGGAATCCCTTCACTAATTATCGGTGAAGCCTGGATCGAATTTATAATATTTCTTTCATTAATTAATAAGCATGAATATAATTAGAATTAAAAAATTGTGACGACATTGTTTTATTCTTCGTTTTTAATTGGTGGGTTTAGTTTAATTAGTTTAAATTACTTACTCAATTTGGAGTATGTTGTTCTCCTTCCAAATGAAACCAGCATGTGGGAAGTTATAGACAATTCTGTCAAAATATTTGAAAATGAGTTCAGGGTGTTGGCTCCTTGTATTGGCATCTACTCCATGAACCATTGTGCAACCAAGCTCTTCCAGCTCTTTCAAGTTTGATGTTGCTCTTGTATACTTCCATGCTAATTCTACCACAATAGAGTACGTATAATATGTAAATTGATCAATACTAAGCAATAAAATCGATAATAAAAGTACATACTTTCTAAGAAATACATGTTGAAACTAATATATACATTGATCAACACTAAGCAATGAATTGAAGTAGGTAAATTAATAAAAGTGTTTTGATTTGCATTTTTTTTTTGTGTGTAGAAAGTATCAATTATATATAGTACTTATAAATATATAAAGCATTTTGAGTGCTTATTATCCCCAAAACACAATATATATATATATTACTTTAAACAAATACACAAAATAAACACCCAAACATTTTTGACTATATATACTTTTGGAGTCAAGAGAAGTGGCTGTGATGTTGGAAGCAGAAGCAAATGCTTTGGCCAAGCAAGCAGCAAAGGAGAAATCACCCTCACCCACCAGTAATATCTTTTGACAACTACTGTAATGTTTAATCCATTTGATCTCATGATCTGCTTTAACTACTACCTCATTCATATTTTTATCATTAAATAATTAATTAACAAATTCCCTTCTCTATACTTTTAATTTCTTTGATCATGTAATCAATATATATATAATGGAGATGATGCCCCTTAATTTGCAGTTTATTGATTGAAGACTATTAATTAATTATGGGGATTTTGAAAGAGTTTAATTAATTAATAAATTAATGTGCACAAAAAATTATATAACTAGCTAGCTAATACTCAAGTTTACAAGTATGTGAGTGCTTATTGGCATCTAGATTCATAGTATGTTTTTAAATTATTAATTAGGCCATTTAATTATGTGCACTTGATATATGTTGATGATCATTCTAAAATATGGGGAAAATAACAGAGATAAGTACATTTGATGTGTTAATTTTTATGTGTGAATATATTGATGAATGTGAAAGATCAAACAATAAGTGTCTTTTTTTTTTCCACCTTCATGTGTTCTCAATAGTACATTTTCGATGGTTAGATATGTAAAATGTATTTTGCAATCAAACCTGACTGGTATCGATGAAAACAGAAAGTAACGTTAGAAACAGAGTTTGATCCGAGGCCCGTGTTTCACACGGTGTCCTTAAGACAATTTCGCCGGACAACACCGTATGTGTATTAAGCGATTGTCTCCCAGGATACAACGGTTCAACAGTGGTAGGCCTAAACACTATCCACTACCAGCGAACTCAAACCGAGTTTTGAATTTACCAAGAAAACCAGAGAAGAAAAGAAATCGGCTGCTCAAAAGAAGAAACGGGAACTGTTTTTGTTCTGTGTGTGTTGAACTGAATATTAGAGATATTAAATACCCAAACCGAAACACTAGGGTTTTGGGATTAATTCGGGATTATATTTGGAAAATTCGTTTTTGATTTAATAAGGAAATAATTTAATTAGATAATATTCTCCAAAGAGATTTATTTCTAATTAAAACCTGATTCTGTATTCGTGATCAAGTAAGAAATCAGAATCCAAACAATTAAAGCTTTCCTTATTCATCACAATAAAAAACGTTGACTTAGGGAACTGGCAAAAGGTCAACTAGACTCTCACGGTCCAATCGGAGCGGCATTCGTGTCCGCAGATCGCGCCCACACACGAGTCGTGCATTCGAAGGTTCGGGGTCTATGATTTGAGTATACCATTTCAGAGTTCTCACGGAGGAGAATTCGAATCCATTTTAATCTTCCATTTCTATGGAATTTATCATATTCAATTTTTGTGCTTGCTCTCAAAATGAGAGATTATCACAAAATTTCCAACAGGATATATACAATTTATTTTTTAATTTTTTTTTCATGTTGTTCTACACAAATATTAACCGTTGGACGAATTTTATGTGTCTAAGAACGCATATTTTTATTGTTGAGCTTAGGAGAACAATGAGTAAAAGAGGGAGCAAAAATGGTGAGAGAAAAAGAAAATAATGAAATAAATTTTCTGTCTTTTTTCTATAAATTTAAACTCATTGTTATCGTAAGTTGCTCAAATCCTTATTCCACTGTTTGCATGGCCTTTTCGTTATATGCTTTTGTTCAATTAACATTTCTGTAACATTGTTCTTGCCGATGGCAACGAAATGCATTCATGTACTGGTAGAATATTGGATATTTCATTCATGTCTTCTATACAAATATTATTTTACAAGCAATACATTCCGTGTGCAATTGCTGAATTTTTGAATTCCTGATATATTAAGACAGCTATTCATGTTGTGGTTTGGAGTGTGTGGCTTGCCCGTAACCAGTGGATTTTTGAGCGTAAGACTATGGATTTCAGATCTGCTTTGTCTTTTGTTTGGCTTGCGGTGTCTGACGCTAATCGGTTAGAGATTGGGTGTATGCGTAATTGTGTAAATGATCTTTTGTCGTCGTTTTGATCTTCGTGGCCGTCCGGCTAGGGCCCATGTTATCAGGAGTGTGATTTGGTCGCCTCCGGCTCCTGGTTGGACCAAAGTTAATACTGATGGTGTCACCTTGAGTTCTCCAGGTGCTGGGGGTTGTGGGGGTATTTTCCATAATTGTAGAGATTTTGTAAAGGGTTGTCTTGCTGTTCCTCTTGATCCTGTGTTTGCATTTGAGGCGGAACTTCTTACAGCTTCGATAGCTATTAATTTTGCTTGGCAGAATAGGTGACCTCGGATCTGGCTTGAGAGTGATTCTTCTTATGTGGTTCAGCTGCTCTCCTCTCGCTCTGAACAGGTTCCTTGGCGGATTCGGCAGGCTTGACAACGCTGTATCTATCAGATATCAAAAATGGAGTTTCAGGTTTCTCATATCTTTAGGGAGGGGAATGAGGTTGCAGACGCTCTTTCTAAGCATGCTTTGTAGTTAGAGGTCGATTCGTGGTGGGCAAAATCCCCGTCTTTCTGCTATTTATTGGTTGACAATGATTGCATGGGTAGAAAGTCTTTTCGTTTTTCTTGATGTTTTTTGTTTTTATAGCCTGCGTGCCAATGTTTTTGTTAGGATTGTTTCCCTTGGTTTTTGTGTTTTTCTGATGTTTGTTACTCTTCATTTTATTCTTTTTGTATTATTGATGGCTACTGCCATGAGATTTTTCGGCATATGATCGCTTGTGATGCTTTTTCTCTCTAGATCAGTCCAATTTTATCAAAATAAAATGTTTCCAAAGGTTTTCTGGTCAAATTAGCTATCCATTTGACGTCTCCATTCATTGAGATCCTTAATGTGACAGTTGAAATTGTTTTTGTTTCTATTGTTTAATGGTTATTTTTCTTGAAATGGGTTATCTCAAGAAAATGAATTTAAGACCAAAGTTGATAATATACACCGTGCAGTTCTATACTACACCCACATTCAACTATGTCGATGACTTGAATTTGGATTCATGAAGAAGTAATAAATAAAGTTAATAGTTAGTGCTGATAAAAATATGCATATGGGCTTTTACAGAAGTGGATATACTATACTATAATTTGTGATGCTAAAAGTTTTAGCAACTTATTATGAAATGCTAATCTAATCTTATTTATTATCTGTAGGAATTAGGAAGCTAGGCATATACATATCTGGTAGGGGGATTGTTAAATACTGCTATATAAACATTAACATTTAATGGCTCCATGAAGGCTGGTTATTTCTTAAAGGCCAAGGGCCCAAGGCTAATTTCGTTCTGTTTGTAGATAATTTCTTGTGAACAAATATCGAGATGAGCTATAATTTTTTATTTATTGATATCGTGATTAATCCTAAATTAAATTAATCCCAGGAGAAGGCTACTAATAAGGATGCTTGATTTTAGATATATCTTACTCCATTGTAAATTTTTTATCAAACCATACAATCTTGTTAAATAAACGGCAATGTTTTCAATCCCCATTTTCATTTTTTTCATTTCTAAGAAATTTATTTTTATATTTTTTAAATATAAAAATACGTCTAGTAAGAATAAGTGAAAACTGTTTTCTATAGAAAAAATATAAACAGTAATATTATAATAAAAAAATTATAGAATATATATGTATATTATAAACATTAACGATATTATAATAATTAAAATGTAAAGATTTAATTCTTCTAAAAAAAAAAAAAGATTTAATCACAATAAGCATTTTTCATTGTACCCTCTAGTCTTTCCAAAATACATGTAAAACATGGGTTTTTCAACTTATAGTATGTCTTTTAATCGTTGATAATTTTCTTTATGTTAGACATGTCATTACAAATAATGGAGGACTAAGATTTGGTGATTTTCTTTTAAGTTATTTATTTTTCCTTATACAACATCGTTTTAATTGTAATCGTCCAATTTGAGAAACTTTGTCCAATTTGAATTTCCTATGTTTGTCTTTTCTAGGGATTGAGTACGGATCCGAACCCAAACAGTATGGATCGGGTCTGGATCCTCATTTTCTGGTCGCGGGTCGGGTCCGGATCTAAATATATACGAGTATAGGTCTCGAAGATCTCCGTCTCCAAATCTCTCTGAAGGTAATATTTGTTCTTCACTTTCGATTGAACAAGATGGCGTTTTCAGTAAATTAATCTAATCCTTCGTTTTTTTTTTTTTTTTTTTTTCTTTTGATATTTTTCTGTGGAATGGATCTGTTTTCTTCTCGTATGAGATGATTATGACTGCTTGCATTTTTTTTCTTTCGAATTTGATAGTTTTTGAGTGCTGTGTTCTTTTGAAGTTTTGAGCATAATTGATCTGTTTTCTTTATCCAAATATTGGTTTAACAAGTGGGTTGCTCACAAAATGTTTATTGAAAGTTGTTAGTATTTGCAAAAAATAAAAAATAAAAAATCCAGGAGTAATTCTTTAGGACTGGGGATCATTGCATTGTATATATATTTGGATATTGTACAAAACCCAATTTTGGATTCATAGTTTAAACTTAGATCCTTGGATATTTCCTTCACCAGGTTGTTTTTGTGTACCTAAATATGGTGGACAATAAGATATGAGAAGTTTAATAGTTGAAAGTGGATTTTTGAGGTTGAAAAAGCAATTCTTGGGTTTATCTTCATTTCATAACTTACTATTTCTCAGTATGGCTATTAAGCAACTTGTACCACGTTTTGATTTGTTTATCTGGAGCTCTAACATGACATTCGATTTACTGTTTTGCAGGACATGGATACATCAAACCCTGCAGTCTTTGTCAATGGAGGTCTGCTACGGATGTATGTTGGACGGAGAGTTCGAGCAGTAATTCAGGCTATACAGCCTGATGCTGCGGGTGTAGCGGGAAAATCCACGGATGATCATCAGCTAGTTGTGAAAGGCTCCCCTCCACCGTTCCGTCTAACAAATTTTGTTGAGGTTATTGGCATTGCTGATACTGATAGATCCATTCGAGCTGAAATGTGGACCAACTTCGGGGACACATTTGGTATTACTTTCTCTGCCTTTATATATATATATGTGTGTGTGCAACTGTGGTTTAAGTTGTCAATGCTATCATTTTATTTGGGTGTTAAATTGTAGATTGCATCTTGAAAATAACATTGTTTGTGACAACATACTAACTTATTGCGGAGAAGTCAAATACTGCTCGAAACTGTTTTTGCATGGAGCATTAATAATTATAATGTAATTTTGTAATTGTTTTCTTATTTCACAAAAAGGTTGGATGAAATTACTGTTAGAAAACAGGAATTCTAAACTTGCGTTAACAAGTTTGAAGAAAGGTTTTGAACTTATTTCCTGGTACTGTGCAATGAGATTTTATTACCAAACTTGGTGATAAAACTTGTGGCTCCTTAGTAACTTATAAAAGCTCATAATAGTTATCAAAAGCAACTACCAAGCTTGGGTTACTACTATAACCTCTAATTAGAGCAGAGTAGTTATTATCCGGAAGTGGTTGAACTATATTTAAGCAACATGTGCGGCCTTTATTTTGTAGTGAGAACTGAGAAATGTGTGCCTATTAGATGTCTATCTCATATGTCATAGTTTCTGTAGAAACCGTATAATCGTGCTAAGTTTAGTGTTATTTGCATGTCTTTTGGTTTGTTTAATCTTTTGTGTGGGTTCTGAAACACTGTCCTGTTTTCTAAATGATTGCAGACACACAAAACTACAATCAGCTTTGCCAGCTTGCAAATGGGGAGTTCAAACACCTATTCGTCTGAGGTGCAATGAGTATGCCAATTATGAAGTCTTAAGGTTTTTATCGCCGCAAATAGAAGATTAGGAGGGCTATATTATGAAATTATGTAGTTTCTGATTCTCTTTGAAACTTGGCAAACTTGTATACCAATCGTTTGAGTGAACTATTGATGAAGTTGCATACTTGCATGACGTTTATAGCTTGTTTTTTGTTGTTTATTGACTTGATGGTCATTTAGTTCCCAGTTCAATGCAATTTTTAACCGTCTTTTATGAAAGACGATCTATCCTTTCTTGTCCACCAGATAAGACCACTGATTATAGATTACACCTAGAACATCAAATGAGATACAAGCTCTAGTGATATCCTATTGTTTGTGTTCTGATTTCGTGATCATTTCTAATTCAAGCATCCAATATTTTGTTTGCTTAAGAATTGCAAAACTAATCTTGCTTGAGAAGAAGTTGCTCTGTTTTCTGGATTAGAAGTTACATTCGAACAATATATCAAATTGTATTGTAGTACCTGATCAAATGAAGTGTACGTTTAATGGCAGAACCGTGGAGAATCGGGTATCTTACTAACTGAAGTGTATATGAACATAAATTCAATATTACATTGCAATTTATTAAGGGCCAATTGATATTCACCTGTACTCTGTATATAGTTTACGAGTCTAACCTAAAAAATATAGAGTTTTTCAGGACTTTGATTGTAGAGTAAAGCTTCAATATGAGTGTATTGGCCATTTATCGTGTTATGTGATGTGACTATATGAGTTTTTCATATGATTAGTTATTCATGAATCATGTTACATCACAATATTTGAGCAAGCTGGATGTATCATGTATATAGTTGATGTGCGAAGCATTTCTTTGAATACAGTAGTTTGATCATACTTGAGAGCGAAGTAGCAGCACTAACTGGGAAATTTTAATTAGTTGCCGCTTACAAAAATGCCTATTTGTTTAGGGTTCATGACCTTGTTCTTAATTTTGGCATGCAATAATACCAATTGGGTTGAATTAGATTGGTTTTTAAATATTCCTTATTTACAATTTTATGGAATTAACCTTATTGAATTAATTGGTCCATGGAATCTCATGTTATCTTAACTTTTCCTGATTAGAAAATATATAAAATAACCGTTCAATTTGACTTAGTGGAAAGTATCTGGTTTGAGTTATCGCACCGTAAATGACATATAACTCTATATATATAACATTACATAAATTATTGTGAAAATTATAAAAAATAACCAAGTCATAGAATGGATTATTGTTTCTAACTAAATTTTAATTTTTTATTGTTTGTAACCAATCATCATAATACATTATTGTTTTCAATCAAAAAATTACAAAACTATCATTTTATTCTCTTTTCCCTCTATTTTTTTTTTCTCTCCATTACTCATCTCTTTCTATCACCCATCTCTTTATCACTTGTATCTTTATCAAATCTCAATTCTCAACGAAATTTGATCAATAAATTAAAGTTATTTTGAAGGGAAATCGTAAAGAAACCAAGATTTGAGACGAGGTTTTTGAAAACTGAGTTTGTGGTTGAATCTCTACTAAAAACTTCAAAGTTCGTAAATCTTAAATTTCAATGGTATTATTGTGTTTTTTAGATGATATTGTTGATGGGTCCTGTTATTTTGTTTCAATTTTAAAGTTTTTTTGGTGACAATCGAAGAAACTTCGATTGCGGTTTGAAATTATATTTCAATCAATGTGTCACGATAAAAGTGATATAAGTTGGTTATTTCATGTTTAACGTGACACATCACCTAATATTTTGTTGTTATGTATTTTTAAGGTACATGCGATATTTCATACCCAACATGATATACATGAGATATTTCATACATAACATGACATACATATGATATTTCATGTCCAACATGATATACATATGATATTTCATGTCTTGTATGAAATAATGCATAAATGATATTTCATACCAAACATTACATACATAGGATATTTCATGCCCAACATGACATACATGGGATATTTCATGCACAACATGATATACATGAGATATTTCATGTCTTGTATGAAATAATGCATAAAGGGGATATTTCATACTAAACATGACATACATAGGGTATTTAATGCCCAACATGACATAAATGAGATGTTTTATGCACAACATGATATATATGAGATATTTCATGTCATGTATGAAATAATACATAAAGGGGATATTTCATACAAAACATGATATACATAGGATATTTCATACCCAACATGACATACATGAGATGTTTCATGCACAACATGATATATATGAGATATTTCATGTCTTGTATGAAATAATACTTAAAAGGGATATTTCATACCAAACATGACATACATATGATATTTCATACCCAACATGACATAAATGAGATGTTTCATGCACAACATGATATACCTGGGATATTTCATGTCTTGTATGAAATAATGTATAAAGGAGACATTTCATACCAAACATGACATACATAGGATATTTCATACCCAACAGGACATACATGAGATATTTCATGCACAACATGATATACATGAGATATTTCATGTATTGTATGAAATAATGCATAAAGGGGATATTTCATACAAAACATGATATGCATAGGATATTTTATACCCAACATGACATACATGAGATGTTTCTTGCACAACATGATATACATGAGATATTTCATGTCTTGTATGAAATAATGCTTAAAGGGGATATTTCTTACCAAACATGACATAAATAGGATATTTCATACCCAACATGACATACATGAGATATTTCATGCACAACATGATATACATGGGTTATTTCATTCATTGTATGAAATAACCAAAACAAAACCCAACATGACATGCATAAGATATTTCATGCCTAACATGCCTAACATGATATATTTCATGCACGACATGATATACATGAGATATTTCACGTCTTGTATGAAATAATGCATAAATGTGATATTTCATACCAAACATGATGTACATAGGATATGT
Source organism: Dipteronia dyeriana (assembly GCA_032871835.1). Classification (NCBI taxonomy): domain Eukaryota; kingdom Viridiplantae; phylum Streptophyta; class Magnoliopsida; order Sapindales; family Sapindaceae; genus Dipteronia; species Dipteronia dyeriana. The sequence goes on from CM065299.1 coordinate 99,688,208, forward strand.
CATGCTCAACATGACATATATATATTTCATGCAAAACATGAGATACATGAGATATTTCATGCTTTACGTGATATATCCTTAGAAAATGTGAAATAATGTTTTTCTTACAATTTTTTTTATGAACTGATTTTTTTTTTCAATTGTTTTTTTATTAAGGAAATATGCAAAGTTTTAGGTTAGCAATCAATTACAATGGTCGGTGGGACGATTTAGATTACGTGGATGGGGAACTTATTGGTGAGTGGGTGGAAAACAAGTTGTCATACAATGAGTTGGTGGAGATGACATACAGATTGATTGAGATTGACAGAAATATTTATGACATCATTCTTTATGGGGTGATTAAGTTACGATCACGTTGGAAAAAAATATCGCGTGAAACGTGACAATGATATTAATTTTATTTTTCGTGATGATTCGTCGATCAAGGAGATTTATATCGATAAGGAGAAGAGAGTGGGTGGAGGTACAACTGCAGGTGGAGATACACATGTACACAAACTTCCACTATCATTTTTCAAGTACGATAATGTTGGGTGTTACACTACAGATTCCGACAATGAGGATGAGAAACCGAATGAGCATGATTATCCTAGTAGTTCAGATGATACTTTTATTGGAGTTGAGCAGGGTGCCGGTTTTGAGGATGGTATTGGAGGAACTAAGAATTGTGGTGGTGCTGGAGGGGTTACTTTTGGTGGCCCATCACATGATCCTTTCATTGCAGTTTCGTCTCGTTGGATCCTTCCTTGTATAGGTCAGTATTCTTTTGGCACCACACCGGCCGCCTCTATTTCACAAGAGGGACCTTTATTTGTGGGACAAGTTTTTGAGGATAAGCATAAACTTAAGATCGAGTTGGGACTTTATGCTATGCATGAGAGGTTTGATATCAGAGTTAGACGCTCCACAAAATATCGATTTGAGGCCGGCTGTAAGGATATAAACTGTCAGTTCACGATTGGGGCAGTTAGGAAGGAGCATTGCACATTTTATACCTCTGTATGGTTAACGTCACCCTGACAAGTTAAAAATTAGGTTAATAATAACATGTAATTGAAAATGACTGACATAAGCATCTGCTTTATACCTGCGGAGCGGATTACATATGTTACGGTTTGGGAGCCGCTGCAGTAGCTTTTGTTGAATCATGATCAGGAAATGATCTATCTGAGGGATTGCCCCAATCATAATGGTCATCATAGACAGAAGTACAGTTGGGCGATTGGGTATATGGTGCATTTCGTAGTGACTGAACCTCCTCATGTAAAATTTTGAACTGTCGGGTAAAACTCTCAGTTATCCGTTTCTCAGTAGCCTTTATCTTATCTGTAACATGAGCCAATAATTTCTCCCACATATGAGAAGCGATAACTTCTTGCGGGTCGACATAGGTCTACATGATGTTTTTTTTAAGTTAGTGTGATAATATTGTAATCATTTAGATTTTGGCAAAACTAACAAGTTTATATTAACTTTTTTTTTCTCCGGTCATGATTGGCCTTTGACTTCATCTCCCGAGTGACATTCTCTAACAATAACTCCTTATCACTCTCGCTCACCGTAACAGTGTCTTTTGATGTTTCAGGAACGTTCCCCATGGCATTTTCTGGATTAAAAACTGCCATATAATCCTGCTGTAATTCATCTGCAGTCGGAGTCAATGTCGGAATAGCTTCCATCTGAATCCATAATGCACAAAAGAATAATTATACAACGTTCATATTACTATTAAAATTAAACATACAACAACAAAGTAGTACCTCATCAGTGAACTCATTATCAAGATTCTTGGGCTTCTTTTTGCAGCACCAATTCATTAATTGTGGATAAACATTACTAATTCTGAGTCCATGAACTCCAGTGAGGCATGGAATAGCCTCCATAGCCCAAACCTATTCATCATAATTTTTTAACTGTACATATGTTGTCAAACAATCATTTTTAAAGTTAGTAAAGACCGAAATACAAACCTAGAATGCCCATGCAAAGCCGTATATGTTCACCCCCAGATTCTGCTTCTTGTTGGAATTCTGGCTTTTCTTATTCCGACCAATCATAAACCGTCTCAAGTAGTATACGGTCTGAGAGTATATGTAGGTTCCCCATGGAAAACCTTCGAAGGCTGTTAAGTTCTCTACAACATACAAGCCCACCTAGGGACAGTCTTTCCGTATTCAATCCCAAGAAGCACATGGCCTAATATAAACAAATATGACAGCTTAATAGCATTATCAGGCTGGTCAAAATTTCCTGTATCCAACCGATTTATAATCATATGAAATGTTGGTAATTTTCCACCAAAACATCTATCTAACACACCCCCCTCAACATCTTCATAGCCATGGACAATATTTGTAGGTATCATTCCAAATTGCAAACCAGTTACCAAACAGAATTCTAATTTCCCGAATCGTATATCTGTTTGGCCCACCCGAAACCACATCTCATCTGTATTCCCACCCGAGTGATTAACCTCCCTACACAGTAGCAATTGACATAACCTTCCACCAAAGATTCTGAGACGAGGTAATTCTACAAAGTGCCTAAATACACCATCCTGGAAACGTTTTAGTTCCCCAACTTTTTCCAAAGAATCTCTCATTCTATTCAACTCCGTAAACCTTTGATAAACCAATATTCTTGCATTAAACCAATTCGATGGATGATATAAATATGGTATTTCGGCAATCTGCAATTATAAAGATATGGTATCTTTAGAAAAAAAATTGTAAATACAAAAAATGAATTGTCAAAAAAAAAATCTCTAATATATTTAGAACGAATTTAATATGATCTTCTGAAGTAGAAATCAAGTAAAAGCATATGTCACGGATACGACACGATACGTAGATACGGTAAATCTCTAAAACTAGGATACGGATACGGCAGGATACGTCAATTAAAATAATATATAGTTATATTTATATTTATATTTAAAAAAACATAATCAAATAATTCATTCAAAACATATTCTATATAAACATAATCCAATAATCCTTTCCATTCAAAATAAAAACAAAATCCAGTAATCCTTTCCACAACACTTTGAAAAACATGGTTGTACAGCCTTACACTCAAGAAAAAAAAATTCATGGATGCCCGAAGGAACAAGAATAATTAATAATTCAGTTTTCTTGTTTTTTTATTCATTATCTAGCTCATGCCTTAGTTGCCAATATTGACTAAGAATGCTCCAAGCACATTTGGGCTAACATCACCACAACTGGATTGACAAAACGAAGATACAAACTGAGGGTTCTCAGCCTGCTTGAGAGCACCCCTTACACATCTTGCAACATTCATAATCTTTGTTAGTAGTCTACCAAAACTGCTATTAAGGTGTTAAGGTGTTAAAGTGCTATAAATGTAGAATTTACAAGGTATTAAGGTGTTTTATTCATAATATGAAAAGCAGTATACCAATTTTTTTTTTTGAAACAGCACTTTAATAGCAAGCCAAAAAGGCAAAGACCACAGAACAACAAAACCTGAGACAAAACAAACCAAAAACAAAGCAAAACAAAAAACAAAGCAAAACCAAACAAAAAGCAACGCCTCAGGTAGCAGCACAACAAGCATAAACATAAAAAACCAAACACAAAGCAGCGCCCCAGGCTACTGCACAACAAGCAGAAAACAGAAAAAAAAAACGAAATAGTCAGAGGAAGAACCAAAATAGAAAAGCCTCACGAAACTCCATCCGATCAAACTCCCATCAAAACTACACCAGCTTTCGCCTAACCAACCAAACCACACCCACACCAGCCCAACACAGCGAAGGAAAACACACTACAGCAGAAAGAGCAACCCTGACTCAGCCCCCAATCCAAGAGACCAGCCAACACAAAGACTTATTAAACTCCCCACTCAGCCCACCAATTACATGAGAGTGATATTGATAACAATGCTTTGAGTTATAGACTGATCCATATGCCAAAAATGACTAAATCACTCTCACACAGTTTCTTAATCAAGTATCAACACAGACACTGATGGAATTTCGATGAGTTGAAGCCACATGACATAGATTTGATGACTATGGCAGACCAAAATAGTACTGGGTAACTTACAATTATCATGAAGGTTGAAGATTATCTTAGAAATTCTTCGGGGGATTCCAGTACCACCAAAGTCATCAGTAGAAACAGGCAAAACAATCAAGCAAAACATAACAACTAAAATTAAAACAGAGCAGAAAATAAGTAATACAATCGGACAAATCAAATGAAGCAATAACATCAATTGAATCAAAATTGAATCCCCACTCAAATTGAATCCACAAGTCACAACACAAACCAATGTTCTTTTCGTATCCAGATGAGAGCAAACCAGATGAGAGCAAAATACCTTTAAGCAAAGAAGATCTGTTTTGGCGACGACAACGGAGATGGTGACGACGACGAGAGCTGACGACGATCTTGGCTGAATGACGGCACCGACGGGAACCTTCTATGATCTGTTGAGGCGGCTATTTGAGGAGCTGTAGCACATAGACCTTAAGAAAACACCCAAAATAGAAGTAATCCTAGGTCACCGGAATGTTCGACCGTTGAATCGTCACCAGAAACCACCTCTTTCTTCGTCGGCGTCGCACGATTTGAACCCTTCCTTTCTTCCTCTCTTTTTCTTCTTCTTCATCTTCGTCTGCTGGTAAATGCATTTAGGGATTTGTTTTTTAGTTAAAAACGTATACAAGTACAGTATATGTTCGTAAAAAAAAAATTTGGTTTATGTATACAACTACACGTATGTAAAAAAATAAAATTCACTTTTACAACACAAAATTGGTTTTTTATTTTAAGAAAATGATATTTTAGACTTTACAATTTGCATTCGGTTAAAAACAATAACTTAATTTTTTTTGATTAAAAACAATAATCTATTTCTTAATTTGACTACTTTTACAAATCCCCTAAATTATTTTTGTAAACAAATATAAATCAAGGAATTTGAACTCAATTCTTTTTTATAACATTAGAAAACCGTTTCAAGTTTAAATTTAAAATACTTATTATCACTTTTAATATATTAGATATATTTAAAAAAAGATAATTAGAAGATATATATCAATTAATAACACAAGAGATTGTATTTGATATAAATTGGTGTGTGCATATAAAATAATAGTCAAAAGAAGACTTTACATATGATGTAAATACCTGATACACATAATATATATATATATATATATATATAGCAAGAAGTGACGTGTGGGACGTATAGATATATATATTTTGCGTAAAGTGACCTGTGGGTAAAAAGTAAAAAAAAAAAAAAAGGGTTTTTTTAGTTGTGACTTTGAAAAGTCACGCACCAGTTGTTTAAAAAGAAAAAAAAAATAGTGGTGCAGTGTACACCCCATTAAAACGAATATATATATATTAAACCACATTTGTCAATAGATTTTTGTATGAGATGCAATTCATGTATGCATGAGATCAATACACCAAATTAAGAAGAAAGAGTTTCTTTAAGTATTTCTCTATATCTTCCATTCAAGTTCCTGAGACCGTGACGCGCCCACACACAGTTATTAGTTCCGAGAGATAGAGAGGAAGATCAAGTGATTCAGACAGGAGCACATCGTAAAGTGAAGGAGTCTCCAAACGTTGGTAAGATTGGTTCAGACAGGAGCATAACGTAAAGTGAAGGAGCCTCCAAACGTTGGTATGTTCTTCTGATTATATCGATTTCAATTTCCTGTGTTTACATATTGTATGTATTAGTTTCGAAAAACAATTACGATCCCAAGTTCACTGGTCCCAGATACATATATGATATGTATAAAAATTTTAAAACCTAGTTCCGCTGCGTAACCGGTGAACGGGGTTCCAACACTTATTTCTTAGAAAAAAGCCCTAACTGTCTCTGAAAAACAGACCAGATGTCATGGTCTCCATAAAAAAACAGACCAACTGCCGCCGCCTCCTTTGAAAAACAAACTAGCTGCTGTCGTAAGGCTTTCGGCCGCCTAGGAAGACCGATTTGGCCTTATTCGCGGTGGTCGAGGGCTGCCTAGAGATTTGGCGGAGGCGAAAGCCGAATTCGATTTTTTGAACACTGGCAAATACACATTTTTGAGTTTCTAAATAGTGTCACATCAACATTTCTATTCACTATGGGCCAAATGCAATTATCTAACTTCAATATGGAGATGCTGTGTTAAACAAAAAGTTAGAGAATATGGAGTTGAGTTTCTGATTCTAGAAATTCTCGTAAAAATGCTAACTAGGATTTCTAACTCTTTCCACAATAATATTAAAGTTAAAATAAAAGAGGAGATAAAATGTAATAATTGGTTTGTTAGGTTTGGTCATAAAATGGATATATGTTTGACTTTATATTATTGCATTGGAGATGTGAATATGTATTTCTATATTTTTTTCCCAAAAATGGACATATAATGAATTGAAATAGTGATGCTCTAATGCATTAGAGATGCTCTAATGCATTAGAAATATGCATTTTTGAGTTTATAAATAGTGTCTCGTCAACATTTCTATTCATTATGGATCCACTTTTGATTATTTTTTTGAGACATGCATATTCACATCTCCAATGTAATTATCTAAATTCAAATATATATCAATTTTATGACTAATCATAATAAAACAATTATTATATTTTCTCTCTCCTCTTTTATTTTATAATTAAATGAGCTTTAATATTATTAGTCAAAAGAGCTGGAAATCCTAGTCAGCATTTCTAAGAGAGTTTCTACAATAAGAAACTCAACTCCATATTCTCAAACTTTTTTTGTTGCCACATCATCTCTATATTCAACTTAGATAATTGTATTGAAAAGAGTTTTTCTAACTTTTTTAATATCTATCCTATGTGGCACTCCATTTTCTCCAAATGCATAATAGCATTGGAGGTGCTATTAGAAACCCATATCCATATTCTCTAGATTTTTTTGTCACATCATCTCCATATTCAACTTCGATAATTGTATTGGAGAGAATTTTTCTAACTTCTTTAGTATCTATCCTATGTGGCAAAAAAAGTTAGAATATAGAGTTGAGTTTCTAATTCTAAAAACTCTCCAAGAAATGCTGACTATGATTTCTAACTCTTTCCACCAATAATATTAAAGCTCATTTAATTATAAAATAAAAGAGGAGGGATAATGTAATAATTGTTTTATTATGATTGGTCATAAAATGAATATATATTTGATTTTAGATAATTGTATTTGAGATATAAATATACATTTATCTATTTATTTTTTTCAAAAGTTGACTCATAATGAATAGAAATACCGACATGACAATATTTAGAAATTCAAAAATATATATTTGTATTGGAGATACTTCTAGCTTTGCTGGTCATCCAAAATTTGCATAAAATTGATTTGTTATATTCAGAAATATGATTCCAATTACAACTCATTGGTAAGAAAATCCTAATTGCTTATTATTGTGGTAAATCACAATTTTTTAAATCAAAGCTTCACTCAAATTTGTGATACAAGTATTTTAATGAATTGAGAAGAAATCGAAGTGAAAGAGGCGTGATTAGACGACAATAAGATTAAATTCAAATGAAATACAATTAAAACGACGTTTTATAAGCATAATAAATAACGAAAAGAAAATCAACAAATCTTAACCCTCCATTATTTTTAATGACACACGTAAGCATATCTCACAAAGGTCAGCAAACTCAGTACTGACCATGTTTAGCAGTGGATCCTTATCATGTATGTTCTTACACCCCTCTACGGTCAATAAGGAAAAAATTCTAGGGATTTACCGGAACTTTTCAACTCCTACTTTGTCAAGTTTCTGTCAATGGCTTCACTTATATATTATATATAAGTGCAAACTATTATTGCGCAATCATTTTATGCGATATATATATATATATATATATATATGATTTTAGAATTTTAATAATCAGATTTAAACATTTAAGTATATACAATAGATCAAATTTGACAAATGTAAAACCAAGTAACCAAAAAAAAAATCTCATAAATTAAAAACTCTAAGAGCACAATCACTTTTGCATGTAGTAGGAGATATTGGACTTTCATCGATCATGAATAAATCCACATTTCAAGAGTATGAACACTCACAAATAAACTCATGATCCACTAGTTTCATGTCAAACACACACTGGTTGCTACCTGAACCTCCTCCATTTATTCATATTTTAACAAAGCTAAATCATCATCTATTCATCGATCCTCCAATGTGACTAGAGAAAGTAGTAGATGATGTTACCGATTGGATTTGGATTTGGATTTGGATCAGTTGGGCACATCAATACAGGAGGTGAGCCTGAGCCATTAGAAGGGTAAATCCACACAGTCCTTGTCATGCAAATCGAATCATACAAAGATATCAAGTGTTTCCAATCAAATTTTGCGACATATATAACATCATCATCTTCTTTAACACCTTCATGGCTCCAAATCGCTACACAAACAAAAGCAACCTGAAAAATCCGATCAATCACGTACCCCATGCTAAAAATTATAATCACTTTAATAATTATTAGAGAATCTTAGAATTATTACCTCTTTGTAGAGAACCAACTCGTGACATCCATTAGTAAACTTTACTTTCTTGCTTGTTACAATAATAGAAACTGAGATGTTACGTACACAAAGTGTTAATTAATTAGTACATACTCATGATAAAATTGATTGTAATAATTTTCAAATGTACGTAAAACAAAACAAACATACTTGTGTCGACTTCAAAATTGTTGAATAACTCGAGCATACTAGTAAAGATTCGGGTAGGTATTGCAACTTTGACTACGTATTCATGTGGCGGTTGATCGAAATATTTGTGCATTTCATTAACTTCATAGTTGAGTGTCATGTTTCTTTCTAGGGTGATATTGCCCACTACAAAAGAGACTAATAATTAACACAAGAAAATATAACCAAACAGAGAATTGAAAATTTCTTGAAAGACTGATTAATTAACTGACCAGAATCCTCAATGGTGAAAAAGTACTGATTATTAGTTGAATCGGAAATGACCATATGGAGGGAGTGTTCATCACCAGCGCGATTGAGAAAGGTGCAGAGGAGATTGATATCGACGACCAAAGAGCACGGATGGTTGCAGATAAAGCGATTGATGCTTTCAACGTTGATGCGTATTGCGCCTAGAACGCGGCCGTCGTCCGATGAAGCCAGCAGTGAAATCCCTTGTTCTGGGTGGAAGTTGAAGGTGGCCATGACGATGACGTCCGGTTTGGGCAATTTTTTTAGCTGCGACATCGTCTTCTTGAGATGAGCCAGTCTAGAGATCCTGAAACCTACCATGGCAACGATTGGTGTTTGAGATTACAAATATTTTGTTAGAGTATCTCCCATAACCAAAATTTACACCATTTTAATGTTAAAGGAGTATTTTAAAGAATATAAGTACGCCAAATTTACATCAATTTAAAGTAAAAAGTATTTTTAAAGAATATTCTTATAATAAATATTTATATCATATTAATTAATTTATTTTAGTTAATTTATATAATATTAATTACTTTTTTTTTATATAATTAATATTGATGTTATTTTAAAAATCACAATTCTCAATAAAATCTTTTAAACCGTATATTTTTTGAAATAAATATTATTATAATTAGGGTTAATAGGTCCAATACTCTCTGAGTTTATATCGCGGTAGCAAAGTGTCCTCTGAATTTTTTTTTTGGTATTAAATCTCCTGAACTTTCATTCATCGGTAAAAGCTGACGTGAAACGGATGTCAAGAAAAAATTACACTTACATACCCTGATTATATGAATAATTACATTAAAACTGAAAAAATATAATAATATCACACAAACACCCTTTGATATGTTTGACTAATGTAAAAAATAAAAATAAATAAATAATAATAATAATAATAATAATAATAATATTAATTGTACTTTAAAAACAGATTATATATATATATTAAATACATTTTAATTAAATTTCATTTCTCTCTCCCACTAATTAAATAATTATTATTATCAAAATATTAAATAATAATTAAATGTTAATATACATTAGAAAATAAACTTTAATAATAATAAATTTTTTAATTTTAATTAATAAAAATTATAAAAATTAAAATTTAAAAATTGAAATAATGATTAATTAATAATACAATTCTGATTTTTTTTAATAAGTATTTATTAAATATCCTTAAAAAATAAAAATAAAAATAAAAATAAAAATCTGGAACAAAAAAATCTAGAAAGGTAATTTTCCAGTCTTTTGTATGCTTGCATTCTTCGGCATCTCATTAATAGGATCAAAAAATATCCAGCCACTTGAATCCTCAGTCTTCCAATTTCTAACATATCTATTATGCACTATTATTGTTGTTAAATTGTACGTTGCAAACACAAACCCAAGAGCAACCAAAACCAAATGAATATCCATGGATCTTATAAACGTATCCCAATTCAATAGTTCACAAAATCAACATTGAAGCTCTTCGAGACACTGTTTTTATGTGATACAACATCCAATTAACACTCTTGAATAGACATTTGGACAAATCAATCAACATGCATAAGAATAATTAACATTAAACTCAACTATAACCCCAAAATCAATCACCAAACCCTAACTCATAAACCTATAACCTCAAAATCAATGCCCATCTACAGAAACCAACACCCACCCAAACAAAATCAATACCCATCTGCAGAAACCAACACACACCCATACAAAATCAATAGCCACCAACCCATCTACATAAACCAACCCAAAATCAATACCCATCTGAGCCCGTGCACGCCACCATAACGAATCCCCTCCTATAGCACCACAAAATTTATTTTCATTTTTCTCAACAACAAAAAGAGAGGGAAGAAACAAATAATATAAGAAACACATGAGAGAGAGATTGAGAAAGAGAGATCGATGAGAGAGAGAGTCCTTATCCGAATCTCCTCCCAATGGTGCAGGTTTGTGCGGCGGCAACAGTGGCTAGACGACGACGGCGGATTTGTGTGGCTAGGGTTTGATGATGATGAGATGTGGGAGGTGGGTCTGATGGTGGTGGTAGTATTGGTGGCTCGGTGGCTGATGGTGGAAGATGATGACCTGGGTTTGGAAATATTTTATTTTCTGGTTTGTATATTGGAATTCACTATGTGTTTGTGAAAATGAAGATTAATGATGTTTGTTTGTGGAGAAATGAAGAAATATGACCTGAGTTTTATTTAATATTTAGGTTTTCTAATAATTTTTTATAAGTTAAAAAGTGGTGAATTGAAATTTTTTATAAGTTAAAAGCGGTTGATAACGAGTAAAAAAGGATTTGATGTGGAGTTAGGATGCAACACCAAATTTAGGGATCCACCAAAACGGTGCTCCCGTAATCCCCGTGAGTACCCTTTTATGTCAAATTAGTGCAAATGCACCCATTTGTGGCAACATTGGAGATGACCTTATTGTCCATATCTATTATAAATATTTTGTTAGGGTCCGTTTTTGTAATTTTAAACAACAAAAACTATTTTATAGATAATTTACTAAACAATCTAAAAGCTGAAAAACGTTTTTCTTAAGCGAGTATCAAATGATATAAGGCTTTTCGATAAAAGTTATATTCAATAAATGCTCACTTGAAAAGTCATCTCAAAACACCTACAGTCATCATTCGTTTATACTCGATCAATGAGTTACATGTATTGCAATTAATTTTAGAGTTCAAAAAATTAATAGTACCTTTTTAGGGGTTGTTGTGTAAATAACACCACATTAACAATATATATTTAAAAGACACCAATTTATGTGTAGAGATCAAAATACCCCGTTTGAACGTGCGACTGTTAAGAGAAAAAAGTAAAGAGAGAAAAGTGAAGTTATTGAGAACGATCAGAAGTGCATCGACGACTTGGATTTCGATGACGAGCATTGACATTTGGAGACTTGAATAAATTATTTACAATCGTTTAAGGTAAGTTGTTCTACATTTGGTTTCGTTTTTGTTTTAGATCAGTTGTTGTGCATGTTTGAATGTTGAATGAAATGGTAGATTAGATTTTGATTTGTCGATCTGAGAATGAATGTGGGTTAGGAAGATGAGTTTTTTGTGGTTTTTCAAGACATTTTTTTAAGATCCGATCTTTTTTAAAGGAGGCCGAGCATTTTAGAAAGGGGGCCAAGCATTTTTTTTTTTTTTGAAATTTAGGTTTAGTTCGAGGAAGATGAGTAATCTGGGTTTTCGAGACTTTTTAGTGGAGACCCGAGCTTTTTGAAAAGGAATCTCGAGCTTTTTTAAAGGGGGCCCGAGCTTTTTTTAAACAATTTAGCTTTAGTTTTACGAAGATACGTATTCTGGGTTTCCGAGACTTTTTGATAGAGTTCCGAGCCTTTTTTAAAGGAGCCCGAGTTTTTTTTTTAAATATGTAGATTTTGTTGTATCGAGCTTTTTTCCCTGTAACCTAGCTTCTTCTTTACACATTTCAGACCCGAGCTTTTTAATTATAGTTTTAGCTCGTATCGAGTTTTTACCCCTGATACCGAGCTTTTTCTGTACACGTTCGAGCTTTTTGTATTGAATTTCGAGCTTTTTTGTATATTGTGACTTTTTCCATTTTTACGAGACCTTTTATTGAAGGGTTGAGCTTTTTAATTGTAGATTTTGCTCGTATCAAGTTTTTTTCCTTGTAATCGAGCTTTTTATGTTCACGTTCAAGATTTTTATAATGAATTTCGAGTTGTTTTTTATATATTGTGATTTTTTCCAGTTTTAAAGAGACTTTTTAGTCAAGGCCGGAGCTTTTTAATTGTAGGTTTAGCTCGTATCGAGCTTTTTTTCCTTCTTACCGGGCTTTTTCTCTACACGTTAGAGCTTTTTTATATATTGTAACTTTTTCCATTTTTACAAGACCTTTTATTAAAGGGCCGAGCTTTTTAATTATAGATTTTGCTCGTATCGAGGTTTTTCCCCCCAAACCGAGCTTCTTATGCACATGTTCAAGATATTTGTATTGAATTTCGAGTTTTTTTTTGTATATTGTGATTTTTTCCATTTTTACGAGACTTTGTATATATTTGAGCTTTTTTTTAATCCAATCGTGCTTTTGTTGTATATATTCGAGCTTTTTATTTTTATATTTTTTTATTTTTTTTTGTTATTTTCCAGCTGGCGAATTGGTTGAAGGAAATACTTAAAACTCTGGAAGAAGAGTGGTACGAGGGTAAACTCACTCGCCATGACCATTTTGATGCCATTGGGGTTATAGACGACACACTTAACATGGTCCCTACAGAAATTGTTGTTGAAGACCGTTGTCGGTTCATGGCGTCATGCTTTGGGCATTTCATGATGATGCATAGGCGTATGAAGTTTTCCGGTGGTGTCATCCATCGGCTGCTTTTACGGGAGGTGCATCATACTGGGGCGTTAGATGAGATGAATTTTATGCTAGGGAATCAATAGGTGAGGTTCTCGAAGGTAGAATTCTCCATGATCATCGGGTTACGGTTCGGAGATGTACCAGACACGAGTCGGTATGCTATAGTGGACAATGACATACATCAGCGCTACTTTGGTGGTAAGGATGATATTTCGTTCAGGGAGTTGAAAGATGTTTTGAGCCAGGGTCAATTTCAGCAGGCATATGATAGTGTGAAGCTCTACCTCCTGTATATACTGAACTGGATACTAATGGGGTTGGACGAGAGAGTAAAGATTTCAGTTTGGCAGTTCCTGCTGGTGGAGGATCTTGAAGCTTTCGACGTGTTCCTGTGGGGTGCCCACATGTACACTCATTCGATATTCTCATTCAAGCATGCGTTTGACAGGCGACGGGAATGGTTTGAGAGACACTAGCAGGCGAAGGGCGCTGATGTACACATGATGGAGACCTATAACATTTACGATCTATCGTACACTCTATTGGTAAGAATTTTGAATTACAATATTTATATTATTTATCGTTTAATAAATTAAGGATTCTTAACGTACTTGTATTTTATGCAAATATTTGCTTTTGAGATGATCCCCCAGTTTGGCACCCATTTCGGGTGGAGGGGGATACCTACTTGTCTCTCAGTATTCTTAAGTGTGAGTTACACAAACAACCAAGGGCGGATAAGCTGTCGAAGATATTCACAGCACGGGTAAGTTTCTTAATTATTAATGTTAATACTTGTTACATTTACAATGTTTTAACAACGGTTTCAGATGTTTGTAAGGCCGAAATTGGTGCCCACAGAAGCTGAGAGGGGTGAACCATATTATGTGGGCATAGATAAGGCGATACCAGATTCATTGAGTGCCGAATAAGAGGCTATACCAGATGGAGTGAATGTCGGACCGACGGATACAAAGGGTTCGGACCTAGAGCATCGTCGTGGGGGTGAACAGATGCATTCGGACCCAGAGATAGCTCGTCGAAGCCATCGGAGGCAGAGGCGGGTACTATTTAGGATGCCCGCATATACTGCTGGAGATACCGGATCACGATGAGACATTGGAGGAGAGCGTGAGGTCTGTTCAAATTTTAGTTTAGCATTTATTTATTTCAAACGCAAAAACATGTGCATGACTGACAATGTGTAATTGCCCTTCAGGACCGACTGGAGAGTAGAATCGAACAATTGGAGGCTTCAGTCCGTGGTTTACGGGATGTTCTCTAGAGAAGTGAGATGGAACGAATTAGGCAGCATCAGGAGTTGATGGACTTAATCCGAGGGCAGTAGGGTTCAACATCACAGACAGCCGAAGAGGGTCCACCGTTCCATGATCGAGACTCCAGTCCCAGAGATAGAGACGAGCGAAGTAGCCATGTCGAGGGGACAGACACGGGGAGCGTAGGTCAGATGCAGGGTACTGGACCTGAGACACATGTTACTGGTACTAGTGCTGGAACTGGTACTGGACCCCAGACATAGGGCACTGGGACTTGAGTTACAGGGCGACAACAGGGAGTTACAGGGCGACAACAGGGAGTTACAGGGCGAAAACGGGGAGACTTGTACTGAAGGTCCACATGACTTTCCCCTGTTTTTGGAGGTCCAGGATACTTCGTCCAAACGATCACACCGTCTGAGTGTTTCCTCCATCGGAGTTGACTTTATGGTTCGATCTCGTGGTACCCTTCCTCCTATGGACACCTTTGGGTTATCCGATCAGACCCCTCGGCCAAGGGACACTTCGGACATCACGTGGTGCCCATCCTCATCCCAGGGATAACTCTAGATATTCTCATCGGTCCCCTCCTCTTAGGGACAAGTCCTGCCAATCGCGTTGGTCCCCTGCACCTATCAGAGATAGGTCCACACCATCCCATGAAACCTATTCACCTAACAGGGATAGGTCTACACCATCCCATGTGATCCGTTCACCTCTCAGGGATAGGTCAACACCATCCCGTGGGACCCGTTCATCTCCCAGGGATAGGTCCAGACCATCCTGTGGAACCTCTCCTCTTCCCACTGACACATCCAGAGGATCGCATGGAATCCCCCGCACCCCTGTACCCCCAGTATTCTTAAGCGCGGATGGCAGCTCATGAGCCCATACACGAACCCGACTAGCCCGAAGAGGCCAAGGACAACGCAGGCATCATTAGAGCATGCATTCACTCCTATTGCGTTGGTAGATGCTGGCCAGCTGGAGGCCTACAGAGCATATAAGAGGAACAAGACGAGGGAATTGTAAGTATCAGTCTTTTTACTTAACTGAAGCACCTTTAGTTTATTTTACATTAATTGTTATGATGTTTTGGAATTTAATTCAAGCGCGATGTTGACCTCATAGAGCCAGTAGATGTGGGTTGGTTCCAACGGATCCAAGAGAACTACTGGAGTTGTTTGACACGGTACGTACCTAACTTTAACAGGGTTTCGCTTTCATCACACTCGAATTCTAACGTTGATTTGTAATTATGTTTTAGCACATGGATACGTACATGAACATCTCACGGAAGCGTCAACAATTATTCCCCCTGTGTACAACCAGAGAATGAACATCCTTGGCACCCAGTTCTATGTAAGTGTTTTTTAATGTTCGAAATTGTTGGGTGTTTTCTGTAATCCTAACTCTGGTGGAAATATCTTTTCTATAGTCATTGTTGGAGTATCAGTGGGATAGAATAATGTCTCGTGATGCTGAAGGGGAAGTGAAGACGATGGGATGGAAAGTGTTGCAATGCAAGTGGTTCATTGATGACCTTACGATCGTACGTGGATTATTCCAGGTAGGAATCCGGTCATGGCACGAGGTTGACATGGTAAGTTTAATAATATCTTTCTCCTATACTTTTGGTGAACATATTGATTTTACTTGATGTCAATATGTTGTACAGGTTCTTATACCGTGCAACGTCGGACGCCAGCATTGGCTTCTCGCCAGCGTGGACCTGACTACCGAGACGTCAATACACATCCTAGACCCGTTCAGACAGGATGTCCCCATTAGCATCAGGAAACGCCAAGTACAATCACTCAGATGGTTTCTACCATCCATGTTGCATCAATCCAAGTTTCACGACACCAAAAAAACCTGATGAGGAGAAGTTTCAGAGGCAGAATAGACCGTTTGCGGTGAGCCTCCTGTCCAGATCAGCTGTGCCCTAACAGCAAAAAAGGTATACGCGTTCGAACATCAAAATAAATTCCTGTGTAATTTATTATCAACTAAACAATTGTCCTTACCGTAATTTACATCGGTAACTGTGGGGCGCATACACTGAGGTTGTTAGAGTACGGTACTAGCAGACAATGTCCAGGACAATTGGATAGAAGAAGATATGCCCACTATACTGGAGAAGATGGCCGTGGAGGTGTTCTGTAACTCCCAGCCACAATTTTGATTGTAGTGACTTTTGTATATAATTATTGTATACATATTTGTAATATTACCATTCTTTGATTATTTAAAATTATTTTCGTTGCACAACAACACATTGCATACTGAACTTAAAACGGGAACTTAAATTTTACATCACCATATAATTTGAAAATTGAAATGAGATACAAGTCACATAATTACAACTAGTGAAAATGACTCCCAATTGAACGCTTTCATTCATACTACGGTGGAGTCTTTCTGAGGGCACTTCTATTTTTTATGTCCAACTGAATGACAGATGCTACACTTGCACAGGTATTCCTGAGGAACAACTCTGTTCGGACCATCATTATTCAAAGGTGGGTTAGGACACCTCCTAGTATTATGACTTGATTGTCCACATCTTCTACACAAATGAGTGGTTGTCCTCTCCGAAGACGAGGCATGTCCGCTCCCCCTCAGATGTCTTTCTTGCCTCCTGGACAACAGATTCAATACAACATGCTCAACGATGTCGGATGGCACTATCCAAGAAGAATAATGACCAACAGGCATAATTGAAACCGAGTACATATCGATAAGTGTCTTTCTCTTGTAGAAGTCTGCACACAAAGAAGTGAAATCTAAGTTTCGATCCCTGAAAGAACATAAAAGTTAGATATAAAATCCATTTCCAACAACACAAAGATGTGAAATCCAAGTACTGTACCTTGCTGCTGCAAGCGCATGCGAACATGGAAACATGTCCTTTTGAAATTTGTTGCATGTGTAAGTCTTCCGGGCTAAGTCAACAACCCACAAATTCCTGGACTGTTTGACGAAGAACATGTTCCAGTCAACTGGATTGACGGTCATATAAGCACACTTCTCAACAAGTTTGAGGATCATAAAATGTGCTGGGTCGGTCAACTGATGACGTATGAACTGTGCAGCTCGATGACGATCATGAAACCACCTATGTAGTATATTTCTAGTGAACTCTGCCAGTGTTAACATAGGCAGTTGTTGTGTGAATTTTAGGCATGAATTTATTCATTCAACAACATTTGTTGTCATTACCCTATACCTTCTTTCCAGAAAGTGTACACGGGACAACTTGTGGGGATTGTCATCATTGGCATAATCATATGCATTCGGGTGCAGGTTACGTAACTCTTCCATTTGGAGGTCATATTCTAATACAGTGTATGATCTAGCTGCTTTATCCATTATGGCTGCTACATCATTTCTGTGAAATCGCTTCTTCATATTTTCAACAAAATGCCAACAACATATCGTACGGGTTGCATCAGAAAACACTTTGGAAATCCCAGCTTCAATGCTTGCATGCCGTTCGGAAATGAAAACCAGATCATCAATATGACCTAGGGCGCCCTTCAAGCAATCCAAAAACCACTCCCATGAAAGGTTGTTTTCTGAGTCGCCGTACCCAAAAGCAATTGGATACACTTGTTCGTTCCCATCTTATGCAGTGGCAACAAACATTGTACCCCCGAATCTTCTCTTCAGATGGGTACCATCTACTGCAATAATTGGACGCATACACCTCCTAAATTCTCTAAGTGAGGCACCTAACGACATGAAAAAATAGTGAAATTTACCATCTTCGTCACACTGTAAGTCAGTGATTGTGCCAGGATTTTGTTGTTCCAACACATAACCGAAAGATGGTAGTAATTGGAAGCTTTCTTCATGCGTTCCATACGTGAGTGACAACGCATAATGTATGGCTTGGTATGCCTTACTGTACAGGATTTGGATGCCATACATTGTTTTCATGTCCACGATTATGTCTTTCGGACGCATGAGACGACCATCCTGTTGTTGAAGTCTAAGTGCTATCACTTCTCCAATTATGACTGCACTAGCTTGTCGGTGGCGACGATGAATCTCCTCCAATGGACAAGTGTGTTCATTGACAAAACTTCTTACTTGAAAGTATGTCCCTTCATCTCTCCTCACAACTCTTAACTTCCACGTACAGTTGTCCATCAAACAAACCAGATGTAACGTTGTCTTATTAGACCTTTTTACCTTCCGCTCGAAGTTCTACCGCGTTGCAAAATGACCAAGTAGTCTCTTCAAATCCTTTTAAGTAGGAAAAAATTGCCCTTATATATCATGCTCGTAGGTTCTTCTTCTACCAAGTTTCTGCTTCCACCCATACCAAACGAGTATGAATCTGCTCCAGGAATTACCCATGTTGTGGCATTATTAAAATCATATGGAGTTACATTAGGGAAGACCTCTGAGGTCCCAGCTATATCTGGTGCACTGGAACTAAATCTCTAAACACGTCTTGCACGTTTTTCCTTGGGGACAGGTTCTTCCTCTTCCACATTGGTCGCTACATTATCTACCGAATGAAAATTTACCTCATTACCGAACCCATTATTTGACCCAAGATTCGGTTTAGTGTTCTCCTCATTGTTCATGTCATTGTAATGGTGGTTGAACTGCTCATCATTCATCTCAATTTGACATCCAAACATATCGTCGAATTGAGGTCCGATAAATTCATCGTGGTCGGCTACTTCCGGTGGGACAACACACACGTTTTTCCGATGATTAATCCCAATTCTTTCTGTGAATAACTAGTTGCTTCCTGACGATCGAAATTTTTGGGTGTTATCAACATCATGGTGAGGGATATCTTCACCAATGACACCTTATGCTGGTCTCTCAATTAGACTAACACATACTTGAGGGATCAGACTATCTTCCCCTAATATAAACTGAACATCATCCTCGTTTCTTAAAAATGTACGACATGTAGTCTCATGAACGATGGATATACACTGTAGATCAGCACTGTATTTGTTCTCATCATACTTCATAATGGTTTGCACGAGCAACACCAGTTCATTGTAAGTCTTATTCTTTGACACATACAATCCTTGGTTATCGGAACCTAAATACCTCTAACTTCCATCGGGTAACTGCTCCTATCGACCGTTGTAAGATATAACTATTCTCACCCGATTCATTCTCCTGTTAAGAACATCTAATTCAAATTAATATAACAATTAAAAATACCTCGAGCTTTTTTTAAGAACTACTCGAGATTTTGTTGCAACTGATCGAGCTTCTTTCAGAAGTACTCAAGATTTTCTTGGCAAGTTATTGAGTTTTTTTACCAACTGTATGATATGGCTTTTTTAGCACTTCGTTGAGTTTTTTTTATCAAGTTCCCGAGAAGTTTAAAACATCTAATTTAAAAAAAAACATTTCAAAAATCTCGAGCTTTTTTAAGAAGTACTCAAGATTTTGTTGTAACTGATCGAGCTTTTTTTAGAACTACTCGAGAATTTCTTGGCAACTCATCGATCTTTTTTACCAACTGTATGATCGAGATTTTTTTGGCAGTCTTCAAGCTTTTTTTTCAAGTTCCCGAGAAGTTTTTTCCTTGGCCGAGCTTTTTATAAAAAGGTCCGAGCATTTTTCCAAATGCAACAACAATCTCGGAATCGTTGTAAAAAAGCTCGAACCATTGTCATAAAAGCTCGGAGCAGTATCAAAAAAGCTAGGATCAGTGGCAAAAAAGCTCGAAAAAAAATGCTCAACAAAAAGATAAAAGTTCTTGGCCACATTCTGGGTTTTACAAACTCATAAACGGATGAATACATGGTAAACACACTCAGTAATGCATGTAAATATAAGATCATAAAGGAATGTTACCTACAGATTGAAATACTTTAAGAATTTTTTTAAAAAACAGATTGGAGTTGTAGATCGATCTTCACACAACAATTTTGAAGAGACAATACAACTTTTCGTTTTTACAGAGTAAATTCAAACATAAATACAACTTTTAAAGGCATTTTCGACAGTTCACCATAATAGGTGTTTTTTAAACATAAGTTATCAAATGAGTGACATCATCGCAACTCAACTTTAAAAATGTGACTTTCTTCACCATTTCCACCTTAATTTTATATATAAGTGTATATAAGGCCGGTCTTGTGATTTTGAGGGCTCGAGATGAAATATAAAAATAAGTTCATCAACCCTCCATGTATATTCTTTTTTTTTTTTCATCTAGCAAATGCTTATAAAAATCAATATAATAACTCAAAATCAAAATTTTAATATAACAAAATAGAAAATAAAATTTTTATGTTAAATAAAAGAATATATCATTTAAACCTTACTCGTCTCACATTTTTAATTTATCAAAAGTACTAATTAAATTTACATAATTAAGTTTTTCTATTGTATATATTATTTTCAATGTATAGCTACGAATTCTATCCTTCTTGTAACATAGTTGATCGAAACTAAAATTTCATCAACTTCGATTTTGAACAACTTCGATTTTGAACAACTTCTTTCTTTAGTGGTAACATTTATTGACAACCCAAAATATAGTTGTCGTATGTAAATTTTACCAAGCATACACGTCATTGACAGGAAGGAAAAAATAGCCAGGCGGACGCCCAAATGTGCATTCGGAAAATATCCTATAAGACATCATTAAATAAAAGAAAGCTCGAGTAAGCACATATTGAATAAAACCTACTCGGGATCAGTTAACAGCACTCGGGACTGGTTAAACAACGCTTCTACTCGGGCTCAAATGGCGCTACTTGTGACCATCAGGTATTGCTCTTACTCGGGAATAAATACGACTCGAGTAAGAACTTGGTGCTTATTTCACACAGATTAAGTCATTAAATACGTGCAGATATCCATCAGAAAGGAATCCCAAATAAAATGGAACATTTAAGTTAGAAGAGTCTTTAATTAGGAAATAACTTGATTACTTTACGAAGACTACATTCTTATAGGGAAACAAGTCCAAATTGAACAACACTACTAGAATCCCACTCGATTTCCATAAGAGACTCCGAAACAGGAAAGAAGACAAATCAACCTCAAGCAAGTAACCGAATCACAATTAAATACAAAGTTCTTGTATTACTTGTACAAAGCAGATTAGGGTTCTATAAGCATATAAATAGACTCATAATCTACTTCCAAAATATATAGGCAATATAGCATACAACAATTATAGTAAATACAGAGAAAAAAAAGGAGATCGAGAGCTTGTAAACATCTTATTCTCTTAGTGGATTTTGGCTTGGTTGATCCTTTAACCACCCGTGGATGTTTCTCCAGTCATCGGAGTTTTACCACGTAAAACTTGTCTTTGTTACTCTCTCTGCATCTCTTTCTCTTTAATTCAATAGCCGAAATCCAATCCTTGTTGGCTTTTTTGGCATAATCCAAAAATCGACGTCAACAATTGACGCTAGAGGAAGGGGTTGAACCTCCAAACTTGTTAAAAAGCAATGGCAGGAAGCAGAAGTAGTTCAGGGAATGACCAAATATCACCAGGCGATTTCCATATTGGCAATACGTCACAAGATCCTGCAGCAAACACAAAAAACCAGCCTGCGCACCTGGCGGGGATTCAGCAAGTTCCTCCAACCAGCAGAGATCTTATGCTACGTTTTCAAGAGGCCCTGCAGCAATTGGTGACGGACGCATCAAGGGAAAGGATTGATCTACTGGCCGCAAGAGCACATACTCTCAATCCTCCACCCGTAAGGCTCCGTTCGATAGTGGTGGGGCCATGAATAACTATGCCAGAAACTAGAAGGAACTCTTCCCCAATCAATCCAGCTGGACAGAAAACACTAGAAGAGAAAAATCACCAGAGGCTGGATCGCAATCAAACAATACATGCCAGCCATCGTAAATGCGATCAGCGTAGAGGATGGTCATCATCAGAAGACAGTGATCAACACCATCGTAAACGTCATCATGGAGTCACACGAGAGTTCCGGCATCAGAGTGAAGAGTATGAGGAAAGAATGACAGTTATCCAACGGTTCAACCGTCAAGGAAGCCCGATGGGGGACAGAGATGTCACAATCCAGAGCCTAACTCGAGAAGTAGAGAATAACAAGCGACAGATTTAAATTACAGTTTAATATTTATCCTACCAATAAAATAATAAAATATTCAATATATATATATATATATATATATATATTAAGGATAGAAAATCTTCAGATATTGGGCATTGCATGGTCGGGGTAACACCCCTCCGTTGGGTCGAGCAATCCAATAAGCTCCATGGCCAGCTATCCCCTCGATCTTGTATGGACCTTCCTATTTGTCAGCCAGGGATCCCGCGACTCTATTTTTTCTGTTCAGTGATACCTTCCTGAGCACCAGGTCTCCTAACTGAAATTTCCTGATCCGAACACGAGAGTTGTAGTGGCGAGCCACTCTTTGTTGATAGGCTGTATTTCTTATTCGAGACTTTTTCCTTTTTTCTTCTAGCTCATCCAAACTTTGTAGTAGCGTATCAACATTTTGTTCTTCATCGTATAGCCTGACCCGGGGGGATGCATACGATGTTTCTACGGAGATGACAGCTTCTGTTCTAAACGCTAGGGTGAACGGAGTTT
The DNA here is from genome assembly GCA_032871835.1 of Dipteronia dyeriana. Classification (NCBI taxonomy): domain Eukaryota; kingdom Viridiplantae; phylum Streptophyta; class Magnoliopsida; order Sapindales; family Sapindaceae; genus Dipteronia; species Dipteronia dyeriana. The sequence goes on from CM065299.1 coordinate 99,711,396, forward strand.
CTCCTGTTGAAGTCTTTGCTGTCGTCCGATATGCCCATAATACTTCAGGAAGCTTTTCAACCCAGCTTCCTTTTTTGTCATCAAACTTTGCTTTAATGGTGTGCTTGATAATTTTATTTACTGCTTCTACTTGCCCGTTTGTTTGTGGATGAGCTGATGTCGCATAGTAGTTAGCAATATGATACTTTTCGCATTACTGTCTCAACTTTCCGTAAACACTGGGGGATAGGCTCAAGATGGTTCGAAAGATTACCCCCTGCAAGCATCGGAAATTTCAGCGAGTTGAGCAGGAGCTTCTCAAGGCAATTCCTGAGCAACGTTTACAGAAAGAAGTCGGTGGCCTACCTCTCTCAAATAAAACAGGGGAAGGACGAGTCATTAAAAAAAATACTTGGGCCGGTTCGGCCAAGCAGTATCAGAAATTGGCAGCGCTAATGATGAAACAATTATTGCTGCCTTCATCAATAACTTGCAGAATGGACGACTATCCTTCGATTTGAGAAGAGCACGGCTGACTAGGTATGCCGACATGATGGATATGGCGGGAGGATACCCTCTGGCTGAGGAAGAAGAGTTAGCTACAGGAGGAAGCTATATACATGGAGGAAAGCCCGAACAGAAGAATACCGAATCCAAGGGGCAGAATCAAAAGGAAAAACGGAAAGGGAACAGCAAGGAGAAAAACATGGATAAGGGTAATGGGTTCAACGCCGAACGGTCCACAGAGAAATACCAAGGTAGATATACCAATTACACCCCTCTTCGGAAGAAACAAGAAGAAATTCTAGCCATCTTGGAGGAAAAGAATATGGTGCAAGAACCGCGGCGAAAATCACAGTTCGCCCGGAGAGATACAACCAAGTATTGCAGGTTTCATAAAGAAACCGGACATGAGACTTCAAAGTGTTTTTCAGCTCAGAGATTACATAGAGACTCTTATTCGGGAAGGGCACCTGAGGGATGTAATCTTAAAAAAAGACGAGAGACCAGAAACCAAGAAAGTCAAGGTTGATCACAACCCTGGTCAAAACCAAAGAACCAGCCCCGAAGCCAATCAAGTAATACATACAATTTTCGGAGTACCTTCTACTGGAAGAAGCAACCGAGAACGAACTCAGGAAATCAGAGAAGTAGAAGAAGCAAGGAATAACTTCGACGTAAACTCGGTTGAACCAGACCCGAAAAGGGTAAAGGAAGGATGGGACCTAATAGTCTTTACAGAGGCAGATTCCCATGGCATCGATGTTCGACCTAACGACGCTTTGGTTATAAGTGCCCGGATTGGCAATAGGAAAGTCTGGAGAATTTTAATAGATAATGGGAGCTCAACAGACATCCTAAGCGTGGCCGTATACGACCAGCTAAGACTAGACCGAAAAGATTTACAGCCTTTTCATACTCCATTAAGAGGATTTGGGGGAATAGAGGTCAGGTCACTCGGGACGGTAAAACTACCTGTGAAGATCAGTACGGCACCATGCCAGAGGACTGTCCTGCTCGACTTGGTGGTAGTTGACTTGGATAATTGGCCGTATAATGCATTATTGGGCCGGCCATTCCTGAATAAAACAAAGGCCGTAACGGCCACTTATGCATTAATGATCAAGTTCCCAACAGAACAAGGGGTTGTGATAGTCAAGGGATCCCAAGAGATGGCACGAAGAGCAAATCTGTCAGTATATAGAGACAAGCATGATGCTGAACAAGTGTGCACCGTAACGCAGCCAAATCAGTGTAAAAAATCTTTGTCATTTGAACTGGATCCAAGGGAGGGCTCGAATGAATACAAAACAGAATTGGTTGAAGTGGTACTTGAAGAAGACAAACCGAACATGAAAATCAAGAAAGGGGCCTACTTGGATGGAAAAGTCAAGCAAGACTTAACCAATCTGCTTAGAGAATACAAAGATGTATTCGCCTGGAGTCACGAAGATATGATCGGGATAGATGCCCGAGTAATATCCCACCACCTTGCAGTAAGCCCGAATGCAAAACCGGTAATACAAAAGAGAAGATCATTCAATCCTGAAAGAAGTCAAGCAATCAAAAAAGAGGTGGAAAAGTTACTAGCGACTGGATCAATCAGAGAAGTCAGCTACCCTCAGTGGGTCACCAACGTAGTCCTCGTCCAGAAGAAAAATGGACAATGGAGGATGTGCGTAGATTTCACGGATCTAAACAAGGCATGTCCAAAGGATAGCTTCCCACTTCCAAGGATAGATCAGCTGGTGGATGCCACAACAGGTCATGAATTACTCAGCTTCATGGACGCTTACTCAGGATATAATCAGATCTGGATGAACAAAGCTGATGAAGAAAAAACAGCTTTCACAACGGATCAGGGTTTATATTGCTACACAGTAATTCCCTTCGGTTTAAAAAATGCAGGAGCTACATACCAAAGGTTGGTCAACAAAATCTTCACTCGGTAAATAGGAAGAAACATGGAAGTGTACATTGAGGACATGTTGACTAAAAGCGCCTCAGCAGATGAGCATGCCCACGACCTCCAAGAGACATTTGATGTTTTGAGAAGATACCAGATGAAATTAAACCCAAACAAATGTTTATTCGGAGTCCATTCTGGAAGATTCTTGGGTTTTCAAGTCCATCAAAGAGGAATCGAAGTTAATCCCGAGAAGATCCAGGCTTTGCAAGAAATGACCTCACCTAAAACATTGAAAGAGGTACAGCGCTTAACAGGGTGTTTAGCCTCCTTGGGAAGATTCACCTCAAAGGCTACAGATAGATGCGCACCTTTCTTCATTCTTCAAGATAATCAACAAAGGGAAAGGCCTGGAGTGGAATAAAGAGTGTGAGCAAGCATTCTCAAAAATAAAAGAGTACTTGGGGCAAGTTCTCATCCTCTCAAAACCGTAAAAAGGGGAAATACTTCAGCTGTATCTGTCAATAACCGAGCTTGCAGCAAGTTCAGTCTTAGTCAGAACAAAAGATGGAGTGCAGAAACCAGTGCATTATACTAGCAAGGCACTCGTACCGGCCGAGACCAGGTACTCACAGGTAGAAAAGATAGCCTTAGCATTGGTTTCAGCAGCAAAAAAGCTGAGACCATATTTTCAGGCCCATACGATCCAGGTTCTCACCAATTGCTCATTAAGGCAAATCTTACAAAAGCCAGAGATATCAGGAAGACTTACTAAATGGACAATCGAGTTAAGTGAATTCGATATTCATTATGTCCCCAGAACCTCCCTCAAAGGACAAGCGGTGACAGACTTCATAGCCGAGTTCACAGAACCAAACCTGGAAACAAAAAGACTGTTGGATAAAAGTTTCCCATGGAAACTATATGTTGATGGTTCTTCAAACACTCATGGTAGCGGGGCAGGGATCGTAGTTCGCACCCCAGAAGGAGATGATGTTGAATGTGCCATGAGATTTGATTTCAAAGCAACCAATAATCAAGCCGAATACGAGGCATTGTTAGCTGGACTCAGAGTCTGCATAGCTCTTGGGGCAGATGAAGTTGAGATATTCAGCGATTCACAGGTAGTTGTCAACCGGGTTATGGACGAATACCAGGCCAAAGATGAAGGAATGATTGCCTATCGTGACATCGCAAAACAGCTCCTCCAGAAATTTAAAGAATACAAGATCGCTTAGATCCCCAGAGAAGAAAATGAAAAAGCAGATCCTTTATCTAAATTAGCGTCAGCAACAACCTCAATCAGACCTAAAACCATTCCAGTTGCACACCTCCTTAAACCGAGTACAACTGAACCTAAGCATTTGGAAGTTTCAGAACTCCGAACAACGCAAGATGGTTGGATAGTCCAGCTGAGAAGGTTCCTAGAAGAAAGTGTGCTCCCAGAAGATCCAGTATTAGCAAAGTGCATCAGGTATCGATCAGCTAGGTATACCATGATCGGAGGAGAATTATACAGAAGGGAGTTTTCTCGAGCTCTACAGAGATGTATACCGGAAGAAGATGCACATCGAATACTTCAAGAGATCCACGGAAGAGTTTGCGGGAACACACTGGGGGTAGGAGTCTGGCGTATAAGGTACTCAGGCAAGGCTACTATTGGCCTACACTTTTCTCAGATGCACAACAATGGTCGAAAAGTTGCAACACCTGTCAAAGAATTGCCAACGATATCCGATAACCCCCAGAAAAGCTCAGAAATCTCACTGCCCCATGGCAATTCGCCATGTGGGGCCTAGACCTGATCGGGCCAATGCCAGCTGGGACAGGGGGTGGAGCGAAGCACGCCATAGTAGTTGTCGATTATTTCACAAAATGGGCAGAAGCTGAAGCGCTGGTGCATATCACGGAAGCCAACACCACAAATTTTGTAAAGAAAAACACACTTTATAGGTTTGGAGTTCCGAACACTATAATCACCGACAATGGCACTCAATTTGATAACCAAAAGTTCAGACAGTTGTGCGAGAAGTATCATATTGCTAACTACTATGCGACACCAACTCATCCACAAACAAATGGGCAAGTAGAAGCAGTAAATAAAATTATCAAGCACACCATTAAAGCAAAGTTAGATGACAAAAAATGAAGCTGGATTGAAAAGCTTCCTGAAGTATTATGGGCATATCGGACGACAGCAAAGACTTCAACAGGAGAAACTCCGTTCACCCTAGCATTCGGAACAGAAGCTGTCATCCCCGTAGAAACATCGTATGCGTCCCCCCGGGTCAAGCTATACGATGAAGAACAAAATGTTGATACGCTACTACAAAGTTTGGATGAGCTAGAAGAAAAAAGGAAAAAGTCCCGAATAAGAAATATAACCTATCAACAAAGAGTGGCTCGCCACTACAACTCTCGTGTTCGGATCAGGAAATTTCAGTTAGGAGACCTGGTGCTCAGGAAGGTGTCACTGAACACAAAAAATAGAGCCGCGAGATCCCTAGCTGACAAATGGGAAGGTCCATACAAGATCGAGGGGATAGCTGGCCATGGAGCTTATTGGATTGCTCGACCCAATGGAGGGGTGTTACCTCGACCATGCAATGCCCAATATCTGAAGATTTTCTATACTTAATATATATATATATATATATATATATATATATATATATATTTATATTGAATATTTTATTTTTTTATTGGTAGGATAAATATTAAACTGTAATTTAAATCTGTCGATTTTTTACAGTAATAAATAAAATTACTCTGAATTTCCGAAAGGATAACATCTAGTTCGGGATTTCAGAAAAAGGTATATGACAATAAGAACATATGGAAGCAGAGCATGATAATAAGAACATGCAAATAGAATTCTCGGGACCATCAAATCCCGAATGGGCAGAGAAGCTCGTAGGAGCATGCCAGCCGAGCAGGGTCAAAATAACCTTCGCAAAAAGGCAAACCCGATGCACCAGACTTTGAAAAAATGCTCGGGACGCTATCGGGAGAAATTCAGGTGAAATACGTAGCTGTGTTGAAGCAACTTTTTAAAAAAGGAGCTCAACGATACGGCAAAACCTTACGCATAAAAACTAGGGAGATGTCCTTGGTATTGCGTAAAGACTCGAACATATGATCATGGTGAGCCTTGATGTAATGTTCAGGGTAGCAATCGGGTATGAAACACAAGTGCAAACTTGCCTGTTTCAAGATGACTCGGTTAATAATAAAGAGTCAATTTAATAAGATACTTGGCAATTGAAGTCATTCGGGTAAAAATCGGTTTAATAAAATACTCGGTTAAATTACCCGAACATGAAGCCAGTTTAATAAGATACTTGGCAATTGAAGTCATTCGGGTAAAAATCGGTTTAATAAGATACTCGGTTAAGTTACCCGAACATGAAGCCAGTTTAATAAGATACTTGGCAATTGAAGTCATTCGGGTAACAACCGGTTTAATAAGATACTCAGTTAAGTTACCCGAACATCGAAGAAGCCAGTTTAATAAGATACTTGGCAATTGAAGTCATTCGGGTAACAACCGGTTTAATAAGATACTCGGTTAAGTTACCCGAACATGAAGCCAGTTTAATACGATACTTAGCAATTGAAGTTATTCGGGTAACAACCGGTTTAATAAGATACTCGGTTAAGTTACCCGACCATTAGCCAGTTTAATACAACACTCGGCAACAATCAGCAAAAAATAGACCAAAACCATTCAACTCACAATAAAATTGAATTTTATGTCTCTTAAAAGAATGGTTACAGTTCAAAGAATCGTTCTTTACAAGTAAAAAATAAAGAATCAGAATCTTCTACAAATCTACAAAATTAAGGTTGCGAGGATTTCGAGCATTTGCCAATACTCGGATCTGGCACCATCTCGTATTCACGAAGCAGGCTCTTGTTAGACGGTCAAGTAATATCGTCGACAGTATCATCCCTCCACTGGCTGTAATCTTCACCCGGGACTGGCCCGACATCAGGGACTACACCCTCAACCGACTCTGGACTTGCGTAAAAGGTTGAGAGAGAATGCTCGGATGGAATCTCCAAATGCATAGGATGGGGCTCTTTGCCTTGACTACGACAGTAGGCTCTCCATTCATTCATCTGAATCCGAAGAGATTCCAAGGACCGGTCCACATGGTGTTTGATTGACAGCTCTCAATTAGCATGGGCTTTCTCGGTTGCCCCTATTCTTGACTTTGAAGAACTCGCCGACCGAAACTAGCCCACGTTGAAATTCTCAAAGAAGTAGGGCATTGTAAGCAGAGGATCTTTTAAAACGATCCACCCCTTGGACTTCCAGTTCCAACCTGGCCTCTAGGGAAAGTGATTCAACTGTCAGCACTTGGCGCTCCAGATCTTTAATTTTTTGGTTATACGCTGACTTCGCCTGCTCGGCCCTAAGCATGGATTCTTCAGCAGAAGAAAGAAGATTTTGAAGCGATGCAACCTTCTCCTCTGCCAGAGATGCCTTGTCCTAGGCTTCAACCTGCTTCGCCAGGCAGTGGTCGACAAATATCTGTACAGAGCCGACCTCCTGCTGATAAGCCAGCTCAGCTCGAGCACGACCCTCCTCACTCGCCTTCAGCTGAGACTCTAGACGCCTTATCCGATCGGCTTGACATTGTTGTGTCTGAACAAGCTCAGCAAATTCGGCCACCATCTGCAAAGGAATATACTTAGAAATCCGACAGAAGCAAAACAATAAAGGAGTCAGAATTAACTGAGTCAGATTTAACTTACATAAGATACGCCGTTGAAAACGTTTTGGAGACGTTCAGTCAGTGAACCATCTCTAAAACCTCTCCAACGGTCCTCCTCGATATAAACCCGACTGGAGGACATCTCCTGTAGCATATCTTTGGGAGAAAGGAATAAAGGAACCCCCGAGGGTTCAGCTCCCAGATTTCCAAACTCGGGGGGCAGGAGAAGCCCTATTCGGCTCTAAGGATGGAGAAGGAACCCCCGAAGGTTCATCCCCTATATCTCCAACTTCGGGGGTAGAAGAAGCCCTGCTCGGTTCTGAAGTGGCTGCATCTACTGATGCTTCAGCACCAACACTCTGGGCAATCTCATCCGCAACATCTTCATCGCTGGAGTCAATGAATGAGACTACCCGAGAAACTTTGAGAGGACGAGACGGTGAACTAACTGCCTTTTGCTTCTCACCCTGAGAATGGTGGAAGTTAAGATCAACAGTAGGATCTTCCTACGGATCATCCCGAAAAGACTCAAAGAATTCGGCACCAGCAGACACTTGATCCGTTGAGACGTTATCACCGTCGCCAGCTTCAAACCGTCCAACAGGCTCTTCACCTGGATCCTCATACTGCCTCTCCTTATTTTCAGGTAGTTGGGTGTCAGTCAACTCACCTTGGCCACTTGGACCAGCAAAATCCTGAGTAGAAGGCTGAGCTTCCCGATCAACGCACTCGGGAATTTGCTCAGCAATATCAGTTTCCTCATTAGGCTCGGGTGGAGCAATACCCTTATCACCCTGACGGGAAGCTTCCTTTCTACTCGCTTGTAGAATCACCTTTACCTGGCGAGCCTGAAGATCGCTGACAACGTCCGTATCAAACACTAAAAAAAAAGAGAAAATTAATTATATTTAAAAAAAAAAGCAGAGAAATACAACAGAATGGGCGCCGGGTTACTTACATCGCCTGCGATGGTCCGAAATCTGTCTGAAGAAGCCGAGCTTTATCAAGTCATCCTCTTTGAAAAGATAGCTCTTGCTCCTCTTTTCCAGAGTACGAACGGCTGCCTGAGTCAGCCTCTTCAGCTCTGAATCACTATAGTCAATTTTTTTATTGTTCCACACTTCAGGGGAACAAAAGAAGCGGGGAACACTCAACACCATTTGGGAATTCCCAGATCGAACAGTGATATCAAGCCCGAGAGCCCCTCTAGTAAAAAACCAACTGCTCTTCCAAAATTTGTTGGATGTAAGAAATCCCCATATGAAACCCTTCTTTTTTGGGTCATCATAAGCATCGACCCCCGATTCGCCTTTGCTTCTTTGGAGGCCCAACCGTTCGAAGAAGTAGACACAAGAAAATAGGTCCCCGTTCTGCTAACCTACCTCAGCGTAAAGAAATGCATGATTTCATTCGGGGAAGGCGGCGAAAGGTTCATTCGACTGAACATGTGCCACATACACATCAAGGCTTTGTAACTATTCGGGGCCAACTGAGCTGGGGCTATCCCTGCTTCAGTCAAAAACCAGGCAATAAAAGGCTGAAGGGGAAGTGTGACACCGCAACAAAGCATCCATCCGTAAATCGAGACCATACCCTCAGGAGGATTCCATACGGCTCTATCCCACGCAAGAACCAAAGTGACTGAGTCGGGCAAGTCGAATCGGAAGCTATATTTTTCTATCTCAGCTGGCCCGACCATATTCGGCTCAGTATCAAAGCCACTCGGACGAGTATCAGAAAACAAAAGACGAGACACCCTGTACACTTCATCAACGTCACCCTCGTTAACAGTCTGTTCCCTGGTCTGAACGCTGCTCGAGCCGTGCTTGTATAACTTACTACTGCTCTGATGTTTACCCATCCTTCGAAAAGATACCCTGTGATCAGAAATATAAGAATCAGAACTAGATGGAGAACTCGATTCAGGGCTGAAAGCGACATCAAGGTGAAGCCCAGAAACATCAACCTCTAAGAATGGAGGTTCATCTATTGGGATATCCCCCAGTAATCGTTTAATGCAAGATACTAACTGGAAATCCCCATGTTTTAATGCATCAAAAGGGATTTTAAAGAGACGATGGCGGGAAGATGACCCCATTAAAACTAACCTTGAATTGAGATGGATGCAAGATCTTCAAGCGGAGAATCGCGAACTTCTGGATAAAGAAATCTGAGTTTAAAGAAATTTCTGCTGAATTTTTTAGAATAAACCAACAATGTCTCTCAGCGAAGAATTTAAAGATGAGACGGCACGAAACCCTAGGATTTCAAAGCGGAAAAAAATTTATGACAAAACTCGATGACGTAGGCGGCGTTTGGGGAAACGCAAAAAATCATTTTTCATAAATGATATTGAAAAACGAAGAGACAAGGGACGCGTGTCAAAACAGGAAGTAGCCCTCAACCGTCAGAACTTCAAAACGTCGTTATCATTTAAGATCTCGCGTGATGGAGTGAATCGAAATTACAGAGTCACCATTAAGACGCGCCATTATGACAAGACGGCTATTCTGTCGAGAGAAAATTAAGATGATTAAAATACTCTTGCCCGAAATGAAATTTTCTCGGCAAAAATATTTTAAGGGGGTATTGTCGTATGTAAATTTTACTAAGCATACATGTCATTGACAGGAAGGAAAAAATATCCAGGTAGGAAAAAATAGCCAGGTGGACGCCCAAATGTGCATTCGGGAAATATCCTATAAGGCATCATTAAAGAAAAGAAAGCCCGAGTAAGCACATATTGAATAAAACCTACTCGGGATCAGTTAACAGCACTCGAGACTGGTTAAACAACGCTTCTACTCAGGCTCAAACGGCGTTACTCGGGACCATCAGGTATTGCTCTTACTCGGGAATAAATACGACTCGAGTAAGAACTTGGTGCTTATTTCATACGGATTAAGTCATTAAATACGCGAAGATATCCATCAGGAAGGAATCCCAAATAAAATGGAACATTTAAGTTAGAAGAGTCCCCAATCAGGAAATAACTTGATTACTTTACGAAGACTACATTCTTATAAGGAAACAAGTCTAAATTGAACAGCACTACTAGAATCCCACTCGATTTATATAAGAGACTCCGAAACATGAAAGAAGACAAATCAACTTCAAGCAAGTAACCGAATCACAATTAAATACAAATATCTTGTATTACTTGTACAAATCAGATTATGGTTCTATATGCATATAAATAGACTCATAATCTGCTTCCAAAATATATAGGCAATATAGCATACAACAATTATAGTAAATACAGAGAGAAAAAAAAGAGATCGAGAGCTTGTAAACATCTTATTCTCTTAGTGGATTTTGGTTTTTGGCTTGTGGCTTGGTTGATCCTTCAACCACCCGTGGATGTTTCTCCGGCCATCGTAGTTTAACCACGTAAAACTTATCTTTGTTACTCTCTCTGCATCTCTTTCTCTTTAATTCAATAGCCGAAATCCAATCCTTATTGGGTTTTTTAGCATAATCCAAAAAATCGTTGTTAACAATAGTCAACTCAGTTATCCCTAATCATTGAAGCTCTGTTTTTCACCATGCATGGCTATTTATATATGATCTTACGCACTATATGCAGCTTAGAGTACTAATTTCGGTTCCATAAATAATAATAAAAAAGTTCACACAGGGGAAGACCAAAACCAATTTTTATTTTTTTCAGGCATACTCAAGTAATAGTCATTTGATTTCACAAAACAGTAGTTGAACAGGTGAAACAAAATCTCAAAAAGTTAAGCAAACATATAAATTTCATTAGGAACAAACATAATATAAAAAAAATAATTAAAAAAGTGAATCAATAATGGCCAAGTCGATGACTCCCGGTTTATTATTTTTTCTCACTAAATAGCATAGCTAAATCATATATTCAATTTTTCTTATACTATAGTTAATCGAAGATAAGATTTAATCAATCTGAACTTTAAAAAACTTCTATCTTTAGAGGTAACCATTACTGACGGAGTTTATAAAATTCTATAAACAAACCATCATTTGGGAAGGAACCGGCTATTTCTTTCAAATAATTCAAACTATACTGAAATGTAACATTTATAGACGACTCAAAATAGTTAATTCTCTGGTGTACTAGTTAACACATTTAACAAAGCCATTTCATTTTTTTTTAAACATGGTATATTATCATCATTAAGAACCAAAGAAAGATTTTAGGACATTGTTGGAAGGCTGGAAGCTCACAAGTATTGTTGACTAATATATGTTTGTCACAGTACTAGATAATACAGTTGTTTATAAGATTGCAACATATTGGAGTTATTACTATAACTGTGCACCCACAGTCTCTAGATACGAAGAACATAACACATGATCAATTAATCTCATATTTTATATTATACTTTGAATATATAAATTTAATTAAGAATTTTAAGTCGAAACGTACATCTTGAATTTTTCAACCTATCAACCCATATTAGATTTATCCTACTTTATTTGGTATAACATAATTTTTTCTGTTTAATCAGCCTTGTCAAAAATTCAACATATATAATATAAAGCTCAACTTCAAAATACAACACTTGTCAACTATGCTTTTGCAGTTGTTCCTACACCCCTCTACATTCAATAAGGAAAATATTCTACGCATTTACCAAAACTTTTCAACTCCTGCTTTGCCAAGTTTCGATCAATATATGGCTTCACAAAAGCAAAAACCAACCTAATAAACCCCTTTAAAAGAGTTTTTGCATAATTGCATTCCACGTCCACGTAATCAATGGACACCTCTTCTATTACGTCCACGTCCTTCCTCCTACACCAGTGCTCGATCTTTTGTTATTTTCTTAGAATTTTAGATAAAAATTCAATAACTAGTTTTCAATATTCTATTTAGATAGATTTCGTATGGTAGTATGGCATATAGATAATGTTGAATGGGAGGTGTGACATTAATATACAATAATATATGATTTCGTATGGTATGATATGATTTTAATAGTCCGAATGTATCCATTCAAACAAGTGTAGTGAATAAATCTTTAATTAATGCAACATGGTTTCATAGTTAGTGTATGGACCGATCAACTACTTTAGCCCTGTTCGACAAGATCTATAAGAGGTCTAGACTGTGCTGTAAAAATGGACCGGTTCGGCCCAACAGTTCGGTATGCTTGGACTCGATCAGGTTTGCATCGAATCTGTGTATGGGTCAGACCTGGTCCGACACATCTTCAAAAATGTAGGCCCGGCACGGACTGGTCCGATAGGCCCCATGGGCCGGACCCTAATTTTTTTGCATTCAATTATATATATATATATATTTTTATATATATATATATATTTTTTTATTTTGGTTTAGGGTTTAGGGTTTAGAAAAAATACATAATTAAAATACATAATATCAATGTAACAATTCAATTATGTAAAATCTAATTTTCATTACAATTTTTTTTTTCTTGATCTTGAATACATGCATTTGAGCATATGCCTTCTCAAATGACCGGTTCCATTCATGCTTATGGAATAGTCCTTAAGACAAAACTTACATTTAGCCCTGAGGCCGGTCGTCCCGTCTGAGAGTGTCATTTGTACTATGTCAAAACACTACTAGACATTTAATGTAAACTTTTTAGGACTTGATGTTTGTGTAGTGGTGGAACCGGAAGGTCCCGCTTGGGTTTCCATCGGTGCTGGAAGATCAAAATCATTGTTCTGAATGTTCAAACCGTCCGGGAAAAAAAAGGCTACTAGGTAGGATTCATTTCCTGAAATACAAATATGAACTCATTAGTCATTAATGGTCAAATTACAATAAATTAAATAGTTTAATTTTGTACCAAAATATATTTAAATTGACTATTAGACTTAAAAATCCTAAATTTACTAATTTAAAAATGTTAAAATTAACTACTACACATAAAAATCATAATTTACTAACAAAATATATTCAAATAAACTACTACAAATGAAATTGTTTAATTTACTAACAAAATATATTTAAATTAAATACTATACTTATAAATCATAAATTACTAACAAAATATATTTAAATTAACTACTACACTTATAAATCATAATTTACAAACAAAATATATTTACATTAACTGCTACACTTTAACAATTTTAACTTACTAACAATAAAATATTAAAATTAACTACCACACATATAATGCTTAATTTACTAACACAATATATATAATTTCACTACTACACAAGTACACATAATAATGGTTAATTAACTACTAAAAAAATTAAAATTAATTTACTAACTAAACAAAAATATTAACAGTATTAACTAAAGTGTTTACATAACATTAAAAAATTACTAACATAAATAAATAATAACATTTAAAGACAAATGTACCTTAAAATTTTTGTGTGTTGGTGGAACATGAAGAGAATAATAGATAGATAGATAATAGGAAATTAGTATAATACCATTACAAAATATGTAGAGAGAGAGTAACAATGAAATTGAATGAAAATGTGTAGAGATTTAGAGAATGGGGAGAGATTGAGAGAATAAGAGAATGAGAGAAAGTGATTGAAAAATGGAATAGATAGGAGTATTTATACAAAAATTAGAATTGTGGGTTAAAATATAAAATAGAAGAGTTTAAGGGGTTTTTGTAATTTTTTTTTGCCTCCAACGGTTGATTTGGAGGTGTTTTTCTTCTCAATAATAATAATAATAATTGACGGACTAAATGGCTGGACTGGGGAGTCGGACAACCGTGCCACCCATCGGGTTGAGTTTGTTGGCGTGACGTGGCATGGCGGGCCGGCACAACGGACCGGCCGCCTATGGTCCAGCACGCGGCACGCCACCGTGCCAGGCTTGGGCTGACAAGTCCTCTCTGTGGACTGGACCTGGTCTGGCCCATGATTCTTGGCAGGTCAGACGGATCGGCCTCCTTGGGCTGGTCCATTTTTACACTACTAGCCTATACACAAAAAATGATCCCATTGGGATCAAAGCACGTTTATAGAGCATCATTTGTTTCGTCATACAACTCCATTTAAATCTAATTTCTACATTATTTTGAAAAAATAAAAATAAATTAGAAACATAAACAATTAATAAATTGTTTTTTGAAGGAGACTGTACTAAAAAGGAAAAACCAAATTCAATAAATGGGTCGATATAAATGGAGATGGCTTAGGCCCATCCAGGCCCATTGCCTTCAAAACCACGTCGTTTAATTTTATTTCATCATCCCACATTCCCACCCTCCTCTTTGTTATTATACGCCCCTCTGCCGTCGTTTTATAAAGTTTTGCTTTTAGTTTTCTTTTGTTTTCCATCCAGACCAATCCAGTTTCTTTCGTTTCTATAGTTTCCCTTCAAAAATTTGCATGACTTAACTGTTTAATTGTATGTTCATTAAATTTATTTCATATATACACACACGTAAAATACATGGCCCAAATATTAGGGTAAATATCATTTTCACCCCTATGGTTTATCATATTATACATTTTGGTTTTCATCGTTTCAATATTGCCCATGTAGGTCCCTATCGTTTTAATTAATCCCTTTTGGTCTCTACCTTCCAATTCTGTTAGGGTTTTTGAAATTTCCATTAATAGAGTGATAGAAAAATAGTAAAATTGTCATTATTCTTCTAGAATCAATTTTTAAGAAGGGCAAAATAGTAAGTTTAGAAATTAATATTAAAAAATAATTATTATTTTAATAAATTTTATTAAAAACCTAATCTCCATTTTTCTCTCTCTATCTATCACTGCTCTCTCTCTCTTCTTCTTCTTCTTCTTCTTCTTCATCATCATCATCTTCTTCATCATTTTCTTTTTCATCTCTTCATCTTCTACAACACTAAGCCCCAACCCAATCAAATTGGAAACCCAGTTGTTAACAAGCTTTTTTAACGAAGGATCAAAGAGAAATTTTCCATCCACCTAGTACTTGGTAGGACCTGGATCGGTATCCAAGTACCAGGAAAAATCTACACCACAATTTGTGAAGAACCGGTACCACGACGCACATGTCACCTGATATCAATCGGTATCGTGATACCTCCTACCTTGTACCTAGATACCGCGACATCAACCCTGTACCCAAGTACTGCGATATCATCCATGATCAAACTGGAATATGTATTCTACCCGCCAAACCAGAAGAATGGAACCATAAAGGGACCATCATGTTAGAACAAACGTCACGACAGAAAGAGTAGACCGGCACATCAGGGTACCGCGCCCCAAAGGTACAAAATCGACATTTCTCCTTCAACGACGTGGAAGAAAAGGGTTGACCCATTTGCCAATTAAAGCGCTATAAATGAGACCAAATAAGTCAACGAATTCGTAATTCAAATACAAATGAAAACCATCACGTAATTGGAGGGAGTAATTCCTGCGTTAATTGACTGCCTCCATCAGTGCCAATCAATTCCGATAACTGCAAATCAATTCGCCTAAGTTACGGGGATTTGATTAGGAGGATTGGAGGAGATAAATACAACACCATAATTCGAAGAAAGGCATAGCTAAAATCCATAGCCAAAATCTAGAAATCATAGAGTATTTGCTATCACAGAGAGTTTTTCATCATTACTATACAAACATATATCCACTTATCGACTTGCACGAGATCGCCATCGCCAACTGTGTAAAAGAGAGGGAGAAAAGAGAGAATCACCATCATTGTATCAATGAGCTTTGTATTCAATAAACCAGTCCTTCCCTTTATACACATTACACTTTATTATTCATTCTTTTATTATATTCGCTTTGTTTTAATCACGGTATAAGGTACCTATCCCGCCACAGGGTGTTAATCGAAATTTTTCACCCTAGTGAATTTTTCGATTAACACCAGTTATTCAATCAAATTAGAAACACAACTCTAATTTTTCAACACAAACTCAATCTAATCCAAAACACAAATCAACCCAAACTCAATCTAATGCAAAAATAAAAAAATAAAAAACAAAATGGAAAAAAAAATCCCTAAGTCTACAGAAATAATTAAATATGTCTCCCTCCCTCTCTCTCCTTATCAAAAACGTAAACTATCTCTCTCATCTACCACTCTCTCTTCCAGATCTCTCAGTTCACAGCGATCAACCCCGAAATGGATAGTTCAGAGTTGCTGTAAACAGGGGTCACCTTTTTCTTCTTCCCTGTTTCCCTACTCTTTTTTTCTTTGTTTCTCTTCTTTCTTGTTCACAACGATTTGTGTTAGGTGTTTGGTTGATGGGTTTGGATGGTTATGGTGTGACACCGATTGGGGTTGTAGGAGGGTTAGGGTTTGCTGGCTTTGGTTTTCGGTGTTAGGAGGTGGATGATTTTGTTTCGGTTGCGGTGGTGGTGGTGGTTAGATTTGGGGGTTAGGGTTTTAACCATTAATGATATGGGTACTGATTTCAGGATGTTGATAGTGTGAATGTTGATTTAGGAGATAGTATTTAGGGGTGTTTGGGTTTTTAAGGACTGGTTAAATTTGGAGATCTTGTTGTCTTGATGATGGTGTGATAATCTGGGTTTGGTGTTTGGATGTTCTGGGTTTCTAGGTTTTGGTGTTTATTGAGTTTTTTTATTTTGAGTTTTTGTTTGGGTTCCTTTAAATATTTATTAGATGGCTAGGGTTTGGGAGATGGTGTTTGATGTTAAAGATAATGAGTTTTTTTTTTTTTACATAGATGTATCTAGTGATCTCCACTAGATCTACAATATGTATATTTTTTTGTGTATGATAGATGCTTTTAATATATATTGTTTTTGGTTTCCCTGGGTTTCAATCTACAATATATATATATATATATATATATATATATATGTATGTATGATAGATGCTTTTTTTTATGGGTTTCCAGATTCACCATCCACAATATCTTAATGCTCTTGTTTTGAAGGTAAAATTGTCCTTGTAAGCCTCACATACATTTTAAAGGGTATAACGGTTATTTTGCCTTCTGAACATGCAGATGAACTGTCTTTAATAGAAAACATAACAGAAGGATTAAACGGGTCAATATTGAAACGATAAGGACTAAAATGGATAATATGGTACATTATGAGGATGAAAATGATGTTTATCCCAAATATTATCTTCATATACAGTGGAGGGGCCAAGAATATAAAAGTAAAGGAAGAGCCAAAGTGAAAAGCTTTTAAAATATAATCATAACTTTATAATATTTTAAATTTTCTTATATAAAATTTTAAATTTTTTTTAGGAAAGGCCGAAGGGGGCCATGTCCCCACGGGGATTCCCATATGCCCTCCTCCATCGGCTCCTAATTTTATATTAGGTTCAGCTACTATATATTTTCAGTATAGTTAAGGGTGACCACAGTTTGGTTAAACTAACGGTTAAAAACTGAAACCGGATTTTTGAAACCGTAACTGAAACCGTTGGTTTGAAAAACAGTTAGAAACGGTTCGGTTACGGTTAGATGTCTTAAAAAACCAGGAAAAACCAGCAGTTATACCGCCGGTTAGTTTTTTTTTTTAAAAAAAACAATCAGAGGCTGTCATATGTCAACCTCTTTGGAAAAAATTGACCGTTACTCCCTTAATTATGTTGATGACACATGTCACGATTTTATTGGACAATTAATATTTTTTTTTAAATAAATAATACAACCAATCAGAGGTTGCCATGTGGCAGCCTCTTTAAAAAAATTGACCGTTGGTCATGTTACCGCCGTAGACACATAGCAAACTCTCAGTGGTCCATTTAAAATGTTACAAAAAAATAAATTAACCACCAATAAGAGGCAGCCATGTGGTAGCCTCTTTGAAAAAAAGTGGTCGTTGGTGCATTGGTCTCCCAACGGTAACAACTCAAAAATCCTATAATTACATTTATACCCCTAACTATAATTCTATAAATACTCCTCACCACTCTTCATTTTTCTTCACACCAACATCTCTCAATCTCTCTCAATCTTAAATTTTTAATAGTCAATTCTCTCAATAATTTTATTTTATTCTCATTTTTTATATAAATTAGTGCATATATATTTCTTATTTTTCTAATCATTTAAAAAAAAACTGTCAAAACCAAATCTAAACCGGAACCGGATGGTTTTGTAACGGAAACCGAAACCGCCTAACCGGCGGTTTCAAAACTGTTCAAAACCTCTTTGGACGGTTTCGATTACGGTTACTCCCTTAAACCAAACCGTAACCGTCGGTTTCTAACCGAAACCTAAATCGAACCGAACCGAACCATGGTCACTCGTATGTATAGTTATTGAGTTATTTTCGGTAATTGGATTTCAATACAATGGTCTATATTTTTTTTTTTAAATTAAAAATTAACAGATAATTACTTTCTCTCACAAAATTGTCTGTGCAATTATGCAGTTCCCATATTATATATATATATATATATATGTCAATATAATGATGTGAGTCGTTGATTAAACATAAATTAATGTTAACTAAATCAGACTAGTTAAATTCAACGGTTCATTTGTATTACACTAGCTAGTATAAATACATTAATACCACAATATATATATAAATTATAATTACACAATCATATTATGTGGCATGAATATTCAATCCATATGATTTTTATATTTTAATAATCAGACTTATACATTCAAGTAAATATATCAAACTCGAAAAATGTAAAACCAAATAACCAAACAAACTGACGAATTAAAATCTCAACATCCCAATCACTTTGGCATAAAGTAGGAGAAATTGGAGTTCATCAATTATGTATAAATCCACATTTCAAGACTCTTAACACTCACAAATCAACTCACGATCCACTAGTTTCATGTCAAACTCAAACTACTCCATTTATTCATATTTTAACAAAGCTAAATCATCATCTATTCATCCTCCAATGTGACTAAAGAAAGTAGTAGATGATGTTACCGATTGGATTTGGATTTGGATCAATAGGGCACATCAAGACAGGAGGTGACCCTAAGCCATTGCTAGGGTAAATCCACACATTACTTGTCATCCGAATCGAATCATCCACAGAACTCAACTCTCTCCAACCGAATTCCGCCACATATCTACCATCATCGTCTTCATTAACACCTTCAATGATGCTTCCATATCGCTGCACAAACAAAAACAACCCAAAAAATCCGATCAATCACGTACCCCCAAGCGACAAATTATGATAACTTCAATTATAAGAGAGAACCTTAGAATTAATTTTACCTCTTTGTAGAGGACAAACTTGTGATGTCCATTAGTAAACTTCACTTTCTTGGTTGTTACAATAACAGAAACTGAGATGATCATCATACGTTCTCAAGTGTTAGTACATTATACTTACAATATTGATCGTAATTAATTTTTGAATGTATGTTAAACAAATTAAAACATACTTGTGTCGGCTTCAAAATTGGCGAATAACTCAAGAGTACTCGTAAAGATTTGAGTAGGTATCCCAGCTTTCACGACGTATTCATGTGGCGTTTGATCGAAATCTTTGTGCATTTCAATAACATCATAGTTGAGTGCCATGCTTCTCTCTTGAATGATCTTGCCCTCTACAAAATTGACTAATAATTAAGTAATTAGCACAAAAAAAAATTGTAATTAACCAAAAAGGGAGTTAGAGAATATTCTTGAAAGACTAGACTGACCAGAATCCTCAATGTTGAACAAGTACCGATTCTCCGAATCGGAAGTGACCATGTGAAGGGAGTGTTCATCATCGGCGAGATTGAGAAAGGTGCTGAGGTGATCGATATCGAAGGTGAAAGAGCATGGACGGTTGCAGATAAAGCGATCCAGGCTTCCGACATCTATGCATAATGCGCCTAGAACGCGGCCATCGTCCGATGAAGCCAGCAGCGACATCCCTTGTTCTGGGTGGAAGTTGAAGGTGGCCAAGACGATAACGCTTGGTTCGGGCAATTTGTTGAGCAGCGATACTGTTTTCTTGAGAATAGCCACTGGAGAGATCCTGAAACCTACCATGGCTGCGATTGGAGTCTGCAATTGACACATAAAAAAAGTTGTTAGTTTTAATTTGGCGGGAAAGAACGGCTCTTGTCAAGTTAGTTACAATGTAAAATAACGTATTCCGTTAAATAAAATAATAATTTTTAGTTATAATTAATTAAAGTTAGCATGCATTACAGTATTGTCCTTTTTCCGGTTTCTCTATTATCCACAGTAGGAAGATTTATCTACTAACATTCACTTGTATAGTTGTATGCGATCAATGAGTTACATGTATTGTTAGTTCATAAAATAAAAAAATAAAAATAGAGTTACATGTATTGCACTGAATTTAATACATGAGTGTATATAGTGCTGGTCTTGAGATTTTAGGAGGTGAAAAATAAAAAATGAGGTCCTCAACCTTTTATGTATGTTTTGTTTTTCTTCTAATAAATATTTATAAAAATTAATATAATAACTTAAAATCAAGAATGTAATATAAAAAATAGTAAATAAAAAATTAATCAAATAAAAAATTTATAATTACGTTAAAGAATATACCATTTAAACCCTATTCGTCTCTAATAGTTTTATATAATTCAAACTATACAGAAATGTAATGTAACGGTAATTCACAAACTCAAAATAGTCAACTTAGTTGTCCCAAAGTATTGAAGCTCTGTTTTTCATTATGGCTATTTTTATATGAGTTTACAGATTTTTCGTACACACTATATGCAGTTTAGTGTACTAGTTTCGGCTCCATAAGTAAATAAATAAATAAAATGCTGACACTGCAGGGGAAAAACCGGAAGACCAAAACCAATAATATAATTTTTTGAGGCATATTCAAGTAGTCATTTGATTTCACAAAAACCAGTAATTGGACAAGTGAAACAAAATCTCATAAAGCAAACATATAAATTTAAAATAATTCAAACTATACAGAAATGTAACATTTGTAGACAATTCAAAATAGTCAACTCTTGGTTCTTATTGATGTTAATATACCATTTTCTTAATATATATAATAATTCAAACTATACAGAAATGTAACATTTGTAGACAATTCAAAATAGTCAACTCTTGGTTCTTATTGATGTTAATATATATTAAGAAAATGGTATATTAACATCAATAAGAACCAAAGATAGAGATTTCAGGACATTGTGGGAAGCTCACAAGTGTTGTTTACTGATTTTTTTTTTTTTTTGATAAAATGGGACTGATCTAAATAGTAAAAACATCACAGACGATCATATACTAAAAAATTCTTAAACAGTATCCAGATATAAATATAATTGATAAAACAAAATAAGTATTGTTCACTGACATATTTGTCATAGACGCATAATACTAGATAATACAATTATACAAGACTGGAAAATATTGGAGTTATTACAACAATTGTGATTGATTTGTTGTATTATGCACACTAAATTCATTCTCCACGATAGTAAATGCAAAAGATGAATGTTTTCCTCTCTAAATGCTGAAATCTTCATTAATTAAATAATCATCAATTAATTGCATAATAACCGTCATCATAAATTAATGCATAATAGCCATCATCAACATTCATCCATAAATATCACAAAAAAACAGTTTTATCGCGCACATTCACCTACACATCTGTCAACAACCCTAACACGAACAATTCTAACAAAACTAAAAAAGAAAAACGAAAAGATATGTATCAATTAAATTACCTTTGAAACGATAACGAATTCAAATTTTCTACGAGCGTGAATTATGCAGAATTATTTGAATTTTTAAGGTTGTTTTCTTTTAATTTTTGTATCAAATGAGATTTGACGAGCCCTAAATTTGATATTGTTTGAAGATCCATATATGGTTTCATACGTGTATACGTGCTGGTTTTGTAAGTATATTAATTGTACATCCATATGTGAGCATTTTATTAAAACAATATATGTGCGTTGAGCCTTTAAAAAAAAATCATATGCGGGCTTGGTTCTTTTAAAATCATATATGGAGATTTTTTTTTCAAACAAAATTTTGGGCCCTAGATGGTTGAGTCGTTGAGCTATCCAGGGCCAGTCCTAAGTGCATACCGAGTTGGTTAATTATGTAATCTTTAGCTAGAACAAAGTGTTTCTTATTGAATATGCAAAGTGTTTAATACATAAACATTAAACAAAAACAAAACAAAAAAAATTAATTCTCTTTAACTACAAATACAGTTGAATTCCTTTAGGACTCGTTTGACACATCGTATTGTATTGAATAGTATTGGATTGTACTGGATTGGATTGTATTATTATTGTGTTTGGTTTGAATTGGACTGGACTGGATTGAATTGTATTATTGTTGTTTTTGGTGAAGTATTGTATTAAATTTTAAATTATTAAAATTATATTATATAAAGGGTTTTTAGAAAAACTGTCCTATTTTAGGAACTGAATTGTAAATCTACCCTAAAACCAAAATAAATTGCAAAACTGCCCTGAAATGACCTTTCTACCCTTTTCAACAATTGAAATCAATTTCACTCTACTTGCCATAAATTCCCAATTCCTCAGGCCACCCATCCCGATCGAACCCACCTTCCGTCGCCGACACAAGCTGCCCTCACCGACCTCCATTACAGCCCAACTGCAACTTCGTCGTCGTGATTTCGTCGTCGTAGATGATATCCAGCCACTGTCGACGACATCCGACATCTTCAACTTGCAAGCCGACGTCGAGTTTTCTCGCAACAGCAACGTCGAATCTTCGAGACCCGATCGAACCCAACTTCCGTCGCCGACACAAGCTGCCCTCACCGACGTCCATTACAGCTCAACTGCAACTTCATTGTCGTGATTTCGATGTCGTAGACGATATTCAGCCACCGTCGATGACATCCGACGTCTTCAACTTGCAAGCCGATGTCGAGTTTTCTCCCAACAGCCGTCTTCTGGTTCCGAATCAGCCTCTACGTTCCGAAGCGGCAATATTTCAACCATTTGGGTCCAATTTCAGGTATTTCGAGTTTGGAACCCTAACATTTAGGTTTATGTTTTGAACTTGAAATTGATTTTAGGGTTTTCAATTTTTGAGTTAGACCGATTTGATTTAGGGAATGATTTTAGGGATTTCAATTTCATGTATTTGGCAACGTAAAATTTACTAATTTTGGATTGAGTGCTTTGTCGAATTCCCTCAACTTCATGTTATTCCAATCTTGTTGATTTTGATGAATTTTGATTTAATGCTATGTTTCTGTATCGATTTTTAGGATATTTAGGTTGGAAATGGTTCAAGTGTGTACTAAAAGAGAACACTGGCAACATGTTGTGGCAACCTGTACCAGATTGGATTTTTCAAACTTTGGAAACTGAGAATTCAATCACAATTCGTGAATACTGGGGAAATGTTGAGTACCAAAAGTAATTGAAGCTAAGAAGCACGATTTGTCAGAGGTAATTGCTTGATGAATGTGTGTGATGATGCTATGTCAATTATTTTACCTTCAAGAAAATGGTTGTTCATGTGATACATGTATGTCTTAAACTGCAACAAAATCTTATAAAAAGTTTACATGATTGATCTGTGTCTTTAACTGCTATGTCAATTACAGTTTATGATTGATGTAAAAAGATTGTTATGTTGTACTCATTTAGTCTTGTGTATCCTTACATATGAATGCAATTTTCTTTTCAACATACTGATGCATCTAGTCCATGTATATAACTTTTATAGTTTTATAGTACATGTTTGAACAAAGTGGCTGAAAAGGTACTTGTTGTTTTAAATTGTAAATTCGTCAAATTAGTAACTGGTTCTGACAAATGTGATTTCTATTTTATGTAGTTCAATGAACATAATACCAGTGTGGAGGTCTGTAACAATCCCGGGATTTGCTTGCTCTAACATGTATAAGTATGATGGTAAATTACTGTATGACTCAACCGGTGTTCCTTGAACCTCTTCTAAGGCAATATGTCTAGCTCGGTACCCTTTGTGGTAGTTACAGGAGATGCCAAACTCCCTTTGCATGTCGTGTATAATTCTCTTAGGTTTGCATAAACGATGATCATGAAATTTCTCATGTATGTGTTCCCCTATAACTCGTGCACTTGCTTGCCTTTGATGTGGAGATTGTGCTTCTGTGGAGCATGTATGCTGATTGTCAAATTTTCTAATATGGAAATAATCTGAATTGTGAACCTTAGCTGCACGCAATCGCCAATTGCAATCCTCAACAATGCACCGAACTTGATATCGTGTTGTATCGGACTTGAACACCCTAGTCTGGAATCGGTTAGTAAAGGCATAACTACATATTTGTGATTGTAGTTGTCTCTTGCTTGGAAACAATTCACCCACTTTAAGACGCATAGTAATAGGTCTGGGTGCAACTTCACCCGAATTAATAGAATAAAATGCACATGGAGGTGGAACAAGCCTCTAGACATTGGAAAATTGCTCATCATACTGATTGGGAACTCCTTCACGACTGAAATTAAACTGTGGTTCCGTTTCATCATGCTCATGAACCTGTTGGTTACCCATTGTATCTTGAAAACTAAAATGACGAGGAGAAGATTGTAATCCCTCTCGAATATCATCCAAATGGGCAGCCATGTTAGGTACATCCGACCTTCGAAACTCATCCATAGTGACATGATGTAGGTTGTGAGAGGACTCTGGTGGGTTATGTTTCATTTCTGGAGATTGATGGCCGATTTCCTCAACACTAATGTAAACTAATGGGTCAACATTCTCTCGACTAAGCAACAATTGAACGTCCTCATCATCAACAATCTCAATGGGCATACTAGGACGAAAAGTTTATGGAAGAGTCGCCATACTTACCCGATAATGATCTTTATCAATTCCGGTGACATTGTATACCTTATCTAACAATTGATCATAGTTTGAATCCCTTGAAAAAGCAAACGCCTTCGCTCTTCGGCCTTCATACCAATACTCACAATGATGACTTTTCCATTCTCCACCCCAATTTAAAACCAAATGCACATTTTTCATCTTTAATCCTAAAAAAATAATTCAACATATATTATCCATCATTAAAAAATTCATTATTTGAAAGAATATAACAGAAAAAAAAATCCATATAAAAAAAATAATTTCGGATCCATTCAACAAATCATCGGGTAGGATGACCCGACACCGGGTCAGCTAATGCGATGTTTTTTTTTCATCTGGTCAGGCTGACCCGACATAATTTTTTATGAAAAAAAATCATGAAAAATTATATCGGGTCAGGTTGACCAGACGTCGGGGTCAGTCAACCCGATGAATTTTTTCATTGGGTTAGGCTGACCCGACGTCGGATCAACCTGACCCGACGTCGTCGGGTAAGCCTAACCCGATGAAAAAAAACATCGGGTTTGGCTGACCCGGCGTCGGGTCTATCAACCCAGTGATATTTTTCATCGGGTCAGGCTAACCCAACGTCGGGTCAGCCTGACCCGATAGAATTTTTCATGAAAAAAAATCATGCAAAATTCTATCGGGTCACGGGTTTGGCTGACCCAACATCGGGTCACCCTGACCTGATGGAATTTTTCATGGTTTTTTTTTTAAAATAAATTTGGATTAGGAGGTAAATACCAGATCAGGAGATTGCCATGTTGTTCGGTGGATGGCTTTGTGAGTACGTTAGTAATTGTTTGTTGAAAATTGGTAAATATAGTTAATAAATTAGGAGATGTTATGAAAAGGGCAATTTGGGAATTTTATGGCATTTTTGCAATTGTTTTGGGTTTTAGAGTAGATTTGCAATTTGGTTCCTAAATTAGGATAGATTTGCTAAAAAGCCTTATAAAAATTAAAATTAATTGATTTATAAAAAAGATAAATATATATATTTTTATCTTATAACAAATTCATTTTCCTCTTTCTCTCGATTTATCAGATCCCCTTCTAGTTTCTCTCCTCTCACCGCCGTTTCACCAAACTCACCATCGCCTCTCTTTCTCTCCTCTCCTCTCACCGCCGCTGCACCGGCCATCGTCTTCTTCTCCTTCTCCTTCTCCTTCTCCTTCCTCCGCCGCATCCTTTGTCGTCTTCTCCTTACGCCGCCGCGGCCTTCGTCGTCTACTCCTTCCGCTGCCGCGATTCTCTCTGTCTCTCTTCCTCTCTTCTGTTGTGTGTGTGGACTGAAATGGTTTGAGTGTGTTTTGGTGCTGATTTGGTGGTGGTTTGGGTTGGATGTGGTGGTGGTGGTTTGGTTTGGGGGTGGATATTTCTAGGTTTATGAAAGGTGAAATTTGTTTATAATTTCGGTTTATGAATCTTTCTAGTAAGAAAATGAAGTTTTTTTTTATGGATTTCTAGAAGGTGAAGTTTGTTTCTGATTTGGTTATGAATTTTTCTAGAAAGAAAATGAAAAAAAAAAAAATCATTCTAATAAAACAATGTAACCCCCACCTCTCAGCTATGTATTAATTAATGGGTTTTATTGAAAACTAACTCATTTGAGAGGTTCAAGTTAACAACTAACCTGTTTTTGAAAAACTTGTAAAACTAACTCATTTGTGACGATTTTACCCTTTTTTATTTAAAAATTACATTCCAAAACCCTCTAAATCCCTCTCCTGCTTCAAATTGACCAAACCTATAGTGAAATTATAAAATCCCAAACCTCTCTCAAAATCCCTTACATGTCCCAAATCGATCAAACCTCTCTCAAAATCCCTAATCTCTTTACATAAACCAGTGTCAGAAAACACAGATTTCGTATCCCTAATCTCTTTCCCTCTGTCTCTGACTTCAATTGAAGGTTGAAGACGACAACGGAAGGTTGAAGACGACCAGAAGGTTTACTGGTTTACTGCTCGATGGAAGGTTAAAGACGACGAGGGCACGACGGAAGGTTGAAGAAGACGACGGCGCGTCGAAAGGTTGAAGACGACTACGATGCGAATGGAAGGTTGTCATCCACAACTAAATGATGAAAGCTTGAACACGATTGAAGGTTATAATTCTTGAATTTTTGAATTATTATTTGTGAGGTTGAACCCTAATTATTTTTAGTTTGAAATATTTGTGAATTTAACAAGTGTATTTTTGATAGAATTCTGGAGACAGTTAGAACCATCCCAGACAATTGGGTTTTTATTTTTCTCTTCTTTATTTTTAATTTCAGATTCAAAGTTGTGATAATTTTACTGGGTTAGATTCTAAAATCTGGGATGTTTGGTGTATGATTTTGCACATATATGTGCTTAATCTCAGTTGGTTTGATTTTAATTTGTTTTGTGTGTGTGTGTGTGTGTGTGTGTGTTTTATGTGTTAGGGCAATTGGAGTTCTTCTTTAATATATGCCACTGAAATTTAAACTGAATTAACTTGCAAATTTGTTTTTGGTTACCAAATTTTTTTTGGGTTGATATCAAATTGGCTCTTTTTGATTCTGAATTGCAGTGGGGCTTAAAAAGAGGGAGTGTCATGAAGGTGAAGGGCTATAAGACTAACTGCAAGTCAGCATCGTACAAACTTTTCAAGGACAAAGCGAATATCGTACAAACTATATTCCATGGCACATTTTTCTCTTTACCCATTTCACATTTCCGGGCAACACCAGGCATGGACCTCAAAGATTTGCCATTGCCTCTCTCAAGCTTCACTGAAACTCTACAAAGGATGGTACAAAGGTTGGTCTTTTGATTTGGCTCTCATCCATTTTCTACTGTTTATTGGGTTTCTTGAAAATTCCTTTTTGCAATTTTCAAATGTGATAGTTCAATGTTGTTTGTGGATATTTTGCGCTGATTGTGTTTGTTTAGTTGCAAAGTTTTATTGAAATAAATGGAAACTTTTGCTGGCTTGAATAATTTAGGGAGATTTGAGGACATTATTGTTGGTTATGCAATTTTTAGATTTTTTTTTAAAATATTACAATAATTCGGGGTTTGAGGAAGAGACACCACTCGAACCCATGACCCTAATAGTGCAGGTGTGAGTGGCATACTACTGGGTCAACCTCATCTGGTCTGTAATGTTACGGAACTGATTAAATTATCTGTGGTAAGATCTAAATCGATTATGGTTTGTGTTGTTTTAGTTACTGTGATAACAATCGCAGCTTATTAATCGCAACTGATTTGTGTTACCTTTTTGTGTGTCTTTCTTTTGGCATTTGCTTACCGTAAGCATATCTTGTTTTTGGATATAGTTGGGTTCATAGTTGCTGTAAATGAATTTATATGCAGTTGATTTTTGTTGGTGTTTTTGCAATCTGAATGTTACTGTAATAGAGACATGAAATCGAGTAAATGTAGTTTGGAATTATTCTGGTTGATGTAATCAAGCAAATGTAGACATAAAATCTGAATGTTTGGTAGTTTGGAATTATATAAGTAGTTAAATCCACTTTTGCTTATTTTGGCATGCAGGTGAGATTGGAAGGTGAGCAGTGATGTAGAAGCACATGACAAGTTGTGATCATAGAAGCTTATAGCTTGAAATTGCTAGGTTTTGCACAGAAAATTTACTGCAGCTATATATGCTAAGAATTTATAATGGTCACTAACACGATGCAATATTAATGTATGCACCGCTTTCGAATTAGAATGAGTAAGAGAATAGTGGGGTTCATTTGAAGAATATATAAGAGTGCCAAAAAAAATCACAAACCGTCTACGTTTTTTGTTTATTTTTGTGAAAATGAAAGGTTTCAAGGCTAGAATTGAGTTGGTATGGGTTCTTTTGATATCATTATATGTAAGAGATTGAGCTTCTTTTTTGTTAGATAACGATATTGCTGATTTACATCTAAATATTGAGTATATTGTGTTGCTTAGGAAATTGCAAGTTTTTACTTTTGTTTATTACTTATTACATATTAATGGCTAGTTGTTTACAGGATTTTTGATTTTGCTGGGTTCATAGTTCGTGTAATGAGATTAGTATGCAGCTTGCTACGTTGATGTTTTTGGATATTGTTGGGTTCATAGTTGGTGTAAATGAATTTATATGCAGTTGATTTTTGTTGGTGTTTTTGCAATTTGAATGTTATTGTAATAAAGACATGAAATCGAGCAAATGCAGTTTGGAATTATTCTGATTTGTGTAATCAAGCAAATGTAGACATGAAATCTGTCAATGAATTATTTTGATTGGTGGAATTATTCTGAATGTTATTGTACTTGTTGGTGTAATCAAGCAAATGTAGACATGAAATATGCCCATGAATTATTCTGGTTGGTGGAATTATTTTGAATGTTATTGTACTTGTTGGTGTAATCAAGCAAATGTAGACATGAAATCTGAATGTTTGGTAGTTTGGAATTAGGGTTCTCATTTACAATTTGGAATGCTTAACTGTGTTTGGAGTGTCTAACATCATTTGGAATTCCAAATAAAGTTTGAAACTTCTAATAGAGTTTAGAATTCCAAACAAGGTTAGGAAATCCAAACGTTGTTAGGAATTTCAAACACCGTTGGGAAATTCTCAACGCTGTTAGGAACATAGTTTGGATTTCCTAACCTCGTTTGGAATTTCAAACGATGTTAGGAATTTTCTACAAGTGTAATAAAGAGTTGTGTTGTAATCAAACGAGGTTAGGAATTTTCTTGCAAATTCAGTTAGATGATTTGAATTTTGTTTTAACGGTTTTATGTTATATTTTAGGAAAATTGAATAGGATAAGAGGTTGATTTGATACATGGTGAATCTATCGACTCGGTCTAAGACGACAAAGTCAAGTATTTCAGAACATAGTTATGTTTAAATCTTTAGCGATCTAGAATAGCCTTGTGAAAAGATATTGTAAACAACATTATCTTTCTTTATATCTATTATTTTTGTATTCTATTAGGCCATGTGGCGAATTCTGTTAGGCAATGTGGCGATCTAGACACCCAACTATTTTTTTTTTCAATGTAACAAACTGATGTATAATATATCAAGTAATCAAAGGTTGTATTTAGACATGAAAAAATCTATTTTGGTTACGTTTCTTAAAAACTGTAGATTTTTGTTTCTTTTTTTCTTAAAAACTATTTAGACATGTAAGTAACTATTTAGGCAACTATTACAACAATTTCTATCAAATTCGTTAACATTATACACAAAAATGTACTAGTTAATAATACATAACACTGTCAACATTACACAACTTCTATCAAATCCGTTAACATTACAAAAAATGTACTAAACAAATGTAATAATGTACCAAACAACATATCGTGCCATGAAAATAATATCGTGTCATCTAGGTACCGTTGTGACACGTAATAAGGTTCTCGTTTTCACAACAGAATTTTCACAAAAGAACATTTGCACATCATCACCATTCACAACTTCAAACGGTGCTAAAACCTCTGTCGAGTTAAACAAATACTTCATTTTGATGGAGACTCGTTTGGATTGACATTAATAAGACTAGATATGATGTCTTCTGACGATTCATACGATGTTTCCCTTAAAACTGAAATTAGTCTTGACTTTCCAGATTGATACTTGAACTTCCCACCACTTTCACTCAATTCCCCATCGTATAAAACAATGAACCGAACTTTATCCATGAAACCTTTCAAATGAATAAGAAATCCATGATTAAATTCCTAAACAAATATTCTATGCTCATGGTACAGTGAATTTATAAAATATTCTAAATCCAAACTAAGTTAAAATCTTGATGCCACAAGAATTCCTAACTGTGTTGGGATTTTCCAACACAGTTAGGAATTCAAAACACAGTTGGGAACTCCTAACGCAGTTAGGAATGCCCAACAGCGTTGGGAATGCCCAACAGCGTTGGGAATTCCCAACGCTGTTAGAAAAAACTGGGTTGTACACTTTTTTTTAAAAATACTACCAATTATGTAAATTCAATCCAAAAATGAAAAATTAACCATACCAACATCAAAATTCACACAAGACCCATGCTCTATTACATTCATGTCAACTATTTTCACAAAAATAAGCAACCCTAATGTACAAATTAAACTAAACAAAAAATATTCAAACATTAATTAAACTATAAATTTATGTATAAAAATAAAATTGATCACACCAACATCAAATTCAACCAAGACCCATGCTATATTATATTGATGAAAACAATTTTCACAAAATAAGCAACCATAATGCACAAAGGAAAGTAAAAAAGAGATGAAAAATAGAAATATGCTTTAGATTTATGTTTAAACTTTAAATTGATCACAACAATATCAAATTGACATAAGACCCATGCTTTATTATGTAAATGTAAACTATTTCAACAACAAATACAATTAAATCCGAGATTCAACTAAAAATTAAAAAAAAAAACTCACCTCCAAGCTTGAATACAAAGGTACCCTTGTTGTGGATGAATATTTTTGAGTTTTTCAAAGATGGAGAATGTAAATAATTACTAAAATTCGAAATGAAGGAAGAGAGAAAAAAAAATTGAGAAAGGAGAATGGGAGAAAACGAAATTGGGTGTTGTGGTGGAGAGAGAGTAGGAAATATGAGGAAAATAATGGTGTTGTGGTAGAAATAAGAGGAAAAGAATGGATATAGTTGTAAGTAAAAGTATAGTTATACTTACACATCAAAAAATAGCTAGTTTTACAAATTTTTCAAAAAGAGATTAGTTATTGACTTGAGCATCCCAAATGGGTTAGTTTTCAATAAAACCCTTAATTAATACTGTTGAAGGTGTATTAGGTGTTTCTTTTTATATTAGTTAATCCTATACAAAGGAACCATCCAAACACATGTATTGTATTAGAGTACACCCTAACCTAATACAATACTATACATGCAATCAAATGTGCCCTACTGAAGCTGAAATCACATCTCTTACAAATTTGTACACCTATTTTTTATTGATAATTACACAAACTTATCCTTGTTGGTCGTGCACATAATTACACTAAAATAAGTAAAAACAATTATAATAACAAGAATTTACCTTTGGATCCGTTAACGGTTGACTATTCATTGAAAACGGTTTGTAAGTAACTGGTGAACGGTAATTTGGTAAAATAATATATCAACATATCATCCCTAACAATTTATTAATTAAATATAATATTAATAAAATAGATCTGCTTCATCCTCCCCTTCAATTTTTAAAGAATAAATCGAATAAAACAAATCAAATTGCAAATCAAAATAATTTTCTTCTTTCTTCCCCACCCTTCATCTACTTCTATGTCCCAAGGATCCAAAGAACCGTAGAGATCACATTCTCAGAACGAAAACTTTCAACATCATTGAAGAGATCTGTTTGAACGAAAAGCTTGTTGAAGAGGAAGTAGGTGACTAATTCCTTATCAGTGGGTTGGAATCTATACCCCATCGGAATCATAAAAGAATCCGCCATTGACATAGATTTCAGACTGTGTGAGAGAGACACCAGTGAGAAGTTTGTTTCTCAGTAAAGGAATAAGAAATACAATAACAAACAATTAAAACGGAGTCATGTATGTGCTTTTACAAACTTGTTTCTATAGACTGGGAAACTGGCAAAGAGTTTCTAAGGGTGCGTTTGGTACACGGGACGGAACAACTTTCTTTTATTCCGCATTTGACGCGCTATTAACATGGGACAAGACGGGACAAAGTGGGACAAAAATCACAAAAATTTGTCCCACCTCAGACCCTCGGCCAGCTTTGTCCCATGCATGGGACAAGTGTGGAAAAGACACTTTTACCCTCAAACCTTCCAAAAATTACATATATATATATACACCACCAACTGATTCACAATTTCTCTCTCTCCTTCGTTTGATGGGTTTGATTTAGGTTCAATTATTTCTCTCTCTCCTTCATTCGATCTCTAGAGATCGAACCCAATCGACGTTGGGTTTCGTGGTGGCCGGTGTTTTCTACGACTCGGTTTGCTGGGTTTCGTGGCGGCGGTGAGGTTTGTGGGTTTCGTGGTGGCAACGAGGTTTGCTTGGTTTCGCGGCGGCGGCGAGGTTTAGGGTTTGGCTCCACTTCCAATTGGTTTGGTTTGGTTTCGCGGCGGCGGCGAGTTCGTCATCTTCAACGACCCAGTTCGTTTGTTTTGAGTGAGAGAAGTTGATGGACTGATCGTGATGATTATCACGATCAGTTGATGACTTAGTGATTTTTGTTATTTTTATTTTTGGTTTGTGATCTGGAAAAAAAATGTGCTCAGTGTGAATAAAACCAGACTACAGTGTTAGTTTGGTCTGGAAAACAAATGTGTTTGTTAGTATGGTTTATGGATTTGCAATTAACGATGGTATGAATAAGATCAAGTTGTTGTTTTCTTGTTCTGCTTTTGTATTATGTGTAGATCAGATGATAAACTTAATAAACTTGATGATGTACCAAGTTCAACGATTGTAGTTCAGCTGTTTTTGCTTTTTAGTTTTTTTTTTAATCTATAAAGTCTCTAAAATTAATAAGGGCATTCTAGTAATTTAAATCTCTTGTCACATCCTGTGTCAGTCATACCAAACGTATAATAGTACAGTTAACAGTTCTGTCTCAAGTCTTTCAAACACGATATAGAACAACTTGTTCTATCCCGTCTTGTCCTGTCCAGTCTCGTCCCGTCCCGTCCTGTCCTATCCAAGTGCCAAACGCACCCTAAAATTTCTCAAAAAAAATAAAATAAAATTCCCAAAACGGAATTCCAACCATCTCCTTAAAACTATGTCGTTTCATAGATCCAACGTATATCTTAAAGGGTCCATTTACAAGATATTTAGACTTATATCCGATAACTCGAATTAGATCAGACGAATATTTATCCAAAAAAATTTATGTAAGATTTGGATGATAGAGAGTTAAAATTTATTTTTTCTTTTTGTATTATAGAAATATTTAAAATCTACTAATGATAATTAAATATAAAGTTTTATTTGGCTTGTATCTTCGTAACAAAACTCAAACCTTTCCTCTCAGAAATTCAGAGTTATCAGTCAAAGGGAACAAGTAGAGAAGGGAATGTGGTGTTGGCAATGTAACGGGAGCTTCAGGTAACATAGTTTCATGTTACGAAAATTATATGTGATTGGATATCCATGTTACATCCACGTGACATAATAATCCAAGTTTTTTACACTTTTATATACGTGAGAATATTCGTATGGTGTTATTTCATATATATATATATATATATTACAAAGAATGCAATTAATCATTAAAGCTATGCAGTCTTGTAAGTGAAAGCCAATTTGGTGTCAAAACATACCACTAATGTTCATGTGTACTGGATTGCCGATACTCATGCAGTAATTAGCTTAATTATGCATTACATATAATTCACCTCCATGTTAATATTGGGTTACGCTTTTTTTTTTTTCACTGAGTGGCAATATTCACAATCACACCCCTAATTTATCATTTTTAGATAATTTCATTTGATCATTTTTAGATAATTTCATAAAAAAATCAAATGCAACTATATAATTTTATAAAAGGAATTCAAATGTTTTTGTATCTAAGCAAAAATACTTTTTCATGTGTTTAATGTTTATGTATAAATATTAAACAAGAACACTTTATTTTATTTTACCTAAAGATTAAATAATTAACCAAAAATGCTTTCAGTTTTTGTTGCCGGCCGGTGGCTCATTAAAAGCTCTTCTTCCTTCTCAAGTGCTACAATAGGGTAAATTTTATCTCTTTCGTCTTTCTTCCAACTATTAAAATACTCGACCATAATATTATTGATAATTATATGATCAGAATTATTGTGAGGGTTATAAATATGCCTACTAGATGTGTTTTCAGATTTCAAAATTGAAACAAAAACACCATTATCATCATTTTTCTTTTTAAAAAATGTCAAATGAAAAAACGTGTACAGGATGCACCTTTTGTATTTTGGAATTTTCCATTTCAATTCCGCAATATGTTATTAATCTAATGAACTACTCACTTAATTTTGAAGGATATTATGATTCGTCACCACTGTTAAATAATAATTATATATAATATAGAGGGAGCCATATATATATATATATATAAAAAAAACTACAAATGGCTTTTTTTTAATCACCTCCTGTGTTTTTCGATTATTGCCAATTTAGATCACAGAAGTGACAAAAATAACACTTTTACTTGTTTTTTTTTTTTTTTACTTACATGGCTTGGCTTCAAGCTCGATCGGGCCTCGAAATTTACCGTTTGATACCTCTGCTGGAGATCACATCAATTAGCGGTGAAAGTGTTAAGTGGGCCGAGAGGCGCAAACCCAACCATCAAATTGAGAGCTAAGCCCGTTGGGAGGGTGTGTTGGGCTTGATTATCAAGGCTTGTGGGTTCGAAGGCTGGGCTTTCACAGTCTTGAGGTTAAGGTCTGGCTTACAAAATGAAAAAAAAAAGATTCAATAGCTATAGATATAAAGTTAGACATGACCACGGTTCGGTTCGAACCGTGGAACCGAATCGTAACCGTATGAAATGAACCGTAACCATATGAAATGAACCGTAACCATAATCGTAATCAAAACCGTAGAACCGGTTTCAGAACCGTAACCGTAACCGGAACCGGGGGGTCGGCGGTTCGATTCCGGTTCCTTCTCTTGAAAAACCGGCCAGGAACCGACGGTTCGGTCCCGGTTCAGGAACCGCCGGTTCCTGGCCTTTATTTTAAAAAAAAAATTGATTTTTAAAAAAAAAAACTTATAAGAGCCGTTGGGCCCAACGGCTCAAATTTTCTTTTCTTTTCCCCTTTAATTCTTTATTTCCTATAAATACCCCCCTAATTCATTTCTTATCATACAATTGCTCTCTCAACTCTCTCTCAAATCTCAATTCTCATAATTCTCTTCAATTATCTCCCAATTAGTCAATTATTTTTTTGTTTATATTTAGTGTATTACAATTATTATTTTTTAAATCATTTTAAAATCCTTGTCAACAATTTTTATCTTAATTTTTTTGAAGAGTTTATTTACAAATTATTTTTTTCGATGGCAAGTGGAAGTGGAAGTGGAAGTGGAGTAAGAGATATTCCACCAAGGCATTCTGTTTCCAGTACCAGTAAGGGTCGTATCTCGGAGTCGGAGCCTGATCCGGTCCAACCAGATAATATCGGTTTTGATAACACCGCTTACCATGAGTTCCTACAACGGCAAGCCTATATTGAATCTCCAAACTATCCAATCAATCCAAATCCCCCTTTAATAATTTCTGAACTCAATTCTAGCCAGCCTAGCGCCCCTAGCCCTGGTAATATGACAAGCCAATCAGAAAATATACCCGATTTTGTTGCAGATCCAAATTTTGAAGAGCCGGCAGAGAAGGATAAGAAGCATCTCAAATCTGATCTATTCGTTCTCCACATGAAGAAAGTTATGAAACCGAATGGAACATGTTGGACGGTGTGCAATTACTGCCCTAAAGAATACAAGTGGACTAAATCTGGAGGATACGGCACATATAGGAAGCCTATTACGACCAGTCCTCCAGCAGAACTTGCCAAGGGGAATGCACAATCTCAAATTTCCAGGGTTTCTACCCCTGACACTCAATTATTTAAATATAGTGATCAAGCTAATAGAGAAGAATTAGCTAGGATGGTAGCTGTAGAACATTTACCTTTTAGTTTTGGTGAAAAAGTTGGTTTTATTAAATATTGTCATAAAGCATTAAATCCTGCTGCATGTCGTGTCCCTAGGACCACTCTCATGCGTACAATGTATGATATTTATAAAAAGGAAAAAAGGATTTTAAAAAAAATATTTTACGAACTATATAGGTCGTGTTTCCGTATGTGCTGATATATGGACTGACCATTGGCGAATGCATTCATACTTAGGTGTAACTTGTCATTATATGGACAAAGCATGGACAATACAAAAAAGGATTCTTGCATTTAGAGTTTTTGATGATCCACATACTGCTGATAATATTTATAAAAATATGAAAATCATTTTTGAAGAGTATAAAATTGAAAGCAAAATTTTTTCAATTGGTTTTGATAATGCTTCTAATAATACAACAACTATTCCTACTTTAATTGAATTATGCAAGCCTTATTTTAATAGTAAATTTTTTCATCAAAGATGTGCTTGTCATGTTTTAAATTTATGCGTTAAAAAAGGTTTGGAAATTCTTCAAGCTTTTATTAAACCCATTAAAGAGGCCCTCTCATATTTGTGGAAACATCCTAATGTTATGAAAGCATGGGTAAGATTTTGTAAACAGACATGTAGACATCCCATTAGATTTTCTCGTGATGTTCCAACACGTTGGAACTCTACTTATAAATTGCTTTGTGAAAGTTATGAATATTTGGATTTATTAGTTTCTTTTATGCAATATAATGTTAGTCAAATCAATATTTATGCACATCATTGGGATGTTTGTACAAAAATTTGTAATTTGTTAAAAGTTTTTAATAGTGTTACTAACAATTTATTAGGTATTTTTTATCCTACTACTCAATTATTTATTATTGAGGGTTATAATATTGCTGGTGCATTTGCTGACTGTTCATCTGATATACAATTACAGACATGTATTGAAGCTATGAAAAAAAATGGTTAGACTATTATAGAGAGTTTCCAACTATTTACCTGCATGCGTTGTGTTTTGACCCACGTTGCAAACTAGATGCATTGACAGATTATTTAACTCTTTATTATAAATGTTTAGGTATACAATTATAAATTAATACTTATTGTGATGCAATTAAGATATTATTTTATCACTTATATGATGAATATCGTAGAATTTATGGTCCATCATTAAACATTAGTGTTTCACAAAGTGAAAATGTCTCTCAAACTCGATCTTCTGGAGTGTTGGGGGCAAGGGTCTGCACTTTCATCCCAAAAGATCAAAAGATTGCGAGGTTCTTCTTCTTCTTCATCAAGTCCGATCTCGTATGATGAGATAGAAACTTATCATAGTACCAATTTTGAGTTTATAGGAGACGATGATGTGGATAAATTTGATATTCTACATTGGTGGAGAGAACATGAAAAGCACTTCCCAATCTTGTCTATAATAGCCAAACAGATTCTTGCAACACCGGTTTCTACAGTGGCTGTGTAACAAGAGTTTAGCGCGGGTGGAAATATTTTGGACGTAAGACGGTCGCTTTTGAGTCCAGAATCAATTCAAGTCCAAGTGTGTGTTGATGATTGGACAAAGGCTGGATATAGACAACAAGAAATGGAGCCAGAAGTTATTTATGATTTCTTCGATGATGATCACACCAGCGGCACCGGAAAGGATGTCAGCGATTAGTTACAGACTTACAAAATTACATATGTAAAAGACAATAAAATGTAAAAAGAACTACGTGGTCTTT
Source organism: Dipteronia dyeriana (assembly GCA_032871835.1). Classification (NCBI taxonomy): domain Eukaryota; kingdom Viridiplantae; phylum Streptophyta; class Magnoliopsida; order Sapindales; family Sapindaceae; genus Dipteronia; species Dipteronia dyeriana. Next base: position 99,749,573 of record CM065299.1, read on the forward strand.
GATTCCTCTAAACCCCGAGTCCGAGAGGATACGTAGGCAACTTAATTTTGGTACAAATTAAGTGCAAGACCAATTTTTTTAATTTTTAGTTTTATATATTTATTTCAATTTATGTATTTAGTTTTATTTTTAAAAATTTTAATTTCGGCTTACGGCTTACACAATAAAATTCATTTACAAGTTCATATTATTACATGTCTTATGTTTTCGTATTTTTTTAAAAATGAGTATAAATATATAATAAGAAAAAAAAAAGAACCGAACCGGTGGAACCGGAACTGGAACCGGAACCGGAACTGCGGTTCCACAGTTCGGTTCTTGCTCCTTCCAGAACCGGAACCGGAACCGAAACCGGGGTCATGTCTATATAAAGTGGCGAGGTAAAATTTTATGTGCACCTCATATTAGTGGTTTAAAAAAAAAAAAACTTCAATACTACCCTTTAAAATAAAGCTATTAAAAAGATTAAAATAATTGTAAATATTCTTGTATACAGGAGAACCTCTGTAAATTAATCTTCTATAAATTAATATCCTCTATAAATTAATAAAAAAATTCGATCCCAACTCGGACCGGTGTAAAAAATTAATAAACCCATCTATCATAATAATTTATAATTTCTTTTTGAAACCTAATGTAAAATTTTGGTCATGACTGCTACATAAATTATTTATTTCATAAAAGTATAAAATATATTACATATTATTCAAGAACTATAAAAGTACTACAATATGCTAGTTTGCACTAGGCTCCTATGTTTGATATTTTTAACTTCATCCTTCATCTTTTGAATTGTCCTTAAGAAGTTATTGTGATCACCTTCTTGTTTTAGCTAAAATGTTTCAATTGAACTTAGCATTTCAACAATCTTACTTGTAGAGATTTTAGGTACATCATGAGTATCTTCGTCATTATCATCTATCTTAAATACACCAACATTATTCTACCTTGTGATATCTTTGATGATTTCCTCTTCAGTTGGACTGTAACACACTTCTTCTTCCGCTAGATGATTAGGTAGATGATTGGCATCCATAGGATTGCTATAATGGAAGTTTTGAATTTATTTTTCTAATTCACTCATAACACCAATATCCTCAAAGTCTCCCTCAGTTTCTCCATGGACCGTACGAATTTTACAATGAAGAAAACAATTAGCGATGATCTTAGCCCTAACATCAAATGTCCATGCTGCAACAGTCATACGAATGGCTTCTAAAATATCAATCTTTTCATGATCAAATATGTTGAATTCCAAATGTTCGAGCAACATGCAATTAAAACGACGACGATAATACGCCTTGAAGTTTTGAATTATTCCAACATCACATGGTTGTAGCTTTGTTGTCAAAATTGGTGGCATATAGTGCATTTGTGTAGTGTTCCTGAGTTGAATATGATTATGCAGCTCTATAAGTGGTACATGGGCAGTGCAATTGTTAAGGAGAAGCAAAACCTTTCGATTTTCCATTGGCAGTGTAATTGTGATTATGAATCATGAGAAAATGAACTTTCCCTGAAGAAGAAAACTGAGTAAACAAAGAATCTCGAAAAGGAACCTTCCACAAATAAGAAAATCGACTTCCACACGTTTTTTTAAGATAAAATAGCATTTTATAAAATAAAACTCTTCAAATTAATAACTCTTTTAATTTAAAACTCAATAGTGGGTCCTATGAATATTATTTTAAAAGGGTTCTACTGTTTTATTATTTATTGTAAAATAATCAGATAAAAAAAAACAGAAAATCAAATTTCCTAAAAAAAAACATAAAAAACCAGATTTCCTCAACAAAAAAAACAGACTTTTTTTTTATTAAAAAACTATACATAAGAAACAGAGAGAAGTGTTGAATATGACTGTTTGATTTTGATCTTTGTTTAAATAAAAAACCTTACTTCTCTAAATCCAATTTTTGATTTATCTTTTCTTTTTCTTTGCTAAATGACTAAGTTGGAAAAAAATTGACAATTTTTTTGGAAAGCCTAGTATTACTCTTTTATTATTTATGGTTGTTATAAAAATTTAAAAACTTTAAAGAAAGGATTATTTGAATATTCGGTAAAATATGGAATGTATTGATAAGTTTGAATATTATTTATTTATATATATAGAAATAGAAATACGTGTATCTAAAGTTTTTTTAAGGGATAAATATCATCGCTCTTACATATAAAACGAGATTGTGCAGGCATGTTTGCTTTGGAGAGGGTTCTTGGATCATGGGCAAGGCAGAGCCCTGAAAAAAAATCAGGGCACAGCCCACACTCCCTCAAACCCGGTCAGGCGTTGAAATTTATTTAATCAATGAAGATCTAGATTCTGGAAGATAAAATCAGAGCAAAAAGTGAAACATTTATACTAGGTAAATGTTTAAAGGTAATTATCGTCTTAATTAATACTAGGTAAAAACATTTATTATTTAAAGTATTTATCGTTTTCCTTTTATAGTATTTTTATAGTCATTAACACCGCACTATGTATATTATATAGTTAATTTGATGGTATATTTGGGCGAAAGCATTACATATAGTGTTTGTGAAAAGTGAAAACTAATCTTAAGTTTGCGTTGCAAATTTTCCTTTAATATTCTCTGCTTCTGCTGTTCATAATGTCCAACAGCTACTTTAGTCAAAGGCTTGCAACTTTTCACACACAACATTTGATTTTGGGACATTTTCACCCAATGCTTTGGGCAGTTATGATGTTTTAAGTAGGCTCTAGCTAAAATCAGTGTAGAGGACCAAGGTGCTCTGTTTTCTGTCATTAGATTGTAGATCTAAAGAAGAACAAAGTTACAATATATGTTTTCATTATAGGGCAGAGAGTTTACAACACAAGCTCCAAAATAAGTTGGAGAATAAAAATCACCCAAACAAATTAAAAGCCATTTCATCAATCAAAATCCAATTAAGCTCCCAATTTTTCCACAAAAGCCCTCAAATTAACATCTGAAGAAGCTTCCAATGACAATCCTCTCCACTTTGCAGCATTTTTTCTGATTTCCTCTCCTTTCTCTCCATCTAAACCCATCACTACTTCCACACATCTCTTTATCTCTTCCCTCTTCACAATCCCATCTTCTTCTTCATGATTTACTCTAGCTCGAATCCCAGTTCCCCACAAGTCCTCCGCCATCTTCGCGTTCATCAATTGATCGGAAAACTGAGGGAGACCCACCACGGGCACGCCTGCAATTAAGCTCTCCAACGTCGAATTCCACCCACAATGCGTCACGAAACAGCCCACTGACTGGTGGCTCAAAACCTCCACCTGTGAACACCATGGCACTATCAACCCTTGTTTATTATTATTATCTCCATCCAACTCACTTATGATCATCGCCTTGAATTCATCATCATCTTCTAAGCTACGAATTACCCACAAGAATGGAATGCCAGTACTCACTAACCCATGAAAAATCTCTTCCATTTGCTTTCTCTGCAACACCGCCAAGCTTCCAAACGATACGTAAACAACAGAGCGATCTGGTTTGGTGTTCAACCACTCGATGTATTGTTTAGAAGCCTCGAATAGATCGCAACCAGCTGCTTTATTGTCCGATGGAACCAATGGTCCGATACTGATTAAATTAATATTATTAGCAACGCTTTTTATTGCTTCTTCTTCTAAGGCATCAAAGGTGTTCAAGAGTACACAAGGGTTTGGATCCTTTTCAAGGTTTTGAATGTGTTCTCGAAACCAGGGTATGAATGAGGCATGTGGATCGGTTGGTAACAGAAAAGAAGGAAGGTCTTCTTGTGCAAAAGATAGCAACCCAGGTATATTTACAAAAGATGGAGGAGTGCTATTGTTATTATTGTATATACCTTCGTGAGTATTGAAGAAACGGTGGTAGATAGCAAAAGCAGAAGCAGACTGACTACAGAGGAAAGCAGAGGGTATGGACATATCACGCGCCACCTCAGCCGCCCAAGAGAGGGTAAGGCCGTAGACTAAGAAATCAACTGGGTGGCCTTCTTTTGAAAGGTTTTGGATCAGATGGGGTAGGGTTTGGGACCCCACGCGCTTGAACTCAGACATGAGGTGGTGGAAATCATCATTAGGCTTGGTTCCATTATCAAAGCCGTCAGAGAAAGAAGCGTAGGATAGGCCATCATGAGAAGGGAGGGTTTTCATCTTGGAGAGGCCATGGACGGTGGTAGCCAAGGTGACTTTTGCTGCACCGCCACATAGTAAGCGTGTGGCTAGTTGGAGGGTGGGATTTATGTGGCCTTGGGCAGAGCAAGTTATTAGAAGAAAGTGGAGGTGTTTCATGATGGTGGTTTTCTCTCTTAATTTCTTGGATATGAATTATGATCTCAAATCTTAATACTTAGTTGGGTCTTGAATTGGAGAAAGTTTTGTCCGATGTATCTTGGTGATATCAATCGCTAGCTTTTCTTTTGACTTTAGAAACATGTGCACTTGACTTAAGGTCACATGCATGCATTATGCATATCCTCATGAGAAACTCTAAGGTGTATATGGTATTTATTCATTCACCATGTTAATTAGTTAATATATGATATAAACACTAAGGTTGAGTATGCTTTTCATTGTCAATAGGAGCTCTGCTGATAGATGGAGGGTTTGGATAAATGACTTCCAGATAAGTGGTTCGAATCCTACCAATGATGAAAGTTTTTTAAAAAATACATGATCCCGAATTAATAGGTATCGGCCAAAAAAAAGTTTGATTTTCTTTATTAAGAATTTTGTCAAATTTTTTTTATTGAATATTGAAATTATGTTTAATTTTTATTTTAAATCTTATACTTGTTAAATCAGGAGTCTGCTGAGATACAATGATAATAATCACTATAAAAACAGTAGCGATGATGAGACCTTATTTGATTTTTTGTTGAAGATTGAACAATGTTGAAAAGACTGAATAATGATTGAAAACTGAAAAACATGTTTGTTTATTTTTTTTCCAATGAAAACTGAATATAAGTGATAAATTGTTTGTTTTTTTAAGTTAAAAATATCTAAAAATAAATATGTTTACATCTGTACCCTTCTAACTATTATTTGTTATATATTTACGTTTTAATGTATTAAGTACACCTATAACAGGTAACTTAATAATTATAAAACAAATACATTCAAATTTAAGATTTGTAAATACATTCAAATCTCAATCATTGGATTAAGAGCACATTAATAGTTTAGATATTGAAGTTAAAATTTTAAGTCACAAATTTAAATTGATTTAGTTTGACCCATTTAATAATTATAAAACAAAATTATTTAGTTATTAATAACATTTCAATTTATACATACAATTAAACAAAACTTTTTGTTTAGTTTTATTACAAAAGAAAGATCTTAATTTTGTTAGAATGTACGAAATTAGGTACGTTGGTCTTATTGAACACTATATTATTTTCCCTTAAAACAATATATATTTTATCGTAATGATGACATGATGTGCTCAGATAAAAATAAAGTTTTCATCAAACATTGGAATTAATTGACTGTACACACAATTGAATTGCATTCAATGATATGAAGTTGTAATAATCCTATTATGATGTAATTTTATAAAGAGAAGTCAACGGTACGTAATATGTTTTACCTTTTTCTTCCAATTTTGTTGAAATAATATTAATTGTTATGGTGGGGTACCGGAGATTTAATAGAATTACCCTGCATAAGTATGAAATCACTCAAAAATTGTATTCTAATGGAGTTGTTTTATATAAACAATTTAAAAAAAATCAAAAATTGTATTCCAATAGAGTTGTTTGAGTTTTGAAGCAACTAGGTTTTGTAATGTTAAAGTTTTTAACGATGATAAGAAAAAAAAACGTATTAATACGGTTAGGTTTTAGACGAAAGATAAAATTAGAAATAAGTTAAATTAGTGATGAAGTTTTGGAAGTAAAAAATTGTTTTAAAATCAAGTGATTTTTTGTTAAGTGAAAAGCGGAAAAAATTTACTTTTATAAACAAATGATTTTAGAGATACTTTAAGTGATTTTATCACGTAAAAAAATCAAACAAAACAATTGAATGGAATACATTAAATGTCATTAAGTCTTAGGTGGAAAAATAAAACCGGACATGAGTCTCTCTCTGAATGAAAAATGCAGTAAGCTATGAGTGAATGTTATTATGTCAGTTGATGGTATATAATGACCCCTTGGACTTTAGTAATTGTCAGGTAAAATGAACGTTTTTTACCATCAAGTTACATTAAACGGTCATTTAATTCGGTTACCATCAAATTACAATAACAGTCATTTAGTTCGGTAATATGTCAGGTTTGAATAACTATATCAAATGGGTGATATATATATATGTATGTGTGTGTAGTTAGTCTCTCATGAGAGATTTCTTGTTTTAATTTCGATAAGGACCACTGTAAAATCACATCGACTTGAATGAATTTTGATTTGAGTTTTTTTATGGATGATAAGTTCATTGAAATCTACATATATATATATATATATATATATATATATATATATATATATTTTAAATTCAAGTACTTAAACTATTTTTACCGATTTTTTAAAATATGAAGGCATATGAAAAATAGGCGAAATATAGGAAATTTAATAAAAATAGTTTTGGTACTTGAAAAATTCTCACATTTTATTGATAGGTAGATTATAATGAACTTATTATCCATAAAAAAAATTCAAATCAAAATACTTTTAAATCAATATGATTTCATGGTGATTCTTACCGAAATTAAAATACAAAATCCTTTATGAGATATTCAATATATATATATATATATATAATGGTAAAATGTATTAAGGGCTCGTTTACGATATTATCTAATTCTAAGTCTCAAATGAGTATGGAAAGTTCTAAGCGTCTCCTTGTTGTTGAGATCAAGATTCGCCCTGATTCGACAGCTTCAACATCCCAAATAGAATTACCCATTGTTATTAATTTGGCCATACAGGTTGAGACAGATGAGAATGATTCCGGGTCAGGTTAATTAAGTTCATGTTTCTTTGCCTTCTGTTGAGGTCTATGTGTCTTTTTAAGATTTATGGTTTAGGGCCTCCACGCCCCTTTACTTTTGTTTTCCTTTTTTTTGTTAATAATAGGTTTCGGTAGTTAAAAGTTTCGTTTGACACGATGTATTATATTGAATAGTATAATATTGAATTGTATTAGATTGAATTTGATTGTATTATTGTTAGTACAATCATGCGTTTGGAAATAGATTGTATTAAACTGTATTAAATAATATAAATGTTTGATATGTTATTGTTTTGTATATAATAAAAATTGTGTTATTAAAATTAAAATTAATAATGATTGTATTTGACTATATTTTTGTTAATTCATGAAAAATATCATATATAAATATTAAATATGTTCACATGAATACAATATGACTATTTTTTATTAATAAAAATATGTTTAAAATTATCAAGAAAATAAATTATTAACTTATCTATTTATTAATTTTTTTTGAAATAAATTTATTTTATTTTACTATAAGAAAAATCCAGCAATAAGTAAAAGTGGGAACATTAAAAAAAAAAAGAAGTAAAAGTTGGGATCCAAAATCAAGTGAAGTATCAAGCATCGTCTAAGAGCATCTCTAACAGTCTCCCATAGAGACTCCCTTATTTAAGTGTGTATGTTATTGCAAATGACCATTAAAGGAGTAATACTTCCTTAAATAGCCCCTTTAAATTTTTTATGATTATTTTAATATTAGATATTGTGTTTAATAAACATTATATATTGTTTAACCCCTTTAATAATCTTAAATTGGTAGAGCCTACTTTAAGGGATCTGAAAACATTCCTTAATTAAGGAAATAAACTCCACCAAAACACAAGAGAGCCATTTACGGACCTATTGGAGTTGTAAAAATACACCTACTCCCTTAATTAAGCTAAGGGATGTCTTCAAGGATAACTGTTGGAGATGTTCTAATATAAGCTAATACCAACCTAACATATACATTTTTGTCTTTGGAAAATGTACTTCAAAAATATTTATAAAGAACCTCAACAATACCTCAAAGTTTATAAAACTAGTACAATATTGGCAAGTCGGGTGTCGTATACTGAGAAAGGAAAATCAAATGGCTAAAACTAGTTAACTACTACTACTAAACTAAAACAAAGCAATAAAAAGTAAATATCAATGGTTGGGTTTTGAAAACTAACATCTAAAATGCAAAATATAATTATGTTAATTAATCTAAAGTTAAACTATCAATTAGAGAGATGAGATAATGAGATGAGCGGGAGTAGGGATGGCAATTGGATCCAGACCCATGAGTACCGACCCGAACCCAAATCACATGGGTCAAGTCTAGGTCTTCGTTTTTGAGTCCCAGGTCGGGTTCGGGTCTGGCCAAAAATTTGGTCCTGAACCTAACTTCTTCTTTCCTTTCACTACCACAACTTTCTTCTCAATTCTCAGGCCTCAGCCCTAAATCCTTAAACCTTACCACTTTACTAGTCAGCTTTCTTCCATTTCTCAGTCATTGCACGCAAGTCTCTCAGTCACAACTCACAACTCACAAGCCACATACATGTTTCGATTGCCGAAAGCTCCACTCCCCGTCATTGCATGCAAGTCTCTCTGATATCTAAATCTAGGTAACTGTCTCTCTTGTTAGGAATTCCGATTAACACAATAAAACATGCTTAGGCACAAAATTAATCCGAATGTTTAACATAAACATGTTTCTATACATACTTAATCAAACCAACAATATAACATAACCCATATCAATTCAAGAGAAAATAATTAAATCTAGAAAGCGGAAGCGTACCTGAATCCATTGCTGGAGATTTGTGAACGGGTTGTGATCTTCCAAATTATCACGATTTTTATGAACCCTACTGTGTTCTATTTTGCTCTGTTGATGGGATACAGAGAAAACAAAAGTATCGTGTAATTTGGGGACCATAACCCTAAATTAATCAAATTATTATATGTTGGCTATTTCTAATTCGGCCCCTCTACAAAGTAGAAATAGCACTATGGTATCTACACATTAATTCCATGACAATTATACCCTTAAGCCTTAATACTTTAAGTCTTAATTAGATCACTTTAATTTAGGCTTAACCAAAAGATAGCACAACACATTTAATGTTCACATGTGTGGCCCCATAAGATGGAATTTTCCAACAATCTCCCATTGGGCCATATATGTAACTTTACAAATGTGTATGACTTTATGAGCTCCAAAATTTTGCTATCACAATTTTAGGGTATATCTGAACAATCTCGTCCATTGATTATGCCGACATAGGATCAAAGCGGTTTTCGTCACATTTAGCGTGACTAAACCTATCAATGGTCACGTACACCAACATAACAAAATGACATAGATCAATCATGGATGTGTAGCATGGAAATTACATGCAATGTGATCTATATATGTCTATTCCAACTGGTCCTACTTTATTCCTTAGTGAGATCAAAACTTAACACAATGTAACAGAGTGTAATTAACCGAATACTTTATTTCTGATCAGAAAAATATCCAAATACACAAATGCATAAATATATCCAAAATAAAAATATAGAACAATACAATACAAAATTATACAAACTCCCACTATAATGTGATATCCTCACACAAAATAACACCCATATGAGCAGTGTGCTCATGAAAGACCTTGGGTGGTAATCTTTTTGTAAGCGGATCCGCTATCATGGAGTTTGTCCCAATGTGCTCTATGGATATATGTCCACTCTGTACTCTTTCCTTCACAACTAGGAACTTAATGTCAATATGCATTGACTTAGATGAGCTCCTGTTGTTGTTAGAATATAGCACTACTGACTTATTGTCACAATATAGTTTGAGTGGTCTTTCAACACCCTCCAGAATGCGCAGCCCAGTGACAAAATTCCGCTGCCATATTCCATGGTTGGATGCCTCATAGCATGCTACAAACTCTGCTGCCATGGTGGAAGAAGCTATGAGTGTCTATTTGACACTCTTCCAAGAAATAGCTCCACCAGCCAACAGGTATATTTAGCCTGATGTGGATCTCCTACTGTCTTGGCATCCAGCATAATCAGAGTCGGAATACTCTATGGTCTCAAACTGATCCGATCTCCTATATGTGAGCATGTAATATTTTGTTCTCTTCAAATACCTTATACCCCGATTGGCTGCTTTCCAATGATCCATCCTAGAGTTACTTAAATATCTGCTTAACATACCAACAATGTACGCAATATCTAGACGCGTACATACCTGAGCATACATTAGACTCCCTACAGCTGATGCATAGGGAATCTTTTGCATTTCCTTAGCTTCAAGGTTACTTTTAGGGCACTGATTGAGACTGAACTTGTCTCCCTTAGCGACAGGGGTGTCATCTGATTTGCTGTCCTGCATGCCAAACCTTTTGAGCACTGTATCGATATAGCTCCTTTGCGATAATCCAAGAATACCCCAAGAACGATCTCGTTGTATCTGAATCCCTAATACAAAAGAAGCGTCACCAAGATCTTTCATCTCAAAATTCTTTGATAGAAATCTCTTGGTTTCATGCAATATGCCTATATCATTTGTGGCAAGCAGTATGTCATCGACATATAAAACCAGGAATATGTGCTTACTCCCACTGAATTTGTGATACACACAATTATCAACAATGTTTATCTCAAAACCAAACGAGATAATCACTTGATGAAACTTATGGTACCACTGACGGGAAGCTTGCTTGAGTCCATAAATGGATTCTGTCAATTTGCAAACCATATTCTTTGGGTCTCCCGACTCAAATTTTTATGGTTGCACCATATAAAATGTTTCGTCAATGTTACTATTGAGAAACGCCGTCTTGACATCCATCTGATGAGGCTCAAGGTCGAAATATGCAACAAATGCCATGATTGTCCTAAAAGAGTCTTTCGTTGAAAACCAGAGAGAAAGTCTCTTTATAGTCAATCCTTTTCTTTTGGGTAAAGCCTTGAGTTACAAGACGAGCTTTATACCTCTCCACATTACCTTTCGAATCCCCTTGGTTTTAAATATCCATTTACAACCAATGGGCTTCGCACCTTCTGGTAATGGGATAAGTTCCCAAACCTTAATGTCTTGCATAGACTTATATTCCTCATTCATGGCATCAATCCACTTTTAAGAGTTGGAACCCTGCATGGCTTGATGGAAATTGATTGGATCATTTTCCATCATTCCAATGTTTTCCTCATGTTCCTGGAGAAATATGTAAAAAATCGTCCGGAATATCATTTCTTCTTTCTCTAGTGGATCGCCTTAATGACACTGGTTCTTGAGTTTGTTGAGTTTGTTCCTCATGAACAATTACCTCATCTTGAATGGGGATTGTTCAACATTGTCTGGTTGAGGATCCAGATTCGCTTCTTGATCAATGACAGGTATAGAAGTCTACACATTGTCAAAAGCAATAATAGTAATCGTAACTGATTCTTCCTCAAAGACAATGTCTCTAACCTTATTTCTCCCCCCAAACTCAACATCCTCAAAAATGTTGCAGTTTCCGTTTCAAAAATTGACCTCAGTGTGGGATCATAAAACTTATAGCCCTCTGATCGCTCAGAGTAGCCAATGAAGTAGCTGCTAACAGTTTTGGAGTCCAATTTCTTTTCATATGGCCTGTAAAGCCTTGCCTCAGTTGGACATCCCCAAATGTGAAAATGCTTTAGACTAGGCTTTATGCTTGTCCAAAGCTCATAAGGTTTTTAGCAGCTTCATTATTCTTCCTCTATTTGCCCTTATCCTTATAGGTGCTAGCCAAATGAGCACTTTCGGTCCTGTCTCATTTCAGTCTCTCTTCCTCTTGCACACATTAAGAAATGAGCTCATTAAGAGTCCATTTCTCCTTTTGACAGTTGTAACTGACCTTAAACTGACTGTATTGTGCAGGAAGTGAAATTAATACCAAATGCACGAGCAAGTCGTTAGACAGCTCGAGCTTCAGCGCATTAAGCTTAAAAGCAATATGAGACATTTCCATAACGTACTCCTTTATGTTCCATTTGCCCTTTTACTTCATAGAATCAAGCTTTGCAAAAGCGTGCTTGTTTCTGCCTTATCGTTTTTCACAAATCGTTTTTCACAAAACGCTTTTCAATTTCGGCTAGGAACTCTTTGGCTTTGGTTATCTTTTCAGATACCGCACCCTTAAATGCCGCTCTTGATGATCATAAGACTCGTGCGATTTGAACAATCTCACTTCTCAAAGTTCTTCTTATTATCAAGAGAACTTGCATCCGTAAAAGAAGCGGGTTGCTCAACCTGAAATGCAAGGTCCAGATCCATGCAGCCGAGAAAAATGAGTATGTTCTCCTTCCAAATCCTTAAAATTGATCCCATGAAGCACGGGTATATAGTTGGTATTAGCAAATATAGTAAAACATTAACTTGAAAGAGAACAAAACAAACACACAAACATGCTCACATTAATAACCAAATACAATAATCAACAAATTCAAATAATGGTAAATCTCATCTCAAGATACCTAGCACAACATTAATATCAAGTCTTTGGACAGTAATATTAATTGTAAGTGGTACTCTTGTTGTAGCGATCAAACATTGGCAATAATTAATGTCAAATAATAAATCTATCTTTGGATCGACTTATTATTCACATGTCAAACCTTATAATCTTCACATATTTATCACCACAAGTGTGTATGTAATTCGGCCAAATATTAACCTTCATTTGGGCCGACTAATACTCGCATGAATTTACATGCACACAAACATTCAACATCCCTCATGAATAATCTACACAAGAGAGGTCACTTTGGCGACATCTTGCTTCAATTAGCCCATTTAGAATGATAGACCAATTTATTTAACCATAAAAGATATACCAAATAATGGTCGGTCCCATATTAAGATACCCAGTACAACATTAATATCAAGTATTTGGACAATAATATTAATTGTAAACGGTACTCTTGTTTTAGTGATCCAACATTGACAATAATTTATGTTAAATAATAAATATATCTTTGGATCGACTTATTATTTATACGTAAAACCTTATAATCATCACATGTTTACCACCACAGATATGTGTACAATTCGGCCAAGTATTAACCTTCCTTTGGGCCGGCCAATACCCGCATGAATTTATATACACACACGTGGTACTCTTTTAGTAATGATCAAACATTGACAATAATTTATGTTAAATAATAAATCTATTTTTGGATCGATTTATTATTCATATGTAAAACCTTATAATCGTCACATGTTTACCACCACAGATGTGTGTACAATTCGGTCAAGTATTAACCTTCCTTTGGGCCGGCTAATACCCGCATGAATTTACACACACACAAACATCTAACATCCCTCATGAACAATCTACACAAGAGAGGTCACTTTGGTGACATCTTGTTTCAATTAATCCATTTAGAATGATGAACTACTTTATTTAACCATAAATGGTATACCACCAAATATCTGAATTTTAGTTGATCCTTAAAATAAAATAAAATAAAAAATTTATTTTATTTTATCAAAATTATAAAAGTGCCCCTTATTTTGTAAAATTATAGAATGGCCCCTTAAGTTTTAGTAATTACAAATCGACCCCTGTATATTGTTAAAATCATAAACTGGCCCAGGACTTTGTAATAATTAAAATTTGGCCCAAAACTTTTGGAAATTACAAATTGACCCCGTAACTTTTCAATAATTATAAGTCTGCCCCAGAACTTTTTCATAATTGCAAACAGGCCCTGAAAGTTTTGTAAATTATAAATTAACCCCTAATTTTATCAAAATCACACAATGGCCCAAACAAATTGTAAAACAGTCCCTCAAGAATTTCAAATTTTCAAAAGAAGGGCCTGGGCAAAAAAATTGATTTCTGAAACCTAATCTTCGCCGTCTTCACTCCAGACCACCATGTTGTCGCCACAAGGCAATGACGAACGGCCGGGAAGCAGCAGAAGACCCGCAAACGCAGATCGGAAGATCGATCAACACCGATCGAACGAGCGGCTGTGCGACAATGAACAGTCGCTCGATTTGGACCAGCAGCTTGATCGACGGGGACATCTTGCGCCGACGAAGCTGCTTGGTTGACCCGAGATCGACCCAAAACCATGGTCTGGGTTGGAAAACCCATCGACCTCCTTTTTTTTTCGAAAACCAGAAGAACACAGTTTTTTTTATAATATATATATATATATATATAAACATATTCATATACATGATCAAACAAAATCGAATCCAAAACAACAAAATTCTCAAGAATTAATCATGGGTGGCTCTGATACTACTTGGTAGGAATTCCGATTAACACAATAAAACATGCTTAGGCACAAAATTAATCCGAATGTTTAACCTAAACATGTTTCTATACATACTTAATCAAACCTTAAACAATATAACATAACCCATATCAATTTAAGAGAAAATAATTAAATCTAGAAAGCGGAAGCGTACCTGAATCCATTGCTGGAGATTTGTGAACGGGTTGTGATCTTCCAAATTATCACGACCTTTATGAACCCTACTGTGTTCTATTTTGCTCTGTTGATGGGATACAGAGAAAACAAAAGTATCGTGTAATTTGGGGACCATAACCCTAAATATATATAATAATCAAATTATTATATGTTGGCTATTTCTAATTCGGCCCTTCAACAAAGTAGAAATAGCACTCTGGTATCTACATATTAATTCCATGACAATTATACCCTTAAGCCTTAATACTTTAAATCTTAATTAGATCACTTTAATTTAGCCTTAACCAAAAGATAGCACAACACATTTAATGTTCATATGTGTGGCCCCTTAAGATGGAATTTTCCAACATCTCTGTCATGCTCGTCAGGGATGAAATTGTTATGGTGCCTGTTTTTGGTTCTTGTTTCCCGTTTCTTTGTCACTGTTGCCCTGTCTCAAGCCACTTAATTATTAATTTTTTTTTTGTTTATTAGGCTCATAGACTTTTAGTGTTGAATTGTAATTTACATTGATTAGTGTTGAATTCTGGTGATCAAACTATTGTCTCTGCAAGAGGCGTTTTTGTACGAGGCTTCTTCAAGCTAGGTAATGAGAAATAATCAAATGAGTTTCCTAACCAATAGGTGTGGTGGATGCAAATTTTTCTCTCAAAGAAAGATAGGGTTCAAATTATTTTATGGTATTTTTGACTGAAATATTTTTGATATACTTTCTAATATATAAGTGATTGTAATCACTTTCATGATGATCTGATTCCAGACGTCAGACAACTTAAATAAATGTCTTTTAACTAGTAAGCAATGTTTGAAATTTGAATTATTTACTTTTGCTTAAGATTGATGCAGTATCTTTGCAGGTTCTTGCAATTAGATATCTTTGTTAAATATAAATTAGTAAATGATTTGTTTACTCTTATTGCTACTCTTATTTGTTTAGTATATACTTAGGCGTCATGGCTTGTATATTATTGCAATGATTTGTTTAGTATATACTCTTATTGCAGTGATTTGTCTAGAAAGGAAAAACGAAAAAAAGTTAGTTTTTTAATATATTAAAGGTTTTAAGGGTCCCTGGGTCTATGGTTCTAGACCCAGACCCATGAAATTTCGTGGGTTCTCGGGGCGGGTCTGAGTTTGCTTAAGACCCTTGGGTCCAGACCTGAACCCGAACCCGAACCCGAAAATTTTCATGGGTCTGGGTCTAATTTTTTTTTTTATGGGTCTGGGTCTGGGTCCTGAACCTGACCCATTGCCATCCCTAAGTGGGAGTCAATGAAATCAAACATAAATAGTGGGCAATCCATTCTTTAAGAACCAATTCGATCAATTAGGGTTTATCTTCCTAACTTGAGTTTCTGAGATAGCTTGGATTAGAGTGCTCACAATCCACCCATTTCACTCTTGCTTTGGATAGATGTGATGTGGCCGAGATGACTTGGATTGGAGTGCTTACAACCCATCCCTTTAACCTGGCCCGGATACGTTGGATTGAAGTGCTCACAATATATCCCTTCCAATTCAAATGAGCTAGTTTAAACACCTTAGGTGTGGATGTTAAAACATAAATTGATAACTAATGCAAACCAAGAGTTGGAGTGCCTACTTGGCTTACAAAGAAACCATAATTCAACTTCTATAATGAGTTGGGAGTTGGAGTGTCTATCCAACCCAATGTAAGTATTAAATGCATAAATAACAAATTTAACCACTAAGTGATATGGGAGTTGGAGTGCCTACCCATTTCATAAAGATTTCAATAAAAGATCAATTACTCAAATAAGTTTAATTAATCAACAAGAATCAAGAGTTGAAGTGTCTACTTAATTACAATTAAACACACTTAAGTACAATGAATGAAACAATATTAATCAATTCAAAGTATGGTGAAAAACCCACAAATTCATATTCTAATTACATAACTCCCAATATGAGTTTAACTACTCATGCTAAATACAATAAAATATCAAGGATTAGAAAGATAGAGAAGATCCATGAAGAGATTCTCCTTCCTTCAAGCTTCAATCCAATCTCCAAGTGTTCTTTGTTGAGTAGATGATGAAGATGATGGTTAGATTTGTTGAGGAATGATTCCTAAATCTAAGGTTAGTGGTTAATGGTTAGTGATGTGAGAAAGAGAAAAGATTGTTTCTGGAAGAGGGTGGAAGAGGGGAAGTGTGGAAGAGAATGGAAGAGAGTGTCCTTTCGAAATAAGAACAAGATATATTTATATGGATTCTAGAATTAGGTCTGAAATGCTGATGTGACGACACCTGATGCACGTAGAACACGGATAAGGGACTCGTGCTAGACTCGTACAGTTTCCTTCATGCTCCCTGGTTTGGGTGTAGTGCACAGGTTGTGTCCAAGTAAAGACCCGTGCATGACCCATGCACTGATGGCTTTTTCAATTCTTAAAGCTTCGGTGCACGGTTTGTGCATAGGTAAAGGACCCGTGTACTATGCCTTATTTTCTTCCTTTTTCTGCCTTTTTTCGACTTCATCCTTCGATTCTCACCTAACACCTGCAATAAGAATAAAAGAGCCATAAGATACACTCAAAACTACCCAAAAACGAGACAAAAAGTAAGGATATGAGTGTCAAAATATATAATAATTTTGTTCCGATCACAACCCTCATGGATGTATTACATAGTGCGCCTTGTGGTTTATTGGAGGAATTATTTTGTATTAAATAATACAATACGTAGTAGTATTTAATACAATACGTAGTAGCTGTCAAACACTTGTCCTTGCATTACCATAATACATACCTGCCTTTTTCCAAACGCGTCATAAATGCAATTTGATATGTTTGAATAAAAACACTTTGGATATTAGGTAGTAGAGGAGATCTAAATTCACTCTATCAACTAAGGGTGAGGGGTGAGCATGGATCGGTTCGGTTCGGTTTTGATTAAAAACGTATTGAATCGATATATATTTGATTTTTTAAAAATGTGATTCGGTTTGAATTGTTTTGAACCTGAAAACCGAATTGAACCGAACACTTTTATTTCGGTTCGGTTCGGTTCGATTTGGTTTGATTCAATTCGGTTTTAGACCTATTGGGCTTTGAATGTTGTTTTTTTATATATATATATATTTAAATTTTTTGGGCCTTTAAGTCGCTTTTTTGGCATTTAGGTTTAAATTTTTTTAAGAAAACATAATATATAAAAAATAATTTAAACAAAATACAACCCAATTTTCAATCTAAATCTAAATTTTCAATCATATTTAGTCTACATATTCAATCAAATATATAATCTTTATAACTTCTATAAAATAGAAGTTAAAAAATGTAGTATATAATATAGTCTAAAATAAAACATCATCAACTTACAGTTTATAGTAAAATTGAACCTTACAAAATAATTCATTTTGACAATTCGGTTTATTCAGTTTTTAAATTTCAAATCGGTTTGAACCGAATAGAAGCTATGAAACAAACCAAACACTCTTTTTCGGTTCGGTTAATTTCGGTTTTGGTTTTTGTACCCACCCCTACTCTCTCAACACACTCTCTGTTCCTGTGTTGATATATGTACAACAATAGATGTTTTACATTCAAAATCTAACCTTTATAAAAAACCTATTTTTTATTTTATTTACGGTACAAACCAACAACTAATTTTCTAGATTGTCCTTCTTTATTTAATATCATTATATATATATAAGGTTTGTGGTTTTTGTTGTTACTCTATGTCTATGACTTTACAACTTTTTTTTTTCTATAGTTCCATCAGGTCTGACTTAACTCTAACTTTCAATATTTACAAACAAAAATTACTTTCTCACCATTGTTACATGCATAACTCGATCAATGTATTTTTTTAAAAAAAATTATTAAAAAATTTTATTGTATTGGATTAAATTTTTACATTTAACTTATATCAATATAAAGAAGTTCAATTTAAAAATTTATACAACACAATAAAATTATTTAATAAAAAAACTATTAAAAATTTTACCTAAATATAGTTGCAACAATGGTAAGAAGACAACTTGTTTGAAAAATGCGAGAATTGAAGTTTACTGTACATACAAGTTATGAAAAACAAATTAAGAAAAAAAAATCAATATAAAATTTTACACAATGCAATAAAATTATTTAATATGAAAATCAATTAAAAAATTACCTACTTACAGTTGTAAAATGGTAAGAAGACAAATTATGTTTGAAAACGGTAAGAACGACGCAAACAAGTTTTGAAAAAGAAATTCAAATAAAAGAAGTTCAATATAAAAATTTAATCCAATACAATTTTTTTTTTAAAGAAAAAACAATAAAAACATTATATGGATAAAGTTGTAACAATGGTACAGAAACAATTTTTATTTATAAATGTTGAGAATTAGAGTTAACTCAGCCCCATTGGAACTGTAGAAAAAAAAACGAAGTTGTAGAGGGGTTGAGTAACAACACAAACCATACACTTACCACACACTTGATAAATTTTTATTTTATTTTTTTTAAATTGATATTAAATGAAGAAGGACAACTATGAAATTAGTTGTTGGTTTATATCGTAAATAAAATGAAACAATAGACTATTTATAAATACTAGATTTTTAATATAAAATATTTAATGTTGTCCGCGTGACAACACAAACATTCTATCTTTATAACGTGACATGTGGATAACATTTAGTTTTCTATATCAAAGTTAAAGCCATTATAAATGATCAACATCTTTTATTTATTTATAAATCAAACAAACAACTAAATTCCTCAATTACCCATTATTTTTTTCCCAAGTTGCCATTTACTTTTTTATCAAGTTTTTTTTTTAAATAAACATTTTTTTCTACTGTTCCCAAATTATCAATCCTAATCAACCATTGATCTTTTTTTATTTTGAATTTCACTTCAACTCTCATCATTTTCAAACATAAATTGTCTTCCTTAATTGTTACACGTAATTTTTTTAATTTTATTAAATAATTTTATTGTGTTGTAATAAATTTCTATATTGATTTTTTTTCCCTTATATCACTATGTAGATGAAGAACTAAATACATTTGTTATTTTCTTTTTTTTTTAAAAAAAGAGTACCTTTGTTTTGTTATTAACTTGTTATTATATGTTTCTTTTTACAAAAAGAAAATATGATATTAGATGGTAATTCGATAAATAAATTAAAGGTAATTTAGGAAGTAAGCGATTGATATGATTTGTAAATAAAGAAAAAAAAAAAGCCATTTATAATAGCTCCAAATTTGATATTATAGCGGCCTCTATGAATTATCGCCAATTCGCCATCGTTTTGACTTATCAAGGGATTCAACTCTTCAAGGCACACAATTTTCATCAAAGCACACAATTATCACTTCACTTTTTCATTAGATGGCTGCTTTATTCAATAATACAACACTCTCCCGATACACTTTTCCCATCCTCTCTTTCAATCCATTCTCTTTTCTTTCTTTCACACATGTCAATATTTTATTTTTTATATAAAACTTAAGTCATAATAAATGGTTTGTGTGTTCAATGTTTTGCAGAGGATAGAAACAAAATCAATTAAAAAAGAAACAAAGTCAAAAGGGATTTTTGAAAGAGGAATGCTAAATTCACTCTCTCAACCTACTCTAGGTTGTATATCATTGTTTTTCGGTTTTTTTTCACTATCGTTACAACTATATATAAGGATTTTCTTGGTTTTTCACTAAGTTACTATATTATGTCAATATTTCATATTCGTATTAAGTTGCACGGTTATATAAGTTTATTCGGTTAGAATCGTATTATCTTACAGTGGAAATAGGAAGAAATAACATTATTTTTATATTGAGTTTTATGAGTATCATTAGTTTAATAAATTAAGTTTAAATAATATTATTATGCTAAAAATACCCTCATCTCCTTTTTTTACTACGTTTTTACCATTTTTAGTTTTTTTTTTCACATTTTTAGTTTTTTTTTTCACAAACCTCCATTGATAGAGGACTAAACCTCAATGAAGATCAACGTCCGTTAAAATTGTGGAAACGATTTCAAACAATACTCTTTTTAGGTTGAATTTTGAGAGTTTTACCATTTTAATAAGTTAGGTTTAAATGGCCCTAAAGAACTAAAATACCCTCACCCCCTTCTTTTATTATGTTTGTGCTATTGTTATTAATTTATTTTTCTTCAAAATCCTCTATCAATGGAGATGAAAGACCTCCATTAGAGGACGAAATCGGCCTCCAATAACGGTTCAAATCGGCCTCCAATAGAGGTTTCATAGAAGAAGATGACAAAAAAAGATTTGGAAAATTTTATTTTTACCTAGAAAGTTTCGAAAATTGCAGAAAGTCTCGAAAACTACTAAAAGGTCTCAAAAATTAGAAAATACGTCTTGGAAACATTTCCAACTGTTGGAGGCTTCAAAAATTACAAAAAGACCTCTGAAGTCTTTCAAATTTAATTTTGACCCACAAATCAAATTTTTCTACAAATACTTCCATCAATTTCATTTTCCATTCACTCTCTCTCTCTATAAATCTCTCAATCTCTCATTCTCTCAAATTTCAATCTCTACATTCTCCAATTCTCTACACTTTTTCATTAAATTTCATTATTACCCTCTCTACAAAAATTTTAATACCAATTTCCTATCTTACTCTCTAAATTTTCCACAAACACACCAAATTTTAAAGGTACAATTTTTTTATTACTTTTGTTGAAACATTTTTTGATAGAAAATTTATAATTTTACGTATAGACTTTAGTTATTAACTTATTAAATGGTAACATTTTTATTTAGTCAGTTAGTTTATCGATCTGTGTGCATACTTAGTTAATTTTAATATTATTGTTTAGTATATTAAGATTTTTAAGTTTAGTATTAATTTTAATATTTGTTATTAGTAAAATTAGAAATTTAATTTGTATTATTGAATTTATTAATTTTTATAAGTAAATTATGAATTTTAAGTGTAGTAGTTATTAGTTAAGTTTAATTTTTTTGTTAGTAAATTATGAATTTTAAGTGTAGTAGAAACATTTTAATATTTGTGTTAGTATATTATGAATTTTAAGTGTAGTGGTTAATTTTAATATGTTTTGTTAGTAAATTAAGATTTTTAAGTGACAAGACCCACCCCGACTCCTCTCTTGAATACGAGGGAGGCCCTATGAGCTGTACTTTTACTACAATGATAAAAGAATTTCGACTAAAATTCCATAGAAAATACTTGCCTTTAAACACAAAAAGAATATAAGGAAAATATTAAAAATATTGGAGAGTACAAAATGTACATAACTGTAAGTCCTTTATTGTCATTTTCGCTCATTACAAAAAGTTGTCAAAAACAATGACCGATCGGACCACAAGCCTACCACTTTTAAAAACTAACCAGTCAAAATCCCGACCAGAAAATCGACCAGGCCGAGTAAGAAACTTACCACGGCCGAGCAAGAAACCTAAGTAAGCCGAGTAGGCCGAGTAGGCCGAATAGGAATCTAAACATGGCCGAGTAGAAATCTGAACATGGTTGAGTAGAAAAATCTGAACACGTTCCGACCATGCCGACCTTACCACCACACATCTCAAACTATGCACATGAAAATTTAAAATGCATGACTCTTGCACTTCACGATGTCATCGAGTGGCCCACCTCAAAGTTTCAGAGTCCACACAACCGTGCAGCTACCCAAAAAATATTTTAGGAGTGAAAGAATGAGCGCTGACGCCCAGTGAGTGAATGAAAACTTTTAAAAACATTTCTGAACAACTTTTCAATATGCATCCAGTAATACATACTATATCATTTCATCATGTCAAAAGATTTCCATAGTAAAAGATAATATATCTACTTTCATACTGAATAAACTGAATACATATTTTCTGAACAAGAATAAGATAATTTATAAAATCTTAATCTGCAACAAATTAGTACCCATGGATATCTTCAATACGTAAGCTGAATTACTTCGTACAAACGCAGAGTCGGGAATAACTTCTGGTCATACATGTGCAGAGCGACTCAATACTCTTTTAACATCTGATCATACACATGCAGAGTGCCTCATCTGATATACACATGTGTAGAACGATCCCAAAAGCCAACAATAATCATAACTGGGGAAGGATACAGACCTGGTGCTTTTGTAAAATCATAATCTCTTCTCAATATTTATAAAATAATATAACTGATGTTCTGAGTGCTAATATAAGCGTAAAACATACTTTCAGTTCTCTGTATAATCACCATAAATCATCAAAAGAAATAAAATACTTAAATGATTTACAGGCAATTAATTTTAAACATAAAACTGGAAACTTTTGAGTTAAAAATAAAACTGGAAACTTTTGAGTTAAAAACAAAACTGAAATTTTTTTCACTCACAACTTAGACGTCAAGCTTAATTCGGTCCAAGTTTGCTAGGTTCCCCTACTTCGTTTTCTTTCCCTATCAATCACACAAAATCCAAATAGAAACTGGAATTCAAAGAAGAATCAACCGAAAATCTACAGTATCATAAGAAACTCCACTGGCTTCTCTTTTTTTTTCCTTCTCTTTCCTTTATTCAGCTCGATTCTACTGCTTTCTAACTGATCATGTTTATCCTCCAATATATATATATATATATATATATATACACACACACACACACACACACACACACACACACACACACACACACACACATGTATGGAAAGACACAACTAAGTTGTGGTCTAGTTAACTAAGCTCACAACTGTGTGTCAACTATACAGACCACAATTGCTTACTCACCAATTTACTTTTCTGTTTCACGTCTATCCCCCCCTGATCGTAGCGATTTATATACCTTTTGAGGTCCTAATTTTCTAGCTTTCGTTCTTGTTTTTGAGTATATTTTGGTATTTGATGTGTTTGTGAGCCTTGTGTAGGTACGTGTTCCCTACGAAAGGTATTTGAGCTTAACTGAAGAGTTTTGGAGACTAAATGACAGAATTTGGAATAACTTGTGTAGACACCCTAACTTCAGAATGTCATATCTCTCTCTTTCGATCAAACTACATTGTCCATAACCATGTTTCGGAAATCCCTGGAGGTCTTCTTTCCAACTCACTTTACAGATCGCAATTCCGAGGTTTCTAGAGAAAGTTATGACCGTTTTCGTAATAGTACACAGAGAAGTACGGTATGCAACCGAGCGAGACCAAGTTGCGTACCGTATTTTGTACCGCGTAGAAGGGCATCAAGCTCCAAAAAGTGATGTGTGGTTCACTGTGTTGATGCGTACATCATATCGTACCGCACATCTGGGCAAAAATACGTTTTTTAGCCATTTTCAGATGGGTATTCTTGTCTTTTCACCCAAAAGTCTTGTCTTAACCTCCCACACTATAAATAATCCATTTTATCCTCATTCTTGAGACATCTCTTCCCCTCTTTTCCTCTCTTACGCCTCTTCTCTTCTTTCTTCCATTTTTTTTTTCATTTTTTTTCCATTTTTTTCCATTTTTTTTCCATATCTTGCTCCCATGGAGGTTTTTCCTCCATGGGAGTTCACCATACACCTTCACCACCCTCTTTCACTTCCTCCATCACAATTTAGAGTAGATTGCAAAGAGAATAGGAGGGGTTATGACCAAATTCGAGCTAGGCATGGAGATGAGCTCTTGAAGGGTTTTTTTCAAGGGTTGTAACTTCTTTTACTCATTCTCTTTGTATTTCTTGTTTTCTTAATTGTGTAATCACCATTTGGGATATTGTAAACCTACACTTGTATAATAAATGTATTGATTGTTCTTAAATTCATTTGGATTTTGTTTTGCTCTTTGATATTTGTGTTTTTATGCTCTTAATATGATATGTATGTGTATGAATTGTTAGAAATCAATATGTGTCCATGATTGGGTTGAGGAGTAGTTGTAATTTAGAGTAGAAATTAGATACCCATGATTGTTGATTGATTGATGGATGACTGTATTGAGTAATAGGGATTTTAGCCCCAAAGAGTAGAAAAGGTTTCAGTTCAGGCTTTCAGTTGCTAAATTGGCCTTGGTTCATATCCTTGTTCTTAATGGGTCTTTGTATTAAGACATGATTATCCATCCACGTGACAGGATTGGGTGATGAATTGATTGTGGGAAAATTCCCTAATCAAAAGGATGAACTTTTAATCTAAATTGAATGTTCTTAATGTTATAACAATCACATTGTTGCAGGTAGTTGTTAGGTAAACTTGTTTCCCATGTTTAACCATCCTAGGGGGTTGACTAAACCGAATCTTTGACCTAGAAGTAAAGACCACCGACATTTTTCTTGTGCTTGTGTTGTTAAATGGACATTTTGAGTGCTTAAAGCTTTTGCTTATTTGATCACTTTGTAATTGATCCATGGTTAGATGCTATGTACCGAGAGGAGACGCGTTTGACAATGCTTAGAGAAACATTCACTATGCTTGACTAGAAAGTGATAGAACCACTAGGCTAGCGTATAGGGTTCGATTTGTATTCCACGTGCTTAATGGGTTCATATAAATTGTCTAGATTGCTCGAGAGAGATTTCGGGTATATATGGATACTATCGCTAAGACATTGAGAGAGATTAGAGATTAGAGATTAATTAAGGGGATACGAGCCTATGATATACTTGCACATTTGAGGATTAGGTGAGTCTAGAACATAATTATGAGGATTGTCACGATTGAGTCATTTTCCTAGTGTAACCACATTTCATGCATATCTCCATTCCATCTATCATTGTATATATATCATTTATATAAGTTATTTAGTTATATTATTATTCACTTTTCTGCACACGCAACACACGAGTTCGCTTGGAGTGTTGTAATAATAGCTAGAGCTAGAGACGATCGGTGACTCCCACCTCCATGTGGATCGATCCCTTGCTTGCCGCTATGCTAGTCTCTGTGACTTACGCCCTTACGAGGCCGAACTTAAATGTTCATATTTGACGACACTGCAACGACGTGTCCCGATCACCCCCCATTTTTTTCTCTCAAATTGGGCCTTTATTGGGCCTGAATGGTTTGGGTGTTACAATTCACCCCACCGTATAAGAATTTCGTCCTTAAAATTCACTTACCTAACCGAAATAGATAGGGATACTGATTTCGCATCTGATCTTCATGTTCCCAAGTCACCTCTTCTGTTGTATGATTTCTCCATAACATCTTTACTAGGGGAATAACCTTAGTATGTAATACTTATTCCCTTCTATCTATAATCTCAATAGGTTTCTCCTCATAAGTCAAATCTTGTCTTAATTTCACTGGTTTCTTGGTTAAAACATGCGTAGGATCAACTATATACTTTCGAAGCATAGAAACGTGGAATACATCATGTATTCTTGAAAGTTCTGAAGGTAAAGCTAAACGGTATGCCACTGCTCCTACTCTGCCAATAATCTCATACGGACCAATGTATCGCGGACTTAACTTCCCACGTCTTCCAAATCGAAGTATACCTTTCCAAGGTGAAATTTGTAAGAACACATAATCACCCACTTTAAATTCAAGTTCCCTTCTCCGCTTATATGTGTAGCTTTTCTGCCTATCTTGAGCAACCTTTAATCTGTCTCTGATGATTTTAATCTTTTATGTTGTGACTTGAACAAGTTCTGGACCTAACAACTTTTTCTCACCTACTTTGTCCAAACTTGTTGGTGTTCTGCATTTTCTCCCATACAAAGCTTCATAAGGAGCCATTTCAATGCTAGCCTGATAACTGTTATTGTAGGCAAATTCTATCAATAGTATATGCACATCCCAACTTCCTTTGAAATTCATCACACAAGCTCGAAGCATATCCTCTAAGGTCTGAATAGTACACTCTGATTGACCATCAGTCTGTGGGTGAAAAGCAGTACTAAAATGCAGTACTAAAATGCAGTATAGTTCCCAGAGCTTATTGTAAACTGGGCCAAAATCTGGATGTAAACCGAGGATCTCTGTCTGACACTATAGATACCGGTGCGCCATGAAGACGAACTATTTCATCAACATAAATTCTGGCTAATCTGTCAAGAGAATAAGTAATACCGATTGACAGAAAATGTGCAGACTTCGTAAGTCGATCAACAATCACCCAGACATTGTCGTAACCACTCTGACTACGAGGAAGTCCTACCGCAAAATCCATGGTAATATGTTCCCATTTCCATTCGGGAATAGGAAGTGGTTGTGAAAGTCCTGCTGGTTTTTGATGCCTTGCCTTGACTTGCTAACAAATCAAACATTTAGAGATGAAGTTTGCTATTTCTCTTTTCATACCTTGCCATCAGTAATGCTCTTTCAAAATACGATACAGTTTAGTACTTGCTAGATGCATTGCATAAGCTGAAGAGTGAGCTTCCTCTAAAATTTTATCTTTGAGTTCCTTTATTTTTGGTACACAAAGTCTATTACCTAGAACTAATGTACCGTCACCTCTCAATACAAAATCAGCTCGTAAGTTTTTCTGTACTTCTTCCTTTAATTTAACTAAATAAGAATCTTGAGTTTGCAATTCTCGTATACGATCAATCAAAATAGGTATAACCTGAAAGGTAGCCAGTAATGCTCCGAAATCACGGGCTTCTAGCTTAACTATCAACATTCTTAATTCAGCTAATAATGAAAGGTAAATCATCTTCAAATGAGCCATAGAACTTGAAGATTTTCTAATGAGTGCATCTGCCACCACGTTTGCCTTACCAGGATGATATTCAATCGTACAGTCATAATCTTTAATCAACTCAATCCATCTTCTTTGTCTCAAATTTAGTTCTTTCTGAGTGAAAAGATATTGTAAACTTTTATGATCTGTATAAATCTGACAAGTGACCCCATATAGGTAGTGTTAACGGGAAATTTGCTCAATATGAGAAATTCTGACTAACACCCTCGAGACCACTACCACGGAGGTGGTGGCCGAGGTCGGTACTTTTAATACCTAACCTGCTTAGAAAATGAATGTTTGTATAACAATAGCAAGTGAAAGCTTTATTATTGATTATTTGTAATATACAGGATTCTCTCTCTCATATGCACACAGTCTCTCTAGAACGTAGGAAGATGGTAACTTTTTGCTAGTCGAATAATGGATATTACAGTGGCCATGTTCTGTTCACAGAATTTAGGTCCCCTTCTCTTTCTGTTTGTTGATCTCACCCTTTCGTTATGTCTTCTCCATCTCCTTTTCATTTTTGTTCTCTCCCTCTACTTTTCGTTCTCGTTCCTTTTATATCATGCTTGACTCTATTTATATTCGGTCCAAGTAGGTTTGAATTCACGGATATCCCACCACGATCTTATGAATCCGTTCTTCCTTATCGGGCGGGATCCTTTATTTAAAGGTTGTTGACCCTGCGTAAATAGCGGAAACGATGATATTGTTGACAAAGATAAGTTTGTTTCCTTTTAGGAATCAAACTCTTGACTCACATGTATGCGGAATTAATGTTGGTTATCACATAGATATGATTTTGTATGTTCTCAGGGCATGATTTTTCATGGAGGTCACCGAGCTAGCTGCCTGTTGTCTCATAGAGCGAGGTAGATCCATGCTTCGAATCTGTTCTTAGAAGCTTGGGATGGATTTTCCTCGACCCTTTGGAGCTTGAGATGTCCCTGTAGACATTCCTGGGAGGTAGCAAGGGTAGTGTAGATTTAGACAAGATTCATCTTTCATGCCCAGAAGGGACAGCGGGCTTCTGTCTTAAGCTGTGAGTCAAACCCGACCTCGAGAAGCCTTGGTCTGGAAGGGGCTCACTTTTGTTTGTGTTGGGCTTCGCTTCGAATGCGTCCTGAGCTCGGTGATCTTCTCTTGCTCTCACGAGGTGGTTTTGGAAACCGACCTCAGGAACTGAGGTGCCTGGGTATGTGTCCTTGAGAAGCCCAGATTCCAATGCTTACGTTTGGGCTCGACCTTGTCGTACACAACTTCATCCCTGATGGTTCGGAAGCCTAACGATCCTTCCGTGCCCTGGTGAGGTAGCTTTATAGTCTGCTCGAGATCTCATGAATATCGAATTTGGGGTTTTGATTTGGGCTAGGAGAGTGGAAAATTTCTCTTTGACCCATAACCAAATTTTACTATTAACAGAAGTCCCATTTGACTTGAACACTGAAGGTATAGTTGGGGTAGGAGTCAGATTTTCTATTTATTTGTGAAATTTTCCGTTACAAAGCTATTACTAGGAATCTTCGAATAAAATCTTCTTATTAACTGTTCAGGTGACATGTTGAACTTGGATTGGTGTGCTCCTAAAAAAAACCAGTTGCGTTACGGCCCTCTCTACTGCCCGAGGAGATCTTCCCGAGGATGTCGCTGGCATTATTATAACCCTAACCTCTATTTAAACTCAAACTCACTGCCTCTTCTTCATGAATCCCTCCATTTTCAAATTTTCATACTTCCTCTCTCTCGCTATCTTTTCTAACCTCACCACTGTCTTTCATCCACCTTCAAGCTCTCCTCATTCAGCTATATCGAGCTCTTCTGATAGCATTAAAGCTTTGGTCGAGGGCACTGGCGGCTCTAACTTAGTTCCTCGATAACGGGTGCGAGGAATCTAGAGCGACGAGGATTTTTCCCCGGCCCGTCAGCACCGTCGCTTTAGTAGGAACGTCTCAATAGGCTTCGACTTCTCGAATCAACCCGACAACCCTCTGGACTTGGTTGATGAAGACTCTGACGTAGTAGAGAGGGACGACATCGCTGGGAGGGGTCCATCCATGATAGTCTGTCCTCTTCCAGTAGGGTTTTCACCGTATGACTTTAGGGTCATCCCCAATTTCACTTTTACCCGGACTCCCTCAATCGTATAAGATCTAAGTACGGTATTCCTGACAGCGTCTCCCTTGCCATCCCTTACAGAGACTACGACGTCTTTAACCCTCCCAAGGGAATCCTTCCAATTCATATGGCGGCCCTTCGAGATTGGGGTCAGGCTTTACCTCCATCCTACCTTGCCGCGGGCCCTCATTGCCCTTCAACTAGCTCCTTTCCAGTTGACGCCTGGCTTCTGGAGGCACATAATCGGCTTCCTTATACTGTGGAGGGAGCAGTGTGAGCTCAACAAGATAACCTGGGAACCCGGAGTAGAGGAGTTAGCTTTTCTCTTCCAAATCGAGAGTCTGGCTGGGGTCCTTTGAGGTCAATTCTATGCCAAGGCTAAGAACAAGCTTAACTTCATCATCCCTGGAGTTTTTAGGAAGAATCCAGCCTCGAAGGAGAAGTGAATACTGGCCGACGATGATTGGGGGAGCTCGATCTTCATAGGTGGGCACGAGTTCAAGGTCCCCACGGTTTTCAATGACAAACCAGCATGGAATCGAGACTCATTGCCCGCTGAATCTGAAATAATGTTGAGAGCAATCCTTGTCAGGAACTATCTGAATTTGAAGTATCCCACCGCTGATCCTTTCGATTCCTGTCGGGTGAATCAATATCTGTGGATCTCTGATGCTACCCCTCGTAAATGATCTCAAGTTATTATGCTTTGATCTGTTAGCTGACTGGCTTCTTACATCTTTTTTCTCTTTTTTTTTAACAGTTTTTGTTGTTGTTCCAGCTTCCCGTGAAGCTCAACAAGCTCGGACCCCTCCTCCTCTTGCTAGATTATCCTGAGGGGTCTTCTCGATTACCTCAAAGAAAGAGGGGCCTACCATTCCAATTGCTGCTTCACCTGCTGCTTCACCTGCTTCAGCTCCATCTTCTACCCAAGCTAGGTCTAGGATGGATATTCTTGCCTCGCGGGCTTCCAATGCTCTAATCAAAGGAGGTCCAGCTCTCCAGGTTGCTAATTCGACCACAATTGCCCCTACATCAGTGGTCCCTGTTATAGTTATCGCTCATTCAGTTACACTACCCACTGCTCCACCCGATCCACCTGTGCCCTAATCAGTTCAGGCTACGGGGGATCTCGAGGCTGGTATTCTTGAGACTCCCCCTTCTCGCCCCTACCATCAGTCGGCCTCGATCAGTCAGGATGAGGTTCTAAAGTAATTTGTTGCGTCTTGCCCGGGTGGCGTGCTTTCCAGGATGGCTTCAATACCTTTGGACATCATGCTTACCAAGGGGTCTGCCCTCCTGGCCGAGGTAGTCATTGCCTTTATTTTCTGTGATTGCAAGCTTTGATTGCTCTCTAACTTTTGTTTCATATTTTGTAGGCTTTCAAGTTTAATGTCGCAATGGGTCGACATGTATCCCTTCTCCGTGATTAGGCTACCCACGCTGAAGCTGAAACTGAAAAAGTCAAGGAGCTTCTCGCACAAGCTAGATCTCTTGTAGAGGAGATGACTTCCAATCATAAGGAAATGGAGTCTGAACTGAGCGAGCTCCGTTGTGACCAAGAGAGAATGAAAAGATCCTTTGACTAAGAAACCCTCAAGTCAGAGCGGCGGGCTAGGCAGAGAGACTCCTGGAAGGCTGAAGCCAAGAAGCTGGATACTGAGAATCAAGATATGCATACCCAGATTGCCAAGCTCCAGGTCGAGGTGGATGCATCCTTCAGCGAAGGTTACTTCTACGCTTCCTACCAGGTCGCTGAATCCCTCCCCTCTCCCTTTGACCTGTCAATCATTGCTAACTGGAATAGGGAGGAGATATTGGCCAAGGCCACAGAGATGTCTTGCCCCTTAGGTGATGACTTGGATCCCTCTAATGTGGCCGAAGCCAGGAAGCAAATAGCTGGGTTAGACCTTCCTTCTCCTCCTCTCGTCTTCCCAATGTCAGGTCCCAGAGAATCCTCAAGGGGGGTTCTACCCACGGAGCTAGAAGAAGATCTTACGAAAACCCGAGACCCCTATAAAATTACTTCAAAGGAAGAAACATCAGGGGAAGAGAGCATGCCAGAGTCAATGGCCAATCTTCTTGATGCAGCCATACCACCTGAGGTTATGGTGGTGGTTAATGAAGTCTTGGATGAGGACCCAACTGAGCAATAAGCCGTCGAGGGGCATCCTCAGGGTAAGGTGGCAGAGGTGGCTAACCAGGATGAACGACCACCGGAAAGAGGATAAGGAGACGAGGTTCATCCTGTGGGAGGGGAAGCTGGAAGAAATCTGAAGGATGTAAAAGTCTGAGTCTATCTTCTCGCAACTTGTTTTAAATGTCCGGAAAGGGGGGGTGGGCATCTCATCTTTACTCATGCCTGATCATCATTTTTTTTTGCTAATAGCCTGGAACCGGGGGTTGGGCTCCCTGTTTCATCAATGAAATTGAGCTTTTAGACCTGGTTCAAATTTTGATTCGCATGTACTTGCTTCATTTTTTATTTCCATCTAGGTTCAGCTCCTATAACAAACTGCCTTAGCCTTGGAAGAGTAACAAGATAGGAAAATTCCTTAGGTGTGAAAGCAAATAGCTAACTCGGGCTTTCTGACTTGACAGGGATTTGTAGCTCAATGATTTCAGTCGGTAGCCCCCTTGTTTACTCGTAGATCAGTCCGCACCTGTCACAGTGAGCAACCTAATGTTCACGGAAAATTTAGGCACCAAAAGTGCCTGAGACATTAAAGTTTAAGTAAAAGAGCCCTCCATCCTCGAGCTATTTCAGGGGTTTATATCTCGAGTGAGGTGTCAATGAGAATTGCCTAGCCCTTTTCTTGGCTGGAGATCGGGATGGCTACCACGCTCTTAAGCTTGAGTCCTTATTGGGGGTTGTAACCCGTCCAAGGTATCAGGAGGGCTATCTAGCTATTTCCTAGTCTCGAGATCTGGATGGAAACTACGCTCTTACACTCAGACCCTTCTTGGGGGGTGGTAGCCCGACCAAGGCATCATGAGGGGTATCTAGCTATTTCCTGGTCTCGAGATCTGGATGACAACTATGCTCTTATACTCAGAACCTTCCTGAGGGTGATAGCCCGACCAAGGCATCAGGAGGGCTATCTAGCTATTTACTGGTCTTGAGATCTGGATGGCAACTACGCTCTTACACTCAGACCCTTCTTGGGGGGTGGTAGCCGGACCAAGGCATCATGAGGGCTATCTAGCTATTTCCTAGTGTCGAGATCTGGATGGCAACTATGCTCTTATTCTCAGACCCTTCTTAGGGGTGGTAGTCCGACCAAGGCATCAGGAGGGCTATCTAGCTATTTTCTGGTCTCAAGATCTGGATGGCCACTAGGCTCTTATACTTAGACCCTTCTTGGCGGTAGTGCATGGCCTAGGCATCAGAGGTGGCTAGGCGGCTTCCCCGGCTTACCCCTGGTATTGGGATGATAATGTCGGATTTTCCATGTAGACCCAAATCATTGTAGAACATAGTTGAAGATGGAGAAAAAACAGGCTTTATTGATAAAAAGAAAATAGTACATTATTGCTGGAGACTAAA
The DNA here is from genome assembly GCA_032871835.1 of Dipteronia dyeriana. NCBI lineage: Eukaryota > Viridiplantae > Streptophyta > Magnoliopsida > Sapindales > Sapindaceae > Dipteronia > Dipteronia dyeriana. The sequence goes on from CM065299.1 coordinate 99,782,274, forward strand.
AACTAGGCGGGGGTAACCCGCTCATGAGTCCCCTGTTCAGAGGTATAATTTTCTCAAGTGATCTGCATTCCAAGTATGATCGATGAGTTGACCATTCATGTCCTCGAGCTTGTATGCCCTATTGCGGATCACCACTTTTACTAAGTAAGGCCCTTTCCAGTTGGGCCCTAGAACCCCGTCTGACTTTTTCCTGGTATTCAATGTCACTTTCCTGAGAACTAGGTCCCCTTACTTAAAGTTTCAGGCTTTAACTCTCCGGTTAAAGCATCTAGCAATCCTGCTCTGGTAAACTGCTACCTTTTCAACTATTCGATCTTGTTTTTCTTCCAAAAGATTCAAGCTAGCTCAGAGCTTACCTTCATTGCTCCCTAGTTCAAAATTTTGGACTCTAAAGAAGGTCAGTTTGTGCTCGATAGGAAGGACTGCTTCAACCCCGAAGGCTAGAGAATAAGAGGTTTCCCCGGTGAAAGTTCTCCTCGTGGTACGGTAAGCCCAGAAGACCCCGGGATGCTCCTCGGCCCATCTGCCTTTTTTCTATTGTAGCTTTTTCTTCAACAGCCTCTTACTGGTTTATTAGTGGATTCCACCAACCCGTTAGTCTGGGGGTGGGCTACTGAAGTGAAACGAAGGTCGATTCCCAAGCCTTCGTAAAAATCTTCGAATCGGTCATTGTCAAACTGCTTTCTAAGGTCAACTATAATAGCAAGAGGGGTTCCGAACTTGCAAACTACATTAGTTTTGATGAACCTTGTTGTGTTTTCTTCTGATATCTAGGAGAACGGTCCGGCTTTGACCCATCTTGTGAAATAATCAATTGCCACAATAGCATGCTTGGCTTGACCAGGAGCAGTAGAAAGCAGTCCGATCAAGTCGACTCCCCACATAGCAAAGGTGTATGGCGAGCTAAGGGACGACAACCGCTCCAGGGAGAGGTGACTTAAGTTTGCGGCCTTCTAGCATGCCTCGCAGGTTCGCACTAAGCTCTTTGCATCTTGATGGATGGTTGGCCAATAATACCCCATGCGGAGTACCTGATATGCCAGAGCCTCCCCACCTATGTGGTTTCCGCATTCCCCAGAATGAACATATCTAAATGCCCACTTGTCATCTTCAGGGTGTAAAAATCGGAGCAGAGGAAGGGATCTTCCCCTCTTGTATAGGTGCCTATTCACCAAACAATACCAGACCGAGAGCCTTTTGACTTTCCTAGCTTGGTCAATCTCCTCGAGAATTTTTCCATCTTGCAGATAATCAGCAATTGGATCCATCCAGCATGGTTATCAATCCAAGGTATAAGTTTCCTTATCTGCCATTGTGCTAGGTAGGGAGATCACTTGAAGAGGGACCCCATGGGTTAAAGTCTGGCCACCATTTACAGTTATCTTGGCAAGGACATCAGCTCGACGATTCTGTTGTCGAGGTACCTGCTCGATTTTGAATCCTTTAAACTTGCTCTTGTGCTGTTGAACCAGTTTCAGATAAGCGATCATGTTATCCCCTTTTTTCTGATAATCCCCGGAGACTTGGCTGACTATGAGCGACGAGTCACTCTTAATGTTCAGGTAATCAACCCCGAGCTCTGTGGCTGCCTTTATTCCAGCAAGAAGGGCTTCGTACTTTGCCTCATTGTTAGTGGCTTTAAATTCAAATTAGAAGCAGTGACAACACTCGGTTCCTTCTGGGTCGATTAGAACTATGCCCGCTCCTCCCCTAGTTTGCCTAGAGGTTCCATCAGTGTAAAGGATCCACGACTTGTAACCTTTCGACCAGCTGTCGGACCCTGGGACCTTATCACGGGCTACGTCTGTTGCTGCGGAGGTCGCTTGGCCTGGGGGCATCGAGAGCTTTTATACAAAGTTCGCTAGAGCCTAAGCTTTAATTGCGATCTTAGGCTTATACCTCAAATCAAACTGGGTGAGTTCCAGTGCCCACAAAACCAATCTTCTGGAAACATCTGGCTGTTGTAAAAATTGACGAAGGGGTTGATCTGTCACCACTGCTATCGAATGAGCCTGGAAGTAAGGTCGAAGCTTCCTCGCAAAGGTTACCAAGGCATAAGCGAGCTTTTCCATAAGGGTATAGTTCTTCTCGGGCTTGGTTAAAGCATGACTCACGTAGTAGATAGGCCACTGGACCCTATCTCCACATTCCTTGACTAAAGCAGAGACGACCAAGTAAATCTGTAGCTCTTCTCCAGGCCTTGATTTAACTAGAAGCAGAGGGCTTGACAAGTATTTTTTCAATGCTTGAAAATATTGTTCACTCTCCTGGTCCCATTTCATGTTTCTTCCCTGCTTAATGTTTTTGAAAAGGGGAGACACTTATCCGTGGACTGAGAAATGAACCTGTTCAGTGCTGCTACTTGCCCAGTCAAGACTTGAACCTGTTTAAGCGACGTGGGGGACTCTATATCCATGATAGCCTTAATCTTTTCCGGGTTAGCTTCTATGCCTCTTTCATGGACCATGAAGCCTAGAAACTTTCCCGCGGTTACCCCAAATATGCATTTGGAAGGGTTCAATCTTATCTGGTTTTCCCTTAAGATCATAAAGGTTTTGCGAAGGTCTTCCAGATGGCCTTTAGAGGTTGATGACTTGGTGATCATGTCGTCGATGTATACCTTCATTGATCTTCCAATTTCGGTCTTGAACAACCGATTGACTAACTGTTGATATGTAGCTCCTACGTTCTTAAGCCCGAAAGTCATCACATTGTAGCAATATAGACCCCGTCCGGTGATGAAACTGGTCTTTTTCTGGTCGGCGGGGTGCATCATAATTTGATTGTACCCCGTAAATGTGTTTATGAAGCTTATGAGCTTGTTTCCAGAGGTTGAGTCAATTAACTGATCAATTTTTGGTAGAGGGAAACTGTCCTTCGGGTATGCCCAGTTGAGGTCAGTATAATCGACGCACATGCACCATTTCCCATTCGCCTTTGTGACCATGGCCACGTTGGCTATCCACTAGGGGTAGCATGCCTCTCTGATGAAGCCCGCTTGGGTTAACTTATCCACCTCTTTCTGGACCGTAGCATTTCTTTCAGCGTTGAAGTGGCACATTTTTTGTTTAATGGGTTTGAAGGTCGGATCCACTACCAATCGATGAGCAGCCAATGTCATTGTGATCCTAGGCATCTCACCGTGATTCAAAGCAAAATGTCATTGAACTTTGTGAGGAGCCTAATCAAACCCTCTTTCACTCCTGGCTAAGGGGTGGCTCCGACTTTGAAGACCTTCGAGGGATAGCTCAATCGGACAGGAATCTCTTCTAACTTATTCACTGGATGGCCGCTGACCCATTCCCTTCTCTGCTCCTCCTTGTCTGGCACTATGGGGTCGTCCTCAGGGTGATTTGTGGGCCCTAGATCTCCTAGGGTCAATACAGGGGTTGCTCTATCTTGGATCGTTGTCACATGGGCAAGTTGTTTTACTAGAGCCGTTGGATTGGCAGACACTGCGTAACATCTCCTGCCTGCTTGCTGATCACCCCGAACTTCCCCTACCTTGTCTCCTACTGGGAACTTCAGGACGTTGTGGTAAATGGATAGGACCCCTTTCAAGGATGATAAAAACGGCCTCCCTAATATTGCATTGTAGGCCGATGGGGTATCCACCACCAATAAGTTTGTCATGATATTCTGCTGGAGAGGTGTGGCTCCAATGATCACTGGTAAAAATTTTGATCCCACGAGTATGATTGAGTCCCCAGTGAGCCCATATAGCAGGGTAGTGCAGCTATTGTAACACCACTGTTTCAAGTTTAGTTTCTCCAAGGTATCTTTAAATAGGACGTTGACACTGCTACCTGTGTCGACGAGCACACGGTGTACCATGCAGTTAAAAATCTGTACTGTGATCACCATGGGATCATCATGAGGTTGCACGGTGTTGTAGACATCCGCTTTGGTGAAAATGATCCGTGACAACTGGGAGGGGTTGGTCGATCTCTGGTCGACCTTGAAGATATCCCACCCTTTGTCCATACGAGGGACTTTCCTTGCATGGTTTTTCCTGGAATTGTTGGAGGTGCCAGCTAGAGTAAGCCCTCCGCTGATGGTATGTATTATCTGGATTTGTTGCATCAGGTCCGCCTGTTCTCCCTTTATCTTCTTAGCGTGCTCACGGATCTCGGCTTGCACTTTTCTTCTAGTCTGAATGTTCTCCCTGACTTGCTGTAAGAATTTCACCAGACATCTTCTTATCAAAGCCTCGATCTGATTCTGCAGGTTGTAGCAATCTGAAGTGTTGTGCTCCACGTCCTCATGAAAGTCACAGTATTTATAGCGATTTCTGTTATCGGTCGGGGCTTTCATGGGAGCGGGCTTCTGTAGAAAACCCTTGTCCTGAATGGCGAGATAGAATGTTTCACTGGATAAATTTAAGGGGTGTACTGATCATACCCCCTCTTATCTGGAGCTATTGGGGCCACTGTCATGGGAGGAGTTGAAGCTTGCGGAGGATTTCGTTTTTCTGGATATCTTTTTGATCTGGGTTGAGAAATGGGAAAGCGATATGTCGACCTATTGGGGGGTTTGTTCTGGCTTTTCTGAGCTTGCTCAGGTTTGGGAGCTTTCTTCTTTTATCACTTTACGGCTCTCACGTCATCATGTTCCATCTTGACCTTGAGCTGTTCGTCGACCTCAATCTGCTCCAGAGGCTGATCATAGGCTTCTTGGTAGGTCTCTGGAGGTCTTTTAGCAAAAGATCGAAGGAGCTTGTCTGCCCATAGATTTCTTCTAAAGTTGGTGAGGGTTTCTTTCTCAGTGAAGACACCCCTATTTGGATGACTTCCTTGTGGAACCGCTCGATATAAGTCCGGAGGGTTTCCCCTATCTCCTGGATCTCGTGCTGTAGATGGATTGGGTCCTTCAATCGGGGCTTAACTCTCTGGAATTGTGAGCAGAAATCGATCGATAGCTTGGTGAAGGAATCCACACTGCTGGCAGGTAGCTACCTAAAGTAGGTCTTAGCGTAATCCGTGAGGGTAGTGGGGAACATTCGACACATAGTGGCCCTGGTTATGTTCTGAACCTTCATCTGTTGAACGAAGCTCTCCAAGTGGCTTAAGGGATTCTCTGTCTCGATGAATCTGTCAGTTGGCATTTTGAATTTAGGCGGGAGCAGATCCTTCTGGTGAATGGAGCATTCATCTCACTTAGAGGATCCTTCTTATCCTCCATGTACTTCCCTTTCTTCATCAGTTGGACCTCCTTCTGAAGCTCTTCCAACTGGTCTCTAAGATGTTTACTCTCGGGTTTCCTTGAGCTGATCTCAGTCTCTTCACTATCGGACCTTTCTGATAAACTGGCGACGTCTACCAGGTTCCTTCTTCGAAGGGGATCTGCCTGGGGACTTTGCTGACTTTCTTCCTCCCTAACTCGGGCTTCCCTCATTGAAGTCGTTGGGTGGATAAACTCTCCCCACTCTCGGGAAAGAATGTCTGTCGCGGACTTGATTTGCCTGGGTTGTTAGCGTGGCAGCGCTTCGGGAACGGGGGGCATGGGCTCTAACCTATCCCTGATCGAGAGTGGAAGTCCCGTTCTATTATGAGCTGGCTCTAGAGGGGTAGGTCCCAGGTGATCAAAGGCAGGTTGCCTAGCCCCAAGCCTGCTTGACTCCCCTCGATTGTAGAGGTTTACTTGCTGGATAGTAATACCCTCAGCGAGCAGTCGAAGGAAGACGTTTTCCACAAAGGCCGTCGCTTGTTGGTCAAGCTTGACATGGTTTCCCATAGGGAAATCCAAAGTCCGCACAGTGGCTGGTTGGTCTGGAACCTGGCTATGGAGCGCGAATTTTCTCCCTTTCTTCGGAACCTTTCGTGTCGACGCAGCAGAAGGTTGTCCCGATGCGCCTGTCTATCCTTAGGAGGAGCAAAGCCTCATGACTTCTGTAAAACAATAAACTTGTGAATATAAAGATGGTGGTGTGATAGTTTCCCACAGATGACGTCTGAAAGTGTTAATGGGAAATTTGCTCAATATGAGAAATTCCGACTAACACCCTCGAGACCACTACCACGGAGGTGGTGGCCGGGGTCTGTACTTTTGATACCTAACCTGCTTAGATAAAAATGAATGTTTGTATAACAATAGCAAGTGGAGGCTTTATTATTGATTATTTGTGATATACAAGATTCTCTCTCTCATAAGCTCACAGTCTCTCTAGAACATAGAAAGGTGGTAACTTTTTGCTAGTCGAATAGTGGATATTATGGTGGCTGTGTTCTATTAGCAGAATTTAGGCCCCATTCTCTTTCTGTTTGTTGATCTCTCTCTTTCGTTCTATCCTCTCATTCTCATTTTCGTTTTCGTTCTCTCCCTCTCCTTTTCGTTCTCGTTCCTTTTATATCATGCTTGACCCTATTTATATTCTGTCAAAGTAGGTTTGAATTCACGGATATCCCACCCCGATCCTATGAATCCGTTCTTCCTTATCGAGCTGGATCCTTTATTTAAAGGCTGTTGACCCTGCATAAATAACGGAAACTATGATATTGTTGACGAAGATAAGTTTGTTTCCTTTTAAGAATCAAACTCTTGACTCACACGTATGCGGAATTAATGTTGGTTATCACATATATATGATCCTTTATGTTCTCACGACATGATTTTTCAAGGAGGTCACCGAGCTAGCTGCCTGTTGTCTCATAGAGCGAGGTAGATCCACGCTTCGACTCTGTTCTTAAAACCTTGGGATGGATTTTCCTCGACCCTTTGGAGCTTGAGATGTCCCTATAGACATTCCTGGGAGGTAGCAAGTGTAGTGTAGATTTAGGCGAGATTCATCTTTCATTCCCAGTAGGGACAGCGGGCTTCTAGAGAGGTTGGTAGGCTTCTGTCTTAGGCTACGAGTCAAACCTGACCTCGAGAAGCCTTGACCTGGAAGGGGCTCACTTTTGCTTGTGTCGAGCTTCGGTTCGAATGCTTCCTGAGCTCTGTGATCTTCTCTTGCTCTCACGGGGTGGTTTTGGAAACTGACTTCAGGAACCGAGGTAACTGGGTAGGTGGCCTTGAGAAGCCCGAATTCTAGTGCTCGCGTTTGGGCTCGACCTTATCGTGCCCAGCTTCATCACTGATGGTTCTGAAGCCCAGCGATCCTTCCTTGCCCTGATAGGGTAGTTTTATAGTCTGCTCGGGGTCTCATGAATGTCGAATTTGGGGTTTAATTTGGATTATGAGAATGAAAAATTTCTCTTTGACCCCTAAATAAATTTTACTATTAACAGGTAGTGCCTCCAAATTTTCAATGCAAATACAACTGCAGCAAGCTCTAGATCATGTGTTGGGTAATTCTGTTCATGCTTCTTTAATTGTCTTGTTGCATAAGTTATCACTTTTCCATACTGCATCAAAACGCAACCCAAACAATGTTTAGATGCATCACTGTAAACAACAAATCCATCACTTCCGGTTGGAAGAGCAAGTATTGGAGCAGAAGTCAATCTCTTCTTGAAGTGTAAATTTTACTTCTTTTTTAAAACAATCTACTGTAGCATGATGTGTAGCCACCAAATCCATTCCTAAAATAACATCAAAATCACATATATCAAGTGGAATCAAATCAACATGTAGCTCATGTTTACCAACTATAACCTTGTTGTTCCTATATACATTCTCAACCAATATTGATTCACCAATAGGTGTAGCCACTACCATACTAGAATCTAATGGTCTTAATTCTACATCTGCATATACCATAAAAGATTGAGATACAAAGGAATGAGTAGATCCAGGATCAATGAGAACATGAGCATCGTGGCCAAAATTTTTTAACATACCTGTAACGAAATCTGGAGTGGTCTCGACATCTTACTGAGTCATAGCAAAAACTCTTGCTTGAGTACGAGGTCTACCCGACTGACCTCTCTGTTGGCTGCCTCCAACCCCTGCTGCACTAGCTTGGGTTTTCCCTGTAGTTGTAGATCCTCCTACTCGGGATTCCCTCTGTCCTTGAATCTGATTAGTGCCACTTTGCATTGGTTGAAAAACTATCTTTCTCTCTTCATTACCTACCTGGACTAACGCGGGGAAATCTCTTTTTAAATGTCCAGCCTTCCCACATTGATAACAACCTGATCTCCCCAAATAACACTCACCATCATGGTGTTTTCCACATGTCTGACATAGAGGATGCCTACCTCTACCCATACTAACACTCTATTGCTGACTACCTATTGGTTGTCGGACTGATGCTTGGCTAGAACCCGATCCACGACTCTGTTGATAGTTACTAGTTTGACCTGAAAACTGCCTGTTGCCTTAGGCATTTTGCTATAAGAACCCCTATGCTGACCAGTTACTGCGCTTTTGTTTCTGTTGTTCAAATCTGCCAGAGTCATTAAGGCCTCTCTCAACTCTCAATGCAGCTTCAAACAACTTACCGAACTCAACATGCCTAGAAGTAGTCACTATTGTCTTGATTTCCGATCTAAGTCCATCTTCAAATTTTCTGCACTTATTTTCTTCATCAGTGACTACATACGGAGCAACCCTCGAAAGTTCTCTAAACTTCTTCTCATACTCTTCTACTGTCATAGATCCCTTCACTAGTCTGAAAAATTCAGCTTTTTTCAAATCTTGATAGAAGCAAGGATAATAACGATCATTAAACTGCTTCTTAAAATCCTCCCAAGTAATTCCTTCAGGAGTCCTTCGTTGAACTGAGACCCACTAATCATAAGCTTTTTCCTTTAACAAAAACATAGCAAAAGAGACCTTCTGTCATCTGTGCACCTTATAACTTCAAATACACGTTCTAGTTCATTCAACCAAGAACTAGCACTATCTGGATCTCCAGTTCCATCAAAATTTGTAGCTCCCAACTTAAGTGCACGCTCAATAGAATTCTCTGGCACTCGAGTTTGGTACTGAACCATAACAGTCAATAGTTCAGCAATTCTATCCATTGGTTCCTCCCTAGGTTCTGGCATATGAGGTTGAGCTATAGGTGGTTGAGGGTGTGATTCTACATCATTTTCACCTTCGTTATCACTCATCTCCCCTAGGTCAGCTACCGGTCTTGTGCGTGGGCGGCCAACTCGACACATGATGCTGTTACAAAATCAAAGTTATGCTTAAATGCATGAAACTAAATGCAAACAATTATTCTATGGTCTAAGGAATCATAGACCAGCTCTGATACCAAGTTGACAAGACCCACCCCGACTCCTCTCTTGAATACGAGGGAGACCCTGTGGGCTGTACTTTTACTAGCATGATAAAAGAATTTCGACTAAAATTCCATAGAAAATACTTGCTTTTAAACACAAAAAGAATATAAGGAAAATATTGAAAATATTGGAGAGTACAAAATATACATAACTGCAAGTCCTTTATTGCCATTTTCGTTCATTACAAAAAGTTGTCAAAAACAATGACCGATCGGACCAAAACCCGACCACTTTTAAAAACTAACCAGTCAAAATCCCGACCAGAAACCGACCAGACAGAGTAAGAAACCGACCACGGTAGAGCAAGAACCGACCACGGCCGAGCAAGAAACCCGAGTAAGCCGAGTAGGCCGAGTAGGCCGAATAGGAATCTGAACATGGCCGAGTAGAAAAACCCGAACATGTTCCGACCATGTTCCGACAAGGCCGACCATCCCGACCATACCGACCACACATCTCAAACTATGTACATGAAAATTTAAAATGCATGACTCTTGCACTTTATGATGTCATCGAGTGGCCCACCTCAAAACTTCAGAGTCCGCACAACTGAGCAACTGCCTGGAAAATATTTTAGAAGTGAAAGAATGAGCACTAATGTCCAGTGAGTGAATGAAATCTTTTAAAAACATTTCTGAACAACTTTTCAATATGCTTCCAGTAATACATACTATATCATTTCATCATGTCAAAAGATTTCCATAGTAAAAGATAATATATCTACTTTCGTACTTAATAAGCTGAATACATCTTTTCTAAACAAGAATAAGATAATCGATAAAATCTTAATCTGCACCAAATTAGTACACAGGGATATCTTCAATACGTAAGCCAAATTACTTCGTGCAAACGCAGAGTCGGGAATAACTTCTGGCCATACACGTGCAGAATGACTCAATACTCTTTTAACATCTGGTCATACACGTGCAGAGCGACTCATCTGACATACACATGTGTAGAACGGCCCCAAAAGCCAACAATAATCATAACTGGGGAAGGGTACAGACCTGATGCTTTTGTAAAAATCATAATCTCTTCTCCATATTTATAAAAATAATATAACTGATGTTCTGAGTGCTAATTTAAGCATAAAACATACTTTCATTTCTCTGTATAATCACCATAAATCATCAAAAGAAATAAAACACTTAAATGATTTGCAGGCAATTAATTTTAAGCATAAAACTGGAAACTTTTGAGTTGAAAACAAAACTGAAAACTTTTTCACTCACAACTTAGACGTCAAGCTTAATTCGGACCAAATTTTCTAGGTTCCCCTACTTTATCTTTTTTCCCTATCAATCACACAAAATCCAATTACAAACTGGAATTCAAAGAAGAATAAACCGAAAATCTACAGTATCATAAGAAACTCCACTGACTTCTCTTCCTTTTTCTTCCTTCTCTTTCCTTTTTTCTGCTCGATTCTACTGCTTTCTAACTGATCATGTTTATCCTCCACTATATATATATATATATATATATATATATATATATGTATATATATATATATGGAAAGACACAACTAAGTTGTGGGCTAGTTAACTAAGCTCACAGCTGTATGTCAACTATACAGACTACAATTGCTTACTCACCAATTTACTTTTATGTTTCACGTCTATCCCCCCCTCCCCCCCATTTTCAAATTGGGTAATATTTTGTGTTAGTATATTATGAATTTTAAGTGTAGTGGTTAATTTTAATTTGTTTTGTTAGTAAATTAATTTTGTTAAGGGTGATAATTAATTTAAAATTATTTTGTTACTAAATATTGATTTTTAATATGACTATTAATGACTATAGTGTTCATATTTATACTTTAGGAAATGGATCATAACCAGTAGCCTTATTTTCCGGACGGTTTGAACATGCTCAATGATGAATTTGATATTTCGGAGCCGACCCATACTCATACGGGACCTTCTGGTTCCACCGTTACACCAACATCACTTCCCAAGAGATTAATATCAGATGTCTGATAGTGTTTTAACGTAGTCCAAGTGACACTCCTATACGGGACGACCGGGCCCAGAGCTAAATGTAAGTTTTGTCATAAAGATTATGCCTCAAGTAGGAAGGGAACCAAACATTTGAGAAGGCATATGCTCAAATGTATGCCTACACATGGACAGGTAGACACTACAACCCAGACACAAATACAACAACACCCAGACGGGTCCGTTACGATGTGACGGTTCGATACCATGCACGCTAGAGAGTGCTTGTCACGATACATTGCACAAACTGATCAATCGATCAGTGTTGGTGACAGTCCATTTTTTCAAGAATTAATCACATCTGCATACAACCCCCAATTTGAATCTGTTTCTAGTACCACCACTAGAAATGATTTGATAAGATTGTTTGAAACCCAAAGAGATGACTTGATTGCTGATATTCAATATTTAAGTGTCTCTGTTGCATTAACTTCTGACATTTGAAACATATGTACCAAACATGACTATTTATGTGTCACAGGACACTATTTATATTCTAAATGGAGGATAACAAAAAGAATTCTTGGTTTTTGTTCTATAGATTTTACACATACCGCAAAAAATATTTTTAATGTCATTCTTTCTGTTTTAGAAACTTGTGAAATCACGTATCGTATCCTTTCTATCATATTAGATAATGCATCTGCAAATACTAGCTCTATTGCATTGTTTGTTGCAATAAATATCCTGTAAGATGGAAGTTATTTCTTCCATCAATGGTGTACATGTCATATCATAAATTTAGTTGTACATGCTGGTTTAAAGTAGATAAGCAACCAAATAGATCGCATCAGAGATACCATTTCTTGGATTTACAGTTCTAATCCTAGATTCAGTGAATTCAAGAGACACTGTAAAATAAATTGAAAGTTCCCAAAGAACGTGTGTGTCTATACCTAGAGGGGGGGGGGATGGGTTGTAATCAAGTCAATTACCAATTTTTATTTATTAGTCAATATTCAAAATTCACCCAATAGAACAAACATACAACATCAAGTGTAAGGTGCGGAAATATAAATAACACAAGATGTATACGTGAAAACCCTCAAAATGGGAAAAAATAAGGGCTAATATGTGCGCCACACTAGATCCTCAAATACATGTTGTCATTAAGCATGACAAGGACTATAATGCAATCACAAAATGCAATGAATGATTCCTAAACAATATCTAAATGCAAAGCATAGAGATTTAGCTAGAAGGGTAAAATCGTCCTAAATGCTAGCTATCATGAAAGCATACATCTCAACCAACAAACAACTACCCAAGCATGTTATAAATTCAATAGAATTTAAAAGCATACAATCAATGAGTAATTAATGCTATTTCTAGGTAAACATAACCTAGTAATGAAACAATTAATTCTAGGTCATGTAGAGATTACCTAGTCAATGAAAACAAGAGGTATCCATGCTTGAAAGATACAAGAAGATGTTAGATGCTCATGGATTGATGGTTGGATGAGCCAAGATGAGTTCTTGGAAGCTCTCTCTCTCTAGGAGTTACTTTCTCCCTCAAAGATATGATTTTTGGCTCTTAGAAAGCAAGGAAGAAGAAGAGACATTATATAAATAAGCCCTACACGAAATGGCATCGTTTTGGACAAAGGGTAACTGATTCCCGTTATGACCGCTGTACGTGCCGCTGCCTAGGCAAGTGTCCAGACCGCGGTAGCACGAGCAGTGCATCGCCTGGGAATCTCTGCTGTTTGGACCGCGGTACAGGCACTTGTCCAGACCGCGGTAGAGCCAGCGATGCAACACTGGGAAACTGCGCTTAGGAGACCGCTGTGCATGCAACTTGCACAGGCCGCGGTAGCAGCAATGAGCAATGTTTGGAGAACACCGATGTGCATACCGCGGCAGAGGCAATGCACAGGGAGCGGTCCCGGCCGCGGTCAAGGGGAAAATGCTCTTCTAAGGGCAAACTAAATGCAACAAACACCCAAGCAAGATTTATGGCAAAGAGGCACACAATTAAGGCAATTAAGCATTCATGCAAGATGATTAAAGACATGCATGAGAGTGTGTGTGAACTAAAAAACTCTTCAGAAAAGGTTAAGCCAGTGATTTACCTTCTGAAGCTTGAGCTGGGTCTTGAGCAATGATGACCTAAACTACCCTTACACATTAACCCCCAAATGTGGTTGTCAACGAAATAAGCCAATCAAAAACTGAGAAACTTACATAAACGGTCTCAAACCTCGACGATTCCAAACTGATACGCCGGTAAGATGGAACTCTACTTACTTAATGCTGGAAAATTGTTCGGATTATGATACAACCATTACATGTTTTTTAACATGAAATTGATCGAAGCTGGTCGTCCTGAAGCAAAAGCACTTGCCTCAGAAGATTGGTATGTGGCAAGGGTTTTTGTTCAATTTTTTAAGATTTTTTACAATGCCACTGTAACTCTTTCCGGGGTCTATTACCCTACATCATCCCAGGTAATCCATCAGATGGTGAAAATATCTAAAATGTTAAACAATTATAGCGAAGATGAACATCTAGGCCATGCAGTTGTTGCCATGGAGACAAAATTGAAAAAATGTTGGGCTAACATTCCTCTACTTTATACATTAAGTCTTATAGTAGATCATAGTGTTAAATTATCTGGTTTAGAAGTTTTGCTTGAGTTTATTGGTACTAATTGGTCAATCGATTATTTAGAACTAATTATTGACATTCGAACCAAGTTGTTCGAGATTTTTCGTATTTATGAGAGCAAGTTTGGCAACATTGACACCCCCAATCAACACAACCAGAGACAGAGCTGAAGCAAACAAGTTGGAACCTTCTCCAACGGTGAAAAAAGTACAAATCAACAAGTACTTCTTCTGGGCAAAGATCTGGCTCATCTTCTTGTACCGAACTGATTAGGTACCTTGAAGCACAGTTTGATGATGTTGAAGACAATGAAGAGTTTGATTTGTTGTTATGGTGGAAAACCTATACGTACAGGTATCCATTTTTGTCACACTTAGTACTTGACGTACTGGTTATCCTCATGTCAACAGTGTCTTTAGAACAAGCTTTCAGCACCAGTGGACACATAATTGAACCAAGAAGTAGTTATTTGTTTCCAGAGATGGTGGAAGTATTAACATGCGTTCAGGATTTGGAGCATGCTAAAAAAAGGTTGTAAAATCAAACTGTAGATAAAGAACTTATTCTAAATTTCAACAATCTATATATTGATGAGACTTCCGGTAGTGGCCAGGGCGAGAACTAGGTTATACTTTTACATGTGTATTTACTTGTAAGTTGTAATACGATTGCACTCTTTTTCCCTTACCAAGTTTTTATTCCATTGAGTTTTTCTTGGTATGGTTTTTAATGAAACAATCATGTAAATATGTAATACTGAATTCTATAAGTGAAAAATAATTAAATATATAAATAATTGTTCATTTCATATTTTCGTAATAACATCTATTTTTATTTTTTTGTATTACTTTTTCTTTATTCATTTTTGGAATTGATTATTATTTTTCATATAAATTATTTCAAAAGATAAATAAATAAATTTGAAAATTACATTTATATAATTGAATCGTTTAATTGATATAACAACAAGTTTTTTTATATATTACTGTATTTTCCATAAATCCTAAACCCTAAACCCTAAACCTAAAATCTAAACAAACTTCATTTTTAAAAACCGGATTCGAAAATGATTATGGAGTGGCTCGTGGACCAAGGCCGTCAGCCGGCCCACCTGTCCGCCTGAGGCAGGCAAGAGTGCCATGCCGTGCCACCGTTTTCGAAAACAGACCTTGGCAGACAGTACCTACTGGGCCGGGCCGCTCCAATTTTACACCATTAATATATATACACATATATGGTATAATCTATAGAATAAACCGGTTATGGTACACCGGAATTTTGTTGCATATAATTGTATGTGAATATGTAATCAAGGCCGGCTGGACCTCTAGGCAACTGAGGTAATTACCTAAGGCCCCACCTAAAATCAATGCCTCATATTTTCTTTATCAATATATATTTTAATGATTAATATCCAATATTTTTCTTTCTTTTTATTATTTTAAAAATATCTCTTTCAATTTATAAAGATTCCTATATTCAATTAAACCACATTTAAGTGGATTAAAATACTAACTAACGTTTTCCTAAACAACTTTTTTTACACATTAATGGTTTTTTTCTTTTTCTTTAAAAGGTTAAATGTTGTTTAATTATATATTCACACTAAAATCTATTATTTTATATCCTCTCTATATTCAATCAAATCATCATGCTCAAAATCAATCTCTCAAACTCTTTTAATGTTTTTCGGTGTACTATTTCACCAACATTCGAGTTCAATTGTTCCAAACTCTATTACTTTAATTTTTTTTTACTGTAATAGAATTTATTTGTTTTTTTTTTGTTTTTTTTTATAACTGGTAATCAGATTTCAGATATTATACATGTCTAGTAGAAAATACGAATCCTGATATGGAAAACAAAAAAAAAAAAAAAATCAATCGCAAAAGAGAAAAAGCTGTGGAATCGTAAGGCTTCATTTTAAAATGTCACATAAGGACTAGACTACCCTTGAGCCATCCTTGCATGTAATCGTATATATATAATGTTATTGTATATAAGTTAGATGTGATCTTAATAAAACAAGACTTAAAATTTAATATGATTAATGTGGTCACGTGTGAGTAATATGTTATCACATATAATTTGATGTGATCATATCAAATAAGTCATGATCACATATAAATTTTTTAAAGGTGTACGATATACCAGTGTTCCATAAACCGACTATATATATAAAATAAAAAGTAAAGTTGAACACAAACTTAAAAAAGGAAATGCAAAGCATATAAAGTAAACACAAACATGCAAAACTGAACACGAAAAATATAAAGTGAAACACCAAAAATACAAACCAAAAACAAAAATACAAACCAAAAACAAATAAGCAAAATAAATGCGAAACATGCAAAATGGAATGTAAAGCATACAAAATGGAGACAAACGTGCACAGTTGAACACAACACATAAAGGTGAACAGAAAGTGCGTAAAATGAAATACAAAACTTACAAAGTGCATGCAAACAAGATGATTAACACTTAAAAGTGTATGTTTATTAAGGGGTAATATCATCATTTTATACTTCTAATATGATTAATTCTTCAATTTAGATATATTTTCGTTCGCTCGTTTAAATAAATGTGTTTTGAAGTAATCAGTGTATTTTTCTTTATATTTTAGAGGTAATATGGTCAATTCAGAATTATGGAGAAGTCAGATGGCAAAACAAACATCATTTTCAAGTTCAGAATGTCAAAAAACCTAGGAAGGCTACGAAGGGAATTTTTATAATTTTGACTATTCACTGTTCAAGATGATGTGACACATTCCTATTGGACCGAACTGCGAGTGCACCATACACACGACTGCAGAGAATTATATTCTAGAAGTCGGTGCACTGTTCATAGTTGACTTTCTAGAAGATTATTGACCAATGACGTGACACAATTCTATTGTTCCAAATTGTGAATGCACCGTACACGTGCTGCAGAGAATCATATTCTAGAAACCGGTGCATTGTTTACTATTGACTTTCACTGATGCGTTTACTGTTCACTATTCATTGATGACGTGGTGAAATCTGAACGCTCCATTCTAAATTCATCCGATGGTTAATTTTCATCCGTATTTTGTATAAATAGGGGACCTGTTCCCCCTAATTTGGATATCCTGAATCCAAATCTGATATTAGATTTGTGAAATTCTCTCTCTTTTGTTATCAAATTCTCAGTTCAAATAAAATAACTATTTTCTAGTTAAATTATGTCTGGCTAATTTCAGATAGCTGGGGTCATGTGTGATACCGATGGTATGGAAAATATGATCAAATTTTGGTAAGTTTATTATTTTTATGCTTTCTCCCCTCTGATCTTTGTGGAGTTTTTGACTCACTGTAGACAGACAGATATTGTCTAGCACAGTGGGTACTTTTACCCATATCTATTAGAGAGTGATTTCTCCCATCTGATCTTTGTGGAGTTTTGACTTACTGTAGACAGATAAAAGTTGTCTAGCACAGTGAATACTTTTACCGACATCTATCAGAGAGTGGTCAGTGGAGTGGAATACCCTCATATTAATCTGGACTAAATATTAATTATTGGATCATATTAGAATTACCAACAGTTGATTCCTTAGTCCCACTTTTAATTTAATTGATTTACATTTTATAACAAGCTTAGTAACTAATCTAGATAATTAATTCTATAAAGACAAGTGAACAACCTCCATGTGGTTCAACCCGGTCTTACCGGTTAATTTATTACTTTGACACTCTTATACTTGGGAAAATGAACACTTCTTTAGGACGTGTCAAGTTTTTCACGCCATTGCTGGGGAGGTAAGTCCGCATTTTCATTGTAGAAATAATTTCTTTTTAATTTTATTTTAGCTTTGCTATATTTTTTTTTCTCTAATCTTCCTTGTTCTCATTTTGTATTCAATTTTGCATTTTAGGCTAGATCTAGTTTTATTTGCATTTAGGTCATTTTTCTTTTCACTTTTACAGATCAGTCCCCTATCTCTCATATTTTCACTTTAATCCCTAAATTTATAGGTATTTACATTTTCACCCCAACACTTGTGTATATTTGCATTTACACCCTTATAATTTTTGCATGTTATTTTCATCATTTTTTTTTCTTCATTTTTGCGTATTTCACCTCCATGAACCTTCATTACATTTGCATGAGACGTTGGTCTCGAACATTTATTGGTAGGTTAATTAGGAGATCACAATCACTCACATTCACTAATAACATAGCTGAAAACCCACTTAGACATCCAACAGGAAACCAAGCCGAGAACCTTTTAGACAACCTTGATAACGTGTCTCAACACCGCAACCATCCACCTTATGTTGACCATGATCAACACATTAACCCAAATCCACCTAGAAATCTTAGAGACTACATGAACCCCACACGCACTGGAGCACCTTCATGCATAACTTTCCCACCAAATGCAACACACTTTAATTTTAAACCGGGAATCATTCAACTTTTACCCAATTTTTATGGTCTTGAATCTGAAAACCCATATTTGTATCTTAGAGAGTTTAAAGAAGTCTGTAACTCTTGCACTGACCAAAATGTTTGTATGGATATAATTAGGCATAAATTTTTCCCTTTTTCCTTAAAAGATAAAGCTAAAACTTGGTTACAAAACCTTAGGTCAGGATAAATTCAAACTTGGAATGATATGCAACAACAGTTCTTAAAGAAATTTTCCCACCTCATAGAACAAACTCTCTTAAGAGGCAAATCACTTCATTTTCCCAAACACCCGAGGAAACACTTTACCAATGTTGGGATAGGTTCAAAGAGTTGTTAAATGTTTGTCCACATCACGGTTTTGAAACCTGGAGGATAGTGTCACATTTCTATGAGGGACTCACACCCCAAAGTAGACAAGTCATTGAAATGGTGTGTAATAGGGAGTTCAGTGATAAAAATCCTGAAGAAGCACTTGAATACCTTGACCATATCGCCAAAAATGCTCAAAATTGGGACACCATTGGTTCCTATGAGTCCATGATCAAACCATAACCATCTTCATCTAGTGGAGGCATTTACAATCTTAGGAAGATCATGACCTTTAAGCTAGATTCGTATCTCTAGCTAGGAAAGTTGAAGCTTTAGGAACTAAAAAGAGTGAACATGTAAAATATATACAAGAAATCGCATGCCATGTATGTGATTCTGATGATCATATCACTCATAGTTGCCCAACTTTACCAGCCATAAAAAATTGCCTTTATGAATAAGCCAATATTTTGCACACTTTCAACAAGCCAAATTCCAACTCATATTCACAAACCTACAACCCTGGTTGGAGAAATCACCCAAATTTTAGTTGGAGAAACAATAATCAATCTCAGTCTTCACAACCACCAGGTCTATCACATCCACAAACACACCAGAATTTCCAAAACCCTCAAGGTTATGCACCTATGTCCCACAATCTAGGAAAAACCTTGAAGACACGTTGCACTCATTCATTGATGAACAAGAAGCCATTAACAGCCAAACAACACAAACCTTGACAGATGTTAAAGATACTTTGGTAAAGATTGCTTCTACACTCACCATACACGAAAAAGGTAAGTTTCCATCTCAATCACAACCAAATCCCATGAGTCAATCAAGTTCCTATGATAATAACCAATGCTCAGATCAAGTCAAATCAATTATCACTCTTCATAGTGGTAAGGTCATCGAAAAACCTATTCTTGAATCTGGTAAAAAAGATGACGAGTCATTTTTCAAGTGTAAGGAAGGGGTTGATGAAACCACTGTTGATGAAGAAATAACTGAATCCCCACCTACACTCCCATATCCTCAGGCTCTTAAAAATTCACAGAAATTGAAGCATCCCCTAGAGATTTTTGAAATGTTCAAACAGGTAAAGATCAATATCCCTTTGTTGGACGTAATCAAACAGGTACCTTCTTATGCCAAATTTTTTAAGGATCCGTGCAATGTGAAAATGAAGCATCAGGTAAGAAATAAAGCCTTTATGGTAGAACAGGTAAGTTCCATTCTTTCCAATAAAAATGTTTTGAAATATAAAGATCCTAGTTGTCCCACTATTTCCTGTATAATTGGTAACTGTAAAATTGAGCATGCTTTACTTGACCTAGGTGCTAGTGTAAATTTACTCCCATACTCAGTTTATCAGCGACTTAAACTTGGTGAGTTAAAGCCGACTTCAACCACACTTTGTCTTGCTGATAGGTCAATTAAAATACCAAAAGGAATAGTGGAAGATGTGTTGGTACAAGTCGATAAATTTATCTACCCAGTAGATTTTATTGTCTTGGAAACACAACATGTTGTTAATGAGCACAAATCAATTCCTGTTATATTGGGCCGACCATTTTTAGCTACTGCTAATGCCTTGATTAATTGCAGGAATGGAATAATGAGCATGTCTTTTGGAAATATGGAAATTAAGCTTAATGTTTTCAAACTGTCTAAGGAACCATTTGATGATGAAAATGAAGATGAAGATGTAGACATTATTGAAACCATTATTGAAGATCATGTTCAAAAGGATTCTTTTAACTCATCTGAAGTTTGTTTGATCAATTCACCTGAGTCAAGCATGCATTCACATCTTGATGATTGTTTACAGGTTGTCGAAGAAGAATGAGACACTTCAGATTTTG
Source organism: Dipteronia dyeriana (assembly GCA_032871835.1). NCBI lineage: Eukaryota > Viridiplantae > Streptophyta > Magnoliopsida > Sapindales > Sapindaceae > Dipteronia > Dipteronia dyeriana. The sequence continues at coordinate 99,802,661 of CM065299.1, forward strand.
AAAAATTGAAACAGAAAGATGACATGCCAGAAGAAAAAGCACCACAACTGAATTTGAAGCCCTTACCAGAAGGACTTAAATATGCTTACCTTAGAGACGACTAGACCTACCCAGTTGTAATCTCTTCTAACCTCACAGAAGAGCAAGAAGGTAAGTTGTTACATGTTTTAAAGAAAAATAAGAATGCAATTGGTTGAACTTTGAAAGATTTGAAATGTATTAACCTTTTGATTTGTTCACATCGAATAAATTAAGAGGAAAATGCTAAAACATATCGACAACCCCAAAGAAGACTTAACCCACACATGAAAGATTTTGTCAAGACTGAAGTCTTTAAATTACTTGACGTGAGAATTATCTACCCTATCTCTGATAGTAAGTGGGTGAGTCCTACACAAGTTGTGCCAAACAAATCTGGAATCACTGTTGTTAAAAATGAAAATGGTGAGTTAATTCCAACTCGTGTTCCATCTAGTGGTGTAAAAGTGGGCCGGCCGGCCCAGGGAGTTCACGGGCTGTTCTTGGAACGGCCCGTGAAGGAAGAGGGCCAAGCCGCGGCCTGGCCCGGGACGGGCCTCTGGGAGGAGGCTAGGCAGGCCGGCTTGCCTGGCACGCCAATCCGGCGTGCCAGGCCTGTTGGACCGGTCCGCCGGTCCGTTCGGGCAATTTTTTTTTTTTTTTTTTTTTTTTTTTTCAAAAAACCTCCAACGGCTGGAATTGATTTCTAGCCGTTGGAGGAAATTAAAATTACCAAAACCCCCCCTATAATCTTTTAAATTACATTTTGACCCACAAATCAAATTTTTCTATAAATACTTCCATCCATTTCATTTTCCATTAACTCTCTCTGTCATTCTTTCAATATCTCATTCTCTCAAATCTCAATCTCTAATATATTCTCCAATTCTCTAAACTTTTTCATTCATTTTGGTTATTACTCTCTCTACAAAATTCTCTACGTTTTCCACCAACACACCAAATTTTAAAGGTACAATTTTGTTATTACTTTTGGTCTAACATATTCTCATAGTAAATTTATATGTTTATGTTTAGATTTGAGTTACTTAATGAAAACATTATCTATTTAGTTAGTTAGTTTATCAATTTTTGGGCTTTAATGTTAATATTATTTGTTTAGTTTATTAAGATTTTTAAGTTTAGTAGTAATTTTAATACTTGTTATTAATAAATTTTGAAAGTTAATTTATATTACTGAAATTACTTTTTGTAATAAGTAAATGATGAATGTTAAGTGTAGTAATTACGTTTGATATTGTTTTTTTCATAAATTAAAATTTTTCATTTGTAGATTATGATAGTAAATTTAAGAGTAGTGGTTCAGATCATCAATTTTATGTTAGTATATTATGTTAGTAAATTTATCAATTTTATTTGTAGTAGTGAACTAGTGAATTTAAAATTTTATGTTAGTAGATTATTATTTTTTTTGTTTATTTAATTTGTTTTTTAAGTAAATAAATTATTGTAAGTGTCGTATTAGTTATAGTAATTATTGTTAGTAAATTAAGATTACTGTTTGTAAATATTGATTTTTAATTTGACTATTAACTACTATAGTGCTCATATTTTTATTCAGATAATGGATCCTAACCAGCAGTCTTATTTTCCGGACGGTTTGAATATGCTCAACGATGAATTTGATATTTCAGAACCGACCCATACTCAAGCGGGACCTTCTGGTTCCGGCGTTACACCAACATCACGTCCCAGAAAATTAAAATCAGATGTGTGGCAATGTTTCAACATAGTCCAAATGACACTCCCAAACGGGGCGTCTGGCCTCAGAGCTAAATGTAAGTTTTGCCATAAGAATTATTCTACAAGTACGGGGGGAACCGGACATTTGAGACGGCATATGCACAAATGTATGCCTGCACATGGACAGGTAGATACTACAACCTAGACACAGCTTCAACGGCACCCAGACGGGTCCGTTACGACGTGGCAGTTCGACGCCATGCACCCTAGAGAGTGCTTGGCACGATACATTTCACAAACTGATCAACCGATCAATATTGGTGAGAGTCCATTTTATAAAGAATTAATGGCATCTGCATATAACCCCCAATATGAACCTGTTTCTAGAACCACCACTAGAAATGATTTGATACGATTGTTTGAAACCGAAAGGGATGACTTAGTTGCTGAAATACAGCATTTAAGTGTCTCTGTTGCATTAACTTCTGATATTTGGAATGCATGTTCCAAACAGGACTATTTATGTGTCACGGGACACTATTTAGATTCTGATTGGAGGATAACAAAAAGAATTTTTGGTTTTCGTCCTATGGATTTTGCACATACCGCAGAAAACATTTTTAATGTCATAATGGAAGCTTTAGAAACTTATGAAATCACGCATCGCATTCTTTCAATCACATTTGATAATGCATCTGCAAATACTAGCTCTATTGCATTGTTTGTTGCAAGAAATATCCCGCAAGATGGAGGTTATTTCTTCCATCAACGGTGTGCATGCCATATTATAAATTTAGTTATACAGGCTGGTTTAAAGCAGGTAAGCGACCAAATAGATCGCATCAGAGATGCCATTTCTTGGATTTGCAGTTCTAATCCTAGATTCAGTGAATTCAAGAGACATTGTAAATTAAACGGTCTCAAACCCCGACGATTCCAAACTGATATGCCGGTAAGGTGGAACTCTACTTATTTAATGTTGCAAAATTGTTTGGAATATGATACAACCATTACATGTTTTTATAACATGAAATTGACCGAAACAGGACAACTTAGTCCAAAATTACTTTCCACAGACGATTGGTATGTGGCAAAGATTTTTGTTCAATTTTTAAAGATATTTTACAATCCCACTGTAACTCTTTCCGGGGTATATTACCCCACATCTTCCCAGGCAATCCATCAGATAGTGGAAATATCTGAATTGTTAAACAGTTATAGAGAAGATGAACATCTAGGCGCTGCAGTTGTTGTCATGGAGACAAAGTTGAAAAAATATTGGGCTAACATTCCCTTACTTTATGCCTTAAGTGCTATAATAGATCCCAGGGTTAAATTATCTGGTTTAGAAGTTTTGCTTGAGTTTATTGGTATTAATTTGTCAATAGATTATTCAGAACAAATTACTGACATTCGAACCAAGTTGTTCAAGATTTTTCATATTTATGAGACCAGGTTTGGCAACATTGACATCCCCCAATCAACACGACCGGAGACAGAGCCGAAGCAAACAAGTTGGAGCCTTCTGAAACGAAGAAAAAAAAACAAATCAGCAAGTACTTCTTCAGGGCAAAGATCTAGCCCATCTTCTTGTACCGAACTTATTAGGTACCTTGAAGCACAGTTCGATGCTGTTGAAGACAAGGAAGAGTTTGATTTGTTGTTATGGTGGAAGACCTATACGTACAGGTATCCATTTCTGTCACACTTAGCACGTGACGTACTGGTTATTCCAGTGTCAACGGTGTCTTCAGAACAAGCTTTCAGCACCAGTGGATGCATAATTGAACCAAGAAGAAGCTGTTTGTCTCCAGAGATGGTGGAGGTATTAACATGCCTTCGGGATTGGGAGCATGCTAAAAAAAGGTTACAAAATCTAACTGTAGATAAAGAACTTAATCTAAATTTCGACAATCTATATATTGATGACCCTTCAGGTAGTGGCCAGGTCCAGAACTAGGTTTTACTTTTATATATGTATTTATTATTTACTTGTAAGTTGTAAAACGGTTGCACTCTTTTTCCCTTACCAAGTTTTTATCCCACTGGGTTTTTCTTAGTAAGGTTTTTAATGAGGCAATCATGTAGATATGTATTACTGAATTCCATAAGTGAAAAATAAATAAATAATTAAAAAATTGTTCGTTCTTTTTATTCATTTCAAATCCTAATAATTGTACGTTCTCTTCATTCATTTTAAATTCTAAACCCTTAACCATAAACTATAAATCCTAAACCCTATACCCTAAATCCTAAATCCAAAAAAAGTAATTTGGAAAAAAAATTGGACCAAAAAACTAACCCGCCGGACCAGGCCCGTTAAGCCTGGCCCGGCCGGCCCGTCAGAGGGGCCCGGCGGGGCGGCCTGGCATGGCACGCAGGCACGACCGGCCTGATGTAGGCCGGCTTGCCGTGCCGGGCCTGCTTCTCTGGAAACAGGCCGGCCGGCCCGGCCCGGCTCGTCCTGTTTCCAGAAATGGACTGGCCAGGCCGTCCTTAATGGGCTGGGCCAATCCATTTTTACACCTTTAGTTCCATCTAGCTGGCGCATGTGTATTGATTATAGAAAATTAAATGAAGCCACTAGAAAAGATCATTTACCCCTTCCATTCCTTGACCAAATTGTAGAAAGAGTAGCATGACATCCCTACTACTGCTTTTTTTATGGGTATTCAGGATACTATCAAATTCCCATTGCATTAGAAGACCATGAAAAAACCACATTCACATGTCCCTTTGGAACCTTTGCATTTAGAAGAATGCCATTTGGTTTGTGTAATGCTCCGGCCACATTTCAACGATGCATGCTAAGCATTTTTAGTGGCATGATTGAACATTGTTTAGAGGTCTTTATGGATGATTTAACTGTGTTTGGGAATTCTTTTGATAATTGTCTTAATAACTTAGATAGAGTCTTGAAACGTTGCATAGAAAAATGACTTGAGCTTAACTAGGAAAAGTGTCATTATATGACCACGTCTGGAATTATTTTGGGTAATGTTGTGTCATCAAAAGGTATCGAGGTTGATAAGGAAAAAAATGAAGTCATTTCAAAGTTACCATCACCACAAACAGTCAAAGATGTACGGTCATTTTTAGGGCATACAAGATTTTATAGGAGGTTTATTAAAGATTTCAGTGTCATATCTAAACCAATTTGTAACCTCTTATTAAAAGATGCAAAATTTGAATGGACACAGAAGTGTGGAGAGTCTTTTAAAAGGATAGTTGACCATTTAACATCTGCTCCGATCATGCAATCCCCTGATTTGTCATTGCCTTTTGAATTGATGTGTGATGCGAGTGATTTTACTGTTGGAGCTGTCTTAGGACAAAGAAGAGAAGGTAAGCCTTTTGTGATTTATTACGCAAGTAAAACTTTGAATAGTGCACAAATGAATTACACCACTACTGAGAAAGAATTACTTACTGTGATTTTTGTATTGGATAAATTTCGGTCATACTTGATTGGTGCTTCAACCATTGTTTTTACTGATCTCACTGCTTTGAAGTATTTAATGTCTAAACAGGATGTGAAGCCAAGGTTGATTCGTTGGATTTTATTGCTACAAGAATTCAAACTCATAATCAAGGACAAAAAGGGTGCTGAAAATGTCGTTGCAGACCATTTATCTCGACTCACCGCTGAGCCGTCATTTGATAAATCACCCATCAATGATTCTTTTCCTGATGATTTTTTATTCTTTATCACAACTTTGCCTTGGTTTGCTGACATTGTTAATTATCTCGCAACAGGAATGATGCCACTCGATTGGAATGCACGGGACAAAAAGAAATTTTTGACCGAGGTAAAACGTTTTTACTGGGATGACCTGTACTTATTCAAGTATTGTCCTGATCAAATTATTCGACGGTGTATTCCAGGCAATGAGGTAAGTAGTGTCATTGAATTATGTCCTTCTGAAGCATGTGGTGGTCATTTTTCGTCAAAGAAAACGGTTGCAAAAATCTTGTAGTGTGGATTTTATTGGCCCACCTTGTTTAAAGACGCATATTCATTTTGTAAAACCTATGAAAATTGTCAAAAGTTAGGATCCATTTCCAAGCGAAACATAATGCCTTTAAACCCCATTCTTGTCATTGAAATATTTGATTGTTGGGGAATTGATTTTATGGGTCTATTTCCACCGTCATTTGGATTTTTGTACATTTTGGTTACCGTTGATCATGTGTCAAAATTGGTTGAGGCAATTCCTTGTAGAAATAATGATCACAAAACAGTGATTAAATTTTTAAAGGAAAATCTTTTGAGTCGATTTGGAATCCCTCGAGCCATTATCAGTGATGGAGGCAAACACTTTTGTAACAAACATTTTGAGTCTTTAATGAAGAAATATGGAGTCACACACAAAATTGCCACATCATACCACCCTCAAACAAGTGGTCAAGTTGAGTTAGCAAATAGGGAGATAAAACATATCTTGCAGAAAACGGTTAACCCTTATCGAAAAGATTAGTCTCTTAGACTAAATGATGCACTTTGGGCTTACCGCACTACATTCAAAACATCTTTGGCTATGTCTCCTTATCGTTTAGTTTATGGAAAACATTGCTACTTACCTATTGAACTTGAGAAAAAAGTATATTGGCCTATTAAAACTTTCAATTCTAACCTAAATGATGCTGGTGAATTACGCAAGTTGTAAATAAATGAATTTGAAGGATTAAGAAATGATGCATATGAAAATGCAAAATATCTTAAAGAAAAATCTAAAACCTTTCATGACAGACGATTTTTAAGAAGATCATTTGAAGTTGGTCAAAAGGTTTTGCTTTATAATTCTCGACTTCATTTATTTCCTGGCAAATGAAAATCAAAATGGAGTGGTCCATTAGTTATGAAACACGTGTATCCATATGGTGCCTTTGGCATTGAGAATCCTAGGAATGGTAATGTGTTTAAAGTAAATGGACAACATGTGAAACCATTATTAGAAAATACAGATTTTCAAAAAGACTTTGCCGTCCTTTTTGACCATTGTTACAAATGTGAGTAAACAAATCTTTTGCTTTTGACTTTATTTGTGTTTGCAGTTATTTTTTCATTTTTGTTCGCTTTTACGTTTTGATTTTTTGCAGGATTAATTTCTAGGTTCAGTTTTTGCTTGGTGTGTTTTGCTATATAACTCCGGTTAAGTGGCGGATAACGGTATTCCGTGACAATTCAAGTCAGTTTAATTCAGTTTCCCAAATAACTGATCCTCAAAACAAGGCATGGAAGAAATTTTGACAAACCTGAGAAAACATTTTCCATCGTTGCCCCAAAATGCTCTGAAAAAGATTTACAAAGCACATTCCGAAAGATTATGCTTACTGATGATAAACAACATTCCTGTTGAAATTTGCTGGTTGATCGAAGTTAAGGTACGTCTATCAGATGAGTTTGCTGATTCATTTATATCTTACATGCCTGGTTTTAGATGAAGTAACCTCGTAAGAAAATGAAGAGCTAAGAAGTTAGGTGTTACTTGTCACAAATGTGCACGTACAACTTGCAACACACGCTGTCGTTCTTTAGGAATGATGTCCAATAATCGGGAAGATAAAATTTTATTCATTAGGCATGGTTTGCATAGGGATTCATTGGATAATATCCTAATGACTCTTGATCCACATCCTAGTAGATATGTGCAAATGACAATTGACTGATAATGGCCACAATTTCAAAAAGAACATTCACAATATAGTCTTGGGAATCTGACTTTAAAAGACCCTGTTTGTCAATTTATAAGAAAATTGGATGGGAAACATATCCCGACCCATAAAGGGCGTTGAAGCCTTTTCTGGACGTAAAACCAAAGGAAGATGTGAGCCACAGTCACAACTACTAGTAAATATCCTTTTGTTTTTATTATCTTTTTCCTTCCGCATTTAATGTCTTTTGTAATTATTGTTGTTTACTTTTGATTTTTAAACCATTTGGATCTAATATCATTCACAAATACGCCGCCTTATACATTTAGGTGTATCATTGTGTTACCTTTTTGGGATCTATAAATATAAGCATTTGTTTTCCTTTTTTGCTTCAAAGCACTTATAAACATTCAAAAGAAAAATTCAGAGAGTGCATTAATGGCGTCACCTTCAACTATAAGATTCACAAATATTTATGTGTTTGGTGAAACTAACTATGGGAAATACAGAGAGTTTGTTGAGGCTGCAACTCATCTTGGTAAGGTTTTGGCTGAGCGAAATATACACCTAGTGTATGGAGGAGGTAACTTGGGATTAATGGAGTGTGTTTCACGAGCTACACGAGACGGAGATAGTCAAATTCAGGGTATTGTCCCAAAACCTATGGCCGAAGCAGACACCATCGGAAAGGCAAACGGCGAAGAGCTAGTTGTTTCAGGTATGCCTGAAAGATTGACTGTTATGTTACATCATGCTGATGCGTTTATAGCTTGGCCAGGTGGTTTTGAAACCTTAGAAGAAATCTTTACAATGGCATCCTGGGTACAACTACACATCCATGAGAAACCCATCGGTTTGTTGAATGTTAATAAATTTTATGATTGTTTTCTTTAATTTCTTGATCATGCTCAGAAAAATTATTACATTCCACATTCATTCCGAAAAATCTTTATTTCTGCTTCAAGTCCCCATGAGCTGATTGACCAGTTACAAGCTTTAAATTATGAGTCAGATCCCTCAACCTCCAAAATAGATTGGTCAATTGATGAAGAGAACAAGAAATGCAGAATTGATTTGAATCTCAGTTTGTAATTGTCCCATAGTTTTTATTAGGGGTGGGCATTAAGTTGCGATTCGAACCGATTCGAACCGAAAAAAGGGTATTCGATTCGTAAGGGTAATTCGGTTTAAAAATTAAAAACCGAATTGAACCGAATAAATCGAGTATATAATTAAAAATAAATCTAATATATTTAATATATTTAAGGGTAATATGTTTTTAACTGATTTATTTATTTTTAATATATTTTAAAGTTAAGTTTGATTTGGTTTTTTTTGTTATTCTAATGTCCAAAATTAGTATCCAATAACCCATTAATGTTAATTTTTTTTTTCAAAAAACCCATTAAGTTAGCCGGCTCATTAGGTCCAAAACCAAATTGAATCGATCCGAATCGAATCGATTAAAATAGGTTCAATTCAATTCGGTTCCTATTTCTTATTAGGTTTAAACCAATTCAATTTTGGATGAATCAAAATATTTTAGGTTCAATTGGGTTTGACCTAAAATCGAATCGAACCGAATCATGCACACCCTTAGTTTTTATGCATTTTATTTTCCTTTATTTTGTATTTCTTTTGTTATTTTGCAGGATTTTGTTGTTTTTCAAGTTGTTCAGGTGATATATTCTAAACCTTAACTCTTTCTAAAGACATTAGGGACAATGTCTAGAACTGGTTGTGGGGAGGGGATAGTTGATTCAATAACTTTTGTTTTTTTTTTAAAGTAAAAACAAACTTCTGACCATTTATTTTTTGTAAAGATGACCGAATAATGAGATATTTTAGATACTCCTGAGACGTATCTTTGTAGTTCTGATGTCCAAAAAATAAAAAATAAAAAATTAATAATAGTAATTATTTTTTAATAAATAATAATAATAATGATAATAAACTTTAAATAACAACAATAATAATAATGATGATAATAATAATAATAAATTTCAAAGTTTTGATGAGATATGGAAATCTAAAAAAAAAAAAAAGATCAGATTCAATGGACTAATTTCTTCAATTAAATTCTAAAAAAAATACCATCATCATTATCCATATTCAACCTCATCAAACTCAAAATTTAAATTTATTTAAAAAATTACTTATAAAATTTTAAAAATTCAAAATTTTCTATCATTATATCACCTAATATCCAAATTCTTTCTATCATACCGAATCTCATCGGTGAATCAACACCTGGGAAATACCCAACACTATAAACAAAAAGTAATATTAAAATAATTAAAAATTAAAACTAAATTAAAACTAAATAAAATAAAATAAAATTATAGATAAATTTAATTTAATTTAACAAAACCCACATCTCATCATCGTCTTTAAAAGAACCCACACTCATCATTACCATCTTCATCAAAACCTAGCCACCACCACCCTGTTCCACTGAAATCACAAACCAACTTTTAAATTTATTATTATTATTATTATTATTATTATTGTTATTATTATTATTTAAAAATTATTATTATTATTATTATTATTATTATTATTTGAAAAAAAAAATAAATAATAATAATTATTTATTTTTTTAGATATAAATCAAACATGTCAAAGAGTGTTTGTGTGATATTATTATATGTTTTTAGTTTTAATATAATTATTTATACAATTAAAGTGTGTAAATGTAATTTACCTTTGACTTCAGTTTTATTTTTATCGGACATTGTTAATAAACGAAAGTTTAGAAGATTTTATACTAAAAAAAAATAATAAAGGGATAAACAATCTAGTGAACATGAGAGGAATACAAATCCAAATTTGGAACGGACAATTTCTTAATAAATACAAAAATGAAAAATGATATTAGAAAAAGCAAAGCACTTGTACAAAACTGCATCAGTGGACACGTTTGGCAATCGAGTGAGTCTCTGAGACCCGACTCGTTCTCTTCTCTGTCACGTGAAGATAAATTGACATCATTAAACAGCTGGAATCCTCAATCATTCTGGCTCTTCTATAAATCGTCATGGCAAACGTCATTATGCCTTTGCCTTTAACACACAATATTTTTTATATTAATATATGAATCGTCGACGTCATATTATTAACCATTTATTTTTATGATTCATAATATGTTAATACTTCGCTTAATAAATCATTACTCTTTTTTAATAGCTTACAGAGAATACCGTTGATATTTTTTAAGTTTTTAAAATTTTCAAAAATTTAATCGAAATTTTTAAAGATTTAATCGAAATTTTTTAAAATTTAGATTTTAAACATTTTTATCGTAATCGATATTTATTATTATTATTATTATTTGTATACATCACTGCTTGACAGAATGACTTTCCATACTCTCTTCCACGACCATTGCTTTCTTCAATGGTTTGATTTATCTCTCTACTTTTTTTTTAAATACAATAGGATTATATCTCTCCATATATTATAAAAGTTATCCGATTAATGCGGTCATCTTCTAATTCATTTAAATCATATAAATCTAATTTAATTTAAATAAATAGATTGAAATATTATCCTATAATTATTTATACATAAATTTATATACCAAATTTGTAAAAAACAACTGTACCCATTATATAAATCCATTTACGCATCCTATGTAAAAAACAACTGTACCCATTATATAAATCCATTTACACATCCTAAGCTTTTTATGCCTGGCAATACTTTCAAATTTGGAATTTTAAAGTAACATGTTGAAACCACAAATCCTGCTAGTGACCTTTTCAGCACAAGGTCACATAAACCCTGGCCTTCAATTAGCCAAGCGACTTGTTAGCATTGGCGTGCAGGTGACCTTTGTCACAACCGTCTGCGCTATCCGCCGCATGAACAAGACCTCCGTACCTGAGGGTTTGACCTTCGGTTCCTTCTCCGATGGCTACGACGATGGCTTCAAACCCGGTGACGATCACCTCAACTACATGGCCGAGCTCAGGCGGGTTGGCTCCCAAACTCTCACTGAATTCGTTGTTGCAAGTACTGAACAAGGCAAGCACTACTCATGCATAGTTTATTCTATTCTTCTTCCATGGATCGAGAAGGTGGCCGCCGCTGTCAACATTCCCACCACACTCTTTTGGAATCAGACGGCCACCATGCTTGACATTTACTACTATTACTCCAATGGTTATGGGGATGTTATCAAAAACAACATCAATGATCCTTCGTTTTCGTTGAAGTTACAAGGATTACCGGAGCTAAACAGCCGTGACTTTCCATCGTTTTTTGTTTCTCCAAAGCCTTATCCTTTCGTTCTTCCATTATTTCAAGAACAGATAGAGATTCTTGATCAACAAAGCCACCCGAGAGTACTAGTTAACACCTTTGATGCGTTAGAATCTGAGGCCTTGAAAGCCATAAGTCATAAGTACAATATGGTCGGAATTGGACCGTTGATTCCATCTGCTTTCTTGGACGGGAAAGATCCATCCGATAAATGTTTTGGAGGTGATATTGTCAAGAATTCTTCTTCTATGGACTCCTACATGGAATGGCTTGACTCGAAGCCTGAATCATCAGTGATTTACGTGTCGTTCGGAAGCATGTCTGTGCTGTCGAAGCCACAAATGGAGGAAATGGCCCGGGGTTTGCTAGGAACAGGTCGGCCGTTCTTGTGGGTCATAAGAGAAAAGGAAGAAGAAGAAGAATTGAGTTGTATAAAAGAGTTGGAAGAGCAAGGGAAGATAGTGAGATGGTGCTCACAAGTGGAGGTTTTGTCTCACAAATCATTAGGCTGTTTTGTGACACATTGCGGATGGAACTCCACGTTTGAGAGCTTGTGTTCAGGGGTGCCGATGGTGGCGTTTCCGCAATGGACAGATCAAGCCACGAATGCCAAACTTGTTGAAGACGTGTGGAAGATTGGTGTTAGAGTTAATTTCAACGAAGATAAAGAGATAGTGGATGAGGATGAGATTTACAGGTGTTTGGAGTTGGTGATGGGAAGCAAAGAAATGGCAAGTAATGCCAATAAATGGATGGAGCTGGCAAGAGAAGCTGCCAAGGATGATGGTGGCTCTTCACATAAAAATCTTCAGGATTTTGTGGATCAGATTTCGCATGTCTAGATTGATCGATCACAGAATATACCATACATGATGTATGCATTATTGGTCCCGTAAATGTTTTTCATTTGCAGTTTTTCGAAAATTAAAATAAAAATAGAAACAATGTTTTTCGTTTCAGTTTCGAATTCTGAAAATGCGTCTGGTAGCATATACTGAAAGTTGTATTTTGAAAATGAAAACGGAAAAAACGTATCTGGTAAATTAACTGAAAACTATCATAAATTGAAATATCATTTTTTACATTTTGTTTAATATTATTACAATTAAACAAATTGATTAAATAGTTAATCAATACAATTTTTATATTGTAATTTTTAAATTAAACAAAAATAACACATCACAAATTAAAAAAAAAATCAAATAAACAATTAATCAAAACTTAGAAAAAGAAGAAGAAGAAAGGAAATTAGATCATTCAAGAAGAAGAAAAGAAGAAAAAGAAAGGAAGAAGAGCAAGGAAGAAGAGCAAAGAAGAAGAGGAAGAGGATCAAAGAAGGAGAATGATCGGAGAAGGAGAAAAAGATGATCGGAGAAGAAAAAGGTTCGAAAAAGAAAAAGAAAAAGAGGATTGAAGAAGAAGAAGAAGAAGGTTCAAAGAAGAAAGAGAAAATGATCGGAAAAGAAGAAAAAAAAATGCAAAAGAAAATATATAAAAAAAAAGTGAAAAAACAAAAACAAAAACAAAGAAAACATGTATTTTATGCTTTTTCAAAATTTTAACTGTTAAAACTAGGGCTGGTAATTCGGGTTCATGGGTCGGGTTGATCTCAACCCGACACGACCCGAATAATATTAACCCTAACCCGACACGACCCGTTTAATTAAACGGGTTGACCTTTTAAAACCCAATACGATACTAATAAATATACGGGTTAGACGGGTTGACCCGTAACACGTTTAATAATCTAATCGGGGTTATAATGAATCGGGTTTCAACCGTGTGACCTGTTTAACCCGAACCCGTTTAACACGGATAGTGTTGTATTGATGAGACCAAACCAAACAAAATTACAAATAACTTCTATGTTTTTGTTGAATGATCATACAATGGATCAACAAGATTTACATGTTATTAACCAAGTATTACACCGTTAAGAAGATAAAAAAAAGATTAAAGAACAAGATCGACCAAAATCCGCCGCCGTGAATTAAAGGAGTCCAGCTCGACCAAGATCCGCCGCCGTCTCTCCAAATCGGTCGCACATCAGTTGCTGCAGCTCTCCGGCATCGTCGCGGCATTGTCGCAGCACCGTCGCACCAACAACCTGATCCCACTCAGAATTCGTCGATCATCAGTTGCCGCTGCTCCGTCTCAGTTTCGTCGATCATCAGTCGCCGCTGCTCCGCCATCGATTTCAGTCACCGCTGGTCAGATTTCTGCCGCTGGTCATTAGATTTCCGCCGTCGATCATCAGTCGCCGCTGATTGAGAGGATATCTGAATTTTAAAATAAAATAGAGCAGTCGAGCATAGTGAAATGAAGAAAAAAAAAAGAAAGAGTGAAAGGGAGAGGGTGAGATGTGATTTTGGTGAAGTTAGGGTTAAGGATTTGAGAGTGTTAGTGTGATGGCTGCTGTTGTAACCTAAGAATGCTTTTATATAGTATGCCAAAAGTCATTTATAACCCTTGTAATAAAAACAATTATAAATGTATCTATATGACTAAACGGGTTAAACGGGTCACTCGTGAACCCGTTTAGTCAAACCCGGCACGACCCATATAATAAACGGGTTATACGGGTTGACCCGATTATGATCCGAACCTGTTAAGAAGCCAACCCAACCCGTTTAAGTACCTCGGGTTCGTGTCGGGTTGACGGGTTACGGGTCGATTTTGCCGGCTCTAGTTAAAACTGATTTTGTTTTTTATTTTTTGAAAATAAAATGAAAAATGGTTAACGAACGCAAATTCGAAATCATTTTTATAAAATAAAAACGAACACGAACCGAAAAACAGCTGCTGGACAAGAACTTATTTTTACGACTCATTTGATTTTCCTTTTTTTTTCTTTATTTCTTAAAAGGAAAATGAAAAATGATTACCAAATCCGTTTTTTAAAAACAAAAATAAAAATACTCCTAAAATACATTACTGGATAACTCCATAGTGTTTTATGAGAAAATAAAAAGAAGAATTTTCACTTTAAAATAGGGGGAAATACACGAGACTGCTTGAATTTGGTATAATCTATTCAAACATGTTGTTAAATTTTTGACTAATAAAAATGACAAATTACTTATATAGTTATATATAGTTATTCAAATTTACAAACGAAGATAAAGATTATATATATATAAAAGAAGTAAATAGCTAGAAATAGCCATATAATCAAGACGCTTTCTAAATTTGTCAACATGTAACATTTTTATTGTGTTTATCAACTTTTTCCTTGAATTTACAAAAGGGCCATAGTCATAAATAGCCATAAAATTAACGAAGTATATAAAAATATCATTTCTCAATAACTTTTTTTTTTTTTTATCAAAATGAAATGATTTTAGACAAACATGCCCTTAGTGCAAATATCAAAGATAACAACTTTTTTTTAATCATCTTCATTGCCTTCATCAATGGAGTTCTATTCAGACCTCCATATGGAGGTTTGTTCGACCTCCATTGATGGAAATATGTTCGATCTCCATCACACGTAAGGATAACACTTTTTTTAATCATCTTCATCACCTTAGAGATTGAAAAATAGAAAATTTGAAGTTTACAGAAACATTACACTTTGAAATGTAATTTTAACGTGTAATCCTTTTATAATTTCAACGTGTAAAAATACATTTCAGCATGTAAAAATGTATTTCAGCGTGTAAAGATACATTCCAATGTGTAAATATTTTCAGTTGTTAATATTTTAGCATGTAAAGATTTCCATCGTGAAATCATGTTGATATTTCAGCGTGAAACGAAAAACTTTCAAAGGACTTTTGAAGGGGCAAATGATATTAGATTTTCGCCCGTAATATATTGTTGGAATCGTTTTGACGAGGAGAACAATATTTTAAAGAGAAAATATAGAAAAAAAGTTTTAGATAGAGAAACATGACAAAAAGAACTTATGAAAGAGAGAAAATATTGTGTCAAAGAATAAAATGTAAAGGTAGATTAGGGCAATCTTGACCAAAAAACATTTTTCTTGGATAAAAAAAGAAAAAATATTGGGATGTCATAGCTCTCTATTCTGCATTAATCTTCAGGTCAAAATGAGGAATTTTGCCTTTACAAAACTACCACTCTACTTTGTTTTGCTTTTATTTATAAAAAAGAGTAATTATACAAACGTTCCTCGGTTTAGGCCTAATTACACATTTGGACTTTTTACCAAATATTATACAAACATCACATACTATCAGTTGACTTTCATCCAAACTAACCGTTGATCAGATTTTTAGTATTAAAAGTTCAAAATACCCTTAGTTACTTATTTACACTTTATTTTGTTCCCCTTAAAATAAAATGAATCATATAAGCATGCAAATATTTTTTTTATATATTTTTCAAATAAATTTTAAAAGACAAAAATATATAAAACAAAAAAATTTAGACTTTAAAAAAATTAGAAAAAAGAACAGAAGAAATTTTTTTAGAAAAATATGGAGAACATATCTCAAATATGCTATTGATGGGACTTGGATCTACAATCATGAAAAACAAAACTAGATTTTAAGTTTAACATTAAAATACAATCATTATTGAGGATTCATAAATCAACAAACCACAATTATATTCATTTTTCAATCATCAATAGGATTCCATTCAAACCACAAGATTTTTAGCAATAAACGGGATTCCATAATTTTATTCAATTTTCAGTCATCAACCCACAATTATATTCAATTTTCAATTGTCAATAGGATTCCATTCAAGCCACAAGATTTTTAGCAATAAACGGGATTCCATAATTTTATTCAATTTTCAGCCATCAATAATGATTGTATTTTAATGTTAAACTTAAAATCTAGTTTTGTATTATATGATTATGGATCCAAATCCCAGCAATGGCGTATTTGATATCCGTTCTCCATTTCATTTCTTAAACAAAAATATATATTCCTTTTATTAAAGTCTAAATTTTTTGTTTTATATATTCTTGTCTTTTAAAATTTGTTTGAAAATATATATAATTAATTTTTTATTTGCATTTTTATATAATTTATTTGATTTTAAGGAGAACAAAATAAAGTATAAATAAGTAACTAAAGATATTTTAGACTTTTAATACTAAAAATTTGGTCAACAACTAGTTTGGATGGAAGTCAACTGATGGTAGAGAATGTTTGTGTCATATTTGGTAAAAGTTTCATATGTGTGTAAGTATGTCTAAACTCGGGGAATGTTTGTGCAATTACTCCTAAAAAAAATTAAGAGGTATTAACAATTCAGTCCCTAAGGGGTATTATTAGTTTGGTTTCTTAATTTTCATAAATACATCGAATAGGTCCCTTTGTCCAAAAATAAAATGGTCAAAGGTGTCCGAATTTATAAATTGGCCCATTTACCCCTAACTTAAAATAAATCAAAATAAAAATTAAAGAGATGGATATCCATTTTAGAGATGGACAGTGGAGATATAAAGATTAAAAAAGAATTAAAGAAACAAATTAAAAGAAAAAGAAAAAGTGAGATCTTCGTTGTCCATCTATGAGTTAGACGGTTAAGTTTAAAAAATATATATTAAAACATAATAATAATAATAGTAATAATAATAGTAATAATAATACTAATAATTGTTGACGGTGATTTTTAAATTAACCACTCTTCATACATATAATGTGAATGAAAAAATTAAACTGTAAATCAAAATAAACAAAAACCGAGAAGCAAAACAAGATTTTACGTGGTAAAACTCCAAGACGAGGAAACATCCACGGTTGCCAATAGCGGCAAGAGAAAAAAAAAATCCATTAAATTGACAAAAGAAGACACCCACAATCTTGCCTACTCTATTTTATGCTTAATTGACAGTCACCCTTTTATCGGTGTTATTATGGCATATTTATACATCCATAAAACCCTAATTCTTGATGTACAAGTAAGGAAAGTTCATGTAGTTAAAACTCTAACTTATTGAAGTCGTGTTATTCTTCTTTTTTGCTTTGCGTTGATTGTGTTTTGACTGTAATAGATCTCTTGCCTAATCTAGACTATGATATTTACAAGGAATTTTACTTCCTCATCAAAGTACTTCTAGACATCTTATTTCAGTAGACTCATTCTCTACGTGCTTTGAGCCATGACTTCATTAAATCTAAATGATGTCCATGTGTCATGCAACCGACCATCTGTTGAACCTGACCAGATCTGCTTTTCTACGATCGGTGGTCTCACCAGATCATGACCTTAGTCTTGACCATCGTGACAGCCCTGATCGGGTTTTCCTGCCTGATTGTTTGTGTTGTCTTGGTCGGGAAGGGGGGGGGGGGGGGAGGGTTGAAGAGTGCTATTTGGTTAACTTGGGTTTGTTCGATCGGGTTGTCTTTTGATGACATGGCATATCCGACCCTTATCTTTTGCTACCGTGTCATATCGTCCAAATTTTACCACTAACTATACTCCTTTAAACATACGAGATCGAGTTTCTCGTTCCAAACGGACTTTACTCGACGAAGTGTGTTTAATTCATTCTTTTTTCCTGTCTTGTAGCTCATTAATGTTCATTTATTGTTTTACAGCTAAGCATCGATGTCAATCAAGCTTATTTCGGTTGATGATCAGAGTGATTTATATACATTTTGAGATTCCCATTTCCTAGCTTTTGTTTTTGTTTTCGAGCATATTTTGGTATTTGAAATTCCCTAGAAAATGTGTCTATAAATCTAGATGGAGGGGGGGGGGGGGGGGGGGGGGGGGGTGAATAGGTTTTAATTCTATTGATTACCAATTTCACGAATTAATCAATATTAGCAGAACTACCCCACTCTACCAAGTGTTTAAATAAATGACAATAAAAATAAAGCAAAAACAACACGTAATATATACGTAGAAACCCTCAAAATGAGAAAAACCACAAACTGTTTAGTACGCCACACTCGATCCTCAAAATCCACTATTGAATGAAAGTTTACAACTTAGGTTGACCTCCCGTCACACCCAATACAGTTACTAACCCTTTTACTCTACCCGATGTGTGCACTAACCACTTAGCCACAAGCTTAATCAACAATGAAGAGATAATGACAATCTAAGTGAATATGCAAGAATATTCTATATGCAAAGATGCTAGGTCAAAACATTCATACTTATCTAGGATTAATAATGACAAGAAAAACAAATCCTAGATATCAAGGTTCTAAATACAAAGGCAAGAAGAATTAGCTAGAAGGGTAAAACCGTCCTAAATTCTAGCTATCACTAATCAATACTCTCAACCAACAACCAATACCCCAAGCATGTCATAAAAGCTATTAAGCACACAAGCACGCATTTAATTTGTAATAAAAATTAGAACCTAGGTATACATGTCATAGTAATGAAACTATAAAGTCTAGAGCATGTAGAACATACCTAGTCAAGAACAAACAAGAGACCCATGCTTGAAAGATGCTTGATGATTATGTTTTGATGTTTGATGATTATGTTTTGATGTTTGATTGAATAAAAATGGCTTCTTGGAGCTTCTCTCACTAAGAAAATCTTATCTCTCTTAAAATAGGTTTGGAAGCTCTAAAAAACGAGTTGAAAGAAGATGACATATTTATATAAGCCCCTAAACAAAACTATGTCGTTTTAAAAACATAGCCAAAAATGTTGTAGTGCGTGGGTCCATACCCGCGCAATGACCAGTGCATTTCAGTGCATAACCGTGCATACTTGTGTAAATGTCTGCGTATGACTGGAGCAGAGAGACAAAAAAATCATCACCCAATGCAATGCACGGGTCCCAAACCATGTAAGTGTCTGCGAATTGACCTGACACTGAGAAACAACATATTGTCACCCAACCTACTAGGCGTGTACTGCACGGGTAGCCACCCGTGCACTTCCCTATTAACAAAAGGGTTTAAAGGGACACAAGCAAGACTAAACACAAAGCAATCCAAGCAAGCATGAGATAGACAAATAAAGCACACACAAAGGAAAATAAGCACTAATGTAAGGTAATTAAGACATGTATGAGAGTGAGTGTGTGCACTAAAAACTCTTCAAAGTAATTAAACAAGTGATATACCTTTGAAGCTTAACCTTGATCACGAGCAAATCCGGCCTAAACTACCCTTACATAATTATCCATAAATGTGGTTTGTCAATCGAAATAAGCCAATCAAAAATCGAGGAACTTACAATCTCCCCCTTTGGCTATTTCGTGACAAAACCACTCACTCACAAAATATCCTCACAATAAAAAGAACAATAAGAGGTCAACAGACACATTCTATATTATAAGAGATACTAAAAGCTAAATCTTCAAATCTTCTATCTCTTGTAGAATGATCAACCCTACAAAACAAAGAACTACACTTTCCAAGACAAGCGTATGTGAGGGATCAAGATATATAAAAAAATGCAATTTGCATGAAATAGAAACAAGTAACATGCAAACAACAATCCACATGCAAATGCTCCCCCTAAAATAGTCAACTCCCCCTAAAAAGTCATTCTCCTCTTATATGCAAAAGCAACACAAATTCCTCTTAAATCCAATAATACTCCCCCTTTTGGTCACAAGATAGGCAAAGAAGTATTCCTCAACTGGGACACTTTAACAAAGAGATATTTGCAATGTAAATGCTTAATCATGTACAACAACTTTATTCAATTTAATTAAGAGACAGAAATCCAAAGAAGTTTGATTTTTGGATCATGTGTGAAAAGATTGATTTGAATGAAATACATGCAACATCAACTTCCAAAAGCATGGTATTTGGTAAAGAAAAAAAAACACATGAGGTTCCAAGAGAACTCAAACCAATTTGCACCAATTTTTCAATGGAAAACAAGATATAGTTTAACAAAAGATAAGAACAACTATCAAGCTTTACACGTTAAACAAGACATTAGCGACTATTGCGCCCTTTTAGATTTTTCCGGGTAAAATCCTCATATGATAGTAGCCTTGTTCAACAAGTAAAGAGAGAGAGACTATTGGATTGTGAAATCCTAGCAATGGATACAATATCCTTATTGATTGATGTCTCAAAAGTCACTCTCACACAAATTTGCAATCATTTTAAGGCATTCAATAAATTCATCATGCATATCAATTTAAGCATGTCAAGATCAAATTTTCATAAACATGGATATAAACTTTGGGTCAATCAAATGTACTTCTCAATCAAATTTCCTAGTCCAAAAATGCATGTTTGAACACAAATGAGACATGCATTTCAAATAAGGCTAAAAAAACACACACACACACTTACTTATTGAATAAAAATTCATATAATAATATATGCACCAAGGATACTCAAGCAATTATTTAAAGAGCATAAAATTGAAAAATTATTTGCTTATTGAAATGCAAGTTCGCTCTCTTTGCCTGAGCTCCCCATATGGGGTCAAACACCAAAACTCATCAATGCATATGGAAAATCCCAATAGACCTACTAAGAGATTTAAACTTATTTGAATCTAATGATTTAGTAAAAAAGTGTGCTAGTTGAACATTTGTGCCCACATGTTCAAGTACAATGCATTTGCTCTCAACTAGCTCTCTAATGAAATGATGTCTATTGTCAATATGCTTGGTTCTAGAATGTTGGACAAGACTTTTTGAAATATTAATGACACTCATGTTATCACAATAAAGAGTTAGAGTACCTTGCTCAAAGCCATAATCCACAAGCATTTGCTTCATCTATATGAGTTGTGTGCAAGCACTTTCAGCGCTATATACTCGGCCTCGGCTGTGGATAAGGATATGGAATTTTGCTTCTTGTAAAACCGTGACACAAGATTGTTCCCTAGGAAGAAGCAACCACCCGATGTACTCTTCCTATCATCACAATTACCTGCCCAATCTGTATCACTAAAGCCAACTAAGCTAGAATTAGTGTCAAAAGAGTACCATATTCCATAGTTGGATGTCCATTCACATATCGAATGATTCTCTTCATAGAGGAGAGATGAGATTCCTTGGGATTGGTTTGATACCTAGCACACACACCAACACTAAAAGCTATATCGGGCCTACTAGCCATCAAGTATAGCAAGCTCCCTATCATGCCCCGATATAGGCTTTAATCCACACTTTTCCCACTAGCATCCTTGCTAAGTTTCAATGTGGTACTTATAGGAGTGTCATAATGCTTAGCATTCTCAAGGCCAAATTTCTTCACTAGGTTCTTGACATATTTAGCTTGGGATATGAATATCCCATCATGCATTTGCTTGATTTACAAGCCTATGAAGTAATTTAGTTCACCAACCATGCTCATTTCAAACTCATGAGTCATGACATCAACAAATAGTTTAACTTTCAAGTTGTTGGTGGAACCAAAAACGATGTCATCAATATAAATTTGAGCTCTGAATAACTCATCTTTAGTACACTTGATGAACAAAGTCTTGTCAACACTTCTTCTAGAGTAGCCATTGTCAACAGGATAAAGAGTGAGGCGCTCATACCAAGCTCTCGGTGCTTATTTCAATGCATATAATGCCTTTTTGAGGCGATAAACATGATTGGGGTGGTATGGATCCACAAACCTCTTGGGTTGCTCAACGAACACTTTCTCTTACAAGAAGCCATTGAGAAGGCACTATTAACATCTATTTGATGCAATTTAAACTTGTACACATAATATATGGATAAGAGAAGCCTAATGAACTCTAATCGGGCAACGGGAGCAAAAGTCTCCTCAAAGTTGATACCCTCAATTTGAGAGTACCCTTGTGCTACAAGTCTAGCCTTGTTCCGTACAATGTTGCCATCCTCAACGGATTTGTTCTTATAGACCCATTTGGTGCCTATCACATTAGTGTTCTTAGGCCTAGGAACTAGAGTTTAAACCTCATTACTTTCAAATTGGTTTAGCTATTCTTGCATATCAAGGACCCAAAACTCATCACTTAAGGCTTCATCAACCTTTTTGGGTTCAATTTAAGAGGTGTAACAAGTATAGCTAATTTGACTGGCTAATTGACGCCTAGTCCTAACACCCTCATTCACATCTCCACGAATGTCACTCTTGTTATGGAGATGTCTAACCCAAAGAGCGGGTTTCTTTAGAGTCCAAAGTAGGATCTCTATCAAAAGATTAAGAGACCTCTTTTTCAAGAATTGACCTTTCATCACTTGAAGTCTCACCAATCTTCTCCAAGGGAGGATCATCAAACACATTAATCTCCTAATCATGGTTACTAACCTTAGGCCTACAATCATCTATGACCACATTAGATGATTCCGTAACACTTTGTGTCTTCAAATTAAAAACTCTATAGGCCTTACTATTTAGGGCATAGCCAATGAAAATCCCCTTATCACTCTTAGCATCAAACTTGCCAAGTTGATCACGGTCAGTTAGAATGTAACACTTGTTTTCAAATGAGTGGAAGTAGCTAACATTTGGCATTTGGCTTCCTACCCTTCCATAGTTCATAGGAGGTTTGCCTAGTACCGAACACCTTAAAAACACTCTATTTCTTATATAACAAGTTGTATTCACGGCCTCAGCCTAAAGATTCCTAAGAACATTGTTGCTAAACAATATCACACGAGCCATCTCTTGGAGGACCCTATTCTTCCTCTCTACAACCTCATTTTATTGAGGAGTTCGAGGAGCCGAGAACTCATGGGAGATGCCAAGACTATCATAAAAAATTTCAAAGCAAACATTTTCAAATTCTCTTCCATGGTCACTCTTAATTATCTTAATGCATTTTATGTGAGAATCCTTCTCATTTTGAATTTTCGTACAAAGCATTTTAAAATTTTCAAAAGTTTCAGATTTTTCTCTAAGAAAGTAGGTCCATGTAAATCTATAAAAATCATCAACATACACAAAGATATACCTCTTGCTACCGAGACTCTCGATTTGCATTGGACCTATAAGATCCATATGAAGAAGCTCTAGTGGCTCCTAGGTGGTGAGATACTTACCCTTCTTATGCACACTCTTAGTTTGCTTTCCTTGTTGACAAAGTCCACACACTCCCTCAATCCTTTTCCCAAACTTAGGAAGGCCTCTCATAACATTCAACCTCTCAAGAACTTTCAAGTCTTTGAAATTTATATGACCTAACCTTTGATGCCACAATTCAACTTGATCACAACTAGACAAATTACAAGAGATGTCATTGGAATCAAGACAATAACAATTTTCACTTGATCTCTTGCCTTTCAATAAAAACTTGTCCATCTTCTTTTAGAATAGAGCAATCAACTTTGCCAAACATAATCGAAAGCCCTTCATCACTCAAATGTGATATGCTAATAAGATTGACTTGAAAGCCATATATATAAAGAGCATTGGGTAAGGAGGGCAAACCTGGTATAGATATATTTGCTTTTCCTAGAACCTTCTTACGTGAACCATCACCAAAGGTGACAAATTCACCATCCTCCATAACAAGAGTCTTAAAGAAACTTTTATTTCTGGTCATGTGCCTAGAACAACCACTATCAAGATACCAAGTGTTAGAGGCTTTAGCCTTTAAGGCCACTCGGGCCACATGGTAAAAATACTCATTTTTTCTAGTCCATCTAGTAGCAACATTATCATTTCTAGGAGCCTTGAGTTCATTTGCTCTAAAATTCCTAGGTGCATGCATTTATGCTCTTCTAAGCATATTCTTCTCAATCATGCTTTCAAAACGACACAACTTAATAAATTTAAAACAATTTGGCCTTTTGTGACCTTCAACACGACAATAATGGCAAATGGGAGTAAAGTAATAGTTCATACCATATCCTTATGCAAGCATGGAAAACTTTCCTCTCCTTTGAGTTGTCCTTTGGTGTTGAGCCGAATCTCTTCTTTGAAACACCATTTGTGGTTGAGCCAAATTAGCTTTCCTTTTTGGTTGTAGGTGAAAAGTCCTTTGTTGACTTTGAGAGAGCCTTGGAAGTTGAGGTCTTGTTTGATGAGCTCTAGCTTTTTATGGATGAGCTTTAGTTTGAGGCTTTGTTAGAGCCTTCATTTGAGCTTGCTTTGATGATTCTCCTACTTCGACTGATCTCATTGGTTGGTGTGAAGCTTGAACTTCTCTAAACTCTTGACTCTTGACAAAGATGGTCTTCTTCAAGGAAGTGGCATCTTTGCCTTCAACATATCCTAGGTCTTTCTTATCACTAGGACTCTTCCCATTTGATAGCATCTTGTCAAGTTTATCGGTTCTGGATGTCATCTTGGCAGCCAAATCTTTTGCTTCCCTAAGCTCAATCTTCAAGTTCTCTTCACTCTTCTTAGTGATCATAAGCTCCAATTTCAAGCTTTCTTCTAACTCTTTTCCACTTTTACTTTCTCACTCAAATGAGTTACCTTAGAAGTCAACTCGAGATTCTATTTTTTCAACTCTTGAATCTCCTTCTTCTTCTTCAATCTGGACTTTTCAAAGAACTTCATCATCAATCTCATACCTAGAGTTAGAAGAGGTACACTCATCACTAGAGCCATGTACTTCTTCCTTATCGCTCATAACTTCCTTGCCATTATGAGATGTTGTGAAGGTAATGAAGTTTGCAACTCTATCTTCATCATCCGAAGATTTTTCTCCCTCTTCTAAGTCTTTGATATCCCTCTAAGTGGCCACAATTGCCTTCTTTTTCTTCTTTTCTTCTTTTTCTTCAAATTGGCACATTCTAGAGCAATGTGACCAAAGCCACTACATTCATAGCATTGAATGCCCTTCTTAGAGTCACTATTTTGAGACCTTTCCATCTTCTTGAAGGGAGTTTTCTTCTTCACTTCCTTTCCCTTGGACCCAAATCCTTTCATCTCAAACTTCATGAATTTCTTGAATCTTCTAACCATGAGGGTTATTTCTTCATCCAAGTCCTCTTTCTCCTCTTCAACCTTGGAGGTCTTCAAGGCAATACTCTTTTGCTTCTTTGGAGGTATGGGTATGGTGGTCCATCTTGACTCATAAGCTAGAAGTCTTCCAATGACTTCATTTGGCTTCATATTCTTATACTCATTATTCTCCTCAAGTGCTATCACCTTTGATTCGAACCTTGACGGAAGTGACCTCATAATTTTTTGCTTGATTCTCCTATCCGAATAGGGGTTACCAAGTTGATGGCTTTGGTTGACGATATCCATCAACTTCACTTGAAAGTCATTGAAGCATTCATTCTCCTTCATCCTTATCATCTCAAATTACATTTGAAGAACTTGGAACTTTGAGTCCTTGACTACTTCGGTTCCCTCATGAGCCATTTGAAGAATGCCCCAAGCCTCATTTGCAATCATAGTGTTTTGACCAACTTGTATTGATTATCGTCCATCGCGCAAAGGATGGCATGCATAGCCTTGTTAATCCATTTGGTTACTTCAAACTCTTGAGTACTCCAACTAGACTTAGGCTTGAGAGCTTGTACACCATCAGTAGTCGTCTTCAAAAGAGCATAACCATCTTTTACTACCATCCAAGCCCGGTCATCAATCTTGCAAAGATATGATTCCATCTTGCCCTTCTAAGACGCGTAATTCACCCCATTGAGCAAAAGAGGTCTTGTGCTTGAGGCTCCCTCATGACTACCACTTTTTTCACTCATAGTGTTTGAGGGTAATGAATGTATTGCAAATGCAATTTCACACAACAAAAAATAAACAATCAAAATGCACACAGAGCACGGATCACCTGAGTATATCTAGGCACATGCTCTAATACCAATTGAAATTCTAAAGAAAGTGTGTGTCTATAAACCTAGAGGGGGGAGGGGTGAATGGGTTTTAATTCGATTGATTACCAATTTTGTGAATAAATCAATATTAATAGAACTACCTCACTCTACCAAGTGTTCAGATAAATAACAATAAACATAAAGCAATAACAACATGCAATATATACATGAAAACTCTCAAAATGGGAAAAACCACGGGGTTGTTCAGTACGCCACACTCGATTCTCAAAATCCACTATTCAATGACAGTTTACTACCTAGGTTGACCTTCCGTCACACCCAATACGGTTACTAACCCTTTCACTCTACCCGACAGGCCTTTTATAGTGATTTTGGATCACTAACCTTGTGCGCTAACCACTTAGCCACAAGCTTAATCAACAATGAAAAGATAATGGCAACCTAAGTTAATATGTAAGAATATTCTATATGCAAAGATCCTAAGTCAAAACATTCATGCTTATCTAGGATTAATAATGACAAGAAAAGAAAATCCTAGATATCAATGTTCCTAATGCAAAGGCAAGAAGAATTAGCTAGATGGGTAAAACCGTCCTAAATTCTAGCTATCACTAATCAATACTCTCAACCAATAACCATTACCACAAGCATGTCATAAAAGCTATTAAGTACACAAGCACACATTTAATTTGCAATAAAAGTTAGAACCTAGGTATACATGTCATAGTAATGAAACTATAAAGTCTAGAGCATGTAGAACATACCTAGTCATGAACAAATAAGAGACCCATGCTTGAAAGATGCTTGATGATTATGTTTTGATGTTTGATTGAGTAAAAATGACTTCTTGGAGCTTCTCTCACTAAGAAAATCTTATCTCTCTCTTAAAATAGGTTTGGAAGCTCTAAACAATGAGTTGAGAGAAGATGACATATTTATATAAGCCTTAAACGAAACTACGTCGTTTTAAAAACATAGCCAAAAATGTTGTAGTGCACGAGTCCATACCCGCTCAGTGACCAGCGCATGGCCGCGTATACTTGTACAAATGTCCGCGCATGACTTGAGACCGAGAGATGAAAAAATCATCACCCAGTGTAATACGTGGGTCCCAAACAGTGCAAGTGTCCGTACATTGACCTGACATCGAGAAGCAATATATTGTCACCTAGCCTACTACGCAGGTACTGCACAGGTAGCCACACGCGCATAACCCGCGCACTTCCCTGTTAACAAAGGGATCAAAGGGACACAAACAAGAGATAGACAAATAAAGGACACACAAAGGAAAATAAGCACTAATGCAAGGTAATTAAGACATGCATGAGAGTGAGTGTGTGCACTAAAAACTCTTCAATGTAATTAAGTAAGTGACGACCCATAATTACATTTTTTAACCATTTTCTTAGGGGTATTCTTATCTTTTCACCCCAAAGTCATGCTCTAACCTCCCACACTATAAATACCCCATTTTCTCCTCATTCTTCCGAATTTTCTTCCTTTTTTCTCTCTCTTTCACGCCTAAAAAATTCTCTCTCTTCATCACCTTCTTCTTTTTTTTCTTCTTCTTCACCAATGAAAGAGTGATTAAAGGTCCCATGGAGGTTTTTCCTCCATGGGAGCTCACTATACACCTCCACCACCTATATATACACTTTATCCACCAAATTGAGAGTAGATTGTAAGGAGATAAAAAGGGTCTTTGACCAAAAACGAGCCAAGCATCGAAATGAGCTCTTGAAGGAGTTTTCTACAAGGATTGTATCTCTATTTACTCATTCTCTTAGTATTTCTTGCTTTCTTAATTGTGTATCACGAATTTGGGGATAATGTGAACCTTGTATTGTGTAATAAATGTATTGATTATTCTTAAATTCTTTAGGTTTTGTTCTAGTATTTGATTTAAGCATAATTTCTCTCATATTATGATATGCATGTGTTTGGATGGTCAAAATTGATATGTATTCATGAATGGGATTAGAATTAGAGTAATTTAATTTCTCATGATTGTTTGTATGTTGATGAATGAACCTAAATACCAAGTTTAGAGTGATTTGAGTGTTTGAGTTTTAGCTCCAAAGAATGAGTGGAGCTTGGTTGATTATGCATTCACATTTTAGATTAGGCTTTTGTTCTTTACTCTTATGCTTAATGTGCCTTGTTTCAAGGCACAATTGCTCATCACATGGCTTGAGTTAGGGTGATGAATTGATTTTAGTGAATGCCTTACTCAAGAGAATGAACACTTAATTCAATTGCATGTTCTTTATGTCTAACAATCAACATTGATGCATATAGTTATATGGTAAGCTTATTTCCATTTTAGCCATCCATCTTAGGGAGTTTAAAGAGATTAGGAGAGAGCCCTCACTTTGGTTGAGAGGGTTGTACATTCATAAGATTGGAGAACACCGTAATCATATAGTGGTGAGGACATCTTGGATTAACACCCGAGAAACCCGGTGTTCGATTCCGAGTTATGGATGAGGTGTCTCCTTTCTATCCATTTTGTATTCCTTTCCTTGTATCTGTGTCTCTTATTCGATGTGTACCTTCATTCATTAGGAATTTGATATAATCCTAGTATTGTAGCCTTTTTCTTGTCATTAGTTTATGTGACCCTTCGAAATGTTTTAAGCCTTTGAGTGGTTAGCCACCATTTGATTAAACCTAGGTTTTGTGTGAAGAACCGAGAGGTGAAGTACTCAACATGCATTTAGTAGATTGGAAACTACATGTAGAGTCTGTGCTTGGTTTTACACGTATTGTTGCTATGTGTGTCTCATTGTTCTTAATGAACTTGAGTACAGTTCGGGCAACCATCGAGGGATGTTGCTGTGCATATCGGTATAGTTAATTGTTGCTGGTGTGAGGATAATTTGCGATGATTAAGTGAACACGGTATCAACTTTAGCTATGCATGCTGTATGAAATTGTGTGACTACTATAGAGGAGTTATTTGCTTAGTGTGACCATTTACATTCTACATCACTTCATTTCATCCTATCATTGTACATATTGTTTATTTATGTAGTTTGTTAGGATAGTTTATCATTTACTTTTCCACAATACTTTTACATACATAACACATGAGTCCGCTCGACGTGTTGTATTAATAGCTAGAACTGAGAGACGGTCGGTGAATCCACCTCATTGTGGAGCAACCCCTTGCTTGCCGCTGTGCTAGTCTCTGTGACGTGCACCCTTGCGAGGCTGAACTTAAATGTTCATATTTGACGACACTGCAACGACATGTCCATCAAATTGGTGCCGCTGTCGAGGAGGTAGCGTATTCATTGATTGTTGATAGTTTTTGCTTCTTTTTACTACTTTTTTTATTTCTTTACGGAGTAAATAGTTATGTTGAAAATAAGCATGTCCCTTATTCATGTCTTTCTATGTGTGATCAATAATGTTTAGGCTAGGTTTGGGAGGTGTTGGTCGTGTTTTGTTATTTTATTTATAGCATATGCATTTGATTGTCTTTTAGTTGTGCTTGTGCAAGGAACGAAAATTTTCAGGTTTCATGGATCGCACGACTCATGAGAAGGTGTGCACCTATCGCACCGCAACAACTCTCCAAGTGAAACGGCAATGCCATAAAGGCCATGTGGATGCAGCCATAATAGGTATCCTCTAAATTTTGAGCTTCAATTTGAGTGCTTGTAGAGTAGTTGTCGACTTGTACGAGAATTGCATATACGCTTAATGTTAGGAATGCTTTGCCTATTTCTTTTAATTTCCTTTTTGTTTAGATCTAAGAGTGGATTTGTTTTGTGCTTAGATCTTAGGGTGTTTGTTTTAGAAAATTTTCAAATGTCTACTATAAGTGTCCTGTTTTGAATATTTTTATGGCAAATGTTTCTTTAAAAATGTACTAATCGGTGAGGAAATTAATTTTTCCGCCCAGCTGCATTCTTTTATTTTTCGTTACGATTTTGAATATATAAATAAAGTAAAATTCTAGGCGACGGTTTTAAAGTTATGATCATTTCTTCGACCAAAGGTCAAGGGAGATGCCAACTGCACTTACACTTTTTTCACTATCCATTTTCACACTTTCCAATTCGAATTTTGAAATATTTTCTAAATGAAAAGTGTGTATTTATATGTCTACTTGATGGTGTAAAAATTTTATCAAATGATTTTATATGTTTCTGGTCTCTATGTTAAGTTGTTTTCTTTTGTGTGCTGGTAGAGACATGTATTGTATGCTTTTAGATCCGTACATCAATTAAATTTGCTTGTACAGTGCCAATCTTTTGAGGTTGAGGTGGATAAAACTCTTTGCTTGTTTAGCTTTTGAAAATAGTGGAAACTACCCGTGAGCTACACTTAAGCCTAAAAAGCAAAATTTATGGGTTTTGTTTCTACTCTTTAAACACTTTTCGATTTTGTTCTTCATTGTGATACATGGATTTTGCATTGATTGCCATAGAACTGCTCATGTGGACTACTTGTTGAGATTTATATTCCCTTGCTAGATGGATTTTTAGAAATGATTTTGGATTTGAGTATGTTTTTAAACTCTATATAGAGCCCAAACACTCCCATGTCCCTATGAGTGCTTACATTGTGACAATTGAGGCCAATCACTAAACCTCCGTACACCAACATAACCCAAACACAAACCATTCCCTAGTTATTGATCATGTTAAGGTGTATAGCTTTGGAGAAGTTCTATCTTGCTCTAAATTTTATAGAAATGTGTACTTAGGTAAATATGTGTATATGTGCAAAGGCAAAGGCTTATATATATAAAAAAGAACAAGTGTGAATTATAAACACTTAAGCCTCAAAGTTCTTCTAATGACAAGTTACTCACAAATGAGTACAAATGTAGCACAATTATGTAATGTAAAGTGTATAGCCTAGACACTTGTAATTCAATATATTTTAAAGCCAATCAAAGTATTGTAATGTAATAATACCTTGAAATGGATAATGACTTTATCCTTCCCGCTCTTACCATATTTTCCATCCCATACACCACCACAATTCACCTTGGCCCCAATACAAGTGAGGGAAAGTCCATTTGATCTCTTAAAAGGTCTATATTGGGAATATGAGTCAATGCATACTCTTTCCACGTTCATGGCATTTCAATTCTTTCCGTGAGATCTATCACTATAAAATATGCTTCATTGAATATACTCATATGCGATATATTAGATTCCATGAACATAACTTCCAAATTGAATGTGTTTGCTAGAGAGTGATCACCTAGGTTCTGAGTGAAAAAAATCTGACTAAAATCCAGTAAGGATTAGAGTCTAGGTGAATTTTATCTTAAGCGTTCGAGCGTAGTTGTTTTATAAACCGAAAACATCTTAAGTGTTGGCCTACTCGTATTGTCTGAAGCATTGTTATTAATTGGTATATTTGAGATACTAGGATGCAAGTATTCTTTATTTGGTATGTTTAGATTGCATCCCAACTTATTTGCAGAGTAATACGTTTGTGGGTGTTCGTAACTGTAAGCCCTCATAAGACAAAACTTCTCCATCTAGGGATCGCCTAGTGGTTGAAAGGCTTATGGTACGTGCTAAGTGTCATCGTGTTTCCTACGAAAGTGGACTAGCCTAACATAGTTTTTAATTACGTTTATTTTGTTTAATTGTTTTTCGTCCTAGTTTTGTTTGAGAACGAGCAAAAGTTATGTTTGGGGTTATTGATGAGCGATTTATATACCTTTTGAGGTTCCCATTTCCTAGCTTTTGTTATTGTTTTTTAGCATATTTTGGTATTTGATGGTGTTTGTAAGCCTTGTGTAGGTATATGTTCCTTACGGAAGGTATTTGAGCTTAATTGAAGAGTTTTGGATCCTGCAGAACACGAAACTTCGAAAGGACATATCTCCCTCCTCCAATTGAACTACATTGCCAATAATCACTTTTCGGAAATCCTCGGATGTCTACTTTCCAACGTAGTTTACATATCATGAATACAAGGATTCTTAAAAATGTTTTGGCCATTTTCGTAACAGTGTGCAGAGCTGCGCGTATGCGTACTGTGTGAGACCAAAATCCGTACCGCTTGCGTACTGCGAAAATGGACAGAAAACTCAAAAATAGTGATCCACGGTACACCTGTAGATGCGTACTGCATGACGGCCCATAATTATATTTTCCAGACATTTTCTTAGGGGTATTCTTATCTTTTCAGCCCAAAGTCATGCCCTAATCTCCCACACTATAAATACCCCATTTTCTCCTCATTCTTCAAAATTCTCTTCCCATATTCTCTCTCTTTCACGCCCAAACATTTCTATCTCTTCATCTTCTTTACTAAGGAATGAGTGATTCAAGCTCCCATGGAGGTTTTTCCTCTATGGGAGCTCACTATGCACATCCACCACCTATTTATACACTTTATCCACCCAATTGAGAGTATATTGTAAGGCGGTAGAATGGGTCTTTGACCAAAAATGAGCCAATCATGGAAATGAGCTATTGGAAGAGTTTTCTTCAAGGATTGTATCTCTATTCACTCATTCTGTTTGTATTTCTTGTTTTCTTAATTGTGTATCACGAATTTGGGGATATTGTGAACCTACACTTGTGTAATAAATGTAGTAATTGTTCTTAAATTCTTTGGGTTTTGTTCTATTCTTTGATTTAAGCATAATTTCTCCCAAATTATGCTATGCATGTGTGTGTATGGTCATAATTGATATGTATTCATGAATGGGATTAGGAGTAGAGTAATTTAATTTCCCATGATTGTTTGTATGTTGATGAATGAACCTAAATACCATGTTTAGAGTGATTTGAGTGTTTGAGTTTTAGCTCTAAAGAATGGGTGAAGCTTGGTTGATTATGTATTCACATGTTAGATTAGGCTTTGGTTATTTATTCTTATGCTTAATAGGCCTTGTTTCAAGGCACATTTGCTCATCCCATGGCTTAAGTTTGGGTGATGAATTGATTTTGGTGAATGCTAATCAAGAGAATAAACCCTTAATTCAATTGAATGTTCTTTATATCTAACAATTAACATTGATGCATATAGTTGTATGGTAAGTTTATTTCCATTTTAGCCATCCATCTTAGGGAGTTTAGGAGATTAGGAGAGAGCCCTCACTTTGGTTGAGAGGGTTGTGCATTCATAAGATTAGAGAATGCCATAGTCGTCCAGTGGTGAGGACATCTCGGATTGACACCCGAGAAGACCCGGTGTTCGATTCTCGGTTACAGATGAATGGTCTCATTTCTATCCATTTTGTATTTCTTTTCTTATATTTGTGTCTCTTCTTCGAAGTGTACTTTCATTCATTAGAAATTTGATATAATCCTAGTATTGTTGCCTTTTTCATGTCATTGGTTGATGTGACCCTTTGAAATGTTTGGAGCCTTTGAGTGGTTAGCCACCATTTGATTGTGTGTGAAGAATCGAGAGGTGAAGCACTCAACGTGCATTTAGTAGATTGGTAACTACATATAGAGCATGTGCGTGGTTTTACACATATTGTCGTTATGTGTCTCATTGTTCTTAATGAACTTGAGTACAGTTCGGGCAATCATCGAGAGATGTTGCTAGTGCATATCGGTATAGTTGATTGTTACTGGAGTGAGGACAATTGACGATGATTAAGTGAGCACGGTATTCAATTTGGGTATGCATGTTGTATGAAATTGTGTGACTACTATGGTGGAGTCATTTGCTTAGTGTGGCCATTTACATTCTACATCACTTCATTTCATCCTATCATTGTACATATTGTTTATTTCTATAGTTTGTTAGGTTAGTTTAGCATTTACTTTTTCGCAATACTTTTGCATACGCAACACACGAGTCCGCTTAGCGTGTTGTAATAATAGCTAGAACTGAGAGACGGTCGGTGAATCCCACCTTCCTGTGGAACGATCCCTTACTTACCGCTGTGCTAGTCTTTGTGATTTGCAGCCTTGCGAGGCTGAACTTAAATGTTCATATTTGACGACACTGCAACGACGTGTCCATCAGCTGATGCAATCATTTAGCTATCTTTTTAAATTTCAAACGGCGGGTGACTTTCGATTTACATGAACCTATTTATGCTCTCGTCTAGTGACGTGTGTATACTCTGATGACGTCATCCACTTCTATCTATAACACGAAACTCTTCATTTCACTCCCATAACTTTACATATTCTTTTCATAGAAAAAACTCTAGTATTTCCTTTTTCTTCAAACTTTCACTCTCATTCGCTTCCTTTCCTTCTTTACCAGCCGTTTATGTTCTCATCGTTTCCATTTTGCCCCAGTATGGATCCAACTCTCCGTTATTGGTATTTTGAACTTCTCATGTAGGATATTGAGGCTGGCGATAATGAGAATATCGCTAGGTTAGAATTCCTACTTTGGGATCACTTTAATACAGATACCCCTTCATTTCAACCAGTTGCTTTAAATATAGATTATTCTATGGCTCGTTTTGAGTTTGTCCCTTCATTTGCTAACTCTTCTGGTTCTGCTTATGTTAATGTTTGCCCAGATATGTCGAAGACAACTAGCATAAGACAAACTACTAGAGGTTCGCCCAAAGAAACCGTATGTTTAGCGAACGACTTGAAGATAATTTCGTAGAGGTTAAAGATGAAGGAGGTCCTGGTGAAACGACGGGCACACATTCTAAGGTTTACAGTAGATCACCCTTGTGCCTTTGATTTTGAGATAAATGTGGTGACAAATGATGATCTTAAGAAGTTCAAGGACCTGTTCAACTTTTTACGTTAGTTGAAATTGTCTCGCAGCGACGATCGTGCTGTATTGAATCCCTCATCCAGTGCAGTTGCTGTTTATGGGGCCATGTTATCCTCTGGGGTCACTCTCCCTATTCAACCTTTCATTGCTCAATTCTTAGCAGATGCGGGGATTGCTCCCGCTCAGCTGACCACCAACTCGTACCTGGTGCTGATCAACTTGTGGCACTTGTGGAAGGAAATTTGGGCCAAGCACCCCCCGACCCCGCAGGAGATACGTAATTTTTATACCCTAGGGCGATCAGATACTGGCGGTACTTTTTATCTTCAGTCGATCTCCCTAAGCAAATGGATTCCCTAAGGCTACAAGGAAAAGCCTACCCCTTCTACCTATAAAGACCGCAATGGATGTATTTGGGGGTTCCCTTCGTCAAACAAATTTTGGAAGAATTATTGGTTTTCTATGAGCGGCGACTGGGGCGAGATCGTGGTTGCTGATGCTACCCATCAGTTGGCTCGGAGCAATGTCCCGAATCCCTTTTGTAGCCCTGAGCTAAGGAATAAAATTGTGTCTGTGATGACCAGGGACTAGCCCGACACTATTGTCAAGGTGGCTCAGAGTTCTTAGGAGGTCAAGGATCTGCGCAATTTATACATAGAAAATGAGTTGATCGAGCTGGGAATTTTTTCAAAAATTTATACCCGACGCAAGCGTTGTAGGTTCTTTTTTCTATACTCCTTAGCGATTTTGTTGTATATATCTGTTCTTACCATTTTTCTTCGTGTTTTTCTTTCCGGTTTACGAAGTGGATATCATTGATGGCGAGCAGGCCGAAAAAGCTAAAAACCTTGATCGAGCGAGCAGGAAAGCAGCCACCGATCAGGTGGCACATGGGATTGCCCCCTCTGAGCATGACTTTGTGGAACATGTATATAAGTCTGATCGTGACTATTTGGCGGTTCCTGTTGGACTAGCTGAAACAAACGATTGTGGTATCGCATTACCCCGAGGTGGTCGGAGATATTCGTCTAGAGATAGGTCCACCCAGATGCAATCTACCCCCGAGGAGTCTGACCGAGAAAGGCCTAGCAGAGAGAGATCGAGCAGAGATAAACCCACTAGGGATAGGCCAAGCAAATATGAACCAATTAAGGGCTGGTCCCATAAAGTGGAATCTCGTGAAAAGATCCCCGGTAACAAGGTGGCTAAAACTACGGAGGGATCTTCTGCCCCTGAGGCCATTCGTAAAAGAGCAGCGGCTCCATGTGATGCTGACCCGTTAGCATCCCAGCCAGAGTTCGTCTCTATCAT
Source organism: Dipteronia dyeriana (assembly GCA_032871835.1). Lineage (NCBI taxonomy): Eukaryota > Viridiplantae > Streptophyta > Magnoliopsida > Sapindales > Sapindaceae > Dipteronia > Dipteronia dyeriana. Next base: position 99,838,887 of record CM065299.1, read on the forward strand.
TCTTGATGAAGAAGAAGAGGATGATCAGGAGACTCTGACCGGCCTAATTTTATGGGGGCAACGGTCGTAGAAAATGGGCAATACGGTTGCCACAATATCTTCTTCCCTCCCATATGATCCTGTTAAGACTGATGATTTGGTTATGCTTCCTACTTATCCTGAGTCTTCTCAGGTTCAAACTGACCATCCTTCCTCAAATCTGCCCACACATTGCCCAGGGAAAGCCCCCATGCAGTTCTCCATTAAATGTCAGATATTCTTTACTAACTCTGACTCTGACTCTGACGATGGTAGGCTCAAATTCGGAAAGCATTTTATTGATGATGATTTGCTTGATGTCACTGAGTAGCAAGCACTCCTCCCGGTGTTCAAATCAAGGACTGGTGTTGTAGTTAAGCTATTTGAAGATGCAGGGGTAAGCAGCTTGGGAATATCCCCTCTATCGCACCTTCTGGGCCACTTCCTCAAGACAGTGTAAGTGAAGGTCAAGCCACTAAGGCGCAAGGTTTTGAAGCCTCTACAACTGTCTCTCAGGTTGGAGAGGGTACTGTAATTTCACGGGTCTAAACTGTCACAGACCTGACCCTTCCAACGGTGCCCATGACCACTTTCGCTTCTAGTCATGATCCACCTACTTCGTCGACTCTCCTGACTGCTCCTGTTTCTAGATCATTTCATCCTCTTCATTCAAGTAGCTCTCGTATCGATCCCCTCTCCATGCTTCGATCAATGTCAGCTAGCGATGGGTATACTGGTGACGGATATTAAAGAAAAGCCAGAGTTGCCAGTATCTTCCAGCATATCTGTATGATCTTCAACAATGGAGTTTTTATAAGTGCTTTCTACATCGTCCTTTATCGACTATTTCTCCAGCTTTCCTTATTCTTACTTCTTCTTTCAGGCGGTGGAGAAGCTAACTCGAGTTGTGGCAGATCAGAAGAAGCAGGCCACTGAGATATCTCAGCTAAGAAAGGCTCTTACTGAGAATGATGATGATTTTAAGTCTTCTTATGCCAGTGCCTCCAAAGTTAAGCAGTATGAGGAGAAGCTGAAGGCCCATGATGCGATTGAGGTTGTCATGAGAAAAACCATAGCTAATGTCACGTCCTAAAGAAGTGTTCATACTCCCAAGTATAAGAGTGTCAAAGTAATAAATTAACTAGTAAGACCGGGTCGAACCATATGGAGGTTGTTCACTTGTTCTTGTAGAATTAATTATCTAGATTAATTACTAAGCATGTTATAAAATGTAAATCAATTAAAATTAAAACTGGGGTTAAGGGATCTACTGTTGGTAATTCGAATATGATCCAATAAATAATATTTAGTCCAGATTAATTGGAGGGTATTCCACTCCACTGACCACTATTTGATAGATGTGGGTAAAAGTATTCACTGTGCTAGACAACTTCTGTCTGTTTACAGTGAGTCAAAACTCCATAAAAATCTGAAGGGAGAAACCACTCTCTGATGGATATGGGTAAAAGTACATATTGTGCTGGACAATATCTGTCTGTCAAGATCAGAGGGAAGAAAACATAAAAATAATAAACTTACCAAAATTTGATCATATTTTCCATGCCAACAGTATCACCTTTGGCCCCAGCTATATAAAATTAGCCAGACATGATTTAACTAGAAATAACTATTTTATTTAAACTGAGAATTTGAGGAAAAAAAAAAAGAGAATTTCAAAAATCTAATATCAGATTTGGATTCAGGATGTCCAAATTAGGGGGGACAGGTCCTCTATTTATACAAAATACGGATGAAAATTGACCATCTGATGAATTTAGAATGGAACATCCAGATTTCACCATGTCATCAGTGAACAATGAACAGTGAACAGTGAACAGTGAACAGTGAACAGTGAACAGTGACATTGACCAGTAACCGCATCAGTGAAAAGTCAACAGTGACCAGTAACCGTATCAGTGAAAAGTCAACAGTGAACAGTGCACCGGCTTCTAGAATATGATTCTCTGCAGTACATGTACGGTGCACTTACAATTCGGGCCAATAGAAATATGCCACGTCATCAGTCAATAGACAAAGTCATCAGTATTCTAGAACGTGATTCCCCACAGTCGTGTGTACGGTGCACTCACAATTCGGTCTAATAGGAATGTGTCACGTTATCAGTGAACATTGAAAGTCAACTATGAACAATGAAAGTCAACTATGAACAGTGAATAGTCAAAATTATAAAAATGCTCATTGTGGCTCTCCTAGGGTTTTTGACGTTCTGAACTTGAAAATGATGTTTGTTTTTCCATTTGACTTCTCCATAATTCTGAATTGACCATATTACCTCTAAAATACAAAGAAAAATATACGGATTACTTCACAACACATTTATTTAAGCGAGCGAAAGAAAATATATCTAAAATTGGGGAATTAATCATATTGGAAGTGTAAAATGATGATATTATCCCTTAAAAAACATACACTTTTCAGTGTTAATCACACCCCCTAACCATTTTATTGCTAATCCCTAGCAACTAAAGCGAAAATGGTAAAAACTCAAATTCAAATCTAAAAAAAAACTACCAGATAAACAAACTCTCCCAGACATCTTTTCTCACCCATTGTCAATCGGTCATCAATCAAGATATCATTCAAACTTTCTTGTGCTCAATAAAGATTAACACAATAACTATGAGATTCAATTAAAATCAAGCAACATTTTTATTCCGAAATCTCATCAGAGCTTCTTCCTTAGGCAGTAGTTTTATTTTCTTCTTCTACTTTTATTTTCTTTTTTTTTTAACTAGAAAATATAACAAAATTGAAAAAAAAAACATTCCATCTTTAATCCATGTTGCTAGCTTTAGGCCAATGACTCCCAAACCAGTTGGCTTTAGGGCATTAAGTGTTAAAACACTCCTATGAGCTTAATTACTCGGATTATAGATATTTTTTTTGTACAATTCCCTTAAGCTTTCTTTTTAACCAGTGTAACGAGCTTTGGGTCAATGACTCCCAAACCAGTTGGTCTTAAGGCATTAGGTGTTGAAGCACCCCTCGGACTTAATTGTTCGAGTTAAAGAGGCTACGGAATTGCACTTTATTCTTATCCAGACTCCACTGTTTTAATCGAACACTCTATGCTTACTGAGGCATGAGGCCCGTCTACTAAGTAAGAGTTTTGGTCAAAACACACAAAATTATTATTATTATTATTATTACTATTTATATTTTTAAACAAGACCACTGCCTTTGGTTATTACCCTTGAATGATGTTTCAGAACTATATATCGCAAAATCTCAACTTACTGTACATAATCACGTGTCAATGTGTGTGTGTGTCCAGAACAGATCGAAAAATTTCTCAAGATGACTTAATGAACAAAAGGATTAGTCAATGATATCACAATGGAGAGTTCATAAATTTGAATAGTCTGAAGAGAGGAAAAAAAATGCATAAGAACTACAAAAATGCGTCTCAGAAGTATCTGAAAGATCTCCTTACTTCACCATCTTTACAAAAAAAAAAAGGTCAGAAGTTAGTTTTTTTTTTGTTTTTGAAAAACAAAAGTTATTGAATCAACTATCCTCTCCCCCCCAACCAGAATGAGACATTGTCCCTAATGTCTTTAGAAAGAGTTAAGGTTTAGAAGATATCACCTGAACAACTTGAAAGACAACAAAATCCTACAAAACAATAAAAGAAATACAAAATAAAGAAAATAAAATGCATAAAAACCATGGGACAATTACAAACTGAGATTCAGATCAATTCTGTGTTTCTTGTTCTCTTCATCAATGAACCAATCTATTTTGGAGGTTGAGGGACCTGGCTCATAATTAAAAGCTTGTAACTGGTCAATTAGCTCATGAGGACTTGAAGCAGAGATAAAAAAAAATCGGATTGAAGGTGGAATGTAATAATTTTTCTGAGCATGATCAAGAAATGAAAGCAAACCATCATAAAATTTATTAACATTCAACAAACCGATGGGTTTCTCATGGATGTGTAGTTGCGCCCAGGATGCCATTGTAAAGATTTCTTCTAAGGTTCCAAAACCACTTGGCAAAGCTATAAACACATAAGCGTGATGTAACATAGCAGTCAATCTTTCAGACATACCTGAAACAACTAGCTCTTCTCCATTTGTCTTTTCCATGATGTCTGTTGCGGTCATAGGTTTTGGGACAATACCCAAAACTTGACTACCTCCGTCTCGTGTAGCTCGTGAAACACACCCCATTAATCCCAAGTTACCTCCTCCATACACTAGGTGTATTTTTCGCTCAGCCAAAACCTTACCAAGATGAGTTGCAGCCTCAACAAACTCTCTGTATTTCCCATAATTAGTGCCACCAAACACACAAATGTTTGTGAATCGTTTAGTTGAAGGTGACGCCATTAATGCACTCTCTGAATTTTTCTTTTGAATGTTTATGAGTGATTTGAAGTAAAAAAGGAAAACAAATGCTTGTATTTATAGATCCCGAAAAGGTAACACAATGATACACCTATATGTATAGGGCGGCTGTAAAGTCCTCATTTATTAATTGGCTTATTTCGTGAACAAATCACATTTTTTGGGTATTATGTAAGGGTAGCTTAGACTCTCAAGACCTCAAGAAGAGAAGCATCAAAGGTAAAATTCTTGTACTTACTTGCTTTGAAGAGATAGTTGCACACACTCACAAATTCATGCATAACTCTTACTCATATATGTTGAGCGTTTACACTTGTGTGCATTTTGATTTAAATGACTCTTGTTTGATATATTTGCATCTTGTAATTAAAGTTTCATGTCATGTTAGGCATTGGTATAGGATGCATCTTTATAACTCTTGAACTTGTTGAAAATGTGTGTTTGAGTGTTGAAAAAGTGGGCAGTGCGCTGGTGGTGCGCTACTCGACTAGCGTAGCCTCACCAACGCAACATTCCAGTGGATTGTCGCATGTGTTGCGCCACTCGTCCAGCTCCTATTGAAAAATTAGGTTGTGTGCTACTCGACCATCGCAAGTCACCTGCGCACATAGAGGAAGTTGGAACGTTTTTTCCAAAACGACCTCACTTTGTTTGGATCTCATATATATACATAAATATTTGCCTTCAGGTCGTGTAAGACTTCAGAACATCATATATTTTCCTTAGAACACATTTCAAAGGAAAAACTCTTCCAAGAACTCATCTTTAAACACTCAAAGCATTCCCATATGCATAAAAACTTCATCTTGCATCATCTAAAGCCATTTAGAGTGCATCTATGGATAGGTTTGCTTCATCACATCCTGTTTGGTAAGTTCTTCACTATCTTCTTACAAGTTAAGTGGTTTGCTTGCTAAGCCATCTCTTTAATTATTTGTATGCTCTTAGAACATATTCTAGATACAAATTAGAGATTGTTGTGATAACATGATTGAGTGTTGTATTGTGATAGCTTCATAGGATTGTTTGATCGATGTTTAGCTAAGCTTTTTGAACATGTCATTTAGCTCATGATATCTAGGATTACATTAATTGTCATCTCATTATTCTAGATAAGCATATAGGGTTTCCTAGCCTTGTTTGTTCCTTGAATATCATCATATATTCACATAAGACATTTTATCTCTTCATTGAGAAGTAAGACTTGTGTTGCTTCCGGGAGTAGGTAGCTTAAATCACAAGCAAGATGGACTAGGTTTACTTATACCAGGATAAGGTTGTAATTCCTTTGCCATTAGTGGATTCGAGGTTCTAGTGTGGCACACTCATCAATCCATGGTTTTTCCCATTTGGAGGGTTTCCACGTATATCTCAAGTGTCTTTAATATTTCCGCAATCTTTACACTTATGATATTTTTGCAACTAGCTAGGGGCATTTTCGTCAACTTGACCTTTAACGAAAATTGGGTAAAATTATTTAAAATCTATTCAGAATAATATTATACACACTATAATATTTGTTTCAGCGTCGTATTTGTCAATGATATTAGATCCATATGGTTCAAAAATCAAAAGTAAACAACAATAATTACAAAAGACATTAAATGTGGAAGGAAAAAAATAATAAAAACAAAATGATATTTACTGGTAGTTGTGATTGTGGCTCACATCTTCCTCTGGTTTTACATCCAGAAACGACTTCAATCCCCCTTTATGGATCGGGGATATGCTTCCTATCCAATTTTCTTATAAATTGGCAAACAGGGTCTTTTAAAGTCAAATTCCCAAGACTGTATTGTGAATGTTCTTTTTGAAATTGTGGCCATTATCGGTCAATTTCCATTTGCACAACTCCACTAGGATGTGCATCAAGAGTCGTTAGGATATTATCCAATGACTCCCTACGCAAACCATGCATAATGAATAAAATTTCATCTTCCCGATTATTAGACACCATTCTTAAAGAACGACAACGTGTGTTGCAAGTTGTACGTGCACATTTGTAAGAAGTAACGCCTAACTTCTTAGCTCTTTGTTTTCCTGCGAGGTTACTTCTTCCAAATACCAAGCATGTAAGATATAAATGAATTAGCAGCTCATCTGCTAGACGTGCCTTAGCTTCGATCAACCAGTGAATTTCAATAGGAATGTTGTTTATCATCAGTAAGCGTAATCTTTCGGAACGTGCTTTGTAAATCTTTTTCAGAGCATTTTGAGCCAATGATGGAAAATGTTTTCCCAGGTTTGTGAAAATTTCGTCCATGAATTGTTTTGAGGATCAGTTATTTAGGAAAATGAATTAAACCGACTTGAATTGTCACAGAGTACCGTTATCTGCCACTTCACCGGGGTTATATAGCTAAACACACCAAGCAAAAAGTTGAACCTAGAAATTAATCCTGTAAAAATTTAAAATGTAAAAGCGAACAAAAATAAAAATAATAATTGCAAACATAAATAAAGTCAAAAGCAAAAGATTTGTTTACTTACCTTTGTAACAAAGGTCAGAAAGGACGGCAGAGTCTTTTTGAAAATCTGTATTTTCTAATAATGGTTTCACACGTTGTCCATTTACTTTAAACAAATTATCATTCCTAGGATTCTCAATGTCAAGGGCACCATATGGATACACGTGTTTCACAACAAATGGACCACTCCATTTTGATTTCAATTTGCTTGGAAATAAATGAAGTCGAGAATTATAAAGAAAAACCTTTTGACCAACTTTAAATGATCTTCTTAAAATTCGTCTGTCATGAAAGGTTTTAGATTTTTCTTTAAGAATTTTTGCATTTTCATATGCATCATTTCTTAAATTTTCAAGTTCATTTATTTGCAACTTGCGCAATTCACCAGCATCATTTAGGTTAAAATTGAAAGCTTTAATGGTCCAATATGCTTTTTTCTCAAGTTCAACAGGTAAGCGACAAGGTTTTCCATAAACTAAACGATAAAGAGACATACCTAAAGATGTTTTGAATGCAGTGTGGTAAGCCCAAAGTGCATCATTTAGTCTAAGAGACAATTCTTTTCAATCAGGATTAACCGTTTTTTGCAAGATATGTTTTATCTCCCTATTTGCTAACTCAACTTAACCACTTGTTTGAGGGTGGTATGGTGTGTCAATTTTGTGTGTGACTCCATATTTCTTCATTAAAGACTCAAAAGGTTTGTTACAAAAGTGTTTGCCTCCATCACTGATAATGGCTCGAGGGATTCCATATCGACTCAAAAGATTTTCCTTTAAAAACTTTATCACTGTTTTGTGATCATTATTTCGACAAGGAATTTCCTAAACCCTATTGACACATAATCAACGGCAACCAAAATGTACAAAAATCCAAATGACGGTGGAAATGGACCCATAAAATCAATTTCCCAGCAATCAAATATTTCAATTACAAGAATGGGGTTTAAAGGCATCATGTTTCACTTGGAAATGGATCTTAACTTTTGAAAATTTTCACAGGTTTTACAGAATGCATGTGGATCTTTAAACAAGGTGGGCCAATAAAAATCCACACTGTAAGATTTTTACAGCCGTTTTTTAACGAAAAATGACCAACAAATGCTTCAGAATGACAAAATTCAGTGACACTACTTACCTCATTGCCTGTAATACACCGTCAAACAATTTGATCAGGACAATACTTGAATAAGTACGGGTCATCCCAGTAAAAACATTTTACCTCGGTCAAAAATTTCTTTTCATTTTGTGCATTCAAATCGAGTGGCATCATTCCTGTTACGAGATAATTAACAATGTCAGCATACCAAGACAAAGTTATGATAGAGAATAAAAGATCATCAGGAAAAGAATCATTGATGGGTGCTTTATCAAATGACGACTAAGCAGTGAGTCATGATAAATGGTCTACAACGACATTTTCAGCACCCTTTTTGTCCTTGATTGTGAGATTGAATTCTTGTAGCAACAAAATCCAACGAATCAATCTTGGCTTTGCATCTTGTTTAGATATTAAATACTTCAAAGCGGTGTGATCAATAAAAACAATGGTTGAAGCGCCAATCAAGTATGACCGAAATTTATCCAATGCAAATATCACAAGAAGTAATTCTTTCTCAATGGTGGTGTAATTCATTTGTGCAGAATTCAAAGTTTTACTTGTGTAATAAATCACAAAAGGCTTACCTTCTCTTCTCTGTCCTAAGACAGCTCAAACAACAAAATCACTTGCATCACACATCAATTCAAAAGGCAAGGACCAAACAGGGGATTGCATGATAGGAGCAGATGTTAAAAGGTCAATTATCTTTTTAAAGGACTCTTTACACTCTTGTGTCCATTCGAACTTTGCATCTTTTAATAAGAGGTTACAAAGTGGTTTATATATGACACTGAAATCTTTAATAAACCTCCTATAAAATTCTGCATGCCCTACAATTGACCGCACATCTTTGACTTTTTGTGGTGGTGGTAACTTCGAAATGACTTCAATTTTTACCTTATCAACCTCGATTCCTTTAGATGACACAACATGACCCAAAACAATTCAAGATGTGGTCATATAATGAAACGTTTCCCAGTTAAGCACAAGTCCTTTTTCTATGCAACGTTTCAAGACTCTTTCCAAGTTATTCATACATTCATCAAAATAATTCTCAAACATAGTTAAATCATCCATAAAGACCTCTAAACAATGTTAAATCATGTCATTAAAAATGCTTAGCATGCATCGTTGAAACATGGCTGGAGCATTACACAAACCAAATGGCATTCTTCTAAATGAAAAGGTTCCAAAAGAACATGTGAATGCGGTCTTTTCTTGGTCTTCTAATGCAACGGAAATTTGATAGTACCCAGAATATCCATCATGAAAGCAGTAGTAGGGATGTCCTACTACTCTTTCTAAAATCTAGTCAAGGAATGGAAGGGGAAAATGATATTTTCTAGTGGCATCATTTAATTTTCTATAATCAATGCACATGCACCAACTAGATGGAACACGAGTTAGAATTATCTCACCCTTTTCATTTTTAACAATAGTGATTCTAGATTTTTTTTTGGCACAACTTGTGTAGGACTCACCCACTTACTATCAGAGATAGGGTAGATAATTCTAGAGATAGGTTAGATAATTCCCACGTCAAGTTATTTAAGGACTTTGGTCTTGACAACCTCTTTCATGTGTGGGTTTAGTCTTCTTTATGGTTGTCGATATGTTTTAGCATTTTCCTCTAAATTTATTCGATGTGAACAAATCAATGGTTAATACCTTTCAAATCTTTCAAAGTCCAACTAATTGCATTCTTATTTTTCTTTAAAACATGTAGCAACTTACCTTCTTGCTCTTCTGTGAGGTTAGAAAAGATTACCACTTGGTAGGTCTGCTCATCTCCAAGGTACGCATATTTGAGACCCTCTGGTATGGGCTTCAAATCCAGTGGAGGTGCTTTTTCTTTTGGCTCTTCATCTTTTTGTTCAAATTCTTCAAAATCTGAAATATCTCCTTCTTCTTTAGCAATCTGCAAACAATTATCAAGATGTGAATGCGTACATGGCTAAGGTGAATTGATCAAACAAACTTCAGTTGAGTTAAAAGAATTCTTTTGAACACGATCTTCAACGATGGTTTCAATAATGTCTACATCTTTATCTTCATTTTCATCATCAAATGGTTCCTTAGACATGTTGAAAACATTAAGCTTAATTTCCTTATTTTCAAAAGACATGTTCATTATTCCATTCCTGCAATTAATCAAGGTATTTGCAGTAGCCAAAAATGGACGACCCAATATAATAGGAATTGATTTATACTCATTAACAACAGGTTGTGTTTCCAAGACAATAAAATCTATTGGGTAGATAAATTTATTGACTTGTACTAACACATCTTCCACTATTCCTTTTGGTATTTTAATTGACCTATCAACAAGATAAAGTATGGTTAAGGTTGGTTTTAACTCACCAAGTTTAAGTCACTGATAAAATGAGTGTGGGAGCAAATTTACACTAGCACCTAGGTCAAGTAATGCATGCTCAATTTTACAAGTACCAATTATGCAGGAAATAGTGAGACAACCAGGATCTTTATATTTCAAAACATTTTTATTGGAAAGAATGAAACTTACTTGTTCAGCCATAAAGACTTTCTTTCTTACCTGATGTTTCCTTTTCATAGTGCACAGATTCTTCAAAAATTTGGCATAGGAAGGTACCTATTTGATTCCAACAAAGGGATATTGATCTTTACCTGTTTGAAAATTTCAAAAATCTTTGGGGGATGCTTCGATTTCTGTGAATTTTTAAGGGCTTAGGGATATAAGAGTGTAGGTGGGGATTTAATTATTTTTTTATCAACAGTGGTTTCATCAACCCCTTCCTTACCCTTGGAAAATGACTCATCATCATTTTTACCAGATTCAAGAATAGGTTTTTCGATGACCTTACCACTACTAAGAGTGATAATTGATTTGACTTGATCTGGGCATTGGTTATTATCATAGGAACTTGACTGACTCTTGGGATTTGGTTGTGGTTGAGATGGAAACTTACCTTTTTCGTGTGTAATGAGTGTAGAAGCAATCTTTGCCAAAGTATCTTTAACATCTGTCAAGGTTTGTGCAGTTTGGTTGTTAATGGATTCTTGCTTTTCAATGAATGAGTGCAAAGTGTCTTCAAGGTTTTTTCTAAATGGTAGGACATAAGGCGCATAACGTTAAGGGTTTTGGAAATTGTGGTGTGTTTATAGGTATGATGGACCTAATGGTTGTGAAGACTGGGCTTGATTGTTGTTCCACCAACTAAAGTTTGGATGATTTCTCCAACCAGGATTGTAGGTTTGTGAGTATGGGTTGGAATTTGGCTTGTTGAAAGCGTGCAAATCATTGGCTTGTTCATGAAGGTAATCTTTTAGAGCTGGTAAAGTTAGACAACTATGAGTGATATGATCATCAGAATCACATACATGGCATGCAATTTCTTGTACAGATTTTACATGTTCACTCTTTTTAGTTTCTAAAGCTTCAACTTTTTTAGCTAGTGATGCAAGTCTAGCTTGAAGGTCATGGTCTTCTCTAAGATTGTAAATGCCTCCACTAGATAGAGATGGTTGTTGTTTGCTCATGGACTCATAGGAACCAATGGTGTCCTAATTTTGAGCATTTTCAGCGATATGGTCAAGATAGTCAAGTGCTTCTTTGGGATTTTTATCCCTGAACTCCCCATTACACATCATCTCAATGACTTGTCTACTTTGGGGTATGAGTCCCTCGTAGAAATATGACACTATCCTCCATGTTTCAAAACCAAGATGTGGACATACATTTAACAACTTTTTGAACATATCTCAACATTGTTGAAGTGTTTCCCTAAGTTTTTGGGTAAATAAAGTGATTTGCCTCTTGAGAGAGTTTGTTCTATGAGGTTGAAAAAATTTCTTTAAGAACTGTTGTTGCATGTCATTCCAAGTTCAGATTGATCCTGACCTAAGGTTTTGTAACCATGTTTTAGCTTTATCTTTTAAGGAAAAAGGAAAAAAGTTATGCCTGATTTTATCCATGATAACATTTTGGTAAGTGCAAGTGTTACAGACTTTCTCAAACTCCCTAAGATGCAAATATGGGTTTTCAGATTCGAGACTGTGAAAATTGGGTAAAAGTTGAATGATTCTCGGTTTGAATTAAAGTGTGCTGCATTTGGTGGGAAAACTATGCATGAAGGTGCTCTAGTACGTGTGGGGTTCATGTAGTCTCTAAGAGTTCTAGGTGGATTTAGGTTAATGTGCTGGTCGAGGTCAACATAAGAAAAATGGTTGCTGTGTTGAGATATATTTTCAAGGCTGTCTAAAAGGTTCTCAGCTTGGTTTCCTATTGGATGTCTAAGTGGGTTTTCAGCCATGTTGTTAGTGAATGTGGATGATTGTGATCTCCTAATTAACCTACCACTAGATGTTCGAGACCAATATCTCATGCAAAATTGAAGAAAATAAAAGAAAAAGTGATGAAAATAACATGCAAAAATTCTAAAGGTGTAAATGCAAATATACATAAGTATTGGGGTAAAAATGTAAATACCTATAAATTTAGGGACTAAAGTGAAAATATGAGAGATAGGGGACTAATCTGTAAAGGTGAAAAGTAAAATGACCTATATTTAAATACAAACTAGATCTAGGCTAAAATGCAAAACTGAATACAAAATGAGAACAAGGAAGATTAGGGAAAAAAAATATAGCAAAACTAAAATAAAATTAAAAAGAAATTATTTCTACAAAGAAAAGACGGACTTACCGCCCCGGCAGCAGTGCCAAAACTTGACACGTCCTAAAGAAGTGTTCATACTCCCAAGTATAAGAGTGTCAAAGTAATAAATTAAGTGGTAAGACCGGGTCGAACCATAGGGGGGTTGTTCACTTGTCCTTGTAGAATTAATTATCTATATTAATTAATAAGCTTGTTATAAAATGTAAATCAATTAAAATTAAAATTGGGGCTAAGGGATCTACTGTTGGTAATTTAAATATGATCCAATAATTAATATTTAATCCAGATTAATGGGAGGGTATTCCACTTCGCTGACCTCTCTCTGATAGATGTGGGTAAAAGTATCCACTGTGCTAGACAACTTCTGTTTGTCTACAGTGAGTCAAAACTGTACAAAAATCAGAGAGGAGAAACCACTATCTGATAGATATGGGTAAAAGTACCCACAGTGCTAGACAATATTCGTTTGTCTACAGTGAGTCAAAAACTCCACAAAGATCAGAGGAGAGAAAGCATAAAAATAATAAACTTACAAAAATTTGATCATATTTTTCGTGTCAACAGTATCACCTTTGGCTCCAGCTATATAAAATTAGCCAGATATAATTTAACTAGAAATAGTTATTTTATTTAAAATGAGAATTTGAGAAAAAAAAGAGAGAATTTCAAAAATCTAATATCAGATTTGGATTCAGAATGTCCAAATTAGGGGGGACAGGTCCTCTATTTATACAAAATACGGATGAAAATTGACCATCGGATGAATTTAGAATAGAACATCCAGATTTTGCCATGTCATCAGTGAATAGTTAACAGTAACCGCATCAGTGAAAGTCAACAGTGAACATTGCACCAGCTTCTAGAATATGATTCTCTGCAGCACATGTACGGTGCACTCACAATTCGGGCCAATAGAAATATGCCACGTCATCTGTCAACAGACAAAGTCATCAGTCTTCTAGAACGTGATTCCCCACAGTCATGTGTACGGTGCACTCCCAATTCGGTCCAATAGGAATGTGCCATGTCATCAGTGAACATTGAAAGTCAAATATGAACAGTGAAAGTCAACTGTGAACAGTAAATAGTCAAAATTATAAAAATGTCCTTCATGGCCTTCCTAGGGTTTTTGACGTTCTGAACTTGAAAATGATGTTTGTTCTGCCATCTGACTTCTCCATAATTATGACTTGACTATATTACCTCTAAAATACAAAGAAAAATACACGGATTACTTCACAATACATTTATTTAAGCGAGCGAACGAAAATATATCTAAATTAGGGAATTAATCATATTGGAAGTGTAAAATGATGATATTATCCCTTAATAAAATTATACGTTTCAGTGTTAATCAGCTAATGTTCAGGGCAGGGCTTCTGCAGCTGAGACAACTATCAAAGAACTCATCACGAGGAATGATGAGTTAGAGAAGAAGGTCGCCAAGGTAGAGTTACGAAGTGTTGAACTTGAGTCGAGAGCCATCCTTGCTGAAACAACAGTAAAGAAATTTAAAGATAAGACCTAGATTACCTAAGACATCCTTACCTCTACTCAGCAAATTATGCTTGAGGCCCAACAGGCATCTGAGGAAGCTCAAATCCACTATGAGCACCTGACGAAGGATCTTGAGCAACAACTAGTCAGTATGGAGGTACTTTCGTAGGAAGCCAGGTCAACCCTGAAGTCCAAAATATGGATCACTATAAGAGATCTCCAGTCTTTGATGCTATCATGCTGAGGGCATTTGAGAGAGGGCTGACCACCGCTCAAGTATTCTTTGGAGACAAGGAGAGGTATTTAGAGGAGTCACATCAGAAATGGGACAAGACGATTAAGAGGCATAAGGTTGAGTCCCTGGAAGCCATAAGGAATCAAATGATTAGGTGGAGGGCCTACTATAGATCCATCAAGAAGGATCCCCATCCTATGCACCTAAAGCTTCCTTCAAAGTCTTCCCTAGTAGTTTTTCATTCCGGTGAAAGAGTGGCTCTTTGACTAAAAGGGTTGATGTTGGCCTCTTGCCAGGCACAGACTAATCTCCATTCATGGCCGATGACCGAGAAGATCACATCACCTGGCCAGACTTTGGAGACCTGAACCAAGACTATTGGGGTGGTGACCTTCCTCCTAGTGGATCTGGGTCCGGAGGCCCTTCTAGTACCCAAAAGCTTAACTCTCTTTCTTCGTCTCTAGTCACCATAACCTATGTAACTGTTGTTTTGTAATCTCTCCATTTTTGATATAAATAACATCATTTACATATTTTTTACTATTTCCACTTAAGCAAGTGACTTAGCATAAATTGATCATTTCGTCACATAATCGGGATAACCCACGACCTAGGCCAGAATAAGTAACTTACTAAAAACAAGGTGATTCATGAATGATTATAACCGCTTGTAACTCAAACTATGCATGTCCATCCATGCCATGCTAATTATCTCGGTTACGACCGCACCTATTCATCTAGCGTGAATCACCCCGTAATTTGATCCCATTTTTATGTTGAAAAAAATGATCCATCTATTACCAAGCATTTTTACCTTGGTCGTCGTCTTAAGTTAGCTTAAACTGTGTGTATTACCTTACACCAAGCCAACTGACTTGGTTGAGACCATGCTAGTGCAACCAGTTGCGACCGCTTCTTGGTCGGTTATCTGTGTTTTAGTCTCGCCCAGTTTGGATACACCACTGCAAACCCAGTATCTCTAGCTTGACTAGGACTATGTATTAGCTCAAACTGTATTAATTCTATCATCCAAACTTCGACCAAGCAACTTCGTATGGCGGGGTTTGTCATAACCCCTTATTCGGGCAGCGTCGGGGAGACCAATCATATTAGTCGATCGATTACTCAAACCTCCGATCAATTTGCTGCTCCTATTTTTGCGTCAAGAAGTGCTCTTTTATAACCCATTTGCTTGGTATCTAGTTTATAGACTTTTGTCTTTTATCTGTCAACTAAGTCATTGGAACGTCTCACAATAGTCTGTTGATCAATATTCGTTGCAATGGGGCATATTATATTCTACTGACTTCACAAGCACTTAATACTTTATTTGCGCCTATTTCTAAATAGAAATATTTATCCCTCATTCAACTCTTGGTGCAACCCATCAAGTATTTACGACTTGAAGGTAGTCTAACAGTGCTTTATTACACCCATTTAATTTCGGTGAGTGTACATTGCCTTTGCGACATGTGTTTTTGGCCCCCTCACTGGGCCTCTCGGGTGCCCTTATCAGCACTAGGCGGTTTCTAGGTGTCCTGAGATTGCTTTTGTATACGAAAGCAGATTTCGAGAGTTATTCTCGACATTTGAAATTGTTCCCTCAAAGGGGTTTTTATTAAATGCTAAAATGAAACATCAAATAATCAGTTAACAAAGCAAATTCATCTCTGAACTAAAAAGAAATATTGAAAAAAATAAGAAACTTCTAACGGTAGAACATCTTTAAGTATTTTAGTGGAATAACTCTGAGGTTAATGATCATAAAATATTAATTAAAGAGTTTAATTAATTATTTCTAAGTATTATTAGAGCTCGAAACTATAGGTCCATAAGGTCCCCTTGCTAGCCCGATTGATTAACGGTAACATGGGTCACGGTTAATTAATTGGATTATCCAATTAATTATGTTACCTAAATGACATGTATTTATTCGGTGATTAATTGAATAATGAGATTATTCAATTAATATATTAATAATTAATTTAATTAGATAATTAGATTTTTTAATTAATAAATTAATAATTATTAATTATTAATTGGAGGTTACGTGTTCAAATCATGACTGAAACAAAGATAAAAAAATTAA
Source organism: Dipteronia dyeriana (assembly GCA_032871835.1). Taxonomy (NCBI): domain Eukaryota; kingdom Viridiplantae; phylum Streptophyta; class Magnoliopsida; order Sapindales; family Sapindaceae; genus Dipteronia; species Dipteronia dyeriana. Next base: position 99,855,322 of record CM065299.1, read on the forward strand.
ATTATTTTATTCTTTAAAAAGTCAAGTGTTTAAATTCAAGTCAACTAGGGTTATATAGGAGTTAGAATCATACTTTATCTAGGACACTTAAATACTACTTATCATTTTAATATGTTGAGACATATTTGGAAAATGATTTGTATCTAGTTATATATATATATTATATGAGAAAATTGCCATAAATGATCAAGGAGTTAGCATCAAGGGTATGATCTAAGTCCATCTTTATATATTTTTATATGTTGTATATGGTTTACAAGTTGCACAAAATTTTTAGAACCTGTTTCTGCTGTGCAACTAAATTCGGGTTTCAACAATTGATATCAAAGCCTATTATACGATATATAAGAATAAAAGTTTCATTTTCTATAGTTTTATTCTTTGATTTGCATGTATGGTAATGATTGTATGATGTTTATATTTTTTTTATAAACATGGTTGATCGTTAATTGTATAGTACAATGGGTTTAGGATTCATTTTCAAGGTTGTAATATTTTTTTTCATGTAAAATTAATGTCGGGATGTATTTAATATTATTTTTTTCTGCTGTATATTCATTGTTGTATTTTTTCTGTAATATATTTTATTGTAAAATATGTACAAATAAATTAGACGAAGAAGACGGAAGGCGGAAGAGCGAAATAGGAAACTCGTACGCGTGTGAGACATGCGTAAGCGTGTGGCGTGGACAGCTCGTAGGCGTGTGGCACAGACATCTACGCAGTAGCCAGGCAGTGTGCCAAAGCAGGCTGGCAACTCGAATCTGCTGCGTGCGAACTGGCTGCGCATGAGGCAGTCTTGCGTTATCTTCGTGTGCGACTGATTGCTCGTGCTTGACTGGCTGGCTGTGCGTGCTTGCCGCTGCGTGATTTTCTTGTGTGCGGTTACGGGCATCCCATGCGTGCTAATGACGGCCATGCGTGAAAGCGCTAGGGTTTCGAATTTGCAACGCTAGGGTTTTTGAATTTAAAAAGGATTTTGGGCTAGATTTTATTTTATTTTATTTTATTTTTTATATGCCTTGGGCCTCCAATAAGTATTAGAGTAACACTTGAGCTTTATGTCTGATTCATGAGATGGATCACGATATTTTTTTTAAAAAATCCTATTTAATCAAGTTGGACTTAGTTAAAAGCCCAGAATAAGAAGAACCCAAAAGAACTTGAAGAATATTTGAATTATTTGAAGACCAAGGAATGTCTTGAGTAACTTTTGTAATTATACATTTATTTTAGGTTAAATAACCCATTGTACTCGATAACTCATGTAAGTTTTTTTATTATGAGATGATTAAAGTATTTTCATGCATATACATTTCATTTAGAATAGGTGTGCTTACACATATGAATATATATTTTGGATATATCATGCATAATAGTCATCGATAATTATGTGTTTTTATTTTCTTTAATTGGTTAAAAATTAGTATAATTCACATAATTGGCTATTAAATAATGAGATTAGTTTTTTAGAGTAAAAACTTGGTAATTCTCATTAATAACTAGTCTATTAATTAATAATTTAATTAGTTGTATTAGTTAGGTCTGTCACTTAATAATAGGTTTAATTAGATTAAAGCCCTAATATAATTGGACCTAATAATGTGATTAGTTTTAATAGTTGAAACTTGGTAAATTGCATTAAATAATTCTAGTCTTAATAAAATTGTTTACATAGATTAGAATTTGAATAATCAACTAGATTTTTAATTAGTTAATAATCGGATTAGTTCATTTGAATAGGATTCTAATAATTTGCTACGCCCAATACATTTAGATTGAAATTAGCCGTTTAATCTTAGTAATATCTAGGTGCATTAATAATTGAAAACCCTAACTCTAAAATAGTGAGTGGGAGAGGGAATATGACATTATATCCAACAGTCTCCATTATTAATTTAACACTGTGAGATTCAAATGGGGCCTCGAAACGACTTTGTTTTCGTCCTCCCTAAGGAGGGTTTCCATGAGAGTCAATACTAAGGTTGACTTCCTAACGAATATGGTTTCTGAGTGTATTTTGGGATTGACTGACCCTAAGACAGCAATTCTCAAGTTAAACTTAAGAGATCTGAAATGGTGGGCTACACTCACAAGGTTTTAATTAAATTTGTTAACTATAAATCTGACTGTAATAAACGATGGTTGAATGATAGAGGAATAAGGGTTATTCTTGTATATCATTTTATTGAGAATGTGTCTATCCAACATGCAAAAATTTGATCGACCTTAAGACAACAGTTGTTTGTGGTATGTTGGATTGTCGCGGTGTAGAAATAGTTTTTTAGGGATTTTCTTGTTCATTAAATATGTTAATTCATCATATTTAACTTTATATCAAACATTTATCCGTGAATTAAATGTATGATTGAATTAATTCTTTATTTATGTTTTTTTCAGCAATGTCTTCTGCACTATTACAAATCTTTGCTAATGACAAATTAACCGGAGCAAACTATACTAAGTGGAAAAATAATATCAACGCAATCTTGGTAACAAAAGACCTAAAGATTGTGCTTTCGGAGGAGTGTCCTCCACAGCCTGCTGCCAATGCCACACTAAATGTTCATAAGGTATACCAGAAATGGGTTTCATCTGATGAGAAGGCCCGAACGTATCTGTTTGCTAGTATGGTAGAAGTGCTTGTTACAAAGCACGAAGCAATGGGTACAACAATCGAAATCATAGAGTCATAACAGGCCATGTTCAGGCAGCCCTCTGAGCAAAAGAGGCATGAAGCTATTCGTTCTGCAATGCTTGTTCAGATGAAAGAGTGTGCATCTATTGGAACATGTCCTGAGCATAATTTCCCATTTCAACAAGGCAGAGGTCAATGCTTGGGCCATTGATGAACCTAGCCAGGTGAGCATCATACTGACAACTCTTCTAAAGAGCTTCGATCAATTTAAAAGCAACAATGAGATGAACAAGTTGAGATTTAGTCTAACTCATTTGCTTAATGAGTTCACTACCTTTGAGTCCATAACTAAGGACAACAAAGGTAAGACCAATGAAGCAAATGTTGTTGAACCATCTTTCTCTGGATCTTAGAAGAGGAAGAGGAAGAGGAAGAGATCTGCTGGCAAGGCTAAGAGTAAGGCCAAACCCAAGAAAGCCCATGCAAGAAGAAGGGCACCTCTACCTATAAGGATAAAGGAAAAGGAAAATGTTTCCATTGTGACAAGATCGATCACTGGAAAAGGAATTGTCCTCAAAATCTAGAGAAGCTTGCTTAGAAGAAAAAGCAAAAGGTAAATGTGATATACTTGTTATTGAATCATGTTTAGTGGAAGATGATTCTTCACCTTGGATAGTTGATTCAGTGGCCACTAACCTTGTTTTCTCTTCCATGTAGTGGACTGATTCTTGGACAGAGCTTAAGGAGGGAGCCATCTCTATGCATGTTGGGTCAAGGGATGTCGTGTCAGCAAGAGCAGTGAGAGTAGTTAGATTATAGTTTGAAAATTGGTTTCTTATTTTAAATTATGTTTATTTAATTCATGGATTCACAAGGAATTTGATTTGTGTCCAAAATGTTAGAACATTTATATTATATTTCTTTTAATAATAGGTCAGTTATTATTTCACGAAATGGTTTAAATATTTATTTAGGTTTGAATGAAAACAACTTGTATGTTTTAAGATCGTTAATTCATACATCACTGCTCAATGCTGAATTGTTTAAAGTTGAAAAACCTAAAACAAAACGACAACAAAATTCTCCAGATAATGAAACGTATCTATAGCATCTAAGACTTGACCATATTAACCTTGACAGGATAAACAAACTAGTTAAAATGGGGCCCTTAAGCCAGTTAAAGGTTGGCACTTTACCTATATACGAATCTTGTTCAGAAGGTAAAATGACCAAGAGAACTTTTACTAGAAAAAGGCTTAGAGCTACAGATCCACTAGAGTTTATACATTCAGACGTCTATGGACCAATAAATGTTAAAGTAAGAGATGATTATGAATATTATGTCATCTTTATATGTGACTACTCTATATACATATATGTTTACCTAATGCAATGAAAGTCAAAAACTTTTGAAAAGTTCAAAGAATTCCTAGCGGAAGTTGAGAACCAATTAGGCAAGACTATTAAGGCTCAACTATAGGATCGTGGAGGTGAGTACCTTGACCAAGAGTTTGAAGACTACTTGGTTTAATATGGGATCATATCCAAACTCCTGGAACACCACAACAAATTGGTGTTAAGGAAAGGAGAAATATAACCATGATGGAAATAGTGAGATTAATGATTAGTTTTTTATCATTACCAAACTCTTTTTAGGGATATGTACTACAAATGACGGCTTACATTTTGAATGTAGTTCTATCCAAATTTGTTCCTAAGACTCCCCTAGAGTTGTGGAATAGTCGTAAAGCTAGTTTGAAATATTTTCACTTATGGGGGTGTCCAGTACATGTACTGAAGAACAGAATTGGAAAGCTAGACCCTAAGTCCATGGTCTGCTTGTTTGTAGGTTATTCCAAAGAGACTTGAGGTGAATACTTTTATAGTCCTGAGGAGAAAAAAGTATTTGTATCAACAAATGCAATGTTTCCTAAGGATAACTATATGAGTGATCATAAACCTTAAAACAAGATTGTGTTAAATGAGTTAGAGCATGGTACGACCAGTACTCAATCAACATGAGTTGTTGATACACTTATGCCTACGAGTCAGGCGGTTCCTTATCAGACCACACTACCACCCAAGCATAATGAGAGGGTTGTATGACAACCTGATTGCTATTTAGGTATTGAGAAGGCACAAGTTGTCATCTCTGATGATAATGTGGATGATCCATTGTCATTTGAACAAGCTATGAAAGATTCTGACAAAGAGAAATGGCTTAAAGCAATGAATCTTGAGATGGAGTCCATGTACTCCAACTCAGTCTGGAAACTTATAACTTACCAGATGAGATAAAACCCATATATTGTAAGTGGGTCTACAAGAGAAATAGAGGATTTGATGTGAATATACAGACCTTCAAAGTAAGGCTAGTGGCAAAGGGTTATATCCAAAAGGAGGGGTTCGATTTTAAAGAGATCTTCTCGCTGGTAGCTATGTTTAAGTCTATTCAGATTCTCTTATCCATTACTTTCTATTCCAATTACAAAATTTGGTAAAATAACGTTAAGACTGTAATTTTGAATGGCATTCTTGATGAAAGCATCTATATAATGCAACCATAGGGATTCGTGTCCCAAGATCAAGAGCAAAAGGTTTGCACTCTGTAAAGGTCCATTTATGGACTGAAACAAACCATCTAGATCTTGAAACAATAGGTTTGATAATGCTATCAAAACCTATTGCTTCGAGCAAAATGTCGATAAGCCTTGTGTCTACAAGCGCATCATTGACAATAAAGTAGTTTTCTTAATCCTATACGTAGAAGATATCCTTCTCATTAGGAATGACGTAGGGGTATTATCGGAAGTAAAGGGCTGGCTAGCCAATTCCAAATGAAGGATTTGGGAGAGACGGGTTATGTTCTAGGGATTCAACTAATTAGGGATCGTAAGAACAAACTCTTAGCATTGTCTTAGGCATCATATATTGACATGATACTTATACAATTTTCAATGTAGAACTCCAAGAAAGGTAATTTACCTTCTAGACATGGAGTTCACTTGTCTAAGGAACAGTGTCCTAAGACACCTCAAGAAATTGAGGATATGCTCCCCTGAGCCAGCTCATCTTCTTCAGCCATTGTGTAACTGCCTATTATATCCATCAGGTCGATATATGTATTTGGGCATTCCCTTTTCAAATCGAAGGAAAGCTAACCCTTCTGTAGGTTGTTGGTGAAGACGGCCACCACAACCTCGTCGTTGGGATTATAGATCTCTGACACTTCCTGAGAGAACCTTTTCAGGTAATCATTTAATGATTCGTTCTTTCCCTATTTAAAGGTGGTGAAGTGAGCTATTGATTTCCTCCTTTGTATATTTTCCAAGAATTATTGTGAAAAATCCTGGGTCAATTCTCAAAATTCTTGATTGTTCCCTGTGGGAGTCTTCCAAACCACCTAGACCTTAAGTCCCCGAGCGTTTATGGGAACGTTAAGCAAAACAATGGGTCATTATAAGTGTACTACGCCATTGCACTTCGAAAACATCTCACATGTTCTTTTGGATCCGTGTTTTCTTTAAATTACTCAACCCGAGGAATTCTGAATCTTTCCGGGAATTGGGTTTGGAGAATACTGTTCATGAAGGGGCTTTCAGAATCGTCGTCCCGTAAATCTTTAAGCCTCTAGCGATGTTCTAATGCTTCTACCTTCTAGGTTAACTTCTGTATCTAGATATCTCACTTATCACTTGGCTCGTCATCCATTCCCAATCGTTTACGTTCGATGGGCCCTTGTTGGAATCTTAGCGGTGACATGCAAAAACCTTACTAAGAAAAACCCAATGGGATAAAAACTTGGTAAGGGAAAAATAATACAATCGAATTACAACTTACAAGTAAATACACATGTAAAAGTATAACCTAGTTCTGCCCTGGCCACTACCGGAAGGCTCATCAATATATCGATTGTTGAAATTTAGAATAAGTTCTTTATCTAAGTTTGATTTGTCAACCTTTTTTTAGCATGCTCTCAATCCCGAAAGCATGCTAATACCTCCACCATCGCCGAAGATAAACAACTTCTTCTTGGTTCAATTATACGTCCACTGGTGCTAAAAGCTTGTTCTGAAGATACTGTTGACACAAGGATAACCAGTACGTCACGTGCTAAGTGTTTCAGAACTGGATACCTATACGTATAAGTCTTCCACTATAACAACAAATCAAACTCTTCCTTGTCTTTAACAACGTCGAACTGTGCTTCAAGGTACCCAATCAGTTTGGTACAAGAAGATGTGCCAGATCTTTTCCCTAAAGAAGTACTTAATGATTTGTCCTTTTTTTACCATTTCATAAGGCTCCAACTTGTTTGCTTCGACTCTGTCTCCGGTTGTGTTGATTGGGGGGTTTTAATGTTGCCAAATCTGCTATCATAAATATGAAAAATCTCGAACAACTTGGTTCGAATGTCAATAATTTGTTCTGAATAATCTATTGACAAACTAGTACCAATAAACTCAAGCAAAATTTCTAAACTATATAATTTAACCCTAGGATCTACTATAAGACTTAAGGCATAAAGTAGAGGAATGTTAACCCAATATTTTTTCAACTTTGTCTCCATGGCAATAGTTGCAACACCTAGATTTTCATATTCTCTATAATTGTTTAACACTTCAAACATTTGCACTATCTGATGGATTGCCTGGAAAGATGAGAGGTAATACACCCCGGATAGAGTTACAGTGGCATTGTAAAGAATCTTTAAAAATTGAACAAAAATCGTTGCCACATACCAATCGTCTGTCGTAAGTTCTTTTACTTCAGGACGACCAGTTTCAACCAATTTCATGTTATAAAAACATATAATGGTTATATCATAATCCAAATAATTTTCAAACATTAAGTAAGTAGAGTTCCACCTTACCGGCATATCAGTTTGAAATCGTCGGGGTTTGAGACCGTTTAATTTACAGTGTCTCTTGAATTCACTGAATTTAGGATTAGAACTGCAAATCCAAGAAATGGTATCTTTGATGCAATCTATTTGGTCGCTTACCTGCTTTAAACCAACCTGTACAACTAAATTTATAATATGACATGCACACCGTTAATGGAAGAAATAACCTCAATCTTGTGGGATATTTCTTGCAACAGACAATGCAATAGAGCTAGTATTTACAGATGCATTATCAAATGTGATAGAAGGATGCGATGCGTGATTTCATAAGTTTCTAAACAGAAAGAATGACATTAAAAATATTTTCTATGGTATGTGTAAAATCCATAGGACGAAAACCAAGAATTCTTTTTGTTATCCTCCATTCAGAATCTAAATAGTATCCCATGACACATAAATAGTCCTGTTTGGAATATACATTCCAAATATCAGAAGTTAATGCAATAGAGACATTTAAATGTTGTATATCAGCAATCAAGTCATCTCTTTGGGTTTCAAACATTCTTATCAAATCATTTCTAGTGGTGGTTCTAGAAACAGATTCAAATTAGGGGTTGTATATAGATATGATTAATTCTGTAAAAAATGGACTGTCACCAACACTGATCGGTTGATCAGTTTGTACAATGTATCTTGCCAAGCACTCTCTAGCATGCATGACATCGAACTGCCACGTCGTAACGTACCAGTCCGGTTGCCGTTGTAGTTGTGTCTGAGTTGTAGTGTCTACCTGTCTATGTGCAGACATACATTTGTACATATGCCTTCTCAAATGTCTGGTTCCCTTTCTACTTGTGGCATAATCCTTATGACAAAACTTACATTTAACTTTGGGCCCGGTCGTCCCGTCTGGGAGTGTCATTTGGACTAAGTTGAAACACTGTCACACATCTGATGTTAATCTTTTGGGATGTGATGTTAGTGTAACGGCAAAACTAGTAGGTCCCGCTTAAGTATGGGTCGGTTTCGAAATATGAAATTCATCGTTGAGCAAGCTCAAACCGTCCGGAAAATAAGGCTGCTGGTTATGATCCATTTCTTAAAGTACAAATATGAACACTATATTCATTAATAGTAATATTAAAAATCAATATTTAGTAACAAAATAATTTTAAATTAAATACTACAGTTAAAAATCTTAATTTACTAACAAAACATATTAAAATTAACCACTACACTTAAAATTCATAATATACTAATACAAAATATGAAAATAAACAACTACACTTAAAATTCATAATTTACTAACAAAAAATATTAAATCCACTACTACAAATTAAATTGATAAATTTACTAACAAATATTAAATTAAATACTACACTTAAAAATCTTAATTTACTAACAAAACATATTAAAACTATCCACTACACTTAAAATTCATAATATATTAACACAAAATATTAAAATGTTTCTGCTACACTTAAAATTCATTATTTACCAACAAAAAAATTGAAATTAACTACTACACTTAAAATTCATAATTAACTTATTAAAAAAATTAAATTCAATAATACAAATTAAATTTCTAAGTTTACTAATAACAAATATTAAAATTAATACTAAACTTAAAAATCTTATTATACTAAATAATAATATTTAAATTAATTAAGTATGCACACAAATTGATAAACTAACTAACTAAATAAAAATGTTATTATTTAATAACTAAAGTCTAAACATAAAATTATAAATTTACCATCAAAAAATGTTTCAACTAAAGTAATAAGAAAATTGTACGTTTAAACTTTGGTGTGTTGGTGGAAAATTTAGAGAATAAGATAGGAAATTGGTATTAAAAATTTTATAGAGAGAGTAATAGTGAAATTGAACGAAAAAATGAAGAGAATTGGAGAATATAAAGATTGAGATTTGAGAGATTGAGAGAATGATAGAGAGAGAGTGAATGGAAAATGAAATGGATGGAAAGATTTATAGAAAAAATTGATTTGTGGGTCAAAATTAAATTTGGAAGACTTCATAGGTTTTTTTATAATTTTTGAAGCCTCCAACGGCTGGAATTCAAAATCCAGTCATTCGCTGACTTCAGGCAACGGCTGGCTGGAATTCACTGACTTCAGCCAACGATTGGATTTTGAATTCCAACCGTTGGAGGGAATATTTTTTTTTAAAAACAAACGGTCGATTTGTCAGGTCGGTGTGCCGGTCAAAGGGGCCTAGCACGCCGGCTACGTGTGCCGTGGTGGGCCGACTTACCGGATAAGACCCTTAAGGCCAGGTATCTAGGCTTTGGCTTGTCCTGCCTCCTACACGGGTCGTGCTTGGCATGACCCGATTTCCTTCGCGGACCACACAGATCCGTCTGTCCCGACCCGGTCCATATTTACATTACTAGTTCCAGCTTCTCCTTTGTTGGTTTTCTTTCTGCCCTCTTGAAGCTCACTCACTTCTGTTTTCCCATAATGCAGCTCTCACAGAAATCAACCTCAACCATTTTATCTCTGACAATTTACCCCTCGAATGCAGACACTTCAAACCCTTAGTATTCATGTGCCCAAGTCTCTAGTGCAACAAGTTCGGATCATCTTTACCTTCCGCCATAACGACTGAACCATAACCATCAGTGGTTGTGTAAAGCGACTCAGTCTTACTTCCTCGAGCGATTGTCATTGCTCCTTTCGAGATCTTCAATTTATCACTTGTGAAAGTTGCCACATAACCATCTGACGTAGTTGCCCAATGGGGATCAAATTCTTTCTCAAGTCCGGTATGTGCCTCATATTGTCGAGCTTCCAAACTGACCCTTGCAGTTGAATTTTCACATCTTCCTTCTCGGTAATGTCGCATGTTTTATCGTCACCAAGATACACTTTACCCATGGATACGTAGTTCTCGAGCAATTCCCTATGAGGTGTGGCATGGAACGACGCTCCTGAATTCAAGACTCAGAACTCCGTCTTGCTTTCCAACGAGCAGATACGACAGTTATCTGACTTCTTCGATACATAATTCGCACTGCTCTTGCCCTTATCTTTCTTCTCAGATCTACACTCATACGAGAGGTGGCCTTTCTTACCACAATTCCAACACTACACATCCTTTTTGTTTCGTTGTTGGTTTCCCGAATAGTTAACCTGATTCCTTGATTTGGATTTCCCTCTAGACTTTGATCTTCCCCGTTGATTTGTATTCCGATTTTTGCTTCTGCCTTCCTTACCTTCTAAATTTAGTACTAAAGATGTAGACGCCCCTAATCCCTTTTCACACATTTTGATCTCTTTGGTCATGATCATATTTACAACCTGCTGAAGATTTAATTTTTCTTTCTCGAACAAGTTGACAATCGGCTGGCATGTCGTCTTCTAACTTTCTGACAATTAGATAAGCAGAAACGCCGCCATAAACTCTTCATCAAAACTCATAGACAAAGAACACAACCCATCATTCACTCCATCACTGTTTTGGAACTCTACAGATTTCTCCATCATGTATGGAAATTAATTTGTCACAAACTAGATTGAAATATTTATCTTTGTGGGAGGGGCTTTTTTGTTGATGGAATGGTAAGGTTTGAGGTCACTTGTGGTGCATCTCTGTGAGTGATTCAACACTCAAAGAAAGGAGAAGCATTTTATTGTTGAGATTGGATCAATATATAGATTACTTCCTCCCAAAGAAGCATCCTCCCAAAGAAGCATTAACTATGAAGATTACGTCCTATAATTATAATTATATAGTATGTAGATAGACAAGATTGATTGATACATACTAAATCAGCTAATTTAATCTTTTTGTAAAAACAATTGAAAGATTACCAATTAGATTATAATTGACTCTTAAATTTAACATAATTATGATTATGACTTCTAATTAAAAAAAAGCAAAAATATTTGAAAAGGTATTAACCTTAATCTATAAACAGTATGAAAGCTCTTGGCATCATTAGCTCTCAAATTGTAGGTCGTAAACACCAAGCACTCCTTCTGGCCCAAAAAAAGTTAAAGTGCTTTGAAATTTTCAAATCCTCACAAAAGCAATAAAAAATTATTCCTGATTTTCTCACCATATAATTCTCTTTTTTCTTCCTCCATTTGGGTTCCAAACACACTACCACTTCCAACCTTTAATCATTTCGGCGTAATCTTGTTCATTTAGTTCCTTTTCAGAATTCATTATGCTTACCAATCGAGTTTCTTCCGAAGATTTATCACGCACCAGAGAGTGTGAGATTGGATTTGACTAATTTTTTATAATTATGTTAAATTATTACTGTGATTTGTTTGGTGCAGCGCATATTAAATTATAAATATAAATATATTTTAGTGAAAATGGTGAGATATGTCAACTTTTTAAAGGTGTGTTGTGATGATATCACCCTTTTAATAACATAAGTTTAAAAGACACCGATTATGGTGAACTACCCAAATTACCCCTCAACTTTAATTTTTAAAAAGCAACTTTCTGAACTCGTTGGTATCTCTCCAAAAAACTTGTCTGAAAAACTTGACTATGTCCCTAAAAAAATTGTCTCTCTCTAGATTCTGCACTAGAATGTAACAAATATTTATGATCTTCAATTAATTTTTTTTATGCATTTCAGATATTTTACATTATTTTCTGTGTGGTTAACAATGTTTCCATTCCTCCATAACAATGTATCAATTTCAGATTCTACACTAGAATGTATGAAAATGGAAAACATCCGTGTTTTTTTCTTGTGTGAGATTATTTAAAGATGAATCGAGCTTATTTTGTATTGGAACGAGGTTTTGTTTAGTTTGAAAAGAGCTCGATTATTTGAAAAAAATGCTCGATAAAAAAATGCTCGATCCCTTAGGAAAAGTTCTCGATCCCTGGACAAAAGTTCTTGAACCGTTATAAAAGTTCTCGATAATTTGACAAATAATCTCGATCCCTTAAAAAAGTTCTCGATCCCTTAGAAAAAATTCTCGGTCCCTTAGAAAAAGTTATCGCTCCCTTGATAAAAGTTCTCGATCAATTGATAAAAGTTCTCGATAATTTGACAAACATTCTCGATCCCTTAAAAAAGTTCTCGAACCGTTAGAAATGTCATCGATCCCTAAGAAAAAGTTCTCGTTCTCTTGTTAAAAGTTCTCGATCCCTTGATAAAAGTTCTCGATAAAAGTTCTCGAATCGATCCGTTATAAAAGTTCTCGATCCGTTGTAAATTATTCTCGAACCCTTGAAAAAGTTCTCAATCCCTTATAAAAAGTACTCGATCCATTTGAAATAAGCTCGATCACTTAGAAAATGTTCTCGATCCCTTTCCAAAAAGTTTGATCCGTTTGCAAATGTTCTCGATCCATTACAAAAAAAGCTTGATTCCGAAGAGCATGTTCTCGATCCGTTACAGTTGAGAAATTTTTGTAATTCGTAGTAATTGTAAAAGTAATTTTTTTTATTTGTTAATAATTGTTTGTGTTGATGATTTTCACAGGACAATGGATCGGTTTAGATTAGTCATATCTTACAACGGTCGATGGGAGGAATTACCTGATGGAAGTCAAAGCTTTCTTGGTTCCAATAACCAAGGAATGTATGTGTCCAGAAATATGACTTACGTAAAGCTGGTGTCGATCATACAAACTGTTGTGAAGTACGATGTGAACAAATACATTGCTGATCTATAATCTTTATCAATTGTTCTCGGGACAACATGTCGCACATTTATAAGAAATGATGACTATGTTTTGTTTATGCTAGAGGAAAATAGGGTGATCCCTCAAGTATGTGCCAGTTTAATTGAGAGGGCTGCAGGAGGTGTCATCGGTGAAGAAATCCCTCATCGTGATAACACCCAACATTTTTGATCTTCAGGCGGAAGCAACCAGTTGTTCACAGAAAGAAGTGAGATTGACGGTAAGGAAAACCTATGTGGTGTCCCCCCGGAAGTAGTCGACCATGGTGATATAGTTGGAGCTCAATTGGACGATGATTTTGGTTGTCAAATTGAAATGAATGCTGGGCAGTACAACCACCAATACAATGAGATGTACAATGACATGAACAATGAGCGGAACAATGAACCTCATAACTTACCAATCCATGAGGGGGCTAATGAGCCAAATTTGCATCCGGTACATAATATAGTGAACAATGAGGAAAATGAAGAACCGTTCGAAATGGAAAGATGTACAAGACGTGTACACAGATGTAGTTCCACTGTAGCACATATAGCTGGGACATCTGAGGTCCGGCCTGATGTAACTCCAGGTGATTCTGAGAATGCCAGAACGTGAGTTATTCTAGGAGCACAATCATACACGTTTGGTATGGGTGGAAGCAGGAACTTGGTAGAAGATGAACCTACCAGCATGATATATAACGGTCAATTTTTTCCTACTAAAAAGGATTTGAAGAGATTGGCTAGGCATTTTACAATGCAGCACAACTTCGAGTGGAAGGTGAAAATGTCGAATAAGAAAACATTACATTTGGTTTGTTTGATGGACAACTGTACGTGGAAGTTAAGAGCGGTTAGAGAGATGAAGCGACATACTTTCAAGTAAGAAGTTTTATCAACGAACACACTTGTCCGTTGGAGGAGATTCACCGCCGCCATCGACAAGTTAGTGCAGTCATAATTGGAGAAGTGGTTGCACCTAGATTGCAGCAACAGGATGGTCGACTAATGCGTCCGAAGGACATAATCGCCGACATGAAAACAATGTGTGGCATCCAAATAATGTACAGTAAGGCACATCAAGCCCTTGGTTATGCATTGTCACTGACCTATGGAACGCATGAGGAAAGCTTCCAACTGCTGCCATCATTCGGTTACGTGTTGGAACAATAAAATCCCTGAACGATTACTGACTTACAGTGCGATGAAAATGGTAAATTCCTATACTTTTTCATGTCGTTAGGTGTCTCAATCAAAGGATTCCAGAGGTGTATGCGTCCAGTTATTACCGTTGATGGTACCCATTTAAAGGGTAGATTCGGGGGCACAATGTTTGTTGCAACTGCACAAGATGGGAATGAACAGGTTTATCCAATTACTTTTGGATACGGTGATTCGGAAAACAACCTATCATGGGAGTGGTTTTTGGATTGCTTGAAAGGTGCCCTTAGTCATATAGATGATTTGGTTTTCATTTCTGATCGACATGTAAGCATTGAAGCAGGGATTTCTAAAGTGTTCCCTTATACCACCCATACCATATGTTGCTGGCACTTTTATGAAAATATTAAGAAGCGATATCATAGAAAGGATGTTGCAGCGATAATGGACAAAGCAGCCCGAGCGTACACTGATTTGCAATATAAGCGGCACATGGAAGAGTTACGAAACTTGCACCCGAATGCATATGAATAAGTAATTGATGTCGGTCTATACAAGTGGTCCTATGTACACTGCCCCTACAGAAGGTATAGGGTCATGACAACAAATGCTGCAGAATGCATAAACTCACGCCTTAAATTTGCACGACAACTGCCTATGTTGACTTTGGCAGAGTTCATTAGGAATATGCTACAACGTTGGTTTCACAATCGTCATAGGGCTGCACAATCCATGTGTCATCAGTTGACTGACGCAACACATATTGTGATCCTCAAATGTGTTGATAAGTGTAATTTTATGACCGTTAATCCAGTTGACTGGAACATATTCTCGGTGAAGCGGGCTGGAAAACATTGGACCATTGACTTAGCCCGGAAGACCTGCACGTGCAACAAATTCCAAATGGACCTTCTTCTATGTTCTCACGCTTTTGCTACCGCAAGGTACATCATACAATTTTGTATACGGTTAATATTACTTAAACGTGAATCCTATCGCTTTCAATGTTTTTACAGGGACCGAAACATGGATTTCACATCCCTTTGTGCGGACTACTACAAGCGACAAACACTTATTGATGTGTACTCGGTTCCTATTATACCGGTTGGACATCCTTCCACTTTGATTGTGCCATCTGACATCGCTGAGAGAGTCATTTTGAATCCAAGCTCCAGGAGACAAGCAGGTCTCCTGAGGGCTTCACGCTGTATCTCGTCATCGGAGAGAACAACTACATAGAATTGTAGACGATGTCGACAACCAGGGTATAATTCGAGGAGATGTTCTAACCCAGCTTTGAGTAATGAAGGTCCGAGAACAGTTATTCCTGAGGAATACAGACGTAAGTGTAGTATCTGTCATACAGTTTGTCACAACAGAAAGACATGCCCTACTAAAGACTCCACTGTGGAATGATTTGAGGCATTATAATGATGACATTGTGATAGTTTGAACTCGTATGACTTGTTCATTAACTAAAATGCAATTGTATTTAAATATGATTTGTATATATACAAATGTAAACATTTTTATACAAAAGAATTGGTAAATATACAAAAGAATTGGGACATATACAAAAGAATTGGTAAATATACAAAACAATTGGTACATATACAAAAGAATTTGTAAATATACAAAATAATTGGTACATATACAAAAGAATTGGTATGTATACAAATGAATAACTACATTAATCTAAACGGGCTGGGAGTTTGCAAATATTTCAAAGGTCATTTTCTCTCGAATGATCCCCATATCGTTTTCCGACCAATCGAAATCCTTTCTGTCCGCCAGCAAGTACTCGATCAATCTCAACGTGTGGGGACCACAGTTACCCTGCAGTTGGACACATTAACAAGTGTTAATAAAATATTAGGTTTATAATAATACAATCTTAAAGTTACTATTACGAAATATCTTACGATTTCTTCTGCTGGGAGACATGTTTTTCCGACACCACGCTGACGTCAAAGGGCTTGTCTTCTCAAATTTATGAAGTCCAGCCGGTCGTGCAGTATGAAACCAAGCCTGATGCAACATTGAGGGCACAAAGTAGCACAACGGGGCTACCTGCCGCTTCTGGATATGAGCTAGGACCTCCTGTCTCCAAGGGTTGACTATGAACATCTTCCCGCATATGAGGTCCACAGTCACCAGTAGCCAATCTTGCAACCCAATGTTGCACGGTATCAGGACCTGTAAACGTAAACAGCAGGTGTTAGGATGTACAAAGACATTTATATATACAATTGCAAACCATGTCAAGTAACAATTACCATGTCAACCTCGTGCCACGGATGGCATCCAATCGGGGCACCCCTAAGCACCATCGTAAGGTCGTCATCCTTCCACTAAGACCTCAAAACATTCCAATGCCTCAGGATGATCTGGCCGCGAGAATCACGAGGTATCATTTTTCTGTATTGCTGCTCTAAAAAGGACTGTAGAAACACAAACTTAAAGTTATTAATGTTTTCCATACAAATCTATAAGCATGCGTAATCATTACTAATTTTAGTACTTACAAAAAATTGTGAGTCCAATATGTTGACCATCTGACTGTACACATTTGGGAAAGCCCGTTGATGCTTACGAAGAATATGGAGGTACGCGTCCATATGCTGGGAATATAAACACGTAAAGATATGTTAGGAGGCTTACACATCTAAAACAAATACTATAAACAGAATTTACGGTCCCACGTACCTCATCATCAACATCCATGAAGTTGGTCTGCAACCGATGGAACCATGCAGCATCAACCAGCTCTAGCAAATCAACATCACTTCTGCATTAATGCTCCATCAACTACACATTTATATAATGCATTATAAGAAAAACTGCCACCCAAAAAACAAAGAAATTTACTTACAGTTCCCCATTTACGTTCTTCATGAAGGCTCGGTAAGCCTTCAACTAGTCACCGTCCACCAATCCTTGGGATTAAATACGTGGTCATGTCTCTCTAGTATTACCCTCGCCCTCTTAGGTCTGCACGGATCTGTGTACGGGCTAAGCAACTGCCAATCGCACTTCAGTGCACGCCTCTGCTATCGAACTCCCCCCGCCGGGGTGTGTTGAGATAAGGATGGGGGGAGGGGGAGCCTGCTGCTCTAGGGGAGGTGGAGGGGAGCCTGCTCCTTGCTCTGAGGGGGATGAGGGGTCGGCTGCTCGCTCGAAGGTAGAGGGGAAGGGGGAGCTTGTTGCTCTGTCGTCGATGGAGAGAGAGCCTACTGCTCGCTCTCGCTTGTCGATGGAAAGGGAGCCTGCTGCTCGCTCTGAAGTGAAGGGGGAACCTGCGAATCGCTCTAAGCGGGAGGGGGCCTGCTGCTCGCTCAGAGGTAGAGGGGGAGCCTACTGGTCACTCCGAGGGGGAGGCAGGGCTTGCTGCTCGCTAGGAGATGGAGGTGGAGGTAGAGGTGGAGGTGGAGGGGGAGGGGAGGCCGCTGCTGGCTCGAAAGGGGAGGGGAAGGGGGAGAGGGAGCCCCACTCTCTAGAACTGCCCCTCCGGTATGTGGATCCTTTGTATGCTCATACATATACGGCCTGAAGCCCTGAAGGCCCCCGATCAATGCAAGCAACTCTCTATGTTGTTGTTGTCTATCCTTCTCGCTCTTCCGGATCAAATCCATCAACTCCCAGTGCTATTGTTGTCGATCATCCTCACTCTTTCGGAGGGCTTCACGCAACTCATTCAACTGATGTTCTAAACGGGCCTGAAATCATGCAACATTGTTAATACTAAAACAATCAACAGATCTTGTTAATAAAAACAAAACTACCATCTCAACTTACCTCCCCATCAAGTCCAACACCTGCACGAGAATCTCCTGTATAGGCACCTATTCCTGGGGTGGTAAACCGAACCTTTCTATGCCTCACTAGCCGAAGAGATGGCTCAGATTCGCCAGTGTCCATGCCACTGAAATCTGGACCTGCACTTGTAGTCAGACCCCCACCCTCCCCCTCGGGATGAACTGCAGTTGTAGTCGGATCAGGGACAGTAGGATGGTGAACCCTGTCATCCTACACATATGGGCTCCCCCCCTCACTTAGGCCTGCGAAGTACGGTGCCACCACTTCAGCTGCTGTGAGCACGATTTCCGTTCTCGCAGACATCTGAATGCGTAGTTAGATGAATGTCATTGTTACTTATAGCAAGTAATGTAACGATACGATTAACAAATAAAATAATTACCCTAGCACTAAAAATATTATCCAGCTTCTTCCCTCTAGGTTGTTTGGTCAACTCCCATTTCAACATTCGAGGAGAAAGGTCTATAACCCTTCGAGTCCCGAAATCGACCTCCAGTTGGGGGATCACCTCGAAAGCAAATATCTGCATCAAAGATAAGTACAGTTATAAACAAAAACAATTTTGGATTAGAAATTTAATGTACATGTTGGAAATCAAATTTCTTACCAAAAGGGCGTGTGATATACCGTTGATGTTGTACCCCTCCACGGAATGTCCAACATCGCCCTGTGACTGATGGCGTCTCTCCTCACGACTTCACGGTAACGCATGCTTGAATGAAAATATAGAATGCCTATAGACATGGGCACCCCACTGGAATGCATCGAAGGCATTGAGGTCTCTACCAACCGAAACTGCCAAACTGGAATCTTCAATCTCTCGTCCACCCCCATCAATATCCAGTTCAACATGTAAACGGGGCACAACTTCACAACATCGTACGCCTGTTGAATCTCTTTGCGGGTAAGAATAACCCTCAAGTCATCCAACGATACCTCATTATGTCTAGGAAAGTATCGTTGATGTATGCCATTCTCAATTGCAACATACATACTCGTGTCTGGTACGACTCCAAAACGTAATCCGGTGATGAGGCTAAATTCCACCTTCGAAAACTTGACCACATGGTTCCCTAACAAGAACCGCATCTCATCTTTCGGTCTATCATGGTTTAACTCCCGCAACAACAGCTGATGAATAACACCACCTGAAAACTTCAGCTCCCGGTGCATCGACATGAAATGCCCGAAACAGGAAGCCATAAACCGACGTCGATCCTCAACAGCAAACTCTTCAGGGACCCGGTTAAGTGCATCGTCTATACTGACAAGGGCTTCAAAATGGTCGTGTCGGGTCAATTTTCCCTTGAACCAATCTCCCTCTGGAGTTTTAAACAATACCTTCAACCTGCTCGTCATCTGCAATGTCACGGAAACAATACATCAGTAAACTGCAAAAAAATTAGAAAATATTCTTGATCGTTTGAAACAAATTCTCGATACTTTGAAAAAGTTCTCGATCCTTTGAAAAAGTTCTCGATCCTTTGGAAATAGTCTCGATCCTTTGAAAAACCTCTCGATCCTTTGAAAAACCTCTCGATCCTTTGAAAATAGTCTCGATCCTTTGAAAAACCTCTCGATTCATTAAAAATTCTTCTCGATCATTTTAAAAAATATTGACCCTTTGGAAAACATTTTCGATCGTTTAAAAAAATTATCGATCCTTTGAAAAACCTCTTGATTCATTAAAAATTCTTATCGATCATTTTAAAAAATCTCAACCCTTTGAATAACATTCTCGATCGTTTAAAAAAATTCTCGATCCTTTAAAAAACCTCTCGATTCTTTGAAAAATCTTCTCGGTCATTTTAAAAAATCTCGACCCTTTCAAAAACATTCTCGATCGTTAGAAAACATTCTCAATCCTTTGAAAATAGTCCCGATCCTTTGAAAAACCTCTCGATTCTTTGAAAAATATTCTCGATCATTTAACAAAAGCTCGATCACTTTGAAAAATATTCTCGATCGTTCCAAACAATTTCTCGATCATTTAAAAAT
The DNA here is from genome assembly GCA_032871835.1 of Dipteronia dyeriana. Lineage (NCBI taxonomy): Eukaryota > Viridiplantae > Streptophyta > Magnoliopsida > Sapindales > Sapindaceae > Dipteronia > Dipteronia dyeriana. The sequence continues at coordinate 99,875,443 of CM065299.1, forward strand.
ATTCTCGACCCTTTGAGAAATAACCTCGATCGTATGATAAAATTCATCGAATCTTTCTAAAAAATTTCCTCGATCTCGCTTGAAATATTCTCGATTTATTTTTATTTTTTTTAAAAATGCTCGATACCAGAATATTGAACCTCATTTCAAACCCAAACCAAAACCACAACCAGTGTCAACCCTAATCTATAATTTCAATCAACATAACAAGTCTAAAATGCAATGATAAGTTATGAACAACAAATCGATAAATAAAACAAACTGAACTTACCTCTGTCAATCACTGCGAAATGTACTGTATTTCCGTTCCGGTCAATAAGCTATCGATTTCCTCGACGTCGATTTCGTTCTCGTCAGTTTCTTTCTCACTGTTGCTTTTCTCAGACTCATAAAACGACAACTTTCTCTCTTTTCAATTTTGTCGGGGTATTCTCGTATCTTTACCTTAAATGGTGTCTTTTAAACTTACATTACTAAACTTGTGATATTTGCACAACAGCCCTCTGAAATAGTGCCATTTATTTTTTGACCCAATATATTTTAACTCTTGTTTGATGTAGGAAGATATTGGATAATACATATGTAATTCGGAATCAACATTTGATATTGGTTAATATAAAATAAGAATGAATTATTTTTCAAATGAAATAAAACAAATTAAATCAATTCAAAAATCAAATTATTTGAAATTAAATTTGGTTAAAAATATTTAAATAATTTTTTAATAAAATAAAATATTAAAATTATTTAAAAAAAAAATTAAAACAAAATAACATTTAGTTTTTAGTAGATATTGAAAAATATTAAAATAATACTTTTAAAAAGATTTAAAAAAAAACAAATTAAATAAAATAATATTTTATGTATAAATAGTTAAATAAAATGAAAAAAAAAATGAAGAAAAGGGGACTAAATAGTCCTAGAATGTGAGGTGAGGCTCAATACTCAATAGTCCTACCACAACCGGACTAATTAGCGACATGGGAGAGGGGAAAACTAATCTCATCCAATGGTCAAAAAGCTCGGACATTTTATATAAAAGTTCGGACCATTTATAAATGCTACGAGCTTTTATAAAAGTTTGGAGTTTTTATATAAAACCGAGCTTTTATAAAACCTCGTAGCTTTTATAAAAAGCTCGTACCTTTTATAAAAAAGCTCGTACCTTTTATAAAAGCTTTGTATGTCAAAATCTTAAAACAAAAAAAAGCTTGAATTAAAAAAAAACCTCGAATTTTATTTCATTCCTCTCGAACATGTAAAATAAAAGCTCGAATATAGACTATAAAAGCTCGAATGAACTCAAACTAATATCAAAAATAAAAGTTTGGAAACAACGAAAAAAATGCTCGAGTTCATCAACAAAAAGGTCAGACACCCAGAATATCATCTTCCTCAGCAACTGTTCAACAAATCCAAAACCCTAACCTAACCCATAATCATTCTCAAATCCACAAATAAAACATAATCTAACATTTCATTCAATTAATCAACAGCCAAAACGATAGAAAATATAGATCAACTTACCTCCATCGATTGAAATGGTCTGTTCAACTCTCCAAATGACACTGGTTTCCAAATTTCGGTTTCGTCGCCCTTCGAAAATGAAACCGTCAATTCAACTCCAGTAAAAAAATTCACTTTTTCTCTCTCTACTTTTTCTCTCTCAGGTTCACAACGACAAAATCAATTTCAGGGTATTTTCGTCTCCACACGTTAATTAGTGTCTTTTAAACTTAAATTATTAATGTGGCGATATTTGCAACAAAAAAAACCCTTAAAAAGGTGCCATTATTTTTTTCGAACCCATGAAACGATTCTTCTTTTTGTAAGTGATTTTGTTAATTGCAACTTGCCACAACAAATAGCACTATTTGTCAAGTGGATTTCGAATAAAGTTGAAAATTACATATCTATATGTTGATTTGAATTTTTTTTCTTGCATAAAAATTTAACAAAATTATTGTTAAAATCATTTAATTAAGTTGTTTCGAAATAGTAAAGTTTGTTGAGGCACGATTAACATTTCTACTGTCTTTGATTATAGATCACGATCAATTTTATTTGACAACTTTGTTATTTTGTTAATCAAAATTTAACAAAATATCCATAAATTTATCTAAGATCAATTTTATTTGTGTTTGTCACTCGTCATTAATGCAACGTTTTACAAAAAAAGGACTTCTGTCTCAAGAAACTTTCTATAATAATTCTAAGATAAAATGAGGTCGATCTAGTGGTTTGCCATTTACACCTGCATCCAGTGGTTGTACACTTGTGTGCTCGAGCGAGTCGGATATAATTCAATACGGAAATCACTGAAGCTAACCATTAAAAATTTTCCAGACAGATTAACACAACGTAACAATACATTACTTAACGTTTTCGAAAATAAGTACTCATCACAGTACATTTATTTTGCTTACAATGGCTACTGATCATAAAAACAGGTGCACAGATGAAACAGCTTCATCGTTTGACAAACCAATATGGCTGAAGTCATTCAGTTTTTCTTTTGGACCTTTGGTGATTATAGAAAGGTCATCAAACCAGATTCACCAAATTTTTCTTCCATTAAATTATGTAGACGTTTAGACATTGATGGAGTTAAATGATTTGTCCAGTCTCCCACTTTGCCTTTCCTAAAGAACGCTTTGGTTTCCATCCCAAAATATGCCACCTTACCGGTTTGATTCACTTGCAAATTTTTCATGTTTTCAAAACTACAAAATTTTGATATCTCTGCTATCACACCTTGGGCTTCTTCTTCATTAGTGAACGGCAACCATTGAAATCGACTAATTTCTTGGTAGAATAAATGATATCTTCTTTCATATCTTCGTATTTTAAGAATAATATCTTGTTTGATTTCTCTAAGTTGGCCTTCCAATATCCTAGCTCATGATCCCAAACTGGACCAAACATCATCACTCCTTGACAGAACTTCTCAAAGGCTTCATCTATTGAAACTGGGTCCGCTGGTTGTAGGACGAAATGCCAGTAAGAGGTGAATTGGTCCAATGGATTCCTACACAAGTAAACAATGCGACAATTTGAATTGATGATAGAATGTGGCAGTGAAGCATGCGGGAGATGTGTTGCCAAAATTCTTGACGTAGGCAGATCTTCAAGAATAGAAGATTGATTTTTCGAATAAATTACTAAATCTGTAAAAGGTACTAGATCATGAGATGGGGTAGTAAGCAAGGGGCTATTTTCTAAGGTGTAACGGGAACGGTTGGCAATAGTATAAGTTAAGGCTTTTATCTATGTGGTGCCTGATTTTTGAAAAGTGACCAACACTATATCTGTATCTTTTGCTTGGAAGTGTCTTTGGAAGTGGAGAATGCCATGTAAGTATCTGGATGGATACCAAAACCCTTGATATTGACAGAGAAAATAAAAATCCCTGCCTTTAACTCTAGGAAGGCTCAAGACTCGTTCTTGATCTTCCTTGCTTAGCTTGTTTACTCTATCACTGTTTTGGATTTCTACAGATTTCTCCATCATGTATGGAAATTAATTTGTGTTATGAATGAATTTGGGAGGGGAATAGAAAAGAGAAAGAACATAGGAAGAAAGAAACAAAGAGATGAATAACTTGGATTAATATTTGATATTCCCTTTATTACTCGGTTCAAGCCCATATAAAGGCGCGCTTCAGAACAAACAACCAAATGAATTGGTACATCTCAACCTACTAACTACTTTATTCAATCATCATTCAAATTAAACTAAATGACCAAGTCCAACTCGTCATGATCTTCTTATGGTGGATCCCTCCCTTTGAATGCATGGCTCAAATGGTTTGCATGACATAATTGGTACATATCAATTTGTCACAAACTAGATTGGAATATCTATCTTTGTGGGTGGGGCTTTTCTGTTGGTGGTTTTTAAAAACTAAACTTGACTCCACCCACTACAGTTCCAAAAGCCATCAAATATTGACTCCAACCTCCGGCCACCTTTATAGAAGCCGTGTAAGATTTTTATAAAAATGTTGAGCAACATGTGACGTTATATTTTGAGTTTATAAAAATCGAATTGATTGGAATGTTTAAGTAAGTGAGAGTTGACCGGATAAAGACTATTATTAATATGATCAATATTTGTTGGACTCGATGCACCTTAGCTACATTAAATATATGTAGGATATGGTATGAGTTATTGTATATATATGGGTCTAATATTCCTATTATGACTAGGCATCCTATTAGGGTTTTTGAGAATCCTTTATGGGTTAGAATTCTAGAAAGTTATACTATATGTAGGGGTCCCTATTCTCACTCACATAATGTTTTACAGAATTGTTTCTCCATTAGGCAATCTGAGGAAGGTGAGAAGATAGCAGAAGACTCTCTATTATTTTAGGCCCAGTTTGACATTGCTTTCTCAGCTGCTTTTGGAGCTAAAAGTGATTCTGGACCTAAGACAAGGTGTTTGGTAAAATCGCGGGGAAGTGCTTTTGGTCACTTTTAGTTTCTCACAACTGAGTTTTTGAGAATCTACAAATACATGCTTTTGGATTTTGACTTCTGCTTTAAGAATACGCGGTATAGTGATATTAAATGAAATTTTACTAACTTTCCAACTTTATCCTTGCCTTTAACAAAAATTAACGAAAAAAAATGTTGTCATAACTGTATAAAAAAATAGGGATAATTAATTCAATAAAGTAGAATAAAAATGAAATAAAAAAATAAAGTAGAATAAAATAAAAAAATAAAAAAAATAAAAAAATAAAAAAATAAAAAATTAGGCTAATTAATTAAATAAAGTAGAATAAAAAATGGGACTAATTAATTCAATAAAGTACCATAATTATATAACACTTAACGCTAAACACAAATAAACAAGAAAAACGTAAAGTATAGCACATTAGTATCATTTAGATGTTTATGTCTTTTTAGTAAATTTATACACTCACAACACTTTTTATTTCAGTTTACCAAACATATTGAAATTGCTTTTAGTTCTCACAACACTTTTGAAAATCAGTTTACCAAATACTCAGCTGATTCTTCACACAGTAATTTCAAAAGTAATTCCCCCCACAGTAATTTCAAAAGCACTTCTCCCCGCAGTACAACAATACCAAACTGGGTCTTAATTATTTTATTTACTTTAATTTCAGGTTATTACATTATTATGGATTCGGGATTAAGTCTATACGACTTGGATGTTTACCGCTGCTCTTCAATATACGCATCTATTCATACCTATGTATGCAATAGAAGATCTAATTATTTTAAATATTTGATGTTTGCAATGGTTTCAAAGACTATCGTATAGATTGAATCTGTATAAGTTTATGATTTGTATTATTACAGACAACGTCAACGTTATACATACCAACTTGTTATTATACTACGGATTAGTGTTGGTATATTTTGACAACATAGATTAAAATATATGGTTGTATACTTGTATGTTTTGTGTTGTTTTTTAACTTGTCTGTTTGTTGGAGACGATGCAATTTCGGGTATCAGTGTATCACTATAGTTGAATTTGAATAGAGATCCACGGGTCTCATTGCCATACACACAACTGAATCTATTTCCATGGATTGTATGAATCATTAAATAACAAAATTAAATACGTGACTCCGTGTATGAATTCTTTTTGGTTTCGACATGTGTTGGAATGAACTTATTATTAATAAGATTGTGCAGTATGCGTGTGTTCTTGAGTGAAAAAGAGTTGTGTGTTAGAACCAGTATGTGAAATCAAGACAAGTTCTGAGGTCAGATGAGGGTCGTCTGCATCAGACCCACACCATGAAGCGGGCCGGTTCACCAAAAGGGAACGGGTCGAAGGAGAAATCAAATGCAGATCGATGCATCTCGCACCAGACCCGCGTTTTTGCGTTGGTCGATGGATCTAAATCCAGAACCGAAGCGGCGACCTGCAACTTGTTCCATGTTCATCGTTGCTTTTCCGTCGACGACGTGTATGCCCGTCTTTAATTAGATCCTCACGATTACGGATCTTCCAGGAGAGTTAACGGCGAACAGGGCGGGTTGCCGCTGCTGTTCTAGCTCGGTTGCCGCCGTTTTGGTGGTTGTCGGAGAAAGGACGAACGGCGGCCATGAAGAGCCTATAGATTTCTAGGGTTTTCTGGTTTGATTTAGGTTTGGGCCACCTTTTGTAAATTAGATAAAGTTTTGGACTTTTTTTCAATTTTCCTAGGCTCTTTTGGAATTAGATATAATTATGAGCTGTTTTGCAATTTTTCAGTGCCCTGGTTGAATTAATTGTAACACTGAGGTATATATGTGTAATTGTTCACGTGTTGGGGCTGATTTATAATTTCAAAAATATTTGGGGCCAATTTAATATTACGATAAGTATATGGGCCATTTTGAAATTTATCAAAATCATAAGGCAATTTTAAAAAATTTCAATTTTTTTATGAAAAATAATTACAGTTCATAAATAATTATTATGGTTTCGGATGATTATGTTTCACGTAGTGACTAACCATTAAGATTTTTTAATAGTTATTAGTTTGTTTGAAATTACTAATCATTAAGATTTTAAGAAATTCGTCGGTTATCGATTATTGATAAGGTTAAAATTAATATTATTTTTTTATATTCTCGTAAATCAAGTGATTATGTTTCACATAGTGACTAGTCATTTCATTTTGAGAATATAGTTGGTTAACGATTATTAATTTGGAAAGTTTTAATAATTGATAGAATATTCTCATGAATTGGATGATTATGTTTCACGTAGTAACTAATCATTAAGATTCTGAGATGTTCGTTGGTTATCAATTATTGAATTTGAACTGTAAAGATGAAAATGCATGTGTTAATCATCTCTGTGGGAGGGTTATCACATGTGACAAGTAATGTTCATCTCCGTAGAAGGTTCATCATCTTGAGGTATTCATCTATAGAACTGCAATGATGGAATTATATGCATATGATGAGTGATGTTCTTTTCCGTAGGAGGTTCATTATCTCGAGGTATTCGCTTATACAATATGTTGTGAATGTTAGACACATGTGATGGGTGATGTTCTTCTCCGTAGGAGGTACATCATCTTGAGGTATTCATTTATATAATGTGATATAAATATTAAAAAATTTGGAAGTTGCATCTAATATATTTTCATTTGATTGAATGAAAGTCTTCAACACTTAATGATGCCTACATATTCTATAGGCTCACAAATAATATCTTCTCAACATAAATTTAAGAAGGTTATATATTTCTCATTATTTTGCATAATTTTATAATAAAAATTATGTGTGACCGTGTCGGATTGATTAAGAGAAATATATAAATTTATGTTGGATGTTATGATATTGGATTTACGGTTCATGTTTTACTAATGTATAACCTATGGAATTATTATGGAATTATATGGTTACGTTTCTACGTAGTAGACTAACTATTAATATTTCATTATGATTTATTTATTTCATTGAGGACATTAATTGATTATATTTGAAATTATTATAAAGTTGGATGATTATGTTTCTACGTAGTATACTAACCATTAGGATTTTGTAATGATCTTTAGATAAAAATTATATAATCAATTGTGTTTGGAATATTTATGGGGTTGGATATGTATTCACGTAGTGAACTAGTTATTAAGATTCCATAATATTCGGATTATCAATGATTAAGGTTTTGAACTGCATTGAGGTAAAATTATATATGTGTCAATCATCTGCCTAAAAAAGTCACCACTTGTGTAAGTTTTGAGAGCATTGAAGAATTAAAATTGATGTTTATCCCCCAAATAGAGGTTTGATCACTTGTAGAAAAGTTTTAACACGTGCGTTGTGGTCTTTGTCCAAAAGATAGATCATGATGTTGTGTTGGATTTCCGTGAAGGTTAAATCATTATTTATAGTGATTATGGAAATCGGTGTGAGCATGAATATAGTGTGATTTAATTCCTTTTTTAAACACCTCTACTATTTTTAAATACATGTCATTAAGATATTGGTTGATGAGCCTTTTTGATGGATTTGATGAGACGCTCCAATTGGTTTTTACCTTAACAAGGATTAAAGATAACTAAAGTTTAGTGAACCCACTGTCGAAAGTCTGTTAAGGCCTATAAATAGATGGAGAATAATCTATTCTATGAAGTTATGTCTTTTGTTTGTTATTTTGATAAAAATGATAGGCTACAAACACCATAGGAAGTAGTCTGGAAATTTTGACAATTCAACATAACAAGTCAGAGAAAATATTGAGGAAATAAAATAATTTGTTGTCGTAAGAAAATATACCCCTTGATTTATGTTATGAATTATTTGATAAATTTTCAATTAAGCTCTTAGTGGGTTATTTATTATGATACATTTTATATTATAAATTCTTCTAAGGAACTCAGTATTTAATAGAGACCAAGTAGTTTAGAGGTTTTATTTGAATTCAAATGAATTCATAGTAATATATAGATTATATTTTAACCTCTAAACGTTTTATTGGATGATATTTTTGATTTTGGTTCTGAAATGCATAGTACAATTTTCACAATAAGACTGAGAATTTAAATTAATATTTTGAAGTTTATTCAAGATAATAGATTCTTGCTTATAATTTCACCTAGTGAGTTATATGGTGATTTTGTAAATAATAATCTTTATGGGTCTTCGAACTCTTTTCGTAATCTAAATTTTTATTTTGGTTTTAGAATTAGATTGATAATTGTTCTTGTCGTTTAGATATACTCATTATAATCACATGACCAAAGGTAGAATTGAGATAATTGATTCGTAGGGCATTTTGATTATTTTAAGTTCTCAGTTTAAAATCTATTGATTAATTGTATTAAAAGTGATCTCATAAAATATAAGGATAGGATTGCAAAGGTTATAAACTATTGGTAATAGCTTATAAAATATGTTTTGCTTTATTTATGAGAATAATTTTATCTATGCATTATACATTCTTAGGGGGGAGAGTAAAGTTGTTAGGAATGTATAATTTAAAAGACTTGTGTTAAAGGAAGAAATCTTGTGCTTTGTGATATTTATATTGAATAAATGTCATGTTTGTTGAATTGTAATTTTGGATGTCATTGGAGTTAGAGTTTTGACTTAGTTGTCAAATAGTTTCAAACTACTTGGTTTAAAGTAATGTGTAGATTTATGGCTAGAAGGTTTTACTTGAAAATCGGTATTAAGTTTGCATACTTGAAAACTTCATTGACATAGTTAATCAAGTTTCCAGACAATAGTGTTTAGTTTAATAAGTATTGGCATTTTATGACTTGGTTAAAAGTTTTATTATGCCTTTACACATAACCGAGGGTCAGTGGGAGTAAGTTTATTTTCCATGTGCTTTGTGTTGTCATTTATGTGATATTAAGAATTTTATCTCTAGTATTTCGAGGTAACGAATCTCAAACAAACATATTAAAAGAGATTTTGCTATGCAAATAGAATAAATCGTTTTCTATTGTACTTTTGTAAACAAATTTGTTATTTCTACTAATAATAAAACCTTTATTAAAAGTAAATGAGTATTCAAATTTATTTAAAAAAGAAACTGAAATTAAATTCCTCTTGAAGTGAGGTACATAATAAACGTCTATTAGATTTAAATGCCTATGAGAATCTATATTAATTCTAATATCTCCTACTGCACTGGTAGACACCAACGCTCTTGGCCTAAACACAAGTTGAATTAATTCGTATTAAGCTTTTTCTTTTCCTTGAACCTCTGTAAGGAATAACAAACAAGATTAGTGTCTCCAGAGTCTATGATCCAAGAATCTATAGAATCTACTAGAAAACATATTTCAAGATAATTAATATTACCTTCTTCCTTCTTAGTCTCCTTCTTGGTAGGTCCAAGTTGCTTTTTATTTTGTTGTTTCTTGACCTTCTTACGAGTCTTAACAGTAGAAACTCTACCTACCGTATTAATCTCTTGTCATTTGCTTTTCACAAGGATTTTCTCGGCCCTTTGTACATCTTGCATCAGGCCCTGCAAGGTGTATTCCTTATTGTTAAAGGTGTAGTCCAACTTGAACTAATCAAAGAAATTCGACAGTGAGTTGACAATCAGGTCAATTTTCGTCTCACCATCTATCTCAGCACCATTGAGTTTAGCAATGTTGAGATGTGCTATGACTTTCATCGTGTGATCTTTCACAGCCTGTCCAGGTTTCATCATAAGACTCATGAAAGCAGTCACTGCCTCTCTCTAAGTCGTCATGGACTTCATAGCAAACATCTCTTCTAGAGACATCATTATATCGGCAACAGTCTCCATTCATTCATGTTGTTGTTGCAACACGTCAGAGATGGTGGCCATAATGTAACATTTGGCCATCTCATCAGAAGTCTTCCACTGTTGATACTTGTCTCTTTGCTCCTCATTAGATTCATTAGTGGAAGTTGGTGGTTTAGGGGTACACATAACAAACTTATGTTTTTCAGCTTGAAGCAACAACCCAATTTTTCTTTTCCACGTGACATAATTATCACCAGTTAAAGTATTATCTTTTAGGATGTTGATTAGGGATAGAGTCATGATTTCTTAATAAAAACAAAAATCATATAAGTAAACAATCATGATAAACACTTTTGAATATTTGTCTTAAATTAAAAAAAGTAATTAAATCATAAAATTCAATGGTGATCTAACACCCATAAATGTCACGCCTCCTTTGGAAGTTCGCGCCATCTACCAGTTGGACTAAGGCCTACCTAATTGTTAACATAACAACCATCGTTTTTAAATTTTAGCCTTGCGATTTTATTAACAATAACTCTTGGGAGAATATTAATAAAATCACAATGAGTGCGTTACTAAGTTATCGACCTTCAATATATTCCCTCACAAATATCATTCTTTTGAGAATAGATATTGTTTGAGTCAATTGTCTAGTCTATCCTTGTAAGGAAGTATCTTGCTAAATACCATTCATGAATACCCATTGGGGGGTTATCACACGAAACATAAAGCTCAACTAAACTTGGAGGTCGTAGGTGTTCCAAAACACCTTATCCCATTCAATTGTTTAAGGAGTGTGATCGAATTCCATATAATGATTTGCCAAGTTATCTAGATGCCAATTAGATACCTAAACCATTCAATGCGTGTTCATACCAAAAGAGATATATGAGTGGCACTCCTATTCTATATGACATGTTATCACACAGTGACAAACATTGAAATATGTAAGAAAAAGTAAATAGCCACAATTTTGATATGATTAACAAACGAGCTTTTTTGATATGATTATGAGCTCTTTTTATACTCCTCCGAGCTTTTTTAATTTGTCTGAGAGTTTTTTTGTTAAGTTAATGTCAGAGATTTTTTTAAAGTGTCTGAGCATTTATTAAATGTCTCTGAGCTTTTTTTATGTCTCCGAGATTTTTTGATATGGTTCAAAATAATTTCTAACCCTTCACAAAAACGCTCGAACCCAGTAAAAAAAAGTTCGGACACTTGGTAAAAAAAGCTTAAACCCTTACCAAAAAAGGTCAAGCTTTTTTGGTAAAGGTTCGAGTTTTTTTACCAAGTGTCCAGACTTTTTTTTAATGGGTTCGAGCTTTTTTGCCAAATACCTAAACTTTTTTTTACTGGGTTCGAGCCTTTTTGCCAAGACTCCGAACTTTTTAGTAAAGGCTCCGAGCCTTTTGTAATTAGAGCTCGAACATAGAATACGTCTGTGTAGCGCCACTCTGTCGCTGTTCGAGTGATTATTTGTGTTTCAACAAGACTTTCTCTCTCTACTTCACAACTCTATCACAGTAAAATGAATGAAAGAAATATGATGTGGCACAACTATTTGAGGTATTTTTATCCGTTCACCAAAGTAAGTGTCTTTTAAATATAAGTTATTAAAGCAGTGATAATGTTGAAATGCCACCTCCAAAAAATACTATTTATTTTTTGAACCCATTTTTTTTATCCCAGTACTGAAATTGTGATAATTTGTATACTGGGTTGGTTACCACCTGAACCACTAATAGTGTAAGAGGTTGTTTGTTTTGTTAGGTTTTAACTCGTATTCTCAAGTGAACTCAATATTAACCAAATGAGACTCAACTGATGCAAAACTTCCTAGAGATGTATGATACCTTTGGAAAATTAAAGATGGTGTTTGAGGGAGGTTTGAAAACCGAAGAAGAACTGAAGAAACAGATTCCGAAAGGAACCGCGTTACGGACAAGGAACATGGACCGCGACACATAGAGCCATCGATTCCAGGAGATCAGCTCAATGCAAACTGTGACATAGGTAAGAGGGGTAGACCTAGTTTACTAAGCGGTCATTTCCAAAACTATTCCGCGGTGTAGGAAGCGGGGTGCACACCGCGACCCAGACCCTAAAGATGACATATTTTACTGAGATCAGAGATGTTGCACGAAAAAGAAAAGTTTTATTTTCTGGGAAGTTCTTGTGCTTGAAGGAAAATGAATACTCTTTGAGTGGAATAAAATAACTTGTGCATAAAACGAAATAGTCTTTTTTGAAACAAGAAAGTCTTGTACGTTAAGGAGTATGATTTCCTTTTATCTTAAACTTCATGTAATTAGTATAAGTAGACCTAATATATATGTTATTAGATTTAGGGCGTGGAGCAATGAAACACCATGTAACATCAGAGAGTAGAGAGATTCGGGTGAAAGACCCTTGGAAATATCCAGGGAGGGATCCAAGGGAATATCAGTGGATCAAGTTAAAGATCCGTGAGTGATATTCATGGGAGACCTATGGGATATTTGGGGGGTTCTTGATAAGGATCTTGTGAGCGTTATGAGCTGAGAGTCATGATGTAAAGCTCAGTTGTGAGCTTGAAGAATTGGTGAGGCTCTGTTGTTTGGGGTTAAGGTGTGAGAGAGAATTCTGGAGTATATAGTTATAACAATTTATCATATAGTGGAGACGACCTGTGGTTTTTTCCCTGATTTAGGGTTTTCCATGTATATCTTATGTTGTGTGATTGTTTATTTTCTCTCATCTTATTTTTTACTATAGACGTTAATTGCTATGAGTTATTGGTGAATAGGCATGTCGTTTCCGCATTCATCGGTTCAAATTCCCAACATGTTTTTTGATCTAAAGTGTTATAAGACCTTAATTTGTTAGACGTATATATAAGTCTTACAAATAACGATACCATGATATGTTTGTTTTTTTCATTTTGGCTGACTTATTAGAAATGTTAAATTGATTAGGTTGTTTTAAGGTTTCTTCAAAATTGAGATTTTTTGGAAAATTGATTTTTAGGGTTTTATTACATACGGATAAAATTGTAAATGTATGAATTGTTATAGGGCATTTGTGAAAATTTACTAAAAAACTCTACTGTAGTACTTTTTTAATAAGATAAAAGTCATAAAATTTTATTTTTTCTAAAAGACATATATCTTAAAATAATATATAAATTGAAAAAACAAACAAACTGATTTATCTTAATTTAAGATATAAGAGGCAATAAGTCTTATAATTAAAAAAAAAACAGCCACTAAGTATTCTGCTAATTTTTGGTTCGTATTCTCAAGTGAACTCAATGTGAACCAAACGAGACTCAACTCAACTCAACTCATGTGGAATTTCCTGAAGACGTGGGATAACGTTTGGAGGTCGTGTTAGTGTTTGAGGGAAATATGAAGACCAAGAATAATTGAAGAATCGATGGCTAGACATTGGTTTCGGGTTCGTTTCAGCGTATGGATCACGGTTTCTGAGCGATGTAATTTCAGGTGATTTGTAACGGTTTAGGAAGTTGGTGCACGACCTTGACCTGAATGATAGTTAATCATAAGCATGCGTGGAACGAGAAATCTTTAACGAAAAAGGAAAGTAATTCTTTTTGGAAGTTCTTGTGCTTGAAGGAAAATGATTTCTCTTTATAAGAAAACTTATCGTAAAAGGAAATAGTATTTGTATGGAATATGTAAGTCTTGTATGAATAAGAGATGGATTTCCTTGTTGTTCTAAGTTCCCTATAACTAGTATAAATAGAACTTTGTAATTAGGTTATTGGGGTGGAACAAAAAGAACACATGTAATCTACATTTAAACCATTTGAAAGACAAGGATTAGAACTATGCCTGTAGGATTGCATTGATGTCTTCCTATTCTTTTGGGTCGTCACTAAGTTGTCAGTTAACTTTTCACCTTCAAAATAGTGCTTGAGGCAATGAATTAGATTTAACCATACATATTTTTATTGGACGACAAATTATGGCATTTGATTTTTTCAAATTCAAATTAACATTTATTATTACCAGGGTCAAATAGCAATTCTGATGGCAAAAATGGCCATTAGTGAGGGACTTGAGATTGTTAAGAAGAGTGCTACATACAGACCTTACATTCAAATGAACGATTAGAGGGATTGGCTGCATTTTCTGAGAAGCGGAAACCAAGTATACTGGCGCATAGAAAGAAATAGAATGGTGTGCACAAGTGTATAACATGCCTCAGGATGGGCTTCAAACGTAATAAGAATAATGTTCTTGATAGTTTTCATTCATCTTTATAAGATAGTTCGTTCGTGGTTGGAATGTTTTCAATGGTTGACAAAGTATGCCTGAAGATATCCGTGATTAGAACATTTCAAATTCTCAGTTTGTTTTATTGTAGGAAAAGGAATTATGGCAACGAAATAGGCAGGATTGATTTATATGGCAAAGTTATACAGATAGGTCCTTACTTTTCTTTTCTTTTTTGAAAATTAGATAGGTCCTTAATTGGTATAGCTTCCAAATTCTCATTTTTCACAGTTCGGCAGGGAGTTCTTATGCGGGAATTCTTCATTCAAAAATAATTAATATCTTGAATAAACTATGATAATCTTTTTATGAATAGAATCTCACTCAGTTTAGGCGACTATATGGTGTTTTCGTTATTTTCTAAGCTATATGGGATTTCTGAAACAGTCAAAAATATGCTTCGCTTAAGTTTGTTTTGTTTTAAATTGGAATTTTGTAGTTCCTTTGGGGCATTGGCCTTTCTGAGAATGAAGCAGAGTGCATGATGTGCATGGCTTGGATGAAGAACTCTTGGCAATGGTTCCGCAACCTGTTCTTGCTGTACTATTTCTCTATCCCATTACTTCACAGGTTTGTCAAACTGAATTTGTTTCTCTCCAGCTATTGTTCATGGGTTCCATTTGATTTTGAATTCAGATGCGACCCTGTCTTTTACTTATAAGAGCCTTTTAATAATTAAATTGTTTCTAATTGGTTTAAATTTTTATTTTTATTTTTTGTTTTCAAGAGTGAACAAGAAAGAATGTTGCAGGATAAGGACAAACAGGTGGTTGCAATGGTAGAATGAGATTTCTTTATGTTGTTAAATATTCTGTTCTTGATTTGATGATGTCACTTTAATTTGTTAATTATGAATATTTTTCTGTAAATATACTGTGCCTTATAAATGTTTGGCAATATGATATGTACTCTTTTGCATCGTGCATCTAGAGGTAGACTAAAGGAAGATTGAGGGGATTGCATGGAAATTGACGTTAGTTTCATAATTTATAGAATGGAATCAGTCGAGTGCTTTCTGTTCTTGAACAGTGGAATGGAAGTCTATATATTTTATATAGTGTCCACTCCGTTTACACTATGGCATTGGTGCATGTATCTATTAGAAGCATCTTAAAAATTGAGGCTTTGCCGCATATCACAGACTATCTAAAACCAATACATCCGATAATGAAATGATCATTTGTGACTTGCTGTTTGTTAGAGTATGTGAGGCTTCAGCTGAATCAGAGGCTCATGGTCATGGTCAAGTTTTAGCTTCAACACAGACCAGTCATGTTTCAGGTGTTGAGCATCGGTTTACACCGCTTGATAATAATCAATCTACATATCAGCATCAATACAATCATATGACAGACTATGATAAGCTCATTGATGATGATCATGGATGATTCTTGCCTTTGATATTTTGGAGGGAAACTGTTCTTAAGTTGTTGCAGGTGATAACAGAGTTTGCCAACTCAGCATAACTAACTACAAATTAATGTATGACACGTGTGAGGCAATTAGAAATTAGCTATGTTCTCAGTCTTTATATATAAAAGACTCCAGTGTAATAGTGGTTGATGTAATTAGAAATACAGAAATAAAAAGATTGATTCTAGAGAATTCTCTCAACTTTTCTCTTTCAATTTTCTTTCAATTTCCTTTTTGACTTTCTCTAGAAAGTGACAAAACTTAATACTGTTGTATTCTAAATTTCTAATACTGGAATAACTTTAAATAATGCCGAGCATAATTTAAGTAAATGGTATGTTTTTGGATGGACTGTGTCCTCAATATTGGGTTTGAGGTTTCGCCAGATAGGTTGGGCCATCACACCCTTGTTAATGGAACCATACATGACACTCTGGCATCATACGGTTGTGTCCCAGAATCAGGTGTATATCTATGTAATTTTGAGTTGTTCTCTTGCTTGCAAATAAAAAAAAATGGAAAAAAGGATGAAATTATTACCTTAAGGAATTTCATAACTCTGAGATCCAAACAAAACCTAAAAGAACTAGTGGTGAGTACAGGCATGGAAATGGAAGAGAACATAGGGAGACAAAATTCAAGTTGTGGTATGAGAAGTAGACCCTTGAGATATTTTAAGCAACGTCTATAAAAAGTAAACCCAATCCACAGGCATTGTATGATCTCTTTTTTTTTTTTTTTTTCCTCTCCTTACGTTGTCACGAGTGTTTTTTGTTTTACTTAATAGGGCAAGTGCCCCTATTTTTTATTTTATTTTTCATAGATCATCAAAAGTTTTTCCGACTGTAGGAATCTAATAGTAATGTTTATTTCATGAAACAAACTGCTGGAAATGCTTGTGGAACAATTGGACTTCTTCATGCTGTTGGGAACGCCGCCTCTGAAATCAAGCTTCGTAAGTTGTGCCTACTTTTCCTTTAATTGACAAATCATAATTTCTGATTTGCATGGTTACCCGTTACCCTTTAGGTCCAAATAATTTGAAGTGAGGATGAGTGGTAGTAATAACAATAATTCATTATCCGTGCACCCGCTAGTGAATTAGTTGCTGCTAATTTTCTTGCAGAGTTCATGAACAGACAGCTTAGTAGATAAATGATACTCTTTTAATTTTAAAACTGCAGAATGAATAAAAACTGTCTCTGTGTGATAGTTTGGAAGTATTTAGACTCTTAGGATCTACTAGGCTTCTATTATAACTAGTGCAAAAACTAATTGCAGGATTTACAGTGCAGCAAATTAACAAGAACTTCATCCTGGAGTGAGACATATGAAAAGTATTATGAAAAATACCTGAGTACTGACAGTACCCAAGGTACTAATCCCTCTAATGGGTTGTTGCCACGTGACCTTCTTTCTTTAACTTTTTATATTTATCTAATAAAATAGGTCACGTAGTACCACCCTATTGATGGGGTCAGTATATTGGGTACTGACTAGTCAGTACCCAAGTATTGTTTAAGTATTATTGGCAAGACCCTAGCCCTTAGGATTTAGTGCTCGTTTTATTTAGCATTTTCCTTTAGCCCAAAAAAGATAAATAAAGTAAAAAATAAAAAGAGACAAAAGCAATTAAATGTTAGTGCTCGTTTGGTTGAACTTTCTACTGTCTCAAAAGGTATACGAATGTTTATTTGAATTTTTTAAAGTTGGTTGGTTGAGCTTTTAAGATTGTCTATTTTAAATTAAGTAAAAACTAGTTGAGTTTAAACCTTTACTAGGCAAAAGCTCATGGGGAGATACTTCTAGAAATAGATATTTTTTTAAAAAAAAAAATTATTAACCAAAAAACTATAATTTTTTTTTCAAAAACTCTATTTCTTATTGATATACTACAAGTATATCTGTTACCGATAGAGGTTGTTAAAAAACCTAACCAAACAAGCTCTTAAAAATTTAGAACTTCCTCATCTGTCATCGTCTAGAATTTGAATTAGAAAGCAATGAGAAATTTGATGTGAAAAAGAGTTAAAAAGACTAGGTGCCTTGTATAGATTTTTCATCTAGGTGACTGCCATGCAATTTTCAACCTACGCAACCGTATGGACACCCACAATAACTGCGGGTCGAATATGGATCTTGACCGGGTATAATTTGGACCTGTAAAAAAAAAACCGCCCATATCTTATTTTAGGGTTTCACATTTACATTGTCTTTTTTCAACACCTCCTTGGCTCCTTTCACAGTTTCACTCCATCCCAATCTCGCCGCAGTCTCCATCCCACTCTCGTCGCAGTTTTGCCACCATCGACACATCATTGGCGAAGCATATCGGTTAGTCGCCTATCTTAGACGACTATTTTCAAATCTCAGCTATTTTCGAACCTCTTTGCTTCTTCAACATGTACAACTATTTTTGATTTTTTTTTTTTTTTTTAGTTGATTCGTTATGTGTTTTGAATGATGACATACGATGGGTTTCGTTGATGGTTTTTGAATGATTGCATGATGGGTTTTGTTATTTTCGTCTGAATCTGTTTTGTTGTTGTGATTTTCATGATATTTGGATGATGGGTTTTGGTGGGTTTGGTTTGGTTTGGTTAATTGGGAGGTTTTGAATGATTACATGACGGGTTTTGATGAATTTTTGGATGACTAAATGATGAAGATTGTTAAACTTTTTTTGATATATAATTTGTCTTTTAGGTTTTGAATGATTACATAATGAAGATCGGTTAATTTGGTTTTGATGGATTTTTGGATTAATGATATATATATATACACACACGAGAGGATGAACTACATCATTTTTTCTTTATTTGATTGTTTTTTTATATGACATTCCAGAGGATGAACTATATGCTACAATAGATGAGGAAAAACCATTAGCATCGGTGTGATTTATTATTATTATTTTTTAATTGGATATGGATTGTAAAAATTTAATATTTAGAGATGTGTTATTGATGGATTTATTAAACTAATATTTGAGTTTATTGTTTTTATTGGATATGGCTTGTAAAAAAATTGAATTATATGGGCTTGTAAAATTTATCAAGTTTTTAATTGAATTGGATATTTAATCAAGGCCCAAAAAAAACTATGGCCCAAAACAATTGGGTTAAAAAAATTCGGGTCAAAATAATCCGGATCAAAATAAAAATAAAACGGATCACTAACGGGTCAAGTAAAACCCGGAAGATAAACAGGACGGATCTAGATCCGAACCATATATTTATTTAATGGGTCTAGGTCGGGTCTAGATCCATTCATATTCTGTGGGTATTTTATGGGTCTGGAACCATATTTTGCCATCCCCGGTGGATTGTTGTACCAAATCCTGGAAATTGATGTCCCAGGCACATATGTTATAGCTGTGGTGTTGGGTATGTAAGTGCATTGCTAAAGCATGCAGTTTTTTTTTTCTTGCATTCATGGTTCCTTTGAATGAAAGAGTTTTAGACCAGATGCATGTTTGTATTTTTAAATGTTACTGGGTCTACTTCTTACTCTTTCCTTTGTTTTGGTGTTACCTTGTTATTTCAGTTGATGGATCATTCTTGGATAGGTTTTACAAATCCACAGCGAGCTTGAATCCACTAGAGGTTCCATTTCTGTTCCTCCTTTTTCCTTACACATAGGCTCATCTGTTGGCTTGGGATATAACATGGTTTCCTCATTTCGTCCTTACAGCTTTTTTATGATTTTTCATATGCGTTGTATTGCGTGCAGTGTTTCTTGAGGAGGACAGTGAAATAGAAGTTGCTCATTCAGTAGCAGCTACAGATGGTGAAACAGAGGTATGTTTTCATTGTTGTTTGCAATTTTATGTGAATAAAAACGTGATTTCTAGTTTCATAAATAGGAAAACGTGAATTTGGTTAATATATAGCTTGCATTACATCATGAAGAATTAATTGGGTGTAATCTCTTTTTGACTAACCATTCTTTTTGGTGACAAATTCGTTAAAGTATAAAATTATTCTAAAACATAGATAAATTTATATTTAATTGTGATAATTTGATCTTGTCTTGTCAAATTACCACCCAAAGGGGTTGGCCGTTGGTGGAAGGTTCACAGGATGTGTTAAAAATTAGGAAATTGATAGCCAGGAATTTGGTGCATTAAATTGGAAAAGTTGCAGTGGTTTGCAGCAGGAAAAGGGAATAATGACAGGCAGCTCTATAAACTTTGAGAGAATGTCGGTGAAAGCTCACAGTTGTATTGGGGAAGGTAGAGTTGGGTCTCTCAGTTCTCTTCTTCATCACGAAGTTGCATATTGTACTAAAACCAATCTGTTGGGTATGAATGCTCCAGAAAGGAGCACAAGAATATATGCACTTTCTTACAGGATCAAGAATCATTGACTTCAAATAATGCAAATTTAAGAGTTCCGTCAATGTTCCTTCTTTCACATTTTCATAAAATGAACATCATTATCGAAAGTTGTATTGTTTTTTGTTTGTTTGGCTTGGATTTTTCTTCTCTCGTCTTACCTTTTATTCTTCTTCTTCTTCTTCTTCTTCTTCTTTTATTCGCTTACCGGCTTCAGATAATGTGGATACGTATTTTATCTGCTTCGCTTGTGTCGATGGTACATACATACTCATTTTATCTGCTGTGTATTCTGTGATTTCTATTCAATCCCTTTTTTATTTTTAATATCAAATCTCCAATCATGTTATATGCAGGGGAACTTTATGAACTTGATGGAAGGAAGTCAACACCAATATGTCATGGTACTTCTTCACCAAGCAGCCTATTGCAGGTATAATAATTGACATGTATAAACCATATTGATCTTGCAGCTCTTTATCTGGCATGTTTTCTTTTGACATAGAATTACACGTGGTACCATAAAACCTGATTGCAAATGCTATAGCATGGCAGGATGCAGCTAAAGTCATTCAGGGCATTATCCAGAAAAATCCCGAGTCGCTCAACTTCAATGTGATTGCCCTTTCGAAAAAAGCTGGAGGTGCATTCGAAGGTTGGCTATTTGAGTTCATTGATGTCTGTTGCGATGTTAACTTGCAATCGTGCACTTTGGTGGTGCCTTTGATAGTTTGCGCACCTGTATAAAATAAGGGCAAATAAAGCTGATTGTAGGCTTTACTTGTCTTCTTTTCAGATGGTACATTTCTAAATTTTGGTTGCTATATTCTAGTTTTAGGTCAGTTTGGTTTACATCTCCTTGCTACTGATTTCGGCCTGATGTTAAATAAATATAAGAATTTCGACGTAAAAAATATTTTGTCAGAGTCCATTTCCAATTCTATATCGTATGAATCATGCAATTTATTTCCATATCAAACATCGTTGTAGGAAGAGAGATAAATAACAGAGCTAATAAGAGCTAATAAGTAAAAATTAAAACTTATAAAGATGATATAGAACGCACTCATAATCTACTTGGTGGCTTCAGTATTCAACTGAAACGCTGAAGGAGGAAGAAGGGAATGATGGGGGCTGAGGAACCTCCGAAAAACCTTCTAACATTTGCATGACCAACTTCATTGTAGGTCTTTTTGATGGATCTTCTTGAATGCACCAGATTGCTATCATCAACCATTTATGTAGCCTGGCTTTATCAGCCATTGCTGCCTTGTCGTCGTCCACCAAAACATCTAATCTTCTTTCAACATAACACTCACAAGCCCAGTCTGTTAGTATTGCTCTATTTTCTTCCTCACATTCCATCTCCACACTTCTTCTACAGCAAATAATCTCAAGTAGCATCACACCAAAACTATAGACATCCACCTTTGCAGTCACAGGTACAGTCTTGAACCATTCTGGAGCCACATATCCGCGAGTTCCTCTAACCATCGTAAGAGTTCGAGACTGATTGGAGAGTAGCAATTTCGACAATCCAAAGTCGGAAATCTTTGCGATAAAATGTTGGTCTAGAAGTATATTTTGAGGCTTTATATCACAGTGGATGATAGGGATATTGCACTCTTCATGTAAATAGACAAGCCCTTTGGCAATTTCCAGGGCAATCCTGACCCTCAGATTCCAGTCAGGTTTTGGAATTGCGAAAAGGAAATTTGCCAAATTTCCATTGCCCATGAATTCGTATACCAAAACCCGATGAACTCCTTCGTGGCAGAATCCAAGCAATTGGACTAGATTCTTATGATGAGTTCTACCAATTGCACTCAGTTCAGTTTCGAATTCCCTCTCCCTTTCCTGAACCAACTTATCCAATTTCTTGACTGCTATGGCATTTCTAGAACCTGGTCTTAGATCACCTTTGTACACAATGCCAAAAGAACCCCTCCCTAGTTCTTCCTTGAACCCGTCGGTTGCTTCTTCGAGTTCCTTGTAAGTAAAGCAACGCATATTCCTAACAGAAACGCTCGAATCTTGGGCATTGTTTCCAGCTTCTCTCTTATGCCACACAAAGACAGCTAGAGACATGGCTACGAGCAAAATGACATTGAAGAACACAGAACCACCTAACAGAAGTGCTCCTAATAAAATTGGTCCTCTTCTTCTACTGCCCGAATTATCACCAAAACCTGAAGAAGAATCTCCTTTCCTCACTTTGAAAAGAACTTTTGAAAACCCTGTTCTTTCATTTCTCCCATTAGAGAGTGGCAGTTTCTTCTTCCAACATCTGGTAACACCATCGTAAATGGCAACCGCACAGGAGCAATCATAGATGCAAGACAGTTCACAGTCTTTCTGACTATAAGGTGCCAAACTTTCATAGTCCCCCAGAGGCCAATTTACATTGTTGAACTCCCTGATTTCGTATAACTCTCCATAATCTCTTGAACCATCATCCCCTCCACACCCTTGTCGGAAATTTGGCCTGCAACCCATAAATCTGTTACTCTGATCCACAAACTCATACTCTGGTGGGCAGTCACAAGAAGGTCTCCCATTTTGGATTGAGCAGTAGCTGTTGAAGCCACAGGTTCCGCTACCGATTTCATTGAATGTAGCTGTACACATGTTTTCTGGAAGGATTCTGAGAGCCCACCAACTCTGGCCTGTAGGAGAATTATTTTGATAAGCATATTGAGTGAAAACTCCATCGGAGTCTAATGTTGCTCTATAATAACGATCTGCTCTAGGAGCTACTGTATCCCAGGGAGACAATTGGGCAATTTCACCATTAGTTTTTACTATGTAAATGTTGCCTGTTGCATTGAAAACAAGCTTATTACCAGATTCGGAAGAATTTATGCTGGAAGTTCCACTACTGTAATAGCTATTATAAATGGATCGACTCGGCCAGGCTACAGGATTGAGCTGAACAATTCCCTTATCAAAATGGAGTTCAAACCTGCCCTTGGAGAAGTTGGTTGCCGTCAGCTTGGAAAACAACATGCTACCCAAATCCAATGTCTGAGTTGGCAGGATGGTGTCCGTAGGATTCCTGAAACTCTCCCAAACAAAATCAGAACCGCTACCTGTGAGCACGAAGTTTCCTGTATCAAGCATTGCAGCCTCAGTTACACTGGGACTGGCAGGACTTGCACTTGTATTCCATACCATTTGGCCTCCGGGATTGTTCAAAACAAGGCCATTTGTCGTGAGCTTTAGTGTCGATCCTCTTGGAGCCGGGATGTCTCCATTGACATACCAAACAATGGTTTTCTCAGGTATCTTGTTGAACCAAATGGCCAGCAAGAAAAGGTCTGAATTGTTGAGTTGGCGAAACCCGAACGCAAACTCCCCAGAGGGTGAAAGCCATGAAGACTTGTTGTCAGTTGCCGAGGACAGAGATGAGCCCAAAATTATGTTGACAGCAGAAGAATAATAAGGAAGCTGTGAAAGACAGAGGAATAGAAGAGAAGAAAGTGCAGCAAAAGTAGCCATTGGAAATTGCAAACAAGACACGCACACCTAATATCTATTAGGGCATGTTTGGTACACGGATTGGACTAAAATCGGATAATTTTAATCCCAATATGATGTTTGGTATCGTTTTATACAAAGGATTACAAATCCCAAAAACAAATTTAGTCCCATAATCATGGACTAAATAAACCCAACACCCACCCCTTCTCTATTTATCTATTTATCCTGAGACTATTTCTCACTAATTGCTCCTTCCATCGGTGGCCACCACAAGACGTCCATACGCCTCCATCTTCCGTCGGCCGTCACACCTCTCATTGTTGGACCGTCGTCACTACCACTACCTTTGACACATACCGGTGTGATATCCTTTAACCATAGCAGATATAGAAATTTTCCACCATTTTTATAATAGCGAAATGAGAAAGAGATGTGAAGAAAGAGAAGTGAAGAAAGAGAAGGGGACGATTCAAATTTTCCCTAAGTAACAAAGAAAGAGGAAGAGATGAGAAGAGATAAAGATAGAGATAGTTGATTGTTTGAATTATAAATGAAAATCATTAGAGATTTAGAGTTATGAGAAAAAAAAAAGAAGAAAGCAGAGGAGGAGAAGACGAAGAAGAGAGGGATATTGACCGTGGATGTTGGTGGAGTCGGTGTGGGTCGGTGTAAGTGATTGGTGTTTTTAATTTTTTTTAATATAAAGCTTTTATTTTGTCAAATCCCATACTTGGTCCAAATATATGATCGGACTAGTTCAATCCTTTATTTCTTTAAACATGGCACTGTATTAATTCAATCCAACCATATTTCAACCATATTTCCATCCTATCTCACATACAAAACGTTGAATGCTTTCCAGATGTTTTCATTTACAGACATGAATAAAAGTCCTTAAAATGGAGTCTAGTTAGTTCCAGGAAACCTGACAAAACTACAAAAAGTCTACATATTGTGAATAAATTAATAAGAGCTTAGTTATTCCGTGAGCAATTGGGCTACGTTACCTGTACCAAGAAAATGAAGTTTTTCAAGTCAAAGACGTCAGTTGGAGGGAGCCAGAATGTCAGAATGGCAGAATGTACAAATCAAAACGAAAATTACCTATTTCCTTTTTTAGTTTTGTTTGAATTCCAAAGCCCATAATTAATGCAATCATACTTATATCTAGTGGTGTAAAAATGGGCCGGTCGACCGGTCCAGGGAGTTCACGGACCGTTCTTGTCAGGCTTTGTACCGGGCCTCTGGGAGAAGGCCCGGCAGGCCGGCCTGCCTGACAGGCCAATCCGGCATGCCAGGCCTATCGGACCGGCCCGGCGGACCGGTCCGCCGGTCCGTCGGTCCGTCGGTCCGTTCGGCCAATTTAGCCGTTGGAGGAAATTAAAATTACCAAAACCCCCCTACAATCTTTTAAATTACATTTTGACCCACAAATCAAATTTTTCTATAAATACTGTCATCCATTTCATTTTCCATTAACTCTCTCTATCATTCTTTCAATATCTCATTCTCTCAAATCTCAATTTCTAATATATTCTCCAATTCTCTAAACATTTTCATTCATTTTGGCTATTACTCTCTTTACAAAATTCTCTACGTTTTCCACAAACACACCAAATTTTAAAGGTACAATTTTGTTATTACTTTTGGTCTAACATATTCTCATAGTAAATTTATATGTTTATGTTTAGATTTGAGTTACTTAATGAAAACATTATCTATTTAGTTAGTTAGTTTATCAATTTTTGGGCTTTAATGTTAATATTATTTGTTTAGTTTATTAAGATTTTTAAGTTTAGTAGTAATTTTAATATTTGTTATTAATAAATTTAGAAAGTTAATTTGTATTACTGAAATTACTTTTTGTAATAAGTAAATGATGAATGTTAAGTGTAGTAATTACGTTTGATATTGTTTTTTTCATAAATTAAAATTTTTCATTTGTAGATTATGATAGTAAATTTAAGAGTAGTGGTTCAAATCATCAATTTTATGTTAGTATATTATGTTAGTAAATTTATCAATTTTATTTGTAGTAGTGAACTAGTGAATTTAAAATTTTATATTAGTAGATTATGATTTTTTTTGTTTATTTAATTTGTTTTTTAAGTAAATAAATTATTGTAAGTGTCGTATTAGTTATAGTAATTATTGTTAGTAAATTAAGATTACTGTTAGTAAATATTGATTTTTAATTTGACTATTAACTACTATAGTGCTCATATTTTTATTCAGATAATGGATCCTAACCAGCAGCCTTATTTTCCGGACGGTTTGAATATGCTCAATGATGAATCTGATATTTCAGAACCGACCCATACTCAAGCGGGACCTTCTGGTTCCGGCGTTACACCAACATTACGTCCCAGAAAATTAACATCAGATGTGTGGCAATGTTTCAACATAGTCCAAATGACACTCCCAAACGGGGCGTCTGGCCTCAAAGCTAAATGTAAGTTTTGCCATAAGAATTATGCTACAAGTACGGGGGGAACCGGACATTTGAGACGGCAGATGCACAAATGTATGCCTGCACATGGACAGGTAGATACTACAACCCAGACACAGCTTCAACGGCACCCAGACGGGTCCGTTACGACGTGGCAGTTCGACGCCATGCACGCTAGAGAGTGCTTGGCACGATACATTGCACAAGCTGATCAGCCGATCAGCCGATCAGTATTGGTGAGAGTCCATTTTATAAAGAATTAATCACATCTGCATATAACCCCCAATATGAACCTGTTTCTAAAACCACCACTAGAAATGATTTGATACAATTGTTTGAAACCGAAAGGGATGACTTAGTTGCTGAAATACAGCATTTAAGTGTCTCTGTTGCATTAACTTCTGATATTTGGAATGCATGTTCCAAACAGGACTATTTATGTGTCACGGGACACTATTTAGATTCTGATTGGAGGATAACAAAAAGAATTTTTGGTTTTCGTCCTATGGATTTTGCACATACCGCAGAAAACATTTTTAATGTCATAATGGAAGTTTTAGAAACTTATGAAATCACGCATCGCATTCTTTCAATCACATTTGATAATGCATCTGCAAATACTAGCTCTATTGCATTGTTTGTTGCAAGAAATATCTCGCAAGATGGAGGTTATTTCTTCCATCAACGGTGTGCATGCCATATTATAAATTTAGTTGTACATGCCGGTTTAAAGCAGGTAAGCGACCAAATAGATCGCATCAGAGATGCCATTTCTTGGATTTGCAGTTCTAATCCTAGATTCAGTGAATTCAAGAGACATTGTAAATTAAACGGTCTCAAACCCCGACGATTCCAAACTGATATGCCGGTAAGGTGGAACTCTACTTATTTAATGTTGCAAAATTGTTTGGAATATGATACAACCATTACATGTTTTTATAACATGAAATTGACCGAAACAGGACAACTTAGTCCAAAATTACTTTCCACAGACGATTGGTATGTGGCAAAGATTTTTGTTCAATTTTTAAAGATATTTTACAATGCCACTGTAACTCTTTCCGGGGTATATTACCCCACATCTTCCCAGGAAATCCATCAGATAGTGGAAATGTCTGAACAGTTAAACAGTTATAGAGAAGATGAACATCTAGGCGCTGCAGTTGTTGTCATGGAGACAAAGTTGAAAAATATTGGGCTAACATTCCCTTACTTTATGCCTTAAGTGCTATAATAGATCCCAGGGTTAAATTATCTGGTTTAGAAGTTTTGCTTGAGTTTATTGGTATTAATTTGTTAATAGATTATTCAGAACAAATTACTGACATTTGAACCAAGTTGTTCGAGATTTTTCATATTTATGAGACCAGGTTTTGCAATATTGACATCCCCCAATCAACACGACTGGAGACAGAGCCGAAGCAAACAAGTTGGAGCCTTCTGAAACGAAGAAAAAAAGACAAATCAGCAAGTACTTCTTCAGGGCAAAGATCTAGCCCATCTTCTTGTACCGAACTTATTAGGTACCTTGAAGCACAGTTCGATTCTGTTGAAGACAAGGAAGAGTTTGATTTGTTGTTATGATGGAAGACCTATACGTACAGGTATCCACTTCTGTCACACTTAGCACGTGACGTACTGGTTATTCCAGTGTCAACGGTGTCTTCAGAACAAGCTTTCAGCACCAGTGGACGTATAATTGAACCAAGAAGAAGCTGTTTGTCTCCAGAGATGGTGAAGGTATTAACATGCCTTCGGGATTGGGAGCATGCTAAAAAAAGGTTACAAAATCTTACTGTAGATAAAGAATTTAATCTAAATTTCGACAATCTATATATTGATGACCCTTCAGGTAGTGGCCAGGGCCAGAACTAGGTTATACTTTTACATATGTATTTATTATTTACTTGTAAGTTGTAAAACGGTTGCACTCTTTTTCCCTTACCAAGTTTTTATCCCACTGAGTTTTTCTTGGTAAGGTTTTTAATGAGGCAATCATGTAGATATGTATTACTGAATTCCATAAGTGAAAAATAAATAAATAATTAAAAAATTGTTCGTTCTTTTTTTTCATTTCAAATCCTAATAATTGTTCGTTCTCTTCATTCATTTTAAATTCTAAACCCTTAACCATAAGCTATAAATCCTAAACCCTATACCCTAAATCCAAAAAAATGTAATTTGGAGAAAAAATTGGACCAAAAAACTAACCCGCCGGACCAGGCCCGTTAGGCCTGGCACGGCACGCAGGCACGGCCCGCCTGAGGCAGGCCGGCGTGCCGTGCCGGGACTGCTTCTCTGGAAACAGGCGGGCCAGCCCGGCTCGGCCTGTTTCCAGATTTGGGCCGGACCAGTCCATTTTTACACCTTTACTGATATCTTACTTTATTTTTTCGCTTTTAACATTCAATGATATTTAATATGTTCTATTTAATATGTTCTATTAAGTTATTTTATTTAAATGATAAAATTAGAAGAGTATATATTTGGTTTGATTTGATTTGGACCGAAGCTTAATGTCGAAGCTCAATACCAAACTAAATCAATATGGATTGACTGTATTTCAACTCAAACCAAACTAATATGATTTTTCAAACCGATTCAAACCAAATCACATCAAAAAAGGTTGGATTTGTTTGAATAAATTTATCGATTTAGATTTGAACTCAACTTTTTTTTTGGTATTATATTATAAAAAAATCATAACAATAAATATTAATTATATATATATATATATATATATATATATATAAAGGAAATATAGAAAAGGTAAACGAGTAATTATATATATATATATACATGTATATAATTAGGGATATTAAGATTTTAGTCCCTCTAGTTTGTGTTTATTTGGGTTTGGTCCACTAGTTCTCTGACAATACCTATTTCAGTCCCTACCGTCCAATTCTGTTAGTTTTTCGTTGACTTCCGTTAAGTCAACAGGGGCATTATGGAAAATTTGGTAAAAGCATCTAGAAACCGTCCGGAGAAGGGCATAATAGTTATTTTCAAATTTCATAATAATAATTAATATTACAAATATTAAAAAAAACAAATAAATATTATTAAATTAAATAATAAACAATATGTATATATATATATATAAAATCTAACGTAATTTGTTTATCTCTCCTTGACTTCTCTCTCTCCTCGTTTCTCTTCTTTCTCTTCCTCTCACTCCGGCCACGGTCTCGTCTTCTCTTTCTCTCTCCCTGACGCTCTCTCTCTCCCACGTTTCTCTTATTTCTCTTCCTCTCCCACCGGCCACCAGTCTCGTCTTCTCTTACTCTCTCCCTAACGCGCTTTCTCTCTCCCTTTGTCTCTCTTCTCTCTCTCTGATGGTGGGTATGGGTGATTGGTAAAGGTTTGGTTTCCGGGAATGGATTGGGGGTGGTGGCTATGGTCGATTTCAATTGGGGATGGTGGATGTGGCTATGATTTCGAATTAGGGTGTGGCTTGTGTTGGTTGATTTCGATTTAGGATAGTGGTTTTGGTTGATTTCAAATTAGGGATTTTGATTGGAGAGGACGACTTGATTGGGATTTCAATATAGGGAGGTGATTTCGAATTAGGGTGTGAGTTGTGGTTGGTTGATTTCGATTTAAGATAGTAGTTTTGGTTGATTTCGATTTAGGGATTTCAATTGGGGGTGGTGGCTGGATTTTGAAGGTGACTCGATTTGGATTTCAATTTAGGGATTTCAATTCTAGGTTTGATTTGTTTCTTTTTTCTTGGTTTGATTTGTAGTTTCGGTATTTTTTTTGGGTTTGGTGGGATTGATTGATTCAAATTTGGATTGGTGATGTTATAGGAGAAGATGAACTAAATCGGTCTTCGATCAATAACAGAGCTTCCAAGTTGATGTCTTTTGGTTGGGTTTTTTTTCTGGGTTTGAATTTTTTTCTAGGTTTAAGATTTTGGTTTTGTTTGATTTTTGTTTGGTTTTGTTTTGATTGGGGCTGAGTTTGTGGTTGGATTTGAGGGTTATGGTTTGGTGATTGGAGATTGATGATGGTAATGATCAATGATGGTGTTTGGTGGAAAATAAATGGTGATGATCAACGATGGATGATGTGGGATGGTGATGAACAAAAAAACAAAAAAAAACAATTTAATTTAATTTATCTATTATTAATATTAATAATTTTGAGTTATTTTTTTATATATTTTAGTTTTTTTTATTTTTTATTTAATTAAATATAAAATTACCATATTACCCTTCATCAGGAACTTTCATTAAGGGTATTTTGATCATTTTACTTCCTGACAATGTCAGTCCATTACTTTTAACGGAATTTTTAACAAAAGGACTAAAGTTAGTAATTTAAAAAACTGGTGGATCAAACTCAGATAAACGCAAACTATAGGGACTAAAATTTTAATATCCCTCTATATATATGAGTGATTCTCTGGTAAGGACAGTCCTGATATAAGAGGTAAGGTTGTCCAACCATAGCCACACATTGGGTATGAGTGTGAATACTTATTATTGTAGAGTTGTGAGCCCACTGTGAATGTGTGATTGTGGATAAAGGTCCTGATATAATAAAACTATAACGGTCCTGATAGGAGAATTATTATTATTATTATTATTATTATTATTATTATTATAATAATTATTATATCCTGATTAAAGACAAATTTAATAGCATTTATGTTTTTGAAAACCTAATACATCAATGAATCAGAAAAATTAAAGTTATATCAATACGCATATAAATACTTGGCTTACCAATTTTTTTTTTCCAATTCCTTTCTAAATGGTGTAGGCATACGATGCGTCAACATTACATCATCAATAATCATATGATTTATAAGATGTTGACACCTCACGTGCCAACATTGTTTGGGAAAAAAAAAAGAGAAACCTACCATTACTATATAAATATATATATATATATATATATACATACACGGAAATTATCACATAAGTACACACCGATAGAACTATATAAGGATATTGAATGTGATTTACTCATTTTACATACTTTGACTTGGCATGTATGCACTTGTCAAAGCTTTTTTATAAATGAGTGGCTCACATTCAATGTCCTTATATAATTTCATCGGTGTATACTGATAGAAAAATGACCGTGTATATAAATATATGGCTTGAAAAATAAATGACACTATTTCATAGGGGTGTTGTGCAAATATCACAAGTTTAGTAATATAAGTTTAAAAGACACCATTTAACGTAAAAAAACGAGAATA
Organism: Dipteronia dyeriana; assembly: GCA_032871835.1. Classification (NCBI taxonomy): domain Eukaryota; kingdom Viridiplantae; phylum Streptophyta; class Magnoliopsida; order Sapindales; family Sapindaceae; genus Dipteronia; species Dipteronia dyeriana. The sequence continues at coordinate 99,906,831 of CM065299.1, forward strand.
CCCTGAAATATTGAAAAAGAGATAAAGTTGATGTTTTGTTAGTCTGAGAAAAGCAAGAGTGAGAAAGAAACCGACGACAACGAAATCGACTTCCGGAACGGGAATACAGTAGATTTCACAGCGATTGACAGATGTAAGTTCAGTTTGTTTTATTTCTCGATTTACTGTTGATAACTTATCATTGCATGTTAGACTCATTTTTTGTTGATTGAAATTGTAGATTAGGGTTGAAAAACTAGTCCGAGAATGGTTATGGTTTAGGTTTGAGTTTGAAATGAGGTTGAATATGTTATGAGGAAGATGAAATTCTAGGTATCGATGATTTATTTTTTTTATAAAAAAAATAAATCAAGAAATTTTCAAGCGAAATTGAGGTTTTTTGAACAGTATCGAGGTTATTTTAGAAAGATTCGAGGAAATTTTTCAAACGATCAAGAATATTTTTCAAACGATCGAGAATATTATTGAAAGGATCAAGATTTTTTTGAAAGTGTAGAATTTTTTTCAAGGAATCGAGAATTTTTTTTAGGGATCGAGACTGTTTGTCAAATGATTGATAATGTTTTTCAAAGGGTTGAGTTTTGTAAAAGGATCGAGAATATTTTTCAAAGGATCAAGAACATTTTAAAAGGATCGAGAAATTGTTTCAAACGATCGAGAATATTTTTCTAACGGTCGAGAATGTTTTTCAAAGGGTCGAGATTTTTTAAAATGATCGAGAAGATTTTTTAAAGAATTGAGAACTTTTTCAAAGGATCGAGAATTTGTCTCAAAGGATCGAGAATTTGTCTCAAACGATCGAGAATATTTTTCTAACGATCGAGAAATTTTTTTCAAACGATCGAGAATATTTTTCTAACGATCGATAATATTTTTCTAACGATTGAGAATGTTTTTCAAAGGGTCGAGATTTTTTAAAATGATCGAGAATATTTTTCTAACGATCGAGAACTTTTTCAAAGGATCGAGACTATTTTCAAAGGATCGAGAATTTGTTTCAAACGATCGAGAACATTTTTCTAACGATCGATAATGTTTTTCAAAGGGTCGAGATTTTTTAAAATGATCGAGAATATTTTTCAAAGAATCGAGAATATTTTCAAAGGATCGAGAATTTGTTTCAAACGATCGAGAATGTTTTTCTAACAATCGAGAATGTTTTTCAAACGATCGAGAATGTTTTTTAAAGGGTGAGATTTTTTAAAAGGATCGAGAATAATTTTTAAAGAAACGAGAAATTGTTTTAAAAGGTTGAGAATATTTTTCAAACGATCGAGATTATTTTTCAAAGAACGGAGTTTTTTCCAGTTTACTTATGTATTGTTTTTGTGACATTGCAGATGATGAGCTAGTTGAAGGATTTGCTTAAAACTCCAGAGGGAGATTGGTTCAAGGGAAAATTGGCTCGACACGACCATTTTGAAGCCATCGCTCTTATAGAAAATGCACTAAATCGGGTCCCTGAAATTTTTTATGTTGAGGATTGGCGTCAGTTCATGGCATCCTGTTTCGAGCATTTCATGTCGCATGCATCCGGAGATGAAGTTTTTGGGTGGTGTTATTCATCAGCTGCTGTTGCGGGAGTTGGACCATGACAGGCCAACATATGAGATGCGGTTCTTGTTAGGGAACCATATGGTGAGATTTTCGAAGGTCAAATTTTACCTCATCACCGGATTACGTTTTGGAGTCGTACCGGACAGGAGTTTGTATCTTGCAGTGGAGAATGTCATACATCAGCGGTACTTTCCTGGAGCCGATGAGGTATCGTTAGAGGAGTTGAGGGTTGTTCTTACCTTCAGAGAGTTTCATGAGTCGTACGATGTTGTGAAGTTATGCCTCATTTACATGTTGAACTGGATACTGATGGGGGTGGACGGGAGATTGAAGATTCCAGTTTGGCAGTTTCGGTTGGTGGAAGACCTCAATGCCTTCGTCGCGTTCCTATGGAGTGCCCATGTCTATAGGCATTCTATATTTTCATTCAAGCATGCGCTACCACGACGAAGTGAAGAGAGACGCCAGCAGTCACAGGGCGTTGTTGTACATTTCGTGGAGGGGTACAACATTTACGGTCTATAACATGCCCAATTGGTAAGAAATTTGATTTACAACATGTACATTAAATTTCATTTCCTAAATTTTTTTGGATTATAACTGTACTTATCTTTGATGCAGATATTTGCTTTGAGGTGATCCCTCAACTGGGCATCGATTTCGGGGCCAGAAGGATTACCGAGCTTTCTCCTCGTATGTTGAAATGGGAGTTGACCAAACAATCTAGAGGGAAGAAGCTGGCCAAGATTTTCAATGCAAGGGTATTTAATTTAATTTGTTAATCGTTATATTACTTATTATATTTACAATGACATTCCTCTAAATAAGCTTTCAGATGTTTACGAGGAAGGAAATCGTGCCCACAGCATTTGAGGCGGTGGCACCGTACTTCGCAGGCCTAAGTGAGGGGGGAAGCCTGTATATAGAGGGCAACAAGGTTCACCTTCCGACTGTCCCTGATCAGACTAGTAGTGCACAGGGTCCCGAGAAGAAGGGTGAGGGTGGGAAGCTAAATGAGACAGAGGCTTCAGACCCATCGGGTCTGAGTTTTCATGCCATGGACACTGACGGATCTGAGTCGTCTCCTCGCGAGTGATGCTTAGAAGGGTTCAGTTTACCACCCCAGTACCTGGTGCAGCTAGAGGGGATTCCCGTGCAGACGTTGGACGTGATGGGGAGGTAAGTTGAGATGATAGTTTTGTTTTTATTAACAAGATTTGTTGATTGTTTTAGTACTAATAATTTTGACATGATTTCAGGCCCCATAGGAACATCAGTTCAACGAGTTGTGTGAAGCCCTCCGAAAGAGTGAGGATGATCGACAACAACAGCACCGAGAGTTGCTGAATATGATCCAGAAGAGCGAGGAGGATCGACAGCAACAACATAGGGAGTTACTCCCATTGATCGGGGGGCTTTAGGGCTTCAGGACACATACATATCAGGATGGTCCACCTGGTCCTGATGTAGACTTTACTACCGGAGACAGAACAAGTGGGTATACAGGGGGGACTGACAAGACTGGTGGACATTGGGAGGATTCAAATACCGGAGAGGCAGTTTGGGAGAGTGAGGCTCCCTCTCCCCCATCGATCGAGTAGCAGACTCCCCCTCCACCTTCCTCATTGGTCGAGCGAGGGCCGCCCCCTCCGATCGAGTAGCAGGCTCCCCCTCCACATCGATCCAGTGACAATTGCCCCATCTACCCCCTACATCATTCCAGTCGAATATGGAACGAAACTCCTTATCGCAACACACCCCAACATGGGGGAGTTCAACTAGAGAAACGTGTATTGAATAGCGGTTAGCAGTTGCTCAGCCATTACACAGATCCGTGCCGACCGAAAAAGGGCGAGGGTAATACTTAAGGGACCTGACCACGTTTTTTATCCCCACGGACTGGTGGACGGTAACCAGTTGAAGGCTTACCGAGCCTTCAAGAAGAACATAAACGAGGAACTGTAAGTAAATTTCTTTTTTATTTAGGTGGTAGGTTTTCTTCTATTCAATTAAATAATTGTGTAGCTAATGAAAAATTAATGCAGACGTGATGTGGACGTGCTGGAGCCAGTTGATGTTGCATTGTTCCATAGGATGTAGACCAACTTCGTGGATTTGGATGACGAGGTACATGCGACTGGAAATTTTCTTTTTACTGTTTGTTTTAGATATGTAACACTCCTAACACTTTATTACGTGTACATATTCCCAGCATCAAATCATTCCACGGTGGAGCCTCTGATAGGGCACGTTTGTCTGTTGTGGCCAACTGTGTGACAGGTACTACACTTATGCCTGTATTCCTCAGGAACAACTCTGCTCGGACCTTCATTAATCAAAGCTGGGTTAGAACATCTCCTGGAATTGTGCCCTGGTTGTCCAGATCTTCTACAGTTCTGTGTAGTTGTCCTCTCCGAAGACAAGATATGGCGACCCGCCCTCGGGCGGCCTGCTTGTCTCCTGAATATTGGATTCAAAACCACTCTCTCAGCGATGTCAGATGGCACAATCCAAGTGGAAGGATGTCCAACCGGTATAATAAGAACCGAGTATGCATCAATAAGTGTTTGTCTCTTGTAGTAGTCCGCACACAGAGATGTGAAATCTATGTTTCGGTCCCAGTAAAAACAATGAAAACGATGAGATTCACGTTTTAGTAATATTAACCGTAGACTAAAACGTATGATGTACCTTGCAGCAGCGAGAGCGTGAGAACATGGAAGAGGATCCGTTTGGAATTTGTTGCACTTGTAGGTCTTCCGGACTAAGTCAACTGTCCACTGTTTTCCAAACCGCTTCACCGAGAATATGTTCCAGTCAACTGGATTTACGATCATAAAATTGTACTTATACACGCGTTTTAGGATCACAATATGTGTTGCGTCGGTCAACTGATGACGCATGGACTGTACAACCCTATGGCGATCGTGAAACCAACGTTGTAGCATATTCCTAATGAACTCTGCCAGAGTCAACATAGGCAGTTGCCGTGCAAATTTGAGGCATTTGTTTATGCATTCTGCAGCGTTTGTTGTCATCATCCTATACCTTATTTCGGGGTAGTGTACACGGGACCACTTGTGTGGACCGACATCAATTACATAATCATATGCATTCGGGTGTAAGTTTTGTAACTCTTCCATGTGCCGGTTATATTGCAACTCGGTGTACGTTCAGGCTGCTTTGTCCATTATTGCGACAACATCCTTTCTATGATATCGCTTCTTAATATTTTCATAAAAGTGCCAGCATCATATGGTATGGGTGGCACAAGGGAACACTTTAGAAATCTCTGCTTCAATGCTTGCATGTCGATCAGAAATGAATACCAAATCATCTATATTGCTAAGGGCACCTTTCACGCTATCTAAAAACCACTCCCATGATAGGTTATTTTTCGAGTCACCGTACCCAAAAGCAATTGGATAAAACTTTTCATTCTCATCTTGTACAATTGCAACAAATATTGTTCCCCTAAATCTACCCTTTAAATGGGTACCATCAACGGTAATAACTGGACGCATACACCTCTAAAATCCTCTAAGTGAGGCACACAATGACATGAAAAAGTAGAGGAATTTACCATTTTCAACGCACTGTAAGTCAGTGATTGTTCCAGGATTTTTTTGTTCCAACACTTAACCGAATGATGACAGCAGTTGGAAGGTTTCCTCGTGCATTCCATAGGTCAGTGACAACGCATAATCAAGGGCTTGATGTGCCTTACTGTACATGATTTGGATGTCATACATTGTTTTCATGTCGGCGATTATGTCCTTCGAACGCATTAATTGACCATCATGTTGTTGCAATCTAGGTGCAACCATTTCTCCAATTATGACTGCACTAGCTTGTCGATGGCGGCGGTGAATCTCTTCCAACGGACAAGTGTGTTCGTTGATAAAACTTCTTACTTGGAAGTATATAGCTTCATCTCTCCTCACCGCTCTTAACTTCCAGGTACAGTTGTCCATCAAACAAACCAGATGTAATATTGTTTTATTCGACCTTTTCACCTTCTACTCGAAGTTGTGCCGTATTGCAAAATGCCCAGCAAATCTCTTCAAATCCTTTTTAGTATGAAAAAATTGCCCTTTATATATCATGCTTGTAGGTTTATCTTCTACCAAGTTCCTGCCTCCACCCATACCAAACGAGTATGATTCTGCTCTTGGAATAACCCATGTTATGGCATTCTCAAAATCAGCTGGAGTTACATTAGGCCGGACCTCAGAGGTCCCAGCTATATCTAATGTAGTGGAACTATATATGTGTACACGTCTTGGACGTCTTTCCGTTTCAAATGGTTCTTCATCTTCCTCATTGTTCGCTACATTATCTACCGAATGCAAATTTGGCTCAATTTGACAACCAAAATCATCGTCCAATTGAGGTCCAACTATATCACCGTGGTCGACTACTTCTGGTGGGACACCACATAGGTTTTTCCTACCATCAATCCCATTTCTGTCTGTGAATAACTGGTTGCTTCTGCCTGAAGATCAAAATTATTGGGTGTTATCACGAGGAGGGATTTCTTCACCAATGACACCTCCCGACACATACTTAACGGATCACCCTATCTTTCCCTAGCATAAACAAAACATCGTCGTCGTTTCTTATAAATGTGCGACATGTTGTCTTAAGAATGATTGATATAGATTGTAGATCAAAAATGTATTTGTTCACATCGTACTTCACAACGGTTTACATGATCGACACCAGCTCTTCGTAAGTCATATTTCTTGACACATACATTTCTTGGTTATCGGAACAAAAAAAACCTCTGACTTCCATCAGGTAATTGCTCTCATCGATCGTTGTAAGATATGTCCATTCTAACCCGATCCATTGTCTTGTGAAAATCATCATCACTAACCAATATTAACAAATTTAAAAAATAAATTACTTTTATAATTACTAAGAATTACAAATATTTCTCAACTGTAAGGGATTGAGAACATTTTTTTAGAGATTGACCTTTTTTTTAAGGGATCGAGAACATTTACAAACGGATTGAGCTTTTTGGAAAGGGATCGAGAATATTTTCTAAGGGATCGAGCTTTTTTCAAATAGATCGAGAACCTTTTATAAAGGATCAAGAACTTTTTCAAGGGTTCGAGAAATTTTACAAGGGATCGAGAACTTTTACATGGGTTCAAGAACTTTTACAAGGGTTTGAACTTTTTGTTGGGAACGAGAACTTTTCAAAAGGATTGAGAACTTTTTCAAGGGTTCGAGAACTTTTATAACGGTTCGAGAACTTTTATCGAGGGATCGAGAACTTTTTCTAAGGGATCGAGAACTTTTTCAAGGGATCGAGAACTTTTTTCAAGGGATCGAGAATATTTGTCAAATTGTCGAGCATTTTTTTCTAATAATCGAGTTTTTTTCAAAATATATAAAAGCTCGATCCAATATAAAATAAGTTCGATTCATCTTTAAATATTCTATGTCACATATGAAAAAAGCTCGGATCTATTAAATGTCCATACATGTTCTTACAAAGACTGGAACAACATATTATCGAGGAATGAATACATTGTTAACCCACACAGAAATGCATCCAAAATAGAAAAGAGAATGCATCATATGATAAATATTTCTTACCTTCTTGTACAGATTCTAGAGAGAGACAACTTTTTTGGAGAGAGAGACTAGTTTTTCAGACAACTTTTACATGAGTTCAGCAAGTTGTCTTTTAAAAATTAAAGTTTATGGGCAACTTGGGTAGTTCACCATAATAGGTGCCTTTTAAACTTAAGTTATTAAAACGGTGACATCATCGCAACACAATAAAAAAGGTGACATATCTCACAATTTCCAATATATATATATATATATATATTGGTTCTCTGATAATGACGCTCCTGATATAAAAGGTAAGGACATTCAACCACAGTCACATATTGAGTGTGGGTGTGAGTATTTATTAATATGGAGTTGTGGGCCCATTGTAAATGTGTGGTTGTGGTTGAAGGCCCTGGTTTAATAAAACTCTAATGGTCCAATAGGAGAATTATTCTCTCTCTCTTTCTATATATATATATATATATATATATATATATATATATATATATATATATAATATCATTTTCCCATGAGTTATGATCGAGAACAAATGGATGAAGGGTTTGATTCAGATCACTAAATCTCTTTCATTTGGATCATGACAAGTTAGCTTCCTGTAGCCACACAATTCACTAGAGAGTAATAGATACGTCTGAAGTCAAGAGAAGACTAACTTTATCACCCATAAGTGTACATCACATCCTCTATTTTCTTTCTCGCGTAATACGTTGGAAGATAAATGTTGTAATTAGTTTTGAGACCACGAATTCTCTACAAGAAGAAGAATCAAACCAGCTTCCACAGTATTAATGAAGAGTATCAAGATTGTTATAAAGAAGCTGTCCACGCAATTCACTAGAGAGTAATAGATACCTCTGAAGTCAAGAGAAGACTAACATTATCACCCATAAGTGTACATCATATCCTCTATTTTCTTTCTCGCGTAATACGTTGGAAGATAAATGTTTTAATTAGTTTTGAGACCACGAATTCTCTACAAGAAGAAGAATCAAACCAGCTTCCACAGTATTAATGAAGAGTGAGATTGTTATAAAGAAGCTGTCCACACAATTCACTAGAGAGTAATAGATATGTCTGAAGTCAAGAGAAGACTAACATGATCACCCATAAGTGTACATCACATCCTCCATTTCTTTCCCGCGTAATATGTTGGAAGATACATGTTTTAACTAGTTTTGAGACCACAAATTCTCTACAAGAAGAAGAATCTATTGTTTTGTAATACGCAAAAATAATCTGGTTCAAATCTGTGAAAAATAACAAACAGAAACAAAGGTTAGGGAATCGAGACCCGTGTTTCACAGTGTCCTTAAGACAATTTCACCGTATATAACACCGTATTTATATAGCGATTGTCTCCCAGGATACAACGATTCAATAGTGAAAGTACGAAGCACAACCACTTTCAGCGAACTCAAATCAGGTTCGAATTTACCAAGCATAGAAGAAGAAAACCGAAAAAGAGAGAAGAATAGACTTCTAATTTCGTGAGTGGAAGAATAATTTTTCTAGAAGTGTAGACTAAGGTTTCTTATGTAACTGAAGTCAAAGAGATTGATTTGGAAATTTCTTAATTAGTACGTTTTAAATGATAAGGAAAGTTAATTACAGAATAATCTTCTAAAAGATATATTCCTGATTGATCAACGATTCTGATCACTTAGTGATCAAGTAAGTATCAGAATCCAAAATTGATCACTGATTCTGATTACTTAGTGATCAAGTAAGTATCAAAATCCAAAACGGAAATTAACTATTTCCTTAATTCTAATTAATTTCCTTAATCAAAAATGGAAATTACCATTCTTCCTCATCATTCATTTAAAACGTTTGACTTAGGGAAAATAATTAATTCTTTCCTTATCAACAAATTGATTTAGGAAAAATTAAATTCAAAGTAGTAGCAAAATTTCGGTAGTACTCTCACGGTCCAACCGGAGCGGCATTCGTGTGCGCAGGTCGTGCCCACACACGATTCACGCAATCGAAGGTTCGAGGTCCTTGATTCGTACCCCCCCCCCCCCCCTCGCGCGCGAGAGAGAGAATCTCTATGCCACACATGTTGACAAGCTACTATCACACACTTACTTATATACTACATATAAGTTCTTTACTCAACCAATATGGGATGCTCTTCTCATTCACCCATTAATCGATTTATGAGTTTGAGTATACCACTTCGAAGCTCTCACGAAGGAGAATTCGATTATACATTGATCTTTCATTTTTATGAAACCGATCGTACTTAAATATCGCTCTCAAACTGTAAGTTTGTCATAAATTTTCCAACAATCCCCCACATGAATGAAATTGACCAAGGAGACACGAGAGATGACCTTTTGGTAAGTTCAAACGGTCGATACCTATAAAGGATAGGTAGGTGTTACCCTTTGAACCTTCCATTGTAAAGGTATGTTTACTTTACTGGCTGATCAGTAGATGTGATATCCTTGAACTGTTTTGCCGTTTTGTATAAACGATCACACACCTTACATAGGTATCTTCCAGACCCGATTTGGTTCTCATTTATATTTTCATTTTGGCCACGAACATGTGTCTGGTTCTGTGAGAGTCTTTGGAGAATATAGCACTTCTCTATTCTCTTTTAGAAGCGGTCCCACTTCTCTCTCACATAGGTGATTTCTTAATTAAGAGTAACCCGCATTACTCTGATCTGATTTCCATAGCTAGGAATTTCGACGTATAAGAATCATTAAAAACATAGTTTAACCTTTTCCTACGGGCATCATTGTTTCATCATAGGAATGGATTTAAGGGTAACCCCCACAGTGATCCAACTGAGTCTTACAACTTGGTTGTCCCATTAAAGCTAGATCTTGGGATCTCTAGTCAACTATGTTAGGTGTCCATTGTATCAACTTTTTATCTAATGGGCTTTAGTTTCATTCCTCTCGATGATGTCTCAACTAGTTCTCTGTTTAACCCTTTAGTTAGCAGATCCACAATGTTATCTTTTGACTTTACATAGTCAATTGAGATAACTCCAGTTGAGAGAAGTTGTCTAATGGTATTATGTCTTCGACGTATATGTCTAGACTTCCCATTATACATGTTGCTTTGTGCTCTTCCTATTGTTGATTGACTATCACAGTGGATGTAAATCGCTGGCACAGGGTTTGGCTATCTTAGAATATCCTCTAAGTATTGGCTTAGCCATTCAGCCTTTTCACCATATTTATCCAGAGCGATAAACTCAGATTCCATTATGGATCTGGCTATACATGTCTTTTTCGAGGATTTCCAAGATACAGTCACACCTCCTAGTGTGAATACATTCCCACTAGTGGATTTTGAGTCTCTCATATTAGATATCCAGTTTGCATCAGTGTATCCTTCTAGGACTGGAGGATATTTGGTATAATGCAATCCATAATTATGAGTGTATCGCAAGTACTTCAGTACTTTTACTATTTCTTTCCAGTGATCAGTTCTTGGATTACTTATGTATCTGCTTAATTTGCTGACTGCATTAGTTATGTCTGGTCTTGTACAACTTGTTAAGTATATCAGACTTCCTATCACTCTAGAATATTCTAATTGAGAGACGTTCTCACCTTTATTCTTGGATATGTGTAGATTTGTATCTACTGGTGTTATGGATATTCCAGGATCATTTTTATTGAATTTTTCAAGAATCATGTCAACATAGTGTGGCTGACTTAGAATAAGTCCATTCAATATCCTTGAGATTTTTATTCCCAACATTACATCAGCCGGTCCCATATTTTTTATATCAAATCTTGATTTCAACATCTCTTTGGTAGATTTGATCATTTTATCATCACTACCAAATGTAATTTGTAAATGGATTTATGAAGTAAATAAAAAAGAAAAGTTCAATTCATTCTTGTTATGTTATTTATTTTATAAACTTGTGCACATATTAACATCCTGGATTGCCAGATGTAATCTCGAACTGTGTATATGAGTGTCATATACGGATGGATACATTAAGAGACGGGCAATCTAAAGAGTCCATAGATAGTAAATAAAGCTGGGTACTTTAGTTGTGGTTAATCTATAGTTGCGGTCCATTTCGTAATGTACAGTGATTCTATCCTAAATCATTTATATGAGATATGGGAATTGAGGCATCTTGTATGATGTGATCATATAGGACTGGGCCATGATCTATATGAATCTCACACCAAGAACCGTTTACTGATGAGATTCATATATATCAACTAATAATGGTTATATATAGGTGATCTTAATCCTGAGTGTCTTATCGACTCCTTCAGGTCAGATCATGGTCTTTGATATACCATGGGTGATGTCAGATGCATTTCCTGATCAATATACTCTGTATGTTGGGATTGTGGTTTGGCTTGTGGCTGGGAAGGTTTGTACACAATAGTGGAATCCACTCCTTCTTGTGAGAAGTAGATGGTAGTTCCCTTAAAGAATGATTAGGGGCTTGGACAATATGAACGCTCTCTTAATTCCGTGAGGAAATAGGATTTATTGTCCATTAGAGAATCAATGGTACTTAAAGGATATATGTAATTAGAGGGGTACAACGGACATTATGACCCAGCTCTAATTATGAATTACGGTGGAGGATAACACCATGTGTAATAGCTATATCGATGGACACCGAGTCTTATTGGTCTGTGTAAAATCGTCTGCAGTTGAGAGAGTACAGCTTCTGGTTTTTAGTGGAATAACACCGGAGTTAAGAATCAATGAATATTAATTAAAGAGTTTAATTAATGATTTCGTGGATTATTAGAGCTCAAAATAACGTGGGTCCATTAGGTCCCCTTGCTAGCCCGGTCGATTTTGGTTACAAGGGTCACGGTTAATTAATTGGATTGTTTAATTAATTATGTTACGAAAGTGACACGTGTCAGGAATTGATTGAGTAATTAGATTATTCAATTGATTAAAATGACAATTATGACAATTAAATAATAATATTATTTAATAGTGTAATTAGTCATGAATAGAGAGTTTCAATAGTTATTTATTTTTTGAATGATGAGATAATATGATTACCTTATTTATTAAATAAAATAAAATATATATATTTGAATTTGAATTGTTTAAATTTATATATATATATATATATATATATATATATCTAATATCTTATTTAATAAATAAAATATAGATTTTATTTTTAAATAAAGATAAGATCAGTTTTTTAAGAGTTAAATAATATATATATGATATATATTATTTGAAAAAAATGAAGTTTTTGTTTTTGAATTATATATGTGATATATATTTGAATAATGAGACAATTGATTGATATACCAACACATACACGACTGCTTTTGTTTTTTTATTAAAAGTGAGTGCGTGAGTCAGGTATATATTAGAAGCAAGACGGTGTATGAGAAAAAGATATGCAATTGTGTTGATATATTCAAGTAAGTGTGCGTGAGTTATTGTGTGCAATTGTGTGTATGAAATAACACACACATAAAAAAGGTTTTGTGTATAAGTGTTGTGCATTAATATTAAAGAAAGAGTTTTTTATTCTTTTCTCTTCAACATCCTCCTAAGATCCTGAATCCGTGACGCGTCCATACGTAGTTACCGGTCCCAGGATATAGCGAGGAAGATCAATGGAATAGACCAGGAGCATATTGAAAAGTGAAAGAGTCTTCTAACGTTGGTATGGTTCTATTTTAATTATTATTATTATTATTATTGATTACAATATTATTGTATTTATATATATATATATATATATATATATATATATATATATATATATCTTATTAGTGTAATAATTTTTATATGTATTTGTTCTAAAAATAATTTTGACCCTAAGTTCACTTGTCCCAGATACAAATTACGATATGTATAAAAAATTTAAAAACTCATTTCCGTTGCGTGACCGGTGAACGGTGTTCCAAAAATTTGTATCAGAGCTTGGTCATGTTTTCGGAACAGAAAATTGCTTTCGATGCTCCTGTATGTATGATTGTGTAGGCACGATTTAAATTGATTGTATGATGTTTTTGTATGTATATTAATTTTTTTTTAATTTACAAAAACATGATTGATCGTTAATTATATGATACTGTGGATTTAGGGTTTATGGGTTATATTAATTTTTTTATTTTTTATTTATTTATTTTTATTGTTATTGTATTGTGTGTGTGTGTGTTTGTGTGCATGTGTGTGTGTGTGTGTGTGTCTATATATATATATATATATAACCTATATTGAAGACCTGGAAAAATCGCGAAGAAGGATTTATGAGATGAATCGAAGTGACCTTAAGAGACTGAAAGACTCGAAAATTACAAGAAGACCAAGGAATGCATTGGGGGTATTTTTATAATTTTATATTCCAATTTTTTTTAGGTTAAATAATCCACAGTACTCGGTCAATTCATGTATGCTTTATATTATGTGATGATAAAAGCATTGTCATGCATACGTATGTCATTTAGATTAGAAGTGTCTACACAAATATATTTGATATGTCATATATTCATCATAACCTGATATTTTATGTATTTTTTTTAATGTGATTAAAATGAGTAAATACATAAATTGGCTATGAAAATGAGATAAGTTTTTTAATGGTTAAAAAAAAGCTTGGTAATTCTCATTAATATTAATCTAGTTATTAAAGAGTTTATAAGTTAGATTAATAGGGTCATTTATTATAATCAGGATTAATATGATTAGTTACCTAATAAAAAATGGACCGAATAAAGTGTTAGAGTTTTAATAGTTAAAACTTGGTAAACACTATTATAATAATCTGACCTTAGTAAAAAGTTTACAAAGGCTTAGATTATTCACTAATATATTAGATTTTTAATTGTTAAAAATCATAAATAATTTATTAGTTAATTAGAATATGATTCTATTTAGTTAATGCGCTAGATAACTTGATTAAAGTTAGTCGTTTGATCATGTAGAGTCTAGGTTCATTAACGGATGATAGAAAACCCTATTTTTAAAATAGTGAGTGGGAGAGGGATATATGACATATATATCCCGCAGTCTTCATCATTAGTTCAACACCGTGAGATCCGAGTGGGGCCTCGTGATGGCTTTGCTTTCGTCCTCCCTAAGGAGGGCTTCTACAAAGATCAAAAACAAGGTTGACTTCCTAACGGATAGGATTTCTGAGGGTATTTCGGGATTGACCGACCCTAAGGCGGTAATTCTCGAGTTAAGCTCGTGAGATTTGAAATGGTGGTTTACACTCACGAAGGTTTTGATTAAGTTTGTTAATTAAAAACCTGACTGAATAAACGATGGTTGAATGAAATGGAATAAGAGTTATTCTAGGATATCATTTGATTGAGAATGTCTCGGTACAACATGCAAAGACTTGACCGACCCTAAGGCTACACTTTTTTGTGGTATGTTGGATTGTCGTGGTATAGTAACTAGTTTTAGGGTAGTTCTAATTCGTTAAACATGTTCATGCATTATGTTTAAATTTATGTCAATGCACTCGCACTTGTTTTAAATAAATGACTGAATGAATATTTTATTTATTTCAGCAACTATGTCTTCTACATTACTACAAATTCTCACAAACGATAAATTAACTGGTGATAACTACACTAAGTGGAAACTTAATATAAGTGCAATATCGGTCACCAAAAACCTCAAGTTTGTGCTTACGGAGGAATGTCCTCCAGCGCCTGCTGCCAATGCCACACGAACTGTTCGTGAGGCATACCAGCGATGGGTCTCATCTGATGAGAAGGCGATAACATATCTGTTGGCTTCAATGACAGACGTGTTTGTCACGTAGCACGAAGCAATGACTTCAGCATTCGAAATCATGGAGTCATTGCAAGCTATGTTGGGGCAGCCCTCCGAGGAAAAGCGACACGAAGCTGTTTGTTCTGCTATGTTCGCTCGCATGAAGGAAGGTATGTCAGTTCGGGAACATGCATGATGTCCTACTTCAACAGGGCAGAAGTCAATGGCGGGGCCATTGACGAACCCAGTCAAGTGAGCATCATACTGAAGACTCTTTTGAAGAGTTTTGATCAATTTAAAAGCAATTACGGGATGAACAAGTTAAAGTTCAAACTCACACAATTGCTCAATGAGCTCGTTACCTTTGAGTCCTTGACTAAGGACTACAAGGGAAAGACCGGTGAGGCTAATGTTACCGAACCATCTTCCTCCAATAGCAGAAAGAGGAAGTGGTCTGAAAGGAAGGGGAAAAGTAAGCCCAAACCCAAAAAGGCCCAAAGCAAAAAGAAGGGCACCTCAACCGACCAAGAAAAAAAGAAAATGTTTCCATTGTAACAAGGTCGAGCACTGGAAGAGGAACTGTCCTCAGTACCTAGAGGAGGTAGCCAAGAAGAAAAAGATGAAAGGTAAATATGATTTACTTGTTCTTGAATCTTGTTTAGTGGAAGATGGTTTTTCACCCTAGATAGTTGATTCGGGGGCCACTAACCATGTTTGTTCTTCTTTACAGTGGACTGATTCTTGGACACAGCTAGAGGAGGGAGCCTTCTCAATGAGTGTGGGGTCGAGGGATACCATATCGGTCAAAGCAGTGGGAGAAATAAGATGGCAATTTTATAATAATAATAGTTTTTTATTATTAAACAATGTTTTTTATATTCCTGGATTTACATGGAATTTGATTTCCGTTTCTAAGTTGTTAGAACAAAAATATTTTGTTTCTTTTAATAATAAGTCTGTTATTATTGGAAAGAATGGTATGAATATTTGTTCAGGAATTAATAAAAATAATTTTTATGTGTTAAGACCGTTAATACATACTACACTGTCCAACACCGAAATGTTTAAGGTTGAAAAACCAAAAACTAAACGACATAAGATTTCTCTAGATAATGACACGTATCTTTGGCATCTAAGGCTTGGTCATATTAACCTTGACCGGATAGACAGACTAGTAAAAAGTTGACCTTTAAGTGAGTTAAAGGTTGTCACCTTACCTGTCTGTGAATCTTGTCTGGAAGATAAGATGACTAAGAGACCTTTTACTGGAAAAGAGCTTAGAGCTAAAGAACCGCTAGAGCTTATACATACAGACGTCTAAGGACCGATGAATGTTAAAGCTAGGGGTTGTTATGAGTATTATGTCACCTTTATAGATGACTACTTAAGATACGGATACAGATACGTCTACCTAATACAACGGATGTCGGAAACATTTGAAAAGTTCAAAGAATTCCGAGTCAAAGTTGAGAATCAATTAGGTAGGACTATCAAGTCACTACGATTGGATCGTAGGGGTGAGTACCTTGACCAAGAGTTTGAAGACTTCATGGTTGAGCATAGGATAGTTTTCCAACTCACAACTCCCGGTACACCTTAGCAAAATGGTGTAGCGGAAAGGAGAAATAGAACTATAATGGAAATGATGAGATCTATGATTAGTTTCTCATCATTACCGAATTCCTTCTAGGGATATGCGTTACAAACAGTGGCATACATTTTGAATGTGGTGCCATCCAAATCTGTTTCTAAGACTCCCCTAGAGTTGTGGAATGGTCGTAAAGCTAGTTTGCAAAATTTCCACATATGGGGGTGTCCAGCATATGTGCTGAAGAACATAACTGGAAAGCTAGACTCCAAGTCTGTTGTCTGCCTGATTGTAGGATACTCCAAGGAGACCAGATGTGGACACTTCTATAGTCCCGAAGACAACAAAGTATTTGTATCGACAAATGCAATGTTTCTTGAAGAAAATTATATTAGTGACCATAAACCTGGTTCTAAGATTGTATTGAATGAGTTGGAGCCTGGTGAGACTAGTGCTCCATTAACAAGAGTTGTTGATCCATAAACATCTGAGAGTCAGATGGTTCCTAATCAGGATACACTACCATCTAGACGTAGTGAGAGGGTTGTTAGACAACCTGAACGTTATTTAGGTATAGGTGAGGGATAATGTGTTGTCTCTGCTGATAGTGTGGATGATCCATTGACATTTAAGAATGCAATGGAAGATCCTGATAAAGAGGAATGACTTAAAGCCATGAATCTCGAGATGGAGTCCATGAACTCTAACTCAGTCTGGGATCTTATAGACTTACAGGATGGGGTAAAACCCATAAGGTGTAAGTGGATCTATAAGAGAAAGAGAGGATTAGATGGGAAGGTAGAGACCTTCAAGGCAAGGCTAGTGGCCAAGGGTTATACCCAGAAAGAGGGGGTTGATTATGAAGAGACCTTCTCGACAGTAGCCATGTTTAAGTCTATTAGGATTCTCTTGTCCATTGCTGTCTATTTTGATTATAAAATTTGGCAAATGGATGTTAAGACTGCATTCTTGAATAGCATTCTTGATGAGAGCATCTATATGATGCAACCAGAGGGACTTATGTCTCCAGATCAAGAGCAAAATGTTTACAAGCTGTAAAGATCCATCTATGGACTTAAGCAAGCATCTAGATCTTGGAACATCAGGTTTGATGATGTGATCAAAACCTATGGCTTTGAGTAGAACGTTGATGAGCCTTGTGTCTACAAACAGATCATTGACAAGAAAGTAGTTTTCTTGGTCTTATACGTAGATGATATCCTACTCATTGGGAATGATATAAGAGTGTTATCTGATGTAAAGGGCTTGCTGGTTAGCCAATTCCAAATGAAAGATTTGGGAGATTCGAGTTATGTTCTTGGGATCGGGCTTATAAGGGATCGTAAGAACAAACTCTTAGCATTGTCTCATGCATCATATATCGATAAGATTTTTATGCGATTTTCGATGCAGAACTCTAAGAAAGGTAATTTACCTTCGAGGTAAGAAGTTCACTTGTCTAAGGAACAATGTTCTATAACACCTCAAGAAGTTGAGGATATGAGACGTGTACCCTATGCATCGGCAGTAGGTAGTCTCATGTATGCTATGTTATGCATGAGACCGGATATCTGCTATGCAGTGGGAGTAGTCGACAGATACTAGTTTAACCCAGGATTGGATCATTGGGTTGCTGTTAAGACTATTCTCAGGTATCTTCGGAGAATGAGAAATTATATGCTAGTGTATTCCGGACAAAATTTGATCCCCGTTAGGATACATAGATTCTGATTTTTAGTCAGATAGGGATTCTAGAAAATCCACATCTGGATTAGTATTCACACTGGGTGGTGGAACCATTTATGGAGAAGTATCAAGCAATCTTGCATTGCTGACTCCATAATGGAAGCCAAATATGTAGCCGCTTGTGAAGCTGCTAAAGAGGCTGTTTGGCTCCGTAAGTTCTTGAGTGATTTGGAAGTTGTTCCAGACCTGGAGAGCCCATCACACTTTATTGTGATGGCAGTGGTGCTGTGGCTAATTCCAAAAAATCAAGAAGCCACAAGAAAGGGAAGCATATAGAGAGATAATATCATCTCATCAGAGAGATAATACAGAGAGAGAAGATGCGATCGTCACCAAGATAGTCTCACAAGACAATCATGTTGATCCATTTACGAAGACCTTACCGGCTACAGTGTTTTCGGGTCACCTAGATAGTCTAGGGTTACGAGACATTCCTCACATGCTTTAGTGCAAGTGGGAGACTGTTGGGGTTTATGCCCTAAACATGTAAATTGTAAATGGATTTATGAAGCAAATAAAAAGAAAGGTTCAATTTATTCTTGTTATGTTATTTATTTTTTAAACTTGTGCACATATTAACATCCTGGATTACCGGATGTAATCTCAAACTGTGTATATGAGTGTCATATACATATGGATACAGTAAGAGACGTGCAATCTAAAGAGTCCATAGATAGCAAATAAAGCTGGGTACTTTATTTGTGGTTAATCTATAGCTGCGGTCCATTTCGTAATGTACAGTGATTCTACCCTGAATCATTCATATGAGATATGGGAATGGAGGCACCTTGTATGATGTGATTATATAGGACTGGGTCATGATCTATATGAATCTCACACCAAGATCCGTCTACCGATGAGACTCATATATATCAACTAATGATGGCTATATGCAGGTGATCTTAATTATGAGTGTCTTATCGACTCCTTCAGGTTAGATCATGGTCTTTGATATACCTTGGGTGAGGTCAGATACATTTCCTGATCAATATACTCCGTATATTGGGATTATGGTTTCGTTTGTGGCTAGGAAGGTTTGTACACAATATTGGAATCCACTCCTTCTTGTGAGAAGTAGATGGTAGTTCCCTTAAAGGTTGATTCAGGGATTGGACAATATGAGCGCTCTCATAATTCTGTGAGGAAATAGGATTTATCGTCCATTAGAGAATCAATGGTACCTAAAAGATATATGTAATTAGAGAGGTATAACGGATATTATGACCCAGCTCTAATTATGAACTACTGTGGAGGATCACACCATGTGTAATAGCTATATCGATAGACTCCGAGTTGTATCGGTCTATGTAGAAACGTCTGCAGTTGAGAAAGTGCAGCTTCGAGTTTTTAGTGGAATAACACTGGAGTTAATAATCAATGAATATTAATTAAAGAGTTTAATTAATAATTCCAAGGATTATTAGAGCTCAAAATACTGTGGGTTCATTAGGTCCCCTTACTAGCCCGGTCGATTTAGATAATAAGAGTTACGGTTAATTAATTGGATTGTCCAATTAATTGTGTTACGAAAGTGACACGTGTCAGGAGTTGATTGAGTAATTAGATTATTCAATTGATTAAAATGACAGTTATGACAATTAAATAATAAGATTATTTAATAGTGTAATTAGTTAAGAATTGAGGGTTTCAATTGTTATTTATTTTTTGAATGATGAGATAATCATATTATCTCATTTACTAAATAAAATAAATTTTATATGTAAGTTCCTCGGTGTTTGATTGGCTTATTTTGTTGATAACCACATTTGGGGATCAATATGTAAGGGTAGTTTAGGGCATCATTGTTCGTAACCAAGCTCAAGCATCAATGGTAAAATCACTAGCTTAACTTTCATTGAAGAGGTATTAGTGCACACACACGCTCATGCATTTTCTTTTGATTATCTTGCATGCTTGCTTATTTGCTCTCGTGTGTGCCCTGTGTGTCTTAATTCTTGCTTGAGTGTTGGATGTATTTTTTATGCCTTAAAAAAGGATTTTTCCTCTGTTCCGCGGTTCAGACCGCTCTCTGTGTTTTGCCTACGCCGCGGTCTGTACAGCGGTGTTTACCAGAGGCTGCACGCTGTTGCTACCGCGGTTTGTGCTTGCTGCATGCACTGTGGTCTCCCAAGCGAAATTTCCCAGGCGTTGCATGTTGTACAGACCGCTGTCTGTGCACTTGCTTGCACAACGGTCTACAGAGCAATGTTGTCCAGACGATGCACCGCTCTCTATGCCGCGATCTGGACACTTACTTATACTACGGTCCAGCCAGCGGTCCTGGCCGAATTTGGTTGCCTTTTGTCCAAAACAACGTCATTTTGTGTAAGGCACAATATATATATATGTTCTTTTCTCTTCTCCTTGTCTTTGTGAGTCTAAGAAGCCATTTTTGAGTATCCTAGCTTTTCTAGAGAGAGAGAGACTCTCAAACACTCATTTTTACTCAACCGAACCTCATCTCATGGTCATCTAGTTTCATTCTAGGATCATCTAAGCATGGAGCATCATCTTCTTCTTGACAAGGTAATTTTTACATGCTCTAGAATTTAGAGTTTCATTACTAAGACATGTATACCTATGTTTTAGTCTTTATTGCGAATTAAATGCATGCTTGTATGTTTAATAGCTTTCATGACATGCTTGTGTATTGATTGTTGGTTGAGAAGCATTGATTTGTGATAGTTAGAATTTAGGACAGTTATACCCTTCTAGCTAATTCTTCTTGCCTTTGCATTTAAAATATTGATATCTAGGAATTGCTTTAATTGTGATCTTTAATCCTAGATAAGCATGAATGTCTTGACCTAGCATTTTTGCATATAGAATATTTTTGCATATAGAAGATTTTTGCATATTCACTTAGGTTATCATTATCTCTTATTTATTGATTAAGCTTGTGGCTAAGTGGTTAGTGCACAAGGTTGGTGACCAAAAACACTATTAAGGCCTTCTGGGTAGAGTGAAAGGGTTAGTAACTGGAGGGTTAGACAAGAGGTCAACCTAGGTTGTAAACTTTCTCTCAATAGTGGATTTTGAGGATCGAGTGTGGCGCACTGAACAACCCGTGGTTTTTTCCATTTGGAGGGTATATATTGCGTGTTGATATTGCTTTATGTTTATTATATTTTATTTGAACACTTAGTAGAATGGGGTAGTTTTGATAATATTGTTTAATTTACAAAATTGGTAATCAATCGAATTAAAACCTATTCACCCCCCCCCCCCCCTAACTGTAGGTTATAGACACACACTTTCTAGTGCACAAGGTTGTCATTATCTCTTCTTTGTTGATTAAGCTTATGGCTAAGTGGTTAGTGCACAAGGTTGGTGATCCAAAATTACTATTAAAGCCTTCTGGGTAGAGTGAAAGGGTTAGTAACTGAAGGGTTAGACGGGAGGTCAACCTAGGTTGTAAACTTTCTCTCAATAGTGGATTTTGAGGATCGAGTGTGGCGCACTGAACATGCCGTGGTTTTTCCCATTTGGAGGGTTTCCACGTATATATTGCGTGTTGATATTGCTTTATGTTTATTATATTTTATTTGAACACTTAGTAGAATGGGGTAGTTTTGATAATATTGATTAATTTACAAAATTGGTAATCAATCGAATTAAAACCTATTAACCCCCTCCCCACCCCCCTACAGGTTATAGACACACATTTTCTAGGGAATTTCAATATATATTTGAATTTGAACTGTTTAAATATATATATATATATATATATATATATATATATATATATATATATATCTTATTTGATAAATAAAATATATATTTTATTTTTAAATAAATATAAGATCAATTTTTTAAAAGTTAAATAATATATACGATACATATTATTTGAAAAAAATCAAGTTTTTGTTATTTGAATTATATATGTGATATATATTTGAATAATGAGACAACTGATTGATATACCAACACATACACGGCTGCTTTTAAAAAAAAAACAGTGAGTGCATGAGTCAGGTATATATTAGAAGCAATGCGGTGTATGAGAAAAAGATATGCAATTGCTTTGATATATTCAAGTAAGTGTGCGTGAGTTATTGTGTGCAAGTGTGTGCATGAAATAACACCCAAAAAAAAAAAGGTTTTGTGTACAAGTGTTGTGCACTAATAATAAAGAAAGAGTTTCTTATTCTTTTCTCTTCAACATCCTCCTAAGATCCTGAATCTGTGACGCGCTCACACTTAGTTACCAGTCCCGGGATATAACGAGAAAGATCAGTGGAACAGACCAGGAGCATATCGAAAAGTGAAAGAGTCTCCAAATGTTGGTATGGTTCTATTTTAATTTTTTTATTATTATTGATTACAATTTCCTGTATTTATATATATATCTTATTAGTGTAATAATTTTTATGTGTATTTGTTTCAAAAATAATTTTGATCTCAAGTTCACTTGTCCCAAATCTAGATTACGATCTGTATAAAAAAAAAACTCATTTTCGTTGCGTGACCGGTGAACAGGATTCCAACATTAGCATGTCACCAACGTATAGACACAAAATGACATAACCATTTCCGGTGTCTTTGACATAAACACATTTGTCACATTCGTTGATCTTAAAATCATTTGACATCATAACATTGTCAAAATTCTCATGACATTGCTTTGGTGCTTGCTTTAGACCATATAAAGACTTCACCAACTTATAGACTTTCTTTTCTTGCCCTAGAGAGGAAAAACCCTCAGGTTGTTCCGTATAAATCTCTTCATCAAGTTCTCCATTCAAGAAAGCTGTTTTCACATCCATTTGATGTACTTCAAGATTTCGTAAAGTGGCGATTGCAAGCATCATCCTAACGAAGGTTATTCTCGTCACAGGAGAATACGTATCAAAGTAATCTAGGCCTTCTCGTTGATTGTAAGTCTAGCCTTATACTTATCAATTGATCCCTTCGCTTTCATTTTCCTCTTGAAAATCCATTTGGACCTTAGCGGTTTACATCTCGGAGGATGGTCCACTAATTCCTAAGTATGATTTTGGAGAATTGAATCAATTTCACTCTTACTTGCCTCTTTCCACAATAGTCATTCTGAAGATTGTACTGCTTCTTTAAAGGTTTGAGGTTCATCTTCTAGCAAAAAGGTCAAAAAATCTGGACCAAAAGATGTTTTTGTCCTGGCTCTTTTGCTACGTTTAGGTTCATCCTCAACTTCTTGTTCTTGGTCCTCACAACTTTGAACATGTGTTCATTTTGACAAACTTGCTTCATAATTGGACTTACATGGAAATACATCTTCAAAGAACGATGCATTTCTAGATTCCATTATCGTGTTTTTATGTATATCTGAGATGTCAGTCTTATACATCAAAAATCGATAAGCACTACTATTATGTGCATATCCAATAAAAATGCAATCAACAGTTTTTGGACTTTTTTTCACCTTCTTAGGTGTAGGTACGGCCATTTTGGCAAGGCACCCCCACATTCGTAAGAATTTGTAGAAAGACTTTCTTCCTTTCCACAGCTTATATGGGGTATTGTCTACTTTCTTACGGGGTACCTTATTTAAAAGGTAATTGCTAGACAATATAGCATCACCCTACATGTTCTGAGGCAATCAAGAACTTATAAACATTGCATTCATCATTCCTTTCAAGTAATGATTTTCCTGTTCAGGAACTCTGTTTTGCTGATAATGTGCAGTGGTTTGATGTATGATTCAATGTTGTGCACAAAATTCACCAAATGGTGCTTCATACTCACCACATCGATTGCTTCTCAGTAAAGAGAATAGCCACCTGAAGGTTTCCCTTATAGTCAGCCCTCCGACAAGGATCTCATGCAGAATCCCCTGAAGCTCTTGGACTTGACTCATAACTGTCTTGAAGTCCCTCATCTTGTAATCAAGAAACCGGCCCACAATTAACTTTTTAGATCCAATATCCTCAGTCTTGTATTTTTTGTCTAATGACTCCCACGGTTCTTTGGTTGTATAGCATATGTTAAACAGTGAGTTTAACAGCCCGTTCAGTATGTAGTTTTGGCATAGGAAATCCAAATGGTTCCATGCATCTACAACATTACATACTTGAACATCTTGCTCTTAACCACTATTGGGTTTAGGAGCATCTCCAGTCAAGAATCTAGCTAGATTCAATGTGGTCAAATAGAACAGCATCTTTTGCTGCCACCACTAGAAGTTCCCATGACTCACATGGTGGATCATCACCGGTTCTACCATGGTTCTCACGAATGAGTTGATAGCCGGAGTCGATGTTGCCACACTTGGCAACACAATAAGCACTTCGCCCACAAGCAAAGAATTAACACCCGAAGTGTCTAATTCTACACTTGGATTATCATTTGGAGTCTCTAGTAGAACGCTTGAGTTCACGTTTGATTTATCTACCATAATATTAGGAGGAGATCCACTTAATTAATATAAAAATTAATTATAATTAAAATTGTCAATATTGAAGTCAAATCAGTTTTGTTTTGAATTCAAAATTTAATATTTAAATTAATCAAGAGTTAATAATTGAAATAAATTATCATGAAATTGATAATCACAATTTTGAAGTACAAAATAACAGATTTTGACAATTACGTCCAACTCGTTACCACAGTTGGCCTTAGGAGCCTTATCAGTTAAGAATCTCTTAAGATTCAATGTGGCCAATTCGAGATACATTTTTTATTGTCATCTCTTGAAATTCAGACCATTGAATTTCTCTGGTTTCTCCATATGGTTCATCAGAACCGAAACCGAAGACAAATGAATTCACTCTCAAGATATTCATTTAACCCATAAAAAGGGTTCACCATCAGGTCGGTCAACTGACTCACAATTGGGTTGACCATCTGAGTCTATTGAGCCACTCTTATGTTCATAGTTGATTCGGCAATCATAGAAAACCAAACCCTTTTTACCACAAATTGTTAGGATTTCGATTAACACAAAACCATTAACAAGAAAAAACCATAACATGCTTAGGCACAAAAATAATCCAGATGTTTAACCTAAACATGTTTCTATACATACTTTAATCAAACCCTAAATATACAATATTGACCCATGTCAATTCAATAGAAAATAATTAAATCTAGAAAGCGGAAGCGTACCTGAATCAATTGTTGGAGATTTGTGAACGGGTTGTGATCTTCCAAATTATCACGACCTTTATGAACCCTACTGTGTTCTATTTGCTCTGTTGATGGGATACAGAGAAAACTAAAAGTATCGTGTAATTTGGGGACCATAACCCTAAATATATATAATAATCAAATTATTATATATTGGCTATTTCTAATTCGGCCCCTCAACAAATTAGAAATAGTATTCTGGTATCTACACATTAATTCCATGACAATTATACCCTTAAGCCTTAATGTTTTATATCTTAATTAGATCACTTTAATTTAGGCTTAACCAAAAGATAGCACAACACATTTAATGTTCACATGTGTGGCCCCATATGATGGAATTTTTTCCAACAATCTCCCACTGGGCCACATATGTAACTTTACAAATGTGTATGACTTTATGAGCTCCAAAATTTTGCTATCACAATTTTAGGGTATATCCAAACAATCTCGTCCATTGATTATGCCAACATAGGATCAAAGCGGCTTTCGTCACATTTATCGTAACTAAACCCATCAATGGTCACGTATACCAACATAACCAAATGACATAGATCAATCATGGATGCGTAGCATGGAAATTACATGCAATGTGATCTATACATGTATATTCCAACTGGTCCTACTTTATTCCTTAGTGAGATCAAAACTTAACTCAATGTAACAGAGTGTAATTAACTGAATACTTTATTTGTGATCAGATAAATATCCAAATACATAAATGCATAAATATATCCAAAATAAAATATAGAGCAATACAATACATAATTATACAAACTCCCACTATAATGTGATATCCTCACACAAAATAACACCCATATGAGCAGTGTGCTCATGAAAGACCTTGGGTGGTAATCCTTTTGTAAGCGGATCCGCTATCATGGAGTTTGTCCCAATATGCTCTATGGATATATGTCCACTCTGTACTCTTTCCTTCACAACTAGGGACTTAATGTCAATATGCTTTGACTTAGATGAACTCATGTTGTTGTTAGAATATAGCACTGCTGACTTATTGTCACAATATAGTTTGAGTGGTCTTTCAACACCCTCCAGAATACGCAGCCCAGTGACAAAATTCTGCAGCCATATTCCATGGTTGGATGCCTCATAGCATGCTACAAACTATGCTGCCATGGTGGAAGAAGCTATGAGTGTCTGTTTGGCACTCTTCCAAGATATAGCTCCATCAGCCAACAGGTATATGTAGCCTGATGTGGATCTCCTACTGTCTTGACATCCAGGAAAATCGGAGTCGGAATAACCTGATCCGATCTCAAATTGATCCGATCTCAAATTGATCCGATCTCCTATATATGAGCATGTAATCTTTTGTTCTCTTCAAATACCTTATAACCTGCTTGGCTGCTATCCAATGATCCATTCCAGGGTTACTTAAATATATGTCTAACATACCAACAATGTACGCAATATCTGGACACGTACATACCTGAGCATACATTAGACTCCCTACAACTGATGTATAGGGAATCTTCTGCATTTTCTTAACTTCAAGGTTACTTTTAGGGCACTGGTTGAGATTGAACTTGTCTCCCTTAGCGACGGGGGTGTCACCAGGTTTGCAGTCCTGCATGCCAAACCTTTTGTGCACTGTATCGATATAGTTCCTTTATGATAATCCAAGAATACCCCGAGAACGATCTCGTTGTATCTGAATCCCTAATACAAAAGAGGTGTCACCAAGATCTTTCATCTCAAAATTCTTTGATAGAAATCTCTTGGTTTCATGCAATATGCCTATATCATTTGTGGCAAGCAATATGTCATCGACATATAAAACCAGGAATATGTGCTTACTCCTACTGAATTTGTGATACACACAATTATCAACAATGTTTATCTTAAAACCAAACGAGATAATCACTTGATGAAACTTATGGTACCACTTACGGGAAGCTTGCTTGAGTCCATAAATGGATTTTGTCAATTTGCAAACCATATTCTTTGGGTCTCCCGACTCAAAGTTTTCTGGTTGCTACCATATAAATTGTTTCATCAATGTCACCATTGAGAAACGCCGTCTTGACATCCATCTGATGAAGCTCAAGATCAAAATGTGCAACAAGTGCCATGATTGTCCTAAAAGAGTCTTTCGTTGAAAACCGGAGAGAAAGTCTATTTATAGTCAATCCCTTTCTTTTGGGTAAAGCCTTGAGTTACAAGATGAGCTTTATACCTCTCTACATTACCTTTCGAATCCCTTTGGTTTTAAATATTCATTTACAACCAATAGGCTTCGCACCTTCTGGTAATGGGACAAGTACCCAAACCTTATTGTCTTGCATAGACTTATACTCCTCATTCATGGCATCAATCCATTTTTGAGGATTGGAACCCTGCATGGCTTAATGGAAATTGATTGGATCATTTTCCATCATTCCAATGTTTTCCTCATTTTCCTGGAGAAATACATAAAATCGTCTGGAATAGCATTTCTCCTTTCTTTAGTGGATCACCTTAATGGCACTGGTTCTTGAGGTTGTTGAGTTTGTTCCTCAGGAACAATTACCTCATCTTGAATGGGGGGTTGTTCAACATTGTCTGGTTGAGGATCCAGATTTGCTTCTTGATCAATGACAGGTATAGAAACCTGCACATTGTCAAAAGCGATAGTAGGAATCAAAATCGATTCTTCCTCAAAGACAATGTCTCTAACCTTATTTCTCCCCCAAACTCAACATCCTCAAAAAATGTCGCAGTTCCCGTTTCAAAAATTGATCAAAGTGTGGGATCATAAAACTTATAGCCCTTAGATCGCTCAGAGTAGCCATTAAAGTAGCTGCTTACAATTTTGGAGTCCAATTTCTTTTCATGTGGCCTGTAAGGCCTTGCCTCAGTTGGACATCCCCAAATGTGAAAATGCTTTAGATTAGGCTTTTATGCTTGTCCAAAGCTCATAATGTGTTTAGCAGCTTCATTATTCTTCCTTTATTTGCCCTTAACCTTATAGGTGCTAGCCAAATGAGCACTTTCGGTCCTGTCTCGCTTCAGTCTCTCTTCCTCTTGCACACAGTAAGAAATGAGCTCATTAAGAGTCCATTTCTCCTTTTGACAGTTGTAACTGACCTTAAACTAGTTGTATTGTGCATGAAGTTATATTAATACCAAATGCACGAGCAAATCGTCAGACAGCTCGAGCTTCAGTGCCTTAAGCTTAGAAGCAATATGAGACATTTCCATAATATACTCCCTAATGTTCCCTTTGCCTTTGTACTTCATAGAAATCAAGTTTTACAAATGCGTGCTTGTTTCTACCTTATCGTTTTTAACAAAACGCTTTTCAATTTCGGCTAGGAACTCATTGGCTTTGGTTATCTTTTCAAATACCGCACCCCTAAATGCCTCTAGAATGCCGCGCTTGATGATCATAAGACCCATGCGATTTGAACAATCTCACTTCTCAAAGTTCTTCCTATTATCAGGAGAACTTGCATCCGTAAGAGAAACGGGTTGCTCAACTCGAAATGCAAGGTCCAGATCCATGCAGCCGAGAACAATGAGTATGTTCTCCTTCTAAATCCTTAAAGTTGATCCCATTAAGCATGGGTATATAGTTGGTATTAGCAGATATAGTAAAACATTAGCTTGAAAGAGAACAAACAAACACACAAACATACTCACATTAATAACCAAATACATCGATCAACAAATTCAGATAATGGTAAGTCACATCTCAAGATACCTAGCACAACATTAATATCAAGTCTTTGGACAGTAATATTAATTGTAAGTGGTACTCTTGTTGTAGTGATCAAACATTGACAATAATTAATATCAAATAATAAATTTATCTTTGGATCGACTTATTATTCACATGTCAAACCTTATAATCGTCACATATTTATCACCACAGGTGTGTGTGCAATTCGGCCAAGTATTAACCTTCCTTTGGGCCGACTAATACTCGCATGAATTTACATACTCACAAACATCCAACATCCCTCATGAATAATCTACACAAGAGAGGTCACTTTGGCGACATCTTGCTTCAATTAGCCCATTTAGAATGATAGACCACTTTATTTAACCATAAAAGATATACCAAATAATGGTCGGTCCCATCTTTAGATACCTAATACAACATTAATATCAAGTCTTTAGACAATAATATTAATTGTAAGTGGTATTCTTGTTGTAGTGATCAAACATTGACAATAATTTATGTTAAATAATAAATCTATCTTTGGATCGACTTATTATTCACATGTAAAACCTTATAATCTTCACATGTTTACCACCACAGATGTGTGAACAATTCGGCCAAGTATTAACCTTCCTTTGGGCCGGCTAATACCCGCATGAATTTACACACACACGAACATCCAACATCCCTCATGAATAATCTACACAAGAGAAGTCACTTTGGTGACATCTTGTTTTAGTTATCCCATTTAGAATGATGGATTACTTTATTTAACCATAAAAGGTATATCACCAAATATTTGAATTTAAGTTGATCTTTATGATAAAATGAAAATAAATAAAAAATTTATTTTATTTTATCAAAATTACAAAAATGCCCCTTATTTTGTAAAATTAAAGAATGGCCCCTTAAGTTTCAGTAATTACAAATCAACCCCTGTATTTTGTTAAAATCATAACTGACCCAATAATTTGTAATAATTAAAATTTGGCCCAAAACTTTTGAAAATTACAAAGTGACCCCGTAACGTTTCAATAATTATAAATGTGCCCCAAAACTCTTTCGTAATTGCATGCAGGCCCTCTAAGTTTTGAAAATTATAAACTGACCTCGAACTTTATTAAAATCACACAATGGCTCAAATAATTTACAAAACAGTCCCTCAAGAATTTAAATTTTCAAAAGAGGGGCCTGAGCAAAAACAAGCTATGAAACCCTAGTTCTCATGTTGCCACCGCTTGAACCTCAACGCCGTCACCATAAGAGGATGATCGGAGGCCAGGAAACGGTGCACGACTGGCGACTCGCAACTCACGATCGAAGATCGATCCACTTGGATCGAACGATCGACGACGCAAGCGCCCGATCAGACCAGAGACGTGGTCGCTGCAAGTGGCGCTGCAGCGGCCCTAACAGCGGACGAAAAACAGTTCCAAAAACTCATTCAAATTCCAAACTGTGGTAAAATCCCATCGGAAAACCCATCAATCCAAAACAAAACTAGTTTTTTTTTTCCTTCGAAAACGGGAAGAACCCAGTTTTTCTTTTTCTTTTTTAAACAAAAACCAAATCTTAATTCTCAAGAATTAATCATGGGTGGCTCTGATACCACTTGTTAGGATTTCGATTAACACAAAACCATTAACAAGAAAAAACCATAACATGCTTAGGCACAAAAATAATCCAGATGTTTAACCTAAACATGTTTCTATACATACTTTAATCAAACCCTAAATATACAATATTGACCCATGTCAATTCAATAGAAAATAATTAAATCTAGAAAGCGGAAGCGTACCTGAATCAATTGTTGGAGATTTGTGAACGGGTTGTGATCTTCCAAATTATCACGACCTTTATGAACCGTACTATGTTCTATTTGCTCTGTTGATGGGATACAGAGAAAACTAAAAGTATCGTGTAATTTGGGGATCATAACCCTAAATATATATAATAATCAAATTATTATATATTGGCTATTTCTAATTCGGCCTCTCAACAAATTAGAAATAGTATTCTGGTATCTACACATTAATTCCATGACAATTATACCCTTAAGCCTTAATGCTTTATATCTTAATTAGATCACTTTAATTTAGACTTAACCAAAAGATAGCACAACACATTTAATGTTCACATGTGTGGCCCCATATGATGGAATTTTTTCCAACACAAATAACCAATGATAAACCACTGATATTTCACAATTATCATAGATTCTCGAGTTTTATCAAATATTATATAACAATTGATATATTTACCAATAACACAACAATATATATAACATATAATCTATTTACTAGATTAAATCAAATATGGACCACACTTCCCTATCAGTGTAACACATCATGCATAGTATCTACACTGATATAATACACCAACCACAGTGATATAAAATGTTTCACACGCTGATATGAAACTATAAACCAATGTGTATATATAGTTATGTTCATGAATACTGTATATATTATATACCAAGTATATAAACATGCTTTCTGTTATCACGACAGATATACATAACAATATGTAAATAATGAATATTATAAACGCATATATAAACTATTTAAATTTGTTTCTCAGATGCAAGCACAAGGACTTGTTTCCTAGATGTAAGCACAACGTGTGTGTAAGATCCCAAAATGTTTATATATATACATATATCAAATATTTACCAAGAATTAATAATCCCTAAAACAAAACACGATTTTTTTAGAATCACGAAATCTTGTAAATAGCACCGATATCAATTATCAGATATCAAAACTAGTGAACAATAATTTTTTTAAGATTTCACAATTGAAATCACAATCAACGTCTGATTTTACAGATCTGATTACCCAGTCGAAATCGCAATTGATTTCAAAATCAGCGTCTATTAATAAACCCGATTTGCCCAAAATATAAATCCATATATATATATATATATATATATAATTGAAATCAGTGTCTTAAAGTAGATTGAATTTCCACAAATTAAAGTTATTTAATTGAAATCAGTGTCTGGAAAACAGACCCAATTTCCACAGATCTATTTAATTTTAAACCCGAACCACTGAAGTTTCAAGTTTGTTACGATCTAAACCAAAAACCAAAAACCAAAACCAAAAAGTTTAAAGAAAACATTTTGTAAAAGAACAGAAAGGGGAAAGAAATTGTCTTAAGATTGTTGTTTTATAATACGTAAAAACAATCTGGTTCAAATTTGTGGAAAATAACAAACAGAAATAAAGGTTAGGGAATCGAGACACGTGTTTTACATAGTGTCCTTAAAACAATTTCGTCGTATATAACATTGTATGTGTATAGCGATTGTGTCTCATGATACAACGATTCAACAGTGGAAGTGCGAAGTACAACCACTTTCAGCGAACTCAAATCAGGTTCAAACTTACCAAACACAAGAGAAGAAAACCGAAAAGGAGAGAAGAATGAACTTCTAATTTTGTGAGTGCAAGAATATTTTTTCTAGAAGTGTACACTAGGGTTTCTTATGCAAATGAAGTCAAAGAGATTGATTTGGAAATTGCTTAATTACTATGTTTTAAATGATAAGGAAAGTTAATTAAAGAATAATCTTCTAAAATATTTATTCCTGATTGATTAACGATAAGTAAGTATCATAATCCAAAACTGATCACTGATTCTGATTACTTAGTGATCAAGTAAGTATCAGAATTCATAACGAAAATTAACTATTTCCTTAATTCTAATTACTCTCACGGTCCAACCAGAGCGGCATTCATGTGCGCAAGTCGCGCCCACACACGAGTCATGCAATTGAAGGTTCGAGGTTCTTGATTCGCACCCCCCTACACGTGCGAGAGAGAGCCTCTATGCTACACATGTTGACAAGTTACTATCACACACTTACTTATATACTACATATAAGTTCTTTACCCAACCAATGTGGGATGCTCTTTTTCTCTTACACAACGGGCTGATTTTGAGACTCAATTTCTCATTCACCCATTAATCGATTTGTGAGTCTAAGTATACCACTTTGAAGCTCTCACGAAGGAGAATTCAAATATACATCGATCTTTTATTTTCATGAAACCGATCATACTCAAATATCGCTCTCAAACAGCAGATTTGTCATAAATTTTCGAACAAAATCAAACCAGCTTCCACAGTATTAATGAAGAGTATCAAGATTGTTATAAAGAAACTATCAACATCAGTAACAGAAAAAAAAACAGAGTATCAATGTCCTCTGGTTTTGACATACAAGTTGCAAGAAATTTCTGTGATTATATTTTGCACCAAAATTTCCAAGACTTTAAATTTCTCAAATAGGTCCCACAATTGACCCCATTTTCTCTAACTAACAGTCTAGCAATGACTTGTATCAATTGATATATCTTGAGTCAATGGATTCAAACTTATACGATATCAATTGACTTGTATCAATTTCTCAAAATGGTGGACTTGGGTTTTACCCTGTTTTCTGTGGGTCTGATTTCAACCCTACCCATATTCATAATATTCTTATGTGGGTTGGTGTTAGGTTTTAGATTGTGTTGGCATTAATTCCATATCAAAATGATGTTTACTTGTAATGATTTTATTGTTTAGATTCATGATGATTCAAGCTTCAAAGAAGAAGGAACAACTAGTCAAAGCAAGTTCAAAGTCTTCAAAGAGAAAGGATGCAATATGGTTCTACAAAGGTATACTAAGACCTTTTCTTTCTCTTACAAGGCTTAGGCACATAATTCATACATTTGTGTCTCTGCATCGTTGTGCACCATTATAGGCACACACACACACAATTCATACATTTGTGTCCCTGCATCGTTGTGCACCATTATAAGCACACACATACAATTCATTCATATGTGTCTCTGTATCGTTGTACACTATGTATAACACATTCACACACTTGAAGATGAATGCTCATGCATTGGTATGGAAATAACATGTTTTGAAAAATGCATGATTGGAGGCTATCTCTATATAGTATACATTCTAGTGTGAATTGTGTTTGTATGTGTATATATTTGTATAAAATGGATATTGAACTTGATTTTAGTCTTAAATCATTCTTGATTGAGTTCCGTTCATCTCGTTTACTCATACTATTGATTTCAAGTTCTAAGTCAAAAGATACTACACTTTCAACTCATGTTGCATATATTGTATTCGTCTTTGTATATCGAGTCGAATTATTATTTTTTAGGTTGAGTATCTTATATATCCATGTCCGTGAGAGAGTGACAGTTTGTAATCCGTAAACGGATTCAAATTCCGAGTTTGGAGGCTGGATAACGGTCGAAGAACGCAAGGGGAGCGCGTGAGGAAAAGAAGTGCAACCAACCACTCTTTCCTGAGATGGTGTGTGGCCATCTCGGGACAGAATGCTTGCTGCCCCGAGATGCCCATGCACCATCTCGGGTAGCAAGCATGCTTGGTACACTTAAGGGCATTTTGGTCTTTTTGCTTCTATTTTTTCCCTCTCTTTTATATTTCCTTTCCCTCTCACATTTCATTCTAAGAAGAAATTTGAAAAACTTGAGTGTAAAATTTTCTCTCTACATTTTCTCACCTACCAAACACCATAATTTCTTCATTTGAACTCCGATTTTCAGTGATTCAAAGTTGAGAGTGGCTGTCTATTCATTCTCCATCTTTTCTCTGAAGGTTTAAGTTAGTTTTATTGCTGTGTTTGGAGTCTAAACTCATAAAAACGGGACTGCACCAAAATCAACTAAGGTATTGATTTTCTCTCAAAGTTTTCTTTTAAGACTTGGTCAATTGCCTTGAGTTTTCTTCTTCAACATATATATGTGTCTTGTGATAGTTTGGATTTGAGTTTTAAACTCATTTATAGCTAGATTGAGTTTCAATTGAAATCTCACATGTTGAGTTAGGTTTTGATTTTACCTATGTTTTCACATGTTTGGGATTGTATTGTGCTAGCTTTGATTCTAGGACTATTTGATGATCTTTGATTGATTGATTTTGTGAAAAATAGTTCCTCACAGGTATTAGGCTCTCTTTGGCCGAATTCTCACAATGATACATGTGCTTGTGTTCTTTTGAGCTATTTATGTGTTTTATTGAATCTATGAATTGGAATATGCTCTAGAACTTTAGCTTCAATCTAAATGACTTTGTCATATGATTTTAGCATGTTTTTGGTTTATGAGATTTAAACTTGATTATGTGTTAATTGAACATATCATGTGATTCAAGTTTTAGATCTATGCATGTATCTAGATTGTAATTAATGTTGAACATATCTTACATTATCTAGATAGATTAAACAAGCATGATTGACTAGACTACATTTGTTTTGTGTATTCATGCTCATGTCTAGTATTTTCCATAGGATGTGTTGATCATAACATTCTATGTTGCGTGCTTGTTTGCGTTTTGCATTCATGATCACCTAGATGCCTTGTGAGAAGGAAGTCTTGACAATAGGTGTGAGACCTATGTTGTTAAGCAAGAAAGTCTTGGCAAGAGGTGGGAGACCTTGGATTGTCAAGCAAGGAAGTCTTGACTAGAGTCGGGAGGACTCGGATAGTTGAGCAAGAAGTCTTGTCTTGGGTCATGAGGATTCGGAAGGGTGAGCGAAGAAGTCTTGACAAGAGGTGTAAGGCCTCGAATTGTTGAACAAGAGGGCGGCATCTTTATGAGTAGGATAGAAGGGTAGTTTCTAGGTGAAGAGGTCACTTGAGATATTGTACTTTTCTTATCTACTAGTGGATTTTGTTTGCCAGTGGTTGCTAACTCGTGGATGTTTCCTCTTCGGAGGTTTACCACGTTATATCTTGTATCAACTTTTCTCTATCCCTATCTCTCTTATATTTGTATTTGTTATTTGAATACTATGGATAGAACTCTTTATGTAAGTTAACTTCCTTTCTATAATATAGATTTTGTATGTGTTATGATTACTTGTTTGTATCATACTTTACTTATTTTATATATATATTTATTCAGTGTCTTTAATTGATATATATTGTGATACAAGCAATCTAAAAGGACAAACTTTTATTTGTTTCTAAAAGAGTCGAAAAAGGTGCCTAACCTATTCACCCCCCTCTAGGTTAGCCTTGATTAATTAACCGTGTTTGTATTTTCAGATGGGTTTAAACCCTTTTATTTAATGAGGGTTTTTTGAAGGCTTGGACCCTCAAATTGCCAACCCTAGATATCACTAATAGACGTGGGAAACTGGGAATACTTATGGTTTACAAAGGTCTAGTTATTATTATCCTAAATGAGTCATTCTCTTTTGATAGAACCACAAATACACTATAATAACATAAAATAATCGGTAAAAGATATAAAATATGAACCGAATAGAAAACGTATGTGAATTTTATAGTTTAGTTTTACTTTCAAAAAATATGTGGTTTGGTTTAGGTTGGTGAATTATTTCACTCAACCCAAACCGAATCACCTTTACTTGGTTTGTCTTTTTGAAAAACCGAACCATCAATTTTCTATATTTGTAATCGAACCAACCCAAGCTTTATGGGTTGGATTGGTTGGTTTGGTTCGGTTTGGCCATTTTTTGCACACCCCTAATTAAATTGTTTTGTTTTTTTAAGTGGTCAAACAACTTAAAAATCCTAAAAAGAAAAACTTAAAATAAAAAGTAAGAAATCATGACTTTTTACTTAATTACAAATCACTGAATTGAATTAAATGCAATCCAAAATCTTTTCTTTTGATACTATCCTCCATATATAACATATTTCCAATTTCATCATAATTACATATGGTACATAAATCTTTATTTTAATATATTGCTTATTTTAAATTGCTAAAAAAAAACCTAATCACTTCTCATATTGGTGTTTAATATCGATGCTTTATTATGATATTATGGTTATGTATTTATATATTATTGTTTTTAGAGTGTTTTGTGTGAGCTTTTCTATTGTCCATTTTATTTTAAAAAAAAAACATTTTCTTTTGTTAGTAAAATTGAAGTTTTTTTGTTATTCAAGAAGAAGATCATGATCATATGTGTTCATATATAATTATTATTATTAGTTTGTTTTTATTCCAAATTATATGTATAATTATTTAATATAGGTATAAATGTAAAATTACTTATTTTCAGACAATTTTACTTTTAAAAAACAAACATGTTGACAATGCATTCAGATGTGAGAAAAAAAAATATATAATTCATGTTCAGATTTTAGTTCCTTTTCAGTCTTTAATAAAATTCAGAACTGTTCAGTCTTCAGACAAAAATAAATAAATGACCCCAAAGTTTTTAAAAAAAAAACATTAGGATTCCCAATTAATAAAAATTGACCGATGGAATTCGTCTGGGCCTGCGGAAATGAAAACGGAAGGAGCACTAAAAAAAGTAGTTAGCCTTTTTATTGTCGATTTACAAAAAAATTTATGATTAACATATTATTTGGTTGTAAATCAAAATATTCTTTTGAGTTCATAGATAATTGATTTTCATATATTATTAACAAGCTCAATTTGGCTGTGGTTCGTAAGCCTGAAATTAAGATGAACAATGAGTCGATGAGAGTTAAAAAAGGTAAATTGTCGCTACCCAGGATCGAACTGGGGACCTTTAGGAGAGTGTATTCAATTGAGATTTTAAAAGACTTTTAAAGACTTTTAAAGAATTTAAAAGTTTGGGTGTATTCAGTATAAACTTTTAAATACTCATTAAAAGTCATATGGTATTCAATACAGACTTTAGTATACTTTTAAAAAATCATTAAAAGTCATGAGACAATCAAAACTTTTTAAAAGTATACGAAAGTTAGGAGATATTCAAAATATCAATGGCTTTTAGTTATATCAAATCTCAAAAATTGTCTTTCATTTATACCAAAGACTTTGAATGACTTTTATTTTTCTTTTTTCCTTAGAATTTCACTTTAGAAGAAAATCATAAAACTCTTTGAAAGCACCAAACGCCAAGTATATGTTCTATTTTCAAATAAGAGTACGTACACTCATTCTTAACAAATTTCACAAATAAAATAAAACGAATAATTTTTTAAAAGAATAAATATTATCATGCAAACATTAATGATCTAGAAAAAAAATAAATTTACTAAGAAATAATATAAACCAACTCTTCGTCGGCTATGTAACTAAATGTGAGAGATTTCAATTTTTTTACCTCTATTTTCAAAGTAACTAAATAACATCGAAACAAATTAAACAAACTTCATTTATGTTAATTAAAAATAATTAAAGAAAAAAATCACTACTCAACCATGACAATATGTCATGATCAAAGTCGCATATGACATTGGCTCCTTATAATTTTAATCGGTATCAAACTACTCACATTAGGCATGAGTCTTGTTCAACAACTAGATGCGGTTTTAATGTTTTATCGTTAGAAAATTGAATTAATTTTGTGTAGATTTTTTATACTCATTGTCATATTTTCATAGAGACATGTAAATATTAATATTATTGTCGGTTTGCTACAATAGAAAATTTATAATACTTTAACTAATTATAAAAAATGAATAAAATTTGACTAATTAGATACATAATTGCCTTTATGATACAAAATATAATAATAAAAAAAACAAATCAAAAATTTAAAATCATGTATATAGGCATGAATGCTTTTGTTAAGTTTAATTAACGATGATTTTTTTGTATATTTTTATGGAAAAATATTTTATTGACAAAGAAATATATATAATTTTTAAAACAAAGTACATAATGTTAAACAATCTAAAAGGAAGAGAAACTAGGGTTCTTTATTGATAAAACATAATAATTGTATATTACAAATCAGAGAGTTTATATAGGCAATGTAATAAAAGACTAATTTAACTTTTAATAGGAGTAATAATTCTAATATAACTAGAAACAGAAAAAATACCATAACTAGGAAATATTACTAGAAATATAACCTAACAAAACTATAAAATATAACGTAATTCTAACACCCCCTCTCAAACTCACGATGCGGCTGCAAGAAGCATCGAGAGTTTGCCAAATAGAAAACGAAAACGTGAAGTAGAATGCGACTTGGTAAAGAAATCTGCAATTTGCGAAGAAGAAGAAACAAAAGGCAAAATTATGGTGCCATGCTTGAGATGATGTCGTGTAAGGTGACAATCGATCTCAATGTGCTTGGTTCGTTCGTGAAAAACCGATGTGTGAGCAATCTGAATAGCACTCTTGTTTTCACAATACATAGGAGTGGGATGAGAAAGAAGAACTCCCATATCTGTAAGTAACCAACATAACCAAACAATCTCTTTGGTAGCAAATGTCATAACACGATATTCCGCTTCGGTTGAAGACTGAGAAACAATAGATTGTTTCTTGCTCTTCCAAGAAATAAGAAAATCACCCAAAAAGATACATAAATCAGTAACAGACTCGCGATCTGTGGGATCATTGCCATGATCAGCATCAGAGTATGCACGTAGCTCCAAGGAAGAGGTGGATGAAAGTAGAAGACTCTGAAAGGTTGTGCCTCGAAGATACCGCAAAATACGAAGAACAATTGCCTAATGAACTGTAGTGGGAGAAGCAACAAACCGACTAACAATATGAACAGCATATGCAATATCTGGACTAGTAATAGTGAGATAAACCAAGCTCCCAACAATAGTACGGTATAAAGTAGGATCTGACAAAAATATACCATCTGAAGAAGAATACTTTTCGTTAACCTCAATTGGAGTATCAACAGTCTTATCATCAGTAAGTCTAGCCCTCTCAAGAATATCTGTAACATATTTCAACTAAGAAAGAAGATAACCTCTAGGTGAGTAGACTACCTCAATACCCAAGAAATATCGTAGAGAACCCAAATCCTTCATTTCAAATTGTCTAGCTAACTTTGTCTTCAAAACTGAAATATCATCAACATCATCACCAGTTATAATCATGTCATCAACATATACAGAAATAATGATACGACCTGCATTAGTGCACTTAACAAAGAGAGCAGAATCATGACTACTAGAAGCAAATCTAAGAGAAGAAATCACTATAGAAAATTTCTCAAACCAAGTACGAGGTGTTTGTTTGAGACCATATAACGCCTTCTTGAGCTTGCAAACATACCCAGAACCATGTGAAACACCAGGAGAGGGCTCCATATAAACTTCTTCTTGAAGATCTCCATTTAAGAAGGCATTTTTAACATCAAGTTTGGAGATACCCCACTGTCGGACTGAAGCTACAGCGATAAGAGTACGAATAGTAGTCATTTTCACAACAGGAGCAAAAGTCTCCTCATAATCCATACCATACAGTTGAGAATACCCTTTTGCAACCAACCTAGCTTTGTATCGCTCAATAGATCCATCGGAATTAGTCTTGATCTTATAAACCCAGCGATAACCAACAACATTTTTACCAGGTGGTAGAGGAACTAAATCCCAAGTACCTGTCTTATGTAAAGCAGAAAGTTTCTCATCCATAGCTTGCTGCCAATATGGATCTAGAATTACCTTTTTATAGGAAGAAGACTCAGATAGACAATGAATAGAAGCTAAAAAGGAAGTAAAAGATGAAGAATAACAAGAATAAGCAAAATCTGGTAACTTTGTAGACTTACGAATTCCTATGGAATGACGTAGAGGTGGATCCATAATCTCATACGGAGCTTGAGGGACAGAGAGATCTCCAATACTTGCAGAACTAGAAACCTGAGATGACAAACTATCAGAATTCTTAAAAAAAGGATCAATACAAATAAGATCAGATCTAGTCAAGCCATGAGTAGTGGATGGAATAGAAAAGAAAGGTATATGTTCAAGAAAAATAACATGACGAGACATAAAGTTTCTGAGTAATCGGATCAAAACATCAATACCCCTTTTAACCTTCACCATAACCAAGAAAGACACAAATAGAAGATCGAGAGGACAACTTGCTGCGTTCTGAGGATGAAGAACGAAACAAGTACAACCAAAAACTCTAAATAAAGAATAATCTGGGGCATACCCATATAATTTTTGAAAAGGAGAAAAACCTGAACTATGAGAAGATGGAATTGTATTAATCAAAGTTACAGCAGTCAAAAATAGCTTCACCCCAAAACACACTAGAAACAAAAGCAGATAATAAAAGAGATCGACCAGTTTCAACAATATGTCTATGTTTTCTTTTAGCAACACCATTTTGCTCAGGAGTATCTGTACACGAAGTTTGGTGAATAGTACCATCTAAGGCAAGCAACTTACAAAATTTATTAGAAGTGTGTTCCCCACCCAAATCACACCTAAACATTTGATAACAGTAGAATGTTGAGTTTTGACAAGAGCTCGAAAGGCTGTGTATATCTCAAAGAATTCCGAACGATGTTTCATTAAATAAATCCAACAATAACGAGTGACATACTTGAAGTATTGACAAGAGCTCGAAGGAGACATAGAAGCAAAAGATGAAGAATCTGGAGACATATGATGTGTAGCACTAAAATCCAAGACCCATATAGAAGATGACATACTTGAAGAACTATGAGGCAACTGACCTAAGGAAGAAGAGGCAAACATAGCTTATGGTTGTAATGAGAGAAACTTTTGAAATAGCCCAACTACTAGGATCTATGGAAGGACCTGATGAAGTTACTGCTGTAATATTAAGTTGTGGTGGTTTGTAACCTTGAGGTGGTCTATTAGCATTAGATTGTGACTGGTTGCCAGGCTTCCAAGCTTTAGATTGTTGTTGTGATTGATTTTGTTGTCTCAATTTAGGACATTGAGTCTTCCAATGACCTTTCTGCTTACAGAAACTGCACTCGTCTAACGCAACCCTTATGTAAGGCTTACTCTAATTATTAGATGATGGCTTAGAAGATACTGCTAACACAGAAAGATTCGTAGCAGGAAGAATTTCCTTTTCAGACTAAGACTTTAGACGTACTTCTTCAGCTAACAACTCACTGATAACTAAGTCAACAGACGGAAGCGGAGAACGATGCAAAATTGAACCTCTAAGACCTTCAAAATCACTGTGAAGAGCCATTAAAAACTGCACCAATCGTTGTTCTCTATGAGCAATATAGGGACAAAAAACCTTTAATTCATCCGATTCTGTAAGAGCCAATTGATCCCAAAGATTTGTCATAGCAGAATAAAAATCCTGAACACTCATATTATTTTGCTGTAGAGCTCGTATGTCGTTTTCTAATTGATATTGCTTTGTAAAATTTGATTGAGTGTATAACCTCTGTAGATGATCTCAAATCTCATTTGATGTCTCATACTTTGGTAACTGTGTACCAATGGTATTCTCAACAGAATTATTAATCCAAGTAATAATTTTTACATTGTTTGTTTCCCATGCGTCTACCAAAGTATCATAATCCTCATCAGCACTCTTAGGTTTCATAGAATTTCCACTAACATAACCCCACATCTTTTTACCCTTAAGAAAATTTATCATTACATAACTCCAATATAAATAATTCTTTCCATCCAACCTCACACTCACAGACTGAAGCGAATCGTCTTTTGCAGTAGCCATAATAAAAATAAAGAATAAAGAAAACCAAACAGGAATGCAGAAGAAAAGAAAAAACGAAATACCAGATTGCAGAAACTGAACAAATACTGAACAAATGCAAAACTGAGCCTAGAAAAGCAAACAATCAATAGATTAATTGTGCAATCACTTCAATTGCTTTGCATGAAACTATGTTTGATATTAAACTTCCTCCCATGAAACCTGCTCTGATACCATGTTAAACAATCTAAAAGGAAGAGAAACTAGAGTTCTTTATTGATAAAACATGATACTTGTATATTACAAATCAGAGAGTTTATATAGGCAATGTAATAAAAGACTAATCTAAATCATAATAGAAGTAGTAATTCTAATATAACTAGAAACAGGAAAAATACCATAACTAGGAAATATTACTAGAAATATAATCCTAACAAAACTAGGAAATATAACGTAATTCTAAAACATAATATATTTAAAAGTCAATGAGAGTCTATAAATTTTTATGAAGGTCTTTTAAAATAAAAGTATTTGAAATTTTTTTAAATGAAAGTCTATGAAAGTTTTTTAAAATGAGAGTTTATGAAAATTCTTCAAAGTCTATTGAAGTCCATAAAAGTCCATAAAATCAACAAAAGTCAACTACTTATAAAAGTCTTTAAAAAAAAATTGAAATCTCAATCGAATATACCCCTTTAGTGTGTAAAACTAACGTGAGAACCA
This sequence comes from Dipteronia dyeriana, assembly GCA_032871835.1. Classification (NCBI taxonomy): domain Eukaryota; kingdom Viridiplantae; phylum Streptophyta; class Magnoliopsida; order Sapindales; family Sapindaceae; genus Dipteronia; species Dipteronia dyeriana. Next base: position 99,949,943 of record CM065299.1, read on the forward strand.
CTATACTACAACAACTTCCTACTAATGATCGAGAATATTTTTCAAACGATCGAGAATATTTTTCAAACGATCGGGAATATTTTTCAAAGAGTCGAGAGTTTTTAAAAGGATCAAGAATATTTTTCAAAGAATCAAGAATTTATCAAAGGATCGAGAATATTATCATAGGATCAAAAAAAAAATGTAAAAGTTCGAGAATATTTTTCAAACGATCGAGATTATTTTTCAAAGAACCGAGTTTTTTTCAGTTCACTTATGTATTCTTTCTGTGACATTGCAAATGAGGAGCATGTTGAAGGATTTCCTTAAAACTCTAGAGGGAGATTGGTTCAAGGGAAAATTGACTCGACACAACCATTTTGAAGCCCTCACTTGTATAGATGATGCACTGAACCGGGTCCCTGAAGATTTTATTATTGAGGATCGGCGTCGGTTCATGGCGTCCTGTTTCAGCCATTTCATGTCGATGCACCGGGAGATGAAGTTTTCGGGTGGTGTTATCCATCGGCTGCTGTTGCGGGAGTTGGACCATGATGGACCAACATATGAGATGCGGTTCTTGTTAGGGAACCATGTGGTGAAGATTTTGAAGGTGAAATTTTACCTCATCACCGGATTACGTTTTGGAGTCATACTGGACACGAGTTTGTATGCTGCAGTGGAGAATGGCATACGTCAATGATACTTTCCTGGAGCCGATGAGGTGTCATTGGAGGAGTTGAGGGTTGTTCTTTCCCTCGGAGAGTTTCAGAAGGCGTACGATGCTGTGAAGCTGTGCCTAATGTACATGTTGAACTTGATAATGATGGGGGTGGACGAGAGATTCAAGATTCCAGTTTGGCAGTTTCGGTTGGTGAAGAACCTCACAGCCTTCGATACGCTCCCATGGGGTGCCCACATCTATAGGCATTCTATCTTGTCATTCAAGCATGTATTACCCTGGGACGTGAGGAGAGACGCCAGCAGTCACAGGGCATTGTTGTACATACCTTAGAGGGGTATAACATTTACAGTCTATCGTATGCCCTTTTGGTAAGAAATTTGAATTACAACATGTACTTTATATTTCGTTACTTAAATTTTAAAGATTCTAACTGTACTTATCTTTGATGCAGATATTTGCTTTCGAGGTGATCCACCAACTAGGCATCGATTTCGGCGTCCGAAGGGTTACGGAGCGTTCTCCTCGTATGTTGAAGTGGGAGTTGACCAAACAACCTAGAGGGAAGAACCTGGCCAAGATTTTCAGTGCTAGGGTATTTATTTAATTTTTTAATCATTATAGTACTTACTATGTTTACAATGACATTCCTCTAACTAAGCTTTCACATGTTTACGAGGAAGGAAATTGTGCCCACAACAGTTGAGGTAGAGGCACCGTACTTCACAGGCCTAAGTGAGGGGGGAGCCTGTATGTAGAAGAGAACATGGTTCACCTTCCGATTGTCCCTGATCAGACTACTGTTGGCAGAAGCAGTGGAGAGGATTTCGAGAAGGAGGGTGAGGGCGGAAGGCACAGTGAGATGGAGGCTTCAGACCCATTGGGTCCGGGTTTCAGTGCCATGGACACTAACGGATCTGAGCAGTCTCCACGGCGAGTGAGACGTAGAAGGGTTCGGTTTACCACCCCGGAACCTGGTGCATCTAGAGGGGATTATCGTTTAGGCGTTGGACGTGATGGGGAGGTAAGTTGAGATAATAGTTTTGTTTTTATTAATAAGGCATGTTGATTGTTTTAGTACTAACAATGTTGACATGATTTCAGACCCCATGGGAACATCAGTTCGACTAGTTGCATGAAGCCCTACGAAAGAGTGAGAATGATCGACAACAATAGCACTAGCACCGGGAGTTACTGATTATGATCCAGAAGTGCGAGGAGGATCAACAGCAGCAGCATCGGGACTTGCTCGCATTTATCGGGGGGCTTCAGGATGTATACGCATTGGGATGGTCTACCTGGTCCTTATCTAGACTTTACTCCCAGAGATAGGATAGTTAGGTATATCGGGGGGACAGACAAGATTGGTGGACGTCGGGAGAATCCACATACCGGAGGGGCAGTTTCGGAGAGTGAGGCTCACCACCGTACCAGAGATACAAGGGTTGTTACACGCATAGTAGTTTTGTTAGACCTCCTATTGATCGAGCGACAACCGCCCCCTCCCCCTCCCCCTCCCCCTCCCCCTCCCTCATTGATCGAGCGGCAGCCGTCCCCTTCACCTCTCCCATTGATCGAGCAGCAGTTGCCCTCTCCACCTCCTCCATTGGTCGAGTGAGGGTCGCCCCCTCTGATCGAGCAGTAGGCTCCCCATTCCCCTCCCCCTCCCCCTCCCCCTCCCCCATCAATCGAGCGACAGCCACCCCCTTCACCCCTTACATTGATCCAGTCGCAGAGGGAATGAAGCTTCTCATCGTGGCACACCTCAGTGGGGGGGAGTTCGACTGGAGAGAGGCGTATTGAAGCGTGGTTGGTAGTTGCTCAGCCCATACACAGATCTGTGTCGATCGAAGAGGGTAAAGGTAATACTTCAACCTTCGGACCACGTTTTTAATCCCCACAGACTCGTGGACGGTGACCAGTTGAAGGCTTACCGAGACTACAAGAAGAACATAACAGGGAAAGGTAAGTAAAACTTTTTTCTATTTAGGTGGCAATTTTTCTTCTGTTCAATTAAATAATTGTGTAGTTAATGGGAAATTAATGCAGATATGATGTGGACGTGCTGAAGCCAGGTGATGTTGTATGGTTCCATCGGATGTAGACCAACTTCATGGAATTGAAGGACAAGGTACTTGCAACCAAGAATTTTCTTTTCAATGTTTGTTTTAGATATGTAACACTCCTAACACTTTATTATGTGTATATATTCCCAGCATATGGAAGAGTACCTTCATATTCTTCGAAAGCGTCAGCGAGCATTCCCGAGTGTGTACAACCAGATGATCAACATATTGGATACACAAATTTTTTTAAGTATTTAAAAAAGTATTGATTATGCATGCTTGTAAATTAGTTTGTAAAATATTAATATTTTTTTATCGATCAAACGTTTGTACAGTCTTATCTGGAGCACCAGTACAGGAGAATGATACCTCGTGATGCTCGTGGGGAGATCACCATGGCGCGGTGGAATGTGCTGAGGTCCTGGTGGAAGGATGACGACCTTACGACGATACGTGGTGGTGCCCCGATTGGATGTCGTCAATGGCATGAGGTTGACATGGTAAGTGTTACTTGATTTGTAATTTTTTAATATAAATGTCTTTGTACATCCTAACACCTTCTTTTTTAAGTTTACAGGTCTTGATACCGTGCAACATTGGGCTTCAACATTGGCTCTTTGTGACCGTCGACCTCACCTCACCTCACCTCCAGGAAGATGTTCATAGGCGAGCCCTTGAGAAAGGATGTCCCAGTGAATTTTTGAAAGCAGCAGGCAGCCCCCTTACGCTGGTTTTTACCCTCAATGTTGTACCAGGCTGGGTTTCATACTGTGCTACCGGCTGCCCGTGAAACATTCGCCAAGAAGAATAAACCTTTCTCAATCAACGTGGTGTCTGAAACACGTATCCCCCAGCAGAAGAAATTTTAAGACATTTGTTTTCATTAACTTTGAGATTGTGTTATTAAAAACCTATCGTTTTATTAACGCATGTTAATATGTCCAACTGTGGGGGTAACTGTGGTCCCCACACATTGAGATTGATCGAGTACTTACTGACTGACATAAAGGATTTTGATTGGTCGGAAGACAGAATGGAGATCATTCTGGAGAAGATGACAATTGAGATTTTTTCTAACTCCCGACCCGTTTAGATTTATATAGTAATTCTTTTGTATATGTACCAATTCTTTTGTATAAAAATGTTTACAATGAAATTAAATTTTATTTTAATTTTTGTTTCCTTTTCAACTGTCATAAATCACAAGTATAACACAAATTGGAAATCCTATTGAAATAAAATTGAATTTAAGTTAATGAACAAGCCATACGAGTACAAATTATCACAATGTCATCCTCATAACGCCTCAAATCATTCCACAGTGGAGTCTTTGGTAACGTCTGTCTGTTATGGCCAACTGTATGACAGATGTTATACTTACGCATGTATTCCTCAGGAACAACTCTGCTCGGACCTTCATTAATCAACGCTGGGTTAGAATATCTCCAGGAATTATGCCCTGGTTGTCCACATCTTCTATGTTTCTGTGTAGTTGTCCTCTAAGAAGACGAGATATGTCAACCTGCCCTCAGGCGGCCTACTTGTCTCCTGGAGATTGGATTCAAAACCACTCTCTCAGCGATGTCAGATGGCACAATCCAAGTGGAAGGATGTCCAATCAGCATATTAGGAACCGAGTACGCATAAATCAGTATTTGTCTCTTGTAGTAGTCTGCACACAGGGATGTGAAATCCATGTTTCGGTCCCTGTAAAAACAATGAAAATGATGAGATTCACGTTTCAGTAATATTAACCGTAGACTAAAACGTATGATGTACCTTGCGGCAGCGAGAGCGTGAGAACATGGAAGAAGGTCCATTTGGAATTTGTTGCATGTGCAGGTCTTCCAGGCTAAGTTAACGGTCCACTATTTTTCAGATCGCTTCACCAAGAATATGTTTCAGTCAACTGGATTTACGGTCATAAAATTACACTTATCACACGTTTTAGGATCACAAGATATGTTGCATCAGTCAACTGATGACGTATGGACTGTGCAGCCCTATGACGATTGTGAAACCAATGTTGTAGCATATTCCTAATGAACTCTACCAGAGTCAACATAGGAAGTTGTCGTGCAAAATTTAGGCATGAGTTTATGCATTCTGCAGCATTCGTTGTCATCACCCTGTACCTTCTGTTGGGGTAGTGTACACGGGACCACGTGTGTGGACCGGCATTAGTTACATAATCATATGCATTCGGGTGCAAGTTTCGTAACTATTCCCTGTGCCAGTTATATTGCAACTCAGTGTATGCTCGGGCTGCTTTGTCCATTATTGCGGCAACATCCTTTCTATGATATCGCTTCTTAATATTTTCAGAAAAGTGTCAACAACATATAGTATGGGTTGCATAAGGGAACACTTTAGAAATCTTTGATTCAATGATTGCATGTCGATTAGAAATGAATACCAAATCATCTATATGGCCAAGGGCACCTTTCAAGCAATCCAAAAACCACTCTCATGATAGGTTGTTTTCTAAGTCACCGTACCCAAAAGCAATTGGATAAACCTGTTCATTCCCATCTTGTAAAGTTGCAACAAACATTGTGCCCCGGAATCTACCCTTTAAATGGGTACCATCAACGACAATAACTGAACGCATATACCTCCGGAATACTCTAAGTGAGGCACCCAACGACATGAAAAAGTATAGAAATTTACCATTTTCATCGCACTGTAAGTCTGTGATTGCTCCGAGATTTTTTTTGTTCTAACACGTAACTGAATGATGCCAGCAGTTGGAAGGTTTTCTCATGCGTTCCATAGGTCAGTGACAACGTATAATCGAGGGCTTGATGTGCCTTACTGTACATGATTTGGATGCCATACATTGTTTTCATGTCGGCGATTATGTCCTTCGGACGCATTAGTCGACCATCCTATTATTGCAATTTAGGTGCAACCACTTCTCCAATTATGACTGCATTAGCTTGTCGATGGCGACAGTGAATCTCCTCAAACGGACAAGTGTGTTCGTTGACAAAACTTCTTACTTAAAAGTATGTCGCTTCATCTCTCCTCTTCACTCTTAACTTCCGCGTACAGTTGTCCATCAAACAAACCAGATGTAATGTTGTCTTATTCAACCTTTTCACCTTCCACTCGAAGTTGTGCCGCATTGTAAAATGCCCAACCAATCTTTTTAAATCCTTTTTAGTAGGAAAAAATTACCCTTTATATATCATGCTTGTAGGTTCATCTTCTACCAAGTTCCTGATTCTACCCATACCAAACGAGTATGATTCTGCTCCAGGAATAACCCACATTGTGGCATTCTCAGAATCAGTTACATTAGGCTAGACCTCAGAAGTCCCAGATATATCTACTACAGTGGAACTACATATGTGTACAAGTCTTTCCATTTGAAACGGTTCTTCATCTTCCTCATTGTTCGTTACATTATCTACCAGATGCAAATTTGCCTCATTAGCCACCTCATGAATTTACTTCCGGTGGGACACCACACATGTTTTGATGCCCTTCGATCCCACTTCTTTCAGTGAACAACTAATTGCCTCCGTTATACTATCAAAATTGTTGGGTGTTTTCACGAGCAGGGATATCTTCAGCAATCATATCTCCTATTGCCCTCTCAATTAGACTAACACATACTTGAGGGATCACCCTATCTTCCTCGAGCATAAGCAAAACATCATCTTCGTTTCTTATAAATGTGCGGCATGTTGTCCCGGAAACAATTGATATAGATTGTAGATCAGCAATGTATTTGTTCACATCTTACTTCACAACAGTTTGCACGATCGACATCAGCTCTTCGTAAGTTATATTTTTTTCAAGAAAAACTAATTCTAACATTTTTAAACCACTCGCAAATGCATGAAACTCATTAGGGAGATTCGAAACATCAGTAACCTACAGATTCGAAACAGAGATAAAAGTGTTTGAGAGAAAAATGCCTGATAGATCGAATGCCAGACAACTTTTATGAAGAGAGAAATTATTATTTTTTGTCAGAACGTAGATGGAAACACAAATACAACTTTTAAGGACAATTTCGATAGTTCACCTTAATTGGTGCCTTCTAAACATAAGTTATTAAGTTGGTAACATCATCACAACATAACAAAATAAAAAATGTGACATTTATCACCGATTCCACGAAGTTGAAATGTGTAAAATTATGTCAAAAAATTATCCTAATCATGATTCTGCTCGTAAGTTCATGCAATTAGAATCCTTTTAATATCAGCTAAAGCCTAATATTAACTATGGAGTTGTACTTGCTTTTCAGGTAATTAGAATAAAAATAAGTAAATTTATTCTAACTTAGTTACCGTTGGAATTTGAACGGATACTTATAGTAATGATTAATTCTTTAAGTTTTTACTAAGGAGTACATCTATAAATCTAAGTGGGTAAATAGTATTTTTGGTGGCAATATCTACACTTTTTTTTTAAGAGTGAAACCTTTAAATCATCATATCATAACCAAGAACAATCAATGCTGTACAACTAATTAATTCAATTAAATTTGGATGTTTTTAGATAAATTTGACAGCAAAAATTTGTTAGCAGAACACAAATAAAATTCAATGCAGTGTATGAATCAAGTCATGACTGGTATGAACAACAACATTAAAAAAAATCAAAACAATTATGTGAACGGGTCAATCAGAGAAAAATAGAATTCCGAACATGATCAAAAGGGTCTTCATTCACCAAAAAGATCGTGAGATGGTGGAGGCAAATTAACTTAAGATTGGTCCTCGGTCTGGTCGTGAGCAGCAGTTGGCGGCTCATGATCGTCGGCAAAAGTAAGGAAATATATTGTTGATCGATTACTAATGAAAAATAAAAATGGAAGGTAATCAAATAGAACTTAATTTTTGTTACTTGATTACCAATAGTATTTAATAAACATTTTATTTAAAAATTAGATATTAAGTCTTTTTTTTTAATATTAGGATTCCCAATTAGTAAAAGTCAACTAATATAATTCATTTGGACATTCGGGAGTCAAAATGGTAGGAGCTCTAAAAAAGGAAGGTAGTTTTTTTATTATCTATTTACAAATTTATTTATTTTTATGATTATTTGATTATTTGATTATCAATGAGAGTATAAAATGTGAATTGTTGCTGCCCAGGATCGAACTGGGACCTTTAGTGTGTAAAACTAAACGTGAGAACCACTACCCTACAGGAGCTACCTGCTAAATTTTTTATTATTTAGAAATAAATTGTTTTTCAAATTCAGACAATTAATAAAAAGGGAATTTAATTACTGATTCTCTTTGCTATGAAACTTGATTCTCTCTCGTTTTATTTCCGATTAGTAAATGCTCAATAGAAGAAACCGTACATTGGAGTTGGAGGGCTAGATTTCTTGATGGAAAAATTTGATTGAAGAGTTACGTTAATATGTGCCCTCAAGCAACATTTTAAGTATCCAAAATTTAATCTAACAATTCATATCTATTTTTCGATAAATTAATACACAAGTTTATGTATTTTGAAAGAATAAATACAACTTAAGGACACACGTTAATATATTCCTTGATTTATAGCAAAATAATTGAACAAGTAGAAACCAAAGTTGCATGAGGTGTTAGGTTTTGGTTCGTATTCTAAAGTGAACTCAATGTGAACCAAACGAGACTTAACTGATGTAAAACTTCCTGAATACATGGGATAAGGTTTGAAAGTTGAAAATGGTGTTTGAGGGAGATTTGAATATCGAAGAAGAACTGAAAAACTGATTCCAAAAGGAACCGCGGTGCGGACAAGTCGCATGGACTGTGACATAGGGAGCGGTCGATTTCAGGAGATCAAGCGCGGTGCAGACCGCGGTGGAGGCAAGAGACGTAGACCGCGGTTTACTGAGCGGTCATTTCTAGGAGTATTCCGCGGTGTAGAAAGCGAGGTGCACACTGCAACCCATACCGCGAAAATGATGTATTTTGCTGAGATCGGGAATGTTGCACGAAAAAGGAAATGTTCTCTTTCTGGAAGTTCTTGTGCTTATTGGAAAAGGAAAAGAGTTTGTCTTCATAAAGAATAGAAAAGTCATGTACTTAAAGGAAAATGATTTCTCCTTAACAAGAAAACTTGTCATAAATTGGAAATAATATTTATGTGGAACAAGTAATTCTTGTATATTTAGAAGTACGATTCCTTTTATCTTAGACTCTTTGTAACTAGTATAAAACTATAAATAGACCTTGTAATTAGATTATTTTGTATGGAGCAAAAAAAAACACAATGTAACATCAGAGAGAATGGAGAGATCCGGGTGAAAGACCCATGGGAATATCTGTGAAGGGATCTAAGGGAATATCAATGGATCAAGTAAGAGATCTGTAGGTGATATTCAAGGGAGACCTAGGGGATATTGAAGGTTCTTGGTGAGGATCTTATGAGCGTTGTGAGTGTGGTTTGGGGTTGAGGTGTGATAGAGAATCCTAGAGTATAAGTTTGTTATAATTTATCATATAGTGAAACTTTCTGTCATCCTGACGGCTCGTGATTTTTTTTTCCAATTTGGGTTTTCATATATATATTGTGTTGTGACTAATTTATTTTCTCTCATCCATTTTTCTGTTATTGACGTTATTAATTAATATGAGTTATGACCGTATATTAGACATAACGATTCAACGATCATCGGTTCAAATCCCCAACACGAGGCATCTGCATCATTTCTACTAATTCATATATGTCTACTTGAACTGTGCGATTAGCTCATGAAAGTTCTGAAAATTAGAGTGATCAGAACTCAGAAAAATACCGTAAGCTTTCTCGTAACAAATTTATATATAAATCATTAGTTGAACATATATAAATGGTTAAAGAAGACATAATTATTGATAGTGATATAGTTACGAAGCCAACAGCTAGCAATCAAAAAAGTCTGTATTCCATGGCATCACCAACTAGAGAGCTTAGATATCATTTGCATACTATTAATCACAAGGCAACTTGTTAAGAAACAAAGAACATCAAGTAATTTAACTTGAAAAGATTTGCATATTTCTGAGTACAACTTATACCAAGAAATATTTTCATTTGCTTTCTAAAGAACTCATTCAAATACTATTGCCATGACTCTAGTCTAACTAATAACACAACTAAAACTTGTTTTCTATTTTTGTTATTTATGTAACATGAAAGAAATCAATTTTAAGTTCAAGTGTCTTTCACTTTATAATTATGTCTCTTATTATTAATTAATCCTTTTCGGATTTAAGAGTTAAAAGCCTTTAAATCCACTCAAATTAAATTTTCAATAGTATATAATCATATATAGCTGAACTAAAGAATGAGAAGATAAAATATTGGAGGAAATTAATTGTAAATGGAACAAAAATTCTCCAATATTCTTCCAATTATATATACCAAAACTCATCTTAAAACTTTACTATTCATATTAATAGTAAAATTTAATAAATTTCTATTTATTTATAAAAATACCATTTTAATAAATAAAAAACTCATCTTAAAATTGAACTATTCACGTAAATAGTAAAATTTAATAGATTTGTATTTAATTACAGAAATACCATTCTAATAAAAAACAAAATAAAATGACACTCAACAACTACCGTAGTACCACCACCTCTCTCTCTCTCTCTTTCTCCTACCCACCGTCATTCTTTCTTTTTCGTAATTAGGGATGACAATTAAACCCGAAACCGTGGGACCCGTCCGAACTCAACCCGTTTGGAGAGGGTTTGGTATGTAAAAATAGAACTCGTGGACGGGTTTTGGATTTAAAATGTCAACCGGTCACAGATTCGGATTCGGGTTCGGGTTCGGGTTCGGATATGGAAAAAAAAACCCGAACCCGTTTGATTTAATCATTATTTAATAAATAATATTATAATAATTATTTTTATATTTTGTTTTTATCGTACATCACATACAGTAGACCCCTATTATTTGTCTTTTTAGATTTTAAAATATCTTTCATTATTATTTTTCTTTTTTTATATTCTTTTGTCTTCATTTTCTTTTTTTCTTGATCTTCAACCCCCACACTCTCTCTTCAAAATTAAAACTCATCTTCTCCATTTATTTTCTCAGCAACTTTTTTTTATACTTTTTTCATTTTCTTTGAAGTCTGAAAGAACAAAACTAACGTGGATGGCTATCAGTAACTGAGTTTGACTCGGACCGAGTTACGCACACAGGAGTGAGTCGCTTTGGAACAACAAATTCTTAGGAGTTCGCGGGTTCATAGACGAGTCTGGATGTTGTTAAAATCCACGGGTGAAACCCGAACCCGAACCAACTAGATTTCGTGTGTTTGTGGATGGGTTTGGATGTCATTTTCTTTCTTGGGTTTGGGTTTGTTTTTCACAAACCCATCCAAACCCAACTCATTATCATTCCTACTCTCAATCTCTCTCTCCATCTTTCTCTTTAGAAAAAAATACAAAAAAAAATTTGACACTCAACCACTACTGCAGTACCAATAATTCAAGTTTCAATAAAACAGAGTTAAAAAATTACTAGACTTGTTTTTTAAATTTAGTTGATGAACAAATTTTTTTTATAGTGCAACTTAATTTCAAATCACAAATATTGAAAAAAAAAATACTATAAAATAAATCTCAGGTTTCAAGATCCAGTCTAATTTGCCTATAAATTTATACAACCAAAAATCAAAAATAAGATTCAACTTATTTTTTTTCGGTTTTTTAGTCTGCTTAGCTTTTAAGAGATGTCATAAATTTAATATTAAATATATTTAATATTTGTTACTCTTACCCATTTAATTAAATAAATTCATTTTAATAAACAAAACATTAATATTTAATGCATAGACTTTTGTTTCTTATATTAATATTCAATGCACTGTGCATATATTGTTTTTGTAATTTTATGTATATATATATATATATATATATATATATATATATATATATATATATATTTATTTGATATAGAATTATTATTTTACTTGATTATCATTTTATGTTTGATTAAAATATATTTTAATTTTTAATTCTTTTTGTTTCATAGTTTAGATAAATAAAATTTTAAATTACGAATTAAATTTATTAAAATTTAAAATAATATATAAAACGTTACTAGTATCAATCTAAATTTGGAATCGGTGGTGATTTCTTTGGAACTCGACTCGGATCAAATTCTATCACCGGAATCACTCCATAGCTCATACTATCGTCCTCTAACAATAATATTCAACAAGTATGTCAAGATTCAACCAATTAAAATCATTTTTTAAAAGGAAACTCAATGAAGTTAACGGACTTGCTCTTTTGCAAGCAATTGATACTGAGAAGGCCGATGGTTCCATAGGGTGATTAAGCAAGCACAATCAATGTCATGCAAATAAATTAATTCAATTAAATTCGGATATTTTCTTTCTTTTTTCAACATTAATTAGAGACAAATTTGACAGCAAAAATTTGTAGGCAGAACTCAAATACAATTCAATGTAGTGTATGAATCAAGTCATATATGACTGGTATGAATAACAACATGAAAAAATCAAAAGGAGTTTTGCAAATATAGCATTTCCCAACAATCTATTATTAGGAAATAGTCCATTGGAAAAAAAAATACATATCTAACATTTCCTAATATTTTACTTTCTAGGAAATAGCCTTTACAAGATAATAAGGCCCTCCACAATCAAACCGTGTAAAATGAATAAATTACCCTATTATATCGTGTAAGGATCAAACTGCCCTTCTCTTCTTCTCCTTCAGTTGACCGAAGAAAACCAAAACTGTTGTTCAAATCCCATCATCCTCTGCGTTGGAATCTTGTTACCCACCGTAATCTCGACGGCGACCGGAATCTTGACAGTGCCGCTAGCTCCTTCAATCGAGCTTCACTGTCAAGTTTGAAATCGAGCATACACAGTCAATGTAAGTCTCATAATGACACTTGAGTTTCCAATGTCATTGAACCTCTCGGTCTTTTATTGTTGTTCAAGTTTGAGACGTTTTTGATATAATGATGGATTGAGGATTTTCGATTTGTTGCCCATGAATTGGGTTTGTGTATGTAGTATTGTTGGGTTTAATTATGGTGTTTGATGAAATGTCACATCAAGTTTTTAAAAGGTGTATGTAGTATTGTTGGGTGCAAACACGTCGTCCTCAATATCACATGAATAACATGAAATACACTCTGATGAATAATTTTGTATGGGTTGTTTGAAAATTTATTTTGTTGTATGATTAATTTGATGGGGAAAAGGTTTAGGCCTGCTGAACCAAAACATGTTTATGATTTTGATATTGTTGTTGGTTGGTGGGATTTAGATATTTGTTTGTGTTGAGGTATGTATATTTGTTTGTGTTGATATATATTTGTTGGTGGTATATGTATATTTGTTTGTATTGATCGTTGTTGGTTGTGTTGGGGGGTGGTTGAACCAAAACACCTGTAATTGATTTTGCTATTGTTATGGCCGAACCTTCGCTGTTGAATTTGAAAATAAAAGATAAGCTAAGCCTGGGGTAGGCCTGAAAAGCATTCATTCCTAGGCCTAAAACAATTGTCCTAGGCACTCACCTAAATTGAATTACAGTTTAGGATTAAGGCGTTGGTTGTGTTGGTTTGTTGAACCAAAACTGGCGGTGTTAGTTATTGATTGATTTTGCTTTTGTTATGCCTTTGGGTTCCCGGTGTTACTGATTTTGAAAACAGAAGATGGACTAAGCCTGGGAGGAATGTTGTAGGCCTAGGAACCATTCCTAGGCTCACAATTACACCTTCATATGATTAGGAGAGTTGTAGTCAACAACAATAGTTCCGGTCGCGGGTTATGATGTATTTTTGGCCTAGAAAAATTTTGTTAGGTCTTGGAACATGTCTTCTTGGCCTTGGAGATTTCTTCCCAGGCCTTAGAGAGTTCTTTCTAACATTAATGATTTGACGATTGGGATCATTACACGCAACATTGTAAGCATGATTACACGTTACATTTCTGTAGTGTGTAAACATGTTTACACACTGCATAATGTAGCGTGTAATCATATGTACAGTATGGCGTGTAATATTTCTCATTATTGCATCGTGTAATCTTTCACAATGTACCAAAATGACTGATTACACGTTGTATGGTAACAATATCGTTGGTTACACGCTAAGTATCATCGCACGTCATATTGTAAGAATGATTGTGTGATACATTTCTGTAGCATGTAATCATGATTACACGGTACATAATTTAGCGTGCAATCATTCTTACAATATGGTGTGTAATGGGTGCCATTGTTTAATCGTGTAATCCTGATGAGCGTGTAACCATGATGTAAAATGGCTTGTAATCATGCTTATAAACTGACGTGTAATTATATAGAATTATGAAGTTGGACCTGTTACGAATACTTAGCAAAAATTGCAATGCAAAGACATCCACACCAACATATCCAAGCCTGGGAGGAATGTTGTAGGCATAGGATTCATTTATAGGCTCAAAATTGTTTTTTTCTAGGCTCTAAACTAAATTGAATTATAGTGATTGTTATACTGTTATTGACTGTTTTTTTTTTCAGGGTCTAAGGATACCATGTCTTGGCTGATAGTTCAGTGTGGTGAGCATTAGAAGGGTAACGCGTTTACCGGTCCTATTTTGTTTTCAGTACGACTAACAAAAAAAGATGATTGAGTGTACAATGAATTGGTGGAAATCATATACCAGCGGACAGGGGTTAGTAGAGATCAAATTGAGTTGAAGCTAACCTCGCATGTGGAAACGGGGGTCGATAAAGTTACATTGTTTGTAATGTGTGACGACGATGTAGAGTTTGTGATTATTCATAAAGGAAGAGGTTGGGCCGCAATTGATGTTGAATTTGTCAATAAACCTGAATTTCGACCTCCACCAAATCCAATCCAATCAGCATGTACGGTCTCTCCTGTTAAACCCACCGATATTCCACGGTCTCTGATGGGTAATCCAAATTATACATCAGTTAGTGGCAACAATAATCCGTTTGTGTCTCAGGTTTCACCCGGATTTACGTCAGCATGCAATGACCAAGTGACGCCAGCATCTACTACGAAGCATGCAGTAATGGGTGACAATGATAGTTTCGAAAGCATCGATACTTCCAGAAGGTCCGATAGTTTAAAAGCCAGTGATACAGAAGATGGGAGTGGTGGTGATGTTGATGGAGAGCAAGCGAAAATAGTTTTTGGAACAGAAAAACGAGGGATGACTATAACACCCAACAGTTCTTCACCTTCTTTGAACACATGGTGGACAGTACCGGGGTCAGAGCTTTACTCAAATAAAGTCGTTGGATCAGTGGATCTGTTTGATAATTCATCAAATCAAGGTCCATTATACAAAGGACAGATGTTCAAGGACAAGCCTACATTGAAGCAAGTTGTAGGGTCGTATGCTTTTGGAAAAAGGTTTGAGTACAGGGTTTCACGATCTTTTAATACACGATTCACTGTGTAATGTAGTCAGAGAAGTTATGGATGGGTTCTTCGGGCATGGAAGTCAAATAGGGGGACTTATTGGATGAAGATGTTCGTTAATGAGCACACATGTGAAACAAATGACAACTACAATGTTGAATTTAAACGTGTAAGCGCCACGGTGATAGGGGATTTGTTTGCAAGTAAATATTGTGATCTCAGGTGTATAATCAGTCCTAAATATATTGTTTTTGAGATGAGGAAGCAGCATGGCATACATTTCTTAAACAACAAAGCATACAGGTTGAATGAACATGCTTCGAATCAGGTATTTGGCGGTCTATAGGAATCCTTTCAGAGGTTGCCATCTTATTTTTATGTTTTGGAACAAGCTAACCCCGGGACTGTGACAAATATCAAGGCCGACTCGTAAAACTGGTTTAAATATGGATTCATGGTAATTTGAGTCTCTATATAGGGGTTTAATTCTATTATTAGGCCGATTATCTGCATCGATGCTACCCATTTGAAGGCTAGGATCAGGGGTGTTTTGTTAGTTGCGGTGTGTAAAGACATAAACGAGATGATATACCCTTTGGCATTTGGGTTTGCAAACTCTGAATGCCCAGAGTCGTGGACTTGGTTTTTGAAGAAACATTGTAAATTGATCCAATATCTCGACCGTGTGATGTTAGTTTCGGATCAGCATAATGGCATATTCAATGCAATAGAAGCCATATTCCCAGATGCAGCACATGGGATTTATGCATACCACTTAGCACAAAATCTCAAAAGATTTTTCAAGCAGAGGGATGATATCATTTCACTTTACTATCGTGCTATGTATGCGTACTGTATCGATGATTTTGACCGTTTAATGGCTGAGTTGAAAGAAACCTATCGTAAGGTTTACAATGAGTTACAGGGCGTTGGGATAAAAAAGTTTTCGCTTTCACGTTATCCTAGAAAGAGGTATTTTTGTATGATCACCAACATTGTTGAATCAATTAATTCTTACCTAGTTGCAGTATGACTATTACCTATCACAGCAATGGCGGAATGTATTAGAGATTTGTTGCAAAGGTGGTTCTACGATCGTCGGACAAATGCACTGAAATGTCTACATACTTGACAACGTTTGCAGATGAACACATCAAAGATAGGATAGATACAGTACAACGGTATGAGATTCACCTCATTCACTTTAATAAATTTAAGGTATACGACAAACGTTCTTGCTCATGTCATGAATGGGATTTAGATGACTTGTCGTGTTCTTATGCAATGGTGGTTGCTAGGTATGCTTCCCAATCTTTTAACTCTGTACATTTATCTTTTGTGGTTGATATTTCAAACTTAAATTTCTATTTGTTAGTGTGTTATGGTCTAGGTTCAAAGGAGTGTCAATCAACTCACTTGTTTTCGACCTTTACACAACAGGATTTCTTAAACATGCTTATGAATTTTGGGACATTTCTGATGCAATACGGAACCGTATTGTACTGTCATGGGAAAAAAAATCTACCGGGAAGATCAAAGAAGTTGAGGATACCGTCTGCTGGGGAGAAAAGAAAGTTACATTCTTGTTCAAAGTGTGGAAAAAAAAGGACACAAGAAAACAACTTGCCCGGAACCATCATCTAGCATAAATAAACCAGCCAAAAAAGCTCAATCATATAGCATTTGTAAGAAAGAATGACACAACAGGCTGAAGTGCCCGGGCAAGTCACATGAACCTATCTTGATTGACAAAGAAGAAGAGAAAGACGGTGAGCATCCAGTCATCTAAGTGTCTTGTATGTGACCTGGAGCTCTGAACATTTGATCCCTTCTTAGGAAGCTTGTAAACTTCATGTTTATGGTGTATGTATATTTGTTTGTGTTAAATATTGTTGAATCAACCTCGACATGTTTATATATCATCTATGTTCATTGGAAATGTTATTTTGTATGACTTTTGTGATGGTTTATGGTGTATTTGACATGTCTTAAAGAAGTGCTCCTACTCCCAAGTATAAGAGTGTCAAAGTAATAAATTAACCGGTAAGACCGGGTCGAACCATAGGGAGGTTATTCACTAGTCCTTGTAGAATTAATTATCTAGATTAATTACTAAGCTTGTTATAAATTGTAAATCAATTAAAATTAAAACTGGGGCTAAGGGATCCACTGTTGGTAATTTGAATATGATCAAATTATTAATATTTAGTCCAGATTAATGGGAGGGTATTCCACTCCACTGACCACTCTCTGATAGATGTGGATAAAAGTACCCACTGTGCTAGACAACATCTGTCTGTCTACAGTGAGTCAAAACTCCACAAAGATCAGAGGGGATAAACCACTCTCTGATAGATATGGGTAAAAGTACTCACTGTGCTAGACAATATCTGTCTGTCTACAGTGAGTCAAAAACTCCATAAAGATCATAGGGGAGAAGCAAAAAAATAATAAACTTACCATAATTGGATCATATTTTCCATGCCAACAGTATCATCTTTGGCCCCAACTATAAAAAACTAGTCAGACATAATTTAACTAGAAAATAGCTATTTTATTTAAACTGAGAATTTGAGAACAAAAGAGAGAGAATTTCACAAATCTAATATCAGATTTGGATTCAAAATATGTAAATTAGGGGGATAGGTCCCCTATTTATACAAAATACGGATGAAAATTGACCATCGGATGAATTTAGAATGGAGCGTCCAGATTTCACCACGTCATCAGTGGATAGTGAACAGTGAAAAGTGACAATGAACAGTAAACCCATCTGTGAAAGTCAATTATGAACAGTGCACCGGCTTCTAGAATGTGATTCGTGTACGGTGCACTCGCAGTTCGGGCCAATAGAATTGTGTCACGTCATCGGTCAATAATCTTATAAAAAGTCAACTATGAACAGTGCACCGACTTCTAGAATGTGATTCTCTACAGCTGCGTGTACGGTGCACTCGCAGTTTGGTCCAATAGGAATGTGTCACATCATCAGGAACATTGAAAGTCAACTGTGAATAGTGAATAGTTAAAATTACAAAAATACCCTTCGTGGCTTTCCTAAGATTTTTGACCTTCTAAACTTGAAGACGATGTTTGTTTTGCCATCTGACTTCTCCATAAATCTGAATTGATCGAATTACCTCTGAAATACAAAGAAAAATACACTGATTACTACACAACACATTTATTTAAACGAGCAAACGAAATTATGTCTAAATTGGAAATTAATCATATTGGAAGTGTAAAATGATGATATTATCCCTTAGTAAACATACACTTTTCAGTGTTAATCACACCCCCCCAACCAGCTTATTGCTAGTCCCTAGCAACTAAAGCGAAAATAGTAAAAACTCAAATTCAAATTCCAATCTCTAAACTACCAAATAGACAAATTCTTACATACCTCTTTTCTCACCCTTTGACAACCATTCATCAATTGAGTTCTAGATCAAACTTTCTTGTGCTTAATAAAGATCAACACGATAACTATGAGATTCAATTGAAATCAAACAACATTTTCATTCTGAAATCCCATCAGGGCTTTTTACTTAGGCAACAGTTTTATTCTCTTCTCTTTTTTTCTTTTTTTTTTAATATAAAAAAATTAGAAACAAACATTCCATCTTTAATCCATGTAGCGAACTTTAGGCCAATGACTCTCAAACCAGTTGGCTTTAGGGCATTAAGTGTTAAAACACTCCTATTACTCGGATTGTAGATTTTTTTTTAAGTACAATTCCCTTAAGCTTTCTCTTTAACTCGTGTAACGAGCATTGGATCAATGACTCCCAAACCAGTTGGTCTTAGGGCATTAGGTGCTGAAGCACCCCTCGAACTTAATTGCTCGAGTTAAAGAGGTTATAAAACTACACTTTATTCTTATCCAGACTCCACCGTTTTACGTGAACACTCTATGCTTACTGAGGCATGAGGTAACAAAATAATACACCTATATGTATAGAGCGGTGTATTTTTCAATGATATTAGATCCAAATGGTTCAAAAATCAAAAGTAAACAGCAATAATTACTACAGACATTAAATGCGGAAGGAAAAAGGTAATAAAAACAAAAGGATATTTACTGGTAGTTGTGATTGTGGCTCACATCTTCCTCTGGTTTTACGTCCAAAAACAGCTTCAACGCCCTCTATGGGTTGGAGATATGCTTCCCATCCAATTTTCTTATAAATTGGTAAACAGGGTCTTTTAAAGTCAGATTGCCAAGACTATATTGTGCTTGTTCGTTTTGAAATTGTGGCCATAATCGGTCAATTACCATTTGTACATATCCACTAAGATGTACATCAAGAGTCATTAGGATATTATCCAATGACTCCCTACGCAAACCATGCCTGATGAATAAAATTTTATCTTCCCGATTATTAGACACCATTCCTAAAGAACGACAACGTGTGTTGCAAATTGTATGTGCACATTTGTGACAAGTAACCCCTAACTTCTTAACTCTTCGTTTTTTTGCAAGGTTACTTCTTCCAAAACCATGTAAGATATAAATGAATCAGCAGACTCAACTGCTAGATGTACCTTAGCTTCGATCAACCAGCTAATTTCAACAGGAATTTTGTTTATCATCAGTAAGCGTAATCTTTCGGAACGTGCTTTGTAAATCTTTTTCAGAGCATTTTGGGGCAACGATGGAAAATATTTTCACAGGCTTGTGAAAATTTCGTCCATGCCCTGATTTGGGGATCAGTTATTTGGAAAACTGAATTAAACCGACTTGAATTGTCACGGAGAACCGTTATCCACCACTTAACCGGGGTTGTATAGTAAAACACACCAAGCAAAAATTGAACCTATAAATTAATCCTGTAAAAATTCAAAACGTAAAAGTGAACAAAAACAAAAATAATAATTGAAAATACAAATAAAGTCAAAAGCAAAAGGTTTGTTTACTTACCTTTGTAACAAGGGTCAAAAACGACGGCAGAGTCTTTTTGAAAATCTGTATTTTCTAAGAAAGGTTTCACACGTTGTCCATTTACTTTAAACACATTACCATTCCTAGGATTCTCAATGTCAAGGGCACCATATGGATACACGTGTTTCACAACAAATGGACCACTCCATTTTGATTTCAATTTGCTAGGAAATAAATGAAGTCGAGAATTATAAAGCAAAACCTTTTGACCAACTTCAAATGATCTTCTTAAAATTCGTCTGTCATAAAAGGTTTTAGATTTTTCTTTAAGAATTTTTTCACTTTCATATGCATCATTTCTTAATTCTTCAAGTTTATTTATTTGCAACTTGCACCATTCACCAGCATCATTTAGGTTAGAATTGAAAGCTTTAATGGCCCAATACACTTTTTTCCCAAGTTCAATAGGTAAGTGGCAAGGTTTTCCATAAACTAAACGATAAGGAGACATACTCAAAGATGTTTTGAATGCAGTGCGGTAAGCCCAAAGTGCATCATTTAGTCTAAGAGACCAATCTTTTCGATCAGGGTTAACCGTTTTTTGCAAGATATGTTTTATCTCCCTATTTGCTAACTCAACTTGACCACTTGTTTGAGGGTGGTATGGTGTGGCAATTTTGTGCGTGACTCCATATTTCTTTATTAAAGACTCAAAAGGTTTGTTACAAAACTGTTTGCCTCCATCACTGATAATGGCTCGAGGGATTCCAAATCGACTCAAAAGATTTTCCTTTAAAAACGTAATCACTGTTTTGTGATCATTATTTCGACAAGGAATTGCCTCAACCCATTTTTACACATAATCAACGGCAACCAAAATGTATATAAATCCAAATGTCGGTGGAAATGAACCCATAAAATCAATTCCCCAACAATCAAATATTTCAATGACAAGAATGGGGTTTAAAGGCATCATGTTTCACTTGGAAATGGATCCTAACTTTTGATAATTATCACAGGTTTTACAGAATGCATGTGCGTCTTTAAACAAGATGGGCCTATAAAATCCACACCGCAAGATTTTTGTAGCCGTTTTCTTTGACGAAAAATGACCACCACATGCTTCAGAATGACAAAATTCAATGACACTACTTACCTCATTGCCTGGAATACACCGTCGAACAATTTGATCAGGACAATACTTGAATAAGTATGGGTCATCCCAGTAAAAAGTTTTACGTCGGTCAAAAAATTTTGTGATACACCGTCGAAATTTTTGTCCTGTGCATTCCAATCGAGTGGCATCATTCCTGTTGCAAGATAATTAACAATGTAAGTATACCAAGACAAAGTTGTGATAGAGAATAAAAGATCATCAGGAAAAGAATCATTGATGGGTGCTTTATCAAATGACAACTCAGCGGTGAGTCGTGATAAATGGTTTGTAACGACATTTTCAGCACCCTTTTTGTCCTTGATTGTGAGATTGAATTCTTGTAGCAACAAAATCTAGCGAATCAATCTTGGCTTTGCATCCTGTTTAGACATTAAATACTTCTAAGCAGCGTGATCAGTAAAAACAATGGTTGAAGCACCAATCAAGTATGACCAAAATTTATCCAATGCAAATATCACAGCAAGTAATTCTTTCTTAGTGGTGGTGTAATTCATTTGTGCATTATTCAAAGTTTTACTTGCGTAATAAATCACAAAAGGCTTACCTTCTCTTCTTTGTCCTAAGACAGCTCCAACAGCAAAATCACTCGGATCACACATCAATTCAAAAGGCAATGACCAATCAGGGGATTGCATGATAGGAGCAGATGTTAAAAGGTCAACTATCTTTTTAAAAGACTCTCCACACTCTTGTGTCCATTCAAATTTTACATCTTTTAATAAGAGGTTACAAAGTGGTTTAGATGAGACACTAAAATCTTTAATAAACCTCCTATAAAATCCTGCATTCCCTAAAAATAACCGCACATCTTTGACTGTTTGTGCTGATGGTAACTTTGAAATGACTTTAATTTTTACCTTACCAACGTCGATACCTTTTGATGACACAACATGACCCAAAAAAATTCCAGACGTGGTCATATAATGACACTTTTCCCAGTTAAGCACAAGTTCTTTTTCTATGCAACGTTTCAAGACTCTATCCAAGTTATTAAGATAATTATCAAAAGAATTTCCAAACACAGTTAAATCATCCATAAAGACCTCTAAACAATGTTCAATCATGTCACTAAAAATGCTTAGCATACATCGTTGAAATGTGGCCGGAGCATTACACAAACCTAATGGCATTCTTCTAAATGCAAAGGTTCCAAAGGGACATGTGAATGTGATTTTTTTCTTGGTCTTCTAATGCAATGGGAATTTGATAGTATCCTGAATACCCATCAAGAAAGCAGTAGTAGGGATGTCCTGCAACTCTTTCTAAAATTTGGTCAAGGAATGGAAGGGGAAAATGATCTTTTCTAGTGGCATCATTTAATTTTCTATAATCAATGCACATGTGCCAACTAGATGGAACACGAGTTGGAATTAACTCAACCTTTTTCATTTTTAACAGCAGTGATTCTTGATTTTTTTTGCACAACTTGTGTAGGACTCACCCACTTACTATCAGAGATAGGGTAGATAATTCCCACGTCAAGTAATTTAAGGACTTCAGTCTTGACAACTTCTTTCATGTGTGGGTTAAGTCTTCTTTGGGGTTGTCGATATGTTTTAGCATTTTCCTCTAAATTTATTCGATGTGAACAAATCAAAAGGTTAATACCTTTCAAATCTTTCAAAGTCCAACCAATTGCATTCTTATTTTTCTTTAAAACATGTAACAACTTACTTTCTTACTCTTCTGTGAGGTTAGAAGAGATTACCACTAGGTAGGTCTGGTCATCTCTAAGGTAAGTATATTTAAGTTCTTCTGGTAAGGGCTTCAAATCCAGTTGATGTGTTTTTTCTTCTGGCACGTCATCTTTCTGTTCCAATTCTTCAAAATCTGAAGTGTCTCCTTCTTCTTCGACAACCTACAAATAATCATCAAGATGTGAATGCATGCTTGACCCAGGTGAATTGATCAAACAAACTTCAAATGAGTTAAAAGAATCCTTTTGAACATGATCTTCAACAATGGTTTCAATAATGTCTACATCTTCATCTTCATTTTCATCATCAAATGGTTTCTTAGACATGTTGAAAACATTAAGCTTAATTTCCATATTTTCAACAGACATGCTCATTATTCCATTCCTGCAATTAATCAAGGCATTTACAGTAGCCAAAAATGGACGACCCAATATAACAGGAATTGATTTGTGCTCATTAACAACATGTTGTGTTTCCAAGACAATAAAATCTACTGGGTAGATAAATTTATCGACTTGTACTAACACATCTTCCACTATTCCTTTTGGTATTTTAATTGACCTATCAGCAAGACAAAGTGTAGTTGAAGTCGGCTTTAACGCACCAAGTTTAAGTCGCTGATAAAATGAGTATGGGAGAAAATTTACACTAGCACCTAGGTCAAGTAAAGCAAGCTCAATTTTACAATTACCAATTATGTAGAAAATAGTGGGACAGCCAGGATCTTTATATTTCAAAACATTTTTATTGGAAAGAATAGAACTTACCTGTTCAACCATAAAGGTTTTCTTTCTTACCTGATGCTTCCTTTTCACAGTGCACAGATCCTTCAAAAATTTGGCATAGGAAGGTACCTGTTTGATTGCATCCAACAAAGGGATATCGATCTTTACCTGTTTGAAAATTTCAAAAATCTCTAGGGGATGCTTCAATTTCTGTGAATTTTTAAAAGCCTGAGGATATGGAAGTGTAGGTGGGGATTCAATTATTTCTTCGTCAACTGTGGTTTCATCAACCCCTTCCTTACCCTTGGAAAATGACTCATCATCATTTTTACAAAATTCAAGAATAGGTTTTTCGATGACTTTACCACTACGAAGAGTGATAATTGATTTGACTTGGTCTGGGCGTTGATTATTGTCATAGAAACTTGAGTGACTCTTGAGATTTGGTTATGGTTGAGATGGAAACTTACCTTTTTCGTGTGTGGTGAGTGTAGAAGTAATCTTTGCCAAAGTATCTTTAACATCTGTTAAGGTTTGTGCAGTTTGGCTGTTAATGGATTTTTGATTCTCAATGAATGAGTGCAAAGTGTCTTCAAGGTTTTTCCTAGATGGTGGGACATAAGGCGTATAACCTTGAGAGTTTTGGAAATTCTGATGTGTTTATGGATGTGATGGACATGATGGTTGTGAAGACTGAGCTTGATTATTGTTTCTCCAACTAAAATTTGGGTGATTTCTCTAATCAGGATTGTAGGTTTGTGAATATGGGTTAGAATTTGGCTTGTTGAAAGTGTGCAAAACATTGGCTTGTTCATGAAGGCAATCTTTTATGGCTGGTAAAGTTAGGCAACTATGAGTGATATGATCATCAGAATCACATACATGGCATGCGATTTCTTATATAGATTTTACATGTTCACTCTTTTTAGTTTCTAAAGCTTTAACTTTCCCAGATAGGGATGCGAATCTAGCTTGAAGGTCATGATCTTCCCTAAGATTGTAAATGCCTCTACTAGATGGAGATGGTTGTGGTTTGGTCATGGACTCATAGGAACCAATGGTGTCCTAATTTTGAGCATTTTCAGCGATGTGGTCAAGATAGTCAAATGCTTCTTCAGGATTTTTGTCACAGAACTCCATATTACACACCATTTCAATGACTTGTCTACTTTGGGGTGTGAGTCCCTCATAGAAATGTGGCACTATCCTCCATGTTTCAAAACCGTGATGTGAACAGACATTTAACAACTCTTTGAACCTATCCCAACATTGATAAAGTGTTTCCCCAAGTTTTTGGGCAAATGAAGTGATTTGCCTCTTAAGAGAGTTTGTTCTATGAGGTGGGAAAAAATTCTTTAAGAACTGTTGTTGCATATCATTCCAAGTTTGAATTGATTATGACCTAAGGTTTTGTAACCAAGTTTTAGCTTTATCTTTTAAGGAAAAAGAGAAAAACTTAAGCCTGATTATATCCATACTAACATTTTGGTCAGTGCAAGTGTTACAGACTTCCTCAAACTCCCTAAGATGCAAATATAGGTTTTCAGATTCAAGACCATGAAAATTAGGTAAAAGTTGAATGATTCCCGGTTTTAAATTAAAGTGTGTTGTATTTACATGAAGGTGCTCCAGTGTGTGTGGGGTTCATGTAGTCACTAATAGTTCTATGTGGATTTGGGTTAATGTGTTGGTCATGGTCAACATTAGGTGGATGGTTGCTGTGTTGAGATATGTTGTCAAGGTTGTCTAAAAGGTTCTCGGCTTGGTTTCATGTTGGATGTCTAAGTGGGTTTTCAGCCATGTTATTGGTGAATGTGGGTGATTGTGATCTTCTAATTAATCTACCACTAGATGTTCAAGACCAATGTCTCACGCAAATTTAATGAGGGTTCATGGAGGTGAAATACACAAAAATAAAAAAAATAAAAAAAAAGTGATAAAAATAACAAGATGCAAAATTCTAGGGGTATAAATGAAAATATGCACAAGTGTTGAGGCAAAAGTGCAAATAATTATAAATATAGGGATTAAAGTGAAAATATGATAATTACAGGGATTGATATGCAAAAATGAAAAATAAAATGACCTATATGTAAATACAAACTAGATCTAAGCTAAAATGCAAATAAAAAGTTGAAGGACTAAAATGTAAAAATGTGATTAATAATTACAAATGCTTTTTTTTAAGTGGATAAAGTTTATGATTGAGATGAATGATACAAAACTGAATACAAAATAAGAACAAAGAAGATTGAAAAAAAATAGCAAAACTAAAATAAAATTAAAAAGAAATTACTTCCTCAAAGAAAAGGCGGACTTACCTCCCCGACAACATCTCCAAAAACTTGACACATCCTAAAGAAGTGTTCCTACTCCCAAGTATAAGAGTGTCAAAATAATAAATTAACCGGTAAGACTGGATCGAACGACAGGGAGGTTGTTCATTAGTCCTTGTAGAATTAATTATCTAGATTAATTACTAAGCTTGTTATAAATTGTAAATCAATTAAAATTAAAACTGGGGCTAAGGGATCCACTATTGGTAATTCGAATATGATCAAATTATTAATATTTAGTCCAGATTAATGGGAGGGTATTCCACTCCACTGACCACTCTTTGATAGATGTGGGTAAAAGTACCCACTGTGTTAGACAACGTCTGTCTGTCTACAGTGAGTCAAAACTCCATAAAGATCAGAGGGGATAAATCACTCTCTGATAGATATGGGTAAAAATACTCATTGTGCTAGACAACATCTGTCTGTCTACAATGAGTCAAAAACTCCACAAATATCAGAAAGGAGAAACCACTCTCTAATAAATATGGGTAAAAGTACTCACTGTGCTAGACAATATGTCTGACTACAGTGAGTCAAAAACTCCACAAAGATCAGAGGGGAGAAAGCAAAAACAATAATAAACTTACCATAATTTGATCATATTTTCCGTACCAACAGTATCACATTTGGTTCCAGCTATATAAAATTAGTCAGACATAATTTAACTAGAATATAACTATTTTATTAAAACTGAGAATTTCACAAATCTAATATCATATTTGGATTCAGAATATGTAAATTAGGAAGGAAAGATCCCTTATTTATACAAAATACTTATGAAAATAAACCATTGGATGAATTTAGAATGGAGCGTCCAGATTTCGTCACGTCATCGGTGAATAGTGAACAGTGAACAGTGAACAGCGAACAGCGAACAGTGAAAAGTGAACGTATCCATGAAAGTCAATAGTGAACAATGCACCGACTTCTAGAATGTGATTCTCTACAGCCGCGTGTATGGTGCACTCGCAGTTCAGACAAATAGAATTGTGTCACGTCATCGGTCAATAATCTTCTAGAAATTCAACTATGAAAAATGCACCGACTTCTAGAATGTGATTCTCTGTAGCCGCATGTACGGTGCAGTCGTTGCTTGGTTTAATAGGAATGTGCCACGTCATCAGGAACAGTGAAAGTCAACTAAGAACAGTCAATAGTCAAAATTACAAAAATGCCCTTCGTGGCCTTCCTAAGGTTTTTGACCTTCTAAACTTGAAAACGATGTTTGTTTTGCCATCTAACTTCTCCATAATTCTGAATTGATCGAATTACCTCTGAAATATAAAGAAAAATACACTGATTACTACACAACACATTTATTTAAGCGAGCGAACGATATAATGTCTAAATTGGGGAATTAATCATATTGGAAGTGTTAAATGATTATATTATCCCTTAGTAAACATACACTTTTCAGTGTTAATCAGTATGTATATTTTTTTTTGTGTTTGTGTTGATGGATGTTCAACAAAAACAGGATAAGGATTATTGGTTGTTGATATTGTTGTTGTTATTGTTGGGGTTTATGCCCTAAAGATGTAATTTATAAATGGATTTATGAAATAAATAAAATAAAAAGTTTAATTCATTCTTGGTGTGTTGTTTATTTTATAACTTGTGCATATTAACATCCTGAATTGCAAGATGTAATCTCGAACTGTGTATATAAGTGTAATATATTGATGGATACAGTAAGAAACGTGCAATCTAAAGAGTCCATAGATAGCAAATAAAGTTAGGTACTTTATTTGTGATTAATCTATAGTTACGGTTCATTCCGTAATGTACGGTGATTCTATCCTGAATCATTCATATAAGATATGGGAATTGAGACACCTTGTATGATATGATCATATAGAACCTCTCACCAAGATCCGTTTACCGATGAGATTCATATATATCAACTAATGATGGCTATATGTGGGTGATCTTAATCCTGAGGGTCTTATCGACTCCTTCAGGTTAGATCATGGTCTTTGATATACCATGAGTGAGGTCAGATGCATTTCCTGATCAATATACTCCGTATGTTGGGATTACGGTTTGGCTTGTGGCTGGGAAGGTTTGTACACAAAAGTGGAATCCACTCCTTCTTGTGAGAAGTAGATGGTAGTTCCCTTAAGGGTTGATTCGGGGCTTGGACAGTATGAGCGCTCTCCTAATTCCGTAAGAAAATAGGATTTATTATCCATTAGAAAATAAATGGTACTTAAAGGATATATGTAATTAGAGAGGTATAACGGACATTATGACCCAGCTCTAACTATGAACTATTGTGGAGGATCACACTATATGTAATAGCTATATCGATGGACACCGAGTTGTATCGGTCTGTGTAAAAGCGTCTACAGTGTTGAGAGTACAGCTTCGGATTTTTAGTGGAGTAACACCGGAGTTTATAATCACGGAATATTAATTAAAGAGTTTAATTAATGATTTCGACGATTGTTGGAGCTCAAAATACTGTGCGTCCATTAAGTCCCCTTGCTAGCCTGATCGATTTAGGTAACAAGGGTCACGGTTAATAAAATGGATTGTCCAATTAATTGTGTTACGAAAGTGACACATATTTAGTCGGAAAATTAATTGAATAATGAGATTATTTAATTTATTAATAATGGTGATTATATAAATTAAATAATGAGATTATTTAATTATGTTATTAATCACTAAATAGAGGATGTGTGTTGATATTTGTTTTTGAATAAAATAAGATAATATGATTATTTTATTTTTAAGTTTTGAATTTAAATAGTTTAAATTCAAAATAGATGGTATCTTTTAATAAAAATAAAATAAAGATTTCGTTTTAAATAAAAAGATACTATGAGGTTTTTAAAAAGGAAATATATATCTGTTATATTTTCTTTGAAAACCGACCAAAACAAGATATCAATTAAAAATGAAAAATATATATATTTGATATATATATTCTTTAAAAAGGAAAAATACAAATGGGAAAAAACAAGGATTTGTATATGATACAGATTGGTGCACATAAAAAAAATGGCATTGCATAAGATGCAATTAGAATGAACGTACACAAAAGTAGACAAAAAAATGATTTTTTTTTAACTAGAATGGTTCTAAGTTTTTCCTCTTGAGAATAAAGAGTTTCTTCAAGTATTTTCTCTACATCCTTCATTCAAGTTCCTGATATCGTAACGCGTCCACGCGTAGTTACCAGTCACGGGAGATAGCGAGGAATATCAAGTGGTTCAGACAGGAGCACATCGTAAAGTGTAGGAGCATTCAAACCTTTGTAGGATTGGTTCAGACAAGGAGCATTACAAGAAGAGAATGAGCCTCCAAACGTTGGTAAGGTTCTAATATTTTCTTCATCTTCTTTATATTGATTACAATTTCCTATGTTACATATTGTATGTATTAGTTCCGAAAATAATTATGATCCCAAGTTCACTGGCCCTAGATACAGATTATGATATGTATAAAATTTTAAAACCTTACTTCCGCTGCGTGACCGGAGAACGGGGTTCCAACAATTGGTATCAGAGCAAATTTTTTTCTGGAATAAGAAATTATTTTCGATGCTCCTGTATGTATAATTGTGTAGGCACGGTTTAAATTGACTGTATGATGTTTTTGTATGTATATTAAGTTTTTTTTTTAATTTACAAATACATGATTGATCGTTAATTATATGGTACTGTGGATTTAGGGTTTATGGGTTGTATAATTTTTATTTATTATTAGTATTATTATTATTATTATTATTATTATTATTATTATTATTATTATTTTAATTGTTATTATTTTGTAAAAAAAATTGTAACCTATTTTGAAGACATGGAAAAATCGTGAAGAAATATTCATGAGATGAATCGGAGTGACTTGAAGAGACTGAAAGACTCGGAAATTACAAGAAGACCAAGGAATGCCTTGGGGGTATTTTTGTAATTTTAGATTCCAATTTTTAGGTTAAATAATCCACAGTACTCATTCAGTTCATGTAGGCTTTATATTATGTAATAATAAAAGCATTGTCATGCATACGTATGTAATTTAGATTAGATATGCCTACACAAATATATTTGATATGTCATACATGCATGATAGCCCTATTTTTTATGTACTTTTTCAATATGATTAAAATGGGTAAATACATAATTGGCTATGAAAATGAGATTAGTTTTTTAATGGTAAAAACTTTGTAATTCTCATTAAATATTAATCTAGTTATTAAAGTGTTTAATAAGTTATATTAATAGGATCATTTATTGTAATTAGGTTTAATATGATTAATTACCTAATAATAAATTAATCGAATAAAGTGTTAGAGTTTTAATAGTTAAAACTTGGTAAACACTAACATAATAATCTGACCTTAGTAAATAGTTTATAAAGGCTTAGATTATTCACTGATATATTAGATTTTTAATAGTTAAAAATCATAAATAATTTACTAGTTAATTAGAATTTGTTTCTAATAATGAACTAGTTAATGCGCTAGATAACTTGATTAAAGTTAGCTGTTTGATCCTGTAGAGTCTAGGTGCATTAACGGATAATAGAAAACCCTAATTTTAAAATAGTGAGTGGAAGAGGGATATATGACATATATATCCCGCGGTCTCCATCATTAATACAACACCGTGAGATCCGAGTGGGGCCTCGTGATGGCTTTGCTTTCGTCCTCCCTAAAGAAGGTTTCCACAAAGGTCAATACCAAGGTTGACTTCCTAACATATAGGATTTCTGAGGGTAATTCAGGAATGACCGACCCTAAGGCAGCAATTCTCGAGTTAAGCTCATGAGATCTGAAATGGTGGGTTACACTCACGAAGGTTTTGATTAGTTTTAAATACCTGACTGAATAAACGATGATTTAATGATATAAAATAAGAGTTATTCTAGAATATCATTTGATTGAGAATGTCTCGATCCAACATGCAAAGACTTGACCACCCTAAGGCGGCACTTCTTCGTGGTATGTTGGATTGTCATGGTATAGTAACTAGTTTTAGGGTAGTTCTAGTTCGTTAAACATGTCTATGCATCATGTTTAAATTTATGTCAAAGCACTCGCACTTGTTTTAAATAAATGACTGAATGAATGTTTTATATAAATGACTGAATGAATGTTTTATTTATTTCAGCAATCATGACTTCTGCATTACTTCAAATTCTCGCAAACGACAAATTAACTAGTGATAACTACACTAAGTGGAAACTTGACATTAATGCAATATTGGTCACCAAAGACCTCAAGTTTATGCTTATGGAGGAATGTCCTCCAGTGCCTGCTGCCAATGCCACACGAACTGTTCATGAGGCATACAAGTGATGGGTCTCATATGATGAGAAGCCTCGAACATATCCGTTGGCTTCTATGACAGACGTGCTTGTCACGAAGCACGAAGCAATGACTTCAGCATTCAAAATCATGGAGTCATTGTAAGCTATGTTCAGGCAGCCCTCCGAGCAAAAGCGACACGAAGTTGTTCGTTCTGCTATGCTCGCTCGTATGAAGGAAGGTACATCAGTTTGGGAACATGTATTGAGCATGATGTCTTACTTCAACACGGCAGAAGTCAATGGCAGGGACATTGACAAACCCAGTCAAATGAGCATCATACTGACGACTCTTCCGAAGAGTTTCAATCAGTTTAAGAGCAACTACGGGGTAAACAAGTTAAAGTTCAGTCTTACACAGTTGCTCAATGAGCTTACTACCTTTGAGTCCTTGATTAAGCATAACAAGGGTAAGACCGGTGAGGCAAATACTGCTGAACCATCTTCATCCTCAAATAATAAAAAGAGGAAAAGGTCTGTTGGGAATGTGAAAGGTAAGCCCAAACCCAAGAAAACACTAAGCAAAAAGAAGAGCGCCTCTATCGACCAAGGCAAAGGAAAATGTTCCATTACGATAAGGTCGGGCACTGGAAAAGGAACTGTCCTCAGCACCTGGAGGATGTAGCCAAGAAGAAAAAAAAGGAAGGTAAATATGATTTACTTATTCTTGATTCCTGTTTAGTGGAAGATGATACTTCACCCTGGATAGTTGATTTGGGGGCCACTAACCATGTTTGTTCTTCTTTGCAGTGGACTGATTCTTAGACACTGCTAGAAGAGGGAGTCTTCTCATGCGTGTGGGGTCGGGGATATCGTATCGGCCAAAGCAGTGGGAGCAATAAGATTGTAATTTTGTAATAATAATAGTTTTTTATTATTGAACAATATTTTTATATTCTTGGATTTATACGGAATTTGATTTTCGTTTTTAAATTGTTAGAACAATCGTATTTTGTTTCTTTTAATAATAAGTCTGTTATTATTGGAAAGCATGATCTGAATATTTGTTTAGGAATTAATGAAAACAATTTGTATGTGTTAAGACCATTAATACATACCACACTGCTCAACACCAAAATGTTTAAGGTTGAAAAAACAAAAACTAAACGATATAAAATTTCTCCAGATAATGACACGTATCTTTGGCATCTAAGGCTTGGTAATATAAACCTTGACCGGATAGATAGACTAGTAAAAAACAGACCTTTAAGTGAGTTAAAGGTTAGCACATTACCTATCTGTGAATCTTGTCTTGAAGGTAAGATGACTAATAGAAATGGCTTAGAGCTAAAGAACCGCTAGAGCTTATAAATACAGACGTTTGTGGACCAATGAATATTAAAACTAGGGGTGGTTATGAGTATTATGTCACCTTTATAGATGACTACTCAAGATACGAATACGTCTACCTAATGCAATGGAAGTCAAAAATATTTGAAAAGTTCAAAGAATTCCAAGTTGAAGTTGATAATCAATTAGGTAGGACTATTAAGTCACTACGATCAAATCGTGGAGGTGAGTACCTCGACCAAGAGTTTGAAGACTTCATGGTCGAGTATGGAATAGTTTTCCAACTCACAGCTCCCTGTGCACTTCAGTAAAATGGTATAGCGGAGAGGATAAATAGAACCCTGATGGAAATGGTGAGATATATGATTAGTTTCTCATCATTACCAAATTCCTTTTGGGGATATGTGTTACAAACAATGGCATACATTTTGAATGTTGTGCCATCCAAATCTGTTCCTAAGACTCCCCTAGAGTTGTGGAATGGTCGTAAAGCTAGTTTGTGACATTTTCGCATATGGAGGTGTCCAGCACAAGTGCTTAAGAACAGAAGTGGAAAGCTAGACTCTAAGTTTATTGTCTACCTGTTTGTAGGATACTCCAAGGAGACCAGAGGTGGACACTTCTATAGTCCCGAAGATAACAAAGTACTTGTATCGACAAATACAACGTTTCTTGAGGACAATTATATTAGTGACCATAAACCTCGTTCTAAGATTGTATTAAATGAGTTAGAGCCTGGTGAGACTAGAACTTCATTATCAAGAGTTATTGATCCACAAACATCTGAGAGTCAGATGGTTCCTGATCAGGATACACTACCACCTAGACGTAGTGAGAGGGTTGTGAGACAACTTGAACGCTATTTAGGTATATGTGAGGGATAAGGTGTTATCTCTACTGATAGCGTGGATGATTCATTGACATTTAAGAATGCAATGAAAGATCCTGATAAAGAGGAATGGCTTAAAGTCATGAATCTCGAGATGGAGTCCATGTACTCTAACTCAGTCTGGGATCTTGTAGACTTATCAAATGGGGTAAAACCCATAGGGTGTAAGTGGATCTACAAGAGAAAGATAGGAGTAGATGGGAAGGTAGAGACCTTCAAAGTAAGGCTAGTGGCTAAGGGTTATACCCAGAAAGAGGGGGTCGATTATGAAGAGACCTCCTCGCCAGTAGCCATGTTTAAGTCTAATAGGATTCTCTTATCCATTGCTGCCTATTTTGATTATGAAATTTGGCAAATGGACTTCAAGACTGCATTCTTGAATGGCAATCTTGACGAGAGCATCTATATAATGCAACCAGAAGGATTCGTGTCTCCAGATCAAGAGTAAAAGGTTTACAAGCTGTAAAGTTCCATCTATGAACTTATGCAAGTATCTAGATCTTGAAACATTAGGTTTAATGATGTGGTCAAAACTTATTGCTTCAAGCAAAACGTTGATGAGCCTTGTGTCTACAAGCGCATCATTAACATGAAAGTAGTTTTCTTAGTCCTATATGTAGATATTCATTGGGAATGATGTGGGAGTATTGTCTGATTTAAAGAGCTGGCTGGCTGGCTAGCCAATTCCAAATGAAAAATTTATGAGAGACAAGTTATGTTCTAGGGATCCAACTTCTAAGGGATCGTAAGAAAAAACTCATAGCATTGTCTCAGGCATCATATATCGACAATATTCTTGTGTGATTTTTGATGTAGAAATCCAATGAAGGTAATTTTCCTTCCAGGCATGGAGTTCACTTATCTAAGAAATAGTGTCCTAAGACACCTCAAGAAGTTGAGGATATGAGACTTGCACTCTACGCATCGGTAATAGGTAGTCTCATGTATGCTATGTTATGCACGAGACCGGACATCTACTATACAGTGTGATTAGTCAATAGATACCAGTCCAACCCAGGATTTGATCACTGGGTAGTTGTCAAGACAATTCTCAAGTTTCCTCATAAAATGAGAGACTATATGCTAGTGTATTCCGGGCAGGATTTGATTCCGTTAGGATACACAGATTCTAATTTTTAGTCATACAGGGTTTCTAAGAAATCCACGTCTAGATCAATATTCACCCTTGGTAGTTGAGCCATCGTGTGGAGAAGTATCAAGCAATCATGCATTACTGACTCCATCACGGAAGCCGACTATGTAGCCGCTTGTGAAGTTGCTAAAGAGGTTATTTTGCTCCATAAATTCTTGAGTGGTCTGGAAGGTGTTCCAGATCTGGATAAGCCTATCATACTTTATTGTGATAACAGTGGTGTTGTGGCTAATTCCAAAGAACCAAGAAGCCATAACAGAGGAAAGCATATAGAAAGAAAGTGATATCTCATTAGAGAGATAGTGCAGAGAGGGGATGTGATCGTCACCAAGATAGCCTCACAAGACAATCATGTTGATCCATTTATGAAGACCTTACCGGCTAAAGTGTTTCCGGGTCAACTAGATGGTCTAGGGTTACGAGACATGCCTCACATGCTTTAGTGCAAGTGGGAGATTGTTGGAGTTTATGCCCTAAAGTTGTAATTTGTAAATGGATTTATGAAAAAAATAAAATAAATAGTTCAATTCATTCTTGTTGTGTTGTTTATTTAATAACTTGTGTACATTAACATCCTGAATTGCCATTTGTAATCTTGAACTGTGTATATGAGTGTCATATACGGATGGATACAGTAAAAGATGTGCAATATAAAGAGTCCATAGATAGCAAACAAAGTTGGGTACTTTATTTATGGTTAATCTATAGTTGCGGTCCATTTTATAATGTTCGGTGATTCTATCCCGAATCATTCATATGAGATATGGGAATGGAGACACCTTGTATGATACGATCATATAAGACTGGGTCACTATCTATATGAATCTCTCACCAAGATCCGTTTACCGATGAGATTCATAAATATCAAATAATGATGGCTATATGTGGGTGATCTCAATCCTGAGTGTCTTATTGACTCTTTCAGGTTAGATCGTGGTCTTTGATATACCATGAGTGAGGTCAGATGCATTTCCTGATCAATATACTTCGTATGTTGGGATTACAGTTTGACTTGTGGCTGAGAAGGCTTGTACACAAAAGTGGAATCCACTCCTTCTTGTGAGAAGTAGACGATAGTTCCCTTAAGGGTTGATTCGGAGCTTGGACGGTATGAGCGATCTCCTAATTTCGTAAGAAAATAGGATTTATTGTCCATTAGAGAATCAACGGTAATTAAAGGATATATGTAATTAGAGGGGTATAACGGATATTATAACTCAGCTCTAATTATGAACTATTGTGGAGGATCACACCATATGTAATAGCTATATCGATGGACACCGAGTTGTATCGATCTGTATAAAAGCGTTTGCAATTGAGAGAGTACAGCTTCGGATTTTTAGTGGAGTAACACCAGAGTTAGTAATCAAGGAATATTAATTAAAGAGTTTAATTAATGATTCCGATGATTATTAGAGCTCAAAATACTGTAGATCCATTAGGTCTCCTAGATAGCCTAATAGATTTAGGTAACAATGGTCACGGTTAATTAATTGGGTAACGAAAGTGACACGTATTTAGTAGGGAAAATAATTGAATAATGAGATTAATTAATTAATTAATTAATAATGGTGATTAAATAAATTAAATAATGAGATTATTTAATTATGTTATTAATCACATAATGGAGGATGTTTGTTGATATTTGTTTTTGAATAAAATAAGATAATATTATTATTTTATTTTTAAGTTTTGAATTTAAATAGTTTAAATTCAAAATAGATGGTATCTTTTAATTAAAATAAAATAAAGATTTCGTTTTAAATAAAAAGATACTATGAGATTTATAAAAGAGGAAATATATATCTGTTATATATTCTTTGAAAACCGACCAAAACAAAATATCAATTAAAAAGGAAATATATATATATATATATATATATATATATATATATATATTTGATATATATATATTCTTTAAAAAGGAAAAAGACAAATGGAAAAAAACAAGGATTTGTATATGATACAAATTGGTGCACATAAAATGGCATTGCATAAGATGCAATTAGAATGAACGTACACAAAAGTAGACAAAAAAATGATTTTTTTTTTAACTAGAATGGTTCTAAGTTTTTCCTCTTGAGAATAAAGAGTTTCTTTAAGTATTTTCTCTACATCCTTCATTCAAGTTCCTGAGATCGTAACGCGTCCACGCGCAGTTACCAGTCTCGGGAGATAGCGAGGAATATCAAGTGGTTCAGACAGGAGCACATCGTAAAGTGTAGGAGCATTCAAACCTTTGTAGGATTGGTTCAGATAAGGAGCATTACAAAATAGAAAGGAGCCTCCAAACGTTGGTTAGGTTCTAATATTTTCTTCATCTTCTTTATATTAATTATAATTTCCTGTGTTTACATATTATATGTATTAGTTTCAAAAATAATTATGATCCCAAGTTCACTGGTCCCAGATACAGATTATGATCTGTAAAAAAATTTTAAAACCTTACTTTCGCTGCGTGACCGGTGAACGGGGTTTCAACAGTGAAAATACAAACACGGTTAGATGCTCAAAACTAACCTAGAGGAGGGTGAATAGGTTAGACACCTTTTTCGACTCCCTTAGAAACAAACAAAAGTTTGTCCCTCTAGGTTGCTTGTATCACAATATATATATATATATATATATATATATCAATTAAAAACACTTAATCAATATATAAAACAAGTAAAGTGTGATACAAATAAGTAATTGTACAACATAAACAATCTATATTATAGAAAGGAAGCCAACTTACATATAGAGTTCTATCCATAGTATTCAAATAACAAATACAAATATAAGAGAGATAGGGATAGAGAAAAGTTGACACAAGATATAACGTGGTAAACCTCCGAAGAGGAAACATCCACGGGTTAGCAGCCACCGGTAAACAAAATCCACTGGTAGATAAGACAAGTACAATCTCTCAAGTGACTCCTTCACCTAGAAACTACCCTCCTATCCTACTCATGAAGATGTCGCCCTCTTGCTCAACAATCCAAGGCCTCACACCTCTTGTCAAGACTTCCTCGCTCACCCTTCCGGATCCTCACGACCCTAGGCAAGACTTCTTGCTCAACTAACCGAGTCCTCCCGACTCTAGTCAAGACTTCCTCGCTCACCCTTTCGGATCCTCACTACCCTAAGCAAGACTTCTTGCTCAACTATCCGAGTCCTTCCGACTCTAGTCAAGACTTCCTTGCTTAACAATCAGAGGTCTCCCACTTCTTGCCAAGACTTTCTTGCTCAACAACATAGGTCTCACACCTATTGTCAAAACTTTCTTCTCACAAGGCATCTAGGTGATCATGAATCCAAAACACAAACAAGCACGCAACATAGAATGTTATAATCAACACATCCTATGGAAAATACTAGACATGAGCATGAATGCACAAAACAAATGTAGTCTAGTCAATCATGCATGTTTAATCTATCTAGATAATGTAAGATATGTTCAACATTAATTACAATCTAGATACATGCATAGATCTAAAACTTGAATCACATGATATGTTCAATTAACACATAATCAAGTTTAAATCTCATAAACCAAAAACATGCTAAAATCATATGACAAGGTCATTTAGATTAAAGCTAAAGTTCTAGAGCATATTCCTATTCATAGATTCAACAAAACACATAAATGGCTCAAAAGAACACAAGCACATGTATCATTGTGAGAATTCGGCCAAAGAGAGCCTAATACCTGTGAGGGACTATTTTTCACAAAATCAATCAATCAAAGATCATCAAATAGTCCTAGAATCAAAGCTAGCACAATACAATCCCAAACATGTGAAAACATAGGTAAAATCAAAACCTAACTCAACATGTGAGATTTCAATTGAAACTCAATCTAGCTATAAATGAGTTCAAAACTCAAATCCAAACTATCACAAGACACATATATATGTTGAAGAAGAAAACCCAAGGCAATTGACCAAGTTTTAAAAGAAAACTTTGAGAGAAAATCAATACCTTAGTTGATTTTGGTGCAGTCCCTTTTTTATGAGTTTAGACTCCAAACACAACAATAAAACTAACTTAAACCTTCAGAGAAAAGATGGAGAATGAATAGACAGTCACTCTCAACTTTGAATCACTGAAAATCGGAGTTCAAATGAAGAAGTTATGGTGTTTGGAAGGTGAGAAAATGTAGAGAGAAAATTTTGCACTCAAGTTTTTCAAAATTCTTCTTAGAATGAAATGTGAGAAGGAAGGGAAATATAAAGGAGAGGGAAAGAATAGAAGAAAAAGGACCAAAATGCCCCCTTTGAAAATGCTTCCCCGAGATGGTGAGTGGGCATCTCGGGGAAGCAAGGAGTTGCGGCCGAGATGGCCACGCGCCATCTCGAGCTTGAACCATTTGATGGCCTTTGGCCATGGAGCAACTCTTTTGCACTCCTCTCGCGTTCTTCGAAAGTTCTTTGGACTCCGAACTCGGAATTCAAATCTCTTTACGGATTACGAACCGTAACTCTCTTACATACATGGAAATATAAGATACTCAACCTAGAAAATAATAATTAGACTCGATATATGAAGACGAAGACAATATATGAAATATGAGTGTAAAGTGTAGTATCTTTTGACTTAGAACTTGAAATCAATAGTATGAGTAACCGAAATGACCGTAACTAAATCAAGAATGATTTAAGACTAAATTCAAGTTCAATATATATGTTATACAAACATATATACATGCAAACACAATTCACACTAGAATGCAAACTACATAGAGATAGTCTTCAATCATGCATTTTCCAAAACATGTTATTTTCATACCAATGCATAAGCATTCATCTTCAAGTGTGTGAATGTGTTATACATGGTGCACAACGATGCAGAGACACATTATGAATGAATTGTATGTGTGTACCTATAATGGTGCACAACGATGCAGGGACACATATGAATGAATTGTGTGTGTGTGTGCCTAAGCCTTCTAAGAGAAAGATAAGGTCTTAGTATACCTTTGTAGAACCATATTGCATCCTTTCTCTTTGAAGACTTTGAACTTGCTTTGACTAGTTGTTCCTTCTTCTTTGAAGCTTGAATCATCATGAATCTAAACAACTAATATCATTACAAGTAAACATCATTTTGATATGGAATTAATGCCAACACAATCTAAAACCTAACAAACAGTTATTGGGTAGGGGTGTTACTGATTTTGAACACATTAAGCCTGTGTGTAATGTTTTAGGCCTGGGAGAAAATTCTAGGCCCAAACAAATTGCTCATAGTTTTAGGCCTAAAAGAATATCCTAGTCCCAAACTAATTGCTCCTAGGCCTGTAAAAATTTTCGCAGGCTCAGGTGTATTTAGGTGCCATGTGGTCAGTATTTTGGCTGATAATACGGGACTAAGCCTAAGAATTTTAAAGCCTAGGAATCTAGATTTTAAGCTTAGAATATGTTCTTAGGCACATGTTGGATATAATGTCCATTTAAAAAAAAATTGTTATATAATTTTTTTCTTCTTGCACGGAATGTTATTAAAAAGCCTGTTTATGATGTATTTTTAGTATAGGAAAATTTGTTAGGCCTTGGAACAGGTCTTCTTAGACTTGGAGATTTCTTCTCAGGCATTGGAGAATCATGATTACACGTTACATTTCTGTTACGTGTAAACATTATTACATTTCTATAGCGTGTAAAGATGATTACACACTACATTATATAGCGTGTAATTATGATTATAAACCGGCGTGTCATGTTTCCCATAATGTAATGTGTAATTTTTGACAGTGCACCAATGTAACTGATTACACGTTACATTATGTAGCGTGTAATCATGATTATAAACAAGAGTGTAATCATGATTATAAACAGACGTATAATCACTCATATTTTCAAGTGTCATCTTTACCCATTTAATCGCTCATTAAGTAGTGTGTAATCATGTTTACACGCAAACGGGTAATCATTTTTATAAACCAGTGTGTAATCATGTTGTTATGAACCTGCACCTCGTACAACTACTTAGTACAGACTGCAATGAAAACATATTCACACCCAACATATCCAAACAGTAATATATTCATAAAGAAATTGCAATAGAAATTGCAATGGAAATATATACAATTAGCAACGGAATTCACAATCCGATTTGTACATATTAATCAGAATGTAAACTGTTGGTAAATATATCCTCAGCCATTTGTTTTCTAAACTCAGGGATGTTATCTTGGTTAAAATTGAAGTGGGCATCTTTGTTCATCATTACATACTCTATGCCCTTAACCATGAAAACACCACAACTGTTACTGTCATCCTGGCATGGGAATAAAGTGGGACCCAATCTTACAGCCTTCATACAATTCAGCTTTTGGTCCTTTCACTTACTTATTTTGAAGTAACTAGACGTTTTACAAATGAGTGTGAACAAGCACCGTAGAGGCAAAACTTGTTGTTCTCTATACGTCAGGTTGTCTAGCAGTTTATGTACTATTGAGTCAAAAATTGTAATTACTCAATCGTGGAGATGAACAAAATAAAATACCCAATGGTTTTCTCCCACGTAAGGGACAATAACCTATTCAAAATAGCAGTCAATATGTATAGCAATATGTAGCATATGTAATCAAGTGTATTGGGAGTTATGTAGCATACGTCATCAACACTAGCACATGGCGTCCCCCAATCTGGTTTGTCCCCGATAGCATATGTAATCAACTCTATTGGGACATTATAATCTTTCAGGTAGAATGATTTCGACAACACTTTTTGGAAATTCGACTGAAATGTTTCTCAAATATTGCTTATTGAATCCTACAATGAAGTTATAGAACGTGTATGCAGATATGACAAAACTATGACAAAACTAAGGGATAACAAAACTTAAACTGTCAAATAACATTTACTTATAAAGAACGCGTTGTCAACTACTCTTACTTTGCGTAGAAATTTATGGCCTTTGACTGGGTCTCATTTTCGCTTGCAAAGCAGATGTAAGTACGCATCCACATGCTCAGTGCCCAACCATTCTATAGGATCTTCTAATTCTTTGAAAAAAGATTGAGAAACAAAAGTGTCGATGTTGATGTTACGACTGTATTTACAAACATATGACTAAGATTAGTCGCACAGTATCACCAAACAACTCAAATTACATACCACCAAACAAGTTGTGAAAACACTTAAAACTGTAAGGCCATATCAGTCAGAAAGGAAATATATTGTAATGCAACATCC
This sequence comes from Dipteronia dyeriana, assembly GCA_032871835.1. NCBI lineage: Eukaryota > Viridiplantae > Streptophyta > Magnoliopsida > Sapindales > Sapindaceae > Dipteronia > Dipteronia dyeriana. The sequence goes on from CM065299.1 coordinate 99,991,696, forward strand.
TACCTCTTTTGAGCTCTAAAGGGATTCTTGTATAAGCTTTTTAACCACTTTGACAGAGCTAGCTCCCTAGCGACTTCCGTCGAGTCAAATGGCGGTAATGGTACAGGGTATGTATGTCATGTGCTGGTGATGGTGGTTGACTTGTTGAGGACTCTGTGACTGTGGTGGTGGGTGTTGTGATGGTGGTGGGGCATGTGGGGGCTGCGTTGGTGGTAGTGGGGATTGTAACGGTGGTAGAGGTTGTGACGGTGGTGGTGAGGATTGTCTCGAAAGAGGTGAGGTATGTGACGGTAGTGGTGGGTATGTGATGGCGGTTGTGGGGGTTGCATTGGTGGTGATGGGGGTTATAACGGTGATGGTGAGGGTTATGTGACGGTGGTGGTGGTGGTGGTGGGGGCTGTATTGGTGGTGATAGGGGTTGTCTGGGTGGTGGTAAGGGCTATCTCAAAAGTGGTGGGGTCTGTGACGGTGGTGGTGGGGGCTGTATTGGTGGTGATAGGGGATATCTGGGTGGTGGGGGGGGTGGGGGCGTTGTCTTACAGGTAGTGGGGGATGTGACGGTGGTGGTGGGGGTTGTTCCGATAGGGTCCACAAACATCTCACTCTAGAAATGAGATGCATGATCTTTATCATTGTTATCGGGTACTACAGCATTCTCTGCCCTCAACAAGAGGCCATCTGCCATACAAAAAACAATAACTTTAACTCTCGGGATAATAGCACCAAGTTTTTACAAATAAAAAAAAAACTTATACATACCTCAGAAGAAAACAATTGTAACAAGTCGGTCTGTAACTTCTTGAATTCAGACTGTATCGCATCTTGGACCTCTTCACGTACGATAACAGTTGGTCCAGTAATACCTATAGAATTGCAATAGAGGTTGATCACTAACAAAAACATTTTCAAATTAAATGATAATGTTGTAAATGTTCCGTGTATTTTACAAATATTAAACTTAAACAAACAATTCACCTCTGATCTTCTCAATGATTGTCGACGATGATGATATGGAGGTGGAAGGTGACGAGTAGGAGATGGAGGACCATGCCAAGTAGGAGATGGATGATGGTCAAGATCAAGAGATGGATGACGGTCATGAACAAGAGATGGACTCCTCTGAAAAGTCCCAGACAAGTGCTCACCGGGTTGTACAGGTGACTGTGGGTCAAGGGATTCCATCAAAGGGGTGACATATCAGGTGTGGCACTGTCACCATCATTCTCAGTCCCAGTTCTGCGTCTATATAGTGATCCATGTGTTACATTTCATCGTCTTTTTATTGGTTCATCAAGACCTTTATAGATGTTTCATTTCCTCTTTTGGAGTTTTTTTAACGACAGCTCGGCTCGGTCCTCTTTGTTCATAAAATCCTTCAACGATACGAACTGAGGACCTGCGGAAATGTTCTCATCAATGCATGACCAGCAGTCCTCTTTTTACTCAAGTCGACTAGGACAGGTCATAAGAAATCCAGTGAGCTGAAAAATTCAAAGGCATGTCAAACCGAAAAATTAAGCCAATTAAGATAACAAACCGTAATAGTATGTACCTTTCCTTCAGCCTCCTTCTTTAACCATGACTCACTCATATTTGATCCCCGTTTGATAAATTCCCATTTTTTAAAACGGGGGCGTCCATGAGAAGCAAATCTGTTACCTAATTTATTTCGCATCGATTGGATGACCTTCATTGGCCAAAACTACCATAAAAAATAGAAACAGTAAAATAGTTTTATTAATATAACAATAAAAGGAAAACCTCATAATTATAACAATACGTTCACAAAATTGTCACAGTATCTGAACTCTCCAAATAAAACCGTAAAGGTTGTACCTCTTTGCACGACTCATTGGCTCCAGCACCTTAAAGTCGATTCGGAGGTAGTGCAATGCATCTTGAACACGTAATGTCTCCATGGGAAGAAATTGAAAGCATGTATGTCCTCAACCAACGATATTAGCCAGTACGTGACTTGTCTCCGATAGTCTTAGCCAAATAGGATGTTGCTCGCAAACAATACAAGTGTCATCTTCAAACCATCACCTTTCTAGTCAAACCTACCCCTCAAAAATCTGTCCAACAGTTGATCCAGTAATAAGTATTCATCCCCACCGAAATATCTCATATGGATGCCATCCTTCACTGGGACTTAATATTTCACAAAAATATTCGGTAATACACCTAACTTCAACCCAGTACATAAACAAAACTCTCTCTTTCCTAGTCTAACCTTGGTGTTCCCCAAAGCAAACCACATCTCGTCGTCACGCGCACTCGGGAACCGAATTTGGAGAAGAAATAAGTTATGTATATATTACGCTTGAAATAAAACCCTCATGTAATGTGGCATATCTAAGTAATGTCCGAAACAACTTTTCTTGAATTCTTCCAACTCACCGCAGCTACCCAACACCTACTTAATGTCATGGATCAATTTCAGTTTGCAATGCACTATAATCGTTATATCATACGCCCATCTCTTCAATCACTCCTACATTCTCATTATGTGTTACGTTCTTAGTATCTACTACATTCACATTCTCTGGTAGGTTCTCAACCTCTGCTACATTCCTCATCTCTACCCGATCTTCATGCTCTACCATCTGTATTCTTTGATTCTTTCTCTGGTTTTTTCTCAGTCTTTTGTACGTTATCATTCTCTGGTTACAACCTGAAAAAAAAAATCCATGACAGTTAGGTGACATAATGACAACAGAATGGCGTGTAACAATTCTTTACACGTTGTGCAGTAAACATCGTTACACGTTAATTTATAGAATAGTTTACACGCTACAATGTAAGTAAGCCCATTTAACGTGTAACGATTTTGGATCAATTTCACTTAAATGACCCCCAAAATCTTTACACGTTGTACATTACATCTTTACACGTTACCTTATAAAAGGGTTTACATGGCACAATGTAAACTCATTTAGCGTATAATGAATCTGGGTCAAGTTTAATAAAATCTTTACACGTTGTACATAACAACATTGTTACACGCTAGCTTATAAAAAGGTTTACACGCTATAATGTAAGCCCATTTAGCGTGTAACAATTCTGAATCAAGTTTACGAAAATGATACCCAAAATCATTACACAATAACTTATAAAAGGGTTTACACGCTATAAGGTAAACTCATTTAGCGTGTAGCGATTCTGGGTCAAGTTAACACAAATAATGTCCAAAATCTTAACAAGCTCATTTGTATACTCATTTTGGCATGTAACAAATCCTAGATTCTTTACACGCAAATGAATAAACGACGTTACACGCCCACTTGTACAAATCTTTACACGCCATATTGTAAAGTGATTGTAACGTATAACGATTTTGGGCATTTTTACAAGATGTCAAACCTCACTCTCTTTACACGTTGTTTAACAACAATGAAGACTTCTACTATGTTTACACGGTCGATTTTAGAGATAACCATTTTGGGGTAATTTAAACCTTAAACACAAAATTAAATCATTCATTCATAATACAGACATTGTTCATAAAATTAAATCCAAAGTTCAACAATCTTTAATCCATTTAAGGCACATACAAATATCATCTTTCTCTTTCCACAACGATACTCTTTGTTGATGAACAGTTAGTCGACGATGAACATATCTCATTTCTGCTCTTCAAAAAATCTTCTCACTTGCACTCTGTTCTCTCTCTGAAAATTGGTTACGTTTCTCAAGTTTACACGCCAAAATGTTTTTAATTTCATTTAATTTGTTATATTTTTATTTAAAGTAATATTTTTAATTTTCAAATTTCAAACGAATATCGTGCCTTGAGTGCCACATCAGATATGTAAAAGGGCATACTTGTCCAAAAAATATTTCTCTTGTATTATAAAATAAAATTTATTGAAAATGTACAGTCTTGTAGGCCTTGGAGAGTTGTTCCCAAGCATAGTAGAGTTATAGTCACAAACAAGATATCCAACATATGTTTATATCCCAAAATGTGAAAATTTAATATTAAGGCACAATGAATTTGACTTCACCCCAGACTGACTCACAGTAGATTCATACATACATACATATATATATATATATAATGAAGTAAAATAGTGAAAAATCGTGTTATGCCTGGGAAACAACTGTTGTAAGCCTTGGTTTTTTGTTTCCAGGCTTAGGATAGTTGTAGTCATAAACAATGGTCTTAGTGGCGGACTTCATTCTTACTTCATTTATATATCCAACAACTGTGAAAATTTTAATATTAAGGCACAATGGTTCATTTAAGCCACAATGGTTCTTTTCAAATGTAAAGGTTACAATGGTTCAATTTTGGAAGTTATGGGTCATCCTCTTGTTCCACTATAAAACCATATATGGGTTACTTAGTGGTCACAAAAGTCTTGAGTCGAGTCATTTGTTTCATCAATTCATTCCTAACAAGTGGAGATGGAAGCAAACGCTAACAAGAGCAGTCACAGGAGAAGTGTCATTTTTAAAGTGATGCATGAAAGGGTTGCAATCGCAGAGGAGACCATCATCAAAGAGCGTGAAAATGTAAAACCGCTACGTGATGATTATACTCTTTTGATGGGGAGATTTCAAAATCTGGAAGCTGAAATCATCAATTTAAACGTTAAGATTGAAGCGAGGGATAACGAACTCAGTGGACTCTGCCAACTTGTTGAAAACATGCAGAAGAAGTTGATGGAATTAAACATTCCAACATCACCCTGAACAAAAACACACCCAAAATGGAAACTACACAAGAACACATTTCAATCTAATGTTTTTTTTTCACATGTTGTACCGTCTAACAAGTTAATGAAATTTATAGGTTTTGTTTTTGTTTTCACATGTATATGCCAATTTACATGTTGTTATTATATTCCTTCATTAATCATACCAGCATACGAAACAAAACAAGTAAATACATTACTTCATTAATCATACCAGCAAAATAGAACAAACAAGATCTTTCGTTCAAACAATTGTGTCAACTATAACTCTCAAAATAAACACCAATAAAAATAAAAACAACATCACACCACTGCTTCCACCCTGCTCAGATACCTTCTCAGCAACATGAATAGAAGGTTGAGGCAAAAAAATGACTTGGATGTACGGAAGGGATACTTATCGTCTTATATGCTTCATCGGTTGAGTTAAACTTCTTGTAAGATGCCCCTAGAAAACCATCTACTTGCTCAAGCCATTCAGGCTAAAAACTGAACACACATTTTTTCCTTCCTTTGAAAACCACATAAACGGAATTCTTCCCCATTGGTGTTCTCACAGTTTACAAATCTCTACAAATCGAAGAGAAGTGAGGAAGGAAATCAGGTTCCGAAAAAAATGGGTTATGTCGTGGCTTTAATGTACGGAACGTTCTGAAGCATGTTGTCAATCAGAATATTGCAATGCGAAATATATTGAAGAACCCTAAATTATCTTCTTTTAGAACACGTGAAGAAGAATCAAAGAAAAAAAAATGTGTTTGCGTGTTTGATCAAGGAAAAAGATGAAGGATTTGTGGCAGTGGGATCCACCTTGTAAACCATTTGTATTTCACTACCAATTGACCACGTGGCGAGTAAACATGTGGGATCGTGTGTGACCCATGTACATGATCCTAGGAAAGATTATACAGGTCTAGGAACAAATTATTTTGGGCATAGGCACTATTCCCAAGCCTAACAGTTTTCCACAAAAGTCGGAAATATGGGTGTCATGCACTATTTTCAATGATCGGCACCGTCCAACGATGAAGTGAAATCAACAAAAATCTATACGTTAATTTTCAAGATAATCTGACGGTGGAAAAAGTACGTCCCTACCCACTACACTAGATATAGCAAAAAATCTTTTCAACTATGAACCCTTAAATGCTTAAGAGTTGTTTGAAAACTTGTCAATGGTACTCATTGAGATTGAATCGATCTCCCGTATTCAATTTACACATCCAAACTCGATTCATGTGGGTGTACACTGCTTTTTAATAACACCCCGTGTAACAGGAAAAAAATTAAAAAACTTCAAAAAAAATATAATTAAATCGACATTAAATCCAACATGGGTCTATAAACATTTCTTAGGCTTAAAATCTAGATTCTTAGGCTTTCAACTTCTTAGGCTTTCAACTTCCTAGGCTTAGTCCCTTGTTATCAGCCCCAATACTGACCACGTGACGAGTAAACATGTGGGATCGTGTGTGACACGTGTACATGAGCCTAATACAGATTATACAAACCTATGAATAAATTATTTTGGGTCTAGGCACTGTTCTCGGGCCTAACAGTTTTCAACTAAAGAGGGAAATGTGGGGGCCACGCACTAGTCTGAAAGATCGGCACCGTCCAATGATGAAATCGAATCAACAGAAATCTATACGTTAATTTTTAAGATCATCTGACGGTGGAACAAGTACGTCCCACTACACGAGATATAGAAAAAAACCTGTTCAACTATGATTACACGCCAGTTTATAATAATGATTACACGCTATATTGTAAACATGATTACACACTACTTAATGATTGATTAAATGTATAAAGATTACACGCTTGAAAATATGAGTGATTACACGCATGTACCATTTAATCATGATTACACGCTACATAATGCATCGTGTAATCATTTACATTGGTGCACCGTCAAAGATTACACATTACATTATGGGAAAATTTACACGCATGTTTATAATCATGATTACACGCTACATAATGTAACATGTAATCATTTTGCTTTGTTGCACCGTCAAAGATTACACATTACATTATGTGAAAAATTACACGCCAGTTTATAATCATGATTACATGTTATATAATGTAGAGTGTAATCATCTTTAAACGCTACAGAAATTTAACATGTAAGGTGTAACAGCTTTTACATTTTCACTGTGAAAACTTACACGATGCCACATGGGTAAAGATTACATGCTTGTTGTAGGGTGATTGGGTATGTTAGGTGTGGATGTGTTTGCATTGCAATTGTTGCTAAGTATTCATAACAGGTCCAACTTTATAATTCTATATAATTACACGACAGTTTATAATCATGGTTACTCGCTTAGTAGGATTACACGAGTAAACAATGGCACTCATTACATGCCATAATGTAAACATGATTATACACTACAAGACGTACCGTGTAATCATGATTACACACTACAAGATGTACCGTGTAATCATGATTACACGCTACTAAAATGTAGCGTGCAATCATTCTTACAACGTGTAATCATTAATATTGTTATCATACAACGTGTAATCAATCACTTTGGTACATTGTGAAAGATTACACGATGCAATAATGGAAAATATTACCGTCATTACCATACAAGGCCTGGGAAGAAATCTCCAAGGCCTACTACAATTTTCCTAGGCCAAAAATACATCATAAACATTCCATACAAAACATCATGATACTAATATAAACATTCAGCCTAAATACATTATCATATAAACATTCCTGCAAAACATTCTCAGCCTATACAAGTCTACTCTATGGGGAATTACGGAGTTGACCATTGTTGAAAATGTCTATTACAATGGCCTTTCGAATGTTTTTTATATTCTTTTGTATAAATAATGATTTCCATGGAGTTGGTACTCCAGCCATTATTAACTATGCATACTTCATTAAAAATATGCCGCAACTGCTCCTGTAAGATGATGAGAAATGTATTACATAAGTTTCTTTAGGAAAGTAAAAACAAGTAAATAAATAAATCAAACATACTCATCATCTTGTTGTGGAATGTAGAGGTGTCCATGGCTCGGTTAAACTGTTCAAAATCGAATTGAAAAATCGTCCTCTTGAAACCGGTTAGAAACCAGTTCCCCGACGGTTCGGTTACGGTTAGGCCTTCTCAAAAAACACCTCAAAACCGTCGATTTCGATATAGTAAAAAAAATAACAAATAACATTGTGACAAGTGGCACTTTGTTACCAATGTGATAAGAATGAATTTGAGTGTATGCACTTATACGGTGCAAGTGACCTTTGTCCAATAAAAAAATGCAACAACCAATCAGTTACTGACACGTGGCAATATGTATGGAAAAAAAAATTGACCGTTAGAGGAAAATGACCGTTGAACGGTCATCTTTCTGACTTCCTCCAACACTCCAACGGCACTTTCCCTTTTTTTCTTTTTTTTTCTTTTTTTTTCTTTCATTTAATTTCCAAAATGCCCCTCCAGCCCAATTCTATAAATACCCCTCACAATTCATTCTTCTTCACACCACTCCCATCTTCTCTCAATCTCAAATTCTAAATTCTCTCTACATTCAAAAGTTTTATTTTATTCTCATTTCTCGTATAAATTAAAAATATATATGTTTCTTCTATTTTTTATGATAATATATTATTTACTTACAATTATCTTTTTTTTTCAATTAGTATTTATAATTAATTTTTTAATGGCAAGTGAGGGAGAAGGTTCAGGTCCTACAAATTTGGACAAAGGAAATGGTCCATTGCAAGATTTGTTGGCACACGAAGGTGAAGACGTCAATTACAATGACCGGCTTTACCACGAGTTCCTTCAAACTCAATTTGGATTCGATCCCCCTCTTAATCCTAATCCCCCTCTCTTTTTTCTGAGCCAAATCCCAATACCCCCATTAGTAATGAAAATATATCTACCCCATCTACCATGTCACCCCTTTCAGATGAATTTGATATAGGTGAAGAAGAAAAGTCGTTGAAGTCTGATCTCTTCAAAGTGCATATGAAGAAAATTGAGTTAGATGATGAAACAATCAAAATCATATGCAACTACTGCCCCAAAACATACAAGACCGGTAAGTCCTTTGGATATGGCACGTATTGGAACCTTGTTAGAAGACATCATCCGTCCGAATTGGTGAAAGCTAAACCAAGCCCAAATATCCAGGTACGGAACCTCTACCAATCAATTATTTCATTATACGTCTGAAAAAAAATAAAGAAGAATTAGCAAGAATGGTTTCAGTAGAACAATTACCTTTTAGTTTTTATGAGAAAGTTAGTTTTGTTAATTATTGTCAAACTACATTAAATTCTGCAATGCAACATGTTCCTAGAGTCACTCTCACATATGCACCATTTTCCATTTACAAAAAAAAAACACAAATTGAAATCATTTTTTTTCAATATCAATGTCGTGTTTCCGCATGTGTTGACATATGGACCGACAATTTTGGTAGCCACCATTACATGGGTGTGACATGTCATTATATTGATAATGATTGGATATTTTAAAAACAAGTTATTGCATTTCATGTTTTCGATGAGTAACATATAGCTCACAACATTTTTCGACACCTTAAAATTATTTTTGAAGAGTTTCATATCCAAAACAAATTTTTTGCAATTAGTTTTGATAATGTTGCAAGCAATACCGCATCTATTCCTATGTTAAAGGAATTATGCAATCCCTATTTTAGGGGTAAATTATTTCATCAACGATGTGCATGCCATGTTTTAAATTTGTGTGTTGAAGCATTGGGATGTATGTATAAAATTTCTTGAATTGTTACGTGTTTTTAATGATGCTACCAATGCTTTATTTGGTATTTACTATTCTACTACTCATTAATTTCTTATTTAAAATGTTAATATTGTCGGTGCATTCAGTGACTGTGAATTTGATGTTCAATTGAGTCAATGTGTTGCTGCAATTAAAAAAATGGATACAGTATTATAGGGATATTCCAAATATTTATTTGTTTGCATCATGTTTTGAGCCACGTTTTAAATTAGAATGTTTGCAAGATTATTTAACTCAATACTACAATAGTTTAGGAATAGAAGTTGATGTTCTTAGTTGTTGTAATTCCGTTAAGACTTTGCTATATGAATTATATGATGAATATCTTAGAATATATGGTTCTTCTTTGAACATGTCGGTTTCACAACCTCAACCCACATCTGATGGTACTACTAGTTCCTCAAAATTTAAATTAAAAGATTTAGGGGATTGATTGTTTTCCCAAAGAGCCAAAAAAATACGAACATCTTCTTCATCCTCATGTGACTCAAATTCTGAGCTTGACCAATATTTAGAAGCCAATCATGTATTTTTAGAAGATTAATTTACTATCCAGGGTTGGTGGAAGGATTGTGAACAAGAATATCCAATTTTGGCTATTATTGCCAAACAAATTCTTGGAACACCGGTTTCTACCGTTGCTGTGGAACAAGAATTTAGTGCAAGTGGAAATATTTTGGATCCAAGACGGCCAGTTTTGTGTCCACAATCACTTGAAGCCTAAGTGTGTGTTGATGATTGGACAAAGGCAAAATTCAGATAACAAGAACTCGAGCCAGAAATAGTGAATGATTTCTTCGAAGATGACCAAACCGCGGGAACATAAGATAGCAAATAGATTCCGTTCAAATCTTCCAACCTCCAACACCGACTATCTAATTAAAGGTAAAAGAACTACGTGACCTTTGATTCCCCTACATTGGTAAAGGATACGTAGGCAGCTTAATTGTGATCAACATTAAGTGTAAGGCCAATTTTATTATTATTATTATTATTTGAACTTTGTTATATTATATATTCAATTAAGGTTAATTTCTAAAAAAAATTATAAAATTTAGCTGCAACTGTAAATTTTTATTTATTAATCAATGTCGATTTCTTTTATTTTTATACATTCATTGTTAAATACTTCAATAGTTCAACTGTATATTTAGATAATTGTATTTCATATTTTATATGAATATTGATAATATGGACATTGTAAATGAAATTTGATTACAAATAAAAATGTTTGGCCAATTTTTAAAAAATAAAGTTTATCAATTTTTATTAGTAATTAATAATTAGACTATTAGTTGTATAGTTCCATTAAAAAAATCACATTTATATGTATATATAAAAGTATAAATATATGTTTTTTGTAAGATTGTAGGGTAAAAAAAACCATACGAAACCGAAATCGCCCCGAAACCGAACAGTAATCGCCAAACCGGTAATTACGTAACAGTCTAACTCCGGTTACTGTTACGGTTACGGTTACGGTTACTGTTACGGTTAGGCCATTCCACGGAACCGGAACCGGAACCGAAACCGAACCGTGGACACTTCTAGTGGAATGATATCAGAATGCATGCTTTCAGCCTTGAATGGGGTTGCATGAGGTCCATTTTCATTTCTTGGTAATAACCAGCATGCTTCAACATTGATGGTAACAGGTAAAGCAGGCCACGAATGTCCTTCAGCCATGGACTAAGTCCGCTCCTCCGTTCGTTCAATGAGTCAAAAAGAAAAACTTTTCCTTCCCTCAGAAGTACATGACACAACACCCAATGGTCGGGAAGGTGGCACGGAATGAGCACCTGTATACACAATAAATAAAAATCATTAAAGGAAATAGATAATGACAACGCAAAGTCATTACCAACAACTTACTGAATCCATTTGCCACCAAGGTTGAGGGTATAGCAATTCATGCCTTGTTACATGTCTGAGGATGTCTGGACTTGGTTGGTAATCTAAAAGGACGAACTCTGGGTAGTCTTCCCAGACATTGATCTTGTTGTTGACCATTTTTTTCCTATCTCTTTTCTGTTGAGGAGAAGGGGGAGAACTAGTATTTTTCGGCTGACTTCTTTCATCCTCATCCTTTTCAAATTGTGTTATTTTCCTTAAGCTATCCATCAATTTCATTTCTATTGCCCAATTCATGTTGATGTTTGTCTGTCATAAAAAAAATAATCATTTAACAGAATTCCTAGACTGATGGCAACCAGTCATAGGCTTTTATCAATCGATCAAAGGCTAAAATACGCATGCATTATAACACAGTTTCAGATACATGCATAATCAAATTCCATTTACCATATCATATAACTAGAGTAATACTTACGAAGAAAGACGTGTTGACCAATCCAATATTTTACACGTAACTGACCTCAGGGCTCGAACGCCTCCTCCACGGAATATCAAAGTAACTATAAATGTGTTGTGTAAATGAAGTGATGTGCTTTACGAAATAAGTACATAAAGCCTTGATTAGCAGGAAAGAATAGACAGTTAATTATGTTATCATATCTGAGATCCACTTTCCAACGTTGACCAAAGCTTGAAAATGTTGATGTGTCATGGGTAGGATTTGACCTGTAATAAAGCTAATAAAAAATGAATATATTTCATTATGATAAATAAACTAAATTGAATACATTGAAAATCATGGCAATAAAACAGCTTACGAGGATGGAATATTACCTTACTTGGTCATCGTTCTTGAGGAAAGATGTGAACTCAACTAACTCTACATCTTTCTCGTTTGACTTTGTCTTCGTTGATTTCTTCGGTATCGGATTTATGTAGGGGCTTTCAAGTCACCTTGATCGCTTTTGACGACATCTCTGTATTCGACATTATGGTCGGCCTCAGTAAGTGCTATCACACTATTGGGCAAGCTCTGGCCAATAAAACACACGGACGGGGAAGGATTTTGTTCCTCACTAATGACAAATATTTCTCCCCAGTCCTACATACAAATAAATATTTACTAAGGTACAAACCATTGATAAGAAAAATATGCATCACAATAGACTATTATTGTTTTGTTTCCAGACCTAAGAGAATTATTCTCAAGCCTACCCAAATAATCTCAGGCCTAAGGGAATTGTTCTCATGCCTAAAGGAATTGATCCCAGACCTACCAAATTAATCTCAGGCCGACCAAATTGATTCCAGGCCTACCATATTTGGGTATGTTAGGTGTGGATGTGTTTACATTGCAATTTTTATTAAGTATTCGTAACAGGTCCAACTTCATAATTCTATATAATTACACGATAGTTTATAAACATGATTACAAGCCAGTTTACATCATGGTTACACACTCAGCGGGATTACATGAGTAAACAATGACACTCATTACACACCATAATGTAAACATGATTACACGCTACAATATGTACCATGTAATCATGATTGCATGCTACAGAAATGTAGTGTGCAATCATTCTTACAATATGGCGTGCGAAGATGCTTAGCGTGTAACCATCAATATTATTACCATACAAAGTGTAATCAGTCACTTTGGTGCATTGTGAAAGATTACATGATGCAATAATGGAAAATATTACATGTCATACTGAACACTTGATTACACGTTTACGTTATAATATGTAATGTGTAATCATGGCTAAACGCTACATTATGTAGCGTGTAAACATGATTACACGCTATAGAAATGTAACGTGTAAACATGCTTACAATATCGCCTGTAATGATTCCAAGCGTGAAGTCATTAATATTATGAAGAAATCTCCAATACCTACTACAATTTTCCTACGCCAAAAATACTTCATAAACATTTCGTGCAAGTAAAACATTCTCAGCCTACCCAATAAATCATCATATATAAACATTCCCTGTAAATAACATATTTACATTCTCAGGCTATACAAGTCTACTCTAAGGGAATTGTTCACTGGCCTACCAAATTGATCCCAAGCCGATCAAATTGCTTCCAAGCCTACCATATTCCTTCCCAGACCTAACACAAGGTTGTTCCCAGGCAGAACAGATTTGTTCCAACTATAGATAGAAGACATGACCCACTTATAGATATACATGCAAAAAAAATCAGTATTATTTATAGAATGTACCTCGTCCATCCGATCACCCTTGATTGCAGTAGACCCAACATCCTTAACACCAGTCTCATCTTCCTTATCACCAACAATCTTATCCTCACCAACAACCTCATCTTCATTGACATCCTCCTTACCAACAATATCATTTTTCTCATCATCAGCCTCCTTAGCAACACCCTCTTCACCAATACCTTTATCACCAACAACCTCATCATCTTGGTGACCACCCTTCTACACATCATCATCAATAAATAAGTGAAAAACTATTATAATACAAAAGTATTAATATTATAATTTTCGACAACTCTATATCTAACATTCATGTCATTTCTAATTTTTACAAATTCTTCTGTACATAAGGCAATGATACGTTTCTCGGATTCAATCATAGCAGTATATAGTTCTGGGATTGTGGATGTCACCTGAATTATGCAATAATTAATAATACAATACATACAAGAATAATATACTACAAGTGTCTAAAACCAAAGTGTAGATGCAACCATACCTTAGATTTTCCATCGGATAATAGACGTTTCTTAGAAGGGGAGGAATATTCTCCCCAAAATGTGTTTCTATCTGTCCCCACGGAGCATCCTATCTCTTTCAGACCAAGAGCGTCAATCTCATCACTGTCATTGCTGGTCTGATAATCATCAATTGCATCGTCATAACCAAGGCCTTGTTCATCTTCACTTGTATGTAGACCAAGAGCCAATTTCTCCCTCTTCTTTTCTGTTAATGGCTCACAAACGTATTTGAGGTTCAATGATTTGAAGTAATCTATTCCTTTTTCAGAGGTTTCAACTTCTCAAGGGAATAAAGTCATCTACATATCAGGCGCAACTCTTGTTAGAGAATTTCTACAAATAATTAACTAAAAACAAAGGGTCATTAAGTACATACCGATGCATTGAATTTGGATTCAATATCTGAAATCTATATAGTAAATTCCTATCTACTGAACCGAGGATAACCTGTACCGATTTTCTTTCCCACATTATTATCAAGATGAATTTTCCTCTCCATGGCCCATACCTATACAATTTAAACTAACAAATACCAATCAATTTTTTTCAATCCGACAAAATATGAAACGAGTAACACTAAAACAAAGTTTGATAACATGCTCAATTTTTCTAAAACTTACCTGAAGTACTAAAGAGAATCCGGACAAATTATAGGTGCAATACTTTGATTTCTTTTCCTTCTTCTCTTCTCCCCCTTTATCTTTCCTTTTCCTTTTCTTTTTCTTCTTTGTTTCACCTCTCAGTTAGGATAGCCTTTTCTTCAGTACACCTTTCAAAAAATATAGTGTAAAGCTGAAGATATATGAACCCCATTGAAAGTGTTTGAATTCTTCTTCGTTTTCAACTAATGAGAACAACCACCCAGAGATGGCTGTGGTCCGTCCATCATCAATGCCAAAGAATTGGTTCACCATATATATACTCAATATCTTGTACGCATATTCACTCTGTTCGGACGTCATTTTGCTCAATGTGGCATACAATACCTCTACAGTTGGCCTTTTCCCTTTGAAAATTCTGTTAAGCATCGAATCCTTTGGAACTTCGTTGTTGTTAGCAAAACCTTCGGGCTGCTATCCCATTTTCAAGTTGCTGCATAAATAAAATTCTTCTTGGCCGAACCGGGCTTTCGACTTCCTTAACCCAAACCACATCTCATCTTCTCTCTGTTCTTTCTGGTGAATGATTTCTCTTTTTTAAATATTGTGTATCAACTGCCCGTACAGTGTCAATGGTTATTTCAACTCCAAATATATTGCGAAAGGGCCCTCTTTAAATTTTTCCTACAAAGCAAATTTGTTTAGCATTGACTTCAACTTTGTAATAATACACTTTTTGTTTCCGCTGTTAACTCTGACGGGAACCCAACTCTCATGGTCTGGGAACCGCCACAAGTCTGCATTCATATTTTTAGGCATCTAAACAATGAAAACAAAAAAAAAATAACATCGGTCTCAGGCTTATAGAAATATATATTAGGCTCAAGAACAGTCATTGGCTTATGAAAACATTCATATACTCATAAGCCATGAATGCATCAGTCTCACGCTTTTATGAAAATAAGTTCTACGCTTAAAATTAAAAATGTAACATCATTCTCAGACTCAACATCAGTACTAGCCTAAGGAAAAATATTCATAACCAAATCATCAGTCTCAGCCTAAAACTTATGATGGTATCATCAGTCTTAGGCTCAAAATCAGTACTAGGCATATCAAAAACATTCATAGAAACATCAGTCTTACATGCATTATCCATCTCTCTTGGCCCTACAGTTATGAGAATCGTACATAGCCTAAACATATGCATTCACAATTACATGCAACATCAGTCGCTTGCTCTGCAAACGTTTTTCTTTCTTATAAATTTCTAGTATAGTTCACAGCAATCAATCAATCAATAAAAAAAATTGGTTTGCGCTTCAAACAGATCACACAACCTCCAAATAAACTTACAAACACATAAAAAACACAAACAATAACAAACTCAAATATTCATCCCGAAACTTAAACAGTAACAAACTCGAATACCATCCAAAAACACAAAGAATGGATAACAAACTACAATATAATACAAAATTTTGAAGAAATTAGTACCTTCAAATTGGTTTGTTTTTTTTTTCTAGGGTGGGTGCTTCGTTAAATGGCGACGGCGAAGACGACGACAACGACGAGCTTGTGCTTCTCCTTCCTCTATCTATTTCTCGTTTGTTGTTGTTGGGTTTGCGTATCGTCTAGGATTTTGTTACTTGGTTATATGCTAATGGTGACGGTGACGATAACAATAACGACGACGACGAATACCTTCTGCTTTCTCCTTCTTCTAACTTCCGGCTCTGGCTCTAATTGTTCTTGTTGTAGGCGCATGGGACGTTTGAATTAAAATGGTTATAGTGTTATTAGTTAAAGTTTTCTTTGAAATAAGAAAATCATAATTAGAGGGGAGGGGGGGGGGGGGGGGGGGGTCTAAAACTTAAGGAGGGTATTTAGGGGATTTCATCAACAGGGGGTCTTAAGGACTATTTCCTAAAAAGTGAATGTTAGGAAAGGCTATTTCCTTTGATTTCCACAAAATCAAATTCAGGACAATTTTGTGAACAACCAATCAGAGAACCAAAGAATTCCAACCATGATCAAAAGGGTCTTAAGATGGTGGAGGCATTTAAGGTTGGTCCTCTGTCTGGTATTGAGCAAAGTGATGCTTGCAATAGAGAACCCCATCAAGAGCAGCATATGATGGGTGTGTCAAAGGACACCCTCCATGAGCACATTTGAAGCATGTCTTTTGATAACATTCACCTTCCATTGTCACCTGTGTTGTGTGTATGTTTCAGGATTTTCTTTGTTAGTTGATTAATTAAAATTTAAAAGCCTGAAAATTCTAAATTTGATTTAACATCTAACAAACAAACAAACCTTCAATAGAGGATACACTGTTTTCTCACAAATTTGAATGGCTTAACTGTTTAATTTGAATTTGAAAACTTATTCTAATTAGGTTATTTTTGAAATTTAAACGGATATTTATAGCAATGATTAAATTTTTTAATTTTACCAATGAATGAACTTATAAATCAAGCGTAAACAATATTTATGGGGGCAATATCTGCTTCTTTTTTTATTATTTTAGGAGCGGAAGCTTTAAATCATATCATAAGTAAAAACGTATGACTAAATTAATTCAATTAAATTTGGATATTTTCTTTCTTATTATTCCAACATTAATTAGACAAATTTGACAGCAAAATTTGTTGGCAGAACTCAAATACAATTCAATGTAGTGTATGAATCAAGTCATGACTGGTATGAATAACAACATTAAAAAAAAATCAAATTCAAAACAATTTTGTGAACAATGAGAGAGCCAAATTAGAATTCCAAACATCATGATCAAAAGGGCCTTAATTCCACCAAACCAAAAGGATCATGAGATAGTGTTTAAGATTGGTCCTCTGTCTGGTCTTGAGCAGTAGTAGCTGGTGGCTGATCTTCATCTGGGTTGCCGTCAGCGGGCTCAGGTGGTGGAGTAGAAGGAGTGGAACTGGAAGCAGTTCTCCTATGAGTAGCAGCCTGGAGGACATGACTGTAATTTCCTTTCTCCATGAACAGCTGAGCAAAGTGATGCTTGCAATAGAGAACCCCATCAAGAGCAGCATATGATGAGTGTGTCAGAGGGCACCCTCCATGAGCACACCTGAAGCATGTCTTGTGGAAACATTCTCCTTCCATAGTCACCTGTGTTGTGTGTGTAAGTATGTTTCAGGATTTTTCAAATTTTATTTGTTAAGTTGATTAATTAAAAACCTGAAATTCCAAATTTGATTTTACAAACAAACCTTCTCCAGAGGATACACTGTCTTCTCACAAGCAGCACATTTGTCTTGGGTTCCACTGAACATGGAAGAGACTTTGCTTGGGGTCCTGGACTGTTGACATATATGTTACCCAAATTCATATGTTAAATATCATTAATGAATAAGAAAACAAAAATGGTATATAGATCAGAGAATCTTGGATGGTTTTTGATCATTTTGATGAGACAATCAATTCAAATAGAGGTACATAGAAATAAAAACTTACCAACTCAGATTGCTTATCAGACTTGGCTGTGAGATCAATCATCATTAGAAACAACATATTGTTAGTAAAAAAATGAAGAGATCGAGCAATGGCACGTATAAAGTGTTATCAAAAATAAAAGAGTTAATCTTACAGGTTTGGAAATTCTTGCTGAAATTGCCAGATTCCTTGAAAAGTTGCTCAAAATGATGCCTGCAGTACAGGACTCCATCCATGGAGGAGTAGTTGCTCATCTGGCAAATTAATTATTCGAATCAAAATTAACACGAAAACAGAAAACAGAAAACGAAAAAGAAAAGGAAATGAATTTATACCACAAGAGTTCCTTTGCAGTGAGAGCATTTAAAGCATGCTTTATGGTAAGGAACTCCTTCAAGAGATAACATATCAACCACATAAACAGTCTTATCACAAGCCTTGCACTTGTCCAGAGTTCCAGTGAATGCCATTCTTTTTCCTTCTTCGAAAAAGATCCGAAACCCGGAAACCCTTTCAGGATTCTCAAGAAAGAATCAGTGTAAACTGTATCAGGTTGTCCTGAGAATCAAAGAAGAAATTTTGAACAAGAAAGGCACTATTTTAAAATAAACAAACTCCTTGTTTTGTTTATACATAACTATTTTATATCAGATTACAACGGATTTCTTGCCATCTCTTGCAATTGTGTAAATTTGATTGTAATTGATGGACACGTGATTGGATTTTCCAACAATGGCGCTCTAAATGTGGATGTAATCCAACGGATTTGGAGTGAAATAAGGTTGGAAACTATTGACTTTTTCTATTATATCTTCTACACCTACTACTATTTTTGTTATTATTTACTGTGGTGGGAGTTATGTTAAATTTGTGTAAACTTTTACGATTCATAATCATATTACCAACATTTGTCAGGCACTGATTAGTCAAATTATCCAAATTAAGGCTACGATTAGGTGGGATTATTGATGTTGCTTAATTCATCAGTAACTACCAAACCAACAATCCATTTTATAGCAAATTTCCACTTTGAGATTGATTAGTTTTTGACAATCGGTACAACCATTGAAGACAGTGATTTCACATTTTTTGGAAAAATATTGTTTTACAAGTTAAAATTGCAATTGTTTATCCAAAATAGTAAGGTGGGACAGAATACTGCCAGCTGGCACAAATATTAAAAAAATAAATATTTAATATGTGATTTTGTAAAATGTAAGACAGGAGAGTGTGAGTGTTCAACCTGTAAGAATAAACGAGTACAAAAGCATAGGAGAGTGTTCAACTTATAAGAGTTGCAGGAAACAACCAACACTCAATCAGGGCAATACAATTTGCTGGTATAGAATGACATCTGATATGGTTTTTCCATGTCGATCGATCCTCCTAGAGCAGTTGACACCACCATCTAGGATGTTTCGAACTACAACATTCAACGAATGGATTCCCACAACTTCATAAATTTCCACCTTTACATGTTCATTCATCCATTTGTCTCTCTTATTGGTAGTTTCTGAGTCGGGAAACGAAGTGGTATTTAGAAGACTGGAAACAGCATCCTTCACCCACTGCAGCGTTATGATCATCTTCAACCTCTCAAAATCCTGAGGGAAATGTGGGATTAGGGAAAAATTTATGTCATTTCCTTTGTCTCCTGCCCTACTATGGCATACAGTATAAAGAGGAACCGTCTGGCCTGATGGAGCAGGAGAATGGTCGATTTCTGCGGATGAACAACCCGTACTGGAATACTCCAAGCTAGCTTGTGGTGGCAATGGAGGTTCATGGAAATGACTAGATTTTATTAAGTTTTCTTCAAGGGCAATCTGTTGAGTATCTGAACCTGTTAATTCAGTACGCTTTAAACCAGTTTGCCAGAAGACATGCTCACACCCAACCTAAAAGCCAAAGAGACAATTTCTTTATCATTGCCAATTTAATGCTGACAAACCTACTCTTGAGAACTTGTGACGAATAACTAGAATAATTCGGCAAGGTTCATTGAATTAAATGATATTACCACAAATTTGAAACAAGTTGAATCCAAATTCTAACACTACATGGTGCAAAATGGAACAAGATAAATAATGGAATATGAGGCAACATTTAATTAGTTAAATGTGCTGCCTTCAACAAGAATTGATTCCGATGAACACACGATATTGATGCAGTTAAAAAAAAGTAGAGAAGCAGAGGGAGAGAGAAGAGTATACCAACTGCCTTTCAAGAATAATCTCTTTCTTGTGTCCGGTGCTGCATTGAGAAGACAAAAGAGTATTTACATATAGAAATAATATCAAAGAGGTTAGGAAAAATAGAAAATAAAGGCAAAGAGAAGCAATAGAAATAATATAAGAGAAAATGCTTTCGAACGAAGCCATATGGTTTCAAACAATTTCAGCGTGCAACTGTGCAATGAGTATGTCATAACTAGCATTTCATACAACACAATTAAGGCCAAATATAAGCAGTTCATATCTATTCAAACTTAAAATTTACATATCAGTTCAGTGAAATCTGTAACATAACATAAGCAATTCTTATGGTTTGATATCAAAATTATCTTATTTACATGCCACTTTTATTTCAGAGATCAAGAATCAAAACAGTCCGACAAGTAGCTGCCAGTATGAGTTTAAGCTCAGCAAGTTCAAAGAGCTTAAAAGCTAGATCATTCAGCGAAACAAGGCTGGGAAATAGGTTAAACATCTGCTCAGTCAAACTGCTTCAAAATCCCACATCCAGGTAGGTTTCAATCACTAGCTTAAAAGTTCCAGAACCTTGACAGATTTTGACAAACAAAAAAATACCAAATCACCCTAAAATCTAATGAATTCCTGTTTATCTGCAGCTAGGACTTGAGAAAATCATTCTAAGATAACCGACTGATACCCATATAAACAAAAACTTGTAGCAGCCTCACAAAGTTTGCATTTGATCAATTTCTTTACAGTGATAATCATTATATAAAGTATTCACCACAAATGTGCATGATTCAATGCAAAACATTCCTTGAGCAGCATTTTAGCAAGAGAGAAAGCAAAAGCTGATAAGAAACTGACCTGATGCCCCCACCACCAGCAGGTCCATTTGTATATAGAGCAGTGAATTCTTTGGTGAATTGAACCGCATGATCCTTCTGCCCAAAAATTCCATCCATCCGTAATCTGATATCTTCACAAGCCCTCCATGACAACGGATTTTTATCGGTGCTGGTTGTCTTCAAGCTATCGAATCCAATTATATAAGAAAGTATATGTTGGGTTGCTCCGGGGAATACTTCTTCCATCCACGACCTAACCTAATTATACATGATAAAGGGAAGGAGAGATTACTACTTCTAAACAAAATGTTAATCCAAAAGTAGTTGGACTTGGATTCAACTATCTAAGATGTTTCAAGTAGTCTATTTTTCTTTAAAAAAAAAATTATATGCCAAAAGTTAAGGATCTTGAATATTCAAGTAGTCTCTTCAAACAGATATTTGTGTTTTCTACTAAGAAACTGAAATAACTCTTCAAGCAAAGAGTCAACATTAATACTATCACTCTGCACCATCAAATCAATTAAACCATCACATGTTCCAATCAAAAGAAGAAAATCATCACATGTTAATGCAAAGGCCAAGTAGCCTACCAAGAATTCAGCAGCTTTAGCACGTTTAACACATTCTTGTCCACCATAGGATATCTCACCCCATCCCTTCCATCCACGGTCCTGAAAACTAGAAATTAGAAGATTAGGAAACATACAAGCCAAAAACATAGAAAATGCCTTATGTCTAGATTTTGAATAACAAATGTTCATAAATACTGAAATAGCAGCAAAACATATCTGAATAGTGCTAAAACAACCAACACATGGTCACAAAACATTCGACATAAACAGAATTTGGATATTTATAAGAATATTTCATCCATTTTTCTATCAAAATGATACAAAGTGCTAAAGAATAAAGTCAGTTATATTCTTCTCATCAGTCACGAAAACTGTCTTTTATCAGGACAATGAAACAAACTTGTCTCACTAAAATTCTGCTTAATAAAATCATAACTCTGCAATGACAATGGAAAATTAAATACGCTGAAAAGTTTTCAAGATAAAATAGAAATTTAGAGACAAGCAGACTAATTAGATCAAACAGTGGAGGTTAGTATATGCAGAACTTAAGCATCATATATAACACCCTCACCCCCAATCGCCACCCCCTCCCTCTCTCTCTCTCTTTCACCGCACACACAAAATAATGAAATCAGGTTACTCAGAAACAGAAGCTATCACCCTAAGAAACCATAGCATGCACAGTAACCAACTGCCTAACTCCAGTCTGTAGTTTGACCCAAAAGAGTGGAGTTACAGGAGAGCTTGCAAGCAGAAAAAGTGATACTTGTGGAAGCTGGACCTTTGCTTTTCTCTATGTTATACATAATTGAAGTTAAATGATGCATTTACAAAGTTACCTGTGGAACCAACCGCAAGAGTTTATTAGGCACTGAAACAGAGGAGGGTTTTGCTCCAGCACATAGAACTTTATGGCTTGATAATGACTGGAATGAAACATGTTGAAGGTCCAATATCTGCATTGAGAAAGAAGTCAACTTTTCCTTCCTTTTTTTAATACCTTTTTCCACCATTAATATCATCATTACAATTAGAAGTTCTCGGTATGCAAATGACTTACCACATCAGGGGTGACATAAGCACCCGGATCCCCAATCTCATAGAGAAGCTGTTGAGCGCAAGTACTAAAATTTAAAACCCCACCACTACCTTCTGCCTTTGCCACACAAACTTTTCCATCGTAACCGATTTCAGCATAAGGAAGTGACAAATCAAGGAGCTGTTGAAAAGATATCTCTCGATATTTGTCTCCTGCAACAGAGATATCAGAAAACAACAGATGTCTCAAATTTATTAAATCAGGCTTCTATCTTCATGAGGCTCTAGATGAGCTGTTATAGAGCTAAATTGAATATTAGAAAGCCCACCTGGATGCATGAAGTATCCCCCTGTAAGTTGACAACCACACTCTAGAAGATGACCCGCCAGAGATCCCTGTGCTAGCTGCTTCAGGTCATCCCAATTCCAACCTAATTCGTAAACCTAATCAGAAACCAGTTGGATCATTTAAGTTGACCTGTGAAAGAAGTATAAGTGCATCACCATAGACAGGAAGCAAGCAATCAGTAACATAAACTATAATATCAAACCTATAAACTCTCAAGTAGAACTTTGAAAAACAGAATTTGATCATTTAAAGCATTTTGTATAATTGACCATGAGCTGCTTCAATTGTTTGAAATCAGAAAATGTACAACAATATAAACAAGCACAGAGATGCAAAGATTGTAACAGTCATTCACAACTGAAAAAAGGCTTCAGACTGTCACTAAGTCTCAGAAAGTGGGGGAAAAACAGGGATGTGATAACCTTTCATACCATTGGTGCTAAAAATAAGGCAGCATCAGCTATCCGTGATGTAATAATAACATTTGGCTGGTACTGTTCCAGACATTCAACAATGGGAGCTGCACCCAGATATGTGCTGATACCCTTAACCAACCAAACCATAAGGTGAGTTAGCTTTATAAGTGGTTAAAGAAAAACAAGAACAGGTACCATTTACTCTAAACAAAATTCTTCTTTTGCCAGTGCACAGACAAATAAAATCAGGTAGTTACATAAAGGAGATAATACATAGAAGTGAATTATCATTCCTAAATGTTTGCGTGCAAATGTTACAAAAATGCAGTTACGGACATCGATTCTAATGGAATATAACCACAAGGGTACCAGATTCTTACACCTTCCACTATATATGATTTCTCAGCTGAGGATCCTGTACCTGAGTATATACAACAATAATTCCATAAGAGTTCTGTGTAAACATAAAAAGAAAGAAACGCAAACAAACAAGTAAAGAAATAAACAAAAATGTACACAGGTAATAAATGCCCATGATTGAAATAAACATTGCAAGATCAATGTATAAGCCATAATTTATATAGAATCTCTAATACCTAATTCTCTGACAGAAACCTCATGAGCCACAGCAACAGAGACATTGTGCCCCAGGATAGTGGCTATTTCTATAACCTTCTCCTGAGCACCAAGTGGATCCACTGCCCAGAAAAAGAGACATTTCAACAAATAAGGAACACAAAAGTAATGGAAATTGGAAAAGATATATATATCAAACTTGAGGAATTATACTTGCACCCATATTGGTAATGATACACGTCCCTCTCTCCACCGCCAATGGTAAGAGCAAACGCATCCACTCTGAGACTGATACATCATTGTAAAAAGTCGAAGTCAAACATTGAAAAAATCAAAACAAAAAACAAGAAGAAGAAAGTAACAGAAAGAGACATACTGCGAGAATCATAACCATCGCCACCAGATAACATAACCTGAAAACGATCAGCGAGAGTGCGTTCGGCTAAGCATTCAAGTACAAGATAATTGAGTTGTTGAACTCTCTGAAGCAACTTGAGAGCCGCCATTGGCCTGTCACCTCCGAATCCAGCTCCGCATCCAATGTAAACCTTGTCTCTTCTCTTTTTAGGGTTTATTCTCTGCAAATTCAACAACATTTATAGACTGAAATTTAGTACTAGGATCGAGAAATTCAACTAGACAGGAGGGAAGAGAGAAACTTAACTGGCTTGATCACGCAGTCATGAATCTCATCGCCGTCTTGATTTTCCATTGGCTTCTTCAATCACTATTCACTCAACATTAACAAGTGATTCAATATTCTGGTCTGGTCTGGTCTGACTCTCTCCAATTAAGTAAGAAAATAAAGATTTAATGACGATCTAAAATGGCTCCATTATGACGCAGCATCTTTATCCATTACTGCTTCAACACGACGTCGCTTCCTGTTGGTTTTGCACCACCTGAAAGTTAAAGACTTGAAAATTGTGAAGAAGTATTGCAATTACATAAAACAGTTTTATTGTATCGGAAGAAATTTAAACTGCAACTTACATTATCTGCAGCAATGAAACCAATAGTATGAACCTTTTGAAAGCGCAATACGCAAGCAGAATATTTATTTAGATCCAATTGAATGGTTTAGATCCGACAAGCAGAATATTTAGATCCAATTGAATGGTTTCGATCCGACTATTCTAAACAGATGTTGTACGAAACCCGTTTTGTAACACCATGTCTTCACAAATGTTTTTAACGTTTGACCCGCAACGAATCTCGTTTTTGATTAGTGTCAACAATTGCATCCTCGTATACGAGCAACCATGTCTTGTATACTGCTTCATCCTCATGTGATCGTTGGTTCTTGTAACTTTCCATTGTATTTCTTTACCTTGATGATAAATTTTATTGTATCGGTGTAATATCTTTTAGTGTGGGAGGTAGTACATTTATAGGGAAAGTAGGTGTCAGACTGAATAAACTTGTCCCATCATTTGGTGTGTAACAATATGATGGTAGAACGTACGCATCTTGACTGTAGTCAGTTGGTGTAAATATGGGCCGGTCCGTTTGGCCTGCCAAGGAAGGCAGGCCGTGTCTAGCACGGTCCATAATTACAGGCCATGTCGGGCCTCCAACTGAGGCACGCCGTGCCGCCCCGGCTCGGCACGTCTGGCCGGTGTGCTAGGCCCGACCGTCGGTACGGTGGGTCCAGTTATATATATATATATAAATTATATTATTAATATTTAAAAAAAAAAAAAAAAAAGTGGGTCGGCCCGTTTGGCCCGCCTAGCTGGGCAAACGGGCCAGCACGGCCTGCCATGGTCATGCCCACGTGCCGTGCCGGGCCCTGTTTTCCAAAACAGGCCGGGCCTGGCACGGCACGCCCAATGGGCATGGTGTGTCAGGCCCGGCCTGTATAGGAACACAAGCCCGGCAGGCCATGCCCAAACAGGCCGAGACGGCCCAAACTTACAACTCTAGTTGAGTGTAGTCATGTGAACTTTCATATTCATAGTTGCAGTAGTAGTTGTTATCAATTAAAGAATATATGTAAGTAAAAACATATAGTTTATGCTTTCTTATATATCACATGAATGCAAAGGGCTCATATTGCACCTCGTCTCTGTAGAATATACGATAGAGGGATAAATAATAAATTACGATCAGATTTAATGGAACATATTTAGAGAAATTATGGTAATGAGTCATAATACAACTATTAATATAACATGTTTAATTTTTTATTTTTAAATAAAATGTTATTTTATTATGTGACAAGTCTAATATTCATAATTCAAGTCTAGTAAAATTAATGTTTTCATTCAAATTATTTTAATTTCATTAAAATAAAGTTTTATAATTGAAATTAAAATTATTTATATTTTTTTCATTATATATATATAATTTTTGAAATTAATAATAATATATTTAAATTATAATAATTTAAATATATATACTAAATTTATTTATATTTTTTCATTATATATATAATTATTGAAATTAATAATTTAAATATATATATTAAATTTATTTATATTTTTTCATTATATATAATTATTAATAATTATATATTTAAATTAAAATAATTTATATATATATATATTAAATTTATTTATATATTTTTATTATATATATAATTATTGAAATTAAATATATATAGTTTTTGTACTGTCAGTTCGTCCTGATATAAAATATATGAGGGTGAAGATTGTGGACCACAGATTATAGAGAAGTTTTGACAAGTTTATACATTTTGAGTCAAAGTATATAAATCTAATGGACTACATTCTTCGTCCTAATATATTTTATATCAGAACGAACTAACGATAGAAAAATTATATATATATATATCCAACCCAGTTGGAAGGTATCAGGAACTCAACTCCAATCATTAGGCAAGACCTAAATAGAGTTCCAAGTTTGGAATCCAATTTGGATCTAGTGGAGTGTAGTCGTATAGTCCACATTTGGGTCTTCTTTTACCATCGTGGATTTGTGGTGTCTATAATATCCAAATAATAATGGATCTATTAATTTGGGTCTCTTTTATTCACCATCGTAGATGCTCTAATCAAGATACCAGAGTCTACAGCTCTATTTTCACGTGGGAATGGTCCTAGTTTGTGACTTGTGATCCAAGTTACAACACTGATAGTGATAGGTTTGAACAAAGTTTAAATTTTAATTTTTTTTCCATGTAGAAAACCCATGTATTAGTGTCTTAGTTTGGTATTGCTTCCCCAGCTGTTTTTAGGGTCAAAAGTGATTCTGGACCTCAGACAGAGTGTTTGGTAAAATCATGGGGAAGTGCTTTTGGTCACTTTTAGCTTCTCCCAACTGAGTTTTTGAGAAGCTACAAATACATTCTTTTAGATTTTGGTTTCTACTTTTAGAAAACGGGCTACAGTGATATTAAATGAAATTTTACTAACTTTCCAACTTTGTCCTTGCCTTTAACGAAATTTAACAAAAAAAATTGGGTTCATATTTTTGTACCAAAAAAAATGTTTCCATAATTAATTCAATAAAGTAAAATAAAAATGAAATAAAAAATAAAGTAGAATAAAATAAAGAAATAAAAAAATATGACTAATTAATTAAATAAAGTAGAATAAAAAATAGGGCTAATTAATTCAATAAAATACCATAATTATATAACACTCAACACTAAATACAAATAAACAAGAAAAATATAAAATATATCAAATTAGTACCATTTAGATGTCTTTGTCCTTTTAGTAATTTTATACACTCACAACACTTTTTATATCAGTTTACCAAACACATTGAAATTGCTTTTTGTTCTCACAGCATTTTTGAAAATCAGTTTACCAAACACTCAGCTGATTCTTCCCACAGCAATTCCAAAAGCAATTCCAAAAGCAATTCCCCCCACAGTAATTTCAGAAGCACTTCTCCCCACAGCACAGCAATGCCAAACTGAGCCACGGTAACTTTTGGCTTATGTGGAAAAACAAAAATTTCAAAAGATTTTCTTCCTCTTGATAATATGAGATTATCAACATGTGCAATTGATTTATGGTCTAACATAAATTAAAAGAACAATAAACAAATAAAAATACAGATAATGTACAACTTTTTCATAACTACAAACTCATTTGATCTCCTCAATCATAATCTTGCTCCTGGGTTCTGCTTTACTCTCCATTTTCACATAACCTTTACTGTCCCCATAATCTGTGAACGGAATTTTTTCCGCCCTTAAGATGGTTGCTGAGGAAGACCAAGCTTCCCTCGGTTGCTCGTGAACCCAACACATAATGAAATAAATCTTCCTCTCGGCAAGCTTTAGTTTGCTCCGGATTTCTGACTTCCTCAACTTTCTCGTCTTGTCCGACTTCAAATCCTTCTCCCCAGCCCAAATCAGTCTCTGGAGATCACACAGTGAGCATACTAAAGCTGAACTTCCAAGAGAAAGCAGACTTACTACATCATCAATGATAGCCAATCCAAATTTCAACCCACCCATGTGTTTGTAAGACGAGCAAGTTTGTTCCAAGCAATAAGACAGAGCTTCGCGAATAGTTTCAGGCTGCTCTCCTTGACCCAAGACAGAAGATACACTCAAAACCATCATTGCTGAGCCTCGGGCATCTGATTTCCAATCTCCATTGTAGACGCGTAGTGTAAAACAGTAGCTATATATAATGTCAACCAAGTGAACAGCTAACAGTGGAGATGGCTCTGTAGAACTAAGCTTGCTAACTGGGGGTAATGAGGTTTCAGGGCCAGGTGGAATCTCACTGGATTCATTACTTTCAAGGTCTTCATCTGACGGTACAGATGCTTCTTGCTTGGGAACAGGTTGGACAAGTTGGGTTCCTTGCTTGCTGAGAGAGATTGTTCTAGCAGAAGGCTTCAGCCACCAAGGTTCCCATGGCTCTATCATCTTGCTCAGTTCTCCAGATGCAACGGCTCTTTGAAACAATTTCTTCTCATCTGCAGACAAATCATCAAAATTAACTTGTCCACCTGCATAGGGCAAAGAAAAGACAACTAATATCAGCTTTAGGTAAACAAAATGAGTCCAGGGAACACACACATACTCCTGTAAACATACCATTCAATCTCACCCCATCTACAACCTAAGGAATGCAGTAATCTGTTTATTTGGCAACATAAATCAAAACAAAGTGACAAGAAAGTAATTGAATGGCAGGATTTGCAAGAACTAAAGAAAGATACTAAGATAGTGGAACATACCAGATAAAACCTTTTGGATTGTCTCCTCCGATAGAGTTGATTCTGCCACAAACCAAGAGTAGTACTCAGTAAGAACCCATTCCAAGCAATTGGAGTTAACTATGGCATATGAAAATATGACTATACCAAGTACCAACACACTCAAGAACTAAATAATATCATACATAAATAAAATAAAAGGACATATCAAACTTAAGACTGGTTACTTTTTTTTATTTATAAAAAATGAATTACTTTTATATGTTTCAAATATAAGGACTTCTATTTGAACAGACTCTTCCTCAAAACAGGACAAGCTTCACAAGGAACTAAACCGATAAGAGGTACAACTATCAATCAAACAAAAGACAGTCTGAGTGAGCATATAAGGAAATGCAGTAAACATTTGATTGAAATTCATCAAAAATATAGTAGTAGAGTCCCAATAGCCACTCTTTCTCGCTTAAGGCTCTTCATAAAAGACAGCAGAAGAGAAAATATTCATCCATCCAAATGAACTGAGGAATGATAATACTTTTGAAGTAACAAAAAGAGCAGTTATAACATACCATCCTCATCCATGACATCCACTTCCTCTTCCGAATGGAATCGTTTCAATATGTCCAGCATTTTTTGTTTAGTTTGATCATCAGATTGCATTTGCCGCATCCCATCAACTACATTTTCTCGCATGAAGGATTCAGTACAACGGATACTATGAGACTATTAAGAGAAAACAAAAAGAAAAATAAAGAAGCAAAGAAAGGGAATTAGTAAATAATCACAAACATGACACAATAATTAAATTTTACATGCTTGAAAAATTTAAAGACCACTGAGATAACCCATGATGAGAGTTATAAATGATCTTCTATCTCACCTTTGTCGTACAAAATATAACAAAGTACAATCCTAATATACCAGGCTAGTAAAAGTTGGTAGAATTTCTCATAGACATTTGCAGAAACAAATCAAGCCTATAGCTGATTGATTAGTACTGAGAACTACATAGCTATTTAGTTTAGAACACAAATATATTTAACCACCATTTTCACAAATTTATCATCACATTTTCAAATTTCTGGTATTTCCAACTACAATTCCTGCCTACCTGGTAGCACTTAAGTGAACAATATCGGGAATTACATCGAGGGCAAGTATACTGTGAAAATTGCTTCTGGCACCTGCATGAAGAAAAATCAATTATAACCAATACTAACAAGAAGAAAAAGAAAACATAAAACAAAATGGAATAATATACAAACTCACGAAGAACTATGAAAGATAGACGATATTCAATGTTAAACACTGTTATTTGTTTTTAAAATCAAATGCACTGAAAACTCAAGAACCAAGCATGAATTCTACAAATCAACATCGACTCAATAAATCAACTAAAACGTCATTAAATCAATATCTATCGATATATAAATAGATAAATAAATAAATAACAAGGTGGAGGTAAAGAGGAGAACGTACACGCGGCAGATTATCTGAGAAGGAGGATTCAAAAGGGACGACGAACTGGAAGTTTTTTCTGACGTGAGGATTGAATCAGCCATATCTCCAAGTAACACTAGCTGTTAGGGTTTCTCACTCAGATGATTCGATTGTCGTTAAAAGTTTCTGATTCAAAAATGATTCGATTATCAAATTCGAAAGGTTTTTGGGTTTTGGAGGTTTTTTTTTTTTTTTGAAGTCTCGACGGTTCGGTTCCAGATTAACCGACGGGGTGATACTTTGCTTTTAAAAACCTGATTCGGTTAGGGTCGGGTACTGACCATTTACTGGGCCTAATGGGTCGAATTACGTTTGGGAGAGACACTAAGGTTGGCCTAATACGTTGTCGTTTGGAACACCTTCAAAATGGCCTTCTTCTCCCTTTTTTTTTTTTTTTTGAAAATGGACTTCTTCTTAATAAATGTGTTATTCATTTTCGTTTAATCCACTTTTTTCGAGAATTTTGTGTTCATTTCCATTTTGTTTATTGAAATGACCGTACCATAATAACATTCTCGAGTTTGCTTAAACTATTACATATTGAGATGTTTAAATTTGAATTATTTGAATTTTTAGTATTATTAAAACAATTGTTAGACGAAATCATGACAAATCAAGACCAAGTCCACTCCTTTATTTAAGTTTTTCAGTTCTGTAATAACTTTTAGTTTCCATTTGTTACGTTTGTTAATTAGTTTCCTACTTTTATGTATATTTTAAATTTAAATCTCTCTTATAATCTGTCTATTTATTATACAATCATTGAATGAATACCAAAAAGTTCAAATTCATTTTACTTTTTCTTCTTTAGTGCTCACCATATTCACATGGTCTCAAAGCAATAAAATCATATATTTTTTAATTCATTTTTTTTTTCTGTTTTTTTCACCATGTCTAATGAAAATTCTACCACCAACATCACACCACCATCATTATCTCCACAGTCATCAACATCTACGAAAACATATCCTTATGCAGTCGTGCAGTGACGATGGCACTTCGTGCAAAAAGCAAGCTAAGTTTTATTGATGGGTCACTTCCAATTCCAAAGGAGAAAGGTGTTATTTTCTACTAGGAACGATGTAATGATTTGGTCGGCAATTGGATTCTTAATTTAGTCTCACCTGAGATTAGTCCAAGTATCTTATATGCTGAAACTGCGACACAAATTTGGACAGATCTTAAGATCGATTTTATCAATCAAATGCTCCTAAGATTTATCAATTGAAACAATCAATCTCAATCTCTGCTCTCAAGCAGGAAGGTATGTCTGTTTTATTATATTTTACACAACTCAAATCCTTATTGGACGAACTCAATTCCATTGTTTGTGTCACTCCATGTATCTGTGGTAATGCTAAAAGCATTATTGATCAGCAAAATCAAGATAGTGCCATGGAGTTTCTTCAAGGACTCCATGATGGTTTTTTAGCTATTCATAGTCAAATTCTCTTAATGGAGTCGTTCCTTTCAATTCAACGTATCTACAATTTGGTAGGTCAAGAAGAAAAACAATGGAAGATTAATATTCGAACAACTCCTACCATTGATTCGGCAGCGCTTCAGGCGTCTAAACCACCTTTACGGCATTCGGGAAAGTGTCAACATCCTTTTTGTGAACATTGTAACAAGCATGGTCATACTCTTGATACATGTAGGAAAAAAAACGGTTTAAAACGCAACGGAAGCGTGAAAAAAAAAATTAGGGTTTGCGTATAAATAAATAAAAATCCCTTTTATGCAACGAGAACCTTAACCCTATATTAATTGATGTATATAAAAAGTGTCGTACATTTTTCTCATGACGATTGAACAAGCGCCGAATTAATTCCGCAAGATCTTCCAATCCAATCACGAACGTGAATCACCTAGGAGTATGGACTCCCTTTCTTTGAATTGTATACCTAATGATGGAGACAAACAAAAAATTTTCTTTGTTAGTTACAAATATCCTCCAAGAGAAAAATAAAAAACGTTCGGTCACTTGTGGATTATCAATCAATTTGATTGAAACTCGTGTGAACCTTTATTCGATGTTGTACACAAAACCCTTTTGATGTAAAGGATACTAGTATACTATCGAAAACAAAAACGTTCCCCTTTTTTCTCTTCTTGGCTGATTCACATATTGTTGCTTAGAGTTGATCGAATTTTGTTTAGAGTAAAAACCAATTTTTTTCTCCCTCAAAACTCTCTCTTGCTTGGCCGAAATCTCTCTTTAGAAAGTCTCAAGCTTGGCCGAAATTAATTCTTGCAATTAATTGTATGTTGGCCGAATTTCAAACACATATATATAGGATGATTAATCATCTCCTAAGAAGGATTTACTTGGTTGGCAAGAATCCTTTTCTTAGGTGGATTTATTTGGTAGTTAAGAATCCTTATCTAAAAGGAATTCTATCATCCTCTTATATATACATAGCTGGCCAAAATCATAGGATATGTATTAGGAAACTTAATTCTTTTCCTAAGAAGAATTTACTTGGGTGTTAAGAATCCTTTCCTTAGGTATAATTACTTGGTGGTTAAGAATCCTTTTCAAAAAAGAATTCTATCATACACCAAGACTCCTAATCTAATTCAATAGTGTGTTTGTAACCATATTAAAGACTTCCTAATTTGATTAGATAAATAACTCATTTTATTTATCTACTTATCGAATATAGTCTTTAATATTAATTATACTACTAATAATAATTAATTAATCAACAAATTAATTAATTTCCATTTAATTAAATAATAAAATAAAAATAATATAATTTAAGTTATTCTTAATAGCCTTACCGCCCAACACATGTATATGTGCCATATATTATTTTTCTTATTTTATTAAATCCATTGGACTTTAATAAAAAGTTCACATGTGAACTAAACCTATTCTTTCAAAAATAAACAAGTTCACATGCTTTAATACAATTCTAGATGGACCCCTAAATTGATCCGGTATAATATATCAAGTGATCCATGCAAGTTCGTGTGGATTGGGGATCTTGGCGGGCTATCTAAATTTAAGTTCCAATAGACACAACCCAATCACAATCAACAAATGATTCACTTAGGTTCGATCTATTTAATTTTAGTTCATTCCACTAAAGAACTATAATTGAACTCTTAAATAAAGATAGAATAAGTTGATGTTACTCATTCATACACTAGACAACCTTATTGGAGAAAGTGTATCATCGTGAAGAATACCAGTAATCGCCAAGAGCTCATAGACCTCTTATAGCTCTCAAAGTTACCATGTTTATTCATATGACCATATTTTGAACTTGAATATTTTGACTAGTCCAGAAATCATGTTTCAATAGACACTATTGAAAACTTAACATTAAGATTTAATATCCAATACCTCAAAACATCCATATGATGGTATTCTACTATCATTCAATAAATGGAGTCACGATGTCTATATCTATAAATGAAGTCCTCTATCAATTCACAAATGACTACCACCAAACTATCGAGGATAGACTATGCTATATAATCGTACTCATTGGTAGCTCAAATGATAACACTTGCAACCATAAGTCCATAATTTATCTCAGGATTGAGATAGACTCTCTGATTGTCTTCAAATGAAAACCTTTATTCATTGACGGTTCTAGATTAAGTATTTCATTTTGATCATATTCAATGTACCCAGTGCACTATATTCTTTTTCCCAAAGACACCACACTTTGATGATTTTAGACTCATCATAACACATTTGATCTCACTCAAATGATAGCAAAAGAATCTACAACTTTGACAAGATAAAGGGGACCCAACCTTTTATCCTAATTTGTGAATATTATTCAAGACTAACTAAAGAATTGTGTCTACCTCATACATATCTAGATGTATGAACAATTCTTCTTTTCTCATGGTCTTTTGACCTTATGGTTATTTACTTTTGAAAATTATTATAATTAAACTATAAATACTATAAGATTTGTTAAACTAAAAATCACTTTATTAATATGAAAAGATTGTCAAATACATTATTATACTCTTGCTATTGAGCATAATCTTAACACATGCTACCAGATTCATGGCTTCCCAGATAAGCAGGTGAAGAAATCAGAGCCATCTTCATCCACTTCCGCTACTTTTGCTAGTCAATTAACAACTGAAGAATACAACAAGCTTCTTGAACTTCTATCCAAAGAGAAATCTGGTGGATCATCAGTTCATTTGGCAGGTACAACTCTCACTTGTTTATCCTCTTGTTGGATTTGATTCAGGTGCTTCTAATCATATATGTATATCTCTTTCATTTTTTTCTTCATATTCTACTATTCATAAAAGTATGTCTGTTCAATTGTCTGATGGTTCTCATGCGCATGTGACACACATAGGCACAGATCATTGTTCACCATCACTTATTCTCACAAATGTTTTTCACATTCCATCTTTTAAATTCAATCTGTTATCTATTTCACAATTAACAAATTCAACAAATTGTGATGTATTCTTTTCATCTTCTGAATGTATATTTCAAGACCGAACAATGAAGAAGTACTCAAAATGGTCTTTTTTACCTAGATGCGGATTTAGTTTTTAATTATGTATTTTCTTTCAAGCATTGTAATAAATTTGACCTATGGCATTCTCGCCTTGGTCATCCATCTAGGTCTCGTTTTGATTTCATTATAAAGAGTTTTCCAAGTATTATTGCAAATAAAGAATTTGTTTGTGATGTATGTACGTGTGCTAAACAACCGTGTCTTTCTTTTCCTCAAAGATCATCGTGTTCTTCTCATAGTTTTGAATTAATTCATGTTAACATTTGGGGTTCTTTTTCTATCCCTTCCAAAAATGGATCATGTTTTTTTTTAACTGTTGTTGATGATTATTCAAGGTGTACTTGGATTTATTTAATGAAACATAAATCTGAAACCTTCAACATGTTAATTCATTTTTTTAATCAAATCAATCGTCAATTCAACACAAAAATTTATCGTATCAACTCTGGTAATGGGAACATTTTTCTTCCTCAACTTCAAACCATTCGTTCAGACAATGGTACTGAGTTTCTTTCTAAACAATTTAAAAAATGGTTTCATGAAAATGGAGTTATTCACCAACGTAGTTGCGTTGTGACTTCTCAACAGAATGGTGTTGTAGAACGTAAGCATCGGCATTTGGTTGATGTTGTTAGAGCTCTACGATTTCAAGCAAACTTGCCTCTTTCCTTTTGGGTTGAATGTATTCTCACTGCCGCCTTTCTTATTAACAAACTTCCAACTCCGATCCTTAAATATAAATCACCTCATCAAGTTTTACTTGGAACCGTTCCTTCGTATTCATCCCTTCGAGTTTTCGGATGTTTATGTTTTGCTAAAAATATGAATATTTAACATAAGTTTGATAAGTGAGTCAAACATGGTATTTTTGTTGGTTATCCATACGGTCAAAAGGGATATCGCATATATGATTTCAAAACTCATCAAATCTATGTTTCTCGTGATGTTGTATTTAATGAGTCGATTTTTCCATATCAAGATCTTCCATCTCCATCATTAAAAAATTCAATTACCATTACTCCAATTAATGATGATGGAACTTTTGATTACACCACACCATCGATTGTTCCCACTGATACTTCTTCTAGTGATTCTATCTCTCATAATCTAGTTGATTATTCCAATGATTCTCCAAAGTCTATTTCAACGTCTTCTCAGCTTGATGACACAACCAATTCTCCACATATTTATGAGGACACTCCATCTAATAATTCTCCTTCTATGACACCTAGTCCTCAGCTTGATAACTCATCCATTTCTCCACCTACTTTCGAGGACACTCATTCTACTAATTCTCCTTCCATGGCACTTGGTTCTAAAATTATTAATCATTCTTAACGAATTCGTCGCCCACCAGTACATCAAAAGGATTATATTTGTAATCATATTTCACATTCCACTGATTTTCCACTAGCCAATTATTTTTCTTTGTCCCATCTAAGTCATTCTCATCGTGTTTTTCTAACAAATATCATTGAACATCAAGAACCACACTCTTATTCTCAAGCCATGAAATCTGTAGAATGGCATGATGCCATGGCCAAAGAAATTAAGGCTCTTGAATCAAATAACACTTGGTCTTTATATTCACTTCCCAAAGGAAAATCGCCCATTGGTTGTAAATGTTGGGGTTTATACCCTAAAGATGTAATTTGTAAATGGATTTATGAAATAAATAAAAGAAAATGTTCAATTCATTCATGTTGTGTTGTTTATTTTATAACTTGTGCATATATTTAACATCCAAGATTGCCGGATGTAATCTCGAACTGTATATATGAGTGTCATATACAGATGGATACAGTAAGAGACGTACAATCTAAAGAGTCCATAGATATCAAATAAAGCTGGATACTTTATTTGTGGTTAATCTATAGCCGCAGTCCATTCCGTAATATACAATGATTCTATCCTGAATTATTCATATGAGATATGGGAATGGAGGCACCTTGTATGATGTGATCATATAGGACCGGGTCATGATCTATATGAATCTCTCACCAATATCCGTTTACCGATGAGATTCATATATATCGACTAACGATGGCTATATGTGGGTGATCTTAATCATGAGTGTCTTATTGACTCTTTCAGGTTAGATCGTGGTCTTTGATATACCATGGGTGAGGTCAGATGTTGTTTCCGATCAATATGCTCCGTATGTTGGGATTATGGTTTGGCTTGTGGCTGGGAAGGTTTGTACACAATAGTGGAATCCACTCCTTCTTGTA
Source organism: Dipteronia dyeriana (assembly GCA_032871835.1). NCBI lineage: Eukaryota > Viridiplantae > Streptophyta > Magnoliopsida > Sapindales > Sapindaceae > Dipteronia > Dipteronia dyeriana. The sequence continues at coordinate 100,029,240 of CM065299.1, forward strand.
AGAAGTAGATGGTTGTTCCCTTAAGGGTTGATTCGGGGCTTGGACAATATAAAAGCCCTCATAAATTCCGTAAGGAAATAGGATTTAATATCCATTAGAGAATCAATGGTACTTAAAGGATATATATGATTAGAGAGGTATAATGGACATTATGACTCAACTCTAATTATGAACTACTATGAAGGATCACACCATATGTAATAGCTATATCGATGGACACCAAGTTGTATCGGTCTGTGTAAAAGCGTCTACAGTTGAGAGAGTACAGCTTCGGGTTTTTAGTGGAATAACACCGGAGTTAATAATCAAAGAATATTAATTAAAGAGTTTAATTAATGATTCCGATGATTATTGAAGCTTAAAATACTGTGGGTCCATTAGGTCCCCTTGCTAGCCCGATTGATTTAGGTAACAAGGGTCACGGTTAATTAATTGAATTTTCCAATTAATTGTGTTACAAAAGTGACACGTATATATTCAAGAATTAATTGAATAATGAGATTATTTAATTAATTAATGTTAATAGTTAAATTAATTAAATAATTACATTATTTAATTATATTGATAATTATGATTTATTAATTAACTATTAATTGGAGGGTGTTAGTTGATATATGGATTTAGGTGAAGATAAAACAATAGGATTATTTTTATCTTACTAGATCATTTATCTAAGTATTTGAATTTAAATTTAAATTTAAAATACTTATTATCACTTTTAATATATTAGATATATTTGAAAAATATAATTAAAAGAAATATATCAATTAATAACACAAGAGATTGCATTTGATGCAAATTGGTATGTACATGAAACAGTAGTCAATTTTTTTTTTTGCATAGGATGCAAATACTTAATACATATATGATATATATTTGTAAGCAAGCAAACGGTATTTATTTATTTTTATATGGGACAGCAACAGTGATATATATATATATATATATATATATATATATATATATATATATATTTGTGTAAAAGCGAGAGCAAGTTATATATATATATATATATATATATATTTGTAAGAAGCAGTGCAAAGAGATTATATATATATATATATATATATATATATATATATATTCGTGAAAAACGAAGCAAGCTATAGATATATATATATATATATTGTTTCATGTTTTGTGTGTTTTTGAAACACATAGAAGAAAAAGTTTATTGAATTCTCTCTACATCCTCCATTCAAGTTCCTTAGATCGTGACGCACCCACACGCAGTTACCAGTCCCGGGAGATAGCGAGGAAGATCAAGTGGTTCAGACAGAAGCACATCGTAAAGTGAAGGAGTTTCCAAACGTTGGTAAGATTGGTTCAGACAGGAGCATATCAAAAAGTGAAGGAGCCTCCAAACGTTGGTAAGATTTTCTTCTTCTGATTTTTGTTGATTACAATTTCATGTATTTATATATTGTACTTATTAGTCCGAAAAATAATTACGATTCAAAGTTCACTGGTCCTAGATACAGATACGATCTGTATAAAAAAATTTAAAACTTAGTTCTGCTGCGTGACCGGTGTACCGGGGTCCCAACAGTAAATGGGTCTACAAAATTAAGTATCGATCTGATGGTTCAATTGAGAGATATAAAGATCGTTTAGTTGCCAAAGGTTATACTCAAGTTGAAGGAATCGATTATCATGATACCTTCGCACCTGTGACAAAATTAGTTATTGTTCGCCTTCTTCTCTCCATTGCTGCCATTAAAAATTGGTCCCTACATCAACTCGATGTTAATAATGCATTTCTCAAACGAGATCTCAATGAAGATGTTTATATGACACTTCCTTCCAGTTTCTCTCATAAAGGGGAAACTCGTGTATGCAAATTAAATAAATCTATATATGGTCTCAAACAGGCTTCTCATCAATGGTTCTTTAAATTCTCAACTACTCTTATTCACCGAGGTTTTCAACAATCTATTTCAGACTACAGTCTTTTTACATATATTCATGACCAGAATTCTATTTTTGTCCTCGTCTATGTCGATATTATTATCACTGGCAACAACGATGATGCCATCACTGTTTCCATAAAAGATCTCGGCAATCTTTCATATTTTTTAGGTATTGAAGTGTCTAGATCTAAACAAAGAATTTTTCTATGTAAAAGAAAATATACCCTTGACATCTTATTTGATTCTGGTATGACTGGTTCCCGACCATCTGACTTTCTTATGGGACAACATCTTCGTTTACGACCAAAAGATGATACTCCTCTTCCTGATCCGATAATCTATCGTCGACTGGTGGGTCGTCTTTTATATCTTACTGTAACACGACCAGATATTCAATATGTTGTAAACACACTTAGTCAATTCATGCAATTTCCTCATTCCACTCATCTTGGTGTTGCCTATCGGGTTCTTCGTTATCTTAAAGGTACTGTTGGTAAATGATTATTTCTTTCTGCATCTAGCTCTCTTACTTTTGTTGGATATGCTGTCTCTGACTGGGTTGGTTCTCCTACTTCTCGTCGATCTACCACTGGTAATTTTACCATGTTAGGTTCTAGTCCTATTTCTTGGAAAACCAAGAAAGTATAAACAACCAACTGTTTCTCATTCTTTTGCAGAAGCATAATATCGTTCTCTTATTGCGCTTACTTTTGAGCTGCAATGCTTAAAATATCTTCTTTCAGATCTTGGTTTCAACCATTCACAACCTATTGTAGTTCATCGTGATAGCACAACTGCTATTCACATTGCTGAAAATCCTATTTTTCACGAACGCACCATATATGTTGAGATTGATTGTCATTTTGTTTGAGAAAAAAATTCAAGGAGGTCTCATTGCTCCTTCCTACCTACGTTCTAGCGACTAGTTGGCAGACATTTTTACCAAACCACTTAGAGGTGATGCTTATCACAGACTGCTTCGCAAGTTGGGTGTTCTTGATATTTCAATCCCAACTCCAACTTGAGGGGGGGTGTTGGATGAAATCATGACAAATCAAGACCAAGTCCACTCATTTATTTTAGGTATTTTAGTTCTGTAACAACTTTTAGTTTCCATTTGTTGTGTTTGTTAATTAGTTTCTTACTTTTATGTATATTTTAAATTTAAATCTCTCTTGTAATCTACATATTTATTGTACAATCATTGAATGAATACCAAGTAGTTCAATTTCATTTTACTTCTTCTCCTTTCGTGCTCACCATATTTAGAACAATCTTCTACTTGTTATTTAATATAAAAATAATCAACGATTTAAATAATGTTATGCTAAAATTAGTTCTTTTTAGTTTATAAATCATATAAAATAAAAATACATAACTATGGGTGGGCATTAAGTTTCGAACCGAACCGAACCAAACCAAAAAAGGGTGTTCGGTTCGGTTCATAGAATCATTTCGGTTTAAACCGGTTTAAAAAATTAAAAACCGAAAAGTTTTCGGTTCAAACCGGTTTAAACCGCCTATAAAACAAAAAAAAAAACCCTAACCTTTTCTAACCTATTCTACATTTCTACTTCTCTCGTTTCTACTTCTTTCTCTCTACACGCATACGCTCAATCAACAACCCTAACCTCTTCTGCCCAACATCGATCTGCTCTCTTCTCCTAAACACCGATCAACATCGACTCTTTTCGACCCAACATCGATCTGATCTGCTCTATGTCGATCAACTCTCCTCTGCCCAAGGTTCATCACTTTCTCTTCCTTGTTTTTCTAATTTTCTTCTTGTTTTTCTAATTTTCTTATTGTCTTCTCGTATGATCTGCTATCCTTCATCTCCAGCAAAAGCTTCACTGATCTACTTCTTCTTCAACTCGCTGGATCTGCTTATTTTTCAACTCGCCGAATTTGCATCTTATTCAACTCGCTGAATCTGCTTTTCTTTCTTGATTTGGTTAACAAAAGTTAGCCTTGGTCTCTCTTTAATTTCAACTCTGTTTTCGTCTTTAATTTGTTTTTGTTAATGTTTTCTAGGGTGTTTGGTTGAGATTGAACTATTAGCTAGGGTGTTTGGGTGTTTGGTTCAGAGATGCAACTTATCAATTTTTTTAATAAAATTTTGATTTTTAAGTGAAAGATCTAATAACAATACCTGAACAACATGGTGGTTGTTAATGTTTTCTAGGGTGTTTGGTTGAGATTGAACTATTAGCTAGGGTGTTTGGGTGTTTGGTTCAGAGATGCAACTTATCAATTTTTTTAATAAAATTTTGATTTTTAAGTGAAAGATCGAATAACAGTACCTGAACAACATGGTGGTCTACTGGTCTTTATGATTGATCAAACAATAAGAACAAAGAGCATGGCCCATAAAGTCCAAACAGAACATGTTGCATTCACTTTTGTTGGACTCGCCGTGAACTGAACAGGGTACAAAATAGTTGGCTTTCAACATTGGTTTCAACCACGGAGGACCCGTGGAGGTTGTTGTTTTGGTTTTATACTCTTGTTGTTCTTACCTCTTTGACTATTTGATTGATATAATTTGCAGTTAAAAAAAAAATAGTACATATGGTCAAGCTACCTACTTTAATTAATTGATTCATATGGAATTTTAATTATGATGTTCACTCTATATCTATCATCATGATATTAATACTTGAAGATTCTTGAATCTTTAGGTCAGATATGGGTTATCTCCTTTCTGCAATCTTGGAATGAGATATAAATTTTTGAAGATACTTGAATCCTTTGATTTGGAGTTTGGATTACTTATTTTTGTTGACTAGTTGTAATTTTAATTTGTAGTTATTTTATTTGTAATTTTAATTTGAAGTTTGGGTTATTTATTTTTGGATGTATTATTATGTAATGGACTACTGTTATTAACTTTTATTTTGTAGATTGTAGTTTGAAATGTATTAATTTTTTTATTTTTTTTTGGAATGTATTTGTTAGTTGCTTAGGTAGGTTTGATTTGGGGTGTTTTTTTGTCTTCAGGCTATTCAAATGGTAAAACTTAGGCCCCGTCCTGCAATTGTTTTTCAGTTTGTTTTCGTTTTTATTTTTCAAAAACAATTTCGAAAACGTGTTCGTTTACCGTTTTTCATTTTATTTAAAAAAAAAAAAACCAGTGTTAAAAGTGAAACATTTGAAAAACATAAAATACCTGTTTTTCGTTTTTGTTTTTGTTTTTCACTTTTGTTATATAAAAAAAAATATTTTTTTTAAACTATTAATTGTACTATTATGCGTTTCATATGGTTAGGATAAGACGGGACACGATTTTTAAATGACCAAAGTGCCCATATATATATATATTCCAGAATAATTTATTTCCAACTAGAACTCAAAGCATTCATGCAATAATATATATATATATATATTATAATATTATATATTTTATGCATATATAATATTATAATATAGTTTATATATATTATGTATATATAGTATATATTTATATAATATATATAATATTATAATGTTATATATATAAATAAAAATATAAAATATTTTATATATACAGTTATATTTTTATTATATAGAATATATATATATATATATATATATATATATATATATTGTAATTATTTATTTATAATATAAGAGTTTAGTTTTGATTAATTCATTTTTTGATATTTTTTTTGAATTAATTTTTGATGTGTTACTTTTGTTTAATTTAAAAATTACAATACAAAAATTATATTGGTTAATTATGTAATCAATTTTTGATAGTTTTCGGTTAACCTATCAGACGCGTTTTTCTCGTTTTCATTTTCAAAATACAGTTTTCAATATATGCTACCAGACACATTTTCGGAATTCGAAACTGAAACCTAAAACGTTGTTTTCATTTTCATTTTTATTTTCGAAAAATAACAACTGAAAAACGCTTACAGGACGGACCCTTAGTATTCAAAAACCTATTAAATTTAAAAACACTGATTAAGCTCATCAGACCCATTAGGCCCAAAACCGAAATGAACCGAATCGATTAAAATCAGTTCAGTTCGGTTTGGTTACCATATCTTATTCGGTTTAAACCGGTTTAATTTTGGGTGAACCGAAATATTTTCGGTTCAGTTCGATTTTATCTAAAACCGAAGCGAACCGAAGCGAACCGCGTCCACCATAACATAACAATTAATAATTACAACAAAATAGTTATAAATCTCAAATTATTTGTGTTAAGATGTTTTTAACCTTTTATCATAATAAAAATAAATAAATAATTTAACACTTTATATTAAGATATTCAAATAAAATATTTCTCTATGGGCTCTAGATTCTAGAAATGTCCAACTGAAAAATCAGCTTTAGTTGTGTGGGCCCAATTGAAAAGCCCAGTTAATTGGGGCACGTTGCCACGTTGCGTGACATGAGCTGGTGGGTCCCGATATAGATGGTAGTTATCTTCGATGAATTGATGACTTGTCCATCTTCTAGATTGAGCAGTGGAGACGTCGGACCTCTACTTTTAACGCGTGACGAACACGCATCAATCAGCATTGTCTAAGCGGGAGACTCTCCCAACTGTGAAAACGTCATTGGGCAGCAAAAACATCTGAACCGTTGGTTCTTCAGCTTCAAAATCACTACTTTTTTGGTCTACTAAACTCGTGATTCTGCTAGATAAGCCCTAGTTCACTGTATTTCTTAGAAAGATTATCAATGTCACGAGGTAATTATTTTACACATTCTTGTTTGAAAAGTTAGTTAATGCTCTGTATGGTTGCTGAGAAATGTATGGACTTTTTTTTCAAACGTTAAAGAATGTTAATGATATCATGCTTTTTAGTTGTTTTTAGTTATGTAGAATTGAACATTTTAGAAGCTAGTAATGCTCATTTGCTTTTAAGTTATTGGAATTCTGATGTTCTGTTGTTGAATTTTGTAATTCAATTTTTTTGTTCTAGTGATTGATGGGTTAGATATTGAATTGATGTTTTGTTTGAGAACATGTTAATGAAACGCTGAGCAAAACAAAATCCTTGTGCATTGTTGTTGTTAGAGATTTTCCCTAGCTTGGGAATACTGAATTTAGCATACATTAGAAACTTCTTGTTTGATTTTAATCTGCGATGTAGGTATTAGAGGTATTTGATTTTGCATTGAGTAATTCTTAGATGAAATACGAGGCAATCTTCTCGTTTTGTAACATCTCAATCGAAAGAATAGGAAGTTTGTTTTCTTTTTAATCCATTGGATATCTCGTTACTAATTCTAAATTGGGTGTGAAAAGAACTGAATATTTATTTTCTTTATATGCAGGAATGCAGTGAATGAAGCATCCTCATACAAAATTTTGAGTTTCTTCGATTGATGAGATGACTAGCCTATCTCTGGTTGCTGGAAGTTGTGGAAGAGGAAGAAGAGGAGGTGACAATCGGGGTGCTGAATTGGGGTTTCACTATTTTTTTGGCAACGATTTGCTAGCGAGCCATTTGGTTACCGATTCATTAAGAAGGGTAAATGGGCATTGGGGAAAGGGTTTGCAAGGTTCAAGGAATGGAAGTGGGAACAAGCTCCGTGTCGCTGTGAGGCTTAAAAAGTGGAATAAGCATGACTATCCTTGGCCAGATGATATTGATCCAAATATCAGTAGTGGATACTTGCGTTACCTATCTGAATTCAAGCCTCTAACTGAGAAGCCAAAACCAGTGACTCTTCCATTTGAGAAGCCACTCGTTGATCTGGAGAAGAAGATTATTGAGGTAAATTGTTCTGTTTTCTTAGTAAATGGCATTGCATATTTAGAGTAACTTCATATGATCAAAATGTTCCTTAAATATCTCAATTGACATAGAGCTAAGAAAATTATGGTCTTTGAGGATTCTCGAATAGCCAAAGTGAAGAAAATATTGTCATATTTGCACAATTTGTTGATTTAGCTCATTTAATACCACTGTAATTCAAAAACGCCGTCTCTAAGCTAGCCCGTTAATTACCTTAGGCTGCATTAAGTCGGAAATGATTACTTAACCACTCATTGCTTGACATGTGAGGCATTTACAAGTTGCTAAACTCAGACCTGAGGACTCTCTTTGTATATTATTTTGTTTAATTCAATATCTCTAGTGCAGGTACGTAGAATGGCTGATGATACTGGTCTTGATTTTAGCGATCAAATTGAAGCTCTAGAAAACAAGTATCAACAGGTAAATTTTATGAGTTATACCATTACATAGTCTTGCTTTTTCATTAATTATTGTTTCAGGTATTGTATGCGTTCATTTGTATATAGTTTCTGGTCGAAGTTCTTTCATTAAACTATCATAAGTAATGAAATGAAAGTTTTACAAATGCCATGATATCAATGCAAACAAAATTATGGTAATTTTGCTAACTTGTCTGACAGGTACTCAATCATAGGTTTACATTATCTTTGCAGATTGCAATCGGTACTATTGGATCTTTTTTTCTTAACATTATGTACTTACGATTCTAAATTATTTGTGTTTAGGCCTTGAAAGATTTGTACACACATTTGACACCCATTCAACGTCTAACTATTGCCCGGCATCCCAACAGACCAACGGTTCTTGATCACATACTAAATATCACAGAGAAAGTATGTATCTAATTACTTGCATCACTTCATGCATATTTTTTCTAACACTCTGAGAAGTATATTTCTAACTCCATTTTATTTATTTTATAGTGGGTGGAACTCCATGGAGATCGTGCAGGCTATGATGATCCTGCTATTGTGACTGGTATTGGGAACATGAATGGTAAGAGCTACATGTTTATAGGCCATCAGAAAGGTAGGAACACGAAGGAGAACATTTTTCGCAACTTTGCCATGCCGACTCCTCATGGGTATGTTTCGAGGATCTTTCATTGAGATAAGTGGGAGCTTTCATTTGCATTGGACTCTTAAGATTTCTATTACTGAGCATTCTTGATGCTTTTGCCTTTTTTTTAGTTTATTTTGGTTCATGGTACTTGAAAAGTGCCTGCCGGTTACTTCTCAGCACTGACCACCTTTGCTTTCTCTGTTAACAGCTATAGGAAGGCCTTGCGCATGATGAAATATGCTGATCATCATGGGTTTCCAATCATAACATTTGTTGACACTCCCGGAGCCTTTGCTGATCTCAAATCTGAAGAACTTGGACAAGTATGCATGCATTCGCCCTTCATCCATCACAAATTATTTTATCTTTGATGCCACATTATCTATCCATTCTTAACGACTTATTCCTTACTTTGTTCTCTTTATGCAGGGTGAAGCCATAGCCAAGAATCTGAGGACTATGTTTGGCCTCAAAGTGCCAATAGTAACAGTGGTAACCGGTGAAGGTGGCTCCGGAGGAGCTCTTGCAATTGCTTGTGCCAATAAATTGTTTATGCTGGAGAACTCAGCTTTCTATGTTGCCAGGTGCTAATTGTTCTTTTCATTTTCTCCTTTATTTTATCATAATATTTTACAAATCGGAAAGTTAATGGAATAATAGTAGGTAAAGCATTTATCTCAAAAGGTTAGATTGTTAAATATATGTAAGTTTATAAAGGTTCTTCACATATTAACTCTAGAGTAGTTTGAAAGTCTAATTCCTCGTGGCCAAATATCCTTTCCAAGACTAATCCTGTAGTATTTGCTTCTTGTGGCTCCATTTCTTTAACCAGTCCTGAAGCATGTGCTGCAATATTGTGGAAATCATCCCAGCAGGCTCCTAAGGTATATGATTGATTTGCTTAACCAAAAGAAAAAACGATTAATCTAATAGTTGAGATTATTCAAAGAGTGAACAATGTTTGTTAATAAGAACGTTGCTTGAAAATTGTTTAGGCAGCTGAAAAACTGAAGATAACAGCTCAAGAACATTACAGGCTTAAAATTGCTGATGGTATTATCCCTGTAAGCACTTTGATCTTTTACATTGGTTTCCTGTGTTCTAATTTGTTAGTTTGGGGATCTTTCTTCTCTATCGTATTATAATTATCGATAAACTCTGGTCATATGTTGAGATCCATTGTTACTGGTAATGCTGCTACAATTTACAGGAACCTCTTGGCGGTGCACACTCAGATCCTGTGTGGACTTCCCAACAAATTAAACTTGCAATCACTCAGGCCATTGAGGTAGGTGATGCTTACATATCATGTAAAACTAGCAAAGAATTTGAGCAGTGAAGATATATTCTGGTTGTAAAATTCTTCCAAATGTTTATGCATCATGTCACTCTCATAAAAGGAGTCAATTCCGAATATAGAACCTTTTTTTTCTCTCTTAAAAATAATTTCTTTTTGATGCTTTAATGGGAATTCATTATTTAGAATATATTTCCTTTTAATGTTTTTTGTGTGCCCATGCATTTTTGGTATATTGATTTCCTAGTCATCTACCACTGATAGTAATACTAAAATGAACATAGGAACTGACAAAAATGGATACAGAAGAGTTACTCCGCCATAGAATGCTCAAGTTCCGGTCACTTGGGGGTTTCCAGGAAGGTGTTCCGGTGGATCCACAAAGGAAACGCAACATGAAGCCTTCTGAAGTCAACGTGCTAAAGGTTGCCGACATAGAGTCAGACCTAGAGAGCTTAAAGGAAAAGATTCTGAAAGCAAAGTTGCCATCCGATCCAACTACTACTCAAGCAATTGAAAAACTGAGGCAAGATGTGGATGATGAGATTACCGAGGCATTCATTTCGATGGCTTTGCATGAGAAGCTTGAGTCAGTTAAGTTGGCAATATCTAAAGCCCCAAGTGATCAACCTCTTGATCATAATCTAAAAGAAAAGGTGGATAAAATCATGCAAGAATTCAATCGTAAAATATCGCATCCAGGGGCCTATCTTGGTTTAAAACAGAAGCTTGAAAAGCTAAACACAATTAACAAGCTGATAGAGTTGAAAGAGAAAAGTGAGAAGCTGAAAGCAGAAATTAATGAAAAAGTTCCTGCAGAAGTTAAGGAAAAAATGAAGCTTTTGAAGAATGCTCAGGAAAAACTATTGAATGGGGATTCACTAGATGAGGATTTGGTCGAGGAAGTAGCAGAAGCTAAGCAGCAGCTGATTGACGTACTGAAATCAGCTAACTTGCAGATTGTCGGGGTGACAAAAAGAACGATAGCAAATTCGAGTCCTCCTCCTCCAGAGTTGCAAGAAAAGATTGTCAATGCAAACAAAGAAATCCACAAAGAAATTGAAAGGGTGATAAGCTCATCAAAAGGTATTAGTACCAAAATCGAGGAGTTGAAAGAAGCAATAAGAGATGGTTCAAGTCCGGAAAATGTAGAAAAAATGGAAGCAGAGATCAAGGAAGAAATTGTAGCTGCTTTGAATAGTGAAGCATTGAAAGAGAAAGTTGAGAATTTACAAGTGGAATTGTCATCTTTCATGGAAACAACCATTGAAGAAGATAACAAAGTCCCAACTGATAATGGAAGATGGTGAACTACCATCACTTACCACTTAGTTTTTTTCAAAAGAGATGTGAAAAAATAAAAATATAAAGATTTATGATGTTGTAATTTAATTATTATGCTGTTTAATGTCACTTCAACATGATTGGGTATTTTTCTGTTGTATTGTTGTCTCTTGTATTGTACTCATAATCCACAATTTTTTTTTTGAAATAAAGATGCTTTTGGTTGTCTTTTTATCCTCACTGAAAGTTGATGGAATGTAATGTTGACTGTTGATCCAGAATTGAACATTATTGAATCCAAAATATCTTTTTAATTTTTTTTATATATTTATATTTTTGTTTGGACAATTCACCATAAGCATATTTACCTAATAATTTTTAAAAATAAAATATAAATAAATAAATAAATAATGTAACCAATGACAAGGCTACAACCGTTACGCAAAAAGCAATCAATAATGATCTGTTTCTGGCCCTTTTATAAAGTGGAATATGAATTACTATCCCCATACTTTTGATAATTAATATTTGTATCCCCCCAAAGATTTTAAAATATTTTCCGGAATTGTCTTGACTTCACCTTCATTGTCAAACATGCCCTCTAAAGGCAATACTAGTTAAATCACTCCTGTAATCATTTGTGTGTGTGTGTCTTTGCCAAGCTTAAATGTTGACTTATATGAAGCTCACAATCTCACATCACAAAAATATGTTCATATGTATAGAAAACATTAGATTTTACAAGTTTTGAACTATCCTAATTTGATTTTTTTAACAAATTTAATTTAATATTCAAGTTGTAATTATTAAATAATTAACCTAAATGCCTTTATATTAGTTTGCATGTTGACTACAAAACTATTTCCTTATATTCATTCATTGATTTTTGATTATGCTGACAATAAATAGTAAATATAAGGGAATCGGATGAGAGATTGACACTTGGAGAATACCATCTCTGAATCAACAATAATATCACTGGCATTGGATTAGAGGACGATTTCCCTCAATGGATAACAATTAAATGGTGTGATCAACCATTGTGGATGGATCACTCATCTAAAGCTACTCAATCCATCGAGAGACACATCAAATGCAGAGCTATAAGAAGGTGACGTCAGAGATAAAGTTAAAGAAATATGTCATCTCAAAAGCATACAAAACGACGACAAGTGTCCCCAGATCCACGATGAAGTTGGCATCACAACAATTAATGAATAATATATTAATACAAACACTTCAAGTTGGTAAATCATATAAGTAATCTTCAATTCAGTTAAACTCTTAATTTCTATTTCGAGTTCTATCAAAACCTCGTATTTGATAGAGGGTGTTCATCAACATCCTAGTTGACTACCTTAATTGTTCGATCTTTGACTTTTGTAGGGTTTTCAAAGGATTAAGATATGTTGATTTCATCATCCGAACGTCAATTATCGTTTGTAATCCTATATGATTTTTTAACCATCATCGGATTAAACACACATTTGTATTATATATAGTAAGATATCTAATTCTAAATTAGAATTTATATATATATATATATATATATATATATATTATCGTGTAAAATGTGGATATATTTCACTAAGTGTTATAAAAACTAGATATCCAAGATACGCATGTAGGATTCGAACCGTTGATCTGAGAATGATTTGTCCAAGCTTCAAACTTGTTCATCTACCAATTGAGCTACGCTCCTGATGGGGTCACATATCCCTTTTCCAATTCTCAAATTTTCAATTATATTTATTTTAATAAATATACCAAGTCAAAACAACACTGAAGTGATCTCTATTGAAAATAAACATATAAAAAAGGAAATAAATAAAAAAAAACAAACAGAATTAGGTCGGTGGGTTTCGATAATATTTAAAAGAAGTTGGCCATTTGAGCAAATTATCAAGCTATCTATTGACGCCCTAAGTACGGTTTGTGTTGTGTGTCATTCTTCAGTTTTGCTACCCAAAAAAGCAAAAACATTTTTTATATATGTATAAAAAAAAAACCATGAATCGACCATCTTCTTCATCTGTCTTCTCTCCTAATCTTAATTTCTCAAACAAATCAAGAAACTTTTGAATTTCAGTCACTTCTCATCCTTCAAGAATCACACCATTTTCGATTCTCTTCTTCAGATCTGTGCATACCGCCCCCGATTTCCCCAAAATTTACGATCTAACCGTCCCGACAACCAACCCTAGCTTTCTTCCTTCGTGATACGCCGTCGTTTTACCTAACTTTTTTGTTTTTACGGTTTTGTCACTCGCTCGCTATCTAACCCTAGAGAGTCTCCAATTTTTTTCGAATCGATTAGTGTTAGTGTAGAACTAGTTTGTTGTTGTTGTTAGTTTTTTTTTTTTTGATTCTGTGAACGCGGCGGTGATGAGTAATAGTAGAGGGAGGTATCCGCCGGGGATCGGTGGTGGTCGAGGCGGCTTCAACGCCGCGAACCCTAGCTTCCAGTCGAATCGTCCTCAGCAACAACAGTACGTGCAGCGGAGTATGGTCCCGAACCACCAGCAGCAACAGTATCTTCAACATCAGCAACAACAGCAACATCATCAACATCAACAACATCAACAACAACAGCAGCAGTGGCTGAGGAGGAACCATTTTCCTGGCGCGGATTCGTCTGCCGTTGACGAGGTCGAGAAGACCGTACAGTCCGAAGCGGCCGTCGACTCGAGGTTTGTCTACGTGTTGATTGAGTTTCTTGAAATTGTTGTTTGTAGAGAAATATTATTTTCGTTGTTGGCTTTATATTGTGATTTGTGGATGATTGTTGCTTCGTCATTATGGACTGTTACTGAGTGAGTGTGAAGAAATTAAAAGATGGAATGATTTGTGATTCTTTTGGTGGGTGTTTTTTCTGCTTCATAGTGATGATTGAATTGGCTATCTTGACTTGGAAAGAAATTGGAAGACATCTGTGCTGCATTTGTATTGCTTTGATATTCATTGATACATTAGAAGGACATTGAATGGATAAAATGGTTGGTTGTTAGTATAGTAATCAGTGAGATAACTGTCACTGGATTGTCCATAAGTGGGTCTATTATTGAGCCATTTTTAATTAAAGATAATTAGAACGGTAATATACTCGTCTTCTTATATTACAAAGGAATTTGCTAGTGTCAGTCACGACTCGCGAGTGATACTCACTCACTAATTGTGTGACAGGTGCCCGTTGTTTTAGATTATATTACAAAATCATCTTCTTATATTACAAAAGGAATTTGCTAGCAACTGGCGTCAATCGCGATTTATCACTCTTGCATTAATCGTATGACACGTGCCCATTGTTTTAGATTATATTACAAAACTACCATTGATAAAAACCCACTCTTCGTATTTATTTTACCTATTAGGCTATTACCCAAATGGACACTTCTTTGAAAAATAAAAGTTACCCAAATGGACACATCCATTTTGGAAGTGGCGACTGGTACACCCGCTGGATTAGCGAGTGTACTAAGCACTCCTGTTATTACAAATACATCTGTGTGTTTACACTTCTGAGCCACTTCAAACCTATTGTAGTTTAAACAGTGACATTTGATGCTTTCTCTTCACATTTGTTCTTTATTCTTGGTTTTGAAGCTTGATTTTTTGTCAATGTGGCATGTATGTTTGTCTGTGAGTTTGTGTATCCCTCAGTTTAATGCATTGTTCAACTGTACTGGTTGAGCAGCAAAGTAGGATATTGGGATACAGGGTTCTGTTATGTTTTTGCTAGTAGGTTTGTGGAAATGGTGTTTCTTTGCAAATTCCTTTTTTTGGCCTTGCATTTTTTTTCCTACTATTTATGTCAAAACTATAATCTGAAAATTTTCATTTTTTTCCCCTCTTATTAGTTCACAAGATTGGAAGGCAAGGCTAAAGATACCAGCACCTGATACTCGCTACAGGACTGAGGTATGGCTGTAAATGATGTTTTATGTACTGGTGTGATGTAATGGTGTCCACGGTTCGGTTTCGGTTCCGTGGAAAGGCCGAACCGTAACTGTAACCGTAATGGGACGGTTTCGGATCCGGCGGTTTTTCGGTTCGGTTTCGGTTTCGGTTTTTTTTTTTAAAAAAAAAATATAAGCTGCCACGTGTCAGCATTTCATTGGTTTTTTATATATATATTTCAAAACCGCCGGTTTTTGGACGGTTTTTAAGATTCCATAACCGTAACCGTAACCGAACCGCCGGGAACCGGTTTTGTAACCGACGGTTTCGGTTTCCAGAGGACGGTTTCGAACGGTTTAACCGAACCGTGGACACCTCTAGTGTGATGTACTGGTGTGATGATTATTAGCATTATGTTCTTAAGACAAGTAATCTAAGGTGTAGATTTTAAAGGGCCTTTCCATCTTTCTCATGCTATCTCTACCCTTAAGCTTTCAGCCTTTCCTGCACTTTGTTTTCCTCCATTTGTTTTAGTTTCTCTCTCTCTCTCTTTCTCTCTCCCTTCAAGGGGGGGGGGGGGGGGGGGTGGGTTAAAGTGTTGTTTTAAAATATTGACACGTAGCTGAAGGAAGAATTTTGATATTGAATGTGATTGTGATTGACTTTATGTTCTAAATTGCATCGTTTTTTTTTTTGCTGTGAAATGTGTCAGTTATCTTCTTGCGTCAGGTCTCCTTATCAAATGTCTTTTTGGGGTTACAATGACCTTCAGTACATTATCTGAGATATGGCCTCGATTTTCACTGACCACTCTTTGTTTAATGACTGTTTATAATTCAACGGGATTAGTTACAATCAAGTTAGTTTCGTGGGCAAAAGAGATGTGCTTGACAGCATTTCTTTTTCTGCTATTTCGGTTTTGCTAGATAAATTGAGCTCCGAATATTATCAATTCAACTCCTGATCGAGTTAAATACCTTTCTTCATCAAAGTGGAGAAAAACAATCCCATTGCATCATTTCTGCTGATTCAGCACAACTGTTAGTTGCTTTTGTGTTTTTTATTTACTGTTTTTCCCTTTTCATAGTTGAATTATTTGCTGATACTTTTAGTATCTTTCATGTACACGTGAAGATATGAGTAGGTAAATATTATTCTAGCATCATACTTTGTAAATGGCAACAGCTAGTGCTCCTCGATTTACATAAATTAATATATTACATGTCACTTCAGTTAACTTGTGAAATTATCTTGTGTTTGGTTAGTTGCTATTTTTATAACACTTATTCTAGTTCTGATCCACTTGTTTCTTCCAGGATGTGACAGCAACAAAAGGAAATGAATTTGAGGACTATTTTCTGAAACGTGAGCTACTCATGGGAATTTATGAAAAAGGATTTGAAAGACCGTCTCCAATTCAAGAAGAAAGTATTCCTATTGCTTTAACTGGTAGCGATATTCTTGCTAGAGCTAAAAATGGTACTGGAAAGACGGCTGCATTTTGCATTCCTGCTTTGGAAAAAATTGACCAAGATAACAATGTGATTCAAGGTTTGTTCTCTGCCATTTGTCTACTTTGACTTGCATGTAATTTATAGGCCTATTCAATGATAACGAATATTTTGATGCTTAAGTTGCATGACTTTGTGTATAATAGCTTTTGCTACTTGTCTGTAATAGCTTTTTCCATCATACAACATGGACTACTTCTGTAATTGAGAGAGAAATTATGGCCGTGTCTGTTTTATTTATTTTAATGCAGTTGACCTTTATATGTGAACATGAATGTTTGTGGCAGTGAGTTGCGTAAGGTTAAATGATGCCATTTAGGCCCATTAGAAAGGTTGGATTATTTGCAGACAGAGAGAGCTCATCTTTAATCCCAATGGCAGTGTGCAGTAGTAGTCCTCTGTTTAGAGCTTATTGAACTAGAAAGTTGAAGGATATATTTAGCTATATTAAAAAGAATAGATCAACCTCATCTCTTTTAGCAAATTTTTGGATCCCAGCAGTAGGCCTCTCTTAAAAAAATTATCTTAAACTTAATTCTGTGTCAGTTTGTTGTTTAGTAATTACTTTTATTGCTTATATAGTACTGTTTATATTCTTTTGTATACTGGTGCAATGTTGTTTTAGAATACTTTCTTCACATAAATTATTGTTTTGAATTTGCAATGAAAAACAATTTTCAGTGTTCTATCTGTTTTAATTTTTTATTTATGTGATTGTTTTTTTTGCAGTTGTTATTCTTGTTCCAACACGAGAGTTGGCTCTTCAGACATCCCAAGTCTGTAAGGAACTTGGGAAGAATCTGAAAATTCAAGTCATGGTTACCACTGGTGGTACCAGTCTTAAGGATGATATCATGCGTTTGTATCAACCAGTCCATTTGCTTGTAGGAACTCCAGGAAGAATACTTGACCTTGCAAAAAAAGGTGTTTGCATTTTGAAAGATTGCTCAATGCTTGTTATGGATGAGGTAATACTTTATATTTAACATCTATTTCATTAATTTATCAGCGTTCCTGTTAACATTTTTATAAGAAAATTTGAAAAACATTTTGGAGAATGGGGAAGAGACATTATTGTCACTCACTCATTCTCTGATGGACGTGTAGCGATCCCGTGATGCTGTTCTTTTAATCCTGTAGATTCTGCTTGCATTTCGACAGTAAAACATTTTGTCTAATCTCTTGAAAAAATTTACTTTTTTGCACTGCACTTTTTTTCTCGTGCAAATTAATTGTAAACCCTCGGTCACAGAACCTTATTGACTTGAGGTATATTCAAGAAATCATATGATCAATATTGTGTTTTGTTGGGTTGGTCTGGGTATCTGTTTTAAGATATCAGGGTTTCAGCTTTTTAGTCATGGGAAGGAACAGAAGTATTCTTGTGCAGATTTAATTGTTTTTATTTGATCTGCTTTATTTCATTTTTGTGAGCTGCATGATCTAAATAATCTAATCTTACACATGTTTGTTTTTCAGGCTGATAAGCTTTTGTCACCGGAGTTTCAACCATCAGTAGAGCAGCTTATTCGCTTCCTGCCTGGAAATCGTCAGGTTTTGATGTTCTCAGCCACATTCCCTGTAACTGTCAAGGATTTTAAAGATAGATACTTACAAAAGCCATATGTTATTAACCTTATGGATGAGCTTACTCTTAAGGGTATTACTCAGTTTTATGCTTTTGTTGAAGAGAGACAGAAAGTCCACTGCCTAAACACACTTTTCTCAAAGGTTTGATCTCAATTTAATTGTTTAGTCATGTTTTCTTTTTACCTTTTGTTATGAATATGATATTATGATGTTTCTCAATTTCAGCTGCAAATAAACCAATCAATCATTTTCTGCAATTCGGTGAATCGAGTTGAACTCCTGGCCAAGAAAATTACAGAACTTGGCTACTCTTGTTTTTATATTCATGCAAAGATGCTGCAAGATCATCGCAACAGAGTATTTCATGACTTCCGCAATGGCGCATGCAGGAATCTTGTTTGCACAGGTACGTATCGATGCTTTTCTTCTTGCGTTATGATGTATATTTATTTTTGTATGTGTGCTTTCTTTCCTCATTTATTTGTCATATGGTATACCGAATTCTCACCCCCGCCTAATGAAATAAAAAATAGGGAATTTAAGAGTAACTGTTAAATTTCTTGAGACAATTAAAGGATGTAAGATTCCCAGTTATTTGAAATAACTTTCTGCTGATTGGTTTCATATAAATATGAACAATCTTGAGGTATTCAGTTTCGTTGTTTGATTGAAGCTTGAATTTGAGAAATTTGATCTCTAGCTTGTAATTATGCATATTATGTATTTGCCTTAGATAGTGACGATTCTATGACTTTTAATGTTTTGCTCACAATTGGATTCTCTGAGGGTTTAGAGACAATTTTGGTGTTTCATTTGCAGTTGAGGGAATGTGTGAATATGCTGTGGATTTTTTATTGTAATGATTCCAATGCTTGATGCAGATCTGTTTACGAGGGGTATAGACATCCAAGCAGTGAATGTTGTCATTAACTTTGATTTTCCCAAGAACTCCGAGACATATCTGCACAGAGTATGTCAACTTTATCCTTTATTTCTTTTTCAATGAAGATTTTGTCAGTTTCTCCTTGCAGCTCTTATGGATGTCTGCTTCAATACAGGTTGGTCGATCAGGGAGGTTTGGACATCTTGGGTTAGCTGTGAATTTGATCACTTATGAGGACCGCTTTAACTTGTATATTTCTTTTGCTTTCCTTCAATTTTATCTTTGTGGCCGTATGTTGCATTTCCTTTATTTGTTATATATGGGAACTTGTATTTTTTTTCTTTTGCTCTAATCTCTTTACGTATTTTACTCAAAACAGGTATAGGATTGAGCAAGAACTAGGGACTGAAATCAAGCAAATTCCTCCACATATTGATCAGGCAATTTACTGCCGGTAACTTGTGGTGGGAATCTTGCCATGTAGCCAATGGTGGTAACATGGTGAGTAATAGGAATTGACACTACAATATTTATTATTCATTTCTAAACTGGTTAACTGAAAATGTTTGATAAAGTGATGCTGTTATTGATGACTGTATTTGTTTGCTTGTTTATTAGGGTTCCTGTGGCTGTCGATTCAAGGCCTTTTAACTCTGCAGCCGAAGAAGTATTTGAAGTATTAGTTACTGTTGGTGGAAACTTTTTTGGAGCTGAGCTGTATGCATTTAACCGTGGAATTCATTTTTCTTTGTTTCTCGGTTTCAGAATTTCAGTAGTCCTAAATATTTAACAGGATTTGTAGGAGGGAGTTTTAGAATGGTTTATAAATCCCAGATAGAAGCTGGGTCCAGTTCTCATAGTTGCGATTGGTTTCGGTTTCGTTGATGGGCTGGGTTTGGTAACGTTGATGTTGGTATTCTAGTTTGATTCCTGCTGGACTTTGGAGGATGTACTTTGTGCAAAGAATTTGGTGTCTCCTTTTTTTTTCTTCTGTTCTAAAAAAAATTCTTTCTGTTGCGTTTACTTTTTTTTCCGTCCTAGGTAGATAATAAAAGAATCCAACTGAAACATATCCGTAATATTAGCCTCCTCATCACATGTGCGTCCAAATGTGCACCAGATTTTATATAATTGTTGGATCTCAAAGCTGCTTCCCTACTCTGGCTTTTTATGAGTCGATCATTAGTAACGCATTATTAGCTGTCATATTTGATGATGCCTGTCGTGCTATAGAACTGATTGTGTTGTGTAATTGTCGTACTAATTCATTTTTGCAGAAACCTTAACCTTATCCTTGTATTTTCATTGATGATCCTTGTACGGATAAAATGTTCTTGCAAGGGAAATGCAGTGCAGCTCTATTGTGGGCCAAAATTACATTTGCTATGCCTTGATGTCCATTACCCTGATCTGGGTTTTATGTTGTGGATTGGTTGCTATGTGGTGCAGTATAAGTATTAGGATAAATTAGTGGTTTGTATAATCAATCTCATCTTGCTTTTATATATATATATATATATATATATATGAATTGTTAAAAGATAAAGAGAAAAAATATATATATAATAATGGTTGGTAAAGAGTGTATAACAAAACAATGCTTTGAGCCCCTCGCACTGGTGTCAATAAATAACATATGTCCTAAATCATCGGTTGTAATTAAGGTTTTCCAGAGATGGTTTCAGGGATGCAGTGCTTTGTGTATGGGAGAAAAAAAGGACTTCTCTTATGCCTCTATATAGTCTCTACAGAGTAAATGTACTAGTGTGTGTATTCAATTCAGTCGCCGACATCATAAATGTATATTGGATTATAAGGAAAAAAGTAGTAGCAAATTTAATACTCACAAGAAACCTCTCAAGTCCATAATACTGGCATTACTGGGTGCCTTCTGGGGACATCCAAATGCACTTTTGCTCTCTTTTTTGTTTTTTTGTTTCCTTGTTTCTTTCGTGGGATGATACATGTTTGAGAATATATTAGGGCGTATGATACGTGGTGTATCATTTAACCTCAGGTAACTTACATAAAAATCTCGATCAAAATGATAAAATATGTGATCGATTATATTCTGCTAGATGAAAACCTAGGTGTCTCGATCTAAGTGTTCGTTTGGTTGAGTTTTCTATTGGTTCAAAACGTCTACGAACGTTTATATAAATTTTTTAAAGTTATTTGATTGGGTTTTTAAAAATATATATTTTTAATTGAGTAGAGACTAATAGAATTTAAACATCTGCTAGATAAAAAGTTCATAAAGAGGTACTTCTTTAAATAGATATTTAAAAAAAAAAATTCTACAAACCAAACAATAATAATTTTTTTTTCAAAACTCTATTCTTAATAGATCTACTGTAAATAGATTTTTTATCAATAAAAGTTTTTCAAAAACACAACAAAACAAACTCTAAATTCTTTACACTCATATATCGATAAAAACTAAGGTGTGTCGGTGTAAGTTCCACACACTCGTATATTGATGTATTGTGTTCAAATTCTACCTTTACCCCAAATCTCAAATTTGTATCGAAGGAAAAAAAAAAACTATGCTGGTGCTCTTATCTAGAATCCAGATACATTTATGAATCGTAGAATATCTCCTCATGTGGATCCCATGTGTTTTCATATCCTCATTCTTTCGATCTCTCTTGATGATAATTATGATATTGGTCTCTGTATAAAGTGAAGGTAGTATATTAAAGACTTTAATGAATGAAAGAATTTATATTAAAATAAATTCCTTCTTTTTTTCTTTTATTTTTTTATTACAATTTGAGATTTTTGTGAGATGAGAAAACAACTCAAACCCATAAAAATATCATTAATGTGAGTGAATGAAACCTTCAGGTGGGCAATCACATTTCTCTTAAAAACATAAATCAATGTTATCATTTTTTATAAAGCCTAAAAAGTCTACAACAATATTATTTCATTCAGGTGGGCAATCCCATTTCTCTTAAAAACATAAATCAATATCATCATTTTTTGTAAAGCTTAAAAAGTCTACAACAATATTACCAGGTGTTGTTGGTTTGTATTGTATTAGTTATTTAAAAGGTAAAATATATTAACAAACACTGTATTATATTATTATATTTTAATTATCTAATTCAACAAATATCGTATTAACTAATATATTATATTTGGGGGTATTAGGTTGTATAGTATTATAAAAAAACACTTCTTTTTTTCTTTGTTTTTCAACTGATATTGAATATTGAGGAAATATGTATTATTGATTATTGAGGAAATATGTATTATGTTGTTAATATTTTTTTTATAACTTTAAAATTATATAAGAAATATTTATTTTATTTATAAAAATACTATTTATTTAAATTTTTTGTTTCAATTAAAATAAATATTCATTGATTTTTACATAAAAATATTTATTGATTTATTCATGGTAAAGATATTTAAAATTAATTATTAACTATTTTTTTTAAATATTATATATTTATAATATAATAAAGTACAGTAAAGTCATACGAATAACTTAATATGATATAATACGGTACATCATCAAACACATTTGTATTAATGTTAATATAGTCCAGTACAATACAATACAATATAATACAATCCAATACGGTGTGTCAAACGAGCCCTACTAATGGTGTAAATATGGACTGGGCCGAAACAGGCCGGTCCGTCTGGCACGGGAGAGAGACGAGCCGTGCTTGGCACGACCTAATAAGGTGGCAGACCAGACCAATCCCGGCACGTATGCGGGCTGCGTGCCGGGCGATAGGGGCCAGGTCTGGCGGACCGGCCCGCCACGGCATGCGGAGCTGGCGTGTTGATCCCAACAGGTAGCACACCGGTCCGCCTTTTCGACCGTTTGAATTTTTTTAAAAAAAAAAAATTCCCTCCAACGGCTGAATTTTGAAATTCAGCCTTGGAGGCAAACAAATTACAAAAAGCCCCCTAAAGTCTTCTAATTAATATTTTAACCCACAATTCAAACTTTTCTATAAATACTTCCATCCATTTCATTTTTCATTCACTCTCTCTCATTCTCTCAAATATCAATCTCTACATTCTCCAATTCTCTACACATTTTCATTCAATTTCATTTTTACTCTCTCTAAAAATTTGTAATAATAATTTCCTATCTTATTCTCTAAATTTTCCACCAACATACCAAAGTTGAAAAGTACATTTGTCTTATTATTTTTGTTGAAACATTTTTTGTTAGTAAATTTATAATTTTATGTTTAGACTTTAGTTATTAATTATTTTTATTTTTATTTAGTTAGTAAGTTTATCATTTTATTTACATACTTAGTTGTTAATTTTAATATTATTGTTTAGTAAATTAAGATTTTTAAGTTTAGTATTAATTTTAAAAAAAAAATGTTAGTGAATTTATCAATTTAATTTGTATTAGTGAATTGTAATATTTTTTGTTAGTAAATTTATCAATTTAATTTGTATTAGTGATTTTTAATATTTTTTGTTAGAAAATTATGATTTTTATGTATAGTAGTTAATTTTAATATTTTTTGTTAGTATATTATGAATTTTAAGTGTAGTGGTTAATTTTAATATTTTTTGTTAGTATATTATGAATTTTAAGTGTAGTGGTTAATTTTAATATGTTTTGTTAGTAAATTATGATTTTTAGGTGCAGTATTAATTTTAATATTTTTTTTTAGTAAATTTATCAATTTAATTTGTATTACTGGATTTTAAAAATTTTTGTTAGTAAATTAAGATTTTTAAGTGTAGTATTAATTTTAATATTTTTTTGTTAGTAAATTTATCAATTTAATTTGTATTAGTGAATTTTAAAAAAAATTGTTAGTAAATTATGAATTTTAAGTGAAGTAATTAATTTTAATATTTTTTGTTAGTAAATTATGATTTTTAACTGTAGTATTAATTTAAATATTTTTTGTTAGTAAATTTATCAATTTAATTTGTATTAGTGAATTTTAAAATTTTTGTTAGTAAATTATGAATTTTAAGTGTATTAGTTAATACTTAATTGTAATATTTGTTATTAGTAGATTATTACTTTTATACGTAGTAATTTTATTTTATTTTTTTAGTAAATTTTGATTTTTAATATGACTATTAATGATTATAGTGTTCATATTTGTATTTCAGGAAATAGATCATAACTGGCAGCCTTATTTTCTGGATGTTTGAACATGTCGAATGATGAATTTTATCTTTTCGAACCGACCTAGATCCAAGCGAGACCTTTTGGTTCCAACGTTACACTAACATCACGTCCCAAAAGATTAACATCAAATGTCTGGTAGTGTTTCGACATTGTCGAAATGACACTTCCAGACGGGACAACCGGGCCCATAACTAAATATAAGTTTTGTCATAAGGACTATACCACAAGTAGGAAGAGAACCAATCATTTGAGAAGGTGCTCAAATTTATGTCTGCACATAGATAGGTAGACACTATAATTCATACACTACTACAACGGCACTTAGACGGGTCTGTTACGACATGACGGTACGACGTTGCGCACGCTAGAGACTGCTAGGCACGGTACATTGCACAAACTGATCAACCGATCAATGTCGGTGACAATGGTTTTTTTTTCATGAATTTTTCATATTTGCATTTAACCCTCAATTTGAAACTGTTTCTAGAACAACCACTAGAAACGATTTGATAAGATTGTTTGAAATCCAAAAAGATGACTTGATTGTTGATATACAACATTTAAGTGTCTCTGTTGCATTAACTTATGATATTTTGAACACATGTTCCAAACAGGACTATTTATGTGTCACATGATACTATTTAGATTCTGAATGGAGGATAACAAAAAGAATCATGGGTTTTCGTCCTATGGATTCTGCACATACCGTATAAAATATTTTTAATGTCATTCTTTCTGTTTTAGAAACTTATAAAATCACATATTGCATCCTTTCTATGATGTTAGATAATGCATATGCAAATAGTAGCTATATTGCATTGTTTTTTTTTTTTTTTTGTATTATTGATTTAGTCCATATGTTTTTTTCGATTGTTTATTTTTTACTCACTTATTCAATTTTCACTGGATTGGCCCTATGTTTTTCAAAACCATTCATTTTAGTCCTTCTGTAAGCCAAACGTTAGTCTGAACTAACGGAAAGCGGGGTATTTTGGTCATTTCCAAATATTTATATAATACTAATAAAATTAATATTATAAATAATGAAAAAAAAATATTTCACAAATAAAAAAACCATTCATTCAAAAAATAAAACAACCAAAACAAAATCAAATATAATCTTTCTAAGAACCATCATCCTGAGAACTATCATCAAACATCATCCAACTCACCAAATCTTCCTGAGAACCATTACCAAACATCCATTCTCCACAAACCAAATACATAATCAAAACACCACCACCAACCAATATCGGACCACCATCACCACCGGATCTACATTCCTTCATCATCACCACCGGACCACCATTACCAGATCGACGATGCGTCTTCTAGATTGACGATCTCCTCTGCTCCCCAGATCCATCGACGATTTCATCGGCTCCTAGATCGATCGACGATCTCCTCGGCTCATAAATCGATCGACGATCTCCTCGGCTCCTAAATCTATTGATGGTGTGAATCAAACACCAACAACTGGGTTCGATTTGATGATGGGAGGAGCGGCTAGGTTCGCGACGGTCACCGTTAGATGGAGAGACAGAATCAATAAGCTTCTTTTGGGTTTCATTTTTGTTGAATAGAGAGAGAGAGAGGTCGAGAAAGATAGGGATAGTGAGAGAGAGCGAGAAAGAGAGAGAGCGAGATGGAGATCATCGGTGGGTATCATTTTTGGTGTTTGGGTTTCATTGAGATCATCAGATGGAGATCATTAGAGAGAGAGAGAGATTGAATCAGTGGTTGGGTTTCATTTTTGTTGAAGATCTTGTTTGAATTTTAGTGAATTTTTTTTGGAGATCAACAGAAGATGATCTATATTCTTTTAAATTTTAATTATTATTTTTATTAGGTGGAGATCCTATCTGGATCTACACCTAATAAAAAAAAATTCTTAAATTTAGTTGTATGATTTGATGGGTTTGGGTTTTATGGGATGAAGATGTGGTGTGGTGGTTTGTTGATGGTGGGTGATTTGTGTGATGAATTTAAGGTGGGTTTTATTCCAGATTCAAGATGATTTTTTTTTACATATATATTAAGTTTTTTTTAACCATTTCTATAAATATTTATTATTTAATATTTTAATATTTTAAGTTAAATTGTAAAAATTGAAAAAGTTAAAGGGTGAAATGGTCATTTGATTTCAGTTAAGGGTAAAATGGTCAAATTTCTTTTTCTGTGACGGTTGACCGTCAAAATTCTTGTCAGAAGGATCAAAATGAGTGATTTTGAAAAATATAGGGTCCAATCCTGTGAAAATTGAATAAGTGAGTAAAAAAAAAAACAATCGAAAAAATGTATAGGGACTAAATCAATAATACCCCTTGTTTTTTACAAGAAATATCCCGAAAGATGGAGGTTATTTCTTCCATCAACGATATACATGTCATATCATAAATTTAGTTGTACATACTGGTTTAAAACATGTAAGCGACCAACTAGATCGCATCAGAGATGTCATTTCTTGGATTGACAGTTTTAATCATAGATTTTAAGAATTCAAAAGACACTATACATTAAACAGTCTCAAATCCCGACGATTCCAAACTGATATGCCGATAAGGTGGAGCTCTACCTGCTTAATGCTGAAAAAATATTTGGATTATGATACAACCATTACATGTTTTTATAACATGAAATTGACCGAAACTGGTCTTCCTGAAGCAAAAACACTTACCTTAGACGATTGATATGTGATAAGGGTTTTTGTTCAACTTTTAAAGATTTTTTACAATGTCACTGTAACTCTTTTCGGGGTCTATTACCCCACATCTTTCCAGACAATCCATTAGATAGTGGAAATGTTTGAAGCGTTAAACAGTTATAGGGAAGATGAACATCTAGGATCTGCAGTTGTTGCCATGGAGACAAAGTTGAAAAAATATTAGGTTAACATTCCTCTACTCTATGCCTTAAATGTTATAGTAGATCCTATGGTTAGAAGTTTTTCTTGAATTTATTGGTACTAATTTGACAATAGATTATTCAGAATAGGTTACTGACATTCGAAACAAGTTGTTCGTATTTATGAGGGCATGTTTGGCAACATTGACACCCACCAATCAGCAGAATCGGAGACAGAGCCGAAGCAAACAAGTTGGAGCCTTCTCAAACGGTGAAAAAAAGGACAAATTAGCAAGTACTTCTCCAGGGCAAAGATCTGGGCCATCTTCTTGTGCCGAACTGAATAGGTACCTTGGAGAACATTTCGATGTTGTCAAAGACAATGAAGAGTTTGATTTGTTGTTATGGTGGAAGACCTATACCTATAGGTATCCGATTAAGTCACACCTAGCACGTGACGTACTGGTTATCCCCATGTCCACGATGTCTTCAGAATAAGCATTCAGCACCAGTGGACGCATAATTGAACCAAGAAAAATTTGTTTATCTCCGGAGATGACAAAGGTATTAACATGTCTTCGGGATTGGAAGCATGCTGAAAACTGGTTACAAAACCAAACTGTAGATAATGAACTTATTCTAAATTTCAACAATCTATATGTTGATGAGCCTTCCGGTGATGGTCAGAACCAGACCTAGGTTATACTTTAACATGTAAAAAAAAGCTCGATCCCTCACAAAAAAGTTTGATCCCTTACAAAAAAGCTTGATCATGTAAAAAAAACTCGATCTTTAACGAAAAAAAAAAAATTGATCCTTAATAAAAAAAACACGATCATGTAAAAAAAAAACTCGATCCTTAACAAAATAAGCTCGATCATATAAAAAAAAAAACTCGATCATGTACAAAAAACTCAATCCCTTTTAAAA
Organism: Dipteronia dyeriana; assembly: GCA_032871835.1. Classification (NCBI taxonomy): domain Eukaryota; kingdom Viridiplantae; phylum Streptophyta; class Magnoliopsida; order Sapindales; family Sapindaceae; genus Dipteronia; species Dipteronia dyeriana. Next base: position 100,057,320 of record CM065299.1, read on the forward strand.
AAAGCTCGATCCCTCACAAAAAAGTTTGATCCCTTACAAAAAAAAACTCGATCTTGTAAAAGAAAAAAACTTGATCATTAACAAAAAAAGTTCGATAATAAAAAAAAACTCGATCCCTTATAAAATAAGCTTGATCATGTATAAAAAAAACTCGATCCCTTATAAAAAAAGATCGATCCCTTAAAAAAACTTGATCCTTTTGAAAAAGCTCGGAAATGTTTAAAAAAGTCTTAAAAACCTAGATATTCATCTTCGTATACACATAACAGATCAAATAAAAAAAAAGGTCTGGGGTCGCTGCCCCCAGCGATGGTGAGCTTGACCCCCGAATACATCTGCATAGCACCACTCCGTCGTCGTTCGAATAATGGTATGGGTTTCAATGAAACTTTCTTTCTCTACTTTATAACTCTGTCACTGTAAAATGAATGAAAAAATATGATGTGGAACAACTATTGGGGGTATTACTGTCCGTTCACCGTATTAGGTTTCTTTTAAATATAAGTTATTAAAACAGTAACAATGTTGAAATGCCACCTCTAAAAAGTGTCATTTATTTTTTGAACTAGGTTATACTCTTACATGTACATGTACTTGTAAGTTGTAATACGATTGCACTTTTTTTCTCTTACAAAGTTTTTATCCCACTAGGTTTTTTTATATAAGGTTTTTAATGAGGCAATCATGTAAATATGTAATACAGAATTCCATAAGTCAGAAACAAAAAAGTAATTCTTCATTTCATATTATCGTAACTTCATCTATATTTTATTTTTTGTAATACTTTATCTGTATTCAAATTTTCATTATTTTAGTGTTTTACCATAAAAAATAATAAATCTATCTAACTAAAAAATTTGGAACGAAAAATAAACACTTTATTTTTCATAATAATCAGTTAAGAGGATAAACAAATTGTATTGAAAATTACACTGATGTAATTGAATTGTTAATTTGATATTATGTATTTTAATTATGTATTTTCCCTAATCCCTAAAGTCTAAACCCAAAACCTAAAAAAATAAAAACAGTCTAGCCCGTGTGGCACACCGGCCGTGGCCTGCGTGGCTGCCTGGCACGTCACGTAGACGGTAGGTTCACGTGCCGTGCTAGACCCACGTTCTAAAGAACGTATCGGACTAGATCCGGGCCGAACTAAACTATAGTTCGTAGGGGTGGGAGCCAACCCGCCAACCCAACCCAACCCGACAACCCGACAACCCGATATTAATATTAAAAAATAAATTAAATAATTTTATTTGTTATTATATCTATTATGAAATCCCATCTTTTAAAATATTTAAAAAAATTTATAATGCATCATTTATAATATTATAAATGATAAATATGAATACATAATTTTAAATATTTTATACCATAAATATATATTACATTTATTAAAAACATGCAATTATATTGTTTTCGTCTTTTGTATTAATTGGCACATCCTTAATTATACTTTAAAATGTTTTTTTTCTTCCTTAGGTTTTGATTGTGAATTTGGTAGAAAAAGTGTAATAATTGTATATAAACTCAAACTACTATGTTGGTTGAAATAAATAATAGATTATCCAACTACAAGATATTCGTCGAAATGATTTTATTATAAAATTGATGGGAGACTTAGATGAAGATTTTCCAAGTTGGATAAATTGTTATATTTTTATTTTTTTAATTATGCAACAAATATTTAAACAAATTGTATTATATGTTGTCATTTGATTTTGATGCTTTTAAGAAATCTAAACTCAATGTGGTATGATATTTGGGTGAAAAATTATTTTAAATTTGAATTCAAATATATTTTTTCTATTGAACTTAAAAAACCCAACCCGATCAACCAAACTCGATCTAACCCGATAAATATTGGATTTGGTTAAAATTTACGTTGGGTTTGATTGGATCGGATAATTTTCAACCCAACCCAACCCAACCCAACCCAACCCAACCCAACTCGAAAACGTCCACCTCTAATAGTTCGGACCTGACACGACCGATTTTCAAAAACGGGTCTGGATAGGCCGGATCAATTGGGCTGGACCTGTCCATATTTTTACACCATTAAACCGTAAGTGGATTATGTAATGAAGCTGCCGGTGAAAAACCAAACATACTCTTACCCACACCCATATGTACCCGGCCATACCCATACACATACCTAGACATGACCACGGTTCGGTTCGAACCGTGAAATGAACCGTAACCATGTTAAATGAACCGTAATTGTAATCGGAACAGTGGTGCCGGTTTCAAAATCGTAACCGTAACCGTAACCGTATGACTGAAGGTTTGGTTCCGGTTCTCCTAAAAAAAAACAGTTCTGGAACCGACGGTTCGGTTTTGGTTCTGGAACCGCCAGTTCTATAAAATATTTTTATTTTTATTTGTTTTATTTTTTCTTAAGTAAAATTGTAAATAAAATAAAATAAAATAAAATAAAGTGAACCGAACCAGACGAACCGTCAAAACCAAAACCGAAATCAAAACCGAAACCGAAACCGGAACCGGAACCACCGGTCCATGGTTCCGATTTTGGTTTTAGTTCCGGTTCTAGTTCTAACTCAGTTCAAAACCGGAACCGACGGTTCGAAATCAGAATCGACGGTTTAAAACAGGAACCGTCGGTTTAAAATCGAAACCAACGGTTCGTAACCGAAATCAAAATCGAAATTAAAATCAAAATCAAAACCGAATCGAACCGAACCGTAATCATGACTACCATATCCAAGACCGACTTCTTCTAAATCTTCGGGAGGTTTTTTTTGTCTTTTTATTTATTTGCCATATTTATGAGTGAATTGACTGACCGGCCGGGCCATTGCAACAATTTGACATTTCTTTGACCAAATCTTTTTTCACCCTTTTCCCTTTTCACTCACCAAAACAAAATTAGTGTACAAAACCTTTTTTTTTGGGATCAAGAGACCATATTAGATACAACAAATTTGACACGCGCCAACATCTTATCGCTGATCTGTCAATACGTGATTGGATGACGCTCCCCACTCGCGTCTCTCTCTCTCCAAACATTTGACTGTCGTCAAATGTTTTTGTTTTGTTTTTCCAAAAACTGCATTAAATAACTTGTTGTGTAAGAACCCACCGCCACAAATCCACCACAAGAAACTGAAACCCACAAAAACCCAAACCAAATCTCCCTTTCAAACTTCAAACTCCAAACTCTGCACTCCACGTAGTTGAATAGTTGTTGATTTCGTTTTTCTCTTTTATTTTATATTTTCTCATCAAACGAACAAGAAAACGAAGAAATAGAAAGAGTGTTCTGGGGTCAAGTCATTTCACTGTTTATTTCTTCACAGCCATTAATGTTTTATACATATTTTTAATTTTTAATTTTTAATTTTCTGGCGAACCAAACAGTCGTAGAGAAGAGAAAAATAAATAAATTACTACTGATGGCAAGTCATATCATAATTGTGTCCGTACTCTGCAAGTTGTTGTCAGAGAGAGGAGATAGAGCTACAAGCCTACAATAAATCAAACTCTCTCTTTCTTGTTTCTTCTCACAATTAATTGTAGCTCTCTTGTCCTCTCTTTGAAAGAATCCCACCATTAATGCACCTTTCACTTTCTCTCTTCTCTCTCTGTTCCACTGAAAAACCCCAAAGAAGGGAACCCCATATTAAATTACTCTACTCTCTTCACTGTTTGTACAAGCTTTTTAAATATTTTCTTGCTCTCTCAATGATAGAGCCCCTGTTATTGTCTATAACATAAATACACAAACAGACCCTTGTTTTATATGTTGGATACAGTAGTAGTATACACGTATATTTATTGTAATAGCCTGCCTGGCTCCCACGTCATTTATAAGTGCAATAATAACATTATTCACTTTCGATTGCCTTAGATAATATCAAACTCGCATTTATAGCTGCCTTACCTATCTTTGCTGCTGCTCTCTGTATAATTTCACACAAGTAAAGGTAGTGGCCAAGTGGGGTTTCTTTTTTCTCTGTTCATTGGTGGTTTTGAGAAGTTGCTGTTGTTGGTAATTGATCATAAAGTGTTGAGACTTGAGAGAGAGAGAGAGATGGGGAGGACACCATGTTGTGACAAGAAGGGTTTGAAGAAAGGGCCATGGACTCCTGAAGAAGATGAGATTCTTGTTGAATATATTAAGAGGAATGGCCATGGAAGCTGGCGTTCTCTTCCCAAACTTGCTGGTATTTTTGTTTATGAGTCTATTTCGCAAGTTGTTGTTGTTGTCTTCATTTATTTCAAGAGTGTTTTGTTTGTGTAGTTTTCTGGCTTTTTGAATCAGGACATCTGATTTTAATGCAACTCTGGCTTCTCTACATGCATTTGTTGAACTAGTTACTAGTCTAAGTTGTTTGTGTTGCTATTTAAGGAAAACCCTAGTAAAAACTGTCTCTTTTTGATGATTTTTTTTTCAGATAAACTAGTTTTTTTTTTTTAATCAAAGGGCATGTAAAAAATAAAAATAGGAATTATTTAGAGTGTAACTCAAAATCTCTTTGATAGAAATAGGTCGAATAATGTTGTGATTTGAGCAGGTCTTCTTCGATGTGGGAAGAGTTGCCGACTGAGATGGACAAATTACCTCAGACCAGACATAAAGCGTGGCCCTTTCACTGAGGAGGAAGAGAAGCTTGTCATCCAGCTTCATGGCATTCTTGGAAACAGGTATACATATAGCTTCAACTTTAATAATTATCTTTTGTTTTCACATCAATTTTGTAGCCTAAACATATTCATATACATATACAAGTACATTGTTGTATAGAGAAAGTGTTCTTGTTCTTGCTCTTGTTATTTGTTCATGTAGATGTACTTGTTGATTGTACATGTAGATGTAGTCCAAACAAATAAAATTTGTTTCAGATATTTATATGTATGTGTACCACCTTTACATGCCCTTTTATCAATAGAATTGAGTAGTACTACATGTATATCCATAAATTTCAGGTGGGCTGCCATTGCCTCCCAGCTATCGGGAAGGACCGACAATGAGATCAAGAACTTGTGGAACACTCACCTGAAGAAGCGTATGCTCGGCATGGGTATTGATCCCCAAACTCACGAGCCCTTCATCACCTCCTGTGGACCAACCATGAAAGCACCCGCGTCCCCAAGCACCCGTCATATGGCACAATGGGAGAGTGCTAGGCTTGAAGCCGAAGCCAGGCTCTCGAGGGAGTCATTGCTCTTCAATCCTCCTCCAACACCACCTGAAAAAGCTGATTCTGATTACTTTCTTCGCATATGGAACTCTGACATTGGAGAATCTTTTAGGAAGTTAAATAAAGGAGACCAAACAACCGTGTGTCCAAGCCCCAATTCGCAGGCTTCTTCATTAACAAAGTGTGGATCAGTTTCAGCTTTCACAATGGATCTTGGACACAACATTGCAGGGTCCTCAACACCTGCAAGCAACCAAATTGAAGACATGGATTGCAAGAGCCCCAGGTCATACACTCACGAGAATGTATTGGGTGGTTCTGATACATCAAGTTGTAATGATTTACAGGATTCATCGGATTCTGCACTGCAACTCTTACTGGATTTCCCCATCAACAATGATATGAGCTTCTTAGAAGATAACTACGTCGCATCTTCTGCAATGTTTACTGAAAACTCATTGATATGCCCTCTGTGAAGCATGTTTTGCTTGTTCTGTAGCCTGTTTGTTGCTTGAATTTTGAGTTGTTTTTTGGAACTTGAAAAGCTGTGAAGAAGCAAAAGGGCAAACAGAATTTTATGGATTTTGGTGGATTTGGTGTTAGTTTATTTTGGCCTGTTAAATTTAGAGGCCTGATGTTGCCACCAACTAGGTTTTTATTTACTAAACTCAGTTTATTTAGTAGAATAGTAGGTATGTATAGAAGATACATATTCTTGTGATACCTTGAAACTCTATTTTAGAATTTAAAATACTACTATTCTAAATTACTACTATTCTTTGTATTTATTTTGTTTTTTTAAATGTTACGTAACAGAGGAGACGAAACCTACACTTGAGATTAATGGCTAGGGACAAATTATATATATATACTACAAGAGTCGTCTAACCACATTGACAAGAGGTCTTGTGCTGTTACTATTCTTTGTATTATATAGTTTTTAAAGTGTTTTTTCTTTTGGGGACATTATGATGATACTATGAAGTAGAAATCTAGCTGTTTCATGTTTGTTTTGTTTATTTGGCCATACATGTTCATTGCTCCATTCACTAGCTTTCAGTTCAAACACAACATTAACAGGTCAACACTGGACCAGAGTGTCTTTTGAGGGTGAAATTCAGGTAAAGGAAACCAATAATGGAGGTTGAGCAAAGTAGGAATATTTTGCTTGTGTGAGAAACTTCTTCATTTGTATGTAAATGCAACAACTTTTCAACTTTATTTTAAGAAGAAAAACAAAATTTAACATTTTGATGAGGTTAGTGAGATTTACACACAAACAAGATATGAAGATGTGAATCTAGAAGATAAACAAGAAATATATGCATTTAAAAATAAGTTCAGCATTTTCTTTATCTGAGCTCAATTGTACTGAACAAATACAAACTTGAGACAATTATATCCTGTATGAACAAAATCAAACTTTGAAACATTTATTATACCAACAACACTCGAATCTTGGTATTATTGTTTGCTGTCTCATCCTCTTGTAGGATAAAAACAGTTTAATTTACATTCATGGAAGATTACCTATACATTTGTAGAAGATTTTGATAACTCCACTATTTGTTGAATAATCTCCTAAACTTCTTAACACCTCTTGTACAAATAATCTTCATTCTTTGCAACATTCATTCATGCTTAAGAAAAAAATCTCACCTAACTCAAAGGGTAGCTGAATTCTACCTACACAAAATAAGAGTTGTTTTGTGCTGTTTCTTCAACCTCTTGAAGCACGTGACACGACCACATACAATTGCTGGAACCTGGGAGATATCGATGAAGATACGGTGGTACAAATCGAAAAGCTATATAAAGAAGTGAAACAACGAAGGAGTTAGCCTACCTTTATTTTTATTCCTATGTATTCCTATATATTGTACACGATTTATAGAGTCATTTTAAATATTTTTAAAAAGTTTTTAAAATCCTTTCTGCTGCGTTCAACATACTTTAATTCTCTCCTATATCTCTCTCCGATATCTCATAAATCATTATCAAACCCTATAAGTTTTTTTTTTTTTTTTTACATTTATTTATGAAAAGGTAATGGAGTGTTTATTTATTTTGCTTGTTCTGTAGTGCCCGTCCTGTAAGCGTTTTTCAGTTGATATTTTTTGAAAATAAAAATAAAAATAAAAATAAAAATGAAATGAAAACGAAAACATTGTTTTTTGTTTCAGTTTTGAATTCTGAAAACGCTTCTGGTAGTATATACTGAAAATTGTATTTTGAATATGAAAATGAAAAAAACACGTCTGGTAGGTTAACCGAAAACTATCAAAAATTGAAATATTATTACAACTATATACAAATTGATTACATAATTAACCAATATAATTGTATTGTAATTTTTAAATTAAACAAAAGTAACACATCAAAAATTAATTCAAAAAAACATATCAAAAAATGAATTAATCAAAATTATACTCTTAAATTATAAATATATATATATATATATATATATATGGGTGAATTCATAATGAGCCAAAAAATTTATCAGTTTATTGTTTTTAGCCACAAATTTATTTTTTATTGTTTTCTTCTTTTTTACCACTTTTGGACATAAATACCCTTAAATTTGTTTTTTTTATAAATAAAAGGTGTGAAAACGAGTTAGGAATGTGTTGTCTTTTGTTAGGGTTATAGTAATATCAATTAAAAAAAGAGAAAGAGAAAGAGAAAGAAAGGAATATAAGAGATCGCTGCACCACTCTTGTCGTCGATTGCCTCGCTCGCACCTCTCTCCCAGTCGGTCGTCGTCGAAATCGCTACTCTTTATCAACACAATCTCAGAAGCTATCTAAAGGTTAGACGTTGTTAGCAAAATTGTAAATTTGTTTGTAATATGGAGTGATGTGATCATATTTTGACAAATTTTTGTACTCTAATCGTGGATTCTTGTTATGTTCTTAAGCATTTTATTGTGTTTTTAATCTTGTTTAGGGTTTGTATAGTTTATAAGAGCAAATGAGAAACAAGGGGACAATAATGTTGCATTTTTTGAGATTTTCTGGAAGGCAAAAACTATTAATGGAGCAGTTTAATGTCAACAAGTGAAAAATGCATTTCTTAGATGAGTTTAAGCATGAGGCCAGTTGGAGATGAAAGCTAACATCTTGAATATAAGTGTGTGAATTTTTCAAAAATTTTCAATGAGCCAATCGGTACAGAATTTCAAGCAAAGTGAGCCCAAGTGCAAACAGGGCAGTTTGTACGTGTTACTGGATTATGAAAAAATGGGAGCATTTCCGAATTTTGTAATTTTTAGGTCATATATGGTTGGAAAGATAAGACATAAGGCTTTCCAAAACATATTTTTTCAGATTTTCCGAGAAGGTGGAGGATCCTCAAATTGTGTGAACAATGGGGTTGGGTTGTATTCATTGTATAGTTAGGAATGTCATATCTTTACTTTGCTATTTTGAACTCTTGTCCACCAAGACTTCCTGAATGGTTTGGATTCGGTTTTAGTGCCCAAAATTGGCTTAGGTTTTGTGAAGAAAACTTTATAAAAGATCGGCCACGACTCTCACAAAAGATGGAAGGATCGACAACCGAAAAAGAGCATCTGTACAATAAGAGAGGGTTGCAATCGAGTTCTTCTTTTTTCCTTTCTCGTTTTCAGTTTTATTTCTTATGTATTCTTTAGTTTCATTTCAAAACATGAATAACTAATTTCTTGGTTAGTTTCGGCTTAATCTTGAAGTCCTAAACATGATTTCGATTTTATAAACAAGTTTGAATGAATTTTCAGTTTCTATAAGCATGATGATTTTGATTTCTCTAAGATATGTGAATTCCAATATTTTGTTTCTTTGAGTAGCTAACTTTGAAGCATGTAGCTATCTTCAATTTAGAATTGTATTTGATTTTGGTTTTCAGGATAATCTAATAGATTACAGTGAATTTGTGGTGATGATGAAAAAAGGCAATGGTGGATTGGATAAGAAGAAGTTTTAGTATTAGATTTATGGGGCACTACAAGTTTGATGACATTAATCATAGTTGGGTTTCATTTTTTTGTTTATATAACTTTTATGGATTTTTACACAACACAAGTATGTAATATACTTGTTGGATTTACTCCATTTTTTTCATTTCTAGGATTGCTTCTTCTGAATCTAAACGAGTTCAATGTAATAATGTATATACACATAGTAGTATCTGATTATGTGAAGAAAAAAAATTCTCATTGCTTTTGTATATATTCTTCTCTCATTGTGACTCTTTAGTTCAATATAATGTAATGAGCAGACATGTAACTTCATTTTTTACTAGCATGTAACTTCTATATAAATTGGCATGTAACATTACTGGAATTGTGAATGAAATCAATCTTCCAAATGTGGTGATTAAATGAACTGACATGTAACTTCATTTTTAACTAGCATGTAACTTCAGTATCAACTAGCATGTAACATTACTGAAACTGTAAATGAAATCAATCTTCCAAATGTGGTGATTAAATACGCTAGCATGTAAATTCATTTTTAACTAGTATGTAACTTTAGTATCAACTGACATGTAACTTCTAACATGCAACATTACTGAAATTGTGAATGAAACAAATCTTCTAGTTGACTTGTTATTGCATCCAAAATCAATTAAGAACTCTATTTATCTATTTGTTATTTTTCTTTCTCTTAGAATGAATGTTGGGCGTGTTATAATTGAATGAATATGGTTTGTCATTAGTGTTAGCCAAGTTGATAAAAAACTTACAATGATCTTCAACTGATAAAATATTTGTTATGGTAAAAACATGCCTAAAAGCAACACTTGTTAAACAATAAAGTTTCAAAGCATAAACAAGTCCAAAAAATGTATCATCGTTGTTTTTGAAGTGTATGAAATGAACGATACTCGAATTTGGTTCTTTGAAGTGTATCAAATCAGTCTTCCAATTATGGTGATTGAATGAGCTGGCATGTAACTTCATTTTTAACTAGCATGTAAAATTAGTATCAATTGGAATGAAACTTCTAGCATGTAATATTACTGAAATTGTGTATGAAAACACTCTTATTAATGAGTTGCTTAAATATGCTGGCATGTAACTTCATTTTTAACTAGCATGTAACTTCATTTACTTCTAGCATGTAACATTACTGGAATAGTGAATGAAATCAGTCTTCCAATTATGGTATTTAAATGAGCTGGCATGTAACTTCGTTTTTAACTATCATGTAACTTCGTTTTAACTATCATGTAACTTCTAGCATGTAATATTATTGGAATTGTGTATGAAAACACTATTCATAACAAGTTGATTAAATATGATGGCATGTAACTTCATTTTTAACTAGCATGTAACTTCAGTATCAACTGGCATGTAACATTACTGGAATTGTGTATGAAAACACTCTTCATAACGAGTTGATTAAATATGCTGGCATGTAACTTTATTTTTAACTAGCATGTAACTTCAATGTAACTTCAGTATCAACTGGCATGTAACTTCTAGTATGTAACATTACTGGAATTGTGTATGAAAACACTTTTCATAATGAGTTGATTAAATATGATGGCATGTAACTTTATTTTTAACTAGCATGTAACTTCAGTATCAACTGACATGTAACTTCTAGCATGTAACGTTACTGGAATAGTGAATGAAATCAGTCTTCCAATCTTGGTGATTAAATGAGCTGTCATGTAACTTCATTTTTAACTATCATGTAACATTAATATCAATTGACATGTAACTTCTAGCATGTAACATTACTGGAATTGTGTATGAAAACACTCTTCATAATGAGTTGATTAAATATGTTGGCATGTAACTTCATTTTTAACTAGTATGTAACTTCAGTGTCAACCGGCATGTAACTTTTAACATGTAACATTACTGGAATAGTGAATTAAATCAATATTCCAAATATGTTGATTAAATGAACTAGTATGTAACTTCATTATTAACTAGCATGTAACTTCAGTATCAACTGACATGTAACTTCTAACATGTAACTTCTAACATGTAACATTACTGGAATTGTGTATGAAAACACTCTCCCGAATATGGTGATTAAATGAACTGACATGTAACTTCATTATTAACTAGCATGTAACTTCAGTATCAACTCTGTAAGTCATGTTCAACTGGCATGTAACTTTATTTCAACTAACATGTAACTTCAAATTACATTGGCATGTAACAATATTGATCGATCTATATGTAAATTTATTCAATACTGGATTTGGTCTTTAAAATAAATTCATTCAATAATGGAATCTAACTTAATAAAGTCTACAATACGAAATATGGTATTTCACCCATACATATAAGAATGAAAACATCATTACTAATTTTGCACACTTTGAAGAACACCGTTTGGCTCCGGTTCTACTTCACAAGAGAGAGATGTATTCTGAGACAAATTTTTGCTGGGTTTTGGATCAAATAATGAAGGAGATCTGTTGAACAACCAGAAATTAGCAGTGGTGACCAGCAATTTATACGAGCAGAAAAATTTAACAAGCAAAACTAAGTGGAATACCTGATCTCTCATGGGCGCAGATTTTCTACGTTGAACGAAGAGAGAGAGAGAGAGAGAGAGAGAGAGAGAGAGAGAGAGAGAGAGACCAACACACAAAGAATGAAGAACGAGCAGAAATTTGCACTGATAGTGGACAAGCAGACTGAAGTGGACGAACCCAAGCAGAAATATTATGACCAAAAATTTCTTGAACAGAATTCTCCTGAAGAAAGAGAGAGAGGGAGAGAGAGAGAGGAATATCTAATTTGAAACAAAAAATGGAGGATTTCAGAAAATAAGAGCTCAAATTTTTTGGGGGGAAATTTTGGGTGGAGAAAAGACAAAAGTAAAGGTATACTAATCGCTTCAAGGCTAAAGATGCTAACTATAATAAAAAATATTCTTTTAGTTAAAAATAATAAATCAATAAACTTTTTGATCATTTCCTGCAATTCACTCTCTCTATATATAAATATTATCATATTTTTTATATTATATTATTAATATATTCTTATATAAATATATAATATTATATAATATATTATTATTAATTGATTATATATTAATATACTAATTATGTAAATAGTATAATATATAATATTTCATTAATATTATAATATATATATATATATATATATTTATTGTATGAATGCTTTTAGTTTTATTTAAAAATAAATTATTCTGAAATATATATATATATATAAGAGGGGACTTTGTTCATTTGAAAATCTTCTCTCGTCTTGTCCTAACCATATCAAACGCATAACAGTACAATTAATAATTTTAAAAAATGATTTTTTTATATAAAAAAAATGAAAAAAAAAAAAAACAAAAAACAAGTATTTTGTGTTTTTCAAATGTTTCATTTTTAACATTGGTTTTGTTTTTTTTTTTTTCGAAAATAAAATTAAAAACGGTTAACGAACACGTTTTCGAAATCGTTTTAAAAAAATAAAAACGAATATGGACCGAAAAACAACCGCGAGACGGAACCGTAGCCTCTATGTTGCTTGAATTTTGAGCTTGTTTTTTGGAACTTGAAAAGCTGTGAAGAAGAAGGAGCAAACGAGCAAACAGAATTTTGTGGACTTATTGGTGGTTTTAGTGTTAGTTTATTTCGTCTGGGTAAATTTAGAGGCCCTGATGTAGACTCGGCCCTAGGGGGAGCTCAGTGAGACGACTTCCTAGAGTCCCCGATCTATAAAGACCTTAAAAAAAAATGATTTTACATATAACCCTTATATGAACTAATAGGTCTATAAAAATGAGTTTATAAAAGCCTATTGAATATCTAATTTTTTCAAATTAATGAACCCATAAAATGAGTTCAAAATAGACCCACCAAACATATTTCTTTTTAAGAGACCCATAAATTATAAAACTCAATTATTAGAGTGTGTTGAATACTTGAATGTAATAATTATCTTTTATATATTAAAAGAAACGGTATAACACTCTTATTATATTGATATTTACAAGTATTTATTAGAGAAAAAAAAATATTAAACATATATAAAGTATAGAGGACCTTATTTTTTATACTTCGCCTCGGACCCTGAAAATTTCAGAGCCAGGCCTGCTCTGATGTTGCAATAAATTAGGATTTTATTTACTAAACTCAGTTTATTATTAAAGGAAACCAATATTTTGCTAGTGTGAAACTTCTTCAGTTGTATGTAAATGCAACAACATTTTTTCAGCTTTATTTTATGAAGAAACACAAAATGTAACATTTTGATGAGAGGTTCCAGGAGATTTACACACAAACAAGATATACAGATGTGAAATATATGTATTTAAAAAACGTAATTCAAAGTAAACATTTTCTTTGTTTTATAAAATTAGGACGCATTCCGTAAAAGTTTTTTTTTTTTAATAATTTGTTATTATTATTGTTTTATTAGACGATATGAGGTTGGTGTAATAAACTCATCACATATATATCACAAGGTTACGGTTGTGGGTTCGAGTCTGAGTTCTTCCCTAAAAAACTATATTATTGTTTTATTAAATTAAAAATACTTAATTCAAAAGTAGAGTGAAAAAGGAAAGTCAACGAGTTAAATCTGTGGGAAAAAAATGAGTTGAAAAATCATAAATACATCTTCTATATTTTTTAATTTTAATACTAATTTTTATTTCCTTCCTTTTGTTTTTTAAAACAATAATAAAATACGGTAAACGAATGCGAATTCAAAACCATTTTCGACGTTTAAAAAAACACCTATGGAACAACCCTTAGATTCACAAAGGTCACGAATGTGAATTCATTCTCTTTTCTTCAAATTCACAAAGGTCAACCACTACAAGATGACCGTTAGAAGGAGAAATGATTTCTTATTATTATATATACTAAAACAACTTTTAAAATTGAAATATTTATATGAATAGTAAAATTTAATAGATTTCTATTTATTTATAAAAATATCATTCTAAAAGATGAAAAAAAATAATAAAATAAAATGATATTCAACCGCTACAACATTACCACCTCTCTCTCTCTCTCTCTCCTACCCACTGTATTTCTCTCTTTCTCTCAATTAGAGATGATAATTAAATTCGAACTTGTAGGACCCGTCCGAACCCAACCCGCTTGGAGAGGGTTCGGTATGTGAAAATAGAATCCGTGGACGGGTTTGGGTTTGAAATTTCAACCCGTCACGGGTTCGGGTTCGGGTTCGTGTTCAGGTGTGGAAAAAAAAAAACCAAACCCGAACCCGTAAATCCGTTTGATTTAATAATTATTTAACAAATAATATTGTAATAATTATTTTTATATTTTGTTTTTGTCTTACATCACATACAGTTGACCTCTATTATTTATCTTTTCAGATTTTAAAATATATTTCATTATTATTTATATATTTTTATATATTTTGTCTTCATTTTCTTTTATTCTTGATCTTCAACCCCCACACTCTCTCTTCAAAATTAAAACTCTTCTTCTTCCTATATTCTTCTTCTCACTTATTTTTAAGCATTTGTTTGCTCTTACTTTTTTTCATTTTCTCTAAAGCCTGAAAGAAGAAAACTAATATGGATGGCTATCGACAACTGAGTTTGATTAAGACCGAGTTACGCACACAAGAGTGAGTCGCCTTGGAACAATAAATCCTCAGGAGTTCACGGGTTCATGGACGGGTCTAGATTTTACTAAAATCCGCGGGTGAAACCCGAACCCAAACCCACTAGATTTCGTGGGTTCGTGAATGGGTTTGAATATCATTTTCTTTCCCGGGTTTGGGTTTGGGTTTGGGTTTGGGTTTGGTTTTTCTCAAACCCCCGCCCGAACCCAATCCATTACCATTCATACTCTCAATCTCTCTCTCCATCTTTTTCTTTTTAAAAAATAAAATAAAAAACAAAATAAAATGACAATCGACCATTACCACTGTACCAATAATTCAAATTTCAATAAAACAGAGTCAAAAAATTGCTAGACTTGTTTTTTAAATTTGGTTGATGAACAAAACTTTTGTTATAGTGCATCTGAATTTCAAATCACAAATATTACAAAAAAAATACTATAAAATAAATCTCAGGTTTCAAGATCCAATTTAACTTGACTACAAATTTATACAGCCAAAAATAAAAAATAATATTCAACTTATTTTCTTTCGGCTTTTGAGTATACTTAGTTTTTAAGAGATGTCATAAGTTTAACATTAAATATATTTAATGTTTGTTAGTCGTTACACTTACCCATTTAATTAAATAAATTCATTTTAATAGACAATATATGTGTGGATTTGGATCCTTTACTGATCTGATTTTTTTCCTTACCTTTTTAAAATATATGATTGATTGTTTGTAAAGTGGTTATGGAAATCAATCACATCTTGACCATACATTCATTGTAATGTTTATGTGTCATGAGATTATATGAGGTCAAGAAAAAAATCAGATCAGTAGAGGATCCAAATTCTATATGTGTAATATAGGATACTTTTGTTTCACATTAATATTTAATACATGGACTTTTGTTTTTCATATTAATATTCAATGCACTATGCATAGATTATTTTCGTATTTTTATGTATTTATATATCAATATAATTGATATTATTATTTTACTTGATTATCATTTTACGTTTGATTAAAATATATTTTATATTTTAAATTTTAATTTTATTGTTTCATTGTTTAGATAAATAAAATTTATTAAAATTGAAAATAATATATAAAACGATATAATACTCCCACCATAAAAAGCGAGCCATTTTACTAGTAATTACTAAAGTTCAACTTCTATCAAATTAACCGAATTGGTTTTTTTTTTGTTCTTTCTCTTTTTCATTTTCTACAAGAACTATTTTGATGATAACAAAGACCATTATGGAATTACTCGTCCAGTGAATTACTCGTGTTCTTCCTTATGTGACCCACAGAGTGTACTAGGCCTATATGTCTTTCGATCATTATCAATGTCGGTACTGGAGTCTTACAAACAAGGTATCATACTATCATACTCGAATTTAAGTAAAATGGAACCTTTAAAAACATTTGTTTCAAACCTATTTAATGTTATAATAATCCATTTCGTTATTTGTAGGATTCGAACCGTTGATATAGAAGTTATTTGTTCAAGCTCCAAGCTCGTTCATTGTGACACTATATGAAATAAAACATAAATCATAAATTGACATTATATTTAAATATTACTATTCAAATATCAATTTTAATCAATTTTGTAAAAAATCTTATATTTAATAAAGTAATATTGAGCGAACCATAGTTTTTAGAGAGGACGTGCACTATAAGAAAATTCATACAGATTTAAGCAGCAACACTGCTACTTCTTGGAGAAAAGTGCTATTTATAACATTACAAAATATTGTCGAAATTTCAACATTGTAAACACTTTTGATAGGTTTATTTATAACACAATGATAAATTTAGACAGTTGAACTCTATAAGTATATTTGCATGTCCTGTAAACGATTTATGTCTTAAAATGTAAACTCGAATACAGATATAACTGGTAATTTGAAAACTCAACCCGAGACAAAACAGAGAGGATTACATTTTGTAAAACAATCAACGGTGGGAAGCCGTAGAACACCACCTCTACAAAAAGATATCACTAAATAGAATAAGAACTCACGATTTACCAGGTTTTTTGACAGCTCTACAGGGATATGTTCGTGATACCGCACATCCACAATCAAACTAACTATTAAAGACATAAGGGTAAACAGGTTTGTTATTTTAATTTCCTCCGATATCTCATAAATCATAATTAAACCTAGGTGTGTATTCATTCGGCTAATATTGCAAATCCACCAAAATATGTCCTCGTTTTTAGTTTAGTTCATTAATAACCTGGAAATGTATCTGATATCATTTTTTGAATAAACTTTTTGCAATTAAAATTGCGGTATTCCTAACACATATATAAAAAGAAAAGCATGAAAATTTTGCATGACCGTGAACAATTTTTTTTTTTTTGAAAATGAATGATACATCAATACATCATCTTTTTTATATACAAAATGCATGTAACATGTTCTACCTAATTAATCACATCAAATAAAACCGCAATAGTGGTGCATTATTGAGAATTAAATGACGTTTGTTTCAATTTTTTTTTTATAAATAATAATAGTTCTAAAAACCAGACTCTCTTAATAATAAGAATTCACTAATCACTATACATATAATTAGGGTCGGCTCTCATATTTTCACGGTCCGAGACAAACTATAGAAAATGAGACATTCGTTACTCTATATATGTTTATTTAATTATTAATTTTTATCTAGTAAATACTTGTAAAAATCAATATAATATTTCAAACACAATAAAATAGTAAATAAAAAGTTACAAAAATAATTTTTTTATAATTACATTAAAGAATATATCATTTAAACCTTAATCGTATCACACTTTTTACCGTAAAAGTACTAATTAAGTTTATATAAAAAAGATGAAGAGAGTTTTCGAAAAAAGAAAGTGTACTAATATAAATACCTTCGAAACGACTTTTGAATTTTCGTATCAAAAGAGTTTTGAGTTTTCTTTAGAGATATAAAAATTGATTAATTGTGACAAACACAAGTGTTGTTAGGATTCAACTCACCGGTATAAAAAAACACAATGTTGTTGAAAGAATAATAAATAGGTTTCTATTGGTGGTCCTCCTTTTCGTAAAAAAAATGGTCATTTTTAAAGTTATCTATGGGATGGGTTTATATCGATAGGTCTTTAAAAAAAATTATATGTATTTGGTGGGCCATTTCAAAGTCATATAGACTTGTATAATTCAAATTTTATATAGATTTAGAGTGATGATATTTACAGATCTATAAAACTGTGTATACACAATAAATTTATATATTTTAAAAATTCCAAAATTAACCTTTAAATTAAATTATAAATTTATTATTATTATTTTGAGATAGATTAAAATATCATAACAACAAAACAGAGGATTACAACGTATCATTTACACAAACCAAAACAAACTTGACAAATCCAGACAAAATCAGAAATAGAATCAAGGTTGATTGCATATTGAGCCATAGCATGGGCAATTTACTTGGTTAAGCACAATCGAATTTTAGACATGAGATAAGCCTCAACCAGATACCCACTATGGTCTTCGCATTCAACTCCACAACCAGCCATGAGCCAAGTGTAAACCATTAATTAAGGCCATAGCTTTTGATATTACGTGGGCTGTGATTATAAAATATAATCTTTAAAAAATTAACGGTGCGTGTAAATTAAAAGGGATATACAAACAGTTTTTTAGAAATATAAATATTATCGATCTAAATTTAAAATCAAATCTTTTAACTACAATTTAATGGCCCTTTACAATAAGGGATCTAGACGATTATCTTACTGGGCTCTCCCACTAAAGTCGGGTCTGCATATAATTTTATAAACTAATAAGAATCGAATTCTAACATTTGCGAGATGACATATATGCATATTTAGCGTAATATTATTACGGTTTTTAAAAATACTTAATAAGAGACAATTGTTCAATTCCATACATAAGTTTTTTTTTCCTACTATAGGAAAGGAAGTGCTTATCAAGACTAAGTTTAGTTGATAAAACATCATTTACTAAGGTTGAACTCGAAGATAAACAAGAAATATATGCATTCAATGAAAGGGATTCGATTAATACAAAACTAACATGTATAGATACATAATTAATCCGAATAACCTAAACATGTTTCTATATCATGATTAATCAAACTCTAATATACATAATATAACCCATGTCAATTCAAGAGAAAAGAAGTAAATCGAAAAAGCGGAAGCGTACATGTATCAATTGCTGGAGATTTGTGAACAGGTTGTGATCTTCCAAATTATCACAACCTTTATGAACCCTAAAGTGTTCTACTTTGCTCTGTTGATGGGGATACAGACAAAACAAAAGTTTCGTGTAATTTTGGGACCATAACCCGAAATATATATAATAATCATATTATATATGTTTTGCTATTTCTAATTCGGTCCCTTAACAAATTAGAAATAACACTCTAGTATCTACACATTAATTCCATGACAATTATACCATTAAGTCTTAATACTTTAAATCTTAATTAGATCACTTTAATTTAGGCTTAACTAAAAGATAGCACAATACATTTAATATTCACATGTGTGACTCTATATGATAGAATTTTTCAACAATCTCTCACTGGGCCACAAATATAACTTTACAAATGTGTATGACTTTATGAGCTCCAAAATTTTGCTATCACAATTTTAGGGTATATCCGAACAATCTCGTCAATTGATTATGCCAACATAGGATCAAAGCGGCTTTCGTCACTTTTAGCGTGACTAAACCCATCAATGGTCACGTATACCAACATAACCAAATGACATAGATCAATCATGAATGCTTAGCATGGAAATTACACGCAAAGTGATCTATACATGTCTATTCCAACTGGTCCTACTTTATTCCTTAGTGAGATCAATACTCAACATAAGGTAACAGAGTGTAATTAACCGAATATTTTATTTTTGATCAAAAAAATATCCAAATACATAAATGCATAAGTATATCCAAAATCAAATATAGAGCAATAAAATACAAAATTTTACAAACTCCCACTATAATGTGATATCCTCACACAAAATAACACTCATCTGAGTTGTGTGCTCATGAAAGACCTTTGGTGGTAATCCCTTTGTAAGCGTATCCACTATCATGGAGTTTGTCCCAATGTGCTCTATGGATATATGTCCACTCTACACTATTTCCTTCACAACTAGGAACTTAATGTCAATATGCTTTGATCTAGATGAGCTCCTGTTGTTGTTAGAATGTAGCACTGCCGACTTATTGTCACAATTTAGTTTGAGTGGTCTTTCAACACCTTCCATAATGCGCAGTCCAGTGACAAAATTCAGTAGCCATATTCTATGGTTGGATGCCACATAGAATGCTACAAACTCTATTGCCATGGTGAAAGAAGCTATGAGTGTCTATTTGGTACTCCTTTAAGAAATAGCTCCACCTGCCAACAAGTATATGTAGCCTGATGTGGATCTCCTACTGTGTTGACATCCAGCATAATCGGAGTCGGAATACTCTATGATCTCAAATTAATCCGATCTCGTATATGTGAGCATGTAATCTTTTGTTCTCTTCAAATATCTTATAATTCGATTGGCTGCTATCCAATGATCCATCCCAGGGTTACTTAAATATCCGCCTAACATACCAACAATGTACACATTATTCGGGCGCATACACACCTGAGCATACATTAGACTCCCTACAGCTGATGCATAGGGAATCTTCTGCATTTTCTTAGCTTCAATGTTACTTTTAGGGCACTGATTGAGACTGAACTTGTCTCCCTTAGCGACATGGGTGTCACCTGGTTTACTGTCCTATATGCCAAACCTTTTAAGCACTGTATCGATATAGCTCCTTTGTGATAATCCAAGAATACCCTGAGAGAGATCTCGTTGTATCAGAATCCCTAATATAAAGGAGGCGTCGCCAAGATCTTTCATCTCAAAATTCATTGATAGAAATCTCTTGGTTTCATGCAACATGCCTATATCATTTGTGGCAAGCAATATGCCATCGACATTTAAAACCAGGAATATATGCTTACTCCACTGAATTTGTGATACACAATTATTAACAACGTTTATCTCAAAACCAAACGAGATAATCACTTGATGAAACTTATGGTACCACTAACGGGAAGCTTGCTTGAGTCCATAGTTGGATTTTGTCAATTTGCAAACCATATTCTTTGACTCTCCCGATTCAAAGTTTTCTGGTTGCACCATATAAATTGTTTCGTCAATGTCACCATTGAGAAACGCTGTCTTGACATCCATCTGATGAAGCTCAAGGTCAAAATGTGCAACAAGTGCCATAATTGTCCTAAAAGAGTCTTTCATTGAAACCGGAGAGAAAGTCTCTTTATAGTCAATCCCTTCCTTTTAGGTAAAGCCTTTAGCTACAAGACGAGCCTTATACCTCTTCACATTACCTTTCGAATCCCTTTTGGTTTTATATATCCATTTACAACCATTGGGATTCACACATTCTGGTAATGGGACAAGTTCCCAAACCATTGTCTTGCATAGACTTATACTCCTCATTCATGGCATCAATCCACTTTTGAGAGTTGGAACCCTGCATAGCTTGATAGAAGTTGATGGGATCATTTTCCAATATTCCAATGTCTTCCTCATGTTCCTAGAGAAATACGTAAAAATCGTCCGGAATAGCATTTCTCATTTCTCATTTCTCTAGTGGGTCGCCTTAATGGCACTGGTTCTTGAGGTTGTTGAGTTTGTTCATCAGGAACAATTACCTCATCTTGAATGGGGGGCTGTTCAACATTGTCTGGTTGAGGATTCAAATTCGCTTCTTGATCAATGATAGTATAGAAACCTGCACATTGTCAAAAGCGATAGTAGAAATCGTAACCAATTCTTCCTCAAAGACAATGTCTCTAACCTTATTTCTCCCCCCAAACTCAACATCCTAAAAAAATGTTAAAGATCCCGTTTCAAAAAATTGACCTAAGTGTGGGATCAGAAAACTTATAGCTCATTGATCGCTAAGAGTAGCCAATGAAATAGCTGCTCACAGTTTTGGAGTCCAATTTCCTTTCATGTGTCCTGTAAGGCCTTGCCTCAGTTGGACATCCCCAAATGTGAAAATGCTTTAGACTCGACCATTTGCCTATCCAAAGCTCATAATGTATTTTACAGCTTCATTATTCTTCCTCTATTTGCCTTTATCCTTATAGACGTTAGCCAAATGAGCACTTTTGGTCCTGTCTCGCTTCAATTTCTCTTCCTCTTGCACACAGTAAGAAATGAGCTCTTTAAGAGTCTATTTTTTCCTTTTGACAGTTGTAACTGGCCTTAAACAGCCTGTATTGTGCAGGAAGTGATATTAATACCAAATGCAAGAGCAAGTCGTTAGACAACTCGAGCTTCAGTGCCTTAAGCTTAGAAGCAATATAAGACATTTCCATAATGTACTCCCTAATGTTCCTTTTGCCTTCGTATTTCATAGAAATCAAGCTTTGCAAATGCAGTGCTTGTTTTTGCCTTATCGTTTTTTTTTTCACAAAACGCTTTTCAATTTCGGTTAGGAACTCCTTAGCTTTGGTTATCTTTACAGATACCGCACCCCTAAATGCCTCTGGAATGTCGCGCTTGATGATCATAAGACTCATGCTATTTGAGCAATCCCACTTCTCAAAGTTCTTTCTATTATCTGGAGAACTTGCATCTGTAAGAGAAGCGGGTTGCTCAACCCGAAATGCAAGGTCCAGATCCATGCAGCCGAGAACAGTGAGTATGTTCTCCTTCCAAATCCTTAAAGTTGATCCCATTAAGCATGGGTATAGAGTTGGTATTATCAGATATAGTAAAACATAAGCTTGAAATAGAACAAAACAAACACACAAACATACTCACATTAATAACCAAATACATTGATCAACAAATTCATATAATGGTAAGTCTCATCTCAAGATACATAGCACAACATTAATATTAAGTATTTGGACAATAATATTAATTGTAAGTGGTACTCTTGTTGTAGTGATCAAATATTGACAATAATTAATGTCAAATAATAAATTTATCTTTGGATCGACTTATTATTCACATGTAAAATCTTATAATCGTCACATATTTATCACTATAGGTGTGTGTGCAATTCGGTCAAGTATTAACATTCCTTTGGACCGGCTAATACCCGAATGAATTTATATACACACGTGGTACTCCTTTAGTAGTGATCAAACATTGACAATAATTTATGTTAAATAATAAATCTATCTTTGGATCGATTTATTATTCACATGTAAAACCTTATAATTGTCACATGTTTACCACCACAGATGTGTGTGCAATTCGACCAAGTATTAACCTTCCTTTGGGTCGATTAATACTCGCATGAATTTACATACACACGAACATCCAACATCCCTCATGAACAATCTATACAAGAGAGATCACTTTGGTGATATCTTGTTTCAATTAGTTTATTTAGAATGATGGACTACTTTATTTAACTATAAAATGTATACCACCAAATATTTGAATTTGAGTTGATCCTTAAAATAAAATAAAATAAAATTTTATTTTATTTTATCAAAATTACAAAACTGCCATTGATTTTATAAAATTACAGAATGGACCCTTAAGTTTCAGTAATTACAAATCGATCCCTATATTTTGTTAAAATCATAAATTGACACAATAATTTGTAATAATTAAAATTTAGCCCCAAAACTTTTGAAAATTTAGATTGGCCCTGTAACCTTTGGGTAATTATAAATTTACCTCAAAATTGCTTCGTAATTGCAAATAGGCCCTATAAGTTTTATCAATTATAAATTGACCCCTATAGTTTATCAAAATCATATAATGACCCAAATAAATTGTAAAACAATCCCTTAAGAATTTAGAATTTTGAATTTTCAATAGAAGGGTCTGAGCAAAAACAAGCTCTGTAAACCCTAGATCACTGCCTCCACCAGTTAAGACCTCAACACCGTCACTATAGGGCACCAACGATCGGCGGGGAAGTAGGCACGATCGGCTAAACCACACAGATCGTTCGAAGCAGCGCACGTACGAAGTTCGATCCTCGTGGATCAAACGAGCGGCGGCAAAAAAAAAATGTCAGTTGCCTGATCTGGACCAGCAGCTACCGGTGGCGCAAGCGCCCGATCTAGACCGGCGATGACCGACGAAGCTGATCGGAACTTAAGGAGGCCGAGATCGACTATGGTCTGGGTGAGAAAACCCATCGAACCAAAAGCAACCAATTTATTTTTAATTAAAATAAAATAAAATAAAAATTACAATAAATACCCATATTCATAAAATAATTGCCACGTTTGACTGAAAGCCGAACTGATTTGACTCGCCCTCCCTATTTAAAAAACCTGGATTACAAGTATAATGCATCCGTCCTAATGATATCATTACATTGGACACCGATATCATATGTTCATTGCAAATTTGCAATGGCCTCAACCAAGTATTTACGAATTCGTAATTGTAAGTTATACAACGAGCTTCAGATTATTACTTGTTAATTTCATTCTATTATTCTAAGAAAATCAAATATTTTTCAAGCAGATTGAACATACTACAATTTCTGTACACACAAAATTTAACATTTACCAAAGATAAACATGAAATATATGCATTTGAAAATAGTAATTCGGGTAGCATTTCTTTTGCCATACAAAATTAGAATTTCGGTATCCATTTAGTAGTAGAGCTTTCTTTAATTTGTTCTGCTGTAACATTTGCAATTATTGTGAAAAACATAACTGATCAACTGAATAAGAAGCTAATATAAATTCTGCCTTGATAATAACTTAACTTATTTATTTCTTTTTTAATTATTACAATATTATACAAATTCAGGATTTTTTTAGAAGAGGGAGGACTCAAACCCACATCCTCATGATGTAGGTGTGAGAAGTTTTATTACCAAACCAACCCCATATCGTCAATTTAATAAGTTAATTACGATTTCAACTACTCATAGAAAAAAATTTAAGATCTAAATCTACTAAAAAATAACAAATTGAAATAATTGCACTGATATGAGCAAAATTAAACCTGAAACCAGCAGATCAAAATATATTACAATTCCTATACCAACAACACTTAAATCTCAACAATTGCTCCAGTTCCACAACAGGGTGGTTTACTCACAAAAATACACACAAACAACAGGAAAGCAAATATATAAGATGTGAACTTGGGAGGTACGAACAAGAAAAATATGAATTTGAAAATTGGTGAATGCCTTTGTTGATTCCATACTATGCCCGGACTTTTTTGTTAGGTTTTGGCTCGTATTCTCAAGTGAACCCAATGTGAACCCAATGTGAACCAAACAAGACTCAATTGATGTGGAACTTCCTGGAGACGTGAGATAACGTTTGAAAGTTGAAGATGGTGTTTGAAGGAGGTTTGAAGACGAAGAAAAATAGGAAAGATGTTTTCTTTTGGAAGTTCTTGTGCTAATCAGAAAAGGAAAGAGTTTGTTTTCATGAAGAATAGGAAAGTCCTGTACTTGAAGGAAAATGATTTCTCCTTAACAAGAAGACTTGTCATAAATAAGAAATAGTATTTATGTGGAACAAGTAAGTCTTGTACGTTTAGGAGTAGGATTTCCTTTTATGTTAAACTCACTGTAACTAGTATAAATAAACCTTGTATCTAGGTTATTGTGTGTGGAGAAAAAGAACATCATGTAACATCAGAGAGTAGTAGAGAGATCCGGGTGAGAGACCCATGAGAATATCCGGGGAGGGATCTAAGGGAATATCAGTGGATCAAGTAAGAGATCTGTGGGTGATATTCAGAGGAGACCTAGGGGATATTGTGGGGTTCTTGGTAAGGATCTTGTGAGCGTGGTTTGGGTTTAGGTGTGAGAGAGAATCCTGGAATTTATTGTTGTAACAATTTATCATATAATGGAATTTTCTCTATCGTCCTGACAACCCGTGGTTTTTTACCCGATTTGGGTTTTCCACGTAAATCTTGTGTTATGATTGGTTTATTTTCTCTCATTTATTTTTTCTGCTATTGACGTTATTAATTGTTATGAGTAATGGACATATATTAGGCACGACTATTCCGCGATTCATCGGTTCCGGAAAATTCATCCAACATTTTTTTTATTTCAGAAGCAATCAAGGTGCCTTTTTTTGGAGTGGTATTGGTTGCGTGGAATTTTGCAACCATCTCCTCTGCTTTAAGGACTTATTCTCCACGTTTAGCTTCGACCATTGCCCATTTTTCTTCTCCTTCCTTGTGAACTAAAGCTACCTCTCCAGTTGTTCCTACCAATTATTTGATGTACAAATGTTGAATATAAACCGTAAAATGAATACCATGTATTTTAACCGGTTTCAAGTTGATCATAAGGTGATGAGTGTGAGAGTGGGAGTGAGAGAGATGGGCAGGACACCGTGTTGTGACAAGACAGGGTTGAAGACAAGGCCATGGATGTTAGGTTTTGACTCGTATTCTCAAGTGAACTCAATGTTAATTAAACGAGACTCAATATATGTGAAACTTCCTGAAGATATGGGATATGTTTGGAAGGTTGAAGATGGTGTTTGAGGGAAGCTTGAAGACTAAAGAAGATCTGAAGAATCAGATTCCATGAGTATGTCGCGGTGTAAGGCACAGGTGGTCAACTGCAACCCAAACCGCGGTGACGGCATATTTTGTCCAAGTATCGGATGTTGCACAAAAATAGGAAAGGTTTCTTCTAGAAGTTCTTGTGTTTGAAACAAAAAGGATTTCTCTTGTTAAGAAAGCTTATCATAAAAGGAAATAGTATTTATGTGGAACAAGTAAGTCTTGTGCGTATAAGAGATGAATTTCCCGTTGGGATATGTTAAGCCAGAAACAAGCGGAGAAAACAAGTTCTAGCAGGTGGTGCGGCGGAGACCGCGGCGGAGGCAAGAGCTTGGACCGTGGCATACACAACGGTGATGTCCAGGCGTGACATGCTGTGCAGACCGCGGCGCGGCACAGACATGGTGCACACACCGCGGTTTGTGGAGCAGAGTTCCACAAGGGTGTCATGCGTTGTGGACCGCGGCGCAGACATATGCCTACCAGCGGTCCAGACCGCGGTAGAGACGAATTTCACGAGGAAAGAGGAAATCATGTGCAAATAAGTAATTGGAAAAGGAAATAGATTCCAATTAGGATTTGACTAACCCTAGTGCTCCCATATAAATACCACCATTATTTATACTCAAAAAGTGAACAGAAAAATAGTGTGTAGTGTGTGAGAAAAATTGCTAGAGAGAGAGAGAGAGAGCAATTGTAGAGAGACTGGAAGAGAGACTGAGAGATTGTAATCAACTCTGAGATATAATGGATTGAGTGCGGTATGACGTAGGCAATTGCTAAACCACGTAAAATCTTTGGTGTCTTCTTTCTTCTTATTGCTTTCTGTTATTTTGTGTTTGTGATTAGATTTGTGTGTGTGTGCGATTTTTCTCAACAACAATTGGTATCAGAGCTCCGGGTTGGGACAAATTATTCTTCACAAAAAATTTTCTTCATACAAATCTAGGTTCTCTCGAGGTCATCGATTTTGTCGTGGAGATGGAGTCAGAGAAGGAAACGCACAAGATTGAGAAATTCAATGGTTTGAATTTTAGATTCTGAAAGATGCAGATAGAAGATTATCTATACTAGAAGGATCTGTATTGGCCGATAAAAGAGAGACCAAAGGATATAACCGATGAAGATTGGGAAAAGAAACGGAAACTGAAGAACATGGATGATGATGATTTTGAACTCCTGGACCGGAAAGCATTAGGGAGCGATTCGTCTCAATTTGATGAAGCAAGTCACCTTCAACATAAAGGATCAACAGACATCCAAATATCTAACGGATACCCTATCATACCTATACGAACAGCCTTCTACTGTAAGGAAAGTCCATTTTGTCAAGAAATTGTCAACATTGAAGATGGCGGAGGGTCAAAACTTTAAAGATTTTCTGAACCCGTTCAATGAAGTAAAGGACGGGTTTTGATGAGGAGTTTATGGGTTTTGATGAGGAGTTTATGGTGGTGTTTCTACTCACCCAAATACCACAAAGTTGGAAAACGACATGCCAGTCGATTGCCAACTCGTTCGGGAAAGAAAAATTGAATCTTCAGCAGGTTATAAACATGATCATGACCGAAAAGATCAGGATGCGTGAAGAGGGATTAAAGACATCTACATCTTCAGCATTGAATTTGAAAAGTAGAGAAGGTAGAAGCAGAAATCGGAATACAAATCAACGGGGAAGATCGAAGTCTAGAGGAAAATCAAAATCAAGGAATCAGGCTAACTATTCGGGAAACCAACAACGAAGCAAAAAGGATGCAGAATGCTGGAATTGTGGTAAGAAAGACCATATCTCGTATGAGTGTAGATCTGATAAGAAAGATAAGGGTAAGAGCAGTGCAAATTGTGTATTGGAGGAGTCAAATTATGTATCGGAGGAGTCAAATTATGTATCGGAGGAGTCAGATGATAGCCTTACCATAGTTTTTCTTTCACTTTTTAAGGTAAGGGTTCCCAAGTTAAAGAGTGTTATCTTGTCGAGTCGAATGTAGAATTGTCATTACGACAACCGCAGACCAACGCTTGATCGAATATAATAAGTCGAGCGCTAGAACTCTACTTCATCGAGTCTTGGTATTTGCAATGATGGGACGTCGAGTGCTCACAGGCTTCGAGAAATAGAAATGTCAATCGATGAGATTAGGTTGGTCCAATTTCCTAGGGCTAACGTAGCGTTTTATTTTTGGCGCTCTTCTTCAACAAGTTAAAGTTTAAACCAACCTAGCAGTTACCCTAGTTAATAAATAGGTAACCGCAACGGTTATGACACATGGCGACCGGGGTTAAAACACAAGGTTTTTTTAACCAAACTTTTCTGCTTCTCTACTGGTTTAGTTTTGAAGCAAAAACACTTCTCCATAAAACTTCATCGTTTTTTTTTTCAATAATCGATCAAGCGAGTTCTTCCCAATTTTTTTTCGAGGTAAGAACTTTTCTTTCACTTTTATTTTGTTTACCCAACACTTACTTTCATTTTTTCTTAGGAAACCAGTGGTGTCGGTTTAAAGACTTATTTAGAAAAATTGCTTGAGTTCTTCGCTTTTAATGCTGAAAGTCCATTCAATTCTTTGTATAGTCAAACTTACGTGTTACAGATCATCAACTAGATCATCATAGAGCCTTAGAATAAGAGTTTTTTGAGTTGGGTTTACTAAGGTTTTGTTGAATCAACCCAGATTTGTAGAAATTTTCAGGATTTGATTTGGGGTTCTTAGTTTCGTTTTCTTTCCATGTCAGATTTTGGAAATGCTATGTCGAGTGAGAGAACATATTCGAATACTGAGCTCAAACCAATTTTCTTGTGTACCTCAATTGATTCAGAAGATAAGGTCATAGAGGGCGCTGGGTCCGACACAAAAGATGTCGAGTGACAAGTTACTATAGCTAACATGTTAGAAGATACAAACCTAGATAGATTAGCTTTAGTATAAACTAAGGCCATACAAGTTGTCGTACGACCCAAAGGTTTCCCAGAGCATGTAAAGGTTGATGGTCCATCCTATTCGGGGAGAATCCGGAGAGTATACTTATTGATGATGACATGGATTACCTAAGGATAACGCATATTATTCCTAAATCCACCTAGCTACGTGCTCAAAAGAAACGCGAGCGAGAAGATTGGGATATCCCGAGATGGACGTGTATATCCTTCAACTAGAGTTTCAATTCCATGTCCCTTCATTAGCTCGTAGGCTTTAGTCTACTTTGATATTGCCCCTAGTGATCAGTTGATGCCCAACAGTTGAAGAATCCTTTTAAGTCTAACCGTCTTCGTGAGAAGAAGAAATTAGAATTTGGGTTAGTTTCGTTTCTACACACTTATTACTTGAAGCAACATGTTCATAAGAAATGTCGATTTGCAATCTGCTTGAGGTCATGCATGACTCACCTTATTCCAGACCATACTACTAATGATAGAAAATGGAAGGACACTTTCTTTTTTGCAAAGTGACCTTTAATAGACCGCCCGTGGGGAAATGAGAGAAACTGTTATCACCGTCTGTGGAGTCGAGTTAGTGATTGTTAATTTCTAGTGTCGTTCTCCCGTTAATTTTTGTTTTAGCATTAACAAACTTGCTTGTTCTTGTAGATAGGATGAACGACGAGAGTAAGATAGAGTGTCCAAACGTTGTCGAACGTAATAACAAGGTTTTAGCGATACATGTTAAAGAGAAGAGTTTGAAAGTGTTGTTGTCGGAAGGTAATCTCAGACCCAACAATTTGTAGCTCCATTCACCTAATTCTCGGTTTTTTTCAAATTTTAGTAAATAATAATAATAATAATGTCACAATTGAAAGTATTCATAGAGAGCCATAAGGACCTCCATTTGCTTGAAACGTACTTGCTCTCATAACGTCAACCAACATCAAAACAATAGATTTTTGTTTAAAAAAAAAACCGCAAAATCTATGTTAAATTAATAGTTTCGAACTAAACTAGTGAAAAATGAAAGGGATTTTTTACACATTCCACTATGGTGAGCCAATCCAAGTGTTTTTCTTTCAAAAAGTTTCTTTACCAATCTCTAACAATTTTTTTTTAATCCTTCATTGTTGTTGATCAAATTTGTTCCTTGAGTTTCATTTATTTTTAATCCAACAATATTAATTTTTGTTTTTTTGCTTAACGCACCGGTATCCGGAGGCCCACTGGTCTCGATTAATCCGATTTCAAGTCGGGTCAGCCCAATAAGAGGTAAAACTCTTTCAATGCAAGTTTTCTCCATTCACAAGACTCGAACCAGAGACCTTGCTTAAGGAGACGGTGTGCGAACCACTAGAACCAACTTGCGTTGGTTGTTAGTTAATTGAAGAGAATGAGGAGGAAAAGGAAAGAAAATGGACAAAAAAAAGGAAGGATGAAGGAAAATATAAGAGATAGTTGATGGATATTTCAGGTAATTTGTGGTTATAAATTAAAATGAAATTTTACGATACTGTTATTGACAATCAAGACTTTGTATGTGGTTTTAAAAAAATCCATATAGTTTTTCTGGTCATGTTCAGGAATTCTCAGCTCAAATAATTATCTAAGGAAAGAATTAGAATCTTAATGCCCCGTCTTGCAGCTATTTTTCAGTCCGTTTTTGTTTTTATTTTTCAAAAACGATTTCGAAAACTCGTTCGTTAACCGTTTTTCATTTTATTTTCAAAAAACGAAAAAAAAAATGAAAAACAAAATCAGTGTTAAAAGTGAAAGATTTGAAAAACACAAAATACTTGTTTTTCATTTTTGTTTTTGTTTTTCATTTTGTTTTTCACTTTTTTTTATATAAAAAAATATTGTTTTTTAACTATTAATTGTACTATTAGGCGTTTTATATGGCTAAGATAAGATGGGACAAGATTTTTAAATGACCAAAGTGCCCCAATATATATATATTCTAGGATAATTTATTTCTAACTAGAACTAAAAGTATTCATGCAATAATATATACATATATATATATATTATAGTTTATATATATTATAACATATAATATTATAGTATATTAATATATATTAGTATATATATCATATATATTATTAAATGTAATATTATAATATATATATATATATATATATATTAATACTATATATATATATATATTTATAATGTTATATATATATATATATATATATATATAATATCAAATATTATATATTTATAAAGTATATAATGTAATATATTATATAAAAAAATATAATATAATATAATAAAAAAATATAACAATATTTAATATTTTTTTTTATATTATTATAATTGTCGTATGTGAATTTTACCAAGCATACACGTCATTGACAGGAAGGAGAAAATAGCCAGGTGGACGCCCAAACGGACACTCAGGAAATATCCTACGAGGCATCATTAAAGAGAAGAAAAGCCCGAGTAAGCATATATAGAATGAAACCTACTCGGAATCAGTTAACAACACTCGGGACTGGTTGAACAACGCTTCCACTCGGGCTCAAACGGCGCTACTCGGGACCATCAGGTATTACTCTTACTCGGGAATAAATACGACTCAAGTAAGAACTTGGTGCTTATTTCACGCGGATTAAGTCATTAAATACGCGAAGATATCTATCATGAAGGAATCCCAAATAAAATGGAACATTAAGTTAGAAGAGTTCCCAATCAGGAAATAACTTGATTTCTTTACGAAGACTACATTCTTATAAGGAAACAAGTCCAAATTGAACTACACTACTAGAATCACACTCGATTTCCATAAGAGACTCCGAAACAGGATAGAAGACAAATCAACCTCAAGCAAGTAACCGAAACACAATTAAATACAAAGATCTTGTATTACTTGTACAAAGCAGATTAGGGTTCTATAAGCATATAAATAGACCCATAATCCGGCTCCAAAATATATAGGCAATATAGCACACAACAAGCAATCATAGCAAATACAGAGAGAAAAAAGAGAGATCGAGAGCTTGTAAACATCATATTCTTATAGCGGATTTTGGCTTGGTTGATCCTTCAACCACCCGTGGACGTTTCTCCGGTCATCGGAGTTTTACCACGTAAAACTTCTGTCTTCGTTACTCTCTCTGAATCTCTTTCTCTTTGAATTAATAGCAGAAATCCAATCCTTATTGGCTTTTCTGACGTAATCCAGAAATCGATGTCAACAATTGGCGCTAGAAGGAGGGGTGGATTTTCGAACTTGTTAAAAGCCATGGCAGGAAGCAGAAGTAGTTCAGGGAATGGCCAAAAATCACCATACTATTTCCTTGTTGGCAATACGTCACAAGATCCTGCAGCAAACACAAAAAACCAGCCTGCGCACCTGGCGGGGATCCAGCAAGTTTCTCCAACCAGCAGAGATCTTACGATGCGTTTCCAAGAGGCCTTGCAGCAATTGGTGACGGACGTAACAAGGGAAGAGATTGATCTACTGACTGCAGGAGCACATACTCCCAATCCTCCACCCGTAAGGCTCTTTTCGATGGTGGTTGGGCCAGGAATAACTATGCCAGAAACCAGAAGGAACTCTTCCCCAATCAACCCGGCTGGGCAGAAAACACTTAAAGATGAACATCACCAGAGACTGGACCACAATCAAACAGTACGTGCCAGACATCTTAAATACGACCGGCGTAGAGATCGGTCGTATTTAGAAGACAGTGATCAACACCATCGCAAACGTCATCATGGAGTCACACGAGAGGACCGGCATCATAGTGAAGAGTTTGAGAAAGAATGTCGATAACCCAACGGTTTAACCGTCGGGGAAGTCCGATAAGGGACAAAGATGTCATAATCTAGAGCCTAACTCGAGAAGTTGAGAATAACAGGCGACAGATGGAGGCACTGGTCAGACGTTATGGCTGTAATGATCTATCTGACGATGACTCTGACAGTCCATTCACCAAGTATATTTTACGGACCCATTTCCCAGTAAGATTCAGGATACCGCATGTGGAGCAATTCAAAAAAGATACAGATCCAAAGGAGCACGTTAGACGCTATAAAAGTACCATGGCTCAATAAGCCTGCAGTGACCCCCTATTGTGTCTCAACTTTCCGCAAACACTGGGGGACATAGGGTCAAGATGGTTCTGAAGACTACCCCCGACGAGCATCGAAAATTTCAGCGAACTGAGCAGGAGCTTCTCAAGGCAATTTCTGAGCAATGTTCACAGGAAGAAGTCGGTGGCTTACCTCTCTCAAATAAAGCAAGGGAATGACGAGTCATTAAAAAAGTACTTGGGCCGATTCGGCCAAGCAGTATCAGAAATTGGCAGTGCTAATGATAAAGCAATTATTGCTGCCTTCACCAGTAATTTGCAGAATGGACTACTGTCCTTTAATTTGAGAAGAGCACGGCTGACTAAGTATACTGACATGATGGATATGGCAGGAGGATACGCTCCGACCGAGGAGGAAGAGTTAGCTACAAGAAGAAGCTATATGCATGGAGGAAAGCCCGAACAGAAGAATACTGAATCCAATGAGGAGAATCAAAAGGAAAAACGGAAAGGGAATGGCAAGGAGAAAAACAAGGATGATGGTAATGGGCTCAACGCCGAACGGTCCACAGAGAAATACCGAGGCAGATATACCAATTACACCCCTCTTTGGAAAAACAAGAAGAAATTTTAGCCATCTTGGAAGAGAAGAATATGGTGCAAGAGTCGCAGCGACAATCACAGTTCGCCCGGAGAGATACAACCAAGTATTGCAGGTTTTACAAAGAAACTGGGCATGAGACTTCAAAGTGTTTTCATCTCAGAGATTACATAAAGACTCTTATTCGGGAAGGGCACCTGCGGGATGTAATCTTAAAAAAAAGATGAGAGATCAGAAACTAAGAAAGAAGTCAAGGTTGATCACAACCCGGGTCAAAATCAAAGAACCAGCCCCGAAGCCAATCAAGTAATAAATACAATTTTTGGAGGACCCTCTACTGGGAGAAGCAACCGAGAACGCACTCAGGAATCAGAGAAGCAATAGAAGCAAGGAATAACTTCGACGTAAACTCGGTTGAGCCAGACCCGAAAAGGGTAAAGGAAGGATGGGACCCAATAGTCTTTACAGAGGCAGATTCCTATGGCGTCGATGTTCGACCTAATGACGCTTTGGTTATAAGTGCCCGGATTGGCCATAGGGAAGTCCGGAGAATTTTAATAGATAATGGGAGTTCAGCAGACATCCTAAGCGTGTCCGTGTACGACCAGCTAAGACTAGACCGAAAAGATTTACAACCTTTCCATACTCCATTAAGAGGGTTTGGGGGGATAGAGGTCAGGTCACTCGGGACTGTAAAACTACCCGTGAAGATCGAAACGGCACCATGCCAGAGGACTGTCCTGCTCGAATTCGTGGTAGTTGACTTGGATAATTGGCTGTATAATGCGTTATTGGGTCGGTCATTCCTGAATAAAACAAGGGCCGTGACGGCCACTTATGCATTAATGATCAAGTTCCCAACAGAACAAGGGGTTGGGATTGTCAAGGGATCTCAAGAGATGACCCGAAAAGCAAACCTGTCAGTATACAGAGACACTGAACAAGTGTGCACCATAAAGCAGCCAAATCAGTGTGAAGAATCCTTGTCATTCGAATTGGATCCAAGGGAGGGCTCGAATGAATACAAAATAGAATTGGTTGAAATAGTACTTCAAGAAGACAAACTGGACAAGAAAATCAAGATCGGGGCCAACTTGGATGGAAAAGTCAAGCAAGACTTGACCAATCTGCTTAGAGAGTACAAAGATGTATCCGCTTGGAGTCACGAAGATATGATCGGAATAGATGCTCGAGTAATATCCCACCACCTCGCAGTTAGCCCGAATGCAAAACCGGTTATAAAAAAAAGAAGATCATTCAATCCTGAAAGAAGTCAAGCAATCAAACAAGAGGTGGAAAAGCTACTGGCAACTGGATCAATCAGAGAAGTCAGCTACCCTCAGTGGGTCACCAACGTAGTCCTCGTCCAGAAGAAAAATGGACAATGGAGGATGTGCGTAGATTTCACGGATCTAAACAAGGCATGTCCAAAGGATAGCTTCCCACTTTCAAGGATAGACCAGCTGGTGGATGCCATAGTAGGTCATGAATTGCTCAGCTTCATGGACGCTTATTCGGGATACAATCAGATCCGGATGAACAAAGCTGATGAAGAAAAAACAGCTTTCACAACGGATCAAGGTTTATATTGCTACACAGTAATGCCATTCGGTTTAAAAAATACAGGTGCTACGTATCAAATGTTGGTCAACAAAATCTTCACTCGGTAAATAGGAAGGAACATGGAAGTGTACTTTGATGACATGTTGACTAAAAGCGTCTCGGCAGATGAGCATGTCCGGGACCTCCGAGAGACATTTGATGTTCTGAGAAGATACCAGATGAAATTAAACCTGAACAAATGTTTATTTGGAGTCCATTCGGGGAGATTCTTGGGTTTTCAAGTCCATCAAAGAGGAATCGAAGTTAATCATGAGAAGATCCAAGCTTTGCAAGAAATGACCTCACATAAAACATTGAAAGAGGTACATCGCTTAACAGGGTGTTTAGCCTCCTTGGGAAGATTCATCTCAAGGGCTACAGACAAGTGCGCACCTTTCTTCAAGATAATCAAAAAAGGGAAAGGAATCGAGTGGAATAAAGAGTGCGAGCAGGCATTCTTAAAAATAAAAAAGTACTTGGGACAAGCTCCCGTTCTCTTAAAACAGTAAAAAGGGGAAATACTTCAGCTGTATCTGTCAATAACCGAGCTTACAGCAAGTTCAGTCTTAGTCAGAACAGAAGATGGAGTGCAGAAACCAGTGTATTATACCAGCAAGGCACTCGTACCGGCCGAGACCAGGTACTCTCAGGCAGAGAAGATGGCCTTAGCATAAGTTTCAGCAGCAAAAAAACTGACACCATATTTTCATGCCCATACAATCCAGGTTCTCACCAATTGCCCATTAAGACAAATTTTACAAAAACCAGAAATATCAGGAAGACTTACCAAATGGGCAATCGAGCTAAGTGAATTCGATATTCATTATGTCCCCAGAACCTCACTCAAAGGACAAGCTGTGGCAAACTTCATAGCCGAATTCACATAACCAAACCTGGAAGCAAAAAGACTCTTGGAAAAGAGTTTCCCATGGAAACTGTATGTTGATGGCTCTTCAAATACTCATGGCAGCGGGGCAGGGATCGTAGTTCGCACCTTAGAAGAAGATGATGTTGAATGTGCCATGAGATTTGATTTTAAAGCAACCAATAATCAAGCCGAGTATGAGGCATTGTTAGCTGGAATCAGAGTCTGCATAGCTCTCGGGGCAGATGAAGTTGAGATATTCAGCGATTCACAGGTAGTTGTCAACCAGGTTATGGACGAGTACCAGGCCAAAGATGAAGGTATGATAGCCTACCGTGACATCGCGAAACAGCTCCTCCAAAAATTTAAAGAATACAAGATCGCTCAGATCCCTAGGGAAGAAAATGAAAAGTCTGACGCATTGTCTAAATTAGCGTCAGCAACAACCTCAATCAGACCAAAGACCATTCTAGTTGCACACCTCCTTAAACCGAGTACAGCTGAACCTAAGCATTTGGAAATTTCAAAAATTCGAACACCGCAAGACGGTTGAATGGTCCAGCTGAGAAGGTTCTTGGAAGAAGGCGTGCTCCCGAAAGATCCGGTACTAGCAAAGCGCATCAGGTATCGATTGACTAGGTATACCATGATCGAAGGAGAATTATACAGAATGGGGTTTTCCCGAGCTCTCCAGAGATGTGTACAGGAAGAAGATGCACATCGAATACTTCAAGAGATCCACGGAAGAGTTTGCGGGAACCACACTGGGGGTAGAAGTCTGACGCATAAGGTACTCAGACAAGACTATTACTGGCCTACGCTTTTCTCAGATGCACAGCAGTGGTCCGAAAGTTGCAATATCTGTCAAATGATTGCCAACGATATCCGACAACCACCAGAAAAGCTCAGAAACCTCACTGCCCCATGGTCATTCGCCATGTGGGGCCTAGACCTGATCGGGCGAATGCCAGCTGGGACAGGGGGTGGAGCAAAGCACGCCATAGTAGCTGTCAATTACTTTACAAAATGGGCAGAAGCTGAAGCGCTGGTGCATATCACAGAAGCCAACACCACAAATTTTGTAAAGAAAAACATATTTTATAGGTTTGGAGTTCCGGACACTATCATCACCGACAATGGTACTCAGTTTAATAACCAAAAGTCCAGACAGTTGTGTGAGAAGTATCAGATTGCTAACTACTATGTGACACCAGCTCATCCTCAAACAAACGGGCAAGTAGAAGCAGTAAATAAAATTATCAAGCACACTATTAAAGTAAAGTTAGATGACAAAAAATAAAGTTGGGTTGAAAAGCTTCCTGAAGCATTATGGGCATATCGGACGACGGCAAGGACTTCAACAGGAGAAACTCTGTTCACCTTAGCGTTCAGAACAGAAGCTGACATCCCCGTAGAAACATCGTATGCGTCCCCCGGGTCAGGCTATACGATGAAGAACAGAATGTTGATATGCTACTACAAAGTTTGGATGAGCTAGAAGAAAAAAAGGGAAAAGTCTCGAATAAGAAATACAGCATATCAACAAATAGTGACTTGCCACTACAACTCTCGTGTTCGGATCAAGAAATTCCAGCTAGGAGACCTGGTGCTCAGGAAGGTGTCATTGAACACAAAAAATAGAGCCGCATGATCCCTGGCTGACAAATGGGAAGGTCCATACAAGATCGAAGGGATAGATGGCCATGGAGCTTATTGGATTGTTCGACCTAATGGAGGGGTGTTACCCCGACCATGCAATGTCCATTATCTGAAGATTTTCTATCCTTAAAAAATATATATATATATATATTGAATATTTTATTCTTTTTTCTAGTCAGGACAATATTGGTAGGATAAATATTAAACTGTAATTTAAATCTGTCGATTTTTTACAGTAATAAATATAATTACTCGGAATTTTCGAAAGGAAAGCATCTAGCTCGGGATTTTCAAAAGAAAGCATATGATAATAAGAACATATGGAAGAAGAACATGATAATAAGAACATGCAAATAGAATTCTCGGGACCATCAAATCCCGAATGAGAGGAGAAGCTCGTAGGAGCATGCCAGCCGAGCATGGTCAAAATGACCTTCGCAAAAAGGCAAACCCGATGCATCAGACTCTGGAAAAATGCTCGGGACGCTATCGAGAGAAATTCCGGTGAAATGCGTAGCTATGTTGATGCAATTTTTTTTTTTAAAAAAGAGCTTAACGATTCGGCAAACCCTTACGTATAAAAACTGGGGAGACGTCCTTGGTATTGCGTAAGGACTCGATCATTAACATATGATCATGGTGAGCCTTGATGTAATGTTCGAGTAGCAACCGGGTATGAAACACAAGTGTAAACTTGCCTGTTTCAAGATGACTCGGTTAATAATAAAGAGCCAGTTTAATAAGATACTTGGCAATTGAAGTCATTCGGGTAACAATCGGTTTAATAAGATACTCGGTTAAGTTACCCGAACATGAAGAAGTCAGTTTAATAAGATACTTGGCAATTGAAGTCATTCGGGTAACAACCGGTTTAATAAGATACTCGGTTAAGATACCCGAACATGAAGATGCCAGTTTAATAAGATACTTGGCAATTGAAGTCATTCGGGTAAGAACCGGTTTAATAAGATACTCGGTTAAGTTACCTGAACATCGAAGAAGCCAGTTTAATAAGATACTTGGCAATTGAAGTCATTCGGGTAAGAACCGGTTTAATAAGATACTCGGTTAAGTTACCCGAATATCGAAGAAGCCAGTTTAATAAGATACTTGGTAATTGAAGTCATTCGGGTAAGAACCGATTTAATAAGATACTCGGTTAAGTTACCCAAACACCGAAGAAGCCAGTTTAATAAGATACTTGGCAATTGAAGTCATTCAGGTAACAACCGATTTACTAAGATACTCGGTTAAGTTACCCGAACACCGAATAAGCCAGTTTAATAAGATACTTGGCAATTGAAGACATTCAGGTAACGACCGGTTTAATAAGACGACCGGTTTAATAAGATACTCGATTAAGTTACCCGAACATTAGCCAATTTAATACAGCACTCGGCAACAATCAGCAATGAACAGATCAAGACCATTCAATTCAGAATAAAATAAGATTTTATTGCTCCTAAAAGAATGGTTACAGTTCAAAGAATGGTTCTGTACAAGTAAAAAATAATCAGAATTTTCTACAAATCTACAAATCTACAAAATCAAGGTTGCAAGGATTTCGAGCATTTGCCAATACTCGGATCTAGCACCATCTCGTACTCAAGAAGCAGGCTCTTATTAGATGGCCAAGTGATATCGTCGACAGTATTATCCATCCACTGGCTGTAATCTTCACCCGGGACTGGCCCGACATCTGGGACTGCATCCTCAATCGACTCTTGACTTGCATAAAAGGTCGAGAGAGAATGCTCGGACGGAATCTCTATATGCATGGGATGGGGCTCTTTGCCTTGACTACGACAGTAGGCTCTCCATTCCTTCATCTGAATCCGAAGAGATTCCAAGGACCGGTCCACATGGTGTTTGATTGACAACTCCCAATTAGTAAGGGCTTTCTCGGTCGCCCTATTCTTAACTTTGAAGAACTCACCGACCGAAACTAGCCCACGTTGAAATTATCTAAGAAGTAGGGCATCATAAGCAGGGGATCTTTTAAAACGATCCACCCCTTGGACTTCCAGTTTCAACATTGCCTTTCGGGAAAGGGATTCAACTGTCAGAACTTTGCGCTCTAGATCTTCAATTTTTTTGTCATACGCCGACTTCGCCTGCTCCGCCTCCTGCTCAGCCTTGACATGGATTCTTCAGCAGAAGATAGAAGATTTTGAAGTGATGCAACCTTCTCATCTACTAGAGATGCCTTGTCCTCTGCTTCAACCTGCTTCGCCAGACAATGGTCGGTAAATATTTATACAGAACCGACCTCCTACTGGTAAGCTTTCTCTGCTCGAGCACGGCCCTCCTCACTCACCTTCAGCTGAGCCTCTAGATGCCTTATTCGATCGGCTTGATGTTGTTGCGTCTGAATAAGCTCAGCGAATTCGGCCACCATCTGCAAAGGGATATACTTAGAAATCTGGCAGAAGCAAAACAATAAAGGAGTCAGATTTAACTTACATAAGATGCACCGTTGAAAACGTTTTGGAGACGTTCGGACAGTGAACCATCTCTAAAACCGCTCCAGCGGTCCTCCCCGATAAAAGTCGGACCAGAGGACATCTCCCATAGCATATCCTGGGGAGAAAGGAATAAAGGAACCCCCGAGGGTTCAGCTCCCAGATTTCCAAACTCGGGGGCAGGAGAAGCCCTGTTCGGTTCTAAGGATGGAGAAGGAACCCCCGAAGGTTCAGCCCCCATATCTCCAACTTCGGGGGTAGAAGAAGCTCTACTCGGTTCTGAAGCGGCTGTATCTACTGATGCTCCAGCGCCAACACTCGGGGCAATCTCATCCGTAACATCTTCGTCACTAGAGTCAATAAATGAGACTACCCGAGGAACTTTGAGTGGACGAGACGGCGAACTAACTGCCTTTCGCTTCTCACCCGGAGAACGGTGGAAGTTAAGATCAGCAGCGGGATCTTCCTGCTGATCATCCCGAAAAGACTCAAAGAATTCGGCACCTGCAGGCACTTGATCCGTCAAGACGTTACCACCGTCGCCATCTTCAAACCGACCAACATGCTCTTCACCCGGACCTTCATATTGTCTCTCCTTATTTTCAGGCAGTTGGGTGTCAATTGGCTCACCTTGGCCACTTGGATCAGCAAAATCCTGAGTAGAAGGCTGAGCACCCCGATCAACGCACTCAGGAATTTGCTCAGTAATATCAATTTCCTCATCAGGCTCGGGTGGAGCAATACCCTCATCGCCCTGACAGGAAGCTTCATTTCTACTCGCTTGTAGAATCGCCTTCACCTGGCGAGCCTGAAGATCACTGACAACGTCCGTATCGAACACTAAAAAAAAATCATGTTAGAAAAGAAAATGAAAAGCAGAGAAATACAACAGAAAGGACGCCGGGTTACTTACATCGCCTACGATGGCCCGAAACCTGTCTGAAGAAGCCGAGCTTTATCAGGTCATCCTTTTTGAAAAGATAGCTCTTGCTCCTCTTCTCCAGAGTATGAACAGTTGCCCGAGTCAGCCTCTTCAACTCAGAATCACTATAATCAATTATTTTCTTGTTTCACACTTCGGGGGAACAGAAGAAACGGGGAACACTCAACACTGTTCGGGAATCCCCAGATCGAACAGGTGACGTCGAGCCCGAGAGTCCCTCCAGTAAAAAACCAACTGTCATTTCAGAACTTGTTGGATGTGAGGAATCCCCATATAAAACCCTTCTTTTTCGGGTCATCAGAAGCATTGACCCCCCGATTCACCTTTGCTTCTTTGAGGACCCAACCGTCCGAAGGAGTAGACGCAAGAAAATAGGTCTCCGTTTTGCAAACCTGCCTCAGCGTAAAGAAAAGCCTGATTTCATTCGGGGAAGGCGGCGAAAGGTTCATTAGACTGAACATGTTCCACATGCACATCAAGACTTTGTAACTATTCGGGGCCAACTGAGCTGGGGCTATCCTTGCTTCAGCCAAAAACCAGGCAATAAAAGGCTGAAGGGGAAGTGTGACGCCGCAACAAAGCATGGATCCATAAATCGCGATCATGCCCTCGGGAGGATTCCATACAGCTCTATCCCCCGCAGGAACCAAAGTGACTGAGTCGCGCAAGTCGAATCGGGAGCGGTATTTTTCTATCTCAGCTGGCCCGACCACATTCGGCTCAGTATCAAAGCCACTCGGGCGAGTATCAGAAAATAAAAGACGAGACGCCCTGTACACTTCATCAACGTCACCCTCTTTAACAGTCTGTTCCCTGGTCTGAACGATGCTCGAGCCGTGCTTGTATACCTTACTTCTGCTCTGATGTTTACCCATCCTTCGAAAAGATACCCTGTGATCAGAAATATCAGAATCAAAACTAGATGGAGAACTCGATACAGGGCTGAAAGTGACGTCAAGGTGAAGCCCAGAAACATCAACTTCTAAGAATGAAGGTTCATCTATTGGGATATCCCCCAGTAATCGTTTAATGCAAGATACTAACTGGAAATCCCCACGTTCTAATGCATCAAAAGCGATTTTAAAGAGACGATGGCGGGAAGATGACCCTATTAAAACTAACCTTGAATTGAGATTGATGCAAGATCTTCAAGC
Source organism: Dipteronia dyeriana (assembly GCA_032871835.1). Taxonomy (NCBI): domain Eukaryota; kingdom Viridiplantae; phylum Streptophyta; class Magnoliopsida; order Sapindales; family Sapindaceae; genus Dipteronia; species Dipteronia dyeriana. The sequence goes on from CM065299.1 coordinate 100,099,845, forward strand.
GGAGAATCGTGAACTTCTGGATAAAGAAATCTGAGTTTAAAGAAATTTCTGTTGAATTTTTTTGAGAATAAACCAACAATGTCTCTCAACAAAGAATTTAAAGACGAGATGACACGAAACCCTAGGATTTCAAGGTGGAAATTTTTTTTTATGACGTAGGCGGCTTTTGGGGAAACGTAAAAATCATTTCTCATAAATGATATTGAAAAACGAAGAGACGAGGGACGCATGTCAAAACAGGAAGTAGCCCTCAACCGTCAGAACTTCAAAACGTCGCCATCATTTAAGATCTCGCGTGATGAAGCGAATCGAAATAACTAAGTCACCATTAAGACGTGACATTATGACAAGACGGCTATTCTGACAAGTGAAAATTAAGACGATTAAAATACTCTTGCCCGAAATGAAATTTACTAGGCAAAAATATTTAAGGGGGTATTGTCGTATGTGGATTTTACCAAGCATACACGTCATTGACAGAAATGAGAAAATAGCCAGGTGGACGCCCAAACGGGCACTCAGGAAATATCCTACGAGGCATCATTAAAGAGAAGAAAAGCCCGAGTAAGCATATATAGAATGAAACCTACTCGGGGTCAGTTAATAACACTCAGGACTGGTTGAACAACGCTTCCACTAGGGCTCGAACGGCGCTACTCGGGCTCAAACGGCGCTACTCGGGACCATAAGATATTACTCTTACTCGGGAATAAATACGACTCGAGTAAGAACTTGGTGCTTATTTCACACGGATTAAGTCATTAAATACGCGAAGATATCCATCATGAAGGAATCCCAAATAAAATGGAACATTAAGTTAGAAGAGTCCCCAATCAGGAAATAACTTGATTTATTTACGAAGACTACATTCTTATAAGGAAACAAGTCTAAATTGAACTACACTACTAGAATCCCACTCGATTTCCATAAGAGACTCCGAAACAGGAAAGAAGACAAATCAACCTCAAGCAAGTAACCGAATCACAATTAAATACAAAGATCTTGTATTACTTGTACAAAGCAGATTAGGGTTCTATAAGCATATAAATATATCCATAATCCGGCTCCAAAATATATAGGCAATATAGCACACAACAAGTAATCATAGCAAATACAGAGAGAAAAAAGAGAGATCAAGAGCTTGTAAACATCATATTCTTATAGTGGATTTTGGCTTGGTTGATCCTTCAACCACCCGTGGACGTTTCTCCGGTCATCGGAGTTTTACCACGTAAAACTTTTGTATTCGTTACTTTCTCTGAATTAATAGCCGAAATCCAATCCTTATTGGCTTTTCTGACGTAATCCAGAAATCGACGTCAACAATAATATATATATATATATATATATATATATATATATATATATATATCATATATACAGTTATATTTTTATTATATAGTAATATATATATATATATATATATATATATATATATATATATTGTAATTATTTATTTATAATTTAAGAGTTTAGTTTTGATTAATTCATTTTTTGATATGTTTTTTTTTAATTAATTTTTTATGTGTTACTTTTGTTTAATTTAAAATTACAATACAAAAATTATATTGGTTAATTATGTAATCAATTTTTGATAGTTTTCGGTTAACCTACCAGACGTATTTTTTCCGTTTCATTTTCAAAATACAGCTTTCAGTATATGCTACCAGACGTGTTTTCGGAATTCAAAACTGAAACCAAAAACACTGTTTTCATTTTCATTTTTATTTTCGAAAAACTGCAACTGAAAAACACTTACAGGACGGACACTTATATAAATGAATTAGGAAAAATAAAATAATATTATTGTCTTCTCCTAATCAAAGATATCACCTTTTATTTTACAATAATTATTGGAAAAAAAAAACTTGGATTAAAAACATAAAAAACTTGGATTACAAGCATAGTGCAGCCATCCTAATTATGATATCATATCATCTCATTTGTCATAATCATCCTACCAGTCCACCACATTTGACGCCTATACTATATATATGGTATGGTTTCATTGCAATGGCCACAACCCAGTAATTACGATGTTTCGTAATTGTAAGTTATAAATCAAGCTTCAGATTATTACTTGTTCCATTCTATTATTCTACGAAAATCAAATATGTTTGAACATAGTTCAATTCCCTGTACACAACTACACACAAAATTTGACATTTGCTGAAGATAAAAATGAAATATATGCATTTGAAAATAGTAATTCGGATAGCATTTTCTTTCTCCATACAAATTAGAAATTTCAGTGTCTATTTAGTATAGCTTTCTTTGTCCTAATGTAGTCTTTTATTGTGAAAAAAATAATTCAATAAGAACCTAATAGGCTAATATAAATTCCGCCTTTATAATAATTTAACAAGTTATTTACGATTCAATTGCAGCAAAATTAAACCTGAAAGATGCAGATTAAAATATATTACAATTCCTATACCAACAACACTCAAATCTTAACGTTTGCTCCAGTTCCACTCCAGGGTGGTTTACACACAAAACAATACACAAACAATAGGAAAGCAAGCAATTATACAAGATGTGAACTTGGGAGCTACAAAACAAGAAAAATATGAATTTGAAAATTGGTGACTGCTTTTGTTGATTCCATACTATGCCCGAAAATTTTTCGATTTCAGAAGCAACCAAGGAGCTTCTTTGGAGTGGTATTGGTTGCGCGGAATTTTGCAGCCATCTCCTCAGCTTTAAGGACTTCTTCTCCGCGTTTAGCTTCGACCATTGCCCTTTTTTCTTCAGCTTCCTTGTGAACTAAAGCTACCTTGTTTCTCATTTTTTCAGCATACTCGGCTTTCTTCCTCTCTAGTTGTTCCTGCCAATCATTTGATGTACAAATGTTGAATATAAACTGTAAAATGAATTCCTTACATATATTAACGGGTGGGGATGCGTTACCTCTTTTTTTTTCAGTTTGGCTTCTAGGGACGCTTTCCTGCTGTTTTCCCATGCAGTGACATCAGAGAGCTTTTTCTGAGACCTGTTGGACATTTCCGGCACAGTTAACGTTTTGACGATCAAATTCATAGACCAAAAGATGTGCTAAAAGGAAAACAAATCGACTTACTTGTTCTCTGCTTTCGATTTTTCGCTGTCTTCCCATGCCTTGATGAATGACAACCTCTTCTCCTTCTCAAGATCTCCAAGTGCAACATCTGGAAACCGCAACACATTCAATCAAAATGCCAGCAAATTACAGACCCTATTCTTATGCTTGGATGTTCAAGTATTCAAACATTTAATTGTTCAATTCAATTGTCATGACAAATTTAAGATCAGAAATAGGAGCTGAGAAGTACTCTCAACACATACCTCTATCGTGTGATCCTCCGGATATTTTCTTTTCTGCAGAATCTGATGTCTCTGTCAAAGATAAAATGTATGGACATTAAAACTAGTAATATACTAATATGATAATGAAATACGTGTTTTTCAATCTAAAATTGGAAATCAAGCAAAATGGAGATCGTGTTGTTGAATATTAAATGGAATCCTTGCTGTTATCAACACTTATATCATTGTTCTTTTCGTAATCTTTTTTTCCAATCACGATCAAACTTTTGACTTATTCAAATACATGATATAATGGGTAGGGTCAATTAAATTTCTTCATGACCCCCCACTTATTGATGAATAAACACGATAATTTAATCTCCTAGCAGACTTTTACAAAATCAAGTTTGATCAAAGATCACATCCGACAGGTTTGGTACCATGACCTCACCTGATATTGAACCAGATTCCATTGAAGAAGTATTAAACAATAACTGCAATAAATTTACGACTACGAGAAATTTTACGATGTAAAACAAAGAGACAATACCATGATCGAAAGAATTGTTACCATGAATGCGAATCCATATTTCTCATAATTAGGCTTATCAGCTACCTAAAAAATTACAAGAAACCGATTCGTCCCCAAGAATGTTCATTCTATATATGGATTAAATGGCTGGTTCTTGATTCCTTAAAGGAAGGAAGTAATATCAACTCATGAGTTACTATCATACTTACAATATACAACAATTCCCTAAATAAAAGGCTAGCCAAGTGAAATTATCCTATGAAATGCAAACAGACATATCAATCAAATTGATAGATTCACATTAATTTTTCTAATCACAAATGGGAAATCTTAGAAAGTAGAGGTCCTATTGTCGAATTTAGAATCGAATGTATACTGTTACCAACAACTTCATTGTGTCTGTCTTTTTCAGATCCCAATATGATATATAAAATTAGGAGAATAGTTTCTTATAAGACAAAATTTAAAGCATGTAAATGAGCATAAATGATTGTTCAACATAGTATAAAGTGGACAAACATATTTGATTTACGACTAATCAAGTATGGACAGTAAAAAGTAAATCAGCATACCAAAGAACAAAGATACTATGCAGAACTGTAATGAATTAACTGTGTAATCCAAAAAGTGATAAATATAGAATACAAAAATAGATTGTTCAAAGCACCCGAGGAAAAGCTGTCTGTCAAAAGCGGATTCTCTTAATAAGTATTAGATTATAAAGTGATTGAAATAATTTACAAAATTTCAATACTAGTAAACATCAAGCTACCTTTTTATTTTCTTTTAAAAAAATTAATTAAAGAAAAAAACTCTTTAATTGGATTTTTCAAATGAAGGGATCATTTAATTGCAAAATCAGCTTAAATGGATCCAAAAAAAACACTACTGCAACTATGTATCTCCACAGAAATCATTCTCTAAACTAACACATAAATTTAAAGAAAGAAAAAACAGACACATCATCCCATTGATGATCACAAGACTAAATTTGAAAAATGAATGTAACATCTACTGATTACTGAGGAAATCACTGTAATTCCACAATAATGAGAGGCTCAAATTCAAAATCCTCAGAAGGAACATCAACTAATACAACAAAATGAAAAAAACACACGATTTTTTTTAAAAAAAAATCGTAATAAAATTCTCAGTTCTAATGTTGTTCTATTGATTTTGTCAGCAAAAATAATGGAAAAAGATCATATAACTAGAGCTGAATAAACGTTACATTCAATGTTTCATAAATCAAGACCTGAAATCAGAGAGTATGAATATGATGAGCTTACTATCAACTGCAACAAGAGGTTTGGATTCCTCAGGCTTCTTCTCTTCGTGATATTGAACCAAAGGCTTCTGCTCAACGACGTCGTTCTTAGCCGCGGCCACGAATGGAGCTGGAGCTGGAGCTGGAAGCGGAGCCGGAGCCGCTGGAGACTCAGTTTTCTTTAGTTGCTCCTCTGCCATATAATCTGTTAATGGATTGAACACACACACTAGACACTACTCGAAACAGACTAAAAAAAAATATCCAATCCAATAATAGTAGTTGAGAGTGGGCTCTCTATCTCTCTCTTTCTAAATATATATATATATATATATATATAAATATATTTATATGTATATAAATATATTTATATGTATACATATAAATATATCGTCGTTGGAACCGTGTTAGTAGTAATATATGCGGAGAGATATTGTGGAGCGAAAATTGATTTTGGCACACTTGGTTCTAATCACCGTGGATTTTGAACTGTCGTGGAAACACTTACGTGAGAGTGGTTTGATCAGACGGTGGAGTTTTGCTTGCTTTGCTGTTTCGTGTCTTGTGGATTGCTTTTATGCCGACAGGTTCAACGTTTGTAAAACAGCGTGTTACTGCCACGTTTGCGTATGCTAGAAACAGTGCTGTCGGCATGTGTAAAACGACGTCGTAGGAACGAAGGTAGAGACACATCGACATGTTGCACTCTTTAAGATTCGCTTTGATGAGTTTGGATTGGGCCCATTGAAAATCAATAAACTCGTCGTGAATGCCAATCCCACGCGCTCTATCTAGAATCTATCTTTTTTGCTCTTCGTGGGATGTGCCCAACGGTAATGAAACGGATCGAGGATAAGTACCGAATACCCCAAATAGGGATGACAGCGGGTCGGGTTGGGTTCGGGTGGGTTCGTAAAATCTAAACCCTCATCCGTTAAAATTTTTCTCAACCGTGCCCTCCCTCGAATCCGCGTAGGTAAGCTAGTTCGAGGACGGGTTATGACTGCACCCATACCCTTACCCACGAACCCGCGAAACAATGTGGGTTCACGGGTGGATGATTCACCCGCGGAATACCCACAAACCCGCAACCCACGAATCCGCGATTTGTCATTTGTAAATTTCCACACGTAATCACATATTTAATACTTAATTAAATTAAATTTTCATTTCTAATTCCCTACTTGATACATTACAAAACAATAATAACATAAAAATAAAACGACAACAAATAATTCAAATGTCTATGTATGTTTATATACAAGTATTTTATTTATGCGGGTTCGCGGGTCTAACCCGCGGGTTCATTTTTCCAACCCGCACCCGCCCACGAACCCATCGGGTTTTTCATAAAACAGGTTCGCGGGTCATAAATTCACACCTTACACTAAAGGGTCGAGTTCAGACGGGTGCCCGCGGGTGTGAGTCAAATTGTCATCCCTAACCCCAAATATCAATTCTTACATTTGAGAGAAAATAAAAAATAATCACAACTATTATGGATATTTTGTTTTTATTTTTTTAATCATATACGAAAATTTATTTGTTAATAGTCACTTAAAAAAAACAGTGTATGTCCATAAATTACAAAAATACAATCTGAATTTGATTTTTTCTTTAAAACTGAAAGAAAACTTGAAATATGAAACCAAACTTGAAATCACGGCTAGGAACTTGAAACTTGAAACTTGAAATCTTGTTTTAAAAAATGAAATTTTGAAACTTGCAATCTTGCTTAAATTGAAATGTTGAAACTTGAAATCTTGACTAAATTGAAAGTTGAAAGTTGAAATGTTCTAGATTTGTAATTTTTTCGTTTTCAAAATTTGAAACTTGAAATGTTGTCTAAATTTAAATGTTGAAACTTGAAATGTTGACTAAATTGAAATGTTCAAACTTGAAATGTTCAGGGTTTCTAATATTTCGTTTTTTTACTTTTTTTTTCAGCAGATCTAATCACCGGCGGAGGCGAACCGTCCAGCAACGCCTTCAAGCTCCCCCTTCGCCGGCGATTAGATCTACTGAAAAAAATGGAAGAAAACGAAATACTAGAAACCTAGAGCATTTCAATTTAGTCAAAATTTTAAGTTTCAACATTTCAATTTAGACAAGATTTCAAGTTCAAAAATCTAAAGACGAAAAACTTAAAAACCTAGAACATTATAAGTTTTAACTTTCAATTTAGTTAAGATTTCAAGTTTCAACATTTCAATTTAAACAAGATTTTAAGTTTCAAAATTTCATTTTTTAAAACAAGATTTCAAGTTCCTAGTCGTGATTTCAAGTTTGGTTACAGATTTTAGTTATGATTTCAAGTTTGCTTTCAGTTTTAAAGAAAAAATCAAATCCATTGGTATTTTTTAAATTTATGAACATACGTTGTTTTTTTTTTTTAAAAAAAAAGCGGCTATTAACAAATAAAATTTCAAAAGTGGTTACAAACAAAAGTTTAATATTTCCCATTACTATTTTTTATTTTCTCTCTTATCTATATCCCATCCTCATATTTATCACAATTTTAAGTAAAACGGAGTGGATTCGGATAATATCTAGAATTGAGGTAGGGTTTGTAGGGAAATTCATCCCCGCACCATATATTCCTATATTCGATAATATATATATATATATATATATATGTATATATATAATTTACAAGAGAAAAATATAACCAATAGCTAAAATGATAAATTTAATGTGATTTAAAGAGAAAAACAAATAAAAAGATATTTTAAAATTTTCCATACAATTATTTATTTATTAATTTCTTTAAATATTAAAATTGATAATGAAGTTCGATGAAGATGGAATAGACAATATTCATCCCTATCTTCCAAAGTAAAATGAATATGAATATTAGGTCGTCTTGCAGCTATTTTTCCATCTGTTTTCGTTTTTATTTTTCAAAAACAATTTCGAAAACGCGTTCGTTAACCATTATTCATTTTATTTTTGGAAAAAAAAATGAAAAATAAAACCAGTGTTAAAAGTGAAAGATTTGAAAAACACAAAAAAAATGTTTTTTGTTTTCGTTTTTGTTTTTCATTTTTTTTTTCCACTTAATATAAAAAAAATCATTTTTTAAACTATTAATTATATTGTTATGCATTTGATATGGCTAGGACAAAACAAGACAAGATTTTTAAATGATCAAAGTACCCCTTATATATATATATATATATTCCAGAACAATTTATTTCCAACTAAAACTACCAGGATTCATGTAATAATATATATATATTCAAGAACAACTTATTTCTAACTAGAACTAAAAGCATTAATGCAATAATATATAATAATATATATATATATATATATAATATTATAATATATTAAATCTAACAAAATAATATATATATATATATATTGTAATTATTTATTTATAATTTAAGAGTTTAATTTTGATTAATTAATTTTTTGATATACTTTTTTCAATTAATTTTTGATGTGTTATTTTTGTTTAATTTAAAAATTACAATACAAAAATTATATTGGGTAATTATGTAATCAATTTATTTATAGTTGTAATAATATTAAACAAAATGTCAAAATTGATTTTTCAATTTTTGATAGTTTTCTGTTAACCTACCAGAATTATTTTTTCCGTTTTCATTTTCAAAATACAGCTGTCAGTATATGCTACTAGACGCGATTTCAGAATTCAAAACTGAAACAAAAAATACTGTTTTTATTTTTATTTTTATTTTCGAAGAACGGTAACTGAAAAACGTTTACTGGATAGACTCTTTGTATTTTTTTTTCTTCATTTTATCTCGATATAATAGTGTTCATCCTAATTTTAAATTGAGTGGATATCCGTAACCATAGATAATTTGTTATTATTGAATTCGAGTGTTGAAGTTTAATATCACGCGCTGCTGAGAGCGTTGAATTGTGAGATGCGAGCAACAGCGACGTACAGATAGATTGCACTGCTGACCATGTGATCATGGGTGTTTAGTATGCTTATTGGACGGCTTGCATTCATAGATAAACAGCTGGCACAACTCACACGAATCGCCTTCGATATCTTCTTCTAAAATCTAAAGATTATTAATTAATTTTTCTTTTAAAAGTAAGACATAAGTGTTTTTTTTTTTTTTTAAGTGAGCAACAGAGCAAAGTTTATTTGTTTTTTTTTTTTAATGATTGAATTTTTAAATCTAAAACGAGGTTTATGAAATGTTGATTAAACCAGAGCTGTCATGCATTAAATCGTGATCTGTAAATAATTATTGAAAAACGGTCCTTTTTTTCAAAGAAAGAAAAAGAAAAAGTTCAATAATTAGATTCTAACGTAATTTACAAGTAATTAATTAAAAAAAAACCTTTTGTAATAACAATATTAATTACTTTCAAGAATCGGCGAAATTATGATAAAGCGGGTAAAATTCAAATTAAAAATCTTACCGAGTCAGTGATTTATTTACTGTACCCAATCAGATCCCGACACGTCAAGACCGTCAATAGTCAAAATTCAAGTCTGTGATTTTGCTGTGATTTTGACGGTCAATGGAGTCTGAGTCTTCTGGTTCGTGCTCCGTTTCAGAGGAAAAATGGGGGGAAAAAGTATCGAAGGAGGTGGTGTCGCTGTACAAGTCCCTTCCAAAGAAAGGAAAGCCTCAGGGACGCGAAGTCACAGTCGTCGCCGCCTTTCTCGTCTCTTCTCCTTCTCAAGGTCCGTCGCTTTCGTTAGGGTTTTCAGTTCTCAATTCGTGTAATACAAAGTGTTGCAGACCTAAAAATTTTAATTTTGAATTACAGACTTGGAAATTGTTTCGTTGGGGACGGGAACGAAATGCATCGGTGGTTCACTCCTGAGCCCTCGCGGTGACATTGTCAATGACTCGCACGCCGAAATTATTGCACGGAGAGCTTTATTGAGGTCTTTGTTACAATTATTGCAATTGCTTGAGATCGCTATTTGTTTAGCTTCAATGATTTTATTATCTTTGTGTTTTTAATGTTGAACCAGGTTATTTTACACAGAGATTCAACGAATTGCCGATTCTTTGAATGAGCACAATTACAGTGATGGAATTCAAAACTCGCTTTTTGAATTAGACCCAATTGGACCTGGTCAGAGAAAATACAGATTAAGGACGGGTTGGCAATTGCATCTGTATATATCACAGTTGCCTTGTAATTGAATTTTCCCGCCATGAGAAAGTCTTGTGTATTTGTTTGTTTTTTTTTTTTTTTTTTTACTATTACGAGTGTCGAAATCCTACTTTTATTTATTTATTTATTTTTATACAGGTGGTGTTGCTTCACTCAGTTCACCTATAGCCTTAAGAGAATGCGCTGCAGCATCTTCTGTTGACAAGCTTAATGGTTCCATGGGTGGGATTTGCAACACTTCAGAAATGAATAATGGTAATGGTGGAATTCAAATGCCTAGCTCTGTCATATTTTGTCGGGATTTCGTCTTTTGTATAGCTTATGTCGTAGTTGCATATCTAAATTATGCTTGCTAATTGCATCTTTTAGATTGTTTTGACTTATGCCCTACAAAAATCAAGCAATTGAAATATGTTAGATTTTACGATTTTATCATATGTTGGATTTATGTAGTCTGTCATTATCATCTCATTTAGCAATTTTGCATTTTGCTGTATTTTGTTTTACTTTGATGGAAACAATTTAGGAGGAAGTTTTCCATATTCAGTAGCATGTATGACCTGTAGGCCAAATGAGGCAATTATATTATAGAAGAGACAAGAATATCTCTGAAGAAATATTACAAACCAAACTTAGAACTATATGAAGTATGTTTCTTGATGTCACCTGTTTTCTGGTTTACATGCTCAGAATAGAGTGAGAAACATGAATTTTGTGGAATTTTTTTTTTTACTTCTGAGAATCATAAATTTCTACTGTTTATGGGGAGTTTTGTTCCTTCTTAATCCTTATGGTGTTTGAATATACGTCAGTACGTGTGAATGTGTGATGAAATTCATTCTGTTTGCACACTGTTAACAGTTGCATTTCAGTTGGGTTTGTTTTATTAGGAAGGTTAATAGGTCTTGACATAAGAGCTAATTTACATAGAAAAGAGAATTCATATGGATATATACACTTGCAGATGATGGTCTGCAGCACATTGGAATTGTTCAAAGAAAGCCTGGACGTGGTGATACAACATTGTCGGTTAGCTGTTCTGACAAGATAGCTCGTTGGAATGTTGTTGGAGTTCAAGGTTTATATAATACTTATTTGTAATTTATTAACTTATTTTGAAACCATTAACAAGTACACACAACATAACATGATTCATATCACAAGTAGCATTGTGATATGAATCATGTTATGTGTACCGGCAGACAAGCACACACAGAGACACACTAACTTACACTCGCACAATCTTATGTGCATAACAATATAACATTATCATTTGCTCAACACATGCTGTTATCTCACAAGCTGTAAGTTTCACCCAGTATCTGCTACATGTTATGATTTGACTTCTTAAATGACCTTCTTCTCACTTTAATGACAATAGTATAGACACTCTTACTGCATGAATTGGAGTTTAATGATGACATAATTCTTCTCTTATATCAGGAGCTTTGCTTTCATACTTTCTTCAACCTGTTTACCTTTCTTCCATAACTGTTGGAAGATCTCCTAACGGTTTTGAAGAATTTCCATTGGAGAATCAATTAAAGAGATCTTTGTATGATCGGGTCTTACCATTATCAAATGAGCTTACAAGTCCCTTTCAAGTGAATAAGGTCTGTGAAGTTTCTGGTGTTTCAAAAATATGGCAAGTGAGCAGGATTATGACAAAATTCATCATAATGCCATTGGCAGCCACTATTTTGGGCGTCTCCAATACCGCCTAAGGAGTTTCAACATTCTGAGACTGCTTCAACCACGTTAACATGCGGGTAATTTCTATGAATTTTGTATCATTTCTTGAAGTATTGTGTTGTTTGCTTGTTGTAGAATGATGTATGCTGTGTTTCATAGGTATTCCATATGTTGGAATAAGTCAGGCCTGCATGAAGTCATTCTTGGAACTACCGGAAGAAAGCAAGGCACCTCTGCTAAAGGAGCACTTTCTCCATATACCCAGTCATCTCTATGCAAGTAAGCTGACAAATATACTCCAAATTTTATCCAAGGCTGGCTGAAATCTGCATTATTACATAATAATTGCTTTTCTTTTTCTCCCTTAGAAAGCAGCTATTGAAGATTTTCTTGTCTCTAAGGCATGAAAGGAAACTCGAATGCCTAGCCAATGATACTTCATACCGAGAGCTCAAGGTAATTTTTTTTTTCTGAACTTAAATATCTGTGTCCATTTAGCAGTGTTTTTTTTTTAATTACACTTGGTGATTGATTTTAAGTATTCTGTAATTGCAAAGTAGCTCATCTCCCTATACTAATCATTGTCTTCTCAATAATCTGATGTTGCGACTGCTTTGTAGGTTGGGGCTCAAGAATACAATTTGAGTTCAAAGATTTTAAAAGGAAAACCACCTTTTAGAAACTGGCTATCGAAACCCTTAGATTTTGAGTCCTCTTTCTGAGAAACTGAGGTATGTACAACTTTTGGTGTTTTTCAATTGTTGCTTTATTACATTTTCCATCTGTACGTTGCTTGGGTAACTTAGTGCTAGAAGTACTTTTTTTAAAGGAGCTTCAATGTATTCATTATAATGCTACAACTTGTTTTTGAGAATTTGTGTTATCCTAACTTTTAATTAACAATTGGGCATCATTATGAGGAATGGAAGCATTGACTGTCTTGAGTGACCAGCAAGTGATAGGTTAACTAATTGGTCAGATGAAATTTGAACTTGTCAAGATATATTTTTATTTACTTATCTGAAGGATAATTTTTTTGACTTAATAATTTTTTTTGACTTAAATGTTATTGATATATCAATTAAAAATCCAAATCATTCAAGAACACACAGATTTTCTTTTTGATATTAGGTTAACTTAGTGCTAGAAGTACTTTTTTTAAAGGAGCTTCAATGTATTCATTATAATGCTACAACTTGTTTTTGAGAATTTGTGTTATCCTAACTTTTAAATAAACAATTGGGCATCATTATGAGGAATGGAAGCATTGACTGTCTTGAGTGACCATCAGATGAAATTTGAACTTGTCAAGATATATTTTTATTTACTTATCTGAAAGATAATTTTTTTGACTTAATAATTTTTTTTGACTTAAATGTTATTGATATATCAATTAAAAATCCAAATCTTTCAAGAACACCCAGATTTTCTTTTTGATATTAGTAGTGAATAAAATAGGTACAATTAGTTAAATAAACTACTAAGAAGCTATGACAATAGCCGAGATCTATAATATATTATGTTTATACCTATAACTTTCCAATTCTTTTGTTGATTTTGATTCAGAAATGTTTCAAATTGCAATGTTTGTGAATTCTTGTTAACATTAACTAGGCTTAACTTACCATAAGCGATGCTATCATGTGCTAACCGACAGTAGCTTAGATTTAATAATTTTTTCCTTTTTTTTTTTTTTGGTTATTTGGTTGAGAAATGTATAAAACTGCAATGTGTATGAATTTTGTATACATTAACAAACGTTAACCGTGCGGACCAATTCTAATTGGTGGTGACCAACAATAACTTATATCTATAATTTTTTCTGTTTGTACTTGTAATTTTTCTATTTTCTTGTTTAATTGAGTTGAGAAATGTGTATAATTGCAATGTTTGTGAGTTTTCTTTTTAAAACATCAACTCACCATAACCACGCGAATCAAACCTTATCGGTGTAAGACACTAACCGACGCTAACAGACAATAACTTAGATCTGTATTGTATTCCATATTTACCTGTAATTATACTGTTTTTTTGTTTGATTTGGTTAAGAAATGTATACAATTGGATTGTTTGTGAATATTTCTAACATTAATTCACCCTAATTGTGCAAACCATACTATTTTTTTTTTCTGCTCTGTTTCTGCCTGTAATTTTTATATTTTCTCGTTTATTTTGGTTGAGGAATGTATAAAATTGAAATGTTAGTCAATTATCATAAACATTAACAGACACTTACCAATGCTAACAGCTCCGACCAATTTTTATATACGTTGTTCATGAAATCTAGAAGTAATAGAGGCATCCGATATTGGAGAAAAACTTGGCTCAGTGAGTGCATCCAATGCACCACCATCAGATTCCAGTGTGGTGCATCGGATGCACCCAAGTTTTTACACTCTTGGAGTCTTGGGTATTAGTAGAATAAAGAAAATTCTTTTGATTTATTTCTTTGTCCAGTCTAATCGGCTGGCTTGAAGAAATAGCTCGGCCTCAGTCCTTAATTTTCATATACATTCCACTAAGTGTTGGTTTGAGGCTTTGAGCTCCAGATAGCCCAGAAATTAAAAAATCTCTGAAAACTCTAATGAAGTCGATAATATCTTGCTTTTCATTGCTACAGATTAACCTTCAGATATACAAGACTTTTATGATTTTACCCTCTTGATGTGGGACAATTTTCTTTTATAACCCTATACTAATCATTGTCTTCTCGATAATCTGATATTGCAGTTGCTTTGCAGGTTGGGGCTCAAGAATACAATTTGAGTTCAAAGATTTTAAAAGGAAAACCACCTTTTAGAATTTTTCTATCGAAACCCTTTGATTTTGAGGCCTCTTTCTGAAGAACTGAGGTATGACAACTTTTGGTGTTTTTCAATTGTAGCTTTATTACATTTGCCATCTGTATTTTGCATAACTTAGTGTTAGAAGTACTTTTCTTAAAGGAACTGCAATGTATTCATTATAATGCTACAACTTGTTTTTGAGAATTTGTGTTATCATAACTTTTAAATAAACAACAGGGCATCATTTTAAGAATGGAAGCATCGACTGTCTTGTGTGACCAGCAAGTGAAAGATTAAACTAATTGGTTAGATGAAATCTGAACTTGTCAATATATATTTTTATTTACTTATCTGAACTCTGAAGGATAATTTTTTTGACTTAAATTGTATTGATAAATCGATTAGAAACCCATGTCATTCAAGAACATGTAGATTTTCTTTTTGATATAAGTAGTGAATGAAATAGGTACAATAGAAACCACTTAAGAGGCTACCCGACAATAGCCGATATCTTTAATATATTCTGTTTTTATCTATAACTTTCCAATTGTTTCGTTGATTTTGATCAAGTTATGAATCAAATTGCAATGTTTGTGAATTCTTGTTAACATTAACTATGCCTACCTTACCATAACCGATGCTATCATACGTCAACCACCAATAGCTTAGATTTATAATTTTTCCATTTCTACCTGTACATTGTTCAAGAAATCTAGGAAGTAATCCGGGCATCCTTTACAGGCTCTTTACGGTGTTAGTAGAACAAAGAAAACTCTTTTGATTAATCGGCGGGTTTGTAGAAATAGCTCAGGCCTTGGCCCTTAGCCCAATTGATTTTCATATTCATAGTTCTAAGTGATGGTTTGAGTTGTAGTTGGCCCAGAAATAAATAAATAAATAAATTAAACTCTAAGGAAGCTGATAATATGTTTATTGCTGCAGATTAACATTCATAGATACAATACTCTTACGATTTTACCCTCTTGACGTGGGACAATTTACTTATACAAATTTTTACATGTATGTGTTGAATATTTGTTGTAGAGAAACTGATCTGACTATATCAGCAGTGAGAGTCGTAAACATTAACTTGTATCATGAACCCATCCACTCAATCACCTTATTTTATTCGGTTTTTGGTTTAAATTTCAAAACATAGAACATTAATTTCGTTTCTCACTTACATTACATGTCGAATTTAATTAGATTTTAACGCTTTTCATCAAACATGGTAAATCTGATGCACACTAAAGTATACACATTAGTACATTAGCATGCATAACCCAGTTTTCCCTGGAAATGAAGCAAGGTTGAAAGCGACCGATTTCCTCAAATTCTGATGAGGAAGTTTTCCTGGGGTCCATGGCATGTGATTGAAAAAGACTTGTAACTAATAAGTGAAGCAAGGATAGAAGGATTAGAAGCCACATGTCGACTGAGAAATTGATTGATTAATTGATTGATTGATAGGGTGGATTATCTTGCATTCTTGTGCCGTGGGTTAAGTAAATTTATTTATTTATCGAAGTGGTCAAAGCTTGTGGTCTACTTACGTAAGCATTGACTGTTCCAATGGGCACGTGAGTACGTGACAAATCCTATATATGGTGATATTTTGTCTAAAATATAAAATGGTTAGGATACGAGAGGTGAGTGGAACGATAAGAAAGGGGCTTTGAATGACCATTTTTTGAACCTTCTTGATTTGTTTCACGTTTGTACTACTAATAAAAGCCTGGGTGATGTTCAACTATTTTGTGTAGTGATCCGGAGGATTTGGTTTTGTAGAAATATTGTTATTTATGGTCGGTGTGATTTTATTTGGAAGGATGTTATAAACTGGAACAAAGTTTTTCTTAACGATATTTACAAAGCTGACTCGAATATACAGTGTAAGCCTAGTGTAAGCCTAACTTTAAGGTTATTAAGCCAACCTGTAAATGGATGTCTCCAAATGAGGGGAAGTATAAGGCCAATTCCGATACAACATATGACATAATTAATGGGAAATTTGGTTTTGGGATTGTTATTCGGAATAACAGAGGAGAGGTGATGGCTTCTTGTGTTCAATTAATGGTAGCAAATTTCAGTATAAAGACAGCCAAGCTGGTCGTTGTATGGAAAAGCATAATCTTAAATGGTGATTGTGGTTTGACTCCTTATTCTTTCGAATTGGATATGCATTGTTAATTGGATCAAAAATGGTGGTCACAGATATTCGGTTATGGGATAACTTCGCATGACATTGATTCCGTGGTGAATAACCTTGGAGAGATGGATCTCTATCACACTGACAGATCGGCCAATAGGGTGGCTAAGGGTCTTGCCATCTTTGCCCTTAAAAGTACTGATGATACTTTTTGGATGTAAGATTTCCCTTGTTACGTTAAAAAAAGAATTCCCTCCTTTTTTTGTTGTGCTGTTTTCTCTGGTGTATTACCGGTGTCCCTTTGTTTAATCAATATATATAAATGGCCACCTATAAAACTTCTCTCAACACCGCTATAGTTCAGTTGATAGATGGATGAGATTGAGATTTGAATAAATAATTTTTAAATTAGGGGATCGAAATATATGATGGTAAAAGTAAAAAAAAAAAATATTTGGTCTATAAAATGTATAGATAGATATTGTAAAAAAATAAAAAATAAATAAAAAATTCTCCCCACCCATCATTTACATTTTTTCTTTCTTTCCATATCCATTGTTTTTTTCAAAAATAACCTTAATTAAAAACATTTCTTTAATTTTTTTCACTCTACACTCACAATCTAATTTTCTACAGTAAAATATCGGTCGGATGGAGAACTTCTCTTTTTTTTTTTAAAAGAAAAAAATAGTTATTATATCTTATTTTTGAAAAAAAAAACAGAGTTTAGATTAGAATAGGTGTAAGGAGTAATTTAATTTACTTATTAATTTTTTTATTTTTGAAATATAACTACTACTTCCATTGCTCTTGTAAAATGTACATGGTGGGACTCGAACCCTGATCACATGTGAAATGGAGATGCATAACCATTTATACTAAAAGGTGATATGCATTTAATTATTAAAATTAATTTGTCTTTAAAGTGAATTTATACCATCATTTTACTGTTAGTGTGTACTGATAGAATTATATGTAAGACATTGAATGTAAGTCATTCATTTATAAAAGAGCTGTGTATACATGTCAAGTCAAAATATGTAAAATGAGTGACTCACATTCAATGTATTTATATAATTCGATCAGTGCATAATTATGTGAACATTTCCGTATATATATATTGATATAAATTTATCAGTGCGTTGGATGTAAACCATTAGATTTACATACTTTGGATCAAAGTGTATGCACTTATCAAAGCTTCTCCATAATCAATGGTCCGTATATAATGTACTGATATAATTTATATCAGCGTGCACTTATAAGAAAACTACTGTATGTACATATATACATATATATGATTTTATAAAAAAATTGGTTTAGTGAAGTTTTTCGAGTGGCAATATAGCCACCCTATTAAATGGAATTCTTGTACTTCCAAACAAGACCGGACCGCACCAGGGGCAGATAATCCTTAATTTTGTGCTCCAAATCGTTGTTAAGTTAATTGATCCTTAATTTTGTGCTCCTAATTGTTGTTAAATTAGGTTATGTTGATGGTGTTCTTGAACCATATATATAAATACCGGTTTTCCTATCAATTTGTACTGATATAATTGATATCAGTGCGTTACATGTAGACCATTGATTACGGATAAGTTTTGATAAGTGTATACACTTTGAGTTAAAGCATGTAAATCTAATGGTCCATATTCAACGTACTGACGAATTTATAACGGTGTGTACTGACTTATTTCTGTATATATATATATATATATATATATATATTCACCGATTCACGTTTTTTCCAAACAATAGTTGGTTCAATTATAACACAAATTAGATATGACGAGATTTGTCCGGTAATATATCATTCATACCCGTACTCAAGGGTGAAGCTAGGTTAAAAAAATATGGTTGGCTAAACTTTTCTTTTTTTAAGGAATTTGTACGAAAATTTTATATTAATCATTTTTGTTCTTGACTTTTGTGTATATATATTGAAACACGGTAATAATTTGAGGTCTTGAGAGGGGAAAAAATTCAAACCAACAACCTCAATATAGGTGTAAAAAACATATCACTAGATTAACTTCATCTTGTTAGCTTTTATATATAACTGTTTGATATTACAATATAACTGCTTGATATTACAATATAACATTAATTAGATTGTTAAGTTATGAATTTTTTTTTACCTAAAATCAATTAAAGAAGAAAATAAGAGATTTAAAAGAATAATAATAAAAAAGAAAAGACCAACTACGGTCCAAGTTGCCAAAATTAATAAGTGAAATTCAACCCAATCAAAGAGTGCATATCTTGATAACACATTGTGAGCTTTGTGGCAGCCTATCTAATTTTATTGACCTGGAAATAAGATTCCTAAACATTATGATTTCAAAATTTCAATTGAATAAATTTATAAAATTAAAATAAAATCACAAATATATATATATTAGTTTTCCTATCGGTACGTACCGATATAAGTGCGTTGCATGTGAACCGTTGATTTATAGAGAAGTTTTGATAAGTGCATACATTTTGGATTAAAGTATGTAAATCTAATGATCTACATCTAACGCACTGACGACTTTATATCACGGTGCCCTGACTTGTAAATCTAATGATCCACCCCCGAATGCGTTTGCCTAGAGTCACTCTGTCGCCGTTCGAGTGATTGTCTGGATTTCAACGGAACTTTCTCTATTTACTTCACAACTCTGTCAGTTTAAAATGAATGAAAGAAATCTGAAGTAATTATTGTGGGTATTTTTATCCGTTCAGCATAATATGTCTTTTAAACATAAGTTATTAAAGTAGTGACAGTGTTGAAATGTCACTAGGGTCGACCCATAAGGGGAGCAAACCCAGCCATTTGTTGGGTCCTTCAAATGGCCATATCAACTTCTTCTTATTTTAGGGTCTTACTCTTCAAGATCCAATCTGTTTGGATTGTCACTCCAGTATCCACTATACCCAATCTCAAACATATATTTTCTTCATCACATCATGTCCGATTAAAATACATCTTCATATATTAGTAAACATCATTAAATGGATGAGACTCCAAAATATTTAGAGACGGTCCTGATTTCAAATTAAGTTGAAGAGGATCATCAACAATAATTAAAAAGTTGTGTGCGGTGTTAATTAGGCAACAATTTATGGGCATAACACGTGGATCAACCTTCACAATCAAGGAAGATAACTACGTTTTTCATCGTTAGTCTTCTCCAATTTTTTTTTTTTTAATATAGTGTATATATATATATGTATATATTGTTGGTATTGATTGAATAATTAAATTGGATTTAATATGATAGAGAGGTCCATACGTTTGGTGATATTTTATGTATGTAGACTTATTGACTTTCTGGTCTCTTGCCCTCAACAAAGAATTAATAGTTGTAGTTCAGGACTCTAAAAGTCCACAGATTAGAATTTGTACAATATTGAAAAAACTAATTCGATGCATTTGATCATCAAAGAATGAATAAGTACGAGAAATATCAAAACACTTTCTTTCATGGCTCCGGAATTTACAGACATCTCACAGGAAGTAGTATTCCTCCTCCTCCTTGGCAACCATCATCAAAGAACAAGAAGGCTGCCGCCGCCACCTCCTCCACCACCAGCACCATTGCCATCCTCTTCTTCTTCTTTTTCTTCTTGTTCATTATCCTTGTCGCTACCTCCGGTTTTTTCGGCTTGATTCATTATGTAAGTAGCTAAATCCTTATTTAATTTTCAAGCTTTAAAAAAAAAAATAATAATAATAATTCAAATTCGTTTGATTTTCCTTCATCTTCAAACGAAGTTTCAAGTGCATGCATATATGCTGTATGCATGACTTGTTTTCTTCTTTTTTCTCTTAACGCATTTTTGGTCTCTTTAACATGAATTTCATGTTTTAGCTCTCGATGTTTGCATGGCTTACCCATCTCTTTTTAATTTTTTTATTTTACAATAAATAGAAATAAAAAACTTTTTGAATTCGGATTGAAATCGGAAAAACGACTTGTAGTCGGAGGCCACTTGCCTTGGTGGTCAAAAACTTTACTATCTCTGTCAACTCATTAAGGTTCAAACCTTGACATATGGGATATATTGTTTTATTATTGTCCATAAAACTATAATAGTGTGGGAAGATCTCTTAGGTGTTGAGAGTTATATTTCTTCCGATTATAGAAATAGACATTAGAATTGCACTGTAAGATTTATTCTTGATAGGTCTTGACAGCCAACTAATCCATCTGATGTGAGATTTCATAAAGAAGAAAAAAAAAGACTTGCAACTTGTAGAATTTAAACGTACATAAAGGGTTCTTAGTTTGCAATTTTGATGAAAATTTTTTAATTTTAATTAATAATATAATTTATGTTTTTATTTCTCAGTCTTTATTTTCAAGTATTGCCCTCCAAAAACCGGTATCATCTCCAACGAATAAACTACCAAACAAACCCCAATTCCCTCTCCAATGCACTCAACCAAACGTGACACAAAACTGCCCCACAAACTATCCAACAAGACACAACCCCACAAATCCTGACCGTCCATCATCAAACGTCACGTGCCCATCATACTTCCGATTGATCCACGAAGATCTACGGCCGTGGAAAGAGACAGGGATCACAAGGGACATGATCGAACGGGCGAAGAACACCGCGCATTTCAGGCTCGTGATCGTAGACGGGAAGGCCTACGTGGAGAAGTACAAGCAGTCGATACAGACAAGAGACTTGTTCACTTTATGGGGCATTTTGCAGCTTCTAAGGTTGTACCCTGGAAAATTGCCTGATTTGGAGCTCATGTTTGATTGCAATGATAGGCCTGTGATCCGATCCAGAGACTTTCAAGGCCCAAATTCAGGCCCACCACCTCTCTTTAGATACTGCTCTGATGGGTCCAGTTTGGATATTGTCTTCCCTGATTGGTCTTTCTGGGGATGGTAATCACTTTTTTTTTTTTTTTTTCATTTTTTTTTAACGTTCAATCCTGATTACGTCCATTTTTAGTTTTCATAATACTAAAAGAACTCTAAAACTGCCATTATTGTATATGATTGGAATTAATCATATGAAATGTTATGAATTATAGGGCGGAGATAAATATAAAACCATGGAGTGATGTGTTAAAGGACATAAAAGAAGGAAACGGAAGAAGCGACTGGAGAGATAGAGAACCCTACGCTTACTGGAAAGGCAATCCAAATGTGTCCCCTATCAGGAAAGACCTTCTGACCTGCAATGTCTCTGAAAAAAATGACTGGAACACTCGCCTCTATATTCAGGTTACAATTTCTCTCCTATATATATATATATAAGACACTCTTTTTAATTTTGTAATCAAATTAATACTTGTATAAAATACCCCAGAAATTAATCAACGGTCTATTTTATGTTCCAGGACTGGGACCAAGAATCCAAACAGAAATTCAAGCAATCAAATCTGGGAGATCAATGCATCCACAGGTATCTAATTTTGTTCAAATCTGTTATTTAAAAAGTTGCTTATAAGGGGACACGTTGAGAGAACCAATCTAGATACGTATAAAAAAAATGTGGCTGTTGTTTACAGATACAAGATATATGTGGAAGGATGGGCATGGTCTGTGAGTGAGAAATACATTCTGGCATGTGATTCAATGACATTGATAATAAGGCCTCATTACCATGATTTCTTCAGTAGAGGCATGGTGCCATTGGAGCACTACTGGCCTATCAGAGAAGACAGCAAATGCACTTCTCTGAAATTTGCAGTTGAATGGGGCAACAACCATCCAGAGACTGCACAAGCCATTGGAGAAGCAGCAAGAAAATACATTCATGAGGACATGAAGATGGATTATGTGTATGATTACATGTTTCATCTATTGAATGAGTATGCAAAACTATTGAAATTCAAACCCACAATACCAATATTATCTGGAGGAGCTGCACCAGTCGATGAGGTTTGTTCAGAGACATTGGCTTGCAATGCAAATGGGAATTGGAAGAAGTTCATGGAGGAATCATTGGTGATGTCTCCTTCTGATGATGAAAGAGCTGCTCCATGTGCCTTGCCTTTGCCTTATGATCCTCCTGCTTTGAAGGAATTTTTTGACAAGAAAAGTGGATTGATAAAGCAAGTTGAGAGCTGGGAAAATGAGTATTGGCTGAATTTTAGTAAGAATATTAAGCAATGAGAGACTGACCAGCTCATGATGACTTTAACTTACATTCCTTATGGATCTGTAAACGAATTGTTTTAAGAAATTATATCTTTTTGTTTGTCATGACTAATATGTTTTACTTCTTTAACATATATATCTATATACAAGAAAAATCTTTGGTGGGGATGCATAATGTATCTCTTGTTACGATCCTACTATGTGATGTAATCACAGCGGGGTATACATATGCATCCTTGATACACCCAAGTTTCTTTTCTATGTAAATCGATAATTTATTACGTTATCTTCATGTCAATGTAATTATTATAATTTTTTTTTTACAAAATTCAAGATAATTAAAAATAATAAATTTAGTCCTTTTCTAGTCAATTTTTTGTTTTAAGGCAACAGATTATTAAAGAAGCAAATATGGATATTATTTTAAATATGTTTCCTATTTTGGGGTATTGATATCAATAATATTCCTAATTTTTAAGGATATTTATAATATTTTCATAGATTTCAAATTCGATATTCTCACAATTTCACATAGACCGATATTTTTTTCTCAAATACTGTTGTGCATTTTTTACTTTTGCGTAGTGACACTTCTTCATTTCTCTTGAATATGGATCCATTTTAATATAATAATAATAATAATAATAAATACATATTCTCAATAAAAAAATATACATTTTAGCTTTTTTGGTCATCAACTTTTTAGAAATACATTATAATAATCATAATAATAATGTTTTTTTTTTATTTTTGACCGAAAGTCTTAATGATTGTTTTATCCTATTTATTTTATAAGTATTTATAATTCAATAATATTACTTTATCTAAATTTGATGTTCAAATCCCACCATATGTATTTTACAAGCATGTATGGAGAGTTTTCTTTCTGAACTACGGGAAGTAGTTATCTCCCGTTATGAGAGTCGATATCCGGACCATACATGTATTGTTTGATCTCGGTAGGTTCCGACAGTCTTATTATAATTGTTCTTGTAATATTAAAAAAAAATGATATATCAACACTAT
The DNA here is from genome assembly GCA_032871835.1 of Dipteronia dyeriana. Taxonomy (NCBI): domain Eukaryota; kingdom Viridiplantae; phylum Streptophyta; class Magnoliopsida; order Sapindales; family Sapindaceae; genus Dipteronia; species Dipteronia dyeriana. The sequence continues at coordinate 100,123,813 of CM065299.1, forward strand.
AATCCACTCATTTAAATTGTATTAGATTTAAATAATTTAAATGAATAGATTGAAGTGTTGCTACTTTGACCAAATCTGATACCCAATGAAATAAAATCTAAATGAACATATCACTACATTATTTAGACACCAAATTTAGATAAATTAATATTACTTTATTATTATTATTATATGGTATAATTTTTTATCTATATAAAATTATCCACGGCCTATTAAAAAAAACTAGTTTCACCCCTGTGTCCAATCAATTTTTTTTTTCAAGAATCTCGTTATCAATTTTTATTTACATTTTTCGATTCTATAAATCTATTATTTCCATTTTTTTTTTTGGTATTATAATTTTTCAATTACCAACTTTAATTTTAACGAACTTTTGACTAATACCAAAAAAGCTAATATTCATAATGCACATAGTGATATTTCCGGTGATCAAATTGTAAATCACCTTTACATTAAATATATAGAATTTATTTCCAAAAACATATGGGTGTGTTTCTTATCATTTTTAAAATGGCTTTTTTGAAAACTATTTTTAAACTGAAAATTATATCAAAAATAATGCTTTTAAAAATGTAACGTGTTTGGTAGATTTTTATAAAAGTAGTTTTTAAAAACGGAAAACGATACAAATGTATTTGGTTATTGGTGTTGTTTTTAAAATAAGTAAAGTAGTTGTTTGAGAAAAAAATTGTAGTTTATTTTGAAATAATGTTTTGAAAACGTTTAACTTTTAAAAAAATTGTTTTTTGTTTTCAAAAATAATTTTGTAAAACGTATAACCAAACATCATTAAAATTGTTTTTTGTTTTTTTAAAACAAAAAATGATTTTTAAAAACACTTCCAAACAACACCTAATTTTCTACATAGATTTTTAATTAAGAAATTTACCTTATAAATATTGCCTACAGAAATGTTACAAATATACATAGATGTCAAAGAAACAGAAAAAAGAGAGAGTTGCGGAGATATGGCTACTTGTAAGAAAAACAATAGAAGATCAACTACATGGAGAGAAGAGTAAAGAACAAAAACCTTTTCTTTTTATCAATATATATATTTTGTTAATTTTATTTATTTATATTGATTTTAATTGAGTTTTATGTTTAATATCATCCATGTGTCAAAAATAATGCTGATCAGTATCAGTTGTTTTAACCCGGCACTGTAGAACCACCAACTTTTATTCTTTGCTGTCTCTTCTTATACTTCATAAACTCAAAAACAAAACAAAAGAATATATGAAATATTTTGAAATATTTTCTCATTAGACAGAGCATAGAAATCTGAATATTTGCAATTGAGGGAATTAAGGATTATTATTTGATAATTTAATGGGAAAATTGGGTGGATTTGATGATTTATGGGTTCGTGTGGATAAAAAATGCAGTGATTTTCAAGATAAAACTTGGCGATCTGTGAAGAAATGGACATCTTCAACTCTTTCTCTATTCATCAGCCTCATCTTCATAGCTGCCTTCATTTATTGTTTGGATATAGTAAGTATCTGCATTTTTATTTTTATTTTTTAAATGTTTTTTTTTTTAATCACACTTCATTGTTTTATTTCTTTATGTTCTACTACAATATCTAGATTTGAAGAGAATTAATTATAGAATAATATTCATTAATAATCTGGTTTCATAATATTGCGTTCATGAATTTTCATTTTCTCATCAAATTTATATTTCATGTGTTTTTTTTATAATAATTATATATCAATGATTGTGCAAACCATTAATTTTAAGATGTCTGATCAAAGATATATTTTAGCATGAATATATTGTCATGAACATTGATTTTCCAGAAATCCAAGTTAAACATAATTTAAAATTGTCTTGTCTTAATAATAATAAAAAAAAGAATTAGTCAAGGGAAGGCCAATGACAACGTGAGCGTATTGTCATGCCTGTGATTTTTTTTTTTGGTGACATAGTTATTGTTAATTGGAAATTGGAATGTGTTCTTCTTGAAGTAAAATCGAATTTGACAATATATCAAAAAAGCAAAAAACTGAATTTCACAAAGAAAAATAGCATACATACGAGGGAGAAATTAAAAGGTTAGTTCCATATAAGGAAACACTATTTCAAAATGATATTTAATTGACTGATTTCGAGTTAATTAGTATTTTATTTAGAAGATTTTATCATAATCTTCCTACTCACTATTATCGGTATATCATAAACAGTATATAATTATAAGGGTATCACCACCATTGATTAATATTTTTTTTTTAAGGGTAGTCTTTTAGGTACAGGATAACGATTAGAAAGTGGCAAAATATTTATTGTATTGATTGAAACAATAAATAAAATAAATATTTTTCTTTTTTAGTATATTTCTATAAATGAAAAAATGTTTATTTCAAAAATGTCTCAATACAATAAATGTAATAAATATTTTTCTATTTTAATATATTTCTAATTGTTAACATGTAATGTTAACACTACCTTTAAAGGCGCATTACTAACCTTAATTACCTAGGCTTTCTTTTAAGGCGCATTATTGATAGGGAATGAAAATAAATTAAGTTACTGGAATTCAGTAAAAAAATAATTCATGATTTGTGAGTAAAATGTAAGAGTGGCCACCGAAAAAAAGACATCGATAAATAGACAATTTATTAAAAAAAAAATATTCTATACAGTTATATATATTCAACATCACGCTAATGTGATAAAAAATATATTAGACATTGTCAACATAACCGTCTACTTTCAGACGGTCCGTTACATAATTATTATTTTTATTGTCTTAGTAAATATTTAAAATTGATTTTATTTTTTCATCTATTTTTAGTAAAGAAATAAAATAAAAAATTGAACATGTCAATAAACAGAAGAATTGGATTTGAGTTTTTTTATCAAGTCTATCTTTATGTAATATAGGAAGTCTTTTGACATTGTTAACATATCAATGATTTTTGGTATGTAAACCATTTTTGTATTGAAAATGTTTCAATGCAATAGTGGCTTGCGAATAAAAAAAAAATGTCATATATGATAAATAGATCACCCATAAATAAATGCATCTCTAATGCAATTGTACGTATTTAATTTCAAATTGATGTGATAAAAAATAAAATTATTAGACATTGTTACTTTCAGTTTCAGACAGTTTGTTGTATAACTATTTTTTCGATTGAATCGGTAAATATTTAAAATTGATATTAATTTTTCATCTATTTTTATCTATTAAATCTATTTTTATATCATATAAGAAGTAAATCTTTTGACATTGTTGTTTTATCAACGATTATTGGTATACAGACCGACCACTTTTGTATCAGAGATACTCTAACACTATAATCACATATAAAGAATTAAGTTCCCTTTCGTAATAATTCCTAATTTTTGTTATTTTGATTCCTGTATTTATGCATATCTCAGTTCTTGTATGTTATTCAGTCTGTTATTTCAGGTTCTTCTTTACTTGAGGCTATTCTTACCACCACCACCAAAACTTCCAACAAAATCCTAAAACATCATCAACCCTTTGTATATACTCTCAACTGCTCAGACCAAGGTCTGGCACGAAAATGCCGAATCAATAACGCCATATCACCACCCGATCAATCCAGTTATTCACCCGGAGAAATGTGTCCGGATTACTTCCGGTGGATCGAACAAGACCTCCGGTGGTGGAAGAAATCTGGGGTCTCCAGGGAAATGTTGGACAGTGCAGAAGATATTGCACATTTTAGACTGGTTATAGTTAAAGGAAAGGTTTACGTGGAGCGTTTTAAAAAGTGTTTTCAAACAAGGGAGTTGTTCACTATATGGGGCATTTTGCAGCTCATGAGATTGTACCCTGGAAAGCTACCGGACTTGGAGCTTCTGTTCAATTGCGATGACGGGGTGGTGATTAATAAAAATGACTACCAAGGACCAGATGCCACCTTGCCACCGCCCGTCTTTCATTATTGTGGAGACGAGGAATCATTGGACATTGTCTTCCCGGATTGGACCTTCTGGGGTTGGTAATTAAGTAAAGCCTTTCATGTTTAAAATATGCACGAGCACGTTTTGCTTTGCGTTACATATAAGCATTTTTTCGAATTTTAATTCAAATGATATGACAATAGTTATATGCATGGAAATTACTATATTTTGAGATGTATGTATGTTATGGTAGGGCGGAGACAAATATAAGGCCGTGGGAAGGTATATTGAAGGACTTAAAAGAAGGGAATAAGAGGACCAAGTGGAAGGATAGGGTACCCTATGCATACTGGAAAGGTAACCCTAAGGTGGCTTATAGGAGGGCTGAACTTATGAAGTGTAATGCTTCTGAATGGAATTCCCACCTTTACGTTCAGGTATTATTTCATAGTTTACAATTTATTTTGATTGTTCTTGCTGTGAAATTTATGAATATCTCTCTTCATCCTATACTTTTATAATCCAAATTCAAAATTAAATTCTGTAGATTTTCGAATTAGATTTTGATTCACGGACAAAACTCTATGTTGTATTGATATTTAGGAATGGGATAAAGAAAATTTTCAAGGGTACAAGAATTCAAAACTAAAAGATCAATGCACTCACAGGTATTTAGATGTGTGTAATATATTGAGCTATTTGATTTTCTCAATATTAAGTCTTAATTTTCTTCTTAATTATTACTTATAAGATGTTGTATTTTTGGTTTGTACATGGACAATCTAAATGGAGATATAAAATTTTCATAGAAGGAGCAGCATGGTCAGTGAGTGACAAATACATATTGGCATGCGATTCTACGACTTTGATGGTAGATCCTTATTTCTATGATTTCTTTTTAAGAAGCTTGATGCCCTTGCAACACTATTGGCCTATTAATACAGATAGGAAATGCACTGATCTCAAATTTGCTGTTGATTGGGGCAATAATCACACTAGACAGGTATGTTGTTCCTTTTATGATCTCATTCGTAAGATGCATTTAACAACAAAAAAACTATCTATATAAAGAGGTTTTAGGTATGAGATCTCTGTATGTTTTTTTTTTCTTCTTACATAATAAACTTTGTATCGTTACAGAATAATACGGTATGATGATTTTTGAGAGAATGTACAGGTCACTCTGTATCAATACAAAACACACGCTTTATATTAAGCTTTGATATGGACGTTACTGTAGAAACATGTTTGCAAATGGGTTAATTGCACTAAATTTCCCTTAATTATCCCTTTTACGTAAAATGTTGCTTACTTTCATTAATCGGATGCAAACATCGCATTTTTGAAATTTTGCAGGCTAAGGCAATAGGGAAGGAAGGAAGCAAATTTATATACGAGAGCCTGAAAATGAAATACGTATATGATTACATGTTTCATTTGCTATCAGAATATGCGAAGCTTTTGAAATTCGAACCAAAAGTACCTCCAGGAATGAAGGAGATGTGTTCAGAGAAATTGGCATGTTCTTCGGATGGTTTGTGGAAAAAATTCATGGTCGAGTCAATGGTGATTTCTCCTAGCGAAACACTACCATGCACAAGGCCACCTCCTTTTGATGATCTTTCACTTCGAGCATTTTTTCAGAAGAAAGATAGGCTAAAACAACAAGTGGAGAATTTGAAGAGTGAATATTTGGAAAAACTAAACAAAACGCAGCAGTGAACTGTTAAATTAATTACTTTTATGGAATTTTTATGTTTCTTCAAGCCATTATTGTTTGCTTAGTTCATGTAATAATCATCTGAAACTCTAATTATAATAATTTAGAGCCTTATATAATATAAATGATTAGCCAACTCTGCCAATTACAAATCACAATATTAATATTAAAGATTGATTAAGTTGATCAATAACATTAACAGTAACAAAGTCTGAGATATGAGGGCAATCTATATATATGATAATTAGTGCTGTGATTTAGATGAAATCTGGGAAATCAAATTAACAGTTTAGAAAATAAAAATGAAATTAAAGAAATGAAAAGTGAGGATAAATAAGTTGTGATCGAGAGAGTTTCTTTGTATTAATTTGGATTGATGAAAACAATAAGATGAAACATTGTTGAATATAAATAATTTAAACATGAATTTTCACATTCACATAAAGTCCTGATCATCATCGAAGCATGAAATTGAATTACCAAATGGAAGCGGATACACGATAAAGAACTCCAAATCCCTCTTCACCTTGATCAAGTGAGTGAGATTTGAACTTAAGATCTCTTGCACAACGGCAAAAAAATTTACTAGCTAAGTTAGATAGCTCGGCTTTTGACGATATCCATGCTCATCTCACTAGGATCTGTTGCTTGCAACTCCACTTGAATTCCATCCAATTCTCTCTTGAATCTGTCCTTGGAGCTTGCATAGAGCATCTTACTCCTCACCCTTGATGTGTCCGGTGCCCTAAAAATATTCAGCACAAGGAAATTATAACAAGAATATGCATACAAGATCAAACATAAAATGTAATAAATTTTCAATATAAAAAAACTTAATTAATTCCATGCTATAATACATACAATCAAATTCTTTTTCAACTAATAAATTATGTTAGAAATCTGTCGTATTGCTAATTAAATTGAATAGTTTATAACTTGCTCATCATTGTCACACAGCTTTGTATTGGTATTAGTATTATTGTCTTTAATGGCCAGTGACATTTGTGGTACTCTTTTTTCTATTTTTTCTCTTATAGGTACACAGTATAGACATATCAATAGTATATTAATACAAATCATCGTATTTTTACCAACAAACACTTTTACCATATGTATTATTATGATTGAAGTTATGTTACTTATATGGTAAAAATGATGTGATGTATATATTAGTATGCTATAAATATACCTATAATGTATGTCTTTGTGTGTACATCGGGTAAAAATTGCTCCTTTCACTAGTAGATCTATGTATTGTTGTGATACAATCTATTAAATACATTAAATTCTATTTTTTTTATTAATGAATATTATCGGATTGAATGAACTCTTAATAAAGTGTGTTTTATCTATAAATCAATATTATAAATCATTGAAGTGGGGATGACACTCACCATGCAATGAAGAAGATCTTGCTTTTCTGGACGTTCTCGTTGGTGGTGAAATCGAAATCAAAGACAGCGTAACGACATTCATTATCAGGCAATGAGTTAGAGAAATCATCGTAGGATTCTTCTGGACTGCCAAGCTTCTCGACCATCACCTGTTGAATACTCTCATCGATCTTGAACACGATGAATCGATAGTTCCTTTTCGCTTTTAGTTCCAAGAACTTGAGCTTGCACTCATCACTCACTGCCATTCCAGACGACGAATTCGCCTACAACGTCCATTAATATCAACATTCATCATGCATAATTACATACACACATACATGAAAATATAAACAAAAATTCATCTATAAAACAAATAAAAAAACAAACAAATACCATGTTTGGTCTTCAATGGGAATTAAATGAGCCTTAACGAAGAAACAAAAGATCTGAAACAAAGAGATCAACTAGGGTTTTTCTTTTTCTTTTTCTTTTTCTTTTTTTGGGAGGAAGAAAAAGAAAGTAACACAGCTGATGGAAGAGAGATTTTTATGGGGGAATATAAGGGTTGATTAGTTTTTGTGAAATGCTTGTTTAGGTTGATCGTGACCACAACAAAGTTTTCACGTTGCCACGTTGTGGTTGCATTTTAGATATAGCTTTTGTTTTCTCCATTTTTGGGTCAAGTTTGTGATTAGGCTTATAGATTATTTTAGGGTTTTACAGTAATTTGTATTTTGACCCAAAAAAAACCCCGATTAATAGAATCCTCCTTATATTTCGTTTGTTAGTTATATCATGATTAGAGGTGGCTAATTGGCCCAATTTTCTATTGCTTTGGTCTGCCCAGGGCCCAATCAAATTAATGTTGTCAACGGACCATACAAAGAAGAAAAAATAATTCATGATTTGAAATAAAAATTATGTTTTAAAGATAATGTGTTTGTCATGTTGAAAGTTACATTACAACTCATGCCACGAGTTCTTTTTGTTATAATGTTAAAGAAAACAACATTTTAATTAATTTATGACCTTGTAGAGCAAGTTGGAAAGTTGAAAGAAGGTGCGTATTACGTTAAAATAATAATAACAAATTGGCAATAGTATAATCGAGAAGATATCAAAAGAATAAGATATTCTATAATTGACAAATAACTGGATTCTCGTATTGATCAATTCAAAATGAAAGTGAAGTGAACTTTTAAAATTGTATCTAATTCAAAATCTTAAATGTGTAAAGAAAGCTCTAAGTGTCTCTCTATTACTAAGACCAACATTCGTTATGATTTTGCAGCTTCAGCGACTCAAATAGAATTGCAATTTGTCGCTAATTGAGCTGTACAGATTAAGATGATTTGATTAATTAGGTTCATGTTTCTTTACCTTTTGATGAGGTCTGCATGTCTTTTAAGATTTTATGTTTTAGGGTCCGTGCACTCCTCTGCTTTTCTTTTTATTTTATTTTATTTTCTATTTCTTTTTTTTCTTTTGTTAATAAAAAGTTTCGGAATTTTAGTTAAAAAAAAATACATAAATATACATGAAATATGGTATATCTGTGGTTTTGAAAAATAATAATTAAGCTGTTGGAAACTTGGAACCCAAAAAAGACAAATGTTCCTCGTTAAGGGTGCGTTTGGTACGGAAATGGAACAAGACAATGTGGGACTGGACTGGACATGTTGTTCTATGTTATGTTTGAAAAGTCTGGACAGAACTATAAACTGTATTATTATGCGTTTGGTATGGCTGGGACAGGACGGAACAAAAGATTCAAATGACCAAAGTACCCTTCTTATATATAATAACATAGACTATAATATATATATATTAATAAATAATATATTAAAATAATAATATACATAATTTATAATATAATATATATATATATATATTAAATAAATATACTATAATATAATATATAATTTATTGGACATGATTGTAATTGTTTAAAAATTTAAAAGGTAAATTGGTATTTTTAACACTTGTCCCATGACATGGGACAAGTTGTCCTAGGGTCTTGAGTGGGACAAGTTTTTGTGATTTTTGTCCCACCTTGTCCCACCTTGTCCCATACTAAGGACACACCAAATGTGAGACAAGAACAAACTATCTCATGTTATCCTGTCATGTCCCACGTACCAAACGTCTAAATGCCCTGTATGTGTGAGAAATAATTGCTATATGTCAAAACCAGTTGTCTCTTATAATTATTTTACTTGTATTTATATAAACATTTGTAACTAAGATTATTATATGAAATTTTGCTTTGTTAAAGCACAAACACAATATGCTTTATGTGACCTAATCATAAATAAAGTACTAAATATTGGACACGTATATTGTCCATATTACTAAAAAAAAAATATCAATTGACATCGAACATATCTTTATTTTTATATAACTAGTTTTTGAACCATGTGTTCGAATCAATACCTTAGTCGTATCTTTACAAAATAAGAAAATAATAACAATATAAATATATTAATATAGTTGAGTTTTACGTTATTAATTGTTACAAAATTGTAAAGCTTTTTTATTGAAATACTTATAAATTTGAATCATTTTCTTCAACTCGTCAACAACGTAGTTAATGTATTTGAGTAGTAATTTAGTTACCAATTATACAATCAAAGTAATTTAGTACTTACAAAATTCATAGAAAGCAAAATTATTTCACTTTCAAGTGACCTAAAATTTAACAAATATTAATCTATATCTAAAAACTCACCTGTAAAAGCCGAAACAAAATCGGGTTTTGTTTGGTAAGCTTCTGGTGTCTCTTTTTCTCTCTTTATTGTATGATTGTATCTCCCCTGTTTTTCTAATTTTATATAAATAAATTTTAGAAATTACTATACAATCACTGTTGTGTTATTATTACTAATAGACTAAAATATGTCTATTAAGTAATTCTACATACTAGAAGGCTTGTAGTTATCATTTGACTATCAAAGAAAATATAAGGGATACTATACTTAAAATCTTACTAAAACCTATATATTAAGTAATTATATAAATTTTAAGGGTTGTATTTATAATTTTACTTCCAAATATATATGGTTAATAGAAAAAGAGTCAAAGAAATTAAATGAAAAAAAGCGGACTGTAATTTTACAAGCAGTCCCTATTGTGATCATTCAATTAATTATATAAACTTTAAGGGTTGTATCTGTAATTTTACTTTCAAACAAAAAATGAGATGTTATAATTCACTGATCAACTCCCTCTTTTTATATAGTTAATAAAAAATAGATAAATTTATCCTTATTTTTTTATCTCCGAAAATCTAGTGTGTTAGAATTTTGAATTACAGCCCCTATTGTGTTACTATTACTAAGACCTATATATTAAGTAACTATATAAACTCGAAGGGTCGTATTTATCATTCGACGTTCAACTCAAATATAAGGGAATTTATAATTGAAATCTTAATAAGACATATCTACTAAGTAATTGTATAAACTTTAAGGGTTATATCAGTAATTTTGCATTCAAAGATATAAAAAAAACGAAAAATATAAAAATTTGAATGGTTATATCCGTAATTTACGTTCAAAGAAATTAAATGAAAAGAATGGAGGGGGTATAATTATAGCCGGTCACTCTCTCTTCTATATATTTATCTCTGAAAATCTATTGTGTTAGAATTTTAAATTACAGTATTTTTTATGTTACTATTACTAAGACCTATCTATTAAGCAATTATACAAACTTGAAGGGAGGTATTTGCCATTTGACGTTCAACGCAAATAGATAGGATGCTATAATTGAAATCTTATTAATATCTATTTACTAAGTGATTGTATAAACTTTAAGGGTTATATCCGTAATTTTATGTTAAAAAAAATTTAACTCTGAAAATCTAATATGTTATAAATGAATTACAGTCTCTGTTGTATTATTATTACTATGACCTATCTATTAAGCAATATACAAATTCGAAGGGTCGTATTTATCATTCGACATTCAACGTAAATATAGGGGATGCTATAATTGAAATATTATTAAGATTTGTCTATTAAATAATTATATAAACTTTAAGTGTTATATTTATAATTTTAGATTTAAATATGTAAAATATATATATAAATTTAAAGGGTTATAACCGTAATTATATATTTAAAGAAAAAAAAACAGGGACTATGATTGTACTAACAACTCGCTCTTTTATATATATATATATATATATATATAGTATAAGAAATGAATAATAAATAATAAAACAAAGTAGGTATACCGTATATGTCACAGTGCAAATGGTGAACATGATTGCCTATTATTTAGTATCAATTTATAATCCAAATCAATGGTGCATACATGGTACCAAAAACACATGTGAGTTTTACAACAAATTTTAGATTTTAAATTATCACATGATAATGAAATAAATTTAAAATACATATTACTTCATCAATATCATTTTTGCGGACCTTTCGAAATGATAAAATTATTTGTTTTATATACAAATATTTATATGATTTATTTTATTTGTTATTCTAATTTTGTTTGTTTGCGTATAGGAAGCACGAATACTCCAATATTTAGTAGAGATAACTCGTATCCGGTTTAGATACTTTTCAGATACTTCTTAATACGTATTCGATATGTCAAATGATGTATCTGTCGATTTTTTTACAAGATTGACTAAAGGATACACGAGGGATACAGTAAGGATACAGAGGGATACATCAATGATACATTTGGGGTAATATTGTAATTAATTATTTTAGTATAAAACAAGGTCAAATTATAATTTTTAAAAAAATTAGGAGTCAAAATGAAAATTATAAAGAAATATACCATATTAGAGATTTATGGCGTATTTTCAATTTCGGTCGACTTCCGATTGGAAATTGAAACTCGAAAAGAAAAAATAAAAAGAATACTAGAGAAGGAGGTAGACGAAGAACTAACTTTAAAGACCGAAAAAGCTTTGACCAATATCACTTGTTATTGGATTTTGTTTATGTTATGATTTATGTGACATGTTTTATTTAGATTCTGAATATGTTTTAAATGAATTATTATTATTATTTTAAATATAAATATATATTATTTTAATTGATGTATTCAACCCTATATAGTATTACCGTAATACCATACCCGTATCCATAATACATTGGGTTGAATGTACGTGGCAGGGACAGAGAAAATGAGCAACAGAGAAAGATAAGGTATTATTGGCTGTCGAATTACAATCCACGTAGCAGGGACCCACACTATCAGTTTCATTATGCTTTTCCCAGATTGGTCCACACTGTCAGTTTGTTGATTCTGGCTCACATCAAAACTTTTCAACTTAGCGTAATTTTTTTTTAATCAGTTGAGTTTTGCGCCACGTGGATTGGTGACACGTAATAGTTAAAAGTTTAGAATCGTGCTTGCGTTTGCCAAGTCACGTGTGGAAATTGTGAAACAAGTTCCAGTTTACTTTTTTTTTTTATTGAACCAAATACGTATGTTTGTTCCTTACCTGACTATCTATGTTTATTTTATTTATTTGTAACAGCAAAAAACATTGTAATATATTTTAGTGGATTTGATGATTGTACTTCTTGTTGTTGTAGCACATAAAACGTTCACGCGTGCCCCTGCCGGCAATGCAACTCACGCGCTTTGGATGGTATAATAATATAATATGTTTGATTTTTTAAAGGATATAATAACCATTTTCCTGATTAGAATAGCACTTTAACTATTAAAAAAAACATTAAAAATATATATTTACCCTTGAATTTCTCTTTTTATTTTCTATCTTATATGAATTCAACAGTTTTTAAAGAAAATTTAATCAAAAAAAATATTTTAACTTAAATGGATCTCCACTGTCATTGAAATCTATCTATAAATAAAATTTAAGAATATTTCAAATATTATAACTTTCTTTTTTGAATTTCCCTATACTTATCTCAATTTCCTGATGCGATAAATAGTTCTGGTATTTAAAAAATTATCAATTTTTATTTATATATGGATTTCATTAAACTTATCGTCTACAAAAAAATTCAGATAAAAAAAATATAAAAATCGATGTTATTTCATTAAGGTCCTTACCGAAAGTAAAATAAGGTATACTTTACTTGATAATTACTCTCTCTCTCTCTCTCTATATATATATATATATATATATATATCTCCCTCTCTTTCACTCAACCTTTATCTTTCTATGTCTCTCGGAACCCTCTCTTTGTGAATCCCTCTTTCTATATCTCTCTCGAATTCATATCTCTCAAATCCGTCTCTAACAAATCTCTCTCTCCCTCTCTCTTGACCCGGTTCTAGTGGTGGTGTGGTGTTTGAGTTCTAGGTTTTGTGGTATTAAAGTTATGGGTTCTGTGGTGATGATGGCAGATCGGTTCAGGGTCCGGGTGTTGTGGTGGTAATGGCTGACGGTGGGCATGGTTGATTTTAATTTTGTTTGGGTTTGGGTCTGGTGGGGACGTCTGGGTTTGAGATGAATCATATGGTTTTTTTTTGTTCTATTTTGAGATGAATCGGATGGTTGGGTTTTTAGATAGGTTATGGCTTTTGTGTTCGATGTTGTTGATGATGATTGTGGTTTGGTGGTGGTGTTGAGTATGGTTAGGAATGACAATGGGTTGAGTTCGAACGGGTTTGACAAAATCCAAACCCGAACCCGTGACACTTTATGTCACCCAAATCCGTCCACGAACCCATAAAAATAAACAAGTTCAGGTTTGGGTTTCACCAGCGGGTTTGGAGGAAACCCAAACCCGCCTACGAACTCATGAAACAAGCAGGTCCACGGGTCAAACCCACAAACACGCCATTTTTTTTTAAATATTTCAATATTATTTAAATATATGAAAATTATAATTTTAAAGACTAAAAACATTTAATATAGTGCAAAATTCAACTCATTACAAGTGTATTTCTTATTTAAGACAAGAGTCATAAGAGGTAAAGTACATTATATATATATATATATATATATATATATATATATATATATATATATATATAGTTCAGAGTTTTTATTAGAGATTAATCTATTATATTTTAAATAATAAATATTATATAAATTTTATTTAAATGGGTTCGCGGGTCATCTGTGGGTTTATTTTCTCAATCCAAACCCACGCACAAACCCACTGGGTTTTTACTATACGGGTTCTTACTATACGGGTTCACGGATTGTAATTTCACCCCTAAACCCGTTCCAAACTGGTTGGGTTCAGACGGATCCCACGGATTTGGGTTTTATTGCCATCCCTAAGTATGATGGCTGTTTTTGGAATTTAGTTTGTGGGTTTTTAGATTAAATGAGAAAGAAAGAAGATGAGGTGGAATTTGGTTTCGTTGTTTCTAGAATTTGATGAATTGAATGATTTTTTTTCCTTTCGATTTTGCTTTTCATTTTTAAAAATTAAATAAAAAAGAGACGGATATAGTAAAGTTACAATATTGCGCTTGCTAATTAACAGTCAAAGTGCTAGTCTAATGGAAATCCTAACGGCATGGTCAAAATGTCTAATATTTTGGTTTTCGGAGGAAGAATGACTATTATTAGAACTACAGGTGTAAATTGTCTAATAGAGCAAACCTCAAGGGAAAAAATGATTATACCCCATTTTGCAATTGTTAAATTATAAACAAAGTTAGCTAGATGATGTTGGTAGACATAGTCGTGGTTCGGTTTAAACCGTGAAACCGAACCATAACCGTGGAAAAAAAAAACGAGAACCGAAATTGAGGTTCCAGTTTTGGAACCATGAGCCTTAAGGTTTCAGTTCCGGTTTCGATTTTTATAATAAAAAAACAGGGTTGGAACCGAAGGTTCGGTTCCGATTCTAGAATCGTCGGTTCTAGCCACTTATTTATTTATTTATTTATTTATTCTTTTCAAACGTTGACTCTTCACTCTTTCTTTCTTCAAATCTCAGATAACTCTTTTTTTTCTTTTTTTCTTTATTCGATCTCTCATCTCTTTTTGATCTCTCTCTCTTTCTCTCTTTCTTCTTTCTTGTTTCACTCTCTTTCTTTCTTTCAAATGTTCCTCCCATAATCCTAAACCAAGTGACAACGATCTCTTATTTGATCGATTTCTCGTTGGCGATCTCCTCATAAAACCCCCCCTCTCTCTCTCTCTCCCCCTTCGATATATTTTCTTCAATCATTGATGGTGGTGGGTGATTTATATTTTAGGGTTGAATTGTTATTTGGGTCGATTTGTGTGATGAAGGGGATATAGGAATATGAGATTTGTGATCTTTGTGATGAAGCCATGAAGGAGATTTTTTTTAAAAAGAAACCGAGCCGCCTGGAATTGAGGATCGGAACCGGAGAACTAGAACCTCCTTCAAGACAGTTACGGAATCAAACCGAAACCGAACCCGAACCCGAACCGCGGTCATATCTAGATGTTGGTCACCAGTCATAACTATTATAATCGCTCAGATAATGTTTTAAATTCAAATCATCATACCCGCATATGGTATATATATATATAAATGAGATTAGTTCAATATTATAATGTGTCTTAGATTTGTATTTCTTATTTTAAAATGCCGGATTTAATAGTAATTAAAAAATAATCTAAATAAGGTTAAATGGATTACTTCTTAAACACTTATTAAAGTTATTATTTATTCTTACTTATGGTAACGTATTAATATCTTCAAATGTTTTTCTTGGAGTAATGTGAGAATAATTAATATAAACTACCATATTAACAGGAAGTGATTTATAAGCACTTTAACTTATGAGATTATAATTAGATTTTTTTTTTAAACAAACTAAAACGATAGACTTTATTTAATTTTACACCTATTTCACAAGATAAAAATATAAGAAAAATGAAATCATCCTAATTTTGAAATTGAAAATTTCTTCGAATCTTTGATCAATTTAAAAATGACAATTGTTTTTATTATATTTTTGAATTATGAAGATAAAAACAGGTAGAATCAACTTAGAAAATCTTCAGATACATACAATTTTTTTTTTTTTAAACGGACACGTGTTCAAATGAGAAAGCGAGTAGAGCCCATAACCGGCATTCACGAGTAGACAACAAATTTGAAATACGTTGAAACAGTTTGGTACCATCCTTCTTATAACAGTACAAGAGGAAAAATTAAAAACAAAAACTGGTTTACAGAGGAGTAGACTTGGGGCCTCTCTCGTCAATGCAAAAACCCTTTAACTCGTTTTCGACGACTTTCATTCTCAGAGAAATTTCTCAGAAACGTTTCTTGAGGTTCGTTTTTTGGACCCTTTTGGCTCCTTTTTATTCCTTCTTCTCTGTCAAAACTCTATATCTGTTTATGATAACAGAGCTCCACACAACACAACACAACACAACACAATCCAGCCACCAGCTTCTTCGCTTCTATTAACTTATTCTTCGGAGGTTGGTCTTTCGTTTCTTTGATTGATTTTGGGTTTTTTAGTTTTGTTGGGTAGATCATAGGTGTTTGAAATGAATGATCTTTCGTGTTCTGTTTACATGCTTTTTTTTTTTTTTTTTTAGTTTATTGAATGTTTGACTGTTGTGGATATTAGAAAATAAAAATAGGTTCTTGATGAGATAAAGTCATAAAGATTTCTCAATTATAGCTTCACTGGTTCCGGGTTTTGAGTGATTTATTGTTTTTGTTAAGATTGAAATTTTTTAGGATTTTTAAAAAAAATTAGTTTAGCATAAATGAAGGTTTCTTTTTGACTATTTTTTGTTCAAAAAAAAAAAAACGTTTTTACTTCCATGAGATGTATAAAATCTTCTTGTGCTTTGTTTAGTTTTGAAGACAGCTGAAAAAGTGTTTGAAATATTCCAAAATATTCTTGTGCTTCTTTTTGGCTATGGAGAATTTGACAAAAGAAATTCTCTCTCTCTCTCTTATCAACTTTCTGGCTTTTGTAATTTTTGTGATTCAGATTTTTTTTTTTTAATTAGTATGAGATACTTAAAATTCTTTAGCTTTCTTTACAAAATCTGACTTTTTTGTCTAATTGAACCAATTCTTTTACTTCTTTTTTATTCCCTTTTAAAAATTGAATTAATTTAATTATGTTGAGGGTGGTTTCAATTAAGAAGTCTAAAATTAAGAGGCTTTCTTTAGTGATTTGCTTATTTTGATATCCTATTCTATGATAGTTTTAGTTTGTCTTCAAAACTCTAACAAAGTTAAAAAGGAATCGTTGGTTTCAAGTCTGATATATGCACTGTCTCTAGCTTGTATATTATGAAAGCAAAATCTGAAACATGGGAATTGTTAAGCAATTTGACATAGTTCTGATAGTCCTGATGTTTTGTTGATCCATGGAGGCATAGAGCAATAACCTCGTAACATGTTCAAGCAAAGTGGCGAACATGGTCCAACATGTATCCAACTGTATGTTGTTGTTATGAATGGTGTCTAATATTGTCACTGAGCTTGGAATTGGGGGTTTGCAATTATGTTACACAAATATGCAGCTTTTATTTAGTATTACATGTGATTTATATGCAAATAATCTTTGATCGTGAGTAATATCTTCAAATACCTTTATGTCCAGCTTACTAATTTCATACTAAATTGTTGTCCTCTTGTTTATTGTTTTGTGTTATACAACTAATAGCACTGTTGCTCTGGCAATAATATTTTTTATATCGAAATCAATATAGTGTATTGCTGAAATTATTTTGTTCCTCCCTTTCTAGGTATTACTTGTTTTGCTGCAATTCCTGAAAGCAACTACTCAGTTCCCCTTCTCTAGTTCCTCATTTTGATCAAAATCACATGAGTAATCTCAAGCTAGGGGTAGAGGTTGTGAGCGCCCATGACCTCATGCCTAAAGATGGGCAGGGCTCATCCAATGCTTTTGTAGAGCTTCATTTTGATGGTCAGAGAGTCCGGACAACCATCAAAGAAAAAGATCTCAATCCTGTTTGGAATGAAACTTTCTACTTCAATGTCTCTGATCCGAACAATCTACCAAACCTTGCTCTTGCTGCCATTATTTACAACCATATTAAAGCAAACAACTCCAATTCATTCCTTGGGAAGGTTCGCCTTACTGGAACATCATTCGTCCCATACTCTGATGCTGTTGTTTTACACTATCCTTTGGAGAAACGGCACTTTCTCTCCCGTGTAAAAGGAGAACTTGGTTTGAAAGTTTTTCTTACTGACGACCCTTCGATAAAAATTTCAAACCTGCTTCCTGCAATGGAAACTTCTGTGCATACAGAATCATACTCCAGAGAACCTCAACAACCAGTAGAAGTTCCAAATGTAATCCCAAACCCATTCCCAGATGAAAAAGCTGAGAGAAAACGCACATTACATACATTTCATCATCTTCCAAACTCAAAAGTGTCGCAACAGCAACATTCTTCTCCTCCAGCAGCACCTCAGCCTACAATGAATTACGGGGCCTATGAGATGAAATCTGAACCGCAGGGTCCAAGAATTATGCACATGTTCTCAGGGTCACCATCACAACCGGCTGATTATACACTTAGAGAGACGAGTCCTTTCCTTGGAGGAGGGCGAATTGTTGGAGGGCGAGTTATACGTGGTGACAGGCCAACCAGCACCCATGATCTTGTTGAGCAGATGACCTACCTTTTTGTACGAGTCGTGAAAGCTCGTGACCTTCCCTCCAAGGATGTGACAGGGAGCCTTGACCCATATGTTGAAGTAAAAGTCGGGAACTACAAAGGATCTACAAAGTATTTTGAGAAGAAGCAAAACCCCGAGTGGAATGATGTATTTGCCTTTGCACGGGACAGGGTGCAGGCATCAGTGCTGGATGTTGTCGTCATGGATAAGGATACGTTGAAAGATGATTTTGTTGGGATTGTTCGATTCGATCTAAATGAGATTCCCACACGAGTTCCACCGGATAGTCCATTGGCTCCAGAATGGTATCGCCTTGAAAACAAGAAAAAGGAGAAATCGAATGGGGAACTGATGCTTGCTGTCTGGTACGGTACTCAAGCTGACGAGGCATTTTCTGATGCTTGGCACTCGGATGCTATTTCTCCCACTGACAGTTCGTCGAATGTCTCCACACATATCCGCTCAAAAGTTTATCATTCTCCGAGACTGTGGTATGTCCGTGTTAATGTGATTGAGGCACAAGATTTGATTGTATCGGAGAAGAATAGAATTCCGGATGCATATGTTAAAGTTCAGATCGGGAACCAGATTCTGAAGACAAAATCTACCCAAGCTCGGTCTCTGAATCCAGTTTGGAATGAGGATTTGATGTTTGTTGCTTCGGAACCCTTTGATGATCATCTGATCCTTTCTATTGAAGATCGTGTGGGTCCCAACAAAGATGAGACTTTTGGGAAGGTTGTTATAGCATTAAACACTGTCGAGAAGCGTGCCGATGATAGAATTGTCCGGGACCGATGGTTCCATATAGAGAAGTCCATGTCAGCTGCCTTGGATGGAGAACAGGCCAAGAAAGATAAGTTCTCTAGTAGAATCCATCTTCGTGTCTGCCTTGACGGAGGGTACCATGTGCTTGATGAGTCAACTCACTACAGCAGCGATCTCCGACCAACAGCAAAGCAGCTCTGGAAACCACCGGTAGGAGTCTTGGAACTTGGCATTCTAAATGCTGATGGCCTCCACCCAATGAAAACAAGAGATGGGAAGGGTACATCAGATATATATTGTGTTGCAAAATATGGTCACAAATGGGTTCGTACGCGAACCATAATCAACAGCTTGAGCCCAAAATACAATGAGCAGTACACTTGGGAAGTTTTCGATCCAGCCACAGTTCTCACCGTGGGGGTCTTTGATAACTGCCACATTGGTGGTTCGGAAGGTAATAAAGATGTCAAAATTGGTAAGGTTCGAATCCGAATCTCTACTCTTGAGACTGGTCGTGTTTATACACACTCGTACCCACTTTTGGTCCTCCAGCCTTCTGGTGTTAAGAAGATGGGTGAACTGCATCTGGCAATAAGATTTTCGTACACTTCGTTTATGAACATGATGTACTTATACTCACGACCCCTGTTGCCGAAAATGCACTATGTAAGGCCACTGTCTGTGATGCAGCAGGACATGCTACGTCACCAGGCTGTCAATGTTGTGGCTGCTCGACTTGGTAGGGCGGAACCTCCGTTGAGGAAGGAAGTAGTTGAATACATGTCCGATGTGAATTCTCATCTCTGGAGCATGAGGCGCAGCAAGGCAAACTTTTTCCGCCTGATGTCAGTTTTCTCAGGACTATTTGTTGTCGGAAAATGGTTCGGGGAGGTTTGCATGTGGAGAAACCCTATCACAACCGGGCTAGTACACCTTCTCTTTGTGATGCTCGTGTGTTTCCCTGAACTGATATTGCCTACTGTGTTCCTTTACATGTTTCTGATCGGGCTTTGGAATTATCGTTTTCGACCAAGATACCCTCCTCATATGAATACAAGAATCTCTTATGCAGATGCAGTGCACCCTGATGAGCTAGATGAGGAATTTGACACTTTTCCGACTACACGAAACCCAGATTTAGTTCGCCTCAGGTATGATCGGCTAAGGAGTGTGGCTGGGAGGATACAGACAGTGGTAGGCGATGTGGCTACCCAAGCAGAAAGGGTTCAGGGACTGTTGAGCTGGCGGGATCCTCGTGCCACAACTATATTTGTGCTTTTCTGTCTCGTGTCTGCTATTGTGCTGTATGTGACACCTTTCCAGGTTCTTGCTCTTCTGGCAGGATTTTACTTAATGAGACATCCCAGGCTCCGACATAAGACACCCTCTGTCCCGATTAATTTCTTCCGTCGGCTTCCAGCCAGGACAGATAGTATGTTGTGAATGGCTTATTCAGGTCTTCTGGCCTAGTTTATTTTACCAGTATGTCAAATTCTGGTTGTGTAACCCAGTGCTTGTAAAAGCTCTTTGGTGTTTTTCTTCCTTTTTCCTCTTTATATGGGTCCTGGTAGTGGGAGACATATATATTTATCCTAAAACTCTTAAATTTTGATTATACAAATCTGATACTTTACAACAAGTTTCATGATTTCTAGAATTGATTGTTATTATTAATGCTTGTGATGGATTTTCCAGGTTCAGGCCAGCAGTAGGCATACTTATGTGAGAACTTGCCTGTGTAATCGAAAATTTCATACGTTTTTGAGTCGATTAGTCGAGCAAACTGTGTACATGCTTATTCCAAGGCTTACAACTTATTTTACAGGGGTTGTAAGCTTGTATTGTGCATCAAAAGATATGATGCTGTGCCGAGTCTTAGCAGGTATATATATGCCTGCTGATCGATAAGTGTTTCGATTCCTGCTCTTTTACCCTTCACCGTATTAACCAGCTAATTATCTAACCTTTTTTGGAGTGTATTTTGTGTGGGTGAACTCAAATCTTTGGTTATCGGATTGCCAAGTGACTTCTCAGCATTTTTTATTTTTGGTGATTCTTAGCTGTTAGATAACAAAACATAGTATAATGAGAGTATTGTTTCTTTATCTCTTTGAATGTAGTTGGCTGCAGAAACTCTGTGTTTGTGAAATGAAAGTCATGCAAGTGTAACCAATTAGCCTTACATGTGTAGTGCCATTTTACATGGAACCTGAACAAATATAACTATGGTGGGATCAACCCATCAAGCATCTGACCAGTAAATATCCATGTAACCCCAGTCACTTTCAGGCACTCCCAAAGCCTTCCATACAGCTTTAGAAGCATCTACAATGTTATTATCACAAGGAGGCTGAAAATCATGGGCTTTATCGCATCCCAACGTGGAGCTGCACTCATCGACAACCATGGCCTTGACACTTTTTCCATTAGCATAGATTGTAATATAGTTTAAGCACCTACTCTTCTTGTTGAACCATCCTGTTGATAATGCCACCACAGGTTTATCATCTGAGTGATATTTCTTGTCACATTCAGATGGTCCTCCCCCATCTCCGCCTTTTTCAAAGCTGTTGAGTGTTAAAATCGCCTTTGTATGCCCGTAAACCGTTGGTGAACACTTGTAAATGTTGTAATACTTGCCTTCCACGCAGCATTCAGAGTTGTTCGCTGTGTTGCATTGCCCGGGAGGAGGTTTCTTCCCTCTTATTTTGCCGCTAGGCTTGCAACTTGGAGCTGAAGCACAAAATGTTGCTAGAAAAAGAAAGCAAATTAGGAGAAGAACAAAGGTTGATGACACTTGTTGCTTCTTCATCTTTTACCGACTAGTTTAACTGGTGAGATCTCTTACGGTTTTATACAAAGTCTAGCATGTTGCTTAAAGCAGAATTATAACAATTTTACGAAACAAGAAGTCATGACCGTAAATTTACAGTCCTCTTTTCCTTAGAATCATCGTATCTCATTGGAAGTATCTTAAAAGGACTGAAACTATTATAGAATTCCCCTTCAATCTGAAAAATTTGACAGTATTGTTGGATACTGCATGTCTTTTGTGATCTAATGGCGGCAACATTATCAGAATCTGAATGAACCTATCTATAAGAACAGGAATCTTATCTGTCAATGAAAACAAAGTTACAATAAGAATCCAACATAGTAACTTTAACAACGAACACGTTTTGCAATCAAATTGATACATAATACAGTGTTTATTTTGGCTTCCTCTTTATTAGTGTGCTAATTTGTTTGATTATGCATTCGGCAATTATGTATCACTAATCGTTGTCTAATTAATTATAAGGAACTGGTTTGATTTGTCTGCAATAAATCAATTTATTTTATTGCAACAGGTGCATTTGACATGCACAAACAAGGTCATTACCTCTTCTACTTGAAAACTTGTTATGAGACAACCAGATTACAAAATTCTACAAACACTTCACCGCCGAGTGCCGAAACAATACAAAATTAATGTGTTAGCAAGATCCTTTTAGGTTTTATTGTGAGAGGCCTGATCTGGTGCGGAATTCTATACGTTTTTTCATGCAGGATTCGAACTCGATCTGTAACATTATAAAGTCACGATCCATGATCAATGAGTCAACTGAAATTCTAGGCCACAATTTTCCCTTTATATGATTTCTGGGAAAATATGCAATTCCAATCTGAGAATACACTTGTAATTCAGGCAGAAAGAACATATTGAATATTTCCATTTTATTTCTTCAAATGTCAATACAGCACAACTTTGACACGAGTATTCTTGCATCATTTATTGAAAATGAAAAGCATATCACCATTCACATTTCTTTGTACCTTGTTAGATTAATTTCCTTCATTGATGATAACGTCAACTCCAAAAAGGATTTTTATTGTCATTATTATTTTTAACTTTGGAATATTGGGCAAATTTGATGCAAATTAAGCTTTACTGTTACAAAAAACATGCACATTTTTTTATAATATTTAAATATCCATCTTTAAAGGGATAGCTGCCTTGTTTTTATATGTTTTGAAAAAGCAAGTAAGATTCTTTTTGTATGATTAATCTGAGGATCAGATGCTGCTTTATATATAATTAGTTTTTCATCATATATATATATATATACACACTACTGAATTAAAGACCTGAATTAAAGACTAGAATATTCAAACAGCACTGAATTTATTATAATTGTTTTTTATTAGAAAATGATTTTAGCATTTATTTTTATTTTAGTTTTCAATTTTTTTTTATTAAACGATTTTTTTTTTAAATTATTTATCGTTTAGTGGTGACATGTGGCATCTTTTTGGTTTAAAGATAAAATTATCCTTGAAACCGTTAAAGTTGACCAACGTTTGACTTACAGATGAACCAAATTGATGTATTTTTGAAAATATAGGGACCAATCCAGTGAAAAATGGATAAGTGAATAAAAACAAGTACCAGAATATTCAAACATCACTGAATTTATTAAATAAAAAACTGCAGATGCACAAGATATGCACCACCAAACTGAAATCATTTTTTTAGAAAATTTTAAAATTAAAAACCATAACAAACTTTAAACATATCCTTGATATACGAGACTCAATTTAAGCATCAGACCAGTAAATATCCATGTAGCCCCAGTCAGTTGAATTTTCATCCACACCCAATGCAAGCCAAACAGCTTTAGAGGCATCAACAATGTTGTTATCACAAGGAGGCTGATAATCATGATCACTATCACATCCCATTGTTGAGTCACATTCATCAACTACTTTGGCTTTCACACTCTTTCCATTACCATAAATGGTAATGTATTTCAAGCATCTACTCCCTCCTTTGTACCATCCTGTTGAAAGTGCAACCACTAGAGTATCGTCTGCGTGGTACTGCTTGTCACATTCCGATGGTGCACCCCCATCGCCTCCCTTCGCGAAGCTGTTGATTGTTAATGTCGCCTTGGTGTGGCTGGAAACTGCAGGCGAACACCTGAAAATAGGATAAAGCTGGCCTTCTTTACAGCAATCTGATTTGTTCTGCTTGTTGCATTTTTTTGGAGGGGGATTTTTGCCTCTTATGTTGCCACTAGGCTTGCAAGTTTGAGCTTCAGCACTGCTTAAACAGTTTAAGGCAAGAAAAACAAAGCAAACAATAGCTACAACAACAATGCTTGACGAAACTTGCTTCTTCATCATCTTGTATTTTGAATTTAATTTGATCTTCTAATTCTTCTCTTCTTTTTTTGCTAGTTAATTAGTTTGCTTGTGTGAAGAAGTTGAATTGGTGAAACACTATATATAGAGAGAGAATTGAGAAACATAAGATCAAAATGGTGTGTTTTAAAATGAAAAACAAGACAATTTAGAGGCCTTGATCGTATCAATGAAGTAAGAAGAGCCTATATAACTAGCTGTTTGATTATGACCCCAAATGTGAATGAATGTATATTAAGTTATTATATATTAATACAACAAAATACAGACCCTTGTTCGGACAATATTGATCCACTCAAATACTTCTTAGACAGCAAGATTATATTCTTGTTGATTACTGTCTTAAAAAAATATAAAAAAATATATACTTAACTATGCCACAATCCATATACAAACTTAAACCGTGCTTGTATAGGTTAATATCTTTAGATAATCAGGTCACATTTGTAAAAAATAAAAATAAAAAAACTTGAATTTACATGATTGATTTTAATGAACTAAAAAAGCATCAAGTAGTCATAACTCTTGATATTCTTGCATATATATATTAACATTATGATATTATTGCATACTATGATTCTGATTATATATTGTATATATTAATTATATCAATTCAATAAAATTATGTCTGTGTACAAAAAAATATGGCGAATTATTGACAACTAGTTAGATGGATGTATACATCTATTTTTCCATAATTTTGCAATTAATTGATTAACGAAGATTGTGATTCACTGATTGTTAAAATAATTATTCTCCATAAGAGAGAGAGAGAAAAAAAGAACTACCAAAATTAGATTAAGTTGTATTTATTAGTTAATTTTATAAAGCACTGCACATAGATATTATTTAAAGGCTGCTAAAATATTACTATATTAGTATATTTACATATTATTTGAAGGCTGATTTTAAAAAAATTGATGTTATTTTTTTTAAACACAATATTTAATTTTCTTTTTAGTTGGTAATATATGCAAAAATTAAGGCCCAAATCATATAGTACAATGGGCTGATACTAATATTGAGTTAAAGACCAGCCCATATTGGCCTATAAAAATTAATAAAAAGGGGAGCAACTCTGTTGTTTGCTTGAAGTAAATAGTCATCACTAGGGAATTAATCCTTCACAAAATCGCACTAAACATTCGAATTAAATATAAATACATGACATTGTTTATCTCATCATGGAAAATGTTTCTATAAGCTACGCATGCATGCATGCATGATATTTAATCATGTATGATTCTCATATAATATAATATGATTTCAATGACAGTTTATAGGTTAAGTCTAGGCAAATATTTTTGTTTGATATGTTCATATAATTTACCCCTTAAAGGTAGTGTTAAGCGCACATATGAAGAATACAAAAGTTTTTTTTTTATTGAAAACTCAATCATCGTATTTATTGTAACAATATAATAAATATTGTAGTTGGCTTTCCTTCAATAGTAATTTTTGTGTTCTTAACATGTGTCCTTAAAATAAAATATAAGAGGTGCTTTGTTTTTTCCACTTAAAACTTAATGAATATGAATTATAATTATTAAGTTATTTTGTTTGTTTTTTTAACGTGGTCAACAACTTAAAAATATAAAATAACAACTTAAAATAAAAAGCAAAAAATTATGACTATTCACTTAATTGCAAATGACTGAAATGGAAATAGTGAGATATGTTACCTTTTTTTTTGTATGTTGCAATGATACCATCGCTTTCATAACTTAAATTTAAAAGACACCTATTATGGTGAACTACCTAAATTGCTCTTAATTAATCTATTTTTTTATTCTCATTGTGCTTCCATCTACACTTCGAAAACGATAATTCCTCTCTCTCTCCAAAAAACTTATCTCTCTCCAGATTCTGCACAAGAAAATAACATATATTTGTGATCTTCGTTTATATATTTTCATATATTTATATGCAGTTTAACAATATATCAATTCGTTATGATTTGTTGTCCAGTCTTTGTATGAACATATATGAATATTTTATTTTACAAAGGATTGAACATTTTATTTTTTAAAATAAGGTTCAGTTAAATCGAGCCTTTTTTTTAATATGATCGAGCTTATTTTTAAAAGAATGGAGCATATTTTTGAAAGAATTGAAAGAATTGAAAGAATTGAAAGAAAAGAGCATTTGTCAAAGGATCGAGAATTATTTTCAAAGGATCGAGAATATTTTTCAAAGGATCGAGATTTTTTTTCAAAGGATCGAGATTTTTTTCAAAGGATCGAGTTTTTTTTTCAAATGATCGATAATTTTTATCAAATGATCGAGAATATTTTTTAAAGGATCCATAATTTTTTTCAATGGATCTAGAATATTTGTCAAAAGATTCAGAATTTTTTTAAAGGATCGAGATTTTTTTCAAAGGATTGAGAATTTTGTTTCAAAAGATCGAGAATATTTTTCAAAGGATCGAGAATTTTTTTCCAAAGGATCGAGAATTTTTTTTCAAAGGATCGAGAATTTTTTTCAAAGGATCGAGAATTTTTTTCAAAGGGTCGAGAATATTTTTCACAGGATCGAGATTTTTTTTAGAAAATTAGGTTTAGTTAAATCGAGTATATTTATAGCGAAATCGAGTATATATTAGAAAGAATCGATGATTTTTTTTAAGAATCGAACATATTTTTCAAAGGATCAAAAATATATTTTTTAAAAAAATTGGTTTAGTTAAATCGAGTGAGCTTTTTAGTAAAGGTTTTGAGCATTTTAAGTACTGCGTAACGCCTGAGTTTCAACAATTTTTTTTTCTCTCTATTTCACAATTCTCACCGTAAAAAAAGGAATGAAAGAAATCTGATGGAACAACTATTAGAGACATTTTTGTCCGTTCACCGTAATAGGTGTATTTTAAATATAAGTTATTAAATCAGTGATAATGTTGAAATAACACCTCCAAAAAAGTGTTATTTAATTTTTGAACCTTATATTATATGCACACAAAAAGATGAAAAGCAAATATAAAGTACATAGCATTTCAAAATAATAATCATAAAGTAATATCAATGATTTAATTGAAATATTTTCAATATTTTCTATATTTCAAGGAATTAATATAAAAAATATCTTAAAATATCTCTGATTATTTAAAAATATTTCTGATATTTCTGATATTTAGACCCCTAGTATTTTCACAAAAAACGAATATTTACTTCCTTTGAAATAATTAATTTATCAGCTCCACTAATGTGAAGGGACTAGGGAGGGATAGACAATTAAACTAAAGTTCCATGCATGTTCCAATCAAATTTGAACCAATACAAAATTCTGATTTGAAAATTGAATTAAAGTTCGTTCAGATTTCAAACACAAGAACTTTAATTTTGTTATCCTCACATTTCACATGTCAAAATCGGAATAAATCAAATGTATCACACCTTATACTGACACGGTGAATCTAATGCAGTAATGCACCCTAAACTTTTTGTTTAATGATCTCTTTTAAGTGATATTGACCCTAAAATCAGTTAGATTCCATTAAAATTTAAAAAATAATGCTTCACAGGATCATATGACGGACAAACAATATATTTTTTCATCCAATAAGTTGAGATGTTGAATTTGCCAGTGACATTCGACAATCAATACAAAACTGAGGTTAAAGTATATGTTGAATCTATCATGAATTTATTTAGAATGATTAATATTTTTAAGGATTTCGATCAGTCTATGAATTTCTATTTTTAATTAATTATTTAATATTAAACGAACTACCACGGCAATATTAATTGATATTGTGGTTAAAATATATTTTATACAAGGTTTAGACAGTAATTTTGGAAGTAATACTATTATTGTAATTTAAATCCAGATCTCTTTTTTGTTGCATATAAACAAGTTAATATTATTCATTTGGGTCATAATCAAACACTTTTATAGGACTGTCTTAATTTGTAGATAAGATGATGAAGACCTCAAAATTGTCGGTTTTTCGTGTCAAAAATATTACTCATCAATCATCATGATCACTATATATATAGCATTTATTCAATTCAAGTTCTTCACATACCAAACAAGCAAAATCCAAGATATATAGAAGAAATTGAAAACAAACCCAAAATGAAGAAGCAAGTTTTTTCAAGTGTTTTTCTAGTTGTCTGCTATGTTTTTCTTTTTACTAATTTTCCAAGTATTGTCGATGCTCAGACCTGCAAGCCCAGTGGCAACATAAGAGGAAGAAAGGCCCCTGGAGACCAATGCAACCAAGAGAACAACTCGGATTGTTGTAAACAAGGCAAGCTTTATCCTATTTACAGGTGTTCGCCTGCAGTTTCCGGCCACACCAAGGCAATATTAACAATCAACAGCTTCGCGGAGGGTGGGGATGGAGGTGGACCATCGGAATGTGACAACCAGTACCACCCCGACAATACGCCAGTGGTTGCACTTTCAACTGGTTGGTACAGCGGAGGGAGTAGATGCTTGAACTACATCAACATCTATGGTAATGGAAATAGTGTGAAAGCCAAGGTAGTTGATGAATGTGACTCTACAATGGGATGTGATAGTGATCATGATTATCAGCCTCCTTGTGATAACAACATTGTTGATGCCTCTAAAGCTGTTTGGCAAGCACTAGGTGTTGATGAAAGTTCAAGTGACTGGGGTTACATGGATATTTACTGGTCTGATGCTTGAATCTTGATCAGTGATATATTCAGTTGATCATCTTGATCGCCATGTCTTATAATTTACATGTATGAAATCGTATAAGTTTCTTGTGTGGGTTTTTAAGTTTTTTTTTTTAATGCAAGGGTGTATCATGTCATGTACTTGTTGACTATATATTAATACATGTGAGGATTATGGTGTACCGGATTTCAAGTTATACATTTAGGGATCATTTATTTTTTTATCTGAAGGTTGAATAGTCTTGAATATTTTTAAAGACTGAATTGAGATTGAAATCTAAACTTGAATGACATGTTTTTTTTTCCTTACATCTGAATGTAATGTCAACATGTTTTTTAGAAGTAAAATTATATGAAAATAAGTAATTTTACATTTATACCCATATAAACAAGTATACATATATTATGAAATAAAAACAATCCAAAAATAATAATTATATATGAACACAAATGATCATGATCTTCTTCATCTATTACAAACAAATTTCATTTTTACTTAGAAAAGAAAATGTTTTTTTTAAGGAGCAGCATGAAAACTCACCCAAAACACTCTAAAAATTAATAGGGTTCAAAAAATAAATGACACTTTTTGGTGGTGACATTTCAATACTGTCACTGCTTTAAGAACTTATGTTTAAAAGACATCAATTATGGTGAACGGACAAAAATACCCCTAATAGTTGTTCCACATCAGATTTCATTCATTCATTCATTTTACAGTGACAGAGTTATAAAGTAGAGAGAGAAAGTCTCGTTGAAACCCAGATAATCATTTGAACGGTGACGGAGTGGCGTTACGCAGACGTATTCAGGTGTGTTGACGAAGATGAATATCTTGGTTTTTGAAACTTTTTGAAACATGTCCGAGCTTTTTTTGTGAGGGATCGAGTTTTTTTTTTAAAAAGAGATTGAACTTTTTTGTACATGATCGAGTTTTTTTGTTAAGGATCGAGATTTTTTTTCAAATGATCGATATTTTTTTTCAAAGGATCGAGAATATTTTTTAAAGGATCGAGATTTTTTATCAAATGATCAAGACGATTTTTCAAAGGATCGAGATTTTTTTCAAAGTATCGAATCGAGAATATTTTTCAAAGGACCGAGATTTTTTTTCAAAGGATCGAGATATTTTTCAAAGGATCGATAATATTTTTCAAAGGATCGAGAATTTTTTTCAAAAGATCGATATTATATTTGTTTTGAAGTACTGACCAGAAAAAAAAGCTCTGGGGGCGCTGCCCCCTGCACCCCCGAGAGTTGACCGGACAGCTCGACCACCTCGAGCTCGGCGGGGAGCTCGACCCCCGAATGCGTCTGCGTAGCGCCTGAATTTCAACGAGACTTTCTTTCTCTATTTCATAACTGTCACTGTAAAAAATGAATGAAAGATTCTGATGGAACAACTATTGGGGGCATTTTTATCCGTTCACCATAATTGGTGCATTTTAAACATAAGTTATTAAAGCAGTGACAATGTTGAAACGTCACCTCCAAAAAGTGCTATTTAATTTTTGACCCCTTACAAGATATCTATACATCGTTTAGACAGTAATTTTGGAACTATTATTGTTATTGTAATATAAATATAGATCTCTTTTTTGTTGCATATAAAACAGTTAATATTATTCATATATTTGCATCATAATAAAACACTTATATAGACGAGATAAGATTTGTTTGGTGGTAAACCCCTTACACCTTGACACTACTAGATTGCGGGTTCGAGTCCTTCCTTCTCCCAAACCGAATTGCTTAAAAAAAAAATCAAACACTTTTATTGTACTGTCTTTGCATTGCCATGTCAGTTTGTTTAATATGAAACAATTAGCCAAGGGAATGAAAAGACTAAAATCCTTAAAATTAATCATTCTAAAAAATTCATGATAAATTCAATATCTCAATTTTGTATTGGTTGTCAAATGTCATTGATAAATTAAACATCTCAACTTATTGGAGGATAAAATATATATTGTATGTCCTTAATATGATCCTCATGAAGGATTATTTTTTAAAAAATTCAATGGAATCTAATTGATTTTAGGGTCAATTAATAGGATATTCATAGAACACTTAAATTAAGAGATTAATAAAAGATCTTAAAGCCAAGCTGTCTCTGCTGGATAAAGAAGCAGAATTAAAGGGGTGGCTTCCAGAACTTAGACAAGGTCGCCTGGATTGCTTAACCTAGTTATGGAAAATTATCAAGTTGGAGGACCAAAAGTGGAGACAGACTTCGAGGGTGAAATGGCTTAAGGAGGGGGATAGGAACACTAAATATTTTCTACTTGTGTCTAAAGTGAGGAAGTAATCTAACCTGGTTGATGACATCTCTATCGGTGGCCGTTTGTGTAACGGTCCGTCTCAAGTTCGCGATGGAGTGCACTTTTTTTTCAAAACTCATTTTAAGAATGCCAGTTGGAGTAGACCCAAGATGTCAAACATTCCACTTCTACAAATTTCGGCAAAACAGAGAGGACTTGAAAGCGGCTTTTACTGTTGAAGAAGTGTGTACGATGGCAACAAAGCCCCTGGGCCCGAAACAACTAACTTCGGATACTCTTGGATGGTCTTTTTGCCCCGATGGTTTGTTAACTGTAATTTCTTTTAGAAGATGTCTTGAGGAGGTTAATGTGTCAACAAGTTCTTCTAATAATCTGTTATGGTAAGGTTTATGTCCTCCAAAGGTAGAGGTTTGTACTTGGCAATTAAGCTTCGGAAGAATTTCTGTAAGGGATGTGATTCAAAGGTTAAGGTTCGCTTAGATTGTGTCACCAGTTTGCCCGCTTTGCAACATCGAAACTAAGACGGTCAATCGTTTGAGGAACTGGGCAGAAGAATGGTATAAGCAATTGTTTGAGGAACTTGGTGCTAAGTAAGTTGTTCTTTTGTCAATGATTTCTTAGATATGTTAGATTGATTTTATGAACCATTTATGAGAATAAACATGTATAAGATTGATTTCATGGTTCATATCCTGCCATAACCAAACCCTCTCCCTATCCCCGATGACCACCCAAGCCTTTTTTAACAAAATTTACTGCTATATGGTCATTATCGAATAGCCTACTGATGTTTTTGACAAAAGTTGAACCACTCCTAACTTTCGAACATTCCCTTAACAGTGGATTGAAGCCAAAACCATACTTGGCACACAACACCTTTGCCAACACCTTTTTCTAAAGAGAAGATTCCTCTATCCCAAACCTTTGTCTCTCGTACTTCTTCTATGATTATTACTATGAAATGCTATTTTATATTGACTTTTAATCATTTTGTGGCCACATATATGGTTAATAACTGCTCGGTACCGTATAATAGGATCTAAATTCTCTGTCGATCTAATATTTTTTATGACCTAAAACACTTGAACATAATAATATAGACTTAGATAATGGAAGTAAAATAAATAAACAGATAAATATTAATCAGTTATTACACATGTCACCAAATCTATATTAATCAGGGCTTAAGATCAACAATAGAGGATCTAAATTCTATATAATAGAGTTCGAATTCTCTCTAAGATTAATAATCAAGGAAATTAAAGGGTATCATTTTTATATTCTAATATTCGTTGGTTATATCACCATTTTTACAGGACTGAATTGGTTTTTTTTTTTTTTTTTTACAAAATAGTTCCAACGTATAGTACAAGACTTTGTGGTCGGCGAATTAATATTCCATGAAACTTTTGGCTGTTACTCACACGACGAAATTTACTAATTAGAAATTTAGAAGACACCTAGTAAATGTTTACTTTCATATATCATTTATGACTATGTTGCAATCAATGTTACATATATATATATATATATATATGTGTGTTTGTGTATGTGACGGCTCCTTTAATATTGATATGTGCTCATGAACATGCAACCCATGCAAGGAACGATTTGGTCAGATTGATTTAGTCAATTAGTTAATTGTAGAGTTAGTTAGGTGTTAGTGAGAGCCTTTATGGTTCCAATCATTAAGTTAGTGAGTTAGTGGATTTGATTGTGTGCTTAGTGGTTGCCGGCCTGAATATTTGACATTGCATTGTTTATTTACCTGTTAGTTGAAACATTCTTTGACTATATATAGTCTTGAACTTTTGGAAATAAACTTATCGAATATATTGAACACAAATTATCTACCATGTTGTCTCTCTGCTAAATTCTTCTCTCTTCTCTGCTCTTAAGTCTTTCTCTCTGAATTTCTATCTTTCCCAAATTCTATCATTATCATTTGGTATCGGAGTCTACTTCCTATTAGATATTGATGCAGGGCTGGTAGGTGATCAAACCCTATTGATTTTGGGAATACACAGAACTATGAACACATTGTTATCTCATTGATTCACATAAATACCAAGAGAGAAAACACAAGAAATTTTATAACCGAAATTTTATTAATCAATTCAACTTCACCATCAAATGGCTACAAAGCTCTAATACATAGGAGTAGGAAAATTACACAAACGGAAACAAATAAAAATCACAATTTGATTCCTAAAAATATACATCCATCATCAAATCCCATAAATCGAGTAAATGTCTTCATCATCTCCATGATTAATCAAATTACATAAATCAAGGTGCTATCAACATCATGATTTTTGCAAATCTTTCTCCACCCGATCTCCATCAGCTATTCACCTACCATATTTTTACAATTAAAAAAATCCCATGAACTCTCAAATACAATTAGACACCTATCCTTCACTGTTTTTCAATGACATATGTATCGGTAGAGGTTTTTATCAATTTTGATAAACCATCGATATTTGACGAATATGTATTTGAGAAAGTCCCATGTGAGAGCAATTCATATTTTATGGATTGTTTTTATGAGTCACACGTTTCTCACCATAAAAATACTTCAGTTTATCTTTTGTTGTAGGATTTGATGATTCATGAATTTGTTTCCATCCATGGAACGATTGGATGGACAACATGACAAAAGGTAAAAAGTTTAAAGTTCTCGTATACGATCTCGGTTATTATCACCCAAAAATTTTATATAGGCTAGTAGGATGATTCATAATGCCCATCATGCGGAGATACTAGTCAAATGAGAGGGTGCACCAATCGAAGATGCAACTTGGAAGAATCGGTGGCCTTTTTAAAAGTCTTTTCCCAACTTCATCCTTGAGGAGTAGAAGGGAATGATATGTGCACATGAACATGCAACCCATGCAGGGAACGATATGGTCAGATAGATTAAGTCAATTTGTTAATGGTCCAGTTAGTTAGGTGTCAGTGGGAGCTTTTGTGGTTCCAATGAATAAGTTAGTGTGTTAGTGGATTTGATTGTGTGCTTAGAGGCAGTCGGCCTGAATACTTGGCATTGCTTTGTTTATTTGCTTGTTAGTTGTAACGTTCTTCGATTATATATAGTCTGGAACTTTTGGAAATAAACTTATTGAATATATTGAAAACAAATTATCTCCCCTGTTGTCTCTCTGCACAATTATTCTCTCTTCTTTGCTCTTAATTCTTTCTCTTTGAATTTCTATCTTTTCCAAATTATATCCTTATCAATTAATGATATATGCTTAATTCAAGTAATATGTGTAAGTGGAAGTGTCCTAGTCAGATCAGTAGTTAGGTTATTATATTTGAATAAATTAGTTAGTGCAGTTATGGATTTGTTAGTGCTCCTTATTTTTAGTTAATGGTTATTTAGTTATTTGATTAGAGACCAGTGGTTTCCTTGTTTTCAGATTCAATAGCTGTTGTAAGCCTATATAAAGACTCTCTTTGAATTGAATAAAGATATCGATTAAATTGCAAAGAA
Organism: Dipteronia dyeriana; assembly: GCA_032871835.1. Taxonomy (NCBI): domain Eukaryota; kingdom Viridiplantae; phylum Streptophyta; class Magnoliopsida; order Sapindales; family Sapindaceae; genus Dipteronia; species Dipteronia dyeriana. The sequence continues at coordinate 100,158,734 of CM065299.1, forward strand.
AATTATCTCCCTTATTTTCTCTCTGCTCTATTCTTTTCTCTTTTCTTTATGAATTCTTCTCTTTTCTTTTTAAATTCTTCATGTATGTTTCCTTAATTGGAAAAATACACATCAATTGGTATTAGAGCCTCTGAATCTACCTTTGTGCTAAGCTCAACATCCAGAGACCTCAACAAACAACTTCCCCGTTAAATATTCACCTTCCATATTTCTTCTAAAAAAAATTCAAATTCCCATGTACCCCGAACACAATTTGCCTCCTACAATTCAGTGTTTTTTGATGATATGTATGTGTCAAAACCAGTTTTTATAGATTTCAATCTGCCACTGATATTCGATGAAGATATTTTTCATGACAACAATTTAACTGGTTGGATTTACAAATCTGAGAAAAACTTCAACTTTAAGAAAACCATTGTCGTACACAAGGTACAACTCACCTCTCTTCACCTGGAAGACGCACCCGTGGAGGGCAAGGTTCAAAGGGCCACAACTCTTTATGATAGAGGGTTTTCTGCACTCGGATCAATCAAATACAGACGAAATCCCTAGAGATCTCAAATTTTATCTTTGTGGACAAGGATAATTCGAGCGGGGAGGAATGCTATGTGCTAAATTCAAGTAATACATACAAATAGAAGTGTTCTAATCAAATAAGTAGTTAGGTTAGTGCAGCAGTGGAATTGTTAGTGCTCCATATTTTTAGTTAATAGCTATTTAGTTGTTTGATTAATGGGTAGTGTTGTTTCCTTGTTTTCAGATTCAATAGTTGTTGTAAGCATATATAAAAACCCTCTTTGAATTGAATAAAGATATTTATTAAATTGCAAAACAAATTATCTCCCTTATTTTCTCTCTGCTCTTTTCTTTATAAGTTCTTCATGTATGATTGAAAAAATACACATCAAATTTGTTGTGGCTGTGCGTAATTAAGCATACACATCTTCTAAAGTGCAGATTCTATGTAGACTTAGTTTATATTTTCAGATTTTGAATAGATGTAGAGCAAGTTTACGTAGACTTGCTGTTAAATAAGTAGTTAAAAAAAAAGGTGCACATAAATCATAATAAAATAGAAAATAAACAAACACAACTTTGTAATATTTATAACATCCATGATAATGCGTAATGTTAAAAATCACAGCAATTTTTTACTATGCCATACATATAGTTCAGCCTAGGCGCAGATTTATAATGTATGGTTTGATTTAATTTGTGGGATTCAATTTAAGCATCAGACCAGTAAATATCCATGTAACCCCAGTCACTTGAACTTTCATCAACACCTAGTGCTTGCCAAACAGCTTTAGAGGCATCAACAATGTTGTTATCACAAGGAGGCTGATAATCATGATCACTATCACATCCCATTGTAGAGTCACATTCATCAACTACCTTGGCTTTCACACTATTTCCATTACCATAGATGTTGATGTAGTTCAAGCATCTACTCCCTCCGCTGTACCAACCAGTTGAAAGTGCAACCACTGGCGTATTGTCGGGGTGGTACTTGTTGTCACATTCCGATGGTGCACCTCCATCCCCACCCTCCGCGAAGCTGTTGATTGTTAATATAGCCTTGGTGTGGCCGGAAACTGCAGGCGAACACCTGTAAATAGGATAAAGCTTGCCTTGTTTACAACAATCCGAGTTGTTTTCTTGGTTGCATTGGTTTGCAGGGGCCTTTCTTCCTCTTATGTTGCCACTGGGCTTGCAGGTCTGAGCATCGACAATACTTGGAAAATTAGTAAAAAGAAAAACATAGCAGACAACTAGAAAAACACTTGAAAAAACTTGCTTCTTCATTTTGGGTTTGTTTTCAATTTCTTCTATATATCTTGGATTTTGCTTGTTTGGTATGTGAAGAACTTGAATTGAATAAATGCTATATATATAGTGATCATGATGATTGATGAGTAATATTTTTGACACGAAAAACCGACAATTTTGAGGTCTTCATCATCTTATCTACAAATTAAGACAGTCCTATAAAAGTGTTTGATTATGACCCAAATCATGAATTAATAATAATATATAATAACCGGTTTATATGCAACAAAAAAGATATTTATTAACACTTCCAAAATTACCGTCTAAACTATGTATAAATATATTTGTACTGCAATATCAATATTGCCGTGTCAGTTTGTTCCGAAATCCTTAAAATTAATCATTCTAAATAAATTCATGATAGATTCTACATATATTTTAACCTCTCAGTATTGAATTGATTGCCAAATTTCATCAGTAAATTCAACATCTTAACTTATTGGATGAAAAAATATATTGTAAGTCCTTCGTTCATATGATCAATTGAGGCTGTGAAGCATTATTTTTTAAAATTCAATGGAATATAACTGGTTTTAGGGTCAATGATATTCAAAGAACACTTGAAAAAGATTATTAAACAAAAAGTTTAGGGTGCATTAGATTCACCATGTCGGCATAAGGTGTGATACAAAATTAAAATTGTGTTTTGAAATCTGATCAACTAACTTTTATTCAATTTTCAAATCAGAATTGTCTAATTAATATTGGTTCAAATTTTATAGCATGGAACTTTAGTTTTATTCTCTATATTTTCCTCCCTGCAATAATTTTTTTTCTTCTTCCTTTTTAAAACACTGACACGGCAATATTAATTGATATTGTGGTTACAAGATATCTATACATCGTTTAGACAGTAATTTTGGAACTATTATTATTATTGTAATATAAATCTAGATCTCTTTTTTGTAGCATATAAAACAGTTAATATTATTCATATATTTGCGTCATAATCAAACACTTATATTGTAAGAACCGAATTTTGTTCCTTCTTTATTAGTATTAATAATAATATTAATATAAATAGGAACACATTCATTCGGTTTCTTTTTGTTAAGGCAATTAAATCATCCGGTATTAAAGCATAACATTTTGACAGTAAATCATTGATTTTCTATCATTATTACAAGTCAATTCAATGAGATTTGAAATAAGTCAATTTCCGTATTTAGAGTTATTTGAAATAAGTCAATTTTCGTATTTAGAGTGATTTGAAATAAATCAATTCCACATTTAAAAAGGGTTTGAATATTTTAGCAAAATCAGTGGAATTGTAAATAAGACCCAGATTAATTATCCTTTTATTAATGATAATTGATAATAGAATTATGATATTAATCATATATAAACATAAACATATATATCATAATCAACTCCAAATTTCTTTCATTAAGGCAGCTAATTATTAGTGATTAATTCTCTAATAATATTCTAGGTTAATCACCAAGCAATTCAACTCCATATTTAGAGGCTTACTCACATATTCATATATTTTACAAAGAAATGTCAATGAAAGTATCATTTTCATACTACTCTGAAACTCTCTGAAGGTATGATTTTCTCAAGCCTCGTTTCATATATATTTTTAAATTTTTGATTAAAGTTATAGTCTTTTTCAAACCCTTTTTGCTTTTGACACAAAATATCTCATTTACAAAATTTAGGCCCTAACAATTTCTTAATTTGAGTTTTATGAAGATGTTTTAATGTATGAATTTTGGAGTGAAAGAAATAGATATATTTACATGAAGTTTATAATAAATTGCTGGGATTTTTGGAGTCCATTAAAGAGTTCAAGATTGAGTGTTTGTAGGTTGAGATTTTGATTTGTTTAATACTGGTGAAGCAACTTATTGTTTTGGTTATTGTAGATATATTTTAAGGTAGCAATTGATGGTGAATTTTGGTATGAGAATAGTAGACACATATATCAACTTTTTTTTATAATTTTCGGAATTTTTGGTGGTGTTTAGTTTAGGGAGATTTTATTTCTAAAACAGTTGTGGGTGCAAATATTTCTGAAGTATTAAACTGACCTTATTGTAATGGAGTAATTTTAAATTAATTTTTGGGAATAATTTAGGTCTACTTTTTGGTAATATGGCTGTACATACATTAGTGAATCTTGATATAAATTTTCATGAATTTTGGTGATGTATAAGTAATTTAATTCTTTGGCTATATTTGATGTTTAAGCCATAATATTTATACTGACAATCATGAGCTCTTGGTGTTGTAGGAATTTTAATTCACAAACGGAGATAGGTAAAAATATTATCTTTGGTATAGGGATATAGTACTGATGTTTTAGTATATAAATCAAATTTTAGAATTTTTCATGGTCGGCAGGATTGTTAAACATTGATACAAGGTATGATTAGAGGATTGAAATTTATGTTGTCAGGACTGACCCCTGTGTGTTTAGGAAATTATAAAACTTTGCTGGTGTTTTATAAAATTCTGTAATTTTGAGGGGAGTTATTAATCTAATGTTTAGATTTATTTACTAAGTTTTGAAATTTTTCAAGGCCTTTAAGATTTTGAATCACTAACGTTTGAGCATTAAAATCTGTTTTATGAAATCTCTTCAGGAAAATGAACAAAAAAAATGTATTTATAAAGTTGAGTTAGATCTCTTTCATTTGGCTGGTTTAATTGAGGGATTATATTCTATATGTTTAGGTTTCTCTCGTGATTTCCCATTATCGTTAGTGAAACCTTAAACTTACTTATCGGAGGTAAGTAGATATTTCCTTTTTGTATAGTATGTAATTGTACAAATGTTTTCTTAGAAACCAAATTTATTTATCATAATGTTATGATCTAAAATATTTTATTATATATGTTTATATATGTAAATAAACTCGTTTTCCTACTTATGTAGTCTTTACTTACATATTCGTTACCTAATTCTTTTTGAATAAGTTTTACTCTTACTAGAACTTATTGTTTAAATGCTTAAATGTTTGGTTCTTTTACGCTTTAGCAATGCAAATGGATTATGATATACATATTAGAAAGTAATGTTTTAGCTCAATGTCAGTAGTAAATGAAATGTGAAATGAAATGAAAAGTTAATCACTGGTGATAATGTAAATGCAACGCGAGCGACAAATGAAAAGTTATGATTTTGGTCTTGTACCAATTTCTGAAATGTAATGATTTTGGTCTTGTACCAATCTCTGAAATGTAAATGGTTGGGTCACCGGGGGTATTGGTGACACTACTTGACTTGAGCTTATTTTTATAAAATGTTATTAATTGTTATCGTATATTGAAATGATAATTTTGCAAGTATACTTGTATTTGAAAATACTTCTTTTGCAAGTTTACTTATATATTGAAAATGTTATTTTTGTAATTTTAATTGTATCTGAATATTTGAAAAGTTATATACGTAGTAAATATTATTATAAATTTGATAAAGATTTTCGATTACGTATTATGCAATACATAAGTCGACAACTCACCCCTTATCATTAAATATCTTGCAGACTAAGTATCTTAGAAGCTGACCGCTAGAGCAATAGACTTTCAGGAGGGTGAAGTTATTGCTTTGTTTTATTACTTAGAATTTGAGTTTAGGTGCTCGGTATTATAATTAATTTTCCTTTAGAGTGTTTTGAACCTTGTCGTTGGAATTATTTGGAGATATATTTACATTTTAGAATGATTTATTTGGAGTTATTCGATGATTATTAGTTTCTTTGTGTGAAGTAATTGATGGTTTATGATATAACATTTCGAATCAAAGTGTTTAATTACTCTTTGGATTTTGGGGTGTTACATATATAGACGATATGAGATTTGTCTGGTGGTAAACCCCTTACACCTTGACACTACTAGGTTGAGGGTTCGAGTTCTTCCGTCTCCCAAACCGAATTGCTTTAAAAAAAATCAAACACTTTTATAGGACTGCCTTTGCATTGCCATGTCAGTTTGTTTAATATGAAACAATTAGCCAAGGGAATGAAAAGACTAAAACCCTTAAAATTAATCATTCTAAAAAATTCATGATAAATTCAACATCTCAATTTTGTATTGGTTGTCAAATGTCATTGATAAATTCAACATCTCAACTTATTGGAGGAAAAACAATATATTGTATGTCCTTAATATGATCCTCATGAAGGATTATTTTTTTTAAAATTCAATGGAATTAAACTGATTTTAGGGTCAATTCTGTCTCTTCTGGATAAAGAAGCAGAATTAATGGGGTGGCTTCCAGAACTTAGACAAGGTCGCCTGGATTGATAACCAAGTTATGGAAAATTATCAAGTTGGAGGAACAAAAGTGGAGACAGACTTCGAGGGTGAAATGGCTTAAGGTGGGGATAGGAACACTAAATATTTTCAACTTGTGTCTAAAGTGAGGAAGTAATCTAACCTGGTTGATGACATCTCTATCGGTGGCATTTTATGTAACGGTCTGTCTCAAGCTCGCGATGGAGTGCACTCTTTTTTCAAAACTCATTTTAAGAATGCCAGTTGGAGTAGACCCAAGATGTCAAACATTCCACTTCTACAAATTTCGGCAAAACAGAGAGAGGACTTGGAGGTGGTTTTACTGTTGAAGAAGTGTGGACGATGGCAACAAAGCCTTTGGGCCTGATGGTATGAATCTAAATTTTGACAAGGCAAATTGAAAATATATAAAAGATAGTTTTATGTATGAATCTAAATTTTGACAAGGCAAATTGAAAATACATAAAAGATATTTTTATGAATTTTATGGATGAATTTCATAAGGATGATTTGGTTGTGAAGGATTTAAACAAGACCTTTATCGCCCTAATATCGAAAATCTCTTCACCGAATTCTATTACGGACTTCAGACCTATCAGTTTGATTGGGGCTTTGTATAAAGTTCTTGCAAAAGTGCTATCATTTAGACTTAAGCGAGTCATGAACTCAGTGGCCTTCAATGAATCGCCAGATAATAGATAGTTTTGTGGTTGTCGAGGAGGTCATTCACTCATGGAAAAACGATAGGAAATGTGGTCTTCTTATCAAATTAGATTTCGTGAAATCATTGATAGTGTGGATCACACTTTTTTGTTGGACATTCTGACTAAAATAGGCATTGGTATTAGATGGAAAGAATGGATTCAGTGGTGCATTACATCGCCTGCCCTCTCAGTGCTTGTTAATAGCAGTATGACGGATCAATTTTCAATTGAGAGGGATTTACGCCTAGGGGACCCTTTGTCTCCTTTTTTGTTCAATTTAGTAGTGGAAGTGTTAAATGTTCTTTTAGTCAAAGCAAGCAAGAGATCTTCAATTGATAACGGGTGTTGTGTTTGGAGATGGTGATTTGCAAGTTTCCCACCTTAAATTTGTCGACAACATAATTTTGTTTATTGAGATGAAAATAGAGTATCTTCTTAATGCTTTTTGAACTTGCTTCTGGTCTTAAAATTAATTTCCATAAAACTTGCTTGGTGAAAATTGGTAGGAAGCTGATGGTGGAGGAAGATTGTGCTGGTTCTTTTCGGTGCACAAAGGCAAAGATTCCCATAACATATCTCTGGTTTCCATTAGGGGGGAACTCGGATCGGCAAGAAATATGGAAACCGGTTATCAATAAGATTAATTAGCGGCTTGCCCCATGGAAAAGAGGATTTATATCAAAAGGCGGAAGATTGGTACTCATCAAGTTAATTCTTTCGAGTATTCCGTCATACTTTATGTCTGTTTTTCACATTTCAGTTGGTGTTGCAAAGAGCATTGAAAAACTTCAAAGGGAATTCTTTTGGAATAAATGCATCGTCAAAAGAAAATTTCACTCCGTCGATTGGGAAACAATATGTAAAAGCAAAAGAAACGGAGGTCTCTGTAGGCAGAATACAAGACAAAGGGGCTAGCTTATTAGCTAAGTGGATTTGGAGATTTTGGAGGGAGGAGGAGTCTCTTTGGAAATCCGTTATTTGTGCAAAATATGGTGTGGATAATTCTTTATTGCTATGGAACTGGCAAGGTCCTAAGGCTGGTTCTCTTTTTTTGAAGGCTGTAGGAAGGCTGTTCCGTGAAGGGTCTTGTTGCCGCATGGTTATCGATGATGGATTTCGTGTGGTGGTGGGTAACAGTGAGAAGATTCAATTATGGATGGATTTGGTATGGGACTCGGTGCCTTTAAAAAATGATTTTCCTCGCTTATTCGCATTGGTAAACAATAAAACTAGTAGGTTGAGAGATTATGGTTACCGGGAAGGTGATAAATGGAATTGGAATGTGGTCTTAAGACGACCGGTTTTCAACTGGAATGTGATCAATGGAAGTATTTTTTGTCGGCTCTGGATTGTATCGATCGTGATCAAACAACTAACTTCGGATACTCTTGGATGGTCTTTTTGCCCCGATGGTTTGTTAACTGTAATTTCTTTTAGAAGATGTCTTGAGGAGGTTAATGTGTTAACAAGTTCTTCTAATAATCTGTTATGGTAAGGTTTATGTCCTCCAAAGGTAGAGGTTTGTACTTGGCAATTAAGCTTGGGAAGAATTTCTGTAAGGGATGTGATTCAAAGGTTAAGGTTCGCTTAGATTGTGTCACCAGTTTGCCCGCTTTGCAACATCGAAACTAAGACGGTCAATCACCTTTTTCTTTTATGCAGATGGTCCTAAAGGTTGTGGTCAAGTTGCATGAGGTTATGGGATGTTTATTCCTGCTCCAATGGTTCTGTGGTGGATTGGATGAATGGATTGTCCAAATTCTGTTCGAAGCCGAATAGTCTTAGAGCTTGGAACACTTTATTTTTCGTTGTGGTTTGGACTATTTGGGAAGTCCGTAATGATCAGGTCTTCAAAGAAAAAGAAGTCAATTTTGTGTGGGCTATGGATTTGGTTAAATTCAGACTAGCTCTTTGGTTTAAATATCACGGTTGTGGTTCAAAGGAAGATCAATCGATGCTTCTTTTGAGTACTAATGAAAGATGCACCGACATTTAGAAGAAAAAGGAGACAAAGATTATTGTTTGGATACCTTCTTTGGATGATGCTCTTGTATTCAATGTTGATGGTTCGGCCTTAGGCAACAAGGAATGGATGGAATGGGTGGAGTTCTTCGAAACTCAAAAGGAAGAATTATGTGTTTGTTTTCATCTTTCTTAGGTATTTTGGATTCAAACTCGGCAGAAGTTTGTGCCATCTAGAGGGTGTCAATTAATAGCTTCTAAGCATCAACTGGTGAATCGTTTTGTGACAGTGGTTAGTGATTTGAATATGTGGTTTCTTAGGTCAATGGTGAAAACTTTGGTATTCTGAAAAATGTGCATCAAGTCTATGGTATTCGTGATTTTCTTCGTACCTGTAAGATCCCGAAAAATGGATCAAACTGTTCTCAAGTAATTGGTCTCAATTGTTATAAATCTGGGCTCAATTTAATTTCTAAAAGACTTGATGCCCAAGGATAATATTGGTGAGGGTTATAATTACTTCAAGAGAAATGAGTTGAACTGGGCCCAAATCAATTGGTATCCCGACTTATTCCTATTTTAAATGTTAAGGCTTAGGCTCCATTAAATTGTTAGTTTATAAACCCTAAATTGAATTTAGTGTGATTCAAGAGGAGAGATAGAAACGAGTAGAGGGAACCGGTGGAAAAAGAAAGAAGAAAAAAGAAAAAGAAAAGAGAGAGAAAGAACGGAGAGAGTTGTGTTTGGAGTTTTAATGAGGTTCTGTCCAGATTTCTTCTAAGAACATATTAGAGGTCGATTTGTGGTCCGATCGAACTCAAATTTCGTTAACATATTCTACTATTTTAGTTCTTGAATCTTATTAGGGGAGATGTCAATTGAAGTTCTCTGTGGTGAGATATATGGCTCTGAACAGACTGGGCAGAAGCATGATATAAGCAATTGTTTGAGGAACTTGATGCTAAGTAAGTTGTTCTTTTGTCAATGATTTCTTAGATATGTTTGATTGATTTTATGAACCATTTATGAGAATAAACATGTATAAGATTGATTTGTATTCATTTCATGGTTCATATCCTGCCATAACCGAACCCCCTCCCTATTCCCAATGACCACCCGAGCCTTTTTAAACAAAATTTACTGCTATATGGTCATTATCGAATAGCCTACTGATGTTATTGACAAAATTTGAACCACTCCTAACTTTCGAACATTCCCTTAACAGTGGAATGGAGCCAAAACCATACTTGGCACACGACACCTTTTTTCAAAGAGAAGATTCCTCTATCCCTAACCTCCACAGCCACTTAGCCATCAAGCTCAAACTTTTGTCTCTCATACTTCTTCTATGATTATTACTATGAAATGCTATTTTATATTGACTTTTAATCATTCTGTGGCCACGTATATAAATCCTCTATCAATCTAATATTTTTTATGACCTAAAACACTTGAACATAATAATATAGACTTAGATAATGGAAGTAAAATAAATAAACAAATAAATATCAATCATTTATTACACATGTCACCAAATCTATATTAATCAGGGCATAAGATCAACAATAGAGGATCCAAATTCTATATAATAGAGTTCGAATTCTCTCTAAGATTAATAATCAAGGAAATTAAAGGGTATCATTTCTAAATTCTAATATTCGTTGATTATATCACCATTTTTACAGGACCGAATTGTTTTTTTTTTTACATTGCATTGTTTATTTACTTGTTAGTTGAAACATTCTTCGACTATATATAGTCTGGAACTTTTGGAAATAAACTTATCGAATATATTGAACACAAATTATCCACCATGTTGTCTCTCTGCTAAATTCTTCTCTCTTCTCTGCTCTTAATTCGTTCTCTCTGAATTTCTATCTTTCCCAAATTCTATCATTATCAATTGGTATCAGAGTCATCGAGTCTACCATTGTGCTAGACTTATAGATCCACAAACCATAACAAACTACTTCCCTATTAGATATTGATACAGGGCTGGTAGGTGATCAAGCTCTATTGATTTTGGGAATACATAGGACTATGAACACATTGTTAGCTCATTGATTCACATAAATACCAAGAGAGCAAACAAAAGAAATTTTATAACTGAAATTTTATTAATCAATTCAACTTCACCATCAAATGGCTACAAAGCTCTAATACATAGGAGTAGGAAAATTACACAAACGGAAACAAATAAAAATCACAGTTTGATTCCTAAAAATATGCATCCATCATCAAATCCCATAAATCGAGTAAATGTCTTCATCATCTCCATGATTAATCAAATTGCATAAATCAAGGTGCTATCAACATCATGATTTTTGCAAATCTTTCTCCACCCGATCTCCATCAGCTATTCACCTTCCATATTTTTACAATTAAAAAAATCTCATTAACTCTCAAATACAATTAGACACCTATCCTTCACTGTTTTTCAATGACATATGTATTGGTAGAGGTTTTTATCGATTTTGATAAACCACCGATATTTGATGAATATGTATTTGAGAAAGTCCCATATGAGAGCAATTCATATTTTATGGATTGTTTTTATGAGTCACGTTTCTAACCATAAAAATACTTCAGTTTATCTTTTGTTGTAGGATTTGATGATTCATGAATTTGTTTCCATCCATGGAACGATTGGATGGACAACATGACAAAAGGTAAAAAGTTTAAAGTTCATCGTATACGATCTCGGTTATTGTCACCCAAAAAATTTATATAGGCTAGTGGGATGATTTATAGTGCCCATCATACGGAGATACTAGTCAAATGAAAGGGTGCACCAATCGAAGATGCAACTTGGGAGAATCGGTGGCCTTTTTAAAAGTCTTTTCCCAACTTCATCCTTGAGGAAAAGGATTTTGTAAGTAGGAAGGAATGATATGTGCACATGAACATGTATTCCATGCAAGGAACGATCTGGTCAGATAGATTAAGTCAATTTGTTAATGGTCCAGTTAGTTAGGTGTCAGTGGGAGCTTTTGTGGTTCCAATCAATAAGTTAGTGTGTTAGTGGATTTGATTGTGTTCTTAAAGGTAGTCGGCCTGAATACTTGGTATTGCTTTGTTCATTTGCTTGTTAGTTGTAACGTTCTTCGACTATATTTAGTCTTGAACTTTAGGAAATAAACTTTTTGAATATATAGAAAACAAATTATCTCCCATGTTGTCTCTTTGCAAAATTATTCTCTCTTCTTTGCTCTTAATTCTTTCTCTCTGGATTTCTATCTTTATAAATGATATCCTTATCAGTTAATGATATATGCTTAATTCAAGTAATATGTGCAAGTGGAAGTGTCCTAGTCAGATCAGTAGTTAGGTTATTATATTTGAATAAATTAGTTACTGCAGTAATGGATTTGTTAGTGCTCCTTATTTTTAGTTAGTGGTTATTTAGTTGTTTGATTAGTGGCTAGTGGTCTCCTTGTTTTCAGATTCAATAGTTGTTGTAAGTCTATATAAAGACTCTCTTTGAATTGAATAAAGATACCGAATAAATTGCAAAGAAAATTATCTCCCTTATTTTCTCTCTGCTCTATTCTTTTCTCTTTTCTTTCTAAATTCTTCTCTTTTCTTTCTAAATTATTCATGTATGTTTCCTTAATTGGAAAAATACACATCAATTGATATTAGAGCCTCTGAGTCTACCTTTGTGCTAAGCTCAACATCCAGAGACCACAACAAACAACTTCCTTATTAAATATTCACCTTCTATATTTCTTCTAAAAAAATCAAATTCCCATGTACCCTGAACACAATTTGCCTCATACAATTCAGTGTTTTTTGATGATACATATGTGTCAAAACCAGTTTTTATAGATTTCAATCTACCACTGATATTCGATGAAGAGAATTTTCATGACAGCAATTTAACTGGTTGGATTTACAAATCTGAGCAAAACTTCAATTTTAAGAAAACCATTGTCGTCCACAAGGTACAACTCACCTCTCTCCACCTGGAAGACGCACCAGTGGAGGGCAAGGTTCAAAGGGCCGTAACTCTTTATGATAGAGGGTTTTCTGCACTCAGATCAATCAAATACAGACAAAATCCCTAGAGATCTCAAATTTTATCTTTGTGGACAAGGATAGTTCGAGCGGGGAGGAATGCTATGTGCTAAATTCAAGTAATATGTGCAAGTGGAAGTGTTCTAATCAAATCAGTAGTTCGGTTAGTGCAGCAGTGGATTTGTTAGTGCTCCATATTTTTAGTTAATGGATTTGTTAGTGCTCCATCTTTTTAGTTAATGGCTATTTTATTGTTTGATTAGTGGGTAGTGTTGTTTCCTTGTTTTCATATTCAATAGTTGTTGTAAGCATATATAAAGACTCTCTTTGAATTGAATAAATATATTTATTAAATTGCAAAGCAAATTATGTCCCTTATTTTCTCTCTGCTCTTTTCTTTATAAGTTCTTCATGTATGTTTCCTTGATTGAAAAAATACACATCAAATTTGTTGTGGATGTGCGTAATTAAGCATACACATCTTCTAAAGTGCAGATTCTATGTAGACTTAGTTTATATTTTCAGATTTTGAATAAATGTAGAGCAAGTGTATGTAGACTTGTTGTTAAATAAGTAGTTAAAAAATAAGGTGCACATAAATCATAATAAAATAGAAAATAAACAAACACAACTTTGTAATATTTATAACATCCATGATAATGCGTAATGTTAAGAATCACAGCATTTTTTTACTATGCCATATATATAGTTCAGACGGTCAAAAAATTATTGGCACTATTTGAGGGGTGTGTTGTGCAAATATCACCAATTTACTAATTTATGTTTAAAAGGCATCAAAAGAGTGTTTGAGATAAAAATACCCCGAAATATTTTAACAGTGAGGAAGTTGTCGTTTTCAAAGTCAGAGAGAAGCAAAAGTCAAACCGACGGGAAACTAATCGACGGTGAAGTGACCGAAAGAGTTGCGATTGACAAAGGTAAGATTGGTTATTTTTCCTCATTTTTGTTGTTGTTAACTTGCATTACATGTTATAATTGAGTTTTGTTGATAGGAATTGTAGAAACCGGTTAAAATAGAGATGTGAGAATTGTTGTGGTTTAGGTTAGGGTTTGTAATTTGGTTGAATATCAGTTGAAGAAGATGAAATCTGGGTTTTCGAGACTTTTTTGAAGAGAATCAAGCTTATTTGTTTAGGTGAGCTTTTTTTTTCGTGAAAATTAGGTTTTGGTAAATCGAACTTTTGTGAAAAGGAATCGAGCTTTTGTGAAAAGGAATCAAGCTTTTTTGAAAAAGAATCGAGATTTTTTAAAAAAGATTCGAGCTTTTTTTTTAAGGATCGAGCTTTTTTGAATAGGTTTCGAACTTTTTTGAATAGGTTCGAGTTGTTTTAGAATTAGATCGAGCGTTTTTGAAAGGGATCGAGCCTTTTTGAAAAGGGATCGAGCCTTTTTGAAAAGGGATCGAGCCTTTTTGAAAAGGGATCGAGCCTTTTTAAAAAGGGATCTAGCCTTTTTAAAAGGGATCGAGCCTTTTTTAAAAGGGATCAAGATTTTTTGAAAGGCATTGAGCTTTTTTAAAAATGAATCGAGTTTTTTTTTAAATTGGGTCGAGTCATTTTGAAAAGAAATCTAGCTTTTTTGAATATGTTTCGAGCTTTTTGAATAGGTTCGAGTTGTATTTGAATTGGATCGAGCCTATTTGAAAGGGATGGAGCTTTTTTGAAAAGAGGTCGAGCCTTTTTTAAAAGGGATCGAGCTTTTTTGAAAAGGGAACGAGCCTTTTTTAAAAGGGATCGAGCTTTTTTTAAAAAGGATCGAGCTTTTTTTAAAAAGGATCGAGCTTTTTTTAAAAAGGATCGAGCTTTTATGAAAGGGATAGAGCTTTTATGAAAGGGATAGAGCCTTTTTGAAAAGGGATCGAGCCTTTTTGAAAAGGAATCAAGCTTTTTTGTAAAGCAATCAATCTTTTTTGTAAAGCAATCGAACTGATTTGAAAGGGATCGAGCCTTTTTGAAAAGGGATCGAGCTTTTTTGTAAATCAATCGAGCTTTTTTGAAAAGGATCGAGCTTTTATAAAAAATTCCGTTTAATGATGTTGTATTTCTGTTACATTGCAGATGAGAATTAGGTTGAGGGATTCACTTAAAACTCCAGAAGGATACTGGTACGAGGGCAAATTGGCACAACACAACCATTTTGATACCCTCGCCCATATAGACGACGCGTTGAACCGTGTCCCTGTAGAATTTGCAGATAAAGACCGTCGGCGGTTCATGACATCATGTTTCGGGCATTTCCTGACGATGCATAGGGAGATAAAGTTTTCCGGTGGTATTATCCATCGGTTTCTTTTGAGGGAGCTCCATCATAACGGCCGCACAGATGAGATGCACTTCATGTTAGGAACCCAGTCGGTGAGGTTTTCGAAGGTGGAATTTTGCCTGATCACCGGACTGCGGTTTGGGGTTGTACTAGAGACCACCATGTATGCAGCAGTGCAGAATGGCATACATGAGCGGTACTTTCCTGGAGCCGAGGAGGTGTCGCTGGAGCAGATTAGGGGTGTTGTCACCGGCACAGATTTCGTAAAGGCGTACGATGCTGTCAAGCTCTGCCTCTTATATATGTTGAACTGGATACTGATGGGGGTGGATGAGAGATTCAAGATTCCAGTTTGGCAGTTTCGGCTGGTTGAGGAGCTCGATGCGTTCGACGCGTTCCCTTGGGGTGCCTACGTGTATAGGTATTCTATTCACTCATTCAAGCATGCGCTTGACGGGTGAAGAGACAGGTTCGAGCGACGCCAGCAGGAAAAGGGCGCTGACTTACACAGGGTGGAGACCTACAACATATACGGTCTATCTCATGCCCTGTTGGTAAGAAGTTCGAACTACAAATTGTACTTTATTGTTGGTGCCTAAAATTGTATGGATACTTATCGTACTTATCTTTGATGCAGATATTTGCTTTGGAGGTGATCCCTGCTTTGGCCAAAGAGGTCGGTGTCCGGAGGGTTACTGATCTGACTCCCCTTATTTTGAAGTGGGAGTTGACCAAACAACCGAGAGGGAACAAGCTAGCAAAGATTTTCAAAGTCAGGGTATGTATTTATTTTGTTAATGTTTTTATTAGTTAGTATTTGTACAATGACATTGTTCTAACTAATATTTCAGATGTTTGCGATCAAGGAACTGGTGCCGACACCAGTTGAGAGACAGACACCGTACTATGCCTGGCTAGACGATAGGGGGAGCCTGTATATAGAAGATGACATGGATGATATGCCGCCTGAGGTCCCTGATCAGACCACCTTAGGCGGGATCAGTGGTACAGACAGGACCATTGACAGTGAGGGATCTGAGACCTCTGCTGGGGGTTTGAGGCCCAGTGACAGTGAGGGATATGAGACAGACCCTCAACGAGAAAGGCATAGGCATAGGCATAGGCGGGTTCGGTTTTCCACCCCCAGACATGGTACATCTACAGAAGATTTCCGTGGGGGCGTTGGACGTGATGGAGAGGTAAGTTGAAAACATAGTTTAGTGTTTTTTATTAACACGTGTTGATAGTTTTTTATTAACACGTGTTGATAGTTTTTTACTAACAATGTAGACATGATTTCAGGCTCTGTGGGCAGAAATGTTGAACGATGTGCGTGAAGGCCTCCGGAAGAGTGACGAGGATCGACAACGTCAACACTTGGAGTAGTTGGATATGATCCGGAAGAGTGATGAGGATCGACAACAGCAACACCGATTGTTACTGGATATGATCTGGGGGCTTCAAGGTTTGACCATGCGTACACACCGGGATGGCCCCCCATCTCGCAGCACATCGATCCCCCCACCTCCTAGCACATCGATTCAGCCACAGCAGCCCCCTCCCCCACCCAGCACGTATGTGGCGTCGGAGCAATCCCCTCCCCCACCTAGTACGTCCTTACCGTCGGAGCAGTCCCCTCCCCTACCCAACATTTTCGTGGCGTCGGAGCGGTCCCCTCTCCCACCCAGCACGTCCATGGCATCGGAGCTGTCCCCTCTCCCACCCAACACGTCTATGCCTTCGGAGCGGTCCCCTCCCCACCCAGCACGTCTGTGCCGTCGGAGAGGTCCCCTCCCCCGACCAATACATCGAAGCGTTTAGGTAAGCTCGGATGGAATTTGGTGAGCCCTTACACAGATCCATGCCGTCCAAAGAGCTTGAGGACAAGGCCCGAGTCCGTGGAACACATTTTTGACCCCACGGACTAATGGACGCTGACCACCCTGCAGCATACAAGGCCTTCAAAAGGAACATCAACGGGGAACAGTGAGTCCAACTTTTTATAATACAAATGGATGTACATTTCTTGTTTATTCAAATTTATGTATAGCTAAGGTAATTCAATCATTAAACAGACGTGATGTGGACGTGCTGGCACAAGTTACCACGGGATGGTTCATGCGTATGCAGTCCAACTTCATGGACTTGAAGGACACGGTACGTACTTATTAAATTTCATATTAACGTTTGTGTAAGTATTGTTGAATTGTTAACAATTACTGTGGTTTTATTGTTTGTCAGCATATGGATGCATACCTCAATATTCTTCGCAAGCGTCAGCGAGGATTCCACAATGTGTACAACCAGAGGATCAACGTGTTGGATACACAATTTTATGTAAGTAGGTATAACATTTGGGAAGCAAATCGGATTTTTTGGTTATTTATTATTAATACGATATTGTCAATGTTTGTACAGTCACTTATGTTGTACATTTGGGAGAGGATGATGCCTCACGATTCGTACGGTGCTGTGACAACGGCAAGGTGGAATGTGTTACAGTCCCGATGGTTGGAAAAGGACCTTCTATCGGTCCGTGGAGCAACCACGAGTGGAAACCGCCAATGGCACGAGGTTGACCTGGTAAGTGTTACATGATGGAGATGATTAAAAAAAATTGTTTGTATATCCTCAGCTAACACGGCATGCAAACTATTACAGGTGCTGATTCCGTACAACGTTGGGGCCCAACATTGGCTGGTGGTGAGCGTCGACCTTTGTCGCGGGAAGATTGACATTTATGACCCCTGGAGACAGGAAGTCCCTTATCTGATCAGACACCAGCAGGTCCGGCCATTACAGTGATTTTTACCCTCCATATTGAGTGACACGGGGTTCCACACAGCACGACGAGCTGGTCGTCGGGCGTTCCCTCAGGAAAATAATCCCTTCTCGGTCAGCCTGGTGCATACTTCTACAGTCCCCCAATAAAAGAAAACGTAAGACATTCTATTTCATTCACGTGTTTAGATATTCTTTATGAACGATTTCTAATGGTGTTTTATGTGCCGAATTGCAGAGGTAACTGTGGTCCCCATACTTTGAGACTTATCGAGTACATATTGGCGGGTCGAAGGCCTTTCGATTGGTCAGATGACGATATGGGGATCATTCGGGAGAAAATGGTTGTGGAGATTTTTTCTAACTCCAGGCCTGCCAAGTGATTTTTTGTATATTCCCATTTTATATGTACACAGACATGTAATTAATTCATGAATATTAATTTGTTCATTATTCATTCATTAATATTAATTCATTCATTAATAAGTAATTATTGCAAATCCAAATTATTACAATATGATACACATCCAAAAGTTTTCAATGTGATCGAAACTTTGTCATTCATTCCTTATTAGAGTCAATATTAGGGCACGTTTGTTTGTTGTGTCCAATTGAATGGCAGATGCTACACTTGCGGCGGTATTCATTGGGAACAGCTCTTCTTGTACCTTCATTAATCATAGGTGGATTAGGACATCTCCTGGAATTATGCCCTGGTTGTCCACATCTTCTACAAGATTGTGTAGTTTTACCCTCCGAAGACGAGACATGGCGACCCACCCTCGGGCATCCTGCTTGTCTCCTGGAGTTTGGATTCAAAATCACCCTCTGAGCAATGTCAGATGGCACAACCCAAGTGGAAAGATGGCCCACCGGCATAATAGGAACCGAGTACGAGTTAATAAGTGTTTGTCTCTTGTAGTAGTCCACACATAAAGTTGTGAAGTCCAAGTTTCGCTCCGTGTAAAAAACATTGAAAACGATCAGCTTCACCGATAAAATGATCTGTAGGTTTTCAAATTCGTGAAGTCCAAGTTTCAGTAATGTACCGTGTCACCGCAAGGGCGTGAGAACATGGAAAATGATCCATTTGAAATTTGTTGCAAGTACAAGTCTTCCGAGCTAAGTCAACAGTCCACTGTTTTTCAGATCGCTTGACCGAAAAAATGTTCCAGTCGACTGGATTTACGGTCAAATAACCACACTTCTCCATACGTTTTAAGAGCACAATATGTGTTGCGTTGGTCAACTAATGATGCATGGTTTGTACAGCTCTATAGTGATCATGAAACCACCGTTGCAGCATATTCCTAATGAACTCAGCCAGAGTCAACATAGACAGTTGGCGTACAAATTTTAGGCATGAGTTTATGCATTCTGCAGCATTAGTCGTCATCACCCTATACCTTTTTTTCGGGCAGTGTACACGGGACCACTTGTGTGGACCGGTATCAATTACATAATCATATGCATTCTGGTGCAAGTTTCTTAACTCTTCCATATGCTGCTTATATTCAAACTCGGTGTATGCGCGGGCTGCTTTGTCCATTATTATGGCAACATCCTTCCTATGAAATCGCTTTTTGATATTTTCAGAAATGAAAACTAGCTCATCAATATGACCTAGGGCACCCTTCAAGCAATTCAAAAACCATTCCCATGAAAGGTTGTTTTCTGAGTCGTCGTACCCAAAAGCAATTGGATACACCTGTTCTTTCCCATCTTGTGTTGTTGCAACAAACATTGTACCCCGGAATCGTCCCTTCAAATGGGTACCATCAACGGCAATGACTGGACGCATACACATCCGGAATCCTCTAAGTGAGGCACCAATCGACATGAAGAAGTATAGAAATTTACCATCTTCGTCGCACTGTAAGTCAGTGATTGTGCCGGGATTTTATTGTTCCAAAACGTAACCAAATGATGGAAACAGTTTGAAGGTTTCCTCATGCGTTCCATATGTCAGTGACAACGCATAATCGAGGGTGGCGTATGCCTTACTGTACATGATTTGGATTCCATACATTGATTTCATGTCGGCGATTATGTCCTTCAGACGCATTAGTCGACCATCTTGTTGAAGTCTAGGTGCAATAACTTCTCCAATTATGACTTCACTAGCTTGTCGGTGTCGACAGTGAATTTCCTCTAACGGACAAGTGTGTTCGTTGACAAAACTTCTTGCTTGAAAGTATGTGCATTCATCTCTCCTCACCGCTCTTAACTTCCACGTACAATTTCCCATCAAACAAACTAGATGTAATGTTGTCTTATTAGACCTTTTCACCTTCCACTCGAAGTTCTGTCGTATTACAAAATGGCATACTAGTCTCTTCAAATCCTTTTTCGTTGGAAAAAACTGGCCTTTATATATCATGCGTGTAGGTTCATCTTCAAACAAGTTCATGCTTCCACCAATACCAAACGAGTATGATTCTGCTCATGGAATAACCCATGTTGTGGCATTATCAGAATCATCTGCAATTACATTAGCCCTCCCCTCGGAGGTCCCAGCTATATCTGATGCATTGAAACTAAATCTGTGTAAATGTCTTACATGTCTTTCCGTTTCGACAGGTTCTGCATCATCCTGATTGTCCTCTACATTTTCTACAGAATTTAAATTGCCCTCATTATCCACCTCATTATTCACCCCAACATTCAGTGTTGTATTCTCTTCATTGTTGATGTCATTGTATTGGTGGTTGTACTGTCTACCATTCATCTCAATATGACAACCAAATACATCGTCGAATTGAGGTTCCGGTCTATTATCATGGGTGGCTACTTCCGGTGGGACAACACATATGTTTTCCCAACCATCAATCCCACTTCTTTCTGTGAACAACCGGTTGCTTCCGCCTGACGATCGAAATTGTTGGGTGTTATCAGAAAAGGGATATCTTCACTGATGAAACCTCATGTTGGCCTCTCGATTAGACTAACACATACTTGAAGGATCACTCTATCTTCCCCTAGCATAAACTGAACATCGTCATTGTTTCTTATAAATAGTCCCTGGAACAATTGATAGAGACTGTAGCTCAGCACTGTATTTGTTCTCATCAAACTTCGCAATGGTTTGCACGATCGACATCAGTTCGTCGTAACTCAAATTCTTTGACACATACAAACCTTGGTTATCGGAACCTAAATACCTCTGATTTCCGTATGATAATTGCTCTCATCGGCCGTTGTAAGATATGACTATTCTCACCCTATCCATTGTCATGTCAAAACCAACATCAAAAACCATTAATAAGAAAAAAATATTTCATATTAAATTTACAATTATAAAGGATTAAACAAAAATCAAAAGTGTAAGATATAAAGCTTTTTTTAAAACTGATCGAGCTTTTTTTGTACATGATCGAGCTCTTTCTAACGGGATCGAGCTTTTTTTGTTCAAGACCGGGCTCTTTTTCTGCATAATCGAGCTTTTTTATATATGGCTAGAGCTTTTTTTCATATGGCTCGAGCTTTTTTCAAATATGGCTCGAGCTTTTACTTTTACGGATCGAGCTTTTTTGTGAGGGGTCGAGCTTTTTTGTGAGGGGTCGAGCTTTTTTTGTGCTGGATCGAGCTATTTATGTGAGGGATCGAGCTATTTGTGTGAGGGATCGAGCTTTTTTTGGTAAGGATCGAGCTTTTTTTCTGATGGATCGAGCCTTTTTTCGAGGAATCGAGCTTTTCTTTTTACGTATCCAGCATCTATTTTTTGGATTGAGCATTTTTTGAATTTGATCAAGACTTTTTTCAAATTTTCGAGTTTTTTTACAAATGTTTCGACCTTTTGTTAAAACCTTTACAGCTTTTATGCCCAAGATTATAAACTTGTTTGCACCACTACAACTCAACTCGGCCAAATATATATACAAAAAAAATATGCATACATGTTCATTCATTCTTTGTAAAAAGTTTACAACTCCAGGACATTAACATAAAAAAATTGAGACAACATGTTCATAAATGTTCATACATTGTTATACCACACAGAAATACAATAAAAAATGGAAATGAAGATCAAAAATATTAATTTACCTTATTCTACAATATCTGGAATGGAGCTCGTTTTCTGATGAAAAAATGAAGTAGGTGATTGATTTTCAGATAACTTTTTTGGACGACAGCCTTTAAAGAATAAAAAATCGATTATTTAAGCACAATTTCGGTAGCTCACCATAATAGATGCCTTTTAAACATAACTTATTATAACGGTGACATCACTGCAAGTGACAAAAAAAAAGGTGACATTCCACACCATTTCCACTATAGTTCAGCCTAGGCGCAGATTTATAATATATGGTTTGATTTAATTTGTGGGATTCAATTTAAGCATCAGACCAGTAAATATCCATGTAACCCCAGTCACTTGAACTTTCATCAACACCTAGTGCTTGCCAAACAGCTTTAGAGGCATCAACAATGTTGTTATCACAAGGAGGCTGATAATCATGATCACTATCACATCCCATTGTAGAGTCACATTCATCAACTACCTTGGCTTTCACACTATTTCCATTACCATAGATGTTGATGTAGTTCAAGCATCTACTCCCTCCGCTGTACCAACCAGTTGAAAGTGCAACCACTGGCGTATTGTCGGGGTGGTACTTGTTGTCACATTCCGATGGTGCACCTCCATCCCCACCCTCCGCGAAGCTGTTGATTGTTAATATAGCCTTGGTGTGGCCGGAAACTGCAGGCGAACACCTGTAAATAGGATAAAGCTTGCCTTGTTTACAACAATCCGAGTTGTTTTCTTGGTTGCATTGGTTTGCAGGGGCCTTTCTTCCTCTTATGTTGCCACTGGGCTTGCAGGTCTGAGCACCGACAATACTTGGAAAATTAGTAACAAGAAAAACAAAGCAGACAACTAGAAAAACACTTGAAAAAACTTGCTTCTTCATTTTGGGTTTGTTTTCAATTTCTTCTATATATCTTGGTTTTTGCTTGTTTGGTGTGTGAAGAACTTGAATTGAATAAATGCTATATATCATGACGAGTGCAATATTTTCGACATCAAAAACTGACAATTTTGAGGTCTTCACCTTATCTACAAAGACAGTCCTACAAAAGTGTTTGATTATGACTCAAATGAATAATATATATAATTAACTGGTTTATATGAAACAAAAAAGAGATCTAGATTTAAATTATAAATTTACAGTAATAGTAATACTGCCAAAATTACTGTCGACACCATGTATAAATATATTTTAACCACAATATCAATTTATATTGCCGTGTCAGTTTGTTTAATATGAATGTCAAAAAAAAAAGTTTGTTTAATATGAAACAATTAATCAAGGAATATATAGACAGAAATCCTTAACATTAATCATTCTAAATAAATTAATGATAGATTATCCTACATATATTTTAACCTCGGTTTTGTATTGATTGTCAAATGTTATTGGTAAATTCAACATCTCAACTTATTGGATGAAAAAACATATATTGTATGTCCTTCATATGATCTTGTGAAGCATTATTTTTTAAAATCCAATGGAATCCATCTGATTTCAGTGTCAATGATATTCAAAGAACAATTAAAACAGATTATTAAACAAAAGTTTAGGGTGCGTTAGATTTACTATGTCAGCATAAGGTATGATACATTTGATTTATTCAGGTCATTTTGACATGTGAAATTTGAGGATAACAAAGTTAAAGTTCTTGGGTTTTGAAATCTGAACAAACATACATTAATTCAATTTTCAAATCAGAATTGTGTATTGGTTTAGATTTTATAACATGGAACTTTAGTTTATTTGTCTATCCCAGCTGACGAGTTAGTTATTACTTATTAGTTTATTACTAAGGAAGTAAATATCCGTTTTTGACATCACACTCTACTGTGAAAAATTTAATCAATAAAATAATTTAACATAATTTCTTTATCGGTAATTGTTACAAAGAAATAATTAATAACATAATGTCTACTTACTAGAAAATAATTGATAAGATTACCATTCTGTTATGTTTGAGACCAATACATAAATAATACTATACAAATATATTTCAGCCTGAATATCCTTATGCGTGACCACTTCTTTTATATAACATGATATGATTTTTTAAGTTATAATTTAACTCTTACTTTTGTATTGATTAATTGTTAACAATTGTTATGAAACTGACGTGTTTCGATTCC
The DNA here is from genome assembly GCA_032871835.1 of Dipteronia dyeriana. Lineage (NCBI taxonomy): Eukaryota > Viridiplantae > Streptophyta > Magnoliopsida > Sapindales > Sapindaceae > Dipteronia > Dipteronia dyeriana. The sequence goes on from CM065299.1 coordinate 100,182,713, forward strand.
TAACGTGAATTCGAATTGAGAATAAAATATAAGATAAAAATAATGGACACAAGATTTACATGGTAAAACCCTCAATGTGAGGGAAACATCTACTAACAAAGACCAGAAGGATTTTATTAGACCAAAAACGATTACAACCTCTCTCTAATATTTTAGAAGAGAACTACAACCTTTCTCTCAAATAAGAGGAAATAACAATTTAAGGAGAAAAAAAATAAGGGCTTGTTAGCTTAGGATGATTTGTGGTGAAAGAAGATAAAAACTCACTCATCTCATTAATACTATGCACCCAAAGTCTCTTCACAATTAATGTGAGTGGTTTGGAAATTGAATCTACATCTATCAAATCTTCAAAAGTCAAGTCATTAATACATACTAAACAAGATTTGTCAATTTTAGAAGAAAAATGACTTTATTTCCTTCAACCATTAAACAGTGAATTCGATATTCAAACAATCAGATAATCAAACAATATTATTGTACTTGGTCCTTAAAGTAATTATATATCATGCTAAAGCATATATGATATATATATCGATCATTCAACACAAATCAAATTGGAGAGTCTAATTAACTTGAAACTTGGTACACCAGAAATTAACCTCACATATATTATAGTAAATAATTACATGACACAGCCTTAGCCTTGTATAATAAACTTAAAAACAAAACAAGAAACTTATACGATTTCAAAGAAGTAAATTATGATATACGGTGACGAGGATGATCAACTGATCAATCGACCATTGATCAAGATTCAAGCATCAGACCAGTAAATATCCATGTAGCCCAAGTCACTAGAACTCTCATCCACACCCAATGCTTGCCAAACAGCTTTAGATGCATCAACAATGGTGTTGTCACAAGGAGGTTGATAGTCATGATCACTATCACATCCCATTGTTGAGTCACATTCATCAACTACTTTGGCTTTCACACTATTTCCATTACCATAGATGTTAACGTAATGTAAAACGTATTTTGCAAACAAACCTGACTGGTATCAATGAAAACAGAAAGTAACGTTAGAAAAGGAGTTTGATCCAAGGCCCGTGTTTCACACGGTGTCCTTAAGACAATTTCGTCGGACAACACCGTATGTGTATTAGGCGATTGTCTCCCATGATACAACGGTTCAACAGTGGTAGGCCTAAACACTATCCACTACCAGCGAACTCAAACCGAGTTTTGAACTTACCAAGGAAACAGAGAGAATAAACAAATTCGGCTGCTCAAAAGAAACTTGAATTATCTTTCTATGTGTGTTGAACAGAATATAAGAGGGATTAAATACCCAAACCGAAACACTAGGGTTTTTGGATTAATTCGGGATTATAATTGGAAAATTTGTTTTGATTTAATAAGGAAATAATTTAATTAGATAATATTCTCGAAAGATATTTATTTCTAATTAAAAATCGATTCTGTATTCTTAGTGATCAAGTAAGAAATCAGAATCCAAACAATTAAAGTTTAACGTTGACTTAGGGAAGTGTCAAAAGGTCAACTGTACTCTTATGGTCCAATCGTAGCGGCATCCATGTCCGCAGGTCGCACCTACACACGAGTCGTGTATTCGAAGGTTCGGGGTCCATGATTTGCACCCCCTGCACGCGAGAGAGAAAGCCTCTATTCCACACACATGATAAAAGCTCATATCATACAATCACTTATAAACTACTTATAAATGATTTCCCCAAGCAATGTGAGATTCCTTTTAATCCCTACACAATGGGACTACTTTGAGATTCAATTTCTCATTCACCCATTAACCATTTTGTGAATTTGAGTATACCATTTTGAAGTTCTCACGGAGGAGAATTCGAATCCACTTTAATCTTCCATTTCTATGGAATTTATCATATTCAATTTTTGCCCTCAACATGAGAGATTATCACAAAATTTCCAACACGTAATTCAAGCATCTACTCCTTCCATTGTACCAACCTGTTGAAAGTGCAACCACTGGTGTATCGTCCGCATGGTACTGGTTGTCACATTCCGATGGTCCACCCCCATCGCCTCCCTTCACGAAGCTGTTGATTGTTAATATCGCCTTGGTGTGGCCGGAAACTCTAGGCGAACACCTGTAAATAGGATAAAGCTTTCCTTGTTTACAGCAATCCGAGTTGTTCTCTTGGTTGCATTGGTCTGCAGGGGCCTTTCTACCTCTTATGTTGCCACTGGGGTTGCAAGTCTGAGCATCGACACTGGCTAAACAGTTTAAGACAACAAAAACACAGCAAACAACTAGAAAAGCTCATGAAAAAAGTTGCTTCTTCATCTTGTACTTTTGTTTTTAATTTCTTCTATATCTTGGTTTTTTGCTTGTTTGGTTTGAAGAACTTGAATTGAATAAACGCTATATATATATAGTGATCATGAGCAACTTAATATGTGGTATTTTGACACGAAAAACTGACAATTATGAGGTCTTCAACTCTTATCTACGAAGACAGTCCTATAAAAAAAATTGTGTTTGATTATGACCCAAATGAATAATATAATTAACTTGTCTAATTATAATCGCGGGAATGCATATTAAATTAATATACAATTATACAACGAAAAAGAGATCGATTATGGCTTCTTCTTTTTTTTATTATTATTTTTTTTCATAATTGATTTTGAGATTGTGAATGAGGGACCTGGATCCAAATCCGTGAATGAGACATAGAATACAATATAATTCCAAAATTAATGTCTAAACATACAATATATTATATATAGTTCAACATTTTTTTTTTGTATATTTTTTTATACTATCTATTCACCTGTCTAAATCTTATGTTTTTTTAAAAGCTTTTTGCTAATTATATATATTCCAACCATAATATCATTCGTTTAATGTAAAATAATTAATCAGGGAATATATATATATATATATATAAAGAGAGAGAGAGAGTGAAATACTTAAATAAATTAATCATTCTAAATATATTCATCAATTCATGATAGATTTTTCTTTCTTCCTATATTAATTTAACCTCAGTTTTGTACGATTGTCGAATGTCACTGGTAGATTCAACATATAAACTTATAGGAGGAAATGATATATTGTATATAAAATTCAATGGAATTTGACTGATTTTAGGGTCAATATTTAAAGAACTCTTAAAAAAAAAAAGTTTAGGGTGCATTAAATACATTCACCATATCGGCTTATGAAATCTGAATTAATGAACTTTAATTGAATTTTCAAATCAAAATTGTTTATTGGTTCAAATTGATTTATGTGCTGACCTTAATAAATCTAAGAATTTCTGTAATCAATGGTTTAGATTTATTTCTTTTAATTTTGTCAATCCTTCTCTTGCATATCAAATTTTTATCATTTTGTGGCAACATTGTAATCGATCATCGGTGATATAACAGAGTTTAACAGAGGTTGGATTCCCTCTTGGTCTTATAAGGTTAATTAATAACCACAAAAAATAAAGGAGCAACTGGGATCTAATATCTTATGGAGTTTGATATCATTTCTAATATTCGTTTATTACATCACCATTTTTACTGGCCTATTTGGTTTTTTCTTATTTTGTAAAATAGTTCCAACGTACAAGACTTTATGCAGTTATGATTGGCGAATTAATATTCCAATCGCCTTCCAAACAGTGTCGGTCTTGACTATTCAGAGACTCCTAAATGAAATTTGAAAAGTGGGTCACATAGCGACAAAATCAATCCCACTTCAAAATAAAAATCAAAATAAAAAAACTCATGATTTTTATGTTTTCGATTGCCTTTTATTTTTTGTCTCTGGTTGGTGGAGAAGAAATGAAGAATATATATATATATATATATAATAATTGATGGAGAATATAAAGCTTTGAAAAAAATGGGCTTTGTATCGGGATAAAATGAATTGAGTCAGGTTCTTATTTGATAATAGTTGATAGAAAGTATAAAGCTTTAAAAAAAATGGGTTTTGTATCGGAATAAAATGAATTGAGCCGGGTTCTAATTTATTTATTTTTTGTATTGTTTGAACGTTTTGTTAGAGCTTTTTTTTTTAACGTTTTGTTAGAGCTTTTTTTATAAGCTAACTTATAAGAACAACTCACATCATATATTTAGGATTCTCAGACAAAATGGACCCAGGACGGACACCTACCCTTACCCAACCACAGGGCCGCCCCTGTTTCCAAGTAGTTGTTATGAAGAAGATGACAACTTTGGTTTTGTCACTCACACGACGAAAATGACTAATTGGAAGATATATGTCTAACTAACATTTACTTTCATCATCTATGTGGTAATCAGTGTTATATATAGGAAGATGACAACTCTTTTGTTGTGGCTGTGTATAGACCTATACATCTTCCAAAGTGCAAATTAATATTTAAGCTTTTATATTTTAAAGAAATGTAGAACAGCTTTACGTAGATATGCTATTAATAATTAAGTATATAAAAGTAGTGTGCATGTTAGAGTTAGGAAACTTTATATTATTGTCGGGCATACTTTAAGTTTTTGGGTCAATTGATAATTAATTAACATGGTATCCAATTCAGGTTTAATTCGGGAGTCCTGGATTCAAATATTTCTATATTTATTTTGAAATCTGCAAGTTCATCGGTCTGGTACTTGAGGGGAGGTTTTAGAAAACTTTATATCATTGTTAATTGAATCCTTACTTGATAGCTTAAGTTTTTTGGTCCAGTGGTAATTGATCGATATCACTTGAATAATATTGTTCAACAAAACTAGTAAAGAAGTATTAAACTATACATAATGTCAAATTTGATACACCAGGAATCTCACATAAACACAGTCACATTAATAGATAATGAAGTAGAAATTAAGAAAACACAACCTTGTAATATTTATAACATCAATCATAATGTATAAAGTTAAAGATCATATCACAACCATTTAAATACATATAATTCAACACAGGTGGAGGGATTCAATTTAATTATTTAAGCATCAGACCAGTAAATATCCATGTAACCCCAGTCACTTGAACTTTCATCAACACCTAGTGCTTGCCAAACAGCTTTAGAGGCATCAACAATGTTGTTATCACAAGGAGGCTGATAATCATGATCACTATCACATCCCATTGTTGAGTCACATTCATCAACTACTTTGGCTTTCACACTTTTTCCATTACCATAGATGTTAATGTAATTCAAGCACCTACTCCCTCCTTTGTACCACCCTGTTGAAAGTGCAACCACTGGTGTACCGTCTGCGTGGTACTGGTTGTCACATTCCGACGGTCCACCCCCATCACCTCCCTTTGCGAAGCTGTTGATTGTTAATATTGCCTTGGTGTGGCCAGACACCGCAGGCGAACACCTGTAAATAGGATAAAGCTTGCCTTGTTTACAGCAATCCGAGTTGTTCTCTTGGTTGCATTGGTCTCCAGGGGCCTTTCTGCCTCTTATGTTGCCACTGGGGTTGCAAGTCTGAGCCTCAACACTTAGAACATTAGTAACAAGAAAAACAAAGCAGACAACTGAAAAAACAGTATTGCTTGAACAAACTTGCTTCTTCATCATCTTCTCAATTGTTTTTGCTTTGCTAGTTTGGTTTGAAGAGCTTGAATTGGAAACTGTATATATAGAGATGAGCAACATAATAACATGGTGTCATTTAACATGAAAAAACAGACAACTTTGTGGCCTAATTGTTGTATCAAGATAGAAGAGCCACGACATTTTTTCATTCTTTAAGCAAACACGTACACATGCATTTTTTAATCCTTAAAAACTTATCAATCTAAATAAGGCAACGACAATTTTTCGTTCTCTTCTGATGGAGGAAACAAACAAATTGTAATTAACGTGCATTAAAAGTCACGATGCATTGTTTAGCTATTGTACAAATGTACAACTTAATTGGTTGGAATTGGTTAATATATATACACCCCACCTGAAACCGTGTTCTGCATCAACCAAAGTTACAGAGAGAGCAAAAAAGAATGGAGACCTTTAGATCAAAAGCTTCTCTTCTCCTAATATCAATTCTCCTGCATACAAATTGTTTGAGCATCATAGAAGCTCAACAATGTCGCCCCAGCGGCAAAATAAGAGGAAAAAAACCCTCTTCCGGACATTGCACCACAGAGGATGACGCAGATTGTTGTATACAAGGCAAGCTCTATACCACCTACAAATGTTCACCACCAGTTTCCAGCCATACCAAGGCTTACCTTACTCTCAACAGCTTCGAAGCCGGTGGAGATGGAATCCCCCCATCAAAATGTGACAACAAACACCACTCAGATGACGCCCCAGTTGTTGCTTTATCAACTGGATGGCTCAAAAATAAGAGTAGGTGTCTTAACAACATCACCATTAGCGCTAACAAGCGCAGTGTCGTGGCCATGGTGGTGGATGAGTGTGACTCGACCATGGGATGTGATTCAGACCATGATTATCATCCTCCTTGTGCTAACAACATCGTCGTTGCTTCGAAGACAGTGTGGAAAGCACTGGGCATCCCTCTCTCTCAATGGGGTGGTCTTGATGTTACATGGTCTGATGCATAATTGCTTGTAGTGTGTATCAAAGTATTGTCACTCGTTTTTTTTTTCTCTTGCTGTGTCTTGTTTGTTTATAGTGTTGGTAGAATGCAATCTTGTAGACACAGGTCCATTTAACTAAAAACTGGGTATCTTTTTGAAGCTGGACAAAGGGCAGGTTCCATATAACATTTCAACAAGACCATCTCTTATAGATTGAGAACCAGAAGATTGAAATAAAACGGCTTCCATAGAAACTGCAACAACACCTTTTAAGTTTACAGATTCACAGTCAAGAAGATCCATACCTACAAGATGTACAGTCACTTTTAAACATAACTAAAATGTTGTTAAGCTAAAAATACGCGTACAACCCCATATAGTCTGTCATGGATTAAATCAAGTGAGAATTGCTGAGCTCAAAATCAACTGAAATGGCTGATCTCAAAATCAACAGTCTTCTACTCTGTTCTTGGACTTCACGGAATCAGATTCAAGTGGTACCTTGCAACCACAAAATGTATATACATTACCAGAAAAACTAGCAGAGGAAATTGTCAGTCTGTCATCCTCGCATTAAATCAATGTCAATATGCGCATTGCGCATATCCATTGGCTGTGAACCACCCCATACACCCACCGAAGAAGTTGGAGTGAGATTTTGACTTTGTTGAACACTGGTTGGAGTCATTGGGGTGTCAACTGTCAGGTGCTCTAAGTTTCTTACACCTTCTGGAGCTTCCCCTTTCTTATTCTTCATCTTCGAACCTCCCCATAGGAAACTCCCCACTATTACCTGAGGAGTAATTCATCAGTCATCTCAGCCTCGGAAAAGATTATGCAGCCACCTATAGCACTATTACTACAGTATGTGTTCATGCTACAAAATTAAATGACTACTAAATGTATGCACAGATGTTAATCGAATGCTTAGTTTTTCACTAATTGGTTTATAAATTTAGGATCAGTGTCCCATTTTTAACAGGTATTCCTAAAGAGTTGATTTTCTAATACATGTTGCTTTTATTATTGAGTACCCAGCAGTAAACCCACATGGTTGAAAAGCACAAGATTTTATGGAAGCCAACATAATCTAAAAGTTACCTGAACATTGCTTGCAGCAATAAGCATTCCCCCAACTCCTCCACCAATGACACGACCATCAGGACTAGCCAGGGAGACACTCAAACCACCAGATCGATTTCGAGAGCCACCATTGCTGGTGAGCAGGTAAGAGCCTGACAAACACAATATCTCGAAACGCCCCTATAGAAAAACAAAATGCATTAATAAATTATGCAAAAGATGGAAGCTTCACAAGGGTGAGGATGTTTATGTCAAAATTCAAAAAGCTAGTAATATTGTTAAGAAGTTGACGGTAGAAGGATAAAAATAACAGATATAGAAGGTATAATATGCTTGTATCTGTGTGTGCATGAGTTGGTTGACATTGTCAAGCAAGTAATGGTACAGAAAAGTGCACTTAGCAAATCCTGATTCAAGGAATCAAGATCCCCTCAACATGTAGCGAAATGCTTATGGAGTGCAAATCGGAGGAATTTTGGATTCAAGTACGAAAAGGTTAAGAGTTTTTGTTTAATGCCTTAACCAAAATCACCAAACATAAATGAAACTTAGATATCATCCTCTAGTCAAAACAATATGGAAAAGGAGCTGAGTGTCCAGAATTATTCTCAGAAAAGTGAATAATTGGTCCAACTCCATACACAGAATAAGTAAACTATAAAATAAAACCCCCAACAGAAGTGAAAATCTCCCCAGCTTTTACCACGCATTATATGTACATAACTGGCACAAACAGAGACTGCCCCAGCTCATTGAGATGCAAGAATCTAGGGCTCAAAAGATGCTAGGGATTCGCAACAAACAAAAATTACTAAGTGCTCACCTCATATGTGACAGTGCCACCAGATGTCGATGACTGGCAAAGAGTCACAGTAGAGACTGCACCATTAGCAGATAAAATGCATATTCCTCTTGGCCCTTGCTGCGAGAATGACACTATTTTGGTTGCTATGTCCTACAGGAAAATTTAATCAATTTCAGAGACAACAAGTATCATACAAGCCACCAAAGAATAGTACTGAATTGAGAAAATCATGCCTCAAAAACAGGAAGACAGACAGAGATAATAAACAGAATTTGATGAAACTTTAAAAAGGCATACAAGAACTAACATTCTAAGCATAATATACGCACTTTCAAACAAAGAACCAAAAATTAATGCAGATCAACAACATGATTGTATGAGATCAGAAAAGATGCAAGAAACATTCAAGTCCTTTTTGCTCTTTCTTTATTTTTTCCCCTTTACAGTTCTTGTGAGTGGCATTCATTCATCTAAATTTCTTGCTTAAAGTTTATTTTAAGTAATTTTACATCAATGCCATCATTGTGTTTTGGCTTTTCCTCCTAAAGTTAGCAGCTTTTTCAAATAGGACATAGAACATAATCAATAAAGCAAACATATATGTGGCATCCAACCAATTCTGCCACAATGCATGAGGATCTTTGTTCCAGTAGACAATTGCAATTTCCTCTTGTAATTCAATTGAGGTTGGGGATAGAGGTAAATAAGTGAAAAGTGGCATACTTCTCCTACTGCAACGGTGATGATATGTGGCGTAAATCCCATCCCAGCCGAGCCAGAGAGCCATTCACCTGGCAAAACAATTTACAATCTGTATCATCGTCCCCATAAAATATGTTATAATGCAAAAAAGCAAACTATAATCCAAACATATATATGTAAGATGAGGATGATGCTTAACCTTGCTCCACAGGCAGAAACACTCTCTCATAGATGGAGCTGTTCATTGGACCCCTATAATTGGCTAAAGAAATCAAAATAACAAGCTTGTGAAGGTTTAATCACAAGCACTATAATAAATGAGATTATGTGTCAATAAGATGGGAAGAGTATGACAAATGAGATAAGTTGTTAGTTACCAAATGAAACAGAGCTTTGGCATATATGGTAAAGTGTATATGTTTTTCGTCAATGGCTTCATGCTTTATTATTTAAAACCTTTGAGAGACAGACAATAGGTTATTTTTCTAACAAGGTTATAAATCTGAAACTTTTGGCTCCAGTGATGCTGTCATGGCTTCTCTCTGAAGTTTTGAGCCATAAACAATTAACCAAGGATTTCAACCTATATAAGTTCACCTCAGTATGCCTTATGGTGTACACCCTAAAAGAAAAAATCTCAAAAAAATAACTTATCATATCTCAATAATATAGAATATCCACTCTTGCCGCTTTCTGCCAAAATTTAACCTTATGTAGTTAGTACCATTCTACCTGGCGGTCCTGGCAACATCTTTGCAAATTGCAACCTAGTTTAAGATTTTAGATTTCTCAGTTTCTATGCAATTAATGGTTTTCACTTCTGTGTTCTCGAAGTCAAGATTAATATTAACATATCCTAATGTGATTGAACTTACAAAGACTGCTGATATATCATCAATGCTCTCAAATTAGTCTATAGTCACCATATCTTAGCAGTACCGCAGAATACGATTGAGAGAAACCTTCAATATCAAGAACCAAAAACAAGGACCGAAAATCTCTTTGCTTCATTTATCCTCTCTTGTTAAGGACCAGACTCGTGATCCTTCTCCACGGATTTTATCCAGGCCTAGAGGGTGTAAGCAATAATTGTTTAGTAGGCTCATAATTTAAAAATTAGATAGCCAGCTTTAAGATTGTGGGCAGACTAGTAGAAATACGTTCATTATGCTTTTTATATATTCAGGTTTAAACCAGATACAGCTTCACCTAAGATAAGTACCGTTGAACGAGAAATTTAAGTAACCTAGTAAAAGGTGAGAAAGAAGGTCACTTGGCAATGTATAAGATGCCTTGAAAGGTCTTACTAGTCTAAGGTACAAAATGTACAATAAAGATGCAGACTTTCCCTACGTAACCAAATATGACATACAGAGAGTCTTTATCAAGCTATAACTGGTTTAATCAAATGAGCTACGAGCCTACAATGAATCATCAACAATCTAAACAGAGCGAAAAAGCAAATACTCAAAGAATTCTTACCGACAGAAGCTAATTGTTGCTTCCTTCCGCTTCCTGGTGGCCTTCCTCTCCCTCGCTTGTGGGTTGGTGATATGGTCCCAGTATGAGCAGGCACTGAAGAAGATAATGCCAATGACACAGTTCCATCAGTCCCATATTTCCGTGGCCTTCCCCTCTTCCGTTTTGCAGGTTCACTCTGTGGCAGAGCAGAAGGTGCCCCAACATTGACACCATGAGGTGAAATTGCCGATGAAGACTCTACAGCCAATGTTGATCCAACAGAAGTGCCTCCAATGTTTGATTGAAACGGTAGATTTGGATTAGATAACGGATGAATGCCAGGTGATCCATGCAGACTGGGCTGATTAGACCCAGAACCAGGCATTCCCCTTTGCATGAAATAAGAAGCCGACCCAGACAACGCCATAGCATCCCTTCGATCCATGCATTTACTTTCAAGAACCTATACTTAAATGACTCTGGATCAACTTGCAGCCAATCAATTGCAAAATTAGGGTACAATGTGCTCAAGACAAGGGACAAAACACTCCAAAAATGCACAATTCAGAACAATGTAAACTCTTATCAGACCACAGTTTGTGACCAATGAACAAAGACCGCTATAGGGTATATTACCGTATATACAACCATTAATGTAAGGCAGACAATGTATTTACGTAAGACAATCAATGTGCTATAATTCAGGATAAGAAAGCTCAAAGCAGATACATTGTTTGAACAATGAAGCAGAACATTGCTCATTAAAGGTAGTCAAAGACTCACAACTATACATATAAAGCTCCTTAAATCTAGATACAAAAATAAAACAAAGGAAATGAAAGAAACCCTAGATTCCAACCACCTCAAAGTTTTGAAAAAAAATGAAGCAAAATCTATGAATCTAGAACACTAACAAAAGAAAAGAGAGAAAAAGATTCAAATCTCAAAAAAAACAAAAGAACTTAAAAGAAAAGACAAAAAAACACTGCAAGCTATTTTACATCTTACCAAACTATAAGGAACAAAGAAAAAGGCTTCATGTTGAAGATAAAGACCAGAAAGAAAGAGTGCAACAGGTCCACACTCCACCAACCCATTATAAACCCTTAAACACCAAGCATACTCTCAAATTTTAAACACACACACATACATAATCAGCCATAAGAAAATAAAATAAAATAAATCAGAATAGCACAAGTCAATGACATAAAACAACTCAAACCTCAGTTTAGCAAAGAGTGTCAAAACAACAACAAAGAGCCAAAGCTTGAAAGTTGAAAGTAAAAGATATAAAATTTACTCACATTAGTGAGATGGGTGAATGGTCTAATGCTTTTTATCCCTCCTTCTCTCTCTCTCTCTCTCTCTCTCTCTCTAAAACCCCAATAAGAAGAAGAAAAGGGAAGAGAAAGTATAGAGTGTGTGAAGAGAAGAGATTTAATGGTGAGAACAGTTTTGATGAAAAATTAAAGCTGAGTGAGAGTGTACAGACAGAGAGAGGAGAGTCATTTTATGTGTGGAAGGAAGCAGTATTACTTACAAAAAGCGCTTTAATATAATAAAAGTCCTTATCGAATGCAAATTTTTCCAGGGCTATATTAGCTTTTTCTCTCTTTTTCTCTGATTTCACCCTATCTATAAAACCAGAAAAAGCTGTTTCTCTTTTTTATCTCTCTGTGTATTGTGTCATGTGTGTATGTTGAGTGATGATGCTCCTCTTTCCCGGTTCGTGAGAGAGAGAAACAATGAAACAAACAAAAACTAGAAGAGAAAAAAGCGCTTATTCTTTGGATAATATTGATATTTTTATTTATTTTTATTTCTGGTTTTGAAAATTATAATATGAGAAATTAATGCTACTTCTGAGTTCTGACTGTATCTGAACTGTATCATCGGATATGTTAGCTTTCTCTATCCTACCTGCACTTCCTAGGCGCGTGACACGTCTCTCACACGCCTTAATAGTTAATAATAATAAATTAATAATTAATTTTCCAAATCATTATTAAGTATTAACCAATGATTGTGTTAACCATCTTTTCAAAAATTGATTGTGTTAACCATATGTGACATGTTCCATTTAAAATTGAATAAAGTAATTAACTAATTATTCAAATCAATTTGACCCACTATATTTATATATTTTGATATAGATTTGTTAAAGTCATGCAACACACTTATATAAGTTATATCAATATACACTAATCAAAAGTTTTTCCATAATTAATGATTCTCGTGTAAGCACTAACTACACTAACTACAACGGGATCGTATATATATAATGAATTATTATTGAAAAAGTACAAGCATATCACCTTTTAACGAACTTGATAGGGTACCTACCGTCCACATAAATTGTGAGTTATTCAAATCTCAACATATATATTTTACAAACATGTTTAGATAGTCATCTCCCGTTATGGAAATAGATATCCGGATCATATATATATTATTTGATCTTGACAGATTCCGACGGTTTACTATAACAGATTTTATAATACTTTAAAATTATAATACTTTAAAAAAATATTATTGAAAAAGTACAATGCACTCGAATATATAATTGAACCTTCTTCATATAATACGGCAATAACACATTATATGATTTGAACTTGGATTTATTTTTTGAATTGTATAACATTTATATATTTTAGACATCAAATATATATATACTATTCAACTTATTTATAATTAGTATTTGTGCTGAAACATAAAGGACCCTTTAATTGATTTGTTGTACTTTAATAAAAGAAACACAATCTACATCACTAAAATGTACTACAGTGTACCTTACACCCTACATATACGGTATACCCGGTGTATGATAATGTTGATTGTCGACTGGTAGTTGCATGAGATTGGTGCAGGACATAATCGTAAATATAGCAAACAAACAATTTGATTAAGATACCTTTTTCGAGTTACTTTATCTTCGTTACGTGTTTATCTAAATCAATCATCTAGATTAATTTTATCCTTTAATTTATCAAAACATAAAAATTAATATAAATATTTCATATTTAATACATATTAATAAATTAGATTAATTTATCCTTTAATTTATCAAAACATAAAAATTAATATAAATATTTCAGATTATTAATTTATTTATTATGAAAATAATATGAGGAGATGGTCCAGCTATATAAAAACCACAATCCATGATATTTGCATAGGGAGAGTTAGAGTGGTACACGCGTGCATGCGGTGGCGTGGGTTTGGAAGAGTGGGCCAAAGAGGAAAACTTTGTTTGCATGTGACTCTATCTTAGTTGCCACTCACGAATGCCTGTGTTGTGACTTGTGACTTGTGTGGTGTCCCATGAAAACTCTAAAATATCTGCTTCAACTCATATCACCCTCATCTTTCTACAACCTAACAGAATCAATCTTCTTCTTTCTTTTTTCTCATTTATTTATGTTAATATGATTTTATGTATATATATATATATAAATAATCAGTAAAAATTCCCTGGTAAGATTAGCTTAAAACATATTTTCTAGTTTCAAAAACAAAACAAAAAATATATATAGTATTTTCAAATGTAGTTTTTAAAAATGGAAATACTGTTTTTCATTAATTTTCAAAATAATTTATTTTAAAAAAATTAAAATTAAACACATTTATATTACTTCCAGATTCATAATTGATGTTAATGGGAGCATAACTAAGTTGTTAAATGGACAAATTTGAGGTTTAGGTAAATGATTCTCGGATTAGCGGTTCGAATCCTACCAAAAAAAGATCCCGTTCCGAATTAATAGATATTGTTAAAAAAAATCATAATTCATTTTTTAAAACAAATTCTATAAAATTATTTTTTTTATTTTAAAAGCATAATTTTTTTTAAAAAAAAAACAATACCTTAAATTGTCATTTTAATCATATATTAGTCTTTTAAATGTTTAAAAAAAAAATGTTGGGTGTTATTTTTAATGCAGATAACTGTTCAAGTATGGCTTTTCATGAGAGGGACATGCAAGGACAAAAGGAGAATGTTGGGAATGAAAGTTTATATTTTAAATTAACGTGTACCATTACATTAATAAAACTGTTTTTTTTTTAAAAAAAAAAAATTATTATTAAGGTAAATTCAATAATCTAGAGTGGGGCTGTCATGGGATCTTGAGCTCCAAAAATGGAAATATCTTAAAGTATGTTTTATGATTATCTATCATGAACTTTCCATTTTTCTTAAATGGGACAATTTTCAAATTATTGAATAGATAATTTTGTTGAAAATGCCAAGGCAACCAAACATTTTATTTTTATTTTTTCCCTATATTAAAATGGGGACTTCATTGAGTTAATGATTGATATTGCTATTCTATTCGATATTTTCATCATGCTATATTTGTTATAATTGTTAATAAAACAAGGTGAGAATTTTAAGTAAACTAGTTATTAAAGTTACTATTATTTAACACCCTAATTAATAGTTAATAGGCATCTTTAACAATAACCCGTTTGGTTAGATGTATTATATTGTACTGAATTGTATTGAATTATATTGTATTGTATTAAACTGTATTATTCTTATACAATTACGTGTTTGATGATATTTCGTATTATATTGTATTAAGATATACGATGTTTAAATGTGTTTTTTATTCCTCAATATTTTATCTACCAATAAAATTGTTATATTTTTTGAATAAAAAATATAATATAAAAATATATTTTTATTTAAAAAAATAATAATTAACATTTTTATTACATAAATTATCATTCATGTAACAAATATCAACAATATTTGACATTTATTTTTATTATTTTATTTAACTTATATAATTTATAGATACATCATATTAGAATAATATTTTATTTTTATTTTTATTTAATTAAATTTGCATAATAGTTATTTAATTTAATATTACAATAAAATTATATTATTTCTATATTATATTTAAAATTATTACTAAATTATTATTATTATTTGGATATATTTATTATTATTTCTCTCCTTTCTGTATTAAACACAACACTCACCCTTTGTATCAGTTGCTACAACATCCATTGTATTGGAGTAATTAAAATATATTAACTAATACAGTACAGTACATATTACAAAATAAATCAAACATGGTATTGTATTACTCTGGTACATTTTAAAACCCTAATACAAAACAATATAACCTACCAAACATGTCTCAGGTGTATAGTTTGGTGATGGTAAGCGAAGCAGAGAAACAAAAATTAATGGATAAAATATGGTGAGTGAGTGACAATATCATGCCAGCGAGAGAGGCAAAGACACATCGATTTCAATAATCAATTTCAAGCAAAAAGTGATGTTGATTTTACATGAAAGAGAAGAGCTGACCGGGACCAGTCCATTAGCCAACCAGAGTGCGACTTTGAACTCAAATTTCTTCCTTCTGTTAAGTACTTTACTACAAATTTGATTGACAAAACTATACCAGCCCGTTTGAAAAATTAGAATCCACTAAACAATGGAGAAAAAATGTGCAGCCAATAAATTTGACAATTGGAATCCAATTGTAATCATGAACTACTCAATCTTAACTGGAATCCACTCATAATCTAAAATCTAGCACGCAAGATTAGAAAAAATCATAGCAATTAAAAGGGGAAATTTGAATATATATATATATATATATATATGATTGTTATAAAAGAAGTAGTAATTTGTGGCAGAAAGCAGACTCACTTTCCTTTGAATTGTATTGTATTGTATTAAGGTGGGAAAAGGAGAGAGACTTATGAGTTGAAAAGCAAAGATTATGTTGGTTGGTTGAAGGACCCTCCTCAACCTACATTTGCTGAGGGTTTAGGTAGTGAAACTCTCTTTGCTTGGACTGAGAAACACTACTTGTTTTTTATTTCCATGTCTGGATTGTCAAGTACCAACTATATTTTTATTAATGTCTTTCCTTATCACAACTACTCAAAGACACTCCAGTGGTTTGGAAGTTGAGGGAACAAAAACAAAACATCCAAGTGCTAGAACTCAGATGACAAAAGAACACACCTGGTAATGGTGGGTGTAATAAACAAATATGATTTAGGGTCTTGAGAATCAGAAAACTTATATGGTCCCCAGTGTTCAAATTCTACTACTAGTTGCATATCAGATACCCAGATTCCCACTAAGGGACTTTCATGGCTTAGGCATCAAAGATATATTCCAATTTCTTTGGCTTCAAAATTTCTCCATTTTTTACCTTTTGATTCGAAAAACGATTGTGCCAAGCTAATAGAAGCGAAAGTAGCTGCATTACGCTTAGTGCAGCGAACATGTGAAATCAAAGACTCAGGGCAGGCTCAAGAATTATTATTTGCACATGGAAGTCGCATTGTAGTGAAATAACTTCTCTGTTATGCATGCGAACAGTCCTCATAAATTCTATGTTCTACAACAAATAGGTATGCTCCAACAAGGAAAACATAAGAAAACCACCATTTTTAGTAATTTTGTATGTCAGAAGTAAATGCAAAACCCAGCACCAAAACAGATAAACTCCTATATAATCCAAGACCCCATCAACCTTTTTACATAGAGTGGACAAATTATACCCAAATCTACCATTCAGGGAATCTATTAAGACCATATAGTCAGATGTTTGATTTTTTTTTTCACCCACAACAGCCAGTCACAGCAAACCATATGTGTAGAACTATGCCTAATCTGTTGAACTATTATCCCGACCCATTTGCAATACAACTTAATCTGGATCAAGTTATAGGGTGTTTTGCAAGATGAATCAGCAGTAACCATGGATTGTTCATTAGAACCAGCAGATTTATACTTGTATGCTTTTCAACTTGCAGATAGAAAACTCACAAGAATAGAGTAACCCCAAACAATCCCCCCCCCCCCCCCCCCCCCCCAACACACACAGAGACAGACACAGGGTACACACATAGGTCCCAGTTATTTCAAATGTTATGATCTAGGAATGAGTAGAAAACTCAATTGTTTTTTGTTTCTTGGAATTTTCAATACACAATCACACACATATGTTCGTATGTATATACAGCTTTCCATCCATCTACAATCATTCTTATTTTCTTATGACCAACTGAAAATCCCAGAGTTTTATTGGTTAATCTCCAAGATAATCTGGTCAAGTTCAATTTCCTAATCTGACCACTGACAAAATCATAACTCAATGATTTCCTAAAGTTCTATAAGCTTTCTATCTAGTTGCTCCAGGGAAAAATTCAACAATATAAACCTTGATATTTTCCAAAATGCCATTGTTACTGATCGATATTGCTAACACGACAGTCTAATAGTATAACCCCAATCAACCATACACAAATGTAAGCCACTGAGCATAACAGCATTGTGTTTTCACTTCCAGAGTTCCAGTCAACACATAAAATTATCTTCATAAGCTACTAATTGATCAGAAACAGAAATAGATATGAGAACAGATAATTTGCGTAACATTAACAAGACAAAGAACAGTCACCATGAACCAACAAACTCTAAAGCATAACTTCATTAAGACGTTACAGAGTCTGAAAATTTTCCACCCTAGTCCCTAAATATAAAATTATCTCCATAAGCCAATTAGACAAACAGGTATGAGTTAAGGAAGACTATAGAGCACTTTTTTTTTTCTTTTTTGTTAATAAGTGTATAACAAAAACTAGATAAGCCAAGAAAATAGCCATCACGGACCAAAAAGAACATATGCATAACAACTTCATATTGTAACAGAATCGAAAATTGCCCCCATAACACAACGTTTTCCAACAAAGTGAACCTGCAGGTAAATTTAAACTTTCCAATCTAAATTACAAGCATGCTCTCAAGCAGTAATGCATATCTAGCTCAAAACTTCCAACTTATCTGCGTGAACCTACAATATTCAATAAGAACCTCATTGGTCGAGTTCCATTGCCTGGGCAGCTTTGGCTTTGGCCAATGATGTCAACTTGGTTTTGGTTTTCACCTTTTTCTTCCCTACTTGAAACCCGCTTGAGCCCTTCTTCTTCTTCGCTCCGCCATCAACCTAAGCATATATATGTCCAAAAATTCGTCAACAACCTTAAACTAATGTAAAAACATAACTTTTTATCTAATTAAGAAACCTTGTCACAGACATCATAATATATGCAAATCAAATCTCTTCCATTGATCACCGGGCAATTGATTGCTTTCACATCCATGAAAGCAAAGAACTAAATTCAACGAAAGTCTAAAGTACTACAGCTTTATATATCAATTAAAGTGAAAATTGAACAACAGAAAACACATAAATTCAAAGTTCTATTTACTTCTAGGCAATCAAACAAATGGTGAGATATTCTTCACATTTTATAGACACGGAAAAGCAAACCCAGAAACCAAAAAATAAATGAATAACCCAGAAAGAGAAAAACTACCTTCATCTTATTCTTCTTCGCTTGAAGCTTCTTCTCTTTCAGTTCTTTATCTTTCTTCTCTCCTAATTCACCATGATCAACATATCATCGGGTACAATTAACAAGCTAAAAACATAGAACTTATAAGTAAAACGAAATACAGAGAAACAAAAAATCCACATGTGCATACTTTGTAACTCGAACTCGTGCTGTCTTTTTCTACGAGCTAAATCGTTTTTCTTCGACATTGATCCGTTTCGTATCAGAGTCTAGTGCAGTCTTCTTCTCGCTCGAATTGGAACGATAAAACCCTAACCCTAATAATTATTCCAGCAAGTTCCTCTTTTTCACTTCTGCCCACTAGGTTTCGCCTTTTTATAATCTTACCTCGAAACTTTTTGTTTATTAAGTTTCGTTACACCGTGGATCGTGGACCGTGGACTGTTCCTCACGTCACGACGTCCAACTTTTTACCGTTATTTTGTATTCTATTTTTAAAAAAAAAATAACACAACAAATTAAATAAACAATAAAAGTTGAGTTCACTTTGTTGCAAGTCTCTCATGTAAGATCACGTTTTTTATTATCTCCTCAAATTTTAAATTTATATTTTTTAAAAATTATTATTTAAAGTTCATATTCTATAACATGTTATATAATATATTATTGGTTCGAGAATTTTTTTACCATCAAAGATATTAGGTGAAGTAATTTAAATTTTGTAGTTAAAAATTAAAGAAGTTATAGATATCTATTTTCTTGATAGAAATGAGGGTTTTACAAAATAAATTATTTACATTTATTGTTAAAAGGGAATTTAACTTTTTCATTTACAAACATTATGATTATTTTTCTATTTTTTTATAATGTATATACTATATTGTGTGATGCAATTCGAACTTGATATATTAATAAACTAAATGAACACATTTATACATTTATATTATTAGACTTTTATATTTTGATAATCTATATAATACGTATACTCTTATCTTTGAACAATTTGTGTCGTAATTATTTTTATTTTATTTTAAGATATTTACCTTTTATTTGAAATATACATAGAGTATGTATTTATATATTATAATTTTTTTGAGATTAAATATAAAATAACACTTCCAATATAGTAACTCTTGTATGAGATAATATATATTTAGTAATATATCTATCACATTTGGTCAAACTTGAGTTTGACCCAATTATAAACTCCTTCCATCTATGTCATTATGTTAATGAGATCACAAATCATTTATGTCCCCTTCCATGACTCATAAATTTATAATAATTTTAAAAAATCATATGAAAAATAAAGGACCGTCTTTAGAAAAAAAAATTGTAATTTCATAAACAATTAAAACCATAAATCTAATTAAATTTGATAATACTAATTAAACCCTATTGATGTAAACAATATCAATTAAAAGACTCAAAAAAAGACACCCAAAATCATACATTGTGTTTGTCAAAAAAAGAAAAATAAAAAAATCACACATTATGAAGAAAGAGTGAAAGTCCACAAATTAAAAGGTAAAAAAAATAATCAAAAATCAAAAATAAAAAATCAAAAGCTTTGACCACTGACAGAGTCATAGTAATGACTACTAAATGGGCCCCCAGTCCCCACACCACCCACGATCTGCTTCTGCACATGCCCTTAAAGTGCATGCAAAGCAGCAAATCCACACCCCACACAACCCCAAAACGGCGCCGCTTACAGTAACTCTCCTTTCATTTTTCTTTTTTCTTTTTTTAAATAGAAAAATGATTACGGCGGGAGCCAAGAGAATGATGAGAGAGAGAGAGAAGGTTCCTTCGCTTCCCTCCTGTTAACTGTTCAATTCTCTCAACACATTTTTTTATTATTATTATAATTTGTAAATTCTGATTTTTTAATATACTTCAAATCTCAATAATTATATTGAAAAAACAAAAAAGAAATCCCTTTAAAATATTGAGCAGATTCTATGTCGTTCATTCAATACAAAATTTCGTGACATGTCGGTAATTATTAGACTTTTATTCTTTTATCTCATCACTCTTCACACACAATTATAATATATTATATATATAATATCTATATATGTCAAATGTGATGTGGTCTGCTCTGATCTGATCTGATCCGATCTGGACTCGGTTTGGTCTGTTTTCGTCTCTGGTCTCCAATTTCAACTATCTCCTTTGATTTTATCTTTTACATTATAAGCATTTCTTTGGCTCTGGTTGTCGTGTTCATTTGATTTTACTACTTCATTTTTCAAACACCGCGTTTTGTTTTGTTTTGTTTTTTCTCGATTGTGGTTTGTTTAGTTACTAGGATTACAATCTGTGGACTGGTTTGTGTGTGTTTTTAAAGTCCATTTTTTGAGGTGAGAATGTGGATCTTGTAATGATTTGATCGAGAAATCTCAAAAAGGCTTGAAGTGAAAAGAGATAGATAGAAAGATAGATAAAATTAGCTCGTCCTGGGTTGTTGTTGTTGTTGTTGTTGTTGTTGTGCTTTAATTGTAGTTTCAACGTCACTGAAACTAAATTGGACTCAAAAAGGAAGATCACTTTTTGAGGTATTTTCTCTTTATATCAATCAATTAATTCCTTTGTACTCTTTATTGTTTGGCTTTTATCAACTAATTTTGATTAAGTTGCAGAAAAGTAGTTGGGTTTCTCTTATAGCAGCAAAAGATATTAGTTAAGTGGGAGTTCTGATTCAGCTTTTATTGCTTCCATAAAAAAAAAAAAAAAAAGGATATTTTGCTCGTACCCAGAAAAACTTTCTAAAAATATATATTTTTTCGTATTTATTATATACATTTATATTTATGTGACCTGGAGGTGGTGCATGGATTTTGTATCATCAAAATTTATGTTGCCTGAATGCATGTTTCTTTTGAATATTCTTGGGAGATTTTCAATGATCGACAATGGAATTTATGTTTTATAAGTAATAAATTCAGCTATTGGACTTGATCTTATCTAATTCATTTGTGTAGTTGGATCGGTTTGATTGTGTTTCTAACTGTTAAAATTTATCTCAGATTCTATTGTTCCGAGGAATTTTAGTGGATAGCTGGGGATTCTGACATGTTGTCCTGAGCTTTTCAAGTAATTGAGAAGGTCAGGACCAAATTGAATCTAGTGGATATCGTACATAAATGAAGCTGAGTGAACTGGGGATGGCGTTGTTGCCGATTTCGTTGAGAGAGGCACATAATTGAAAAGGTTTTTTAGATTTTTATGCTTTGATCTAAGATATTGAGATGGGGCTTCAGTGTTCTAAACTCACGATGTGTTGCTGGAGCTCACAATTCAACGCATCAGTTCTTGAAGCTCCTGATGTTGGTGAGTTAAAGTGATTTTTGTTATTGGTTGTTGTCTGCTTTAAGAATGAGGAGAAGCTTAGGTTTGACGGTTATCTTGTTTTGTTACTACAGATAATGATGAGATGAGTGAGGTTGATTGCCTGCCTGTATTCCGAGAATTCACCTTGGAGCAACTTAAAAATGCCACCTCCGGTTTTGCAGTAGAGAATATTGTATCTGAGCATGGGGAGAAAGCTCCAAATGTTGTTTATAAAGGGAAGCTGGAGAATCAGAGGAGGATTGCTGTTAAACGTTTTAACAGAATGGCTTGGCCCGATGCACGACAATTCTTGGTACGCAATCACCAACTGTACAAGTATACACTTTTTTATTCACAAAGATTTTTCGTCTATTAGGCCATTATTTTTTGCTGCATCTCCACCTTGATATTCAGCTATTTTGTGATGCATTGTTAATATACATTTTTTGTTTTTAATTCATCTCTTCTTAAGGTAAGAAAGAAATCTTTTCTTTTCTATCTCCATTGCCAGGTTGTGCTTTACTGAAACACGCCTTGAACATCTGACATTCAGTCTCAACATCTTTTAATGTGTTAATTTTGAGTTCAACGTATCAGTGGACAACTATTTCCTTTTCTTTTCTTGATGACCTCCCTTGAGATATACATTAGTATTTGGTCAGTTAATGATCATATTCAAACTATTGATGACATTGTAGGAGGAAGCAAGATCAGTTGGCCTGCTAAGAAACAATAGATTGACAAATTTGCTTGGCTGTTGCGGTGAAGGTGATGAGAGATTGCTAGTGGCAGAATACATGCCCAACGAAACACTTGCCAAACACCTTTTTCATTGTAAGGATTATATTTTGTCATCTTACATGTTCTTTCATTTTGAATATCTGATTAATTTCCTGCAGTTGGCTTTAGATGTAAGTGTTCTGATCTCATTGTTGATTTTGTTTTGGGGTTTAGTTGGAAAAATGGCACACTGTAGGCATCATTTTGTGAAAACTACCTACCTGTACAGTTTTTATATTATTATAATGTAATTGGTCCTCAATATTTATCTCTTTAATAAATCACTCAACTTTAAGAAAGTGTCTTTTTGCTTGTGCTGTAAGTAACCATCACTCTCTAATTGGTAAGCGCTTGGCAATAATCTCAAGGAAGTGCTTTTGTTTAGATATAACTTGGAGATTTAAGTTGACACGTTACCAGAAATCGATAGAGATGTCTCTATTGATCAGTAATAGAGAAACTTCCAAGCAATTATGTTACAGATGTGTTTCTTTTCTTTAATTCAGTTTTTGAAATCTTTTGTCTAGCTTTAAGTTGAAATTGCATGGATTTATGTGCTGTCATGTTGAACTTAGTATAAATTTAATTTGTTCTAATATTGCCTTGAATCAGGGGAAACACATCCTATGAAATGGGCAATGCGATTAAGGGTTGTTCTTCATCTTGCACAGGCTCTAGAATACTGTACAAGCAAAGGGCGTGCACTCTATCATGATCTAAATGCCTATAGAATTTTATTTGATGAGGTCAGTAAACTAATATTCCTTTTCTTCAGAACCATTTTTCTTGTTAGATACTTCTACTTATGTACCAAACTTATTCAGGATGGAAATCCAAGACTTTCAACTTTTGGCCTGATGAAGAATAGTAGGGATGGAAAAAGTTATAGCACAAATTTAGCATTTACTCCTCCTGAATACCTGAGGACTGGTATGTACTTTCCTTAGATGATTTTTTTTTTATATTTTTAAGATTTAGTAGATTTTGGAGATCTACTATTTCGGCGACCTCACCTTGTCAGAATAGGGTTTCAGTTACAAAAGGCTTTATTTGGTAGCTTTTCAAATTAAGGGCCCAACTCTGCATGGTCTTCTTAATTGCCCTATTTTAAGCATGGTTTATAATTGGTAGCTGATTAAATCTGTGTTCATGGGAAATGGCGTATATGAATTTGTAAATGTGTTTAGGGCTGCCTTAATTTGTGTTCAATTTAACATATTTTGATTGATCGTACTTTCAACAATGTCTCGATGTTATAAGTCAATATTGTTGTCAAAATTTTGATAGATCATGGTTTTCCACGTTATATCATGTGTTGGTTTTGAGTTCGCTTTACTCACAACTGTTATATATTATGTTTTTCTGTGATGCCAATACCAAATCTGTAATGGGAAAATCTTGCATAAATGTTACTATATGGAGCATTAAAGAATCTTGGATATTCATTTCACTGCCTTTTCTTTGTCTGTAGGACGAGTAACTTCTGAAAGTGTAATATATAGCTTTGGGACTCTTTTACTTGACCTTCTCAGTGGGAAGCATATACCCCCAAGCCATGTAAGTGGTTATTATCAGGGACGCTCTTTTATTTAAATTTTGTATCATGTTTCCATCAGTATACAGATACTGTTTATGTAAACTTGTGCATCTAATGCTGAGTAATATGTACCAGGCCCTTGACTTGATAAGGGACAGAAATCTTCAGATGCTGACAGATTCCTGCTTGGAAGGACAATTTTCTGATGATGATGGGACTGAGTTAGTACGCTTGGCTTCTCGCTGTTTACAATATGAACCCCGAGAACGCCCAAATCCAAAATCACTGGTGGCTGCTTTGACTCCTCTTCAGAAGGAAACTGAGGTGAATTCTTTTTCTGTTTCTAAAGTAGCAAGGCATATCATTCCATGAATTGTTGAATTTGAGAAGTGTAAATAGGTGAATTGTTTTCTGTGTTTCTTTTCTTTCTTGTGCAGGCTCCTTCTCACGTCTTGATGGGTATTCCACACAGTGCTTCATTCTCTCCTCTGTCCCCACTTGGTGAAGCTTGTTCAAGAAGAGATTTGACTGCCATTCATGAGGTCTTAGAGAAAATTAGCTACAAAGATGATGAAGGAGTGACCAATGAGGTACTGTATATATTTTTAATGATCAAGAATTACTGAACAAGTCTCAAGTTTCTTCAGCAGTCTATGATTTGCTTTCTACATGCATTTATTACTGAAACATTTTCTGTTCTTGTCTTATGCTGCAGCTCTCATTCCAGATGTGGACTGACCAAATGCAAGAAACATTAAATTCAAAGAAAAAGGGTGATGTCGCATTCCGCCAGAAAGATTTTAGAGAGGCAATCGAGTGTTATACACAGGTTAATAACTTACCCTTTTATGTTTGGAACATTTTAAGAACTTTCAGTAGCAGTGAGTTAGGTGCTGTTCATATTCAACCATTCAAACTTGCATGTCTCATCTGTGACATCCTGTTTTGTATAATTTTATATGATAGAGCTAACTGCTTTTACTCACTTTGATAAATAAAAGGTTTCTGATATGTTTGATAATCATTACAAGTCATTTGTCCAAAACCTATAACAAATCTTATCTCAATGACTCAATTGAATCTAACCAAACCCCAATAAGCTTTTGATATCTCCTTAAGGCTGTAGGTGGCATGGGGTTCATAGTTTTACATGGGTTAGCTGTTGGCCTTTCTTGCTTCATTAAATGCATGTCATATTTACGATCCTGCTGATGTATTTTTCTTTAACTAGCAGTTTATTGATGGTGGAACCATGGTTTCTCCGACGGTTTTCGCACGGCGTAGTTTGTGTTATCTCATGAATGAGATGCCTCAGGAGGCTCTGAATGATGCAATGCAAGCCCAAGTCATTTCCCCAGTATGGCATATTGCATCTTATCTTCAAGCTGCTTCCCTTGCCGTGCTTGGAATGGAGAATGAAGCTCAAGCGGCCCTTAAGGAGGGTGCGACTCTTGAAGCCAAGAAGAATGCAACCGCAGGACAAAAGTAACAAAGGGATGTGCCGATTCATGAATATCCTTTCAACTGTTTTCATCTGGGCTCTCGCCCCATGCAAAGATAACTAGACAGCTGCGATTATTAGTAATTAATAAGCAAGCTAGCTACTAAAGAGTTACACAGATCAGACATATCATAGTATTTTTGTTTTTGGTAATCAGGTTTATGGTATGGGTTTGAAGTGATTTTGGACAAAAATATTGCCATGGATGTAGGCTTAGGCTTTGTCCATTTTTTCCTACACGGGTGTAAGTTCTTTCATTCTTTGTGCGGTTTTATCAATTGTGCATGTAATCTTCCAAATTTTCCAGTCACTTCCATTGAAAATTGAAGGTTGTTCTCTTCTAGGAGAAGTATGGAAAGCTAAAATTGTTAACGGGTTTGTAATTTGTGTACAGATACTATCCTTGGTGTGTTTTGCAAATGAAATTGCTTGTTTTAGACATACATTCTCTTATCTTTTGACAATCATACGTCTAAATAAAATGCTCAGTTTAGCTGCTCGAAAGTTACCTAGCTAAATAGTTAAATCCGAAGAAATATTTAAGCAGAAAAAGAAAATTATCATAATTATTAAGGTAAGAATGACAACAAAGATCTCACTACATTCATAAGTATGGGTTCATCTCACATTGTGATTGTTATTGTGATTGAGAATTATTTGTCCTGCTGCTGCTCCTGCACTGTCTTCAAAGTTCGAAACGATTCCTTAGTTACTCCATAATAGACTGGTTCAGTGCCGGAATATGTGATAAAATTCCAGCCAAAAGCCGATCCTCCAACAATATGAGACTTGTGTGTCTCCCCACCATCTTGTGGTTGCTGCTTCTCAGTGACAACATCAGACTGGAACTGCTGTCCTGCTGCCTTAACATCTGGTGGTAACATGCTTTGTGTTATGGAGAGTCTCTCTGATGTCATTTGTTTGTATATTTCCATCACAATCTTTATCTCTGCAAAATTCAAGTTACATGGTAAGCATATCTTATACAAACACACAGGTAGTTTTCACATTACAGAAGCATAAACTTAGCCAACCATGTGAAAGACTGGAAAAGTATATCGATAAGCTTACGTTCTTGAATTTCACTAGATGCTTTGCAATTCCGAAAATCAGGTGTCCGCAACGCCTACAAGAATGCAATGGCATCAGTGGCCTGAAATGTCAAGAACATTATATCCTTCATATTGATCACAAGTATGATACATCATCTTGCCGGTCTTTAAATGCAACGAAGTGCTTGTTAAGGCTCCCGGATGCCTTTAATTGGAGAAGCTTTTCCGGTATAGAAGGATTAGCTTGGCAAGATCTAACTACTCTAAACATAGGTTTCAGAGACAGCATTTGACTAGTAAACAGAACAATACAAACTTAGAACCGAGTATACTAGGACCGACACTATAAGTTTAACAAAAATTAATCAAACCAGATCAACTAAACAGAGATTAAAAAGTAACATTTAGATCAGTATGCTAGACAACTACTACTTCACTGGAAAAGAATATTGTTGTAACTGTAATTCAACAAAGATTAACGTAAAATAACACCACTTTCAGCACACAAAAAAATGATCAACATGAGTACATGACTCACAAATTATAGTGAAATACAAAAAGGTAATTTCTTCATGTGTCAAACTACACAAACCCAGAAATGAATAATTTCTTCATGTCTCAACAACACAAACAAACCCAGAAATGAAATCAGTACGAGAATTGAAAACAACAGAAATTCTAAGCAACTAGACCCTAAATTGCATTAGCATATGTACAAAATTCAGTGACACAATAAAATTTTAAAAATAAAAATGAAGACTTGCACAGCCAGCATCAAAACTAAAACACCAGAAAATGAAATCTTACAAGATCTCCAAAAAATCTACAAACAGTAGAGATCAAAACAAAACAAATTATACTGATAATGGGTCAAAATTGTACCTCGAGAAAATGGGGACGAATATCTTTGACAATAAGACGCATCTTGAAGTACTTGGAGTCTTGGATTTGGACATTGTTTTCAAGTGGCCTTTTCTTGCTCTGAGGAGGAAGCATAGGTGGCGGGGGAGGGACAGTTTGAGTGGTGTCTGACGGCGGATTAGGGAGGTGGGTTGGTGTGATCTCCGCAGGTTTCGATTCTTCCATGGTACTTTTGTCTGGGTGGAATCTTATTGAGGGCTTGGTTGTGACATAGCAACTGAGAGGAAAAACCTTAGTGTTTAGTTGGTTAGGTAAAGTTTAGCCGGAGAGATTTACTTGTAAGTTGTAATTGGTCAGAAAATCAATTTTTGAATTTAGATTTATAGTTTGTAATAAATTCTTTGACAGTTGATTTGTAGCGGTTATAGTGATTAATTACAAATCACAAACAATATTTTTAATTTTGGATATTATAGTCAAATGTTTAAACAGTGTAGTATTATTGAATCTAGTCTTTTTTTTTAAAAAAAAAAAAACTATTTCAATATTTCTATTTTCTAAATTAGGGAGATCCCAAATTCCAACCCATATCATCTCAATTTTTCTTTATTAGACATATTATAAACATATTTATAGTATAGTAGTATACCAATGAGTCATACTATCTCACTGTTCTAATAATATTATTGGACTTAATAACCATCATTAGATTAGATAAAAATAAAACCAATAGATGTTATTAAAATTTGAAATTTATATATTTTATTACAATAAAAACTTGAAACATTTTCAATAGATTTCTTTGTTTTCAAAGTATATCAAGTAATAAAGTATATAAATTTGTTTTTTTTTATATTTAAATTATTTCAAAAAAATAGATTTAAATGTTAATGAACAAGTAATAAATAATTAATTAGTAAAATAAAAAAATTTACATTAAATAATTATAATTTATATTTTATTTATCACTAGAAGATACTATCATACGTCTATTATAAGAAATTACATTAAATAATTATAGTTTATAGTTAATTCATAATTAGTCACTTATATCATAATAACAATAGTATTGCACTTAAAAATAACAATTTTAGTGGAAATAAAGTGTATCTATAATTTTGTTCATTTTTTTCATGTGTGATATAGTAAAAATATTATATTAATATTTATATTTAATTGCATAATAGATGAGTTTAAATACAAATTTAGCAATAACTTATTAAAAACAATATTCTTATAAAAAAAATTAAACAAAAAAAATGAACACCTTATTAAAAACAATAACATTTTGTTAATTCATATCTTAACACTTCTGTTACACTAACAATAGTATTAATAATAACGATTTCAATTGCAGTAACTAATGACTCCTCTAACAGAAAATAAGGTATATCATCGGTGGAAATGATTTGTAACTACAGTTTCGTCCATATGATATAGTAAAAATATTATAATAATATATATAATAGATATATGAATTTAAATACAAATTTATTAATAATTTATTATAAACAATAATACGATATACAAATTCATCACATATAATAAATAATACACATATTAAAAATACAATATAGAACAAATAATAAAGAATTAATGACTAAAAATAAAGAAATTATATTAATTAGTTATAATTTATTCTTATGAAATTATATTAATTAGTTATAATAATTTTTATTACATAATTAGGCATCTAGCATTAATAATAACAATTTCAATGAGACTCTATTAACCTCGTGAATTTTTAGTAATATGAAACTATTTAATTGAAATGAGTTCAAAATATTTATATTGGATATAATTTGACAATGTAAATACAATATTTTGTTAGTACTTTTTTTTTAAGTATTACAAAAACTATTATAATAGAAACCTGTCGGAATCAAAAAATACATATGCGGTCCAGATATATATTCTCATAACGATAGATAACTACTCCCACAACCCGGGGAGAAAATTACTCTCACAACCCGAGAAGAAAACTCACCACACATGCAACCCGAGAAGAAAACTCACCACACATGCATGTAAAATGCGTTACAGTGAGATTTGAACCCTTCACCACTTATGTGAAAGGTAGGTACACTACCAACTTTGTTATAAAAAATGAATTGCTAAATAAAAACAAAAAAAAAACTTAAATTATAAATTTATAATATTAATCAGAACCTATAAATATTATTATTTTACATTTTTTTAAATAAAAAATAATAACATTATTTCATACAACATGAAATTGTTACCATAAATAATATATTTACAATTATATGCAAAACATGTTACATGGTATGAATATTATTATTTTTAAAAAAAATGGGTTGTTAGCATTCTACTACAAAATTGTTACAATTTACATTTTAATTGTTACATTTCACGGTATATTTATTATAACGTTAAATTGTTACCACATACAATACAATTTTTATGCAAAATTTGTTACATGGTACATATATTTTGTTACCCATATAAAATGAGTTGTTACATGATACGACAACACTGTTACAACCTATAACTTTATCGTTACATATCAAACCAATGTGAAATTGTTACCACAAATATTTTAACTACAACTTATTGTTACAAGGCACATATACTACATCAAAGTTGTTACGATATACGATTTTATTGTTACATATTATATCATATTTGTTACAACAGTAAATCGTTACCACGTACATCTTAATTATAACTTTTTATGTAAAACCTGTTACATAGTATGAATATTTTGTTACCCATATAAAATGAGTTGTTACATGATACGACGACGTTGTTACAACCTACAACTCATCGTTACACATCAAATCGACGTAAATTGTTACTACAAACATTTTAATTGCAACTTTCTACATAAAACTTGTTACAAAACATGTATATTTTTTTACCCATATAAAATGGGTTATAAAGTTGGTTATAACCGGTTACTTCATATTTTTAAAGTGTTTGGCTACCTCATGTCAACCAAATATTGAATGAATCTTATAATAAAATTCCAATAACCTTCTTGGGATTTAATCTCTCAACAACGTAGTCATACCCTATACTAATTTACATCATCACATTTTTCTCATGTTAGCAGCACTTCAATCATAATAATACACATGCTAAAAGTATAAAGCACCCTATAACTGAAAATTTCAGTTATATTTTTCACAAATAAGAAGTCATATTATGAGTTAGCACTCTAACAAACCTCCCTACAAATGGCTCATTATTATTTATTTATTTTTAATTAAAAAAAGAAATATTGTTATTTTTAAATTAAATTAAATTGTTATTATTTACAATTAATAGTCATATTCTTACAGCTATATTATAACAGTCATATTTGTGCGGCTATATTTTAGAAAAAAAAAATATACTCTATAAATAAGATCATTCATTTATTCATTTTCAGATGTCTTCATTGAGAATTTCATTTACTTATAACTATGGCTCGAACTAACCTTAATGTTTGAATGCTTGAACTCATCGAAGAAGAAGAAGAAGATTATTATAAATACATAATAAAACTAACTTAAAAATAAATTAGGTTATAAAATATAATAATACCTTGATAAATTGGTAAAGGAGAATTGGATAGATGAAAAATTGATAGTTGAAAGTGTAATAAAAATTGATACAATTCAATAGTATTTATAGATAAAAACTAATAATGAAATTGAAAAAACAAAACAGTCTATAGAATTCTAAGAAAAAAAAAAACAATATAGAAGGAGCCGTTGGAAAGAGCTGTTGCTTGAATTTGGGTTTTTAAAAGAAAAAAAAGGATTAAAATCAGAAGAGAAGGAGCTTTATGTGTAAAGGGTAGAAAAAGTAAGTTTGGAAAATTGAATTTGGGTTAAAACAAAAAAGATGTTGGGTTAAAATATAAAATAAAAAATAAATTGGGTTAAACAAAAAGGAAAACATCGTTGAATATTTGAATATAGACCATTGAATACGAAGGATGTGGACTCATCTTGACCACTCATTTTAATTGAGGAGTGAAAACAAAATTAGGGAGGAAACCTTCTTTCCTTATATTTGAGGAGGCTTTAGCTAAAAAATGATTTGAGTAGTGAGATAGAGAGACTGTTGAAGCCAATTTCGGTCCAATCTCCCTATTAATAATCACCGACATATTGTTTGTTGGCCTATGTATGGCTATGAGAGAGATACTGCACAACATCTAGGGTACAAATCTGAGTGTATTAGAGAACAACTTCATGTTGTCAAAATTGAACCATGTGTAATTGTTGCTAGACTACTTTCCAACAAAAAGTTTCACAGTTAATATGTTTTATTTGATTAAACACTCAACAAAATAAATAAATTTCAGTTCTCCAAATATAGAAAAACCTCTATAAATTAATAATATTGGACAATTCAAAAGTTATTAATTAATCGGTAAAATTAAATAACTTATTAATTTATAAAATGCATTTATGTTAATATATATACAAATAATCAACAAAAGATTCAACTAATTTAATTAATTAAATATAGTTATCAACTAAAAATACTTTAAATCAATAAAAAAAAACTAATTTCTTTATACTTATAAATTTAATTAATTAAAATTCATTGTAATTGTATTCAATGAGTACACGGAACTAAATAAAGATCCAACTAATTTAATTAATTAAATGTTCATTAATCAACTAAAATATATTAAATTAATTAAAAAATTAAATATGATAATAAATTATATTTATAATTTCAATAAGTTATTAATTTATGATATGAATGGGACCACATATTTATGTAAAGGTTTTTAAAAATTATTATCTTATCATTTTATCAAAATTATAAATTTAAAATTATTATATTATATAAATTATTAATTTATCAAATATTAATTTATGGAGATTCCACTCTCATTACATAAAAATATTGTTTTCTTTGCTACATAATGAAAGACATGTATCATCTTCTATTATATTTATGCAATTATTCTTTTTATAACAAAGATATAATATGAATTCACTACAATTTTTTTGTACAAGTGATATAACATAAATGTTAAATTATAACTTTTTTTTAATTATACTCTTTATTAAAAATAGATATTATCTAAAAAAAAGTAAAATACCAAGAGTTTTTCTGGGATGATTTTAAAAATACCAAGAGTTGGAACTAAAGGTGTAAATCTAGAGCAGCCAGGCCCATTAGGCACAGTCTGCAGAGGTCTGTTTTCGAAAACGGTGGCACGGCACGGCCCGGCGGCCTGTTTCTAGCGGGCCATGCCGGGCCGGTCCATAATCATTTTCGAAACCAATTTTTAAAAATTAAGTTTGTTTGGATTTTGGGTTTAGATTTAGGGTTTATGATTTACAAAAAATACAGTAATATACAAAAAAAAATGTTTGTTCTATCAATTTAACAATTCAATTATATAAATGTAATTTTCAAATTAATTTTTTTATCTTTTGAAATAATTAATATGAAAAATAATAATTCAATAAAGATAAAGTAATACAAAATAATAAAAATAGATGTAATTACGGAAATATGAAATGAACAATTATTTATTTATTTAATTATTTTTCACTTATGAAATTCAATATTACATATTTACATGATTGTCTCATTAAAAACCTTACCAAGAAAAACCCGGGTGGGATAAAAACTTGGTAGGGGAAAAAGAGTGCAATCGTATTACAACTTACAAGTAAATACACATGTAAAAGTATACACATGATTCTGGCCTTGAACACTACCGGAAGGCTTATAAATATATAGATTGTTGAAATTTAGAATAAGTTATTTATCTACAGTTTGATTTTGCAACTTTTTTTGGCATGCTCTTAATCCCGAAGGCATGTTAATACCTCCATCATCTTCGGAGACAAACAACTTCTTCTTGGTTCAATTATGCATCCACTGGTGCTGAAAGCTTGTGCTAAAGACACCGTTGACACAAGGATAACCAGTACGTCACGTGCTAGGTGTGACAGAACTGGATACCTGTACGTATAGGTTTTCCACCATAACAACAAATCAAACTCTTTATTGTCTTCAACAGCATCGAACTGTGCTTCAAGGCACTTAATCAGTTCGATACAAGAAGATTGGCCAGATCTTTGCCCTGAAGAAGTACTTGCTGATTTGTCTTTTTTTCTCGAGAAGGCTCCAACTTGTTTGCTTCAGCTTTGTCGCCGGTTATGTTGATTGGGGGTGTCAATGTTGCTAAACCTGCTCTCGTAAATACAAAAAATGTTGAACAACTTGGTTCGAATGTCAGTAATTTATTCAGAATAATCTATTGACAAATTAGTACTAATAAATTCAAGCAAAACTTCTAAACCAGATAATTTAACCCTAGTATCTACTGTAAGACTTAAGACATAAAGTAGAAGAATGTTAGCCAAATATTTTTTCAACTTTGTCTCCATGACAACAACTGTATCGCCTAGATGTTCATCTTCTCTATAACTGTTTAACACTTCAGATATTTTCACTATCTAATGGATTGCTTGGGAAATGTGGGGTAATAGACCCCGGAAAGAGTTACAGTGGTATTGTAAAAAAACTTTAAAAATTGAACAAAAACCTTTGTCAATACCAATCGTCTGTGGTAAGTGCTTTTGCTTCAGGACAACCAGTTTCGATCAATTTCATGTTATAAAAACATGTAATGGTTGTATCATAATCCAAACAATTGTCCAACATTAAGTAAGTAGAGTTCCACCTTACCGACATATTAGTTTGGAATCATCGGGGTTTGAGACCGTTTAATTTATAGTATCTCTTGAATTCACTGAATCTAGGATTTGAGCTGCAAATCCAAGAAATGACATATCTGATGCGATCTATTTGGTCGTTTACCTGCTTTAAACCAGTATGTACAACTAAATTTATAATATGACATACACACCATTGATTGAAGAAATAACCTCCATTTTGTGAGATATTTCTTACAACAAACAATACAATAGAGATAGTATTTGCAGATGCATTATCTAATGTGATAGAAATAATGCGATGCGTGATTTTATAAGTTTCTAAAACAGAAAGAATGACATTAAAAATATTTTTTACGGTATATGCAAAATCCATATGACGAAAACCAAGAATTTTTTTTGTTATCCTCCGTTCAGAATCTAAATAGTATCATTTGACATATAAATAATCCTGTTTGGAACATGCATTTCAAATATCAAAAGTTAATGCAACAGAAACACTTAAATATTGTATATCAGCAATCAAGTCATCTCTTTGGGTTTCAAACAATCTTATCAAATCATTTCTAGTGGTGGTTCTAGAAACAGGTTCAAACTGGGGGTTGTATGCAGATGTGATTAATTCTTTAAAAAATTGGACTGTCACCAACACTGATCGGTTGATCAGTTTGTGCACTGTATCGTGCCAAGCACTCTCTAGCGTTCATGGCGTCGAACTGGCACGTCGTAACTGACCCGTCTGGGTGCCGTTGTAGTTATGTCTAGGTTGTAGTGTCTACATGTCCATGTGTAAACATATATTTATGCATATGCCTTCTCAAATGTCCGGTTCCCCTCTTACTTGTGGCATAATCTTTATGACAAAACTTACATTTAGCTCTGGGCCCAGTCGTCCCGTCTGAGAGTGTCATTTGGATTAAGTTGAAACACTGCCACACATTTGATGTTAATCTTTTGGGACGTGATGTTGGTGTAACGGTGGAACTAGAAGGTCCGCTTGAGTATGGGTCGGCTCCGAAATATGAAATTCATCGTTGAACATGTTCAAACCGTCTGGAAAATAAAGCTGCTGGTTATGATCCATTTTTCAAAGTACAAATATGAACACTATAGTCATTAATAGTCATATTAAAAATCAATATTTAGTAACAAAATAATTTTAAATTAATTACTACCGTTAACAATCTTAATTTACTAAC
The DNA here is from genome assembly GCA_032871835.1 of Dipteronia dyeriana. Classification (NCBI taxonomy): domain Eukaryota; kingdom Viridiplantae; phylum Streptophyta; class Magnoliopsida; order Sapindales; family Sapindaceae; genus Dipteronia; species Dipteronia dyeriana. The sequence goes on from CM065299.1 coordinate 100,218,504, forward strand.
AAAACATATTAAAATTAACCACTACACTTAAAATTCATAATATAATAATACAAAATATTAAAATAAAAATTACACTTAGAGTTCATAATTCACTAACAAAAAATATTAAATTCACTAATACAAATTAAATTGATAAATTTACTAACAAAAAATATTAAATTAAATACTAGACTTAAAAATCTTAATGTACTAACAAAACATATTAAAATTAACCACTACACTTAAAATTCATAATATACTAACACAAAATATTAAAATGTTTCTACTACACTTAAAATTCATAATTTACTCATGAAAAAAATTAAATTCAATAATACAAATTAAATTTCTAAATTTACTAACAAAAAATATTAAAATTAATACTAAACTTAAAAATCTTAATATACTAAATAATAATATTAAAATTAACTAAGTATGCACAAAAATTGATAAACTAACTAGCTAAATAAAAATGTTATCATTTAATAACAAAAGTCTAAACATAAAATTATAAAGTTACTATCAAAAAATGTTTCAACAAAAGTAATAAGAAAATTGTAAATTTAAACTTTGGTGTGTTGGTGGAAAAGTTAGAGAATAGGATAGAAAATTGGTGTTAAAATTTTTGTAAAGAGAGTAATAATGAAATTGAATGAAAAAGTGTAGAGAATTGGAGAATGTAGAGATTGAGATTTGAGAGAATGAGAGATTGAGAGAATGATAGAAAGAGAATGAATGGAAAATGAAATGGATGTAAGTATATATAGAAATATTTGATTTGTGGGTCAAAATTAAATTTGAAAGACTTAAGGTTTTTTTTTTTGTAATTTTTGAAGCCTCCAACTACTGGAATTCAAAATCCAATCTTTGGCTGACGTCAACTAACAACTGGATTTTGAATTCCCACCGTTGGAAGGAATATATATATATATATATTTTTTTAAAAACAAGCAAACGATCGAATTGTCAGGCTGACGTGCCGGTCCAACTGTCTGGTCCGACGTGCCGGTCCAGGGGCCTAGCAGCCCGGCCACGCGTTCCGTGGCCGGTCGGACCGCCAGACCTAGCCTCTGATGCCCGGCACACGACCTGTCTAGTTACGGGCTTTGGTCTAGCCCGCCTCGTTACGGGCTTTGGTCTGACCTGCCTCCTATAGGCACGATTCGTTTTCCTTCCCGGACCACACAGACCGGCCTGTCTCGACCCTGTCCATATTTACAGCATTGGTTAGAACTTGGAACTACAAGTACTGAACATAAAAAAGTCAAAGTCAAACAGTTGTGAGAAGAGTCAAGTGTGAAACGACAGTAGTGTCCTTGGGATAGAGTAAAATATTGTTAAATAACGAGGGATTTTTATGATATTTTACAATTATATAGTCCTGCAAGCAGCACCCAAGTCCTTCTATATCCTTCCAATTCTCTTTATTACTGTCAAAGTGTCAATTGCATCTGAAAATTTTCATTCTCAGGAAAATTATTCAAGAACAAAAAAATAAAATTAAAAAACCTGATACAATGAACCCACAAACAGACAAGTTGGTGAGGAGGACAACAATGGTGGCCACTGCTGTTGCTTCTTATTTTCTATTAACAGCCGACTATGGCCCCGAACCCAATGTTCTTGACCCTGTATGTTCCCCAACTCTTACTCCCATTTTTGTTTTCAGTTTTTAAGGGATTATATTGAATTAATTTCAAATTCAATTCATGGGATTTTGTGGGTTGACATGTTTTCATATGTAAAATCTGGTTCTTTGTTCTGTTATCATCTTCATGTGTTTTTAATGAAGTTTCTGTTATTTTTATTTTTTTTTTGGTTTCTCTTCTTGTTGTATTATGTGTGTGAGTGATTTACAATCATTTTAATGTTACAAATTCTATGTTATATATAATTTAGAGTTCAATCATGTTACATGCAACTATGCAAGTGGCTTGTGTTGTTTTTACTATATGTCTTGCAAATCGATTTAACATGATTTGATTGTATCTACCTTGTTTTTGTTGTCAATCTGTTCCTGCCTGAAAATGAATCTATATTTTTGTGTTCCTTTTATTTAGTTTCTTCAGTGACCAATTAAGATAAGTTTTATTTCCTGTTGGCACATGCCATGGATCTATTTAGAGGTATATAGTCTTGCTTTGGCATAATTCGAGTCTTTCAAAGACAAGTGCCACATCTGAATTTTGAAGATTGTGTCTATCTAGTGTGTTATAGGGCCGATGAGTTGCGTTGTTAGATGTTCTGTTGCATGTTGTTTTTCTTGCATCTGGGTGAACTTTTATGAGGATGAACTGATGAATTGAGATGCATTGAAACTTTAATTCAACAGGAATGGTACTAAACAAGCAACCTTAAAAAAAAAAAATCAAGTCTTTCAAGTTGATGACTGAGAGATAATGAGTTGCCAATCTTCTTTTAGAAGAGATTGAATATGAGTGCCAGTAGGTTGTTGCTTATCTGTCTTCTTCGATATATATATTGTAATAGTATGTGGGAAGCTAAAATACATATTGCCATAGGATGAAAATAGGTAAAACCATGACGGTGAGATGGATTAGTTGAGAGATAAATTAATTTAGTGATAACTGCTTTCGTGAGGTATGGCTGACAGACTACTCAGACAATATTTGTGATATTTTAATCACTTGCCACAAGTATTGTCTATAATGACCAACTCAAGAGGAAGATCACAGGGTTTGAATCTATTTGTATTCTTATTTGTCATTTTAAGATTGAGTTGTTGCCTTAGGCTTCTTATTTACTGTTGAATGTGACGTTGTCTGTTGTTAGCGTTACTTTTTTGGGGCTATAATCACAATCTGATTGTCCAAAAGATAAAAATTGAGAGGAAACAAACTGCTGACATTGGTATGATATAAGTTCGCTGTTGAACCCAGTTCGATCGAGGTTAGGATACTAAATCAGAAGATCCTCTTCATGGAAGCACATTTACGATTCATAGGACATATTTGGGTCACCAGATGTGTGGGATGCATCAAAATTCCACAGAATAATATCAAAATTCATTAACCAGCTTTTGAGAATAGTGACTTTTATCTGCCACTAAAATTCATTCTAATGGTTTACATTAAGATGCATTCTTTATCGGGCAGAAGGATGAAGATGGAATTCACCGTATTTCGAACTTATGGGCTTTACTATGTTGTTCATTTTCCCAACCTTTTATTGAACACCAGTTAGACCCTAATCAGGAAATAATCATGTCATACTTTTTTCTGCTTGTTATTGTTATTATGTTTTTGTTTTGTTTCTTTCTCTCTGGTTGGATTTTTCTTTGTGCAGTCTAAATTTTTTTGGTTAATTTGTACATGAGTTCTTCTCTATCTTCTAAACAATTTTTATATGAATTATCACTTTAGCAACAATGATTATGAATGGCTTTCTGTTGGCTTCCAGTCTTCAAAATTTCAGTTTTTGACTAAAAGCAAAGCTCCTAAAATTCATAGACTAGAGATCAGTTCTTAACATTGCGAGATCCTGACTCGATTGGATTTTCTGCACTGAGTTGAAGATTGAAATTCTTAAGTTCTGTCTAATGGCAGATTAAAAAGGCAATAGAATCAGCTGAAAACTCTGCAAAAGAGTTCGTTTTTGGATCAAAGAAAGAATCTCAAGAAGGTCAGGTGGCAAAGCAGAGCGGCGATAAGGCAAAGGAACACCCGTAGGCTATAAGAGGTCAGGTTTGCACAGAAACATGACTGTTCTGAACTACATGTAATGTAGGCTGTTGTTGGATACATGAAAATTGTAATATGATACCAAGTTCCTTTTCTTTTATGGAAATTTTGGATTTGTACGCATCTTGTTGATATACTTGTAATATGATGCTTCTTGTTGCCTTTTTGAGGTTTGATCAAGGCCTGTTTTAAATTTCTCTTCAAAATTCATCTTTGCTATTCTTTCTGTTGCTTCATTTTTTATCAAGCGTAATTCCATGTCCAAGAGGTCGTATGATATGTATAGAGTATACACACACCCTAGAAAAACAATTTAATAACAACTCATATCTTAACTTGTGACACGACAATTTAATTCCAGTAAAATAAATTGTTATTATTGTCTTTATTTACTAATCTACACATCATAAGTTGGGATACGGTGTTGAAATATCTATTAGGCTATTAGACTACTACGGTTTCAAATAAGAAATGTAAATCATATTTTTCCGGATTTTCACTCTAGTATATTAAAATATAGAAATATATTGACTATAATATGTCTTTGAATGTAGTTTCTTTTTACCTAATTCTACGTTGCACGGATACTTCAAATTGGGGAGAGAATTCATATTAAATTTGTATCTTGTTCGGTTACGTCTCAGATACGTTAGGATAGGTGTCGAATAAACCATTTGGTATATCCGTTGACTTTTCTCAAGTTTGATTTGGGATATGTTGAGGATACATTATAGATACAACGATGATACGTTTGAGGTACAATTTTAATTATTTTAGTTTAAAACGGGGGACGGGGGGGGGGGGGGGGGGGGGGGGGGGGGGGGGTCAAATTATAATTTTACATAGTTAAAGGGTTAAAATATAATTGTTTAAAATAAATCTCAAACTAAGTTTCTACTTTTTAGGGTTCGTTTCTTATATCATAAATATAATTATAGAATATGTTTTGAATGAATTATTAGATTATGTTTTTTAAAATATAAAATATAAATATATATTATTTTAATTGATGTATCATGCTGTATATTTATCCTAATTTTTAAAGATTTACCGTATCTACAATCGTACCGTATCTGTATCTAGAGCTGGCAAAATTGACCCGTAACCCGCCAACCCGACACGAACCCGAGGTCAATAAACGGGTTGGGTTGGCTTCTAAACGGGTTCGGGTTGTAATCGGGTCAACCCGTGTAACCCGTTTATTATACGGGTCGTGTCGGGTTTGGATTCACGGGTTCGCGGGTGACCCGTATAACCTGTATAGTTTTACAGATAGATTTTTAATTATTATTATTATAAGGGTTAAAAATAAATTTTAACATACTATATAAACATTCTTTTAACACAAACCCTAACCCTATCACTTGCTCATTACCCTCAACCTCTCAGTCGGTCAGCCCCTCACCCTAACTGCCTAACCCTTTCAATCGACGACCCTCAAAGACTCAGAGTCTCAGTCACTCTCCTACGTCGTCGTCAACTTGTCATCGTCTCCCACGTCCGTCGTCATCGTCCCTTACCTGTCAATCTGTCATCGCCATCGTCATCGTCATCCCTCACCTGTCGTCGTCGTCGTCGTCCCTCACCTGTCGTAGTCATCGTCGTCCTCACTTGTCATTGTCCCTCACCTGCCAACGACGATCTATCACTTGCCTTCTATCACTCTCCGACGGTGACAGATCGCCAACGATAGATCGCCAGTCACCTTCTATCACTCTCCGACTCTCCTACGTCGTCGTCGTGGTCGTGGTCATCGTTGTCTTCGTCGTCGTCGTCATCGTCATCGTCAGAACTGCTTGGTTGGTCGTCGTCCGTTACCTGTCGACAGGCTGTCGTCTCCCTCACCGGCTACTGAGATTTTCAAGCGGTAATTCCAATATTCCATATGATATTTATTTTATATTTTTATGGGATTTTTTAAGGTTTGAAACGGAATCCAAATGTTGTTTGAATCTGTAATTGTTTTTGTGTTTTTTGAGTTTGGACTGTTCGTATATGGCATTTGTTTTTGTTTTTGAATATGGAATTTTTTAGGCAGACCTGCAAGAGTCTCAGTTGTTTGAATGTTGTTTGAATCTGGAATTGTTTTTGTGTTTGTGGGTTTGGACTGTTTGAATATGACATTTCTTTTTGTTTTTGAATCTGGAATTTTTTAGGTCTCAGTTGTTTGAATCTGGAATTGTTTTTGTGTTTGTGGGTTTGGACTGTTTGAAGTTGGGTTTACTGTATATTACAAATTCGATGCCATTTTCTGCTACTGTTCAAGTTCAGGTTTAGATTTGTTTTCTGACATTTAAAATGCTGCCTCTGTTTCAATATTGTTTTTCTTTTAATTGTAATATAATTGTAAAAATAAATCAAAAATGGAAAAACATATTCTGTTTCACTGTTTTTTTGTTAAATCACAAATGTGAAGGCAGTAAGGCAGATATATATAAATAGATGAAGCATAGTGTTTGTTTGAATCTGGAATTGTTTTTGTGTCTGTGGGTTTGGACTGTTTGAATATGGCATTTCTTTTTGTTTTTGAATCTGGAATTTTTTAAGGAGACTTGCAAGAATCTCAGTTGTTTGAATGTTGTTTGAATCTGGAATTATTTTTGTGTTTGTCGGTTTGAACTGTTTGAATATGGCATTTTTTTTTGTTTTTGAATATGGAATTATGGCTTGGTAAGTCTTGAATTGTATTGCATTTATAATTTTATATGTTGTTTTATAGCAAAATCTATGGATTCAAGTTCAAACAATGACGTTATTCCAAGTTTGGGAGAGGAAGAGAAAGGTAATGACACTATGGAGCCAGTGGAGGCAAATAGCAGGTCTAATACCCCGACTGTATGGATTATTTATGGATGACTGTATGGATTATTTATGGATTCATTTTTTTTTTTAACTTTGTAAGGACTATGGATAAGTGGATAACTATATTTGTCTTTCGGGATGACTGTATTTAATTTTATATTTGTTGTATTATTAAATGATATTAGATTGGATTTGATTGGATTGGATTATTAAAACTTATTACTCTATAAGGTAATAAGGTTTGATGTATTTGTGTTAGATTAATATGATTTTTTTTTTTTAAATGTTAGGCAAATATGTTAAATGGGTTCGGGTTAAACGGGTTAAAAGGGTCAAACCCGACCCAGTAAGACTCGATTAGATTATTAAATATGTCACGGGTCAACCCGTTTAACCCGTGTATTTATTCGTGTCGTGTTGGGTTTCAGACGATTAACCCGTTTAATTAAACGGGTCGTGTCGGGTTGATGGTTAATTCTATTCGTGTCGTGTCGTGTCGGGTTGATGTCAACCCGACCCATGAACCCGAATTGCCAGCTCTATCTGTATCCATTCAACATAGAACTAATATAATGAAATTCTATTGATTAAGATTATATTAGTATAGGCGAATAGTGATAATATTAGTATGGGTTTTGGAGCTTTTAGGCCCGTTGGATCAGAAAGCTGATGGACCGTAGATTAGTATGGACTCTGGAGAATATTTATATTACATAGGGCCCACCCACATTTGTCGTACAACATCGACAAATATTAACCAAGTAAAACAAAAATGAACGTGTATAAATCTGAAACAACCGTTTTTTTAACTACCCATCCACTCTCAAGTCAAATTCAAACAACACAGTCACTTCACTTCACTTGAGCTTCAAACCATGAAGTCTTGAACATGTCCACTTCTCTCTCCCGCCTCAAAACCCTAAATCTCCAACCCACCACTACCAATGAAACAACCCACCTCCAAACTCTCCCTTTCTTCCCATTTTACCCCCAACACCCTCCTCAAATTACACTATACTTGTTCTACTACCCTAAACTTTCCCTCCAAACCCAAAAAATCTATCACCTTTATAACACTCTGTTGTTCCTCACAATCACAATCACAGTCACAGTCACAGTCTCCCTCTAAAACCCTAACCCTAGTTTCGATTCTTTGCGCTGTCCCCGATTGGGCGGACCGCGTGAAGGAGCGTGGAATGCAACAGAAGCGCTCCTTGTACAACCACGAGAAATGGGTCCAACACAGAAGCTCACTGCGTCACATACGTCACTTGCTTTCCAGCTTTTCTTCGCGGGTGATTCTCTCGCTGATCCCACCAGTGATTGCTTTTACTCTGTTTGCTGTGGCTATTGCGAGTTACAATTCGGCTGTGGACGTTCATTGGCTTCCTGGGTTCTTGCCCGTTTTGAGGGCGTCTTCGTTGCCGTACCAATTGACGGCTCCGGCTCTGGCGCTGCTGCTGGTGTTCAGGACGGAGGCTTCGTATTCGAGGTACGAGGAAGGGAGGAAAGCCTGGACTAAGGTCATTGCAGGTACCGATGATTTCGCTAGGATGGTCATTTCTGGTGTTGATGACTCTTCTTCAGATGATGATCACTTCATTAAAGATGTGATTTTGCGTTATGTCATGGCTTTTCCAGTTGCTCTTAAGGTGTGTCTCTGTGTTTCTTTTCTCCTTGTGATTTTAACTTATTATCGGTAGTTTTTTGTTTTATTGTTGAATTTGTGTGTGTACTTGGTTGTGATGAGCATTTACATCACTAATTATATTAATAAATGAAGGTTGAGATCATGATAATTCTACGGACCAATTCAAATTTATTTCGATCACCATGGAAGGATATAGAGAGATTACTCAATAGATGATAGATTAAACATACTGGAGTATATAAGTTTGGTTTAGTTGATGAAACAACTGACTGGGTTTAATTGTTGTTCTTTGCAGTGTCATGTGATTTATGGTTCGGACATTGGTGAAGATCTTGAGACATTGCTTGAAGGGGATGATCTAGCAGTAGTACTCAACTCAAAGCATCAGCCCCGCTGCATTATAGATTTCCTTTCTCAAAGCCTTCGATTGCTAAATTTAGATGAAACGAAGAGAAATATATTGGTATCTCTCTTCTTGATTACATACATACTCTTATATTTCCATTCTTTGATGATGTTTCCAGAAGTAGGGCTTTCTCTGTTTTAGCTTATGATTTGGGTTGTTAACTAGTCTTTTGTGTCGTGATTATACAGGAGTCGAAGATCACTTGTTTTCTCGAAGGAATTGCTGTGTGTGAACAACTCATGGGTATCCCCATCCCTCTCTCGTATACTCGCTTGACTTCAAGGTTTCTAGTCCTCTGGCATCTCACTCTTCCAATCATACTTTGGGAAGATTGCCACTGGATAGTTGTTCCTGCTACTTTTATCAGTGCTGCTTCATTATTCTGCATTGAAGAGGTAAGTTTCTTTCAACGAATATAGTCTGATTAGGCACATAAATTTGTCCTTGTAGGCACAAACAGACTCCATCTGCTCTTCATCTTTTGATCCCTCTTGTGTTGCTGCAAATTGTGGCATTTTGCAAGATTGTGTCACCTAGTCTCTGCTATCAGTCTCTTAACACTTGATTTTGTAGGTTGGTGTTCTTATTGAGGAACCATTTCCGATGTTAGCCTTGGATGAGCTTTGCAATCTTGTTAACAGCAACATTAAGGAAGCAATCGCAAATCAGAAAGTTATTAAAGCACGAGTAACTGCGAAAAGAAAGAGCCATTCTTGTCGGCATTCACCTAATGGTAGACCTAAATCTTGAACTGGATACAGAATTCAATCTAGTGTATTTCCCATGTGCCTACAGAATGCAGTGCCCAAATAGAGCTCCAAGTTACCGGGGCTCTGGCATTAAAATATGTACATACAAAATAACACATCTGAGACCTCAAATTTTTTTTTTTCTGTATTTGCTGTATATAAATTTGTTTTATAAAATCGTGCAATATTAAAAGTACTAAAGGTAATTATATGGCCTTTAATCATGTAGTTTGGCCATAAGTTTGGAAGCAGTGTACAAGGATGGAGACTGTATGCATAAACTGTGAGAATTTTATATGATAATAAAAATCTGTCTATTGCTGCTTTTCAGGCTTTTCTGAAAAGTTTATGATGCGATATGTTTCTCGTTTGCTGTAAAACTCGGTCAAACATAACTCAACCCTAAATCTCTAATAAGGTTATGGCGCATGCATTATTAAATATCCTTCGGTTCAAATCGCTCACAATAAACTTAAAGGTATCCTTCGAGCACAATGCTCTGACTTGACATCTTCGGCTGTAGATTCTTCAGTTTGAGTCCTTTACCTAAACTTTTCAACACAGAGAGTGTTTTCCCACCACCACTTTCATCCCAAACTGGCAACACTTCCACCACGATCTTTTGCAACAGATTTTTTTCAATACCTTCTTTGAGAAGCATTTCAAGATCACCATAATTACCCCTCATATCCAGCAAAACGCTGCACAAACCTTGTTGCTTGCAGTGTTCCAAAATTGCATCTAAACTTATCTGATCCAAAACCACTGTTTCAATACCTTTCTTTGCCGTTTCTGGTTCTAGGATAGTCTCTTTGTCTGAAAATACTATCACTTTAGAAGCATTTTCTTCAGTGAGACCAGGCATTTGGATTGGTGTACTACGATTACTTGCTGTTATAATCTTAAGGGGTTGATTGGCACCAGGTTCTTGTGATGTAGGTACTAAAAACTTCTCGGTGAATGAGGCAGACAGTATAATTCCATCATATTCCTGTAACAACCGCGAGTAGTATCCACCAGGCTCGGTAACTCCTTCCCCAAGTTGATCTAGAACATGACCATTGATAGAGAGCGAATATCTGCAAGTCAAGGACATACCTTTGATTAGAATACTTTTGCAATTTATCACGCAAGAATGATAGTTAAATCGTCAAATTGACAAGTAAATTTGAAATCACACCCCAAAGAATTTATTAAGCAACATCAGTACTTGTGTCAACAATGTGTAATGTAGGTTTACCTAAGTGTGACAAAAGGCTTCCCTGTCAAAATTTTATGAATAAAGGCCTCGTTTAGCTTCTTGCACAAATCTTCTTCTACACCAACAGTCAGCTCAATTCCGGCGTCTCTCAGCCTATCAATCCCCATTGAATCTACAATTGGGTTAGGGTCCACCATCCCAACTACCACCTTTTTCACTTTGGCTTTAATCAAAGCTTCACTACATGGTGGAGTTCTACCGTAGTGATTGCATGGTTCCAAGCTCACATAAGCAGTTGCATTCTCAGCCAAGTCTCCAGCATCTCTTAGAGCAAATACCTAAAAGTTTCAACCCCTGACTCAAATTATTCAGTAACAGTTTCTTAAAGGAAATGCACCAACTCACGATTCATATACAGCAGCAGTTAGATTAGAAACATAATATTTTCAGAAGCCAAAAACACAGATAAATTGAAGATAGCATTTCATAAGTGACCTTAAAACTGGGACACATACTTCCAACTAAACACTTTAATTTGTCAAGTAGAACACAATCTGAAGCTACCAAATGCCCAAATGGTCTTGTGGTACCTCCCATCTCCCGAATACAATGTGCAAATAGAGATAGATTATAAAATTTTCCCATACAAATCCTAAAAGACATTACATTAAAATAAAAAATAAATCAGATTCCTGTGTACATTCATCATAAAAGTTTTCAAGGGAGCTCCCATTTCGACATATGCTCTAAAAAAAATGAAAAGGTAAGTCCATTTGCTTTTGGACGAACAGTCAAAAACCTTTAGTAACTTGGGATTACTGTAAACACACTACAAAAAAATTCCCAAAGCCAACTAATGAAATCCAATATTCCATACAAAATTTCATTATTTTCAACCAATTAATCCAATTTCTTAGCAAAATCAAACAGAAGCTTATTAGTGAATCAAAAATTACAAACGCAAGAATATGATGAAAGAGAAGTGGGTTGGTTACCTCAGCATGAGGTTGACCAGCTTTAGGGTGAAACCCTTCACCAACAATGTTGCCATCTTTGACAATCACACAACCCACCAATGGATTGGGACTTGTATGCCCAATAGCCTTTCTAGCAAGCTCCACACACCTCCTTATATAGAACCCATCATCATTTTGTGCCTCTCCACACCTGACTCGAACCAAACCACCGCATTTTCTCGAACTAGTTAGAGATTCGGATACCATTTTGAGCGAATAAGACAGCCCAGATTTCGAATTTTGAATGCATACAGATTTGTTGGGGTAGTGTGTTGATGGTAAAGAAGGGCAAAACATATGATGAGACAAAGTGGGTGGAGTCAAAGTGTGATTTGGTAGGGAAAGTCTTTGAATTTGCATTTTTGCAGAAATTCTAAATCAGCGAGAGGGTAGTAAAACTGTAAATCACTGACAAACGAGTCAACGGCCCAACATAGGAGGAAGTGCTGTTTCAAATTCAGTGAAATAAAAAAGTAATGTTAAAAAAAAAAAAAAAAAAAAAAAAAACTGTGACTCTGTGAGACATAAAATAAATAAAAATATGTCTGAGCCCGGGTTCGAACCGGGGACCTCTAGTGTGTGAGACTAGCGTGATAACCGACTACACCACCCAGACGATCTGACGTTGAGTGCTAAATTTGAACTTGTAATCGATTGATTTCTGCTTCGGAAACTGTGAGCCTGTGTCTCCGCGACGGATCAAGCTCCTCTACTGACCTGAGATTTTTACTGATTTATTATAAGATATAGATATGTGGCCATTAAAAACATGGATGATTGAGATTGTTTTAACTTTTTCTTTTTCCTCTTTTGTGTTAAACGATATCCTGTTCTTTATTCACAATAGTGCTAAACGATGTCGTCTTTCTTGCCAAAATACACAGCCCCAGAAATCTAAAACTACACTTAGCCATTTCACGCACCACACAACTCGCCATTTTTGTTGCTCTTACCTTCTCAAACATTCTTTCTCAGTTTCACTGTCGAAAGGTTTTCAACGACAATAATCCGAAACTCCATTGATAGTGAAAGTAAAGGCAAGAACTCTCTCAAAAGGTATTCTTTCATCTTCAAGAAATTTAAAATATCCATTATTTATAATTAATAAAATAGTGATTTTAATTCATTCATTGGCATGTAAATGTATTCTTTTGAGCGACTTTTATTTTGTTCTGTGCTGTTGTTTAATGTTGATTTGTTTGCCATGCATTTGTTGCCTTGTTAGAGCCTTGTCCTGTTAAAAAAAAAAACCTTTATTGATTGAATTGAATCATTCTTAATTGCCTTGTTTTCCTCTCCTTTAGCTATTTATGTCCAAAGTCTCGTGGAACTGCTTTAGCTATTGATGTTAGCTATCCTCCAATGACTTTGGACATAAATAGAGCTGACCCATTACTTAAATTTTACAATTTAACAACTAATTCCTTTATTGTGTTTGAAAGTTCAACGCATTTGTGTTTGGACCAAATTTTCTATATAAATTTTTTAGAGGGTTATTTTATGCTTATGATTTATACATATTTTTCATAACTTTGATTACCTCTTGAAAATGTCACTTGGATGATGAAATCAATTCAGGTTTGTATATGATGATAGTTTGTGGTATTGCAAGCCAATTACTTCAGAGTTTTGCTAGTTTTATCTCTAGATTCTTGTTACATAACCATTTATTCCACATCTGATGAATCTGTTACAAAAATTAAAGCATGTTTTTATATAACCATTTATTCCATGCCCACATCATCTTTTCCGCAGAACTGCCTGTACCGATAGATATCGATATTCAAATCTATTGATATTCAAATCTATGACATCAGAAGACAAGCAATTGGGTTAATATCGATAGATTTGAATATCGGTATCTATCGGTACAGGCAGTTCTGCGGAAAAGTTGATGTGGGCATGCTCTATTATGGAGTTTATTGTGGTTGAGACTAATGTAGCTGCTTCAAAGTTTCTCACTTGAATTATGTTGATGGTATATTTCAAGTGTTCAGTTGATTCTCCTTTGTTTATATATTTATTATTGTTCTTTGTTTACAAGTCAAGTTGCACCAATTTTTGCTTTATACTTCGCTTGTACAAAGTTTTTTGTTAAGGTTTCTGTTGATGATAAAATTACGTTATGCGCTGATCTTGTGGAATTCCAGATTTTGTTAATTGTAATGTGTGTGTGTTTTTTTTCTGGTGAAATTTGTTTCAAACAGTTGAATTATAGAATCCTACATTGTGTTATTGTATTAAGTAGAGAGGATTTGTGTAACGCTAGTGAGATGTTTTAGGTTGGCTGTTGGGGCTTGCTGGTGTATTTTGTTTTATAAAATTGTAGGGGTTTGATTCTTTTTTTTTTATTGGAATGTAGATGACTGATTATAATAGCTAAAATTGCAAGTGAATTTGGGTCTAAATTTCTAGGACAATGTCAGCACATTGTTTTGTACTGGTGTATTGATATTGTCCAAAACAATGTATTGACATTTCCTGTGGCAATTTCTCTTGGATGTGATCTTTACTTGTTTGGCTTACTTGATCCTTTTTTCATTGTTGTTGGTGCTGTCTCTGTGCAACAGACTCATGGGTGCAAGGCTTCCATGCTGATGTTGTTGAGATGATTGCTGGCAAGTGGTTGAAACTGATTGAAATTGGGGTTATTTTGTCAAGATTTGGCTTGTTTGAGGCCTAGCTCAGTAGTTGTGCATACCAGGTGGGTTCAAGTGGTTTGACACTTTATGGCTAGGGATATTTATATCCACTCTGATCGCACATGGAGTATCATTCATAGACTTCTCAAGCATCATTGCATCAGCCAATTTCCTGTACAGTTTTGGGATGCTTTTGGAGTTTGCTTCATTTATTTGGCTTAGAAGAAAGTTAGCACATTTGAAAATGCCTTTTTGAGTTCAGATGAAGTAGCATGGACTAGTATAGTGTTGTTGTTGTGTAGTACTTTGTTAACCTTTTGTATGACACACAAATGTATTTATCTACATTTACTTCAATAAAAAAAAATAGTTCATCAGCTACTTTTATTTAGCAGATTTTTTTAGCCATTCTTATTAAGCAGTTAAAAGACAATACTTATGTACCAAATAAATGAGAACAATGTATTCATGCTTGAGAACAACACTGCAATTGATTATTTACTTTGAATTTGGAGTCATTTAGAGTCTTACAAAATCTTCGCAGATAAATGACAATGTATTCATGCCTAGGAATGATACTGTAATTGATTACTGTCTTTAAATTTGGATCCATTTAAAATCATACAAATTCATATACCATATAAAATCAAATACCATTCTGTCAAAACATAACAACTATAAGAACAAAACAAAAACTAAATTTCTATCAAGTTTAAACATCTTCATTCATTAAAGTAATGTAGAACTAGTAGAAGCTTGAGAATCTTGAAATGTAAATGAAAAATTAGCTTCATGTTGTTGAAGAAATTCCTGAAAGCTTTGATACTGAGATTGTTCAGGTGGAGTCCATGACATTAGATTGGACGCATTGTCATTTTGTATTTGTACATTTGGCTGTTCAAAATTAATAAGATCAATATAAGGTCAACAAAAAATGGTTCAATCAAGTCCCAAATAGCTAAAGCAGAGGAAAACAAGACAATTAAAAATGGTTCAATCAAGTCCCAAATAGCTAAAGCAGCAGATTCAATCAATAATGGTTTTTTTTATTTATTTTAACAGGACAAGGCCCTAACAAGGCAACAAATGCATGGCAAACAAACAACCAGTAAACAACAGCACAGAACAAAATAAAAGCTGCCCAAAAGAATACATTTACATGTCAATGAATAAATTAAAATCACTATTTTATTAATTATAAAGAGTGGACATTTTAAATTTCTTGAAGATGAAATAATACATTCTGAGAGAGTTCTTGTCTCTACTGTCACTGTCAATGGAGTTTCGGATTACTGTCGTTGAAAAGCTCTCGACAGTAAAACTGAGAAAGAATGTTTGAGAAGGTAAGAGCAACAAAAATGGCGGGTTGTGTGGCGCGGGAAATGGCTAAGTGTAGTTTTAGATTTCTGAGGCTGTGTATTTTGGTAAGGAAGACGACATCGTTTGACACTATTGTGAATAAAGAACATGACATCTTTTAACACAAATGAGGGAAAAAAAAGTTAAAACAATCTCAGCCATTCATGCTTTTAATGGCCATATGTCGATATCTTAGGATAGGTCAGTAAAAAACTCAGGTCAGTAGAGGAGCATGATCCCTCTGTGACAGGATTAATATGAAAATTTCTAAATTTGCATGAAATTACAAATTTACCACAGATTATTTCAGTAGAAATCATTCCCTGATCATATTCATCATACTGTAATCATATATTGCAAGTTGTTTATAAATATGAAAAATTGTTGTGTAATCAATACAGAACGTACATAATTTAGGAGAAATAGGAGAGAAAAAATTAGGGAAGGATTTATTTATATCTTTCTTAACCCCCCCAATCTAAACAGAACTAGCTATTTATAAGCAGTTTTCGAATGAGCAACTTACAACTGTTAAACAAAGCAATAAACACATACCAAAAGGACAGGGACATGTTCTCACATCCTTTGATAGTGGTGACACCACTTCTCAGATGAAGCCACGAAGCATCATGGGTTCCCCCATTATTACACCTAATTAACTAATAACAGGTAAAGCAATTAACCAATAACAGTAAACAATTAACTAAACAAATCAATATGGCCTTCCACATGATGCAAGTCATGCACGTAGGACCATATCATTCCATCCCCTTAACAGTGTCCTTGCCTTCAAGGACGAAAATTTGGATAGGAGCACATGAACCGCCACTTAGTTTCCCATGTAGCATCCTCAATAGGCGCCCCAACCCACTTGACTAAAATTTCTTCTTTGGGATGATAACGACCCTTCTGGATAACTCTACTGTCAAGAATGGATTCAAGTTGAGGCTGCATAGTATAATCGTCGGCCACATGTGGCAATTCAGGCATGATTGGAATAGATGAACCTATAAACTTTTTAAGCAAGCTGACGTGAAAAACATTGTGAATGTGGGATCCTTCAGGCAGTGCAAGTCGATATGCAACAGAACCAACACGAGATAAAATCTTATAAGGACCATAGTACCGTGGAGATAATTTAAGTGTACAGCGAAAAACCACAGAATGTTGGTGGTATGGCTGAAGTCACAGATAAACATAGTCGTCTGGATTGAATTCCACTTCTCGCCGTTGCTTGTCAGCTTGAACCTTCATCCGATTTGAGCCATAACCAAATGGTGACGCAAAGTCTTCAAAAGTGAGTCCCGAGATTGCAAGAGTTCATCCACTGCTGCCACTTTCGAAGTACCAGGAACATAAATGAGCACATTTGGAGGAGGAATGCCATAGACAAGGTGTGAGGCGAGTGGCAGAATGGGTGGAAGTATTGTAACTGTACTCAGCCCAAGCGAGCCAATCCATCCATTTACAAGGCTGATCATGAGTGAAGCATCATAGGTATTGTTTAAGGATTTGGTGATCATGGCGGCAGAATGGAGGCAGGCTGACTAGTTCTGCGAATACTTCAGGAAATTCAGCAAGCAATGTTTTAATTTGTTGAACAACCTTTGCTGCTTGGGTCGCTGTGTCTTGTTCTTGTTGAAAAAAATCAAATTGGGTTGGGCTTGAAATTTTCAAGGAACAACCCATACATATGAGTTGTTGTAACTCATTGCTTTCTAAAGGTTCCAAGCTTGATCTACACATTCCCTGCAGTTGGTACTGTTTCCCATTGGTTGTGAAGGAAATTGTTAATTTTCGGTAATCTGTCTCCACGGGTCCTAAGGTCTCCAACCATTGTACTCCAAGAACCATTTGACATACAGCCACAGGAAACATAAAAGTCAGCTACAATGGTGTGGCTTTGTATAACTAGTGAAAGGTTCAAACATCTATCGGTACACTTAATTTTTTTGCAATTGTCAACCATGACTTGAAAGACTCGATCTCGTACGACTGACAGCGTCATCTTGTTAACAATGGACTGATCAATGAAGTTGTGAGTGCTCCCACCATCAATGAGTACTATGATGTCCTTGTTCTTTATTTTTCCCATCATTCGTAAGGTTTGTGGATGACAAGTTCCGGACATTGCGTGAAACAAAATTTCTGGTATTGTCTCCGTATTGGTCAGTCATTCCTCAAGTTGTTGTGGTTCTTCTTCTGTAATCTCTTGATAGTCTTCTATCATGAAGAGTTGAGGCCGTTGACATCTATGGCTTGGAATGTATTTCTCATCACAATAGAAACATAAACCCTTCTCTCGACGGTCCTTCGCTTCTTGCCCAGTGATGCGACAGATAGGTGGACTAGGAAAATAAGAAGTTGGTATTTGATTTCGAGGTGGACCGAGAAGTCCAGCAGTGACGTTGTTGTGATTTCGTTGGTAGGATGATGGGCTGAAAGCTTTGGAACTGCCACTGTTGATTCCCTTTTTTGTAGAGAGTTTTTTTCTTCAATCAAACGGGCAACCCCAATAGTGTCTGAAAGTGTTTTGGGTTACTTAATCTTGACCTCCAACCGGATTTCATCTCGTAACCCAGCAATAAAGCATCCAACGAGGAATGGTTTTGGTAGATGATCCACCCGATGTGAGAGCCTTTCAAATTCTTCCTGATAGACTGTCACTGTTGAGATTTGTTTGAGGCGGGTTAAAGCCTCTGATGGATCCTCGTAATCAGTCGGTCTTAATCTTAGGAGGAGTGCTTTTGTAAATTCTATCCAAGTAAGAGGTCCGTGAAATTTCGCTAACCACCGGTGCCACTGCAAAGCGATTCCTTCTAAGTGAAATGAGACTAATTGCACTCGTTGTTCCGGAACGATGTTCTTGAATTCGAAGAACTGTTCAGCCTTGTACACCCATCTAGTCGGGTCATCTCCACTGAATTTGGAAAGATTCAACTTTAGATGGTAGTGTTTCTCAAGAGTGGTGGAAGTGTTTGAATCAACATGTTATGTGGGGTTGTGAGAAGATTCTGCAGGTGCAAATGGATTCGTTTCAGGTGTTTGAGTTTGTGAGGCTTCAAGAGATTGAAGCTTTGACATTATGGTTTGTAGTGTGGAGTGTACTTGTTCCAGGCTCGATTCATGGCGGCCAAGAATTTCTTGCACCTCATTCTTGAATTCTGCATTGCTTTGATTTCGAGTGGCCATGGGTTGAGCCAACCTGGCTTTGATACCAAAAATTGTTGTGTAATCAATACACAACGTACAAAATTTAGGAGAAATAAGAGAGAAGAAAATAGGGAAGGATTTATTTATATCTTTCTTAACCCCCTCAATCTAAACACAACCAGCTATTTTTAAGCAATTGTTCGAATGAACAGCTTACAATTGTTAAACAAAGCAATAAACACATACCAAATGAATAGGGACATGTTCTCATATCCTTTGATGGTGGTGACACCACTTCTCAGATGAAGCCACGAAGAATCGTGGGTTCCACCATTATTACACCTAATTAACTAATAACAGGTAAAGCAATTAACCAATAACAGTAAAGCAATTAACTAAACAAATCAGTATGGCCTTCCACATGATGCAAGTCATGCACGTAGAACCATATCACACAACTGCTCTTCATTTTTCATCAACAATTTTACATTATTCTCTCTTTTCTCTTGAATACTCCAAAAGCTATTATAGTATGTGTATTAATGGTTGCAACCAAGCTGCTACTAGTTTCTGACCTTGCATCGACAGTTAAAAATGTTCCTTCTAAGTAACTATATCCAACCGGTCTACGACCGTATTGCTTCTATCTTTCTCATCAACTCAGAGCCAGCTCTGAGGTAGGGCACCAGGGGGGTCCGCTCAGGGCCCAAGAAAAAAATTGATTAAAATGGGACCCTTTTTTGTTGTTGTGTGTTTAGTGTTGATTGGTTCAGAGAAAAAAGAGCCCAAACATTTGTTATTTTTTAAAAAACCCAAACATCTTAGCACTATGATTAGATTGATCCCCATGCGACCAATTGTCCATATGTGACTTTTTATTTTCATTTATTACTTTCCTTTTAATTTTTATCTTGCAGTTCTTATTATTTTTATATTTTTTTTGAAATACAATTACTGTTGGGATCTGACGAGATTAATTAAACTCTACAAGCACTGTCTGGAATACTATTCACACTATCGGGAGAGATTACATACGGACTACAACTCTCACATAAAAGAGAGGGTTGCTCCCACAAACCAGGAGAACACTCTCCACACATGATTGTAAAATGCGCATGGTGGGACTCGAATCCCTGACCACTAGGTGTGGAAGGGAGATGCACAACCATCTCTACTAAGAGGTGATGTGCTTCAGTTCTTATTATTTGTACCACTTCTCTCTATTTTTTTTTTTTTGGTTTTTCTACACCCCACAATTCCATATTTCTTTTCAACACATAAACACCAAAACACACACACACACTCTCTCTCTCCATCTCTTTTCATCTTCTTCACTTATCTTTATTTTGTTTCTCCCTCTCTTCATCTTCTTTATCATATTTAGTTTTTGAAACACACAATTACTCCCTCTCTATGTCTTTCTTCATCTTCTTCATTCATTTTTGCTCTGGGTTTCGACGATGAGTTTTAACAAGACAAAATCTACTTCCTTCTTCTCATCTCTAAAATTTGAGATCATCTATCTACATCGGACATGGCGCCATTGGCCTACAAACGGCAACCAAAAATGACCGATTTTTCAACTATTAATTGGTTGGTTTTTCCAATGATTAGAACACTGGCTGCACTGCACGCCGTTGGCTATACATGGAGCCTATTTTTTAATTTTTCACCACGGGCCTCAAATAAATCAGACCTGGCTCTACATCAACTCTTTGGTACACGCTCTCATTTCTTCAAACAGATTGGCATATATGCATGCCACCATGACGACTTCTTTCCTGTACTACTTTAATCTTATAATTACTGTCACGTACATGAGCTGTAAAAAACATAAATATGATTTTGGTTACACATGTGAAGAACCATGGAATTCCGGAAAGATATGATCAACATGGTCAACCTAGCGAGAGAATGAATTCTTCAAGTTACTGGTCCAGAGTGAGAGATTGAAGAATTACTTCAATGTCAAGACCCTCTTTGTTTACCTTGAAACTCATAAAAAAAAAATACTGAAATGTAAAAATAACTTGATTAAATTTCAAATCCTACAAACCAAGTAAACAAATTGTTCACAAGCTTACATATAATCAATGAACTATTCTCGGTAACAGACTGTTCTCCAAAATTTCAAATCATAGAGCTAAACCTTCACATCCAAAATATTTCGTGCCTGCCACACCAATATATCCAGCCACATCATTATATATATTCCATTATACATGTCAGTATTGATATGTTCAGTCATGTCATCATTAAACAATTTCCGTCATTAATCGCAAAAAACAATTTGAAGGAACAAAAAAAAACTAAAATCAGTTTGAGTAATCACTAATCAGAAGGAAAAAAAGAAATAAAAAAGAAAAGAAAAAAAGAGCAGATTCGACCCCTGACAATTTGGTTCAATACAGCTTTGGAAGAATTTCAAAACTCAAGTTTGATTGATATTTTTTGTTTTTTTTTTTTAATTCTAAAAGGCTCCGCATTTGACTGAGGGAGTTTTATTTACTGTATTAAAAAGTACTTGAAATAATTAAATATAATAATTTGAGTAACGGAGAAGACATTGACACTCTTCCCATATGAGCTTCAAAGATAAACCGCAGCTGCCATTACCATATAATGATTAACGACGATTTGCATATGTCACATGTCACAAGAGCATCTAAGCAGTCATCAAATTCAGTCAAAATATAAACTTCCTATATGATCATCCAGTCATTTTATAACCATAAGAATCTTTTTCTTACGCAATTTTGATGTGAGAAATTTGTAGTGAAACCAAAAGTTGCTAGTCTAGTCCAGTAAACACGTCACTGGCAAAAGGGAGTGAATTGCACTACATTCAAGTCAAATCACTGTATATTAAAGCATTTGATTTATGTTGATGGAGATAATTCATGACTTTACAAAAATTCCAAAGGTTTCAGTTTGTGATATAAATAATCAATCACAAGTGAAACATATAAGAAAGTAGATCAGCAGAAACAAGAAACCGTTAATGTGATGCATAACAAGAAAAACTACTGTGATGAACAAGTAGAAGTGAAGTATTAGAATCAGTTATTGAGAAGTTCAAGATTTACTTCAGCAATAATATCAACATTGACAATATTGTCATATTTCAACAACTTTGCGAAACCATTATAATTGGACATAATTCAAAGTACCAGGATGTTGAATGTGCGCACAGGACACCACCATCTACATTCAAATTCCTAACACTTCATTTTCATATAATCAGTTATAATTTATTCACGCATGAATCATAAACCAACATTAGATCATTTGTGCAAAGTGTACCAATATCTAGGTTGAAATATTTAATAACTATTAAAAGTTCAACATTTTATAATCATAAGAATCTTTTTCTTAGGCAATTTTGCGTAGCCAGAGTATGCCAACATTGAGGAGCCCAGCTTCATCCAGTAACACATTATTGTGACTCCCATAAAGGAAACCTATATGCAGAATTTTTAGTGAATGTAAAAGTTGCTAGGCACACCCAAAACAAAAGGCTATTATAATTTAACATGCAAAATACCCTAAAGTTAAATCCAGTGAGCATGGCATTGACAAAAATATACAAATTTGCAATACCTTGGCCTCAATCTCGGTGTATTATAATAGCATGTGGTTTATGTAGATGGAGATAATTCAGGCCTCTACAGAATTTCAAAAGGAATCAGCTTATGATATAAGTTAAACAAGTGAAACATATATGGAGTAGACAAACAGAGTAGATTAAAAAAAACAACTAATGTGATGCATAAAGGAAAGTAGAATTGTCGGTAACTGAAATGTTCAAAATGAAAGGCAATACTGATATCAAAATGTTCAATATATATAAACATATTTGTAATATATCTCGGCTTTCTCAATAATTTAGATTTGGGTTTAAATCTCAGGATTTTTTTTTTTTACAAAATTGTCCTGTTTGAGCAATTACCGAGCAAACAACAAAAAGTATTGAAGGTATTTTCATCAATTTCACATGTCCACAGTTTTACCCATGGCCGGTATCTAACAGTCTGTTAATCCTTCACATTTAATATATTGCAATAAGAATATAAAATACATGAGCATGACACAGATTAAGATTGACTAAAGATGATTGTAGTAAAATCACTAACACAACAAAACCGAATATTCACCACATTACAATCTCGAACCGTGTGACTGAAGTACTTAGTTGTTTTTCTACTCTCATCAACAAGCCACAATATATATATATATATATATATATATAAATATATATATATATATATATATTTGTGGAGAACTACTAAATTTGGAATTAAAATGCAAGCATACAAAGGTTGATCGGTGCTATTTCTCTACCATGCCCTTCCAAGTCTAGGACAAAAACAAAGAGTTAAATGGAGACCAGCATATCCATACCAGTTTGCACCATGCCCTTCCCAGTCTAGGACAATAACAAAAAGTTAAATGGAGGCCGACATATCCATAATAGTCTTGCAAACTGTCTATTGAAGCTACTAATTATCAAAAAGTTAGAAAACAATCAAATTGCTAGAATATAATCAATTAGATTGTATAGTTGACAGATTAATTGCATAATAGTGTAATTGATTGCTTGATTATAGGAGATCATTGTATTAATTATATGAGAATAATTTCCTTGATTCTCACTCATGTATTTCCTTATAAATTGCCTCCGTATGGAGAAGAATAAACAACAAACAAACTCTCAATTTGTTTAGGTTTCTTCTATGTTACTATTTAAAAAATATATATATATTTCTTCATCTACAGTACTTTGCTATAGTGTTCATATATAGTGCTTTGCTACAGTACTCATTTATAGAACTTTGCCACAGTGTCCGTCTTCAGTACTCATCTACAGTATTTTTACTGTTCCGACTGTCGGATTTACTGTTCCGCTACCAAATTCTTTGGGTATTTTCTATTCTTTTGCTTTCACTACTACTATGTCCGGCTCAGGTACATTTCATTCTGCTTTCAGTACTTATACAATTTCTAGTAATAATACTTGGATAATTGATTTTGGTACAACAGATCACATGACTTTTGATTCTCGAAAATTTAGTTATCATAGTTGAACCGAAACATGTAGTGTGTCATATGCTGATGGTACACCCACTCCGGTTAATGGGGCTGGATGTGTATCATTAACACCATATTTACAATTGTCATCTGTTTTATCTAATAACTTACTCTCTATCAGTCATATCACTAAATCTCTTAAATGTACTGTCACATTCTAGCCTACTCATTGTGTGTTTTAGGACATTCACACCAAGGAGACGATTGGAACAAGGGGGGGGGGGGGGGGGGGGGGGGGGGTGGGCTGGGGGTTGTTGTACTACTTTACAACATATAGTACTCCGGGCTCTTCACGCTTATCTAGCCAACCTCATAGAGTAGTACAAGTCAACTCTGATAAGGAAAGTAATATCTATCTCTGACATAGACGCCTAGGACATTGTTCATTTGGATACCTTAAGTTTTTATTTTCATCCTCGTTTATCGGTCAAAATAATTTTCAATGTGAAACATGTGTTTTGTCAAAACATCATCTTACTGTTTTTCCTTCTAGTAATCATAATAGGAGCTCTTTGCCATTTTCTATTATCCATTCTGATGTATGTGTTCCCTCTAATGTTGTGTTTGTATCTGGTGTGTGTTGGTTTGTTACATTTATCGATGACTGTACACGTATGACTTGGATTTTCCTCTTAAAAAATAAAACTGATGTATGTGATGCTTTTCAAAAATTTTATCACATGATCTACACAGTTTCATAAGAAAATTCAGGTTTTACGCTCTGATAATGGTGGTGAATATCTCAATTTCAAAATTTCTTTTTACGAAACGGTTTACTCTACCAAACATCTTGTGCATATATTCCGTAACAAAATGGCACAGCCAAGCATAAAAATCGCCATCTCTTAAAGGTTGCACGATCTTTACTACTCGAAATGCATATGCCTAAATCTTTTTGGGGTTATGTTGTATTATCTGTTGCATACCTCATTAATCGCATGTCGTCTAGTGTTTTGTCTTTTCAAACTCCACTGCAATCCTTGTCTCATTACTGTGATGTTAACTCTGTCTTACATATTCTTCCTCGAGTCTTTGGATGTGTAGTATATGTACATATCCATACTCCTCATCGAGGAAAGTTAGATCTTAAGTGTGTCTTTATAGGGTATTCTAGCTCACAAAAGGGGTACAAGTGTTACCATCCTCTGTCTGGTAGGGTGTTTGTTTCACATGATGTTACATTTTGAGAAAATGAGGCATACTTTACCTCTGAGACTCCTTTTCAAAGGGGGAACTTAAACCATGAAGAGAAGTCTTATACGGTAGACAATGGTATATCTGTTAGTTTGCCCATTAGTTTGCTCGAGTCTCCTATAGACATTATTAGTTTGCCCGTAAGTCTATCTCATGAAGAAGAAAGTCAATCTTCTGAAGAAAAAAATGAGATTCCTGAAAGGACAGAACCAACTTGGAAAGTGTATGAAAGGCGGAATAAAGGGAAAGAGAAACAGAAAGAGTTAGCTTCTATACAGGTGGTGCAACCCCTTACTTCTCCTTCTCCAACGCTAGCTCATCAATCAGACTCTAAGATGGAAAATGCTCCTAAGGTAATTCATGAACTCTCTACTTTATCTATGACTTGTCTAGTGAAAATCACACAGATCTTGACCTCAGTTTACCCACTCGACGGTATCCCAATCGAGAACATAGACCACATGTACGTTTATGTTTCTCCTATGAGCAACCTCCAACAGATAGTAAGACTCTCTACTCCATTACTGATTACACCTCAACTCACAGATTGTCTGAATCCTTTAAGGCATTTGCACATCAATTATCATATGTATCTATTCCTAGTAAATTGCATGATGCATTGACAGACCAGAAATGGGTACAAGCAATGAAAGAAGAGATGCAGACGTTACAAAAAAACTATATGTGGAAGATAGTAGACCTACCTAAAGAAAAGAAGGTTGTTGGTGTCGATGAGTATATACCATTAAGCACAGAGCAGATGGTTCAATTGAAAGGTACAAGGCTAGGTTGGTCGCCAAAGGATATACTCAGACCTATGGGGTTGACTACCAGAAGACGTTTGCTTCAGTAGCTAAGTTAAACATTGTTAGAGTACTTCTATCACTAGCAGTGAACTTGGATTGGCCATTGAAACAGTTCGATGTGAATAATGCTTTTCTACACGGGGAACTTAGTGAATAAGTATATATGAAACTCCCTTCCGGTTTCGAGTCTCAAATTGACAAAGTATGTAAGCTGAAGAAGGCTCTTTACGGACTGAAACAATCACTTATAGCATGGTTCAGACGATTCTGTACATCTATGAGGAGATTCGGATACCATCAGAGTAACTCAGATCACACATTATTCTTCAAATGTAAGGGTGACAAGATCACTATACTGATCGTCTATGTTGACGATATGATTGTTACAGGAAATGATGATCTGGAGATGACTAATCTCCAAAGTCACTTGGTTACAGAGTTTGAAATGAAAGACCTGGGGGTATTAAGGTAATTTCTGGGAATTGAGGTAGCCCGATCAAAACATGGGATTTCCCTCCGTCAGAGAAAGTATGTTCTTGATCTACTTACAGAAACTGGGATGCTTGCTAGCAAACCAGCAGATACTCATATGGATCAAAACCACAAGTTATGTGAATATCTAGATCACCCTAATCAAACCCTATCAAACAAAGAAAGATATCAAAGGCTTGTTGGCAAGCTCATTTACTTATCGCATACTCGTTCTGATATTGCATATGCAGTGAGTGTGGTAAGCCAGTTTATGCACGCTCCCACGGAGAATCACATGGATACAGTCCTTCGGATTTTAAGGTACCTAAAAGGTTCTCCTGGCAGAAGATTAATGTTTTCTAAAAATGGACACCTAGATATCGAGGGATACACGGATGCTGATTGGGCTGAGAATGTTAGTGATCGAAGATCTACTTTTGAGTACTTCACCTTTGTAGGAGATAACCTAGTCACTTAGAGGAGTAAGAAACAGATTGTGGTATCACGAGAATTCCGAGGGATTGCCCAAAGAATTACTGAATTGTTGTGGTTGAGAACTTGTTGGGCGACTTGGGATTTCACCCATAGGGTAGCATGAAGCTATATTGTGATAATAAAGCTTCGGTTCAGATTGCCAATAATCCTGTCCAACATGATCGAACCAAACATGTGGAGATAGATCGATTATTTATTAAAGAGAAGATAGAAGAAAAGATAATTGAGCTTCCGTATGTACCAAGTAATGATCAACTTGCAGATATCCTCACAAATGCTATTAATGGAAGGAACTTTCATGACTCAATCAACAAGTTGGGCATGAGTGACATCTGCACCAACTTAAGGGGGGTGTTAGAATATAATCAATCAGACTGTATAATTAACTGATTGATTGCCTAATTAGTGTATTTGATTGCTTGATTAGTGTAGTTGACAATTAGATTGATTGTAGGAGATCATTGTATTAATTATAGGCGAATCATTTCCTTGATTCTCATTCATGTATTTCCCTATAAATTGTCTCCATATGTAGAAGAATAAACAACAAACAAACTCTCAATTTGTTCACAAATACCATTCAATTTGTAAATAATATGGTATATCGATCATACCTACAAGTCAATGATCATACTTGAGGAACACTATGAAAAGGATGAAGTGCTTACTGCTTACAATTCGATGCACAAGCAAAGAGCTTGCAAAGCCATGCCATCCAACCACCACTCGCATCTAAGTTGCGTAACTTGATATAGACCTAACCAAATGGACCACAACTCGAAAATAAGAACCTTTGGGCATGTGGATACAGTGATATACCGAGCAAGGCCTCTCACCAACACCACTTTATGTGATAACTCCGAAACAATGCTAGAAACATTTACGTCGTGATACAAGGACCGACGATTGCAACCATGCTTACTCTTCTGATGTCCACAAAACCCGAGTTCGATTGATCATTTTTTGTTTTTTGTTTTCAAATTCTAAGGCCCCGTCCTGTAGCTGTTTTTCAGTCCGTTTTCGTTTTTATTTTTTAAAAACGATTTCAAAAACGATTTCAAAAACACGTTCGTTAACCGTTTTTCATTTTATTTAAAAAAAAACATAAAAAAAATTAAAACAATAACAGTGATAAAATTGAAATTTTTGAAAAACAAATAAAAGTTGTTTTTCATGTTTTTATTTTGTTTTTCACTTTATTTTTCTTCTTGCCTACTCTTTCTTTCGTGAATCCTCTTATTTCCTAGATGTTCTTCGTCTGTCATCGTCGATCTCTTCTTCATCGTCGCCGTCGATCTCTTCTTCTTCTTCCGATCCGCTCCTTCGTCGATCTCTTCCCTGTCCTCGCCGTCGATCTCTCTCTGTCTTCACCGTCAATCTCTTCTTTCTCAGATCTTCTTCGTCCTTTCTCATCGTTCACCGTCGATCTCTTCTCTCTGTCTTCGCCGTCAATCTCTTCTTTCTCAGATCTTCTTTGACCTTCGTCATCGTTTGCCGCCGATCTCTTCTTCGATCCGCTTCTTCGCTGTCAATCTCTTCTGTCTTTGCCGTCGATCGCTTCCTCTTATTTGCCTTCGATCGCTTCTCTGTCTTCACCGTTGATCACTTCTTCTTTCCGATCTACTTAAGAGAGAAAATTCTAGATTTATTCATTAATAAAAATCTGGTATTTTGTTGATAAAAACATGAATTATAAAAAAAAAAATTATAAAATGATAAAATGATGAATTTAAAAAAAAAACTGGTATTTTGTTGGTATTTAGAAATTTCCAGATTTATTCAGAGTCTCACATTTTTCATATTCTTTTCACCATTATAAAACCACCAAATCGTTACACACCAACCCCCAGTTGCATCAATGCATATAACTGAAACAATACCCAATATGACACATACCGATCAATGAAACAGAAATTGGTGGCGGCGAAGGAGGATGAGGAAGAGGAGAACAGCAGAGGAGTTGATGATCAGATACAGGGACAACAATCATGAGTCTTCAGATCAAACTCATTGATTTTAATTATTATTTTTTCTTGAGGTTTGAAGAAATTTGGCATTAGGGAATTTTGTATGTACAAATAGTATATTTCGAAAAACTGAAATGGATTGTGTAATTTACAGATGAAAATTATTTTGGTTAACTAATCGCAAAAATTTTCGTCAATCTACTAGACGCGTTTTCAGATTTCGAAAATGAAACAAAAAACATTGTTTTCATTTTTATTTTTATTTTAAAAAAACAAACACCGAAAAACGATTACAGGACGGGCCCTAAAAGGCTCCGCATTTGTCAGGGGTGATTTTAAAAGTATTAATTGCTGTATAAAAAGTATTTAAAGTATTTAAATATTATAATTTGCGCAAAGGAGAAGATACCAACACTCTTCCCATATGAGTTTCGAAGATAAACCTCTGCTGCCATTACCATAAAACAATAAGGCATTATGTCACAAGAGCACGTAAGCAATCATCAAATTCAGTCAAAACATTAACTTCCAGTAGGATAGAAGATTAACATCATGAAAATGCTCATCCGGTCATTTTATAACCATGAGAAATTTTTAGTGAAACCAAAAGCTCCTAGTCCAGTAAAACAGGTCATTGGCAAAAGGACGTCTGGATTGCAATACCTTCTCATCAAATCACTGTGTATTATAGCATGTGGTATATACTGACGGAGATAATTCATGCCTTCACAAAAATTCAGAAGCCATCAAGGACGTCATTTGAGTCCGTGTGCAATTTCCGGTTGTTCGTGAACAGATCATAGATATCTCAAGAATGTGTACCACTTGATTTGAAACCAAAGCCAACAATCATGTGATTATGTGAATTTCTCATCTACACTTGGCAAGTAAAGTAACACTTAAATGCATCAAAACCTTATAATATATTAGTATATTACAACTCCGAAATAAACACGAACAGAAAACAAGTTTCTTCAAAAAAGGAAAAGATGAAGAAACATTGCATTCTAGCATGTGTGTCAATGATTCTACAATGTACCTGCGATTCCTAAACTACCACCATCTCCAACTCTTGCTTTAAGGAAAAAAATTGTTGATGAAGTTGCAACTACTAGATGATTAGATTCAACACAAGCCAAAGGTTACCCAAACAGGTTTATAAAGCATAAACCACTAAAACTAGTTATGTAGTTGGCATCATGTCCATATATAATTATATATATCCCAACCCCAGTTTTTGTACCAAGTCAGTGTGAGTAGTATTCTTCCTAGTAATTAACGGAGACCGATAAGTACATGATGCGAGGGGAATACACATAACACAATCACATATCAAATCCATATTCATATTCAATTCATTTTATAAGGTTAGTAAAACCTAATCTTTTGTCGGCAATCATGCAAAAACCTAATTTACATAATTTGAGTATATTACACAAGTCATCAATAATAATAATCGTGAGTCATTAAAAGATCAATAAAACAAATATGCACAGGGAATTAGTTTCTTTCAAAACATAGTGTAAATCGTGGTTTTTGGTCACCACCAAACTAATGAGCAAGTTTTTCTTGCAAATCAACAATTTGGGTCTCTGTTTGAATTATTTTTCACAATTAAATGCCAAGGATATTCTCTTTGAAAATCTTTCAAGGTCCAATACTGCATCTCATAGGCAATAACAGTTCATATAGTACCTGTTTAACAATTCCAACTAAAGGAAGTAATATGAAAGAACTCACATCTTCACTGGTTAAGGGTAATAATATATACTTTTGAGGAGAGAGACGGTTGGGAACCTTCCTAAGCCCTCTTGTCTGCAACCTGTACTGCAGCTTCTGCTCTATGAGATGGTCCCCTTGGATTATCAGAAACCAAAAACAAACACACAGTCACATACCAGATTCCAAAACAACAATGCATACTGGATTAATTCATGATATATATTAAAGTTCCATACAAAAGTCATGGAATCAACACGCAAGAGTTCAATGTTAAGCAGCAAAGAAATCAGTTGCCTAGTATATATACCAACCGTAAAAGTTTTTCTTAAAATTACCTTATAAACTCTCATAAACTATTAGAGCAAAGGAGAAGACATCAACATTCTTCCCATATGATTCTCGACGATAAACGTTAGGAGCCATATAACGATCTGTCATATCACAAAAGCATCTAAACAAACATTCAAATTAAGAAAATGCATAAATTTCCATTAGGATAGAAGATTTACATGAACCCGACCCTCCAGTCATTTTGTAACTATAAGAACATTTTTCTTGTGCAATTCTTAATCCAAAGTCTGTAATCTTGGGGTGCACAGCTTCATGCTGTAACACATTACTGTGACTCCCATAAAGGAAATATTTGTGCAAAAAATTTAGTGATGTAAAAGTTGCTAGGTGCACCTAAAACAAAAGACTATCATAATTTATTTAACATGCAAAGTACCCTAAAGTAAATCCAGTGAACAAAAGGCATTGGTAATATACAAATTGCAATACCTTGGCTTCAAATCTTGGTGTATCAGAATTTCAGAAGGAAGGAATTTATGATACAAGTTTAACAACAAGTGAAAGATATATGGATTAGACAAACTAGGTACAATTGTCAGCGACTGAAATATTCAAAATGAAAGGCAGTACTAATGACAAGATTAAAAGAAATGCCAGAAAAATCCAGGCTAACATCATGAATCTAAATCTTAATTTCAACAACTTTAAGAAACCATAATGATTAGACAAATTAAAAAGCAATGTTAAGGATGTTAACTAATCTAGAAGTTTCTATTTTCCATTTCAACGAATGGTAATGCAACAAAGAGTGATGTTGATGAACAAGCACAAAAACAATTATGAAATACATAAATTCATGATTCTTATAAATCCAAGAGAATGTGAATCCAATAATTAAAAGCAAATGCCCATACAATGATCTTATCACCCATGATTCTCCACAATCCAAATTATAGTTGTGCGTTTTATGAGAAGAACATAATGACTCGAGCACAAATATCTACAAACAAATTCCTAACACATCATTTTCATATTAGATCGCCCATGATCCATGCACACATGTATCACAAGTCAAGATGAGATCATTTATATTTAATGGAAAGGAAAAGTTCATCAATAATCTTACCTAAGCTGAAGTTGAATGGCCTAACTATAAAATTCAAGCACAAAAGTGTATTTTCCCATAGTTTGTACCTTGCAACTGCAGTGGGTGGATTGAGTCGTCCTTTCTTTTTCAAAATGTCATGCAAACTTCACTAACACATTCACATAGAGGAAAGATCAGCAGGAGGAGAAAAATATTTAAAAACTCATATTTAAGAAGTAAAAGCTAACACATTGCGACAATACTCTGTTAAGAAGATCAAACGATCAGAGTGCTTAAGAACACTAAGGAACTGCACTATATTTGGGTGTCACAGCTTTTGCCACAAACCCACATCCTTCATAAAATGTAAACCTGTAAAACAGTCAATCATGCAGCACACAAGGCTAACATTTCTAGTATTCTCAGAGTAGGTGGCCAAAAATAGATATCACTGTTCCTATTAGAGGCATCCACATCAATTTCACACGTCTACAGTCTTACCCATGGCTGATATCTAACAGTTTGATAATCCTTCACATTTAACATATTACAATAAGAATCTAAAATGCATGAGAATGGCACAGTTCTAAATTGTCTAAAGATGATTGAAGTACAATCACTAGCACAAGAAAACCGAATATTTACCAAATTACAATCTCGAACCGTGTGACTGTGAAGTACTACTAATGAAGTACTTAGTTGTCTTTCTACTCCCAGTCTCCGAGCAACAAGCCACGATAATTTTTTTTATGGAGCACAACTAAGTTTCATAGCAAGGAGTCTGTGGTTCAAGCCCCACCTGTATCATTCAAAATGAAAAAAAGGATTCAATTATGAATTGAGCAAATTAGACTCCTGACTATTGCAAAATAATTATTGCTCCCCTGATTTTTCACACAAACTGACCAAAAGAACCACAAACATGCTTATCTATATTTAGTGCATTGAACATATAAATTTCATACCCATTGTTTCTGCGCTTAAACGAACAAAAATGACCTTCTACAAAACATAAGAAATTACTTCTCCGATAAGTATTACTTCATCCATGCCCACTTCAGAGTAATCAATTTCATAGCAAATAGCTTGTATCAAGCAAATGAAAAAAAAAAGGATTCAAATAACAGAATTATGAGTAGAGAAAATTTGAATTAAGAACTTTGCAAACAAAATGGCTCTCTTATTTCAAACACGTGGACCAAACCAAAAGAACCACACAAAGATGATTCTCTATCTTCAGAACACTGAACATTTAGAATTCAGAGCTACAGTTTGTGTGCCTACACGGAGGAGAACCCAAAAATTAACTTGCGCTTCTACATATTTAAGTATTAAAAACATAAACAAAACAAAAAAAAACAAAAAAAAATTCCTTCAATGTTGAACAGTGGAACTGGAAGGTGTTGACAGAGTTAACAAAACTATTCACTGATGAAAGCAATCTAACAAGTTATTCCTGGTAAGAACAAATGCCAAACTATAAAAATCATGTAAGTAACAGAAGCTGCGAGCATGTGAACATCTGACTGTGGCTGAAAAGTTAATACATCATTGTAAGCCCTCCATATATTATATTCTACAAACCACAAAAATGCTTATCTATCTGTAGTGCATTGAATGTATAAATTTCAGAGCTAGAGTTTCTGTGCCTACACGGAAAATCCAAAAATGAACTTGTTCTTCTACTTTAACATTTTACGTTTAAAAGCGCAAATAAAAAATAAAAGAACTTCCAGCAACGTGGATCAGTGGAAGTGGAGGTAGGGTTAACAGAACTACTCAAGTGACCAATGTAAAGTAACACCTGAATGCATCAAAACCATATACTGCACTCCAAAATCAACACGAACAGAAAACAAGTTTCTTCAAGAAAGGAAAAAATGAAGAAACAATGCAGGCTAGTTTGTGTGTGCAATGATTTTATCATGTACCTGCCATGTCCGAACCACCACCATCTCCAACTCTGGATTTTGTTGAGACGTGCTCAAGCTCAAATTTCAAATCCAAAGATCCAAGGAAACAAATGAAGTCGCAAATATTAGATGACCGAAGAGCTTCAATCCTCAAGACCCGAAAATATGAATTTAATACCCTATTTTTGGTGCTAACTGACGTTAACATATTTTTATTCAAAATAATAAACTTTGATAAACAAAATATTTAACACAATTAATTGAATTTGTAGAAGAAAGTAAGAATTATATTTATTACTCAAAGTCTTCACACCAATGTATGAAAGAGATGGGGCTGGCCCAAGGCAACTACGACTAGGTAGAAAAAACAGGTTTATAAAGCATAAACCACTACAACTAGTTATGTAGGTGATATCATGTCCACAAATAAATCCCACCCTCCAGTTTTTGTACCAAGTCTGTGTGAGTAGTCTTCTTCCTAGTAAAGGAGAATGATAATTACATGATCCAAGGGGAAAACATATAATACAATCACTTATCAAATCTATATTCATATTCAATTCATTTTATAAGATAGCACAACAGCAGGTTCCCGTGGATTTCTCCTTTTGCAAACTCTCTTGGATAATCTCTAGCTGGTAGATTATCTCTTCAAACGATGGTCGACAATCTGGATTCTTGTGCCAGCAATCCCGCAGAAGCCTAATTTACAGAATTTGGGTATATTACACAAGTCATCAATAATAATAATAATCCAGAATCATTTAAATATAGTAAAACCATTTTTTGTTGAGAATTAGTTTCTTTAAAAACATAGTGAAAGTAGTGGTTTCTAGTCAACACCAAAGTGCTATGAGCTAGCAAGTTTTTCTAGGAAATCAATGATTTGGGTCACCTCTTGAATCCTTTTTCACAATTCAATTCCAAGGATTTTCTCTTTGCAAATCTTTCAAGGTCCAATACTGCATACAGTTTATATGGTACTTGTCTGAAAGAAC
Source organism: Dipteronia dyeriana (assembly GCA_032871835.1). NCBI lineage: Eukaryota > Viridiplantae > Streptophyta > Magnoliopsida > Sapindales > Sapindaceae > Dipteronia > Dipteronia dyeriana. Next base: position 100,253,195 of record CM065299.1, read on the forward strand.
TCACATCTTGACTGGTTCAGGGTATACTTGTGAGGAGAGAGACGGTCGGGAATCTTCATAAGCCCTCTTGTCTGCAACCTGTACTGCAGCTTCTGCTCTATGAGATGGTCCACCTTGGAACATCTGAAAGCAAAACCATACACAGAGTTGCATATCAGATACCAAAACAACGACCCGTACTGAATTTATTCATGATATATTATAGTTCCATATACAAGTAATGGAATCAACACGCGTGAGTTTAATCTTAAACAACAAAGAAATCAGTTCCAAAGTATATATACAAACGGTAAAAGTTTTTCGTAAAATTACCTCATAAACTATTAGAGCAAAAGAGAAGACATCAACACTCTTCCCATATGATTCTCGACGATAAACCTCAGGAGCCATATAACGATCTAGCATGATACAAGAGCATCTAAGCAAACATTCAAATTAAGAAAATGCATAAACTTCCATCAGGATAGAAGATTTACATGAACCCGTTCCTCCAGTCATTTTGTAACCATACGAATCTTTTTCTTGTGCAATTTTGCTTAAGCCAAAGTCTGTAACCTTGAGGTGCCCAGCTTCATCCTGTAATACATTACTACGACACCCATAAAGGAAACATATGTTAAAAAACAAATTAGTGAATTTAAAAGTTGCTAGGTACCCAAACAAACTGCTATTATACTTTAACATTCAAAATACCCTAAAGATGAATCCAGTGAACATGGCATTGAAAAAATATACGAATTGCAATACCTTGGCGTCAAATCTCGATGGATTATAGCATGTGGTTTATGCTGATGGAGATAATTCATGCCTCTACAGAATTTCAGAAGGAATTAGCTCATGATATAAGTTTAACAGCAAGAGAAAACATATATGGATTAGACAAACAAAGTCGAGTAAAAGAAAAAAAAAAAAAAAACTAATGTGATGCATAACAAGAAGTCAAGTAGAATTATCAGTAACTGAAAATTTCAAAATGTAAGGAAGTACTAATGGCAAGATTAAAAACATGTAAGAATAACCCAAGCTAACATTATGAATCCAAGTCTTGATTTTGACAACTTTACGAAACCATAATGAGGAAAAATAATGGCAATGCAACAAAGAGTGATGTTGATGAACAAACACAAAAACAATTATGAAATACATAAATCCAGGAGGATGTGAGAATCCAAGAAATAAAAGCAAAAGCCTCTTCAATGATCTTATCACCCATGACTCTCCAAAATCCAAATTATAGACCTTGTCTTGTGAGTTTTTAGCAAGTTTTCTTGGAAGAACATGATGATGCAGCACAGGACTCAAGCACAAACATCTACAGTCAAATTCCTTACACAGATTTCATATTAGATCATTCATGATTCATGAGATCATTTATGCAAAATGTATATAAGCTGTATATTTAATGGAAAGGAAAAGTTCATCAATGATCTTACATTCTTATCTATAAGTTGTAAGCTAAAGTTAAAAAGCCTAGCTATAAACTTAAAGCACAGAAGTGTATTTCCCCAGTATATGTACCTTGCAATATCCAAAGCATAAGCAACTGCTGTTGGTGGATCGAATCTCCCTTTCTTTTTCAAAATGTCATGCAAACTTCCCTAACTCATTCACATGAAGGAAAGATCAGCAAGTGGAGAAACAAAATTATTAAAATTCATATTTAAGAAGAAAAAGCTCACATTGCGAAGATACTCTGTTAAGAAGATCAAGCGATCAGAGTGCTTAAGAACACCAAGGAACTGCACTATATTCGGGTGGCGAAGCTTTTGCCACAAACCCAATTCCTTCATAAATGTATTCCTGTTAACCGGTCAATCATGCAGCATATAAAGCTAACATTACTAGTATTCTCAAAGTAGGTGGCCGAAATTCAAATCTCACATTCTCACTGATCCTATTAGAAGTATTCACATCAATTTCACATGTCCAAAGTTTTACCAATGGCTTATATCTAATAGACTGATTATTCTTCATACTTAAAGTATTACAATAAGAAACTGAGACCCATGTGAATGAGACAGCTCAATTTTTTAATTGATTGTAAAACTTACAGAATAATAGCGAAACTATTTCAAAAATGCTTTTCAATATATATCATGTTAAAAAGAACAATCATGATTAACACCAGAAAAGCAGACTGAAAGAAAGAGGGGGAAGGATAACTTAGTTCACATTTTATTATAATGAAACTCACCTCACCCTTGGATTTGATGCTATGGAGGACCTAATGGTTTTTGCTGCAACTTCTGTACCACGCCACTTGACTAGATAAACTTCACCATATGCTCCCTGCAATGTTTCATAGTTTAAATAGAGACAAAGTATAACCAAAAAGATATAAAAAAATTAAGAGAATTCCAGTTGTTCAGATGTGGCAGTGTGCATTTAAGGTGCCCTCAATTGATATATATGCTTGACAAAGCTACATAAGAAATTACTTCTCCGACAAGTATTGCTTCATCCATGTCCACTTCAGAGTAATCAATTTCATAGCAAGGAGCCTGTGAGTCAAGCCCCACCTGTATCAAGCAAATAGAAAAAAGTATTCAGTTACAGAATTATGAATAGAGCAAATTGACTAAAGACCGATGCAAAATAAATGGTTCTCCTCTGATTTCTAACACATATTGAACAAAAGAACCACTAGGATGCATATCTATCTTCAGTACATTTAACATTCAAAGTTCAGAGATAGAGTTTGTGTGCCTACACGGAGGAACCTGAAAATGAACTTGTTCTACATATTTAGGTATTAAGAACATACATAAATAAAGAAAATAAAAAAATTCCTTCAATGAAGAACAGTGGAAGTGGATCTTGTTGGCAGGGTTAACAAAACCATTCATTGATGAAAGGCATCTAACAAGTTATTTCAGTTAAAGAACAAATGCCAAACTATAAAAGTAAATCACATAAGTACTAGAATAATTGCTTCCTTAGTTTAGCATTAATAATGTAAATAACTGCAAAATCTTATATAAATTGATGAATTACCGGATCTATTCCACCTTGAGCTTCCAGTATCTTGCAAATCTCCACATGACCGAAACTGCGAGCATCTGACAGTGGCTGAAAAGTTAAACCCATCAATGTAAGCCCTCTATATATTATATTCTATAAAGCATCCCGAGCCCATCACATTCATTTACATCTTCAAATATAACTCGAGGGTTTGCGAAGGCAATATATGATGAAAAAGAGAAAACATAACTAAGCGGACAAAATACATAACACACACATGCAAACACATAGCAATCACAAAGATAATTCTAGTAAAGTCTCAAACATCAGAGAAAAAGAGCAATATTTATTAGAACATACAGTGCGACCCCAGCGATCTAAGGAATTGACATCAGCTCCTTTCTCGAGAAGTAAAAGAACAATTTCAGCACGTCCTTCACTTGATGCTAAATGAAGAGCTGTTCTCTTGTCATAGTCAGCTAGATTGGGTTCCACACCTTTCTCTAATTCTTGTAAAACCCCATCTCTATCTCCCTTGCTTGAACAGTAAAGCAGCGAATATGGACTTTCTGAGTCCATCATTTGCTGCTGCATCCTCTGTTCACAATCAAAACACACAAAAAAAACATAGATAATTCTATACATAAACGAATTTAATTTAATTAATCCACTATAATCTCACTTGAGCAGATATTTAAGTTTTACTTCGATCATTTTTACATTATTACAACTGAAAATATCTAACTGTCATTATTTTGCTTCTTGAGAACAACAGAATACTGAAACTTTACCTTTGAAGGCGATGATGCTGGTTTGCAATCTTCCATTGTCAAAGAACGGAAATCAATACGATCTTGAATTGAAAAGACCACACGCGGAGTTGTTGAGGTAGTAAATTAAAGGCATAACAGCTTATAATCGAAGCAGTGACAGTAAATAATGTCGAATAATCCAAATGTGTCTTCATCATCTGCGGAGACAACTAGGTTATTGTTTGTCTGAAATTTAAACAAATATTGAAATAAATAATGCCTCGTTGATTTCTTCGCCCAAAATGATTGAAGTTAGGGTTAGATTTCATACCTGTTTGGCTGGTGACGGAACAAAGAAGAAATAAAAATCGAATTTTCCTCTGATTTCTCTCCGTTAATGATATTTTAGAGGGACTTCTTTAACTTTGTTTTGGCGGAGAGAGTATAAATACTGTACGACTAACAACGCGGGAGATAGCGATCACTGGCGTCAAAACGACGCTGTTTTTGGTGTTTTTCCAGGGAAGTGACGTTATATTATAACGGTCTAATAATGAACGGCCAGGATACAGATAGTGTACATGTGTTGAATCTGGACCGTTAAGTTGGGGACGAATCAACGTTTAATAAAAGGGGTGCGCAGTGCGCCACAGTGCACTAGCTATAGTTGCAGGGGTGCGTACTTCACACACCTCCCCGCGCGTATCCATTATTCAATTCAATCTAAAATAAAAGGAAAAATAAAATTTTGCGAAAATTTTCAAAATTCAAAAACCCTGACGTCCAAAAAGCCCTCCAAAAACCAGAAATCTACCTGATTTTGTTACTCCTTAGTCCTTAGTATATTTGAATACATGGCTTTGAACGACCCAGCGAAAACCCTAGAGACCCGCGTCGAAATTCGAAGCTCCGAATGCGGATCTGGAGAACCCGAATGCGAAGAGGAAGAACTGGAGAAACTAGAGTCAGATGTGAAGCAAATGGCGCAGAGGATTCTGGAGTACAGAGCGACACTTCCAGATCAGCTGAAGAACACGTTCGCTTCGATTCTTTCAGCTCAAAGACCCGCTTTGCCCGGAATTGAACCCCAGTCGGAACCTGGACCGTCCGGAGATCATAACCCAGGTTCGTTCCTTTCTAGGGCTTTGATTTATTGTGTTCGTTTAAGCTATTTTAACTCAGTAGCTAATTTTACTCTTCAAATTGAATTGGGCACTGTATTGTTGCTTATTTTTTAAATTCATTTGGTTTGTGGAGGTCAGTTGTCTAAAAGGGTGTTTTGGGTCTCATCAGATTTCTGTATTTATTTTTTTGTCCAATGAACATGCACACCCCACACAAAAGAACATAGAGCGTGGTAGATTAGAAGCCTTTGGTGTTGATTAAATGTGTAATTAACTGCTTGTTTTTTCATGCTTGAAATTGGAAGTGAATGATGGGTTGCTTTGTCGTAATTAGCTTTGTCGTAATTAGTCACCAAAAATGGAATCATGGTCTTGTTTGTGAAGCAAATTGAAACTATAGGTTAATTGGTTAAATGATAATGGGTATTGATGACTCCTGATGTTTCGGGGAAAATGGTACATATTCTGCTTAGAGCTTTCAAATGTGGATATGTGAATAGTGATGGAAATGGAAATTTTTGTGCTCATTAGTTAAGTGTCTACTGACAACAGAGTGATGTAGGAAAGGAAAGGTCTGTGGAGGGTTTAAAGATGGAAGACCAATTTTTTAGGTTCATTGACTTTCCAGGGGGATTTATATAAAACTTACTTTTAACGCCATTAGCTTCAGCTTGATAGAAATTATCAAGTCTGAGGATAATAATATTATTAGGATGGTTAATCAGATTAGTTGCTGTGGTGGACGTAGTACTTATGACTTGCAGAGCTTAATGCCACTTTGTGAAAGCAGCACTTGCTAGACTTAAGATAATCCTGTATTTCATACTAATTGAAATTTTTTCTCCATTTCACGATAGCAAAAGTAATAATAACGAAAATATTCTCTGCTTTCCTGCTTTTTGCTATAAGCAAAACCATTCCTCATCTTTAGTGTGCTTTTTTGCCTTGAAAGTGGTGGTGTTACCAAATGACATTATGGCATTGCTTGCTTTGCATTAATAGAAAACGAAAATAAGGCCAACCGATGTTAGCTTCAGTAGGTTCTCTTTTAGTTCAAAGTTAGCTATTTCATTTTGTGATTAAAGGCAGTAATCATATCAGTATTATGCAGATTCAGGAGGACATGTTGAATCAAAGGGAACAACACTAGTTGGTGAGGAGCAGAGGACCGCTGATAAAATACGTTTGCTTAAAGATAAAATTTCCAGTAACGTCTCTGCAACGCCTATTGTTCTCAAGAGGATGAAAGAGTGTATTTCCAAAATTGACAAACTAGATTCTTACAATGGAATCATACATCCAGCGTTTAAAAAGAAGAAGCCCAGCTGACCAGACTTGCCTCAACTTGTTAAACTTTTATTAGTTGGTGTTAGCTCAGAAGAATGACAAGGGTACTCACATCAAATGGCCATATCTTTGATTTGTGCGATGGACCAGAGCAATCGGGTTTATGAAGTGAGAGATCTGCTGCTGACAATATATGCTCGTTGATATTGGGTTTGGGAGTTTCTCTGGGACTGTAATTATCAAAAGCGCTTTGATGTGTACCATAATGTGTTCATAATATGCTAAAAGCATATCTAACATCGATTTATGCATTAATTCTTATGAAAAGTAAGATGCCACCCACATAGAATGCGCTTATTTTCACTTATTTACCATATTGTGTTTTCTTTGCTTCTCAGTTATGCTATGATGTCATGTTTCAAGATTTTGTAACTGTTTTGTAAACAATCAGATTGAAACCTCTATACTTTTTTGATACTAGAACTTAATACTTTCTTATTTAGTTTTTCTCATTGCCTAAGCCATAGCATGCAGATACTGATACATATTTGCAGGCGTTGTTTCACTGAACCTTCAATTCAGGAATACATTAACAAATAACACCCAAGTCTTATATCAACTTCTATAGTTCTATCGGTTAAGAATGTAACAACTCCATTTTCAAGGGACATACAGATGCAATGACTTCATTTTCAAGGGACATACAGATGTGCCCGGAGTTCATATGGTTAAACATTTACAGCTAATAACATCATCACTACTATTCAATTTAGGAATAGAGGAACTCACCATTACACCTCCAACATTCCCTGCATTGCCAACATCGAATACAACCGTGCTACATCCCTTCCCTATAACGAAAATGCTCTTTCCAATGGCAACAAGCTGGCAAGGCGGTCTGGTAAGTAGGGAAGACAACCTCCCAACTGGTGCCCACTCCCTTCTCTCCTTTTCCCACGTCATTAACCTTGTTCCTGAACTCTGATCCAACACGTAAAGGGTTCCATCAACAACAACTGCAGGACCCCGCCATCCTGATGCCATATCAGCATCAGCATGCTGCCAAGTGCCACTTGATGGTTCATAAACTACCGCGTAGACATGAGAAGTCACAGCAGATGTGCAACATCGAATATAAATTTTCCCATCCATGACAAAGGAATCTTCAATTTCAGGAACATTATTGGAGTCTGTGTGCAATTTCCAGTTGTTCGTGGAAAGATCATAAACATCCCAAGAATGTGTATCACTTGAGTTTAAACCTAATCCACCAATCGCGTAAATTTTCTCATCTACAACTTGGCATGCAAAATAACACCTGAATGCATCAAAGATGTGTAAGACAACTCCAGAATCAACAGAAAAACAAGTATTGAGAAATGAAAATATGAAGAAGCAATGCAGCCTATTAGGGGCGGGTGTGTGTGTGAATATGCAGCCTAGCCACTAAGAATTGTTTACTTGGTCAAGTGGTCAATCAGCAACATGTAGGTTGCATAAATAAAAGAAACATCAATTCCTTAAAATTACATAATTTTTATTATGTTTGTTTTTACAAGACCTTAAAATAGAGTAACTTGACAGAGAACATATCTTATCTTTTAGCAGGTTAAGTTCAACAATTGAAAGAAAAAAAAAATTAGCAGTGTGACATGTACCGCACTACCGTTAACTTTGGGAAAAGAATACAAGTATATTACCTTGCAGTTGACAAAGGAGCAGCGTCCATCCATTTGTTCATGGAAGCATCATAGCAATAGACCTCCCTAGTGGCATCTTCAGACCAACCACAACCACCCAACAAGTATACATTCTTTCCCAACACTTCAAAACCCATCCCTTTTCTCCTCAAGGCATGAGGTGGAATCTCCAGAATGCGCTTCCAACACCTTACCGAAGCATTGGGATCCAATACGTAACAACACACCCGCTCAAGCTTGTTGTCTCTACACAAAGCAAAAATCCAAGTCTCATCCAAATTATGCTTTCTACGATAAGCACACCACTCTTCACCGCACACTAAATCTCTCCATCTCCTCGAAACACACTTTAGTGCCATATGGTACTTTCGAGGAACTCTCGCCAGGCAGAAAAGTGCAATATCATCCGGAATCCCACGTATCAATGAAACTTGAGTTTGTTCTATTCGACTAGTACCCTCGGATCCACTTGCAAGATGATCCATTGCAATATACCGCAACCAAACCACTTCCTAAATTTAAACAAAAATTAAAGTCAATCGAATCTGCAACTGAAACAAAAACTACGAGCTTAGTAATAAGATTGCATGATCTCAATCTACATTCAATGAGTATCAAGAAATGTAAGATTTTACATAATCAATGCAGATCAATTCAATGCTTATCAAGAATCAGGAGCTATGATAAATAAGGTAAACTTGATTTTGCATCTTTTAGTTCAAAAACTGAACTAATTCTTCTGCAAAACTCACTCTACGATTGAAAATTAACATAATTCTGGGAGCTAATTCTCAGATCTATTAAATACTGACCTAACTCTTGAATCCTTGAATGCTTTTTTGTTAGATTCACGATAATAAAAATAAAAACTAAAAAGGTCACTCAATAACACATGAATTCAACGGAAACGTGAATCGTGATGGAACATGAAATGTAAAAGAGGAAAAGACTGACCTGTGCTGTGATGTTGTATGTCAGATACTCAGGGATGCTGTCGCGAGTCAAGGGAAACGATGCGAGTAGATCATCTGAGGGTGAAGATATGAGAATTGATAAAGATGTTATTTGGGGAGACTTTTTTATAATTAATCGTTCTTTTGGGGTTATAATTTAAATTTTAGAAAAAGGAACTGTCTGTGCTAGCGAATAGCGATAACGCACCAGCGTCGGCGTGAGAATTATCAATTGTTACAAGCTGAACAGAAGTGAAATCCGTTTGGGCCGTAGTTAAAAAGAGAAAATGTATTATATTGAAAGGACGAGTTTGGGGAACGTGTCAACAATACGAATCCTATCAGATGAATACGAGTTTTGATTTATCCATTTGTATTTATATCTCTATAGTGATAGGATGTGTTTTTTATTTATCCTACTCCACAAACCGATAAATAGACTATAACATGTCATGCAGTTGAAGAAAACAAACGAATAGGTGTCTAGACGAAGCCGGGATCCTCCATACAAAAAACATGTATTATATGGTAGGAAGGAGTAATTGATTATATCATTTTGGAAATAATTGTATATACTGTATATGTAAAAATGTAAAATAATGAAACTTCATCTTTTATTAATTTTACACATTAGAAAAAAACTTTTATTATTTTTATTATTTTTGAACTAAATTATCTAAAATATGAGTAGAAAAACCCCGATCTCAATGTCATTAATATTAGTATAAAAACCCAGCCCTTTGACTCCCAAGTTGTTGTCGTCATGGCCTCATGGGTAAACAACTTGGAGTTGGAGTCGCAGAAAATCAGCTACTTTCTTGTACAAAATTGTTTACAGCGATTTCAATTATCTATTTATAAACTTGAACTCTTGAAATACTTGGGGACATGGCTGGCCGCTGTGCTGACTCAAAAATTACAGCAGCAACGTTGTTTTCTCCCACAGAGACCGCAGTGAAATAGGCAAATCTAGCTATGATTGTTACTGTTCTTGTTCAGTTACTTTGTTTCGGGCTTATAGCCCTCACCAACAAAAGAAAAAAAAAAGGCAAATCTTGAATATCCAAATGCAATAAGGGGAAATTGTACAAATATCTTCAGAAATTTGATAAAATTGTACGGATATGGTAGTTTTGATCTCAAATAGATATGAAGATGGAAGGTAATTAACTTACTTAATTCTTAGAGTAAGGAATGTTTCACTCTTTTTCTTTTTGATGCTTTCTGACCGTTTTCATTATCTCATATTCATCTTCTTTGTTTATTTTTACATTTTTAAATTTTTGAAACAATAGCTTAAAAGAAACACTTGGTAATAGAATAGCTTAAAAGAAACACTTGATAATAGAGTAATTAACATTTGAAAAATGTAAAACAAACCTCTTACCATTAAACGGATCCGTTAGTAATTGTCAAATATATAAAAAGCTTAAAAGACTATATTTCTATTTTAAATACACTAAAAAAATTAAAAATAAGATAAAAAATATTAAAAATCTTTTAGAAAACATGAATGCATCTTAAATCTAAAACCTTGAAAAAAAATTCATAACAAAAAAATAGTTTATACAATCCCCATAATTTTAAATAAATTTAAAACATTTTTTTTCCAAAGATGGGTTTTTTTTTCAAAAAGGTTTCAAATTTAAGATACATTAATGTTTTATAAAATATTTTTTAAATATTTTTTATCTTTTTTTTTAATTTATTTAAAATATTCCTTAAAAAAAGTTTATTTAAAATAAAAATATAAATAAAAAGTATTTTCAACTTTTTAACAATTTTGACCATTGGATTCATCTAACAATAAGAGATGTTTGAATAACAATTTTCAAATGTCGAGAGAAGTTTGTATGTATATGGCTAATTTTCATATAGATGCAATTTTATCACACCTCGAGAGATGTTTATAAAATTCCTCTGTGCAATAAAGACATCAATAAACAAAGTAATGCCAAAATTATTGGCACAAATGATACTGCACCCACATTGTGATTACAATACTAGACATAATTGCCTTTGACTGATGTTTCGTAAAAATTATTGGCACAAATGATAACACCATGGGATATGCCAAAAGTATTGGCGCAAATGATACTAAACTGTGGGATCACTGCATTATGATTACGATAGTAGACATAAATGCATTTTACTCCGATTTGTAAAAATTAAATAGAAAATACTGAGCAGAACTCCAGGAACCAAAAATCACAAAATGGCTCCTCGGGAGTTTATAGAGATGCTATTTGTGTGCAAATCCTGTATACTCCTTTTCACAACTTTGATACCGGTGCTGGATTAGGGGTTTTAGGTGTCCTAAGTAGGGCTTCTTGGGTTAATGATACAACAAGCTGCCCATAACAAACAAATTATGAAAATTTAAGACATTTTGGTGAAATGAAAACTAATAAAAAGTATATTTGAAGAGTGACGGTGTATTAAAAACAAACATATTTGTACTAATCTACATACACTTAATAGAAATACATACCTCTCCGTTTCTGTTAAAAATTTCACCCGACACAAAGCCACGTCCATTGTATGCTATAGGACTCGCAATCTGTAAGGAGGCATAGGACGTTAACCATGTATTTTTAATTGAAACGCACGGAGAAGAAGAACCAAACATGAAAACAACCATAATCTGACACTTACCACATACAACAACCAGTCATCAGCTCTAAATGACCTATGAAACCACATCCTGAAAAGTAAGGAAACAAGTACCTTTTAAGTATTTTTGAGTCTATCCTAAGCATATAAATTCGTCTATGGTCTACCTAATACTTTAAGGTACTTGTGCTTGCAAAGCCCACAGACAAATTTATCCTAGTCATAATCAGAACATCATTTTGATGAAAGAAATCAATTTGTAAGTGCAATCCTGAAGAAGTTCCTTTTAAAACCAAATGAAAAGTGCAATAGTGCCTTGGTCAACTTCTGCTTCATAGTTTTGAGGCTAGTAAGTGCAAAAATGAATCTGTTAACCATTTTATATTTAATAGGCAAATAGTTATAGTTGTGACACACTCTGCCTTAACACATCAGCAGTTCAACTGAAATGAGAATGATATCTGCTACACAAGCCAACCATTGAAATATTAACAGTGGTTGGAAATTCATGCTTACGAGTGGTCCAGACTGAGAGAAGCTGATCTAAAACCCTTCTTACGATGAGGATTTAGACTGACTGAACTAAATAATAGATCTGAAGCATATGCCACCGCACATCTGCAGGACAAACATATAATAATATCAAAAGACGAGAACTTTGGATACTTCCCAGCAGATCAACAAAATTATTACTTGAACTTGCTATACACAACTTACAACTCCCCAGAGAGAACCATACGAGCAATTCACATGTAGTTAATGAAAAAAACAATGTATAAGAATCACCCCAAATTTATAACAAAATATAGATAGATACAGTAGGTCTTGTAGCCTCTATCACTAAATTCTCAGGTTCCATATCTATGCGAGCATAAGGGAAAAGAAAACTGAACATACATTAACATCTAAAGGAATATCTTACCTATGCAAAGCCTGGTCATCTGAAAGCTTTCCTTTTGCTCTGAACCAATACCTCAAACTGTAATATAATATGATCATATAATTAAATGACAAGTGACGGCATTATACACATAATGAATGTCTACATTCCACGTAAAGAGACAAAGACTGTTAAAAAGGAAAAAAAAAAACACAACAGTAAACCAGGCTAACCTTGGTGGAGATTTAGTCTGATTAGTGCTACTGCTAGGCTCACAAAACTTGATCTCTATTGGCCATGGGACAAAACTTTTTGCGGCAACCCTAATGCGATAGCTCCTGAAAAACAAAAAATCAATTGATCAAATAAAATGAAGGAATGTGTTGCCTCCAAACAGAAAAAACTTCTCAAGCCTACATGAGATAACCATTGCAAGCAGCTATAGCACAGTGTCCATATGATGCACAGGACGGGTTGTTTCCACTAAGTATGTGCATTTATATGTTGCAAGTGCTTCTATGATTAGTTCAAAAGACAGAAGTAATCTTTACAGGCACTCTAAATTCAAAGAGATTCAGGAGAGTTGCACTAAACAGTACAAATCACAAATGGCTGAATGATTTCATAATTATCCTGATACGCACATAATTGAAGACATGTATGTCAGTGTCCTCGGTGACCACATGTATGTCAGTCCACGGTGATCACTTGTGTGATCAAAATTACATCAATAGACACCCCCACGTTCTCAACTCCCTGAAGCAATTTTTCTGAACATTTTGGACCAAGTATGGTATAAGTAGTTTTTAGAATTATTGATAAAATCTGTCCACAGATTACATTCTATATAGGGTTGTGCTAACCACAATGACCTTTAAAACATGGATTATTATCACCATCCTGTGATGACAGTAGTCACAAGTTGTTAACCCATTTTCTACATGGCCCAAATGTAAAATAGAAAAGCTTCCCCTCTTGATTTTAAAAAAGTAAACTTTCAAGATTAATTCCTTCATTTTCTTATCTCTAAAGGTACTTGCTTTGATTGTCGTGATCCAATTACTAAATCCAAATGAACATATTGAATAGCAAGTGTGTTGCAGCCAGGCATGGATACATACATGCTGGTGTGCCTGATAGGACTTTCGTAATCAAAATATCAAATGATTAAAATGAGTTCCAATTATCTAACAGCACATAACTCAACAACCAAAAAAGAATAAAGAAAAAAAAAAAAAGGAACAAATATGTATCTGTTTTGAGGGGGTTGAGGATACCATGGTATGGACGTGGGCATGCGTGCATATGTGTGGGTAGAGCAGCAAACTGTAACTAAAGCAACTGATATCTTACCTAGGAAGGTTAGGATCAGTAAGGCGTCTGTCTCGTAGTTCTTCCAATGATAGAAGCTGCAATAAATCAGAGTTCAATGCCACTGCAGCAATTGACTGGAAATATAACAATTCAAGCACATATAGTTTTACCTTTTCTGGATCTGGCACTGATGGCATTGCTGATTTTTGGTGGTCAAACCCCTGTTCTTCTTTCTGTAATATTAACCCAAGAATAACATGACCTTAATGAAAATCAAGATGTTACAACTTCAAATAAATTCCAGTCAATCCTCTTCTCCATTTCATCTTAACCTTCCATACTTATGCTAATAGTAAGCCATTGTTTACTAGTTTTAGAATCCTGCTTTATCAAATTCAACAAACAATTATAGCAATAACATAAAACCAGAATGGATGACGCTAACAAAGCAATCCTCATTTGATGTTCTCTTGAACAATTTTTTCTATCTCGTCACCAAACAAAATCAGTATACAGATGGTAAACAAGTCGACTGTTTCAAAGCAACACAATAATTGGCCATTTAAAATTCAAAATAAGATCAGATGTGATGGTTCTAAGCTAGAAAAAAAAATAGAGGAAAAAATACTTTGAAACACTCCAGTCACCTCTCAGAAATATAGACAGAAAATGTGAATATGACATAACTCACAGAAAATGTTTCTTTAGTTCCGACCATATAAAAATTAAGGGGTTACTAAATTACCTTAAAGGAAGCCAGCAATGTGAATACGACATTTCCTTTCTGTATTGCATCTACTCTACGGGTTGCAAAGTTGTTGCCATTGCGTACACGGTGAACTTCATATATAATTGGCACTGTAAAAGCATATTTCCATACACACTATGAATAACTTCCTCACTTTAAACTGTTTCTCCATAATCTATATAAAAGGTTTCTACTAAAAATTAATTATCCTCGTGGAGTTTATTGAATTTATAGAGCCAAAATTTTACATGCAACCGGGTGATAACATGTCAAATCGGCAATCTACTATGCGGAGTTCAAGCACAAAACCAGGTACAAGCCATCATATATGATATAACTACCTATATACGCATTTGTATAAAAAAAACGCTTTAGAAATTTTGTTTCCATATATCATTTGCATCAACATCAGAAACTCAAGATTCAACTAAAAAATGGATGGTTAACTTTAAATGGTTCTTCTAGAAGAAATCTTCTTTGTATACTGGACTTCAACTCAGTCATCCCCTTTAATAAGTATAATAGATCACTTTGTAACAAAATGCAATTGACTAAATCTTAGAAGGAGGTTTGCTTGCCTTAGCACTTGAAAACATCAAGTATAGAAATTTTGTTCCCATATATCATTGGCACCAATATCAGAAACTCAAGATTCAACTAAAAAATGGATGGTTAACTTTAAATGGTTCTTCTATAAGATATTTTCTTAGTATTGTCATCCCTTTAATAAGTATAATAGATCACGTTGTAACAAAATACAACTGACTAAATCTTAGGCGGAGGTAACTTGCCTAGATGATTTAACTTGCACTAACCGAGCAAACAAAGTTGCTTCTCACTTGCTAATAGAAAGCTTACGATTAAACCCTAGAGAAGGGAAGTGGGTAAATGATGCTTAGAAAGAAGACCCCATCCAAACAATAGGAAAATATGATAATATATTGTGAACTCATCATTGTGGATGTGTTCAAATTTATGTTCGGATAATGAAGTTTGATAATAAGTATTTTGCACACCCAATAATATTATAAAGAGGTATATGACTGAAAATGAAAGAGGAAAAAACAAACAAAAAAACAAACAAAAGAAAAATAAAACAAAGTACAAACATAATTGATGTGTACGGGCATTATCCGGAGAAAATAACATATAGCTTCAAAATGAGAAATCACCTAAGTTGTTCTCAAGTTCATGGCTATAGTACCAACTCTTAAAATCACCAAGCTCAAGAAAGATGTACTTACTGTTAAAATCCCCAACCAGAAGAAAGTAAGAGTGCAAACTATGGACAACCTTTAGACAATCAACAGTTTTTGATGCTGCAGCCAATGCCTGCATATATGGTCACATATAGCAAGCAAGTTACTAGTGTTAAACTAGTAGGATAATCAACACAGGTATATGGTCACAAATTTCTGATGCCAGTGACCAAATTAACCACTAATTTGAGAAAAAGATAATCGTGTTTAGCTTAATATCACAAACCGAGAGAGTAGGTGCTTTGTGAATGGTAGTAAATACCAGAGTACATACAAGCCAAAATAGAGGACCGGTCTGAGAAAAATTAGTAAATTCATTATCTATGGTGTCTTGAAGATTCAGCACAAAGACTAATCGATCTTATCATTCAATTATTCAAAGATCAAACACTAAATTAAAAGAGCAAATTGCACTCAACCTCCCTGAGGTTTGGTCTCTTGCACATAGAAACAACTTTATCATTAATTAACACTCACAACCCCTGTTGACTATCTTTTACATTTAAAAGGCTAAAATACCCTTGATCTATAAATTAAATTAATAAATGGGTAATTTTACTAAAGTCCCTACTTTTTGACAAAATGTCACTTATTTAAACGTCTTTATCATATTAGCAACTTAAATCTATTGTTTTTCTAAAATATATAACTTTAGTCCATTTAACCAAAATACTAACGGTCAACTCTAATTATATATATAAAAGTACGATTTTACCATTGTCAAATAATTTATTGGGTTTCAAAAATAAATAATATTAACATGATTTATATATTTTTTTATAATAAACATTTTTTTTTTCCATTATCCGTGCATTAGTTTTTTTTTCCTTTTATTTTTATTTTTTTTATAAAAAATTGGATGGATAATGAAACAAACTAATTGATGAATATTGGAAAATATAAAGTTAAAATAAATAATAAATTGAAAGTAAGATTAAAATAAATTTTATCTCGGTTTGGGGGAGCAACCCTCTCTCCGATTGCAAGAGTTATAGTTCATATGTAATCTCTCATCGATAGTGGGAGTAGTATTCAGGGTCGTACTTGTATAGTTTAATTAATCTCAATAGGTCTTGGCAATAGTTTTTTTTTTTTTTAAATATATATTTACTTTAACTATATATTTTCCATTATGCATTGATTAGTTTTTTTTAGAAAATAAAATCTTGTTGTTAATTTATATTTACAAATCATTTTAACATTATTATTTTTGAAACTCAATAAATCATTTGAAAAGGGTAAAAATGTACTTTCATACATATAATTAGAGTTGACCGTTAGTATTTCAGTCAAATGAATTAAAGTGATGTATTTTGGAAAAACAAAGGACTTAAGTTGTTAATATGATAAAGACATTCAAATAAGTGACATTTTACAAAAAATATGGACAATAGTGAAATACCTATTTATTAATTTAATTTAGGGATCATGGGTATTTTAGTCTTTTAAAGGTAAAAGTTAGTCAACAGTGGGTGTGAGTGTCAATTAATGATAAAGTTGTTTCTAAGTGCAAGATGTCAAACCTTAGGGAGGTTGAGTGCAATTTGCTCAAATTAAAAACTACAATATATATTCCAAAAGAAAAGAGGCATAACATCAATATGGTCCGCATTCAACTCAAGCAGATATTCCACTCAAATGCTAGGCCACTTTCTTTGCCTGTGACTCCTGTGAGACAGTGAGAGGTAGGGCTCTGATTTCAGCTTAAACAATGCAAATATTACAGATTCATTTATTTCTATGTAAAATCCAACATATTACTTACGATCTTAACATTGCTGAACGAACAAACTACATTAATATATATATATATATATATATATATATATATATATATATATATATATATATATATCCGTTACAAGAATGTCTAAGAACATGAAAAACATACCACCTACATCTATCTACATATTTAAAGTTTGTTTAATAGCATGGTAATAATGATCAATCAACTGCAAAGAAAGGGGAGGGGGGCAGGCACAAAGTCGTGCATAAAGAGAGCAAAAGAACTAATCATACCTGTCCAAGAAACTGTCCGCCAAAAACCTTTCCGAATTTTGGAGCATCTGGTAATGTGATCCCTCGGAATATATTCACCTTCAAAAACAGAACACAATAAGTAATAAAGAATTGTTGACTACTGACTAGAAATTCATTCCTTCAAATAATTTATAGTTTATAGAGCCCTGTACAAAAGAAAACAAAAATTTAGCTCGACTTTCTAGACACAAATTAAAATTATGGTACTGTCAGATAACACCACACCAAGAAACCGATATTTGTTTTGTATGTCCATATAGCCAAACTCAAAGCTTCTACTCATCTTATTTTGTCTCACTTTGAATATCAACCCACAGTTATTAGGACAAATTTTGTTTAGCACATCTCTAGTCATTCCAGTTTGTTTAAACCTGATGCATTATTCTCCCATTTTCAACACACTCATTGTGACCAATTTTAATATATTCATGGAGTCATCCCTCAAGATGGCTTGACTCTGGATCTATAGTATGATCTTAATTAAGTTAAGTAACTAAAAGGCCAAAAGGAGTACACAATGAGAGTATGTAGGAGAGAACCAGTAAGAACATACGATAGCAACAAATTAAGAACAAGGCCCAATGCAGACATTTGGATGATTTGAGATCAACCTTTAACGTTTGAGCTGTAACTTTTATGCTATATCTCCATTATGTCCATAGGGCTATGTTTTAGTTGTATACTTTACATTAATAAAAAAAAAATACATATACATCAATGATTCAATTCTAATGTATCAAATGAAAACGTACAAGCTTTCATCACATATAACATCATCATAGTGAATTCATTAGTGATTCTCAAGCAGGCTAATATCAAAAGAAGAATGACAACCTTCAATGTATCTGCTGAAATAACATATACATAAAGGTTAACATACTGTAAAACAATGCTCTATTACAATTGACAGAAGCGTCTGCATCAAAATTTGGGAAAAAATTTAGAAAAACAGAGGAAACATACTTCTATTGGCTCCAAATGCAATATATTCTCCACAAGTGAACATTTATCAACTGTCTTATCTGCATTCCAGATCGATTTTGTCTGAAGCAAAGTGCAATGTTCATGAGGCAGTACTAAGCAGGTAAGCTGTCACGACAAACACCACAGCAGATACTCATTACCGATGCCCAAATAAGCCCACTTTTAGGTTATTTTATCAAGTTGAAGCAAGAAGCAAGTTTTCATAAACATAAGCAAAAGAGAAAACAAAAATGTAACTACCTTAGTTAAAGCAATTACTTCTGCCTTCTGAAATAATGTGGATGTGCCTACAAAAGCAAGTCCAGATTATTCTTCCATGAAGATTAGCTTCACCATTGAATATTTTAAACCACATTTACATATGTTTTGGGTTGACAAATCAGAAACCATATAAGAAACAAGACAGGAACAAACATAACACCATAAGAAAAATAAGGATAGGTTAATCACTGCTGCTACCCCTGATTTTTTATGTAAAACAACTGCCACAATTACACCAAGTGAAAGTGAATCCAGGGGTTCATGGAGAAGTAAGAACACCTTAACGCATACCTATTTGTTATAAAATAAAATGCCAAATACTAACTAATTAATACCAAAACGAGTACCACTAAGAGTCGTTTTTCACATCATTTTCAACGTAATTGAGACAAGCAATCATGCCTACAATTGTAATTGAGAAATTTGCTATATGACCATGATAGTCATATTCACCATTCCCATAAGAATGAGAAGTGGAAATAAAATTTACCTACAGTAAGAACCAAGAAAAAAACCTCACCATGACCAAAGCAATCATATCGTTTCAATTGAAACTCAGGACGCTCTTCTTCCTCAGCATGATCTGACCCCGCAACTTCAGCCTGGGAAAAATGAAATTAAACTTTAGCCAAATTAATTAACTTGCCCAAAACAAAAATATTATAAGCATACTAACCTCTCCTTCCCATACAAAATAAATTCCCTCCCCCATTTCTCCATCACGGATAACATATTCTCCTTTCTCTGCAATGTAACATATTCAACCACATCCAACAAGGAAAAAGAAAAAAAAAAGTAAGTCAGAACAACATAATTTAGAGAATTTTTACGTTGCATAGAGAACAAAATTGATAGCTTCAAAAAAAGAAAAAGAAAATTATATCATGTGTCATTTTAGTTTCATCAAACTGAAAACGACGATAATTCTATGATATTGCTATTCTTCAGCAACCAAAAAAGAAACTAAATTAAACATAAAATTATACTGGAACTATTAAAATTATATAACTCAAAACAAATCCAATTAAAACTCACCATAGCGTTTGACAACGACAGATTCAGCGATTTTCTTCAGAGACGAACTCGGCAGCCGCTGCATCAACTGAACACCGCTCAAAAATTCGATCACTACAAATCGAACAAACACACAACAAATTACGTAAGTTTTTCAATAGAATTAAAACACACCAAACATTAAACAAAAATACTAATAAATAAATAAATAAATTTAAAAAAAAAATCCAGTTTACTAGTTCCCGAGAAACCATAAGAGAAAACCGGAAATCTAGCGATTGACATATTAAAATTCCAAATCCTTCTCTCCCTCTGTTTTCTTTCGTTTTCTCGAAAGCCAAACAGAGAACGACTAAAAAGAATAGGGTTTAAATGTAAATAATATACCTTCGTCAGTGTCCATCGTCGAATAGTTTAAGCCGAGAAATGTAACGAATGGAAAAGATGCTGCCCTTAAATGCAGGTTCGGTTTCTTTTTAAAAAATTAAAAAAAAAAAATTGCCTTATCGATTATTATAAGCTGAAACTGATGACACAGAGCTACAGTTGAAGAGAAAGTGCATGCGAGAGAGATTGATTTACGAATTTGGAAGATGGTATTATCGTATATTGTAAATGTATGTAACCGTTAGATTGGATTGGTGAATTGGTGAATTGTTGAATTGTGAGATGTCAACATCAAATTGGATGTTTATATGAGCCGTTGACTGATGAGTCTTTAATTATTGCCGCCCGTTTACAGTACGACCTCCCACGTGTGCTGTCCTTTATTTAGCATTTTAGCGTGTGAGTGCAAAAGAATTCACGGGCTTCAATGAAAATGAAAAAAAGCCCAATAAGCCCACGTGTTTTTTAATGGATCATGCGACGCGTGATGTTAAGTACGGATACACTATATCTTTTTAATAAAGTAAATTATTATTTCAATTAAAATCTGATTATGCAAAAAAAAAAAAAAAAAAATTGATTAGTTTTAGGTTTTAACTAATTATATTACTCTATATACCATTGCGGGATTGCTGATTGCGTCGACTTGAAGTTATAATATTACTCTATATTCTTTTGGGGTTTTTTTTTTATTATAAATCTTATTACCATTAATGACTTACATCGGTAAAAAATGGAAATGGTAAGATATGTTACCTTTTTTTAATTATGTTGTAATGATGTCACGTTTTAATAACTTAAGTTAAAAAAACATCTATTATGGTGAACTATTCAAATTACCTTTAAATAATCTATTTTTATCCTCATTGTGCTTCTATCTACACTTTGAAAATGATAACCCCTCTCTCTCCAAAATAGTTGTCTGAAAATCGATCTACAACTCATATCTCTCCAAAAAACTTGTCTCTCTTCAGATTCTGTTTAAAAAAACAACATATGTTTGTGATCTTCTTTTATACATTGTCATATATTTATGTGTGGTTTAACAATGTATCCATTTGTTATGATTTGCTGTCTCAATCTTTGTATGAACATTTAGTCTTCGGATTCTGTTCGAGATTTTTTTAAAATACTTCGAGCTTTTTTTATTAGTGTTCGAGCTATTTTGATATGATTCAGAGTTTTTTTATACTCTTCCGAGTTTTTTTTATTTGTCTCCGAGTTTTTTTGTCAGAAAAGCTCGAATCAAGTAAAAAAAAACTCGGATACTTGGTAAAAAAACGAGCTTTTTTGCTAAGTGCCCGAGTTTTTTTTAATGGGTTCGAGCTTTTTTACCAAGTGCCCGAGCTTTTTTTAAATCGAATTTTTTTGCCAAGTGCCCCGAGTTTTTTTTACTTTATTCGAGCATTTTTGCCAAGTTAAAAAAAAGCTCGGGCATTTGGTAAAAAACCTCGAATCCAGTAAAAAAAACTCGGGCACTTGGCAAAAAAGCTCGAACCCTTACCAAAAAAGCTCGAGACTTTTACTGGGTTCGAGACTTTTACTAAAGGCTCTGAGCCTTTTGTAATTATATTTCGAACATATTAAGTACTGACTAGAAAAAAAAAGCTCTGGGGGCTCTGCCCCCTGCCCCCTCACGAGCTGACTGGGCAGCTGGACCCCCGAAGACGTTTGCGTAGCGCCTGAATTTCAATGAAACTTTCTCTCTCTATTTCATAACTCTCACTGTAAAAAAATGAATGAAAAATTCTGATGAAACAATTATTTGGGGCATTTTTGTCCGTTCACCATAATAGGTGCATTTTAAACATAAGTTATAAAAGCAGTGATAGTGTTGAAACGTCGCCTCCAAAAAATGATATTTATTTTTTGAACCCTCGGTATAAATTGGTTTGTTAGGAAATTTTGGCTTTTCAATTATTACATAAAAAGTTATAATTAACATATTTATAGTTACTTCCAAAATTATTTTTATACAATTAATCTATTATAAAAATAAACTGAAACAATTTAATATTTAAGTTATATGATATCAAATAAAAGAAACAAATAAATGAGAATATCTTAATATTTAAGTGATATTAATGACTTACGTAAAATAAGATTTTTAAGTTTTAATACTTCAAAAAACAATCACACCTTAATCAAATCTATTTCATTTGTATTTATATATATACATATATCCCTATTTATGCAGATTACATGTGGCAAACCAGAAGGGAAAAAAATCTAAATTCATTTGATGATAGAACTAAAAAAAATTAAGACAAAGAATCCTATTGGCAATACAATATTTGGATTGATACAAGTAAAAATGATACAACCAAAACTGTCTCGATTAAAAATTTCCTTCAATATCTCCCAAAAATCCAAAAAAAAAAAAAATTGAACCTGACAATTCTATTTACAAAAACCGATAATTACCAACTAATGAAAGTATGAAACATAAGCAGCAAACTTTCGATTAAAAGATGTTGTGAGTATATTTGTCTGACCATACGCGCAAATAACAAGACAATATCTTTTTAATTCAAAAGCTTGCAGGGTTCGAGTGAGCAAGTGACACGCCATTTCAATAGAGGTGTGTTTGGTACACTGGACTGGACGGGACGGGACAGAACGGGACAATATTCTCTTGTCTCGTGTTTTACGCGCTATTAGCATGGGACGGGACGGGACGGGACGTGACGGAATAAGGTGGGACAAAAACCATAAAATCTTGTCCCACCTCAGACCCTCGGGCAAACTTGTCCCATGCATGGGACAAGTCTGGAAAAGACATTTTTGTCCTCAATTTTTTAAAAAATTACAACTATATAAATTAAAACCCTACCACTCTTCTCTGTCTTTCTCTCAATCTCTCATCTTCCCTCCTCTCTCCAATGCATCTCTCAATCTCTCATCTTCTCTCCAAACGGTCGTAACTCATCGTCGACGAAATCAATGGTTGAATCCGGTGAGTTCTGGGTTTGATTGAAGCTGGGTTCGGTGAACGGTGGTGGACTGTACTAGGTTTGGTTCGATTGAAGCTGGGTTCGGTGAACGG
This sequence comes from Dipteronia dyeriana, assembly GCA_032871835.1. Lineage (NCBI taxonomy): Eukaryota > Viridiplantae > Streptophyta > Magnoliopsida > Sapindales > Sapindaceae > Dipteronia > Dipteronia dyeriana. The sequence goes on from CM065299.1 coordinate 100,276,518, forward strand.
TGGTGGACTGTACTAGGTTTGGTTTGATTGAAGCTGGGTTCAGTGTTGAACGGCGGTGGTTACAGTGGTGGACGGTTCTGGGTTTGGTTTGATCGAAGTTGGATTTGGTTGTGAAGTTGGGTTTGGATTTCTGGGTTTGGTTTGGTCGACGATGATGGTGGTTTGGTGTTGATTGGGTTTGGTTTGATTTCCGGATTTGGTTTGATTGAAGCTGGGTTTGGTTGAGAACGGTGGTCGGGTTTGGTCGACGATGGTGGTGGTTTGGTGTTGACTGGTTTGGTTTGATTTCTGGGTTTGGTCGGATTGAATCTTGATTTCTGGGTTTGGATTTCTGGGTTTGGTTCGAATTGTTTTCATATTTGTTTTCAATTTGTTTTCGATTTGTTTGTGTTTTGGTGTTGACTGAGTGGAATTGATTTGTTGGTGGTTTGTAAGAACATATTAATTGATTAAGAATATTGTGAAATTTATTTGTGGAATTAATTGATTTCAAATCAGATTCTGGATAACAGAGGTTGAAGATGAAAAGAAGAACGGAAAAATCTGGGGAAAAACTCAAAAAATATATATATATTTATTTATTTATTTATTTATTTCTTCATTATTTTCTATTTTTTATAAGTTCATCAAAATGAATAAATTCCATACAATTCTATATGAAATCCAACCAACTCTATATAAAAATAATTTTTAATTACAATATTATTATTAATGTTAAATATGATATATAAAAATATTTATTTAATAAAATCAAATAAATACTGAGGACATTCTAGTAATTTGAATCACTTGTTATGTCATATCCCAGTAATACCAAACGTATAATAGTACAGTCTATGGTTCTGTTCCAGATATTCCAAACACAATATGGAACAACTGTCCCGTCCCGTTCCGTTTTGTTCTGTCCTGTCTCATCTGGGTGCCAAACGCACCCTGAGTACACTAGTGTACTTGCTAACTGATTTAAGGCACAGGTCTTTGACACTGCTTTTTGGGAAACAAATAAACCATGTAATTGGATTTAGGGAAAGTATCTTTTTACCCCTCAATATTTGTTTTATTGTTAAGACGAAAACAGAGTTTGGTCATATTAACCGGTCTCCCCCCTTAAATGGAAAGAATGTATTATTATATACCTCTTCTGTTACTTTTCCATCCATTAAATGTATTATATGTCCCTTATGTTACATTTGCTTTTTAAATTACCGTTTTACCCTTATAATTCATTAAATAAAAGAAAATAAAAGAAATACAAAATATTTAAAAAATAGAGAACAAAAAAAAATGATCTCTACCGTCGACGATGGTGGAGATATATCATTTTATTTTATTTTATTTTAATTTAAATACAAAATTTAAAATATATATATAGATATCTTATCCAATCATTCATCTTTACCAAGCACATCCACCTAAACCCATAACACCACCACCCGAAATCCAAAAAACCACCCTCTACACTACCAAATCAGAAATCATCCACCATCATCCACAATCATCCACCGTCACCACCAAACCAAAAATCAAACCACCCATCGCTACCCAAAAATCCAGCCAGCCATTACCACGTCCACGCAACAACCCGCCCAAATCCAAATTCAAAACCAAATCAATCCAATTTGAAACCAAATCAAAACCAATTCACCATAAAATCCACATTTGAAACCAAATATCTTTAAAAAAAAAAACAATTCACCATTTATCAGCCACCAAACCTAGAAATCATTACCAAACCGATCCAACCACTAGACCACAATCCAGTCAACCGGCCATCACCCAACCACCAAAACCCAGAACAAATCGCCATCACCCATAAAACAAATTCAAACATATACCCAAACCCAGATTCTAACAAGTATGTGCAAGAACATGTTTGGACCACCACCAAACCCAAACTCGATTCAGAAACCCAAGAAACAAACTGAACAAAACTTGTTCTTAGCCACCCGATCTGAAATCGAACCCAGTTATGGATTCGAACTAACACACCAACCCAACCCCACACCTAACCGACGACCACCCAATCCACCCCCTTCTAATCGAACACAGAAAACACCCACACTCAACCCAATTGACGACGAAAAAGAAGAAAAGGAAGAGAGAGAGAGAGAGAGAGTAACGTTGGTGGTGGTAACAAGAAGCAGAAGTTAAAGAAGAATAACAAATGGGTTGGTTATAGTGGTGATTAGAGTATGAGATGGATTGATGGTTGTAGTGGTGATTTAACAGAGATGAATTTGATAGTGGTGGTTCGGTGGAGAAGATGATCATCAGACAAGAGAGAAACAAAAATAGTTATATGAGGAGAGAGAGTTGTCTGCGAGATATTGTGTTTTATTATTTTTAATTTTTATTTTTTTTAATTTTATGATTTTACAATATTAGCCCTTCAATTTTAACGGTCAACGTTATTTTGAATGGTAAATCAATAAATGTGATGGAAAGGGGTCTTTATATGTTTGTATGATTTCAGGGGAAGAAACAACCAATATACCCAAACCAAGTCCTTATCTTAACAATAAGGTTAAACTCAAAAGACAAAATGATATTTTCCTTTAAATTTAACTTGGACAAAAGGACAGTTTTAATATATCAAAGCAAAATTTCAAATCATAACATACGAAATTTTCGGAAGAATAAAATTGAACTGTGTTAAAGATCCGTCAAAAACTCTAAACAAAATTTCAAATCCACAAAATAACAAGGCAAACAAGCTAAATAACAATCTTGGTTGTTCAAAAATGTTTATAAGGATGTTCTCATTGACAAGATCTTGGTTCTCACTTCTTTTTCTCTCCACCACCAGCCGACCTGAACGAAAAAAAACACCAAACATAGCATTAGATAGCCTCGTCAACAAAAGAATTGGGAAGTAAAAAACTGATCATAAATCAAAACAAACAAAAAATTTCAACCCCACCTCATCTTGCGTAGGACATTGGACATCTCCTCTCTCTTCTTCTTGGCTCTCTTGTGAGTGCCCAACTTCCTCTTTGCTACCTTCAAAGCACGCTTATCTTTCCCAACTTTTAAGAGTTCAGTAATCCTCCTCTCGTAGGGAGCAAAACCAGCAACCTCCCTGACGATGCTCCTCACAAAGTGGATTCTCTTACTGGTTTTCTGGATCAAAGATACGAATGATCAAAAGATCATAAGAAGATACATAATGTTAAGTATATTAGTATTCCTATACCATAAAAACATGACTGAGAACACAAGACACAATAAATGGGTAACTTTACAAAAACTTTCCATTCAGGACATCTTATGTATTTGACAAGGAAACAGCTTCAATAATATTCAACAGGAAGTAACATTTGACAATGGAGTTGTGACGAACAACAAAATATTGAGTTGTGGAACATCTTACCCCCTTTCTATCAGAAGGTCGGGGTGCCAATTCCTTCTTGGTCACAACATGTCCTTTGTTTAGACCAACAAAAAGTCCAGTATTTGGCTGCTTTGGAGCCATCACCTGGATTCACAGATACCCACAATGAATATTAGAATAGGACTACATCTATCTTAAAATTGCAGCAGAATTCAAATCTGACCATTTGCAAAACAGTAACTATTCACATTAAAAGTACAGTGATAATGTAGCATTTCTGATGAGAATTTAAGCAACTTCTGATAAGACCGAGTGGCAACCCAGCAACACAAGCACAAGAATCACATTGACATACAAATCAAAATTATGGACATGAACTGAGTGCAACTTTGCCAAATCAATTTTGTATCCACAAAAGAGACTTTCAAATAGTCATAACATTGAATTTCAAGCTTTATGCAACAAATAAATCATGGTATTATTTATCAACATAGAATGAAATGAAATTTACATGAAACACTGAAAAAGTAAAGAGAAGAATCAAAACTAAACTTATAAGAAGTCCTACTTAATAGATTAATTGTGTTTCAAAATTAGCTCGACTCTATTTCTTCCAGCATTACAACCCCAATTTCATTTTGAGGACATCGTTTTTTTTTTCCTAAAAGAAACATGCATAACATATGGAATTTATATTTTATATCATACAGACTCCATTCAATGGTAGGTTCTCACTCTCCCCCATTTTTCCTCCTACTGACACTAATTAAATCTTAGTTGCATAGCTAGTACTGTAAGCAAAATATAAATGATAACACTACCACACACGCACCTCTCACAGAAAACATGTCAGTTAACATCATCAAACAGATTCTATGCAACCATTTGATTAGATATACTAACTAGATACTTGACATTAGAAGTCGTAATATGATTTGCTACATCAATAATTTCACGAACAAACAAACCAAGTAACATCAAATCGATTCCAAATTCTGATATTCCAAATAATAAATGAGGTTCAAATAAAAACCCTAAGCCATCACGCGCATGAAATTTTCTACCCACACAGAACCAGCTATAACAACAGCCTCTATTATCATAAATTTTCAAAAAAGCTAAGTTTGTGATTTTATTTCCAGGAAATGACAGTGAAAAACCATCAAAGTATAAAAATAGAAATACATGATAAGCCAAAACACGAAAATTCAGGCAACCAAACCAGATCTAATGTTACATGATCAAGTATCAGAATCAGACATAAGAGTCAACAAAAAACGATATTAAACGTAACAACAGCGTAAAATGAGTGAGAGGCTATGAAAAAAGCAGAGACTGAAAAAAGTTGAAGAGCACTCTCTCTCACATACCAAACCAAACAGCTCCGGCGACGATCTTCCGAGGAGACAAGAGACTGCAAGAGAGAAGGGAGATTTTAGTTGCTTGATGAAATAAATATGAAGGACTCTGTTGTTAGGGTTTGTAGAGGAGTGACTCACCTTCAAAGAAGGAAAAGCTGGCTGCTTCGTAGAAGGGAGGACGCTAGGGTTTTGAGTTTATAGTGCTAGTGTGCTACAAGAATGGGTTGGACAAATCGGGTCTAATTCGGGTTATCGGGTATAAAAGTTAATACCCATTGTCTTGTGTACTGAAAATGAGAAACCCGCCCATATTTGTAAATGGGCCCTTTTGGGCCTACAAAACGATGAAGATAGATGGAATTTCATTTTAGGAAACTATTTTTCTTTTTATTTTCGAGAAATTTTAGAAATCTTTTTTAGAGTGTCCCAGACTTTACAAACAAGTTTGTAAAAACACATACAATTAGGAAACTTTTCCAGTTTCCTATTTCACTCTGTTTTGGCCGCAAGACAAGACCCAGATAGAAGTGGTATCTTTTACAAATCAAGATCAAGTCTTCTTGTTTCCAATCAAGAAAACACATTACACCAACATAATCCAATTAACAAACTCTCCAGTTTTCTATTTCACTACACCTCTCCCTCCCACTCTGTTTTAATTGTATTTCCGGTTCCTGTACAGAGAAACAAACCTCTCACTGTTTCCCTCTCTTTCACAATCTGACATCTGTATCAATGGCGGCTTCTTTTAGGATTCCGATGGGGTACAGATTCAAACCCACTGATAAGGAATTAGTCACCTACTTCCTATTCAACAAGATTTTCGCTCAAACAGATGATCCCTTCAATGATGTTGAAAAGTTTTCAGTCAGAGAATGTGATCTCTACGGTTCTCAGGATCCCAGGGGCATATGGAACTCGTATGGCGGAGACAACTTGGAGGATGGACAGCCACTTTACTTGTTCACCCGCCTCAAGAAGGTGTCCTCTAATGGTTCCAGAATCAGCAGAAGGGTCGGTTCGGGTACGTGGGCAGGAGAAGCCTCCAGCGAGGCAGTCACGTCAGGGAACTACGTTGTCGGATTCAAGAAGCGGTTTCGTTACGAAAATAAGAAATCCCCAGATAACGGAGCCTGGATCATGCATGAGTTTGCTGTCGATCCAGCTTTGTTGAGGCAGTATCAAACACCGGACGACATTGTTCTTTCTCGGATGTATAAGAATCCGATGGCAGAGAAGAAGAAGAACAAGAGGATGTTGCAACAAGTTCTCAACTCCGAGCCGTGCATGTCATCAAAACGCTTCAAGCAGGTTGAGCCACCGCCGGTTCCAATTTCGGTTCAAGAATATCAACAACAAACTGAGTTTAACTCACAACACACGGGATCGAGTATCGAATCAGAACCTTTGGATGCAAGATTGATTTATAGTAATCTTGAGGAGGAGGAGGAGTTATTGAATAGTATTGATCAACTTTTGCAATCAGATGATGAATCAGCAGTGTCGTCAACAATTGATGTTCATCCCCGTCCTGACACAACAATTTCGGTTCAACAACAACAAGCCGAGCCGGGGTCGAGTATTATGGTTCATGTCTTGCCATCCGAAACGGAATCTGTTGATACAAGTTTGATGTTTGATCCTCAGGAATTATTGTATGGTCCTGAACTGGATCAATTCCTGGAATCGATGGCTGCTGATCAGACACAAGAAGAAAGCAAAGCAGATATTCCTGTTTTCACCGAAAGATTGATGCGTACGTATAATCTTGAGGAACTTGATCAACTCTATGATGATGAGTCGATGGCTGCAGAGACACAAGAGATCAGCGGACCTATTTCAGCACAACGCACGGGATCGAATATCGTTCAAGTCTTGCATTCTGAAACCGAACCTGATCCTGATCAAGAATTAATGTTTAGTCCTGAAGAAGAGGAATTATTTTATAGTACTACTCTAGATCAACTCCTAGAATTAGTCCATTGATTCAATTGCCGATAACGCTAATTTTTGGCCTGTAATTACTTGCCATGCCAATATATTGTTTCTGGGATATATTTGCTTACGTATGAGTTGTTAATTCAATATCAACAATTTTTTTACACGTTGAAATAGAATTTAGTGCATATTTTTATATATTTCCTAATCTCTCCAATATTAAATGCTAGATGATTTTTTGATAATTTACTTGCAGTTTTAAAGTTGATTTTTTGAGCTTGGGAGTGTATATATATATATATTTATAGCGGTTAAAATGTTTAGTATTTTTTGAAAAAAGTGGATAAAAAGGAGCATGTTACATTCGAACCAAGTCATGAATAAACAAGGATGGTTGTTGGTGCAAATTAATTTTCATATATGGATAATGGAAACGCAAGAAGCTTGAAAAGGAAGTCGAGTGTGAACATTTAAATAATGATGCCTTGATATTATTATATATTTGTTAATTTCTCCAATATTAAATCCTAGATGATTTTATGATAATCTAGTTACAGTTTTTAAGTTGATTATGAGGGATACGAAAATGTATATACAGGACTCGGGAGTAATTGGACTTAATTTATTAATGTTGTCCTGCATCAAGAAATATTGCTAACCAGATATATACGACTCACTTGTTCGGTTGTTAAAAAGAAATATTGCTAACCAGATATATATGACTCACTTGTTCGGTTGTTAAAAATATTCTCTGGTTAATTTCATTTCATTTTATATGATATAATTATTAAGTAATCATAAGAAACAATTCTCATACGATCAAAATGGAATTTTAATTTTGCCCACATTGTAACATACTCTTTTAGCACTTTTGTTTGTATGACTATGAGCTTGGGAGTATAGTTTGTGAAAATAGAGATTGTCACAGATAAATTATTTTCTGTCCTATGAAGAATATATCTGTTGTCAATTTAAATTGAGGTACTTGCTATAATCAATATTGACGAGTAGTATATATATAGTCGAGAGCTTTGGACAAAATTTACGATTTGTGATAGTTTCTTGACACAGCAAACATATTTAGCTGATTTGCTATCCGTTTTCCATTATTGATTAATGTTTTTGAGTATATTGTGGTATAAATAGGGATGGCAATAAATATCAAACCTGTGGGATCCGTCTGAATCCAACCGTTTTGAAACGGGTTTGGGGATAAAATTACGATCCACGAATCCGTGAACCTATATAGTAAAAACCCAATGGGTTTGGGTGTGGGTTTGGATTGAGAAAATAAACTCATGGGTGACCCACGTACCCTTTTAAATAAAAATTATATAATATTTATTATTTAAAATATAATAAATCTAAACTCCAATAAAAAACACTTTTAACTATATAGAGAATAAAATATAATCATTTCACTCACTCTAAGTTGTAATTCTCAACTCTCATATATATATGTGTGTGTGTGCGTGCGTGCGTTTTGCCTCCTATGACTCTTGTTTGTGTTAGAATATAATATTTGTCAAATATTAAATTAGTCGATAGATTACAGACAAATACAACTATTCAAATAGATGCTTTTATTTATTTTTATTTTTTAAAAAATGACATATCTCAATGAATAGACATCTTTTAATAATTGTTGTAGTTTTAAAAGACATGATTAATGTCTTTTTGAAAATGTACAATTGTCTGTAAAAACTCTATATAAGAGTGTGCAGAGAATTGTTTACATTCATTATTTTATTGTAAAAAAAAAAACAAAATTCTCTCAATTGTCATAATCTCAAATTCCATATTTTCCATATGTGAATTTTCTTTCTTGCTTGAAGCAAATTCACTTAAAGGTTTGTCATATCCCAAAGACTATTTGCAGAGAAAACCGCAACCAATTAGAGAGGGTGCAAATATCGCTTTTTGAAAAGCGTACACACTACGTGTTTCAAGCCTATTTTCAAAATTTCCAACAATCAAAAAACAATATTTTCAATGGAGACCGAGACGACTGTATCCACAATCAAACTGATGAATCAAGACCTTGTTCGACTCGATCATTTTAATGGCTCAAACTTCACCCGCTGGCAGGACAAATTGATGTTTCTGCTAACTGCTTTGAAAATTTTCTACATCCCGGATCCTGACTTGCAGCCACTGCCAGAGCCTACAGATAAAGATTTTGATGAGGTGAAGGCCGCCATAAAGAAACGTGAGGAGGATGAGTTAATCTGTCGTGAACACATCCTGAATGCATTATCCGACAGACTCTATGATCTCTACACCAACACTAAATCTGCCAAGGAGATATGGAATGCACTGCACTACAAATACTGATGAGGAAGGTACGAAAAATTTTATGATCTCAAAATATTTTGATTTCAAATTTTATGATGAAAAACCTCTTTTGCCTCAAATTCATGAACTGCAAATCATAGTCAACAATCTGAGGGCTATCAAAATTGAACTTCCTGAACCGTTTCAAGTTGGTGCAATTATTGCTAAATTGTCACCAAGTTGGAAAGGCTACAGGAAAATGATTATTAACAAGAGCGAAGATTACTTTTTGGAAGAGATTCAGAAGCATCTTCGCATTGAGAAAGAATCATGTTCAAGAGACAAGACTAATGAAGAGTTTAACATTGGCAATGCAAAGGCTGTAAACAAACCCACCAATCCTAAAGGAAACAACCAGAAAAGAAATTCTGGAAACAACCATAAAAAGGAAAATTCTGGAAATTCTCTTGGTCCAAGGCAGGATCAAGGAAAATTCAAGAATAACAAAAAAGGGGTATGCTTTGTTTGTGGCAAATCTGGGCATTATGCTCGTGATTGCAAATTCCGAAAGAAACAAAGTGAAGAGGCCAAGGTTAATACCAAAAAAGAAGAAATCATTGTTGTTGTGAGCGAGATATGTGTTGTCCAAGGAAAAGTTCAGGGCTGGTGGTACGATACTTGTGCAACAATACACTTTTCTTATGACAAATATCTTTTCAAGACATTTGAAGAAGTCAATAATATACAAGAGATTCAAATGGGAAACGAATGTCGCTCTAAGGTCCTTGGCAAAGGAAGCATCGAACTCTCATTCACTTCAGGAAGAAAATCACTATGGCTAACGTATTATATGTTCCAGATGTGAACAAGAACTTAGTTAGTGGTGATTTGTTAGGTAAACCTGGAATAAAATCTGTGTATGAATCTGGAAAATTAATCCTGACCAAGTGTGGAAATTTTATTAGAAAGGGTTATTCATGTGATGTGATGGTTAAGCTTTGTATTGTTGACAATGATAGCAATAAAAATGTTTTAAGTTCTGCTTATATGCTTGCTTCAAATTCTGTTACTTTATGGCATAGTAGACTTACGCATATAGGTATTAGTACAATTAAAAGAATTATAAAGTGTGGTTTACTATCTTGTGATGTTAGCAATGTTGAACAATATGAAATATGCACTAAATCAAAAATGGTAAAGAAACCTTTTCATAATGTTGTTGAAAGATCTTCCCAATTACTTGATCTAGTGCATAGTGATTTATGTGAATTAAATGACATGCTAACAAAGGATGGTAAACGATGTTTTTTAACTTTTATAGATGATTGTTCTATATATACTTATGTTTATTTGCTAAAGCATAAATATGAAGCTTTTAATGCATTTAAAATTTATAAGGCTGAAATTGAAAACCAATTAGAGAGAAAGATTAAAATACTTAGAAATGATAGGGGTGGAGAATATTTTTCAAATGATTTTTCTGCTTTTTGTAAAGAACATGGAATAATTCATCAATGTTCAGCCCCTTTCACACCCTAACAAAATGGTTTAGCCAAAAGAAAAAATAGGACTTTTCTTGAGATGATAAATGTCATGTTATTAAATTCTAAATTACCTTTTAATTTGTGGGGAGAAACCATTCTGGTTGCTTGTCATATACTTAACATGATCCCTTTGAAAAAAAAAACATGATTTCTCAATATGCAATATGGAAAGGGAGAAAACCCAATATTTGATATTTCAAAGTGTGGGGGTGTCTTGCTTATTGCAAGAGCACGGATCCTAGGAGAACAAAATTAGGATCGAGAGCTATAAAGTGTGCTTTTATTGGATATGCAACAAATAACAAAGCTTATAGATTATTAGATTTGGAGTCTAATATGATAATTGGATCTAGAGAAGTAGAGTTTTTTTTAGAACTTATTGTTTTGTGATAATAAATCTCAAACTCCTACTCAATTTGAAGAATCTCAAGTGGAGATAACTCCAAAGGCTGAACAATAACAAAGCAAGCCTCGTAAAAACCAAAGAGTTGGGATCAGATGAAATATATTCTCAACGTATTTTCTTTTGTTTAGTAGAAGGAAATAGAGAAGAAATTATAAAAAAAAATTCTATATTTCTTCAAATTCAGAATGATCCTAAAACATACAAAGAAGTCATGTCTTCGAGAGATTCTGCTTTTTGTAAAGAGGCTATAAATGATGAAATGGACTCAATTATGGCAAATCACACTTGGGATATTGTTGATTTGCCACCTGGTTCAAATCCAATTGGTTGCAGGTGGGTGTTTAGAAGGAAATATCATACTGATGGTACCCTTCAAACTTTCAAGGCTATATTAGTAGCCAAGGGTTTTAGACAAAAAGAAGGAATTGATTATTTTGACACTTATGCACCTATGGCAAGAATAACGTCAATAAGGATATTGTGTGTTTTGGCTTCAATCCATGACCTTTATATTCATCAAATGAATGTTAAAACAACATTCTTAAATGGAGATCTCAATGAAGAAGTCTACATGGAACAACATGAGGGTTTTGTTCTACCTGGAAATAAATATAAAGTGTGCAAACTTGTGAAGTCATTATATGGCTTGAAGCAAGCATCCAAAGAATGGCATGAAAAGTTTGATTATGTTATTCTCTCCTATGGTTTCAGTCATAATAATGCTGATAAGTGTTAATACACTAAAACTTGTGATGATTATACCATTATCGTTTGCCTTTATGTTGATGATATGATAATATTGAGTAATGACATGAAAGGTGTAATAGAAACGAAGCGGTTTCTATCATACACATTTAATATGAAAGATCTTGGACACGTTGATACTATTTTGGGTATCAAAGTAAGGCAAACTAGTGGGGGTTTTGCGTTAAGTCAATCTCATTACATTGATAAGGTACTTAACAAATTCAGTCATCTAAAAATTAAAGAGGCAAATACCCCATTTGATTCAAGTGTTAAAATTGTTGAGAATAAGGGAAGAGCAGTGGCTCAACTCGAATACGCAAGTGCAATTCAGAGTTTAATGTATGTTGCACAATGTACAAGGGTAGACATATCATTTGTTGTTAGTAAACTTAGCCGATTTACTAGCAACCCTAGTATGGAACATTGGAAGACTATTTGTAGAGTTCTCGGTTATCTTAAGAAAACTAAAGAACTAAGTCTTCAATATTCAAAATTTTCTGTTGTACTCAAAGGGTATACGGATGCTAGCTGGATATATAATGTAGGAGATAACAAATCTACTACAGGAATAGTATTTACTCTTGGAGGTGGTGCAATTTCTTAGGGGTCAAAAAAAATAAACTTGCATCACACACTCGACTATGGAATCTGAGTTCATTGCATTAGCAGCAATAGGGAAAGAGGCCGAGTGGCTAAGGGATCTTCTTTTAGAAATCCTGTTTACCTTGAGGAACATATCCTCTATCTCCATACATTGTGATAGCCAAGCCACTATAGCTCGTGCATACAGTGGAATGTATAATGGGAAGTTAACACACATCAATCTTAGACATGATTATGTAAGACAATTAATTCAAAGTGGAATTATTGCCATCACATATGTAAGATCAAGTGAAAACTTGACCGATCCACTTACCAAGCCTCTAACTAGAGAATTGGTAAAGTCAACATCTAGAGGGATGAGGTTGAAACTCCTTAACTAAAAGATCCACCAATGATGGCAACCCAACTTAACACTAGGAAATGACTAGTTTTTAAGTTCAAAGGTACAAACAAGTCATTATTACGTGGATAGTTTTTAGCACTAAATTTATATAACCTTATCTAGGATGAGTAGTGCTGGTTGTTGCAGTTTTAGGGTTGAGTATTTAAAACTCTTAATGAAGTTCAATCTATATGTGACAAGTATCTTAAAATGTAACAAAGATACTGGAAGAAATTCACCTATATGAACTTAGAGGTGGTGCCACCTCAAATGAGAGTTGGAGTTTCTCTCAAGAAAGTTCATGAATAAGGATAAGCACATGTCCATAATAGTGCTAAGCGAGATTTATGAGGAATATATGGATGACTAGTGTAAATGTGTATGGTTTCACCAGTTTTGTTATAAAGGAATAACTGGTTCAAAGCATTATGCTACCTGGGATTTCAACAAACACTTTGTGATACTTTCACCAAGGTAATGTTCAAATCGAAAGATACATTTATCTATGCACAAACACTATTTATTTATTTATTTTTGACAATTATTTCTTTATTTAATATTTGACCAAGTGGGGGATTGTTAGAATTTAATATTTGTTAAATTGGTTGATAGATTACAGACAAACACAACTATTCAAATAGATGTCTTTATATATTTTATTTTATTTTAAAAAAAGACATATCTCCATGAATAGACATCTTTTAATAATTGTTGTAGTTTTAAAAGACATGATTAATGTCTTTATTAAAAGGTATAACTGTCTGTAAAAACTCTATGTAATAGTGTGCAGAGAATTGTTTACATTCATTATTTTATTGTTAACAAAACAAAATTCTCTCAACAAAATTCGGAGTTCATTATTTTAATCCCAAATTCCATAGTTTCCATCTGTGAATTTTCTTTCTTGCTTGAAGCAAATTCACTTGAAGGCTTGTCATATCCCGAAAGCTATTTGCAGAGAAACACGCAAGCAATTAGAGAGGGTGCAAATATCACTTTTTGGAAAGCGTACACACTACGTGTTTCAAGCCTATTTTCAAATTTTCGAACAGTTTGAACTAAGAAATATACTTGAAATAATTTCAAATTTTCACTATATTAAACGTTTATAGTCTTTAAAATTATAATTTTCATATATTTAAATAATATAAAAATATTTTTCTAAAAAATATTGACGGGTTCACGGGTTCGTGGGTTTGACCCGCTTGTTTCATGGGTTCGTGGGCGGGTTTGGGTTTCTTCCAAACCCGAACCCGAACCCGTTTATTTTCGTGGGTTTGTGAACGGGTTTGAATGACACAAATCGTTGCGGGTTTGGGTTTGGATTTTGCCAAATCCGTTCGAACCCGACTCATTGTCATTCCTAGGTATAAGTATGGGATCATGATCCTCTCTTTACCTCACCTCACATTTTTAAAGAATGTGATTGGTTGTTTATAAAGTGTAAATGGAAAGCAATTGCATCTGAACCATCAATTCATTACAATACTTATGTTTTATGAGATTAAATAATGTGAGAATGTGGTGAGGCGGGGAGAGGATCCAAGTCCTTCATCCATTGTTACTATCTAGAAGTTGAAAAGGCCATGTTGCATGTATTAGTGTTTTGGAAAGACCGGAGGGTATAATGGTAAATGCATATTATGATTAAATCTGTAATGTTCTTAAAAGAATTTAATATTTAAATCTGTAAATTTTAATTAAGTTTTATATTCTCGACAACTTTTATGTCAACTTTTATATTAACATGCTAATGAAAAACAACTCATCTTATTTTTAGTTTTTTTTTTTTTTTAAAAAAAAAAACCCCTTAGTTTCTACGTATCCAAGTAAGACCGATCAATTTAAGTTTTAGATTAATTGAAATTGTAAGTTATTGATCGGTTTATGCATATAGAATCAAGCTATTGATCACGAACTATTCGATTGCTGGATATTTTAAAGATACGGTTTGAGTATAGACCTAAACCACATCATACGGATATACGTCAGTTCCAATATAACCAGACCTTTTTGCCAACCCTAGAATCAACATTAATTCACCAAATTAATTTGTTTGTTTGTATACCTTTTTTGATTTGCATGTTATGATGATTGCCATTTAATTTGTATTATAAGGAATGAAAGCAATTACAGTATTTGATACCACATTTTATGTATTTTTAGACTTGTAGCTCTATAAATCAATCTAAAATTTCTGAGAGATGCCAACAATCTTTATGCCACTCAGTGACTAATATATATACACACACACTAATTAATTAACTTATTCATTACATATAATTCACTTATCCATATAAATATATGGGTTACTTATTATCATTAGGGGTGTTTTATTATTTTCGGTGAGTGGAGATGTTCACAATCATACCCATGAAAACTTGTATGCGCACCCATAATTTATCATTATTATTTGTAAGAGATGTGATTTCAGTTTTTGTTTTTCAGCTGCTACATTAATGTTGATGTCTATCTGGGTTTGTGTACATGCCTGTGTTTTCGTTTCCTAGATAATGAATTGAACTGCCCAGTTGATTTTAGTTTCTGATTTTATTTGTTTTTGTTCTTTAGTTAGTTGTGCTGAATTATTGAATTTAAATGAAATGGAAAAAGAAAAAGAGAATTCTTATTGATTGCTAACTGATTGTCACGCCACTGCTTTGCTTGTTATAATCATGCTGCATTATTGTTGAAGTATATATGAGTTAGAAATTAAAGTTTGAATTACAACAATATTAGATTATGGTAGTTTTTCTTTGAATTCTGAACCTGGTTTTTGTGACAACAATCGACATGGGATTTGTGCTGTAAATAAATTAAACCAACAGGTCTTGGAATTTGGCTACCAGAGTTGTATCTGCAGTTCTTCACCGATCTTGAGGGCCACTTTCTGTTAATTTTAAAAATTATTGTTTCATCATAAAAAGCAGTAGTCTCTAGTACTTCATTTGGCAATTGGTCTAGGTGTTGGCACTCTATTAATTGATAATTTGATATACACTGTTGTGTGGAAGGATTCCCACCCTAAATGAAAGGGGCATTTAGCTACCTGCATAAAGTATAATTAGTTGCATTTATTTCACTTGGAAGCTTAAACTAATTAGTTTTATTTATAAGTTTTAGATGTCTATATTCGACTTAAATAGTTAAATCAAGAATGGATAGTGATTAAATAGGTATCAACATGAAAAGCAATGTGTGGCGTATAGATTTATAAACACAATGTGTGAACATAGAATAATTAAAAAACTAATATTGAGCAATATATATTATAACTTATTATCTTAATTAATGAGGATGTTTTAGTTTGATCAATTTTTATAATGGAGTGACTGACTGAGATATCTAGAATCAATGCACCCTTATACTATAACCTTCGCGTGGGTTAATCTAATTCGTTCTATGTTTTATATATATATAAATCATATCTCATTTTTTGTTTAGGAAGAAATTATCTATAAATATATTTAATCAATATAAATATCAGATTTTGTGGAAATTGGAATGATAATAAATTGTATAACCGTGAAAGTTATTTTGATCCATTTTGTATGTATTTATCAGTGTTTATCCATAATTTATGATTCACATGTAATACATTGATGTATTTTATATTAATACGCACTAAGAGAAAAGTATTATATATATATATATATATACTTCAAAAAAATAAAAATAAAATGTGTTTTTTTTTGTTTCGAAGGCCACATCCATTGGGGACAACTCGAACTTAGAATAATGTCTTGTTGAATGATCGATGTAAATTTTATTATCACAATTATAGAAACTTGTCATAAGGACATGCCATAATAATTACAATTTTATAATTATTATTTCAATAAATCAACGTATAATTTATGATATCTAAAAAAAAACAAAGATTATTAACACTTGTTTTAATACTTTCATCCAAACACAAATTTTGCAATAAGAAGTGTAATCATGATTTGAAGAGGGATGTATTTTTCTTCTGTTAACTTTTTTTAACAACAATCAAATTAGGGCTTTATCGAAATACGGTGAAATGAAATTAACCGTGGTTCCTTGTGCACCTTTTTTTTGTTGTTGTTAAATACACTTTTTTTGAAAATTTATATAAATTTAAAGTTTTTTAAAAAGAATGATTCAAGGTTTTTTTGTAGGAAGAAGATGCAAACCAACAATTTTATACAGTAGGTGTGAGTTTTTTTTTTCTTTCAAGTGTTCCCTTTAATAATAATAATAATAATAATAATAATAATAATAATAATATCTTCAGATCTTCTCATCAGCATTTGGATAGACTCAGTTTGGCCCAAAATCCAAGTACACAATCATAAAATGCAGATATGGGTCATAGCTTAAGGGGTGAGTAGGCATGCCCAGCCAATATATTTTGGCAACATCATCAAAATTTTCAAGTCCAATTATTGCAAAGTAAACATTTTTTTACCAAGTCAAGAATTCCAACATCTTTTCCTCTTAAGGCCAATTTGCTATAAAATAATTGTTATTAATCGTGATAAATGAATAATCAGCTTTCCGATAGACTTAAGAATTTTAACCAAATGAAGTAATTGAACAAAATAACAATTATATTATAAAGAATATTAAAAAATTAAGATCATAGTAAAATGAGATTTAAAAAGAAAAACCAAAATGAGTTTTTTTTACATAAAGAAAAATTGATGGTATTCTGACATTTAAATAAAATAAAACAAATAGAACAAGAAAAATTGATGGTATTCTGACATTTAAATAAAATAAAACAAATAGAACACTTACTCAAGATGAACTATATAGTTTTACGTTCGAAAAAATAAAAGTAAAAACAAGAAACACAATATTAAAAATTAAATAATAACAAACAAATCAACATAAACAATAAAAATAACAATATTTATTCTTCTTAAAATAATAAATTACAATCTAATTTTATAATAAGAATTTTTGTTTTCTATTTATAATGAACTCACTTTAAATTTATATAATTGATTAATAAATATTAGTAGACATGTTTTTATTTTTTTTATTCTTCTAATTATTGATTTTTTTATTCTAAATAAATTAAAACTACAAAATAAAGAAAAGTACTATGAATAAAATAAAATGAATCGCAATAATAGACAAATTATTTTAATACAATAAATTAAATTTTAAGATTTTAGGGTTTATTGATCGAAGACTAAACTATTAGAAATATTAATAGATAATTTAATATATAATAAATTGAATTAAGTAATCACAAATTGAAAGTATCAAGGAAGTTGACCATTACGGACAAGAGAAAATGAATTGTTTTGTTTCAGGATAAGATGAAAATTTAATAAAGAAATTGGAAAAAGATGGTAAAATAAACAAAAACATAAAAAATTATTAAAATTGTATGATAAAATTAAATTTATAAAATAAGATATTCATTGAGGCACACTATAAGGTGTTTAAAAAAAATGAGGTAGGGTTTAAGATAGGTCCGCTCCTAGTTGTGAAGTTCATTAGTAGATATTTGATTAGTTGTAGTTTTAAAACAACAGTAAATCTCAAAAGCAATATATATATATTTGGTAATTTTTTTACAAAAGTACCGAGATAAGAAGGACAAAATCTCTAACCTGTCACAAATCGACGGGGATCCGATCCGTTTGTAGCAGATTTGGAGCAATTAAAATGGAACTCGGGTTATGTATGGGACAACCGTTGTTGACCGTGTTTGTAACCGGGTCAGGCATGGGTCAACTTGTCCCGGTAGACCCGATATTTATATAATGTTTTTTAAAATTATTAAATTATAGAAGGAAAACAAACTCTAATATTTTAATCTATTGGTCTAATTATACGTTATATTTGGATTTAAGATTTATATAATTTAGATTTTATATTTTATTAAATTTAAATTTATATACAAATTTTAAGCATACGCTGCACTTAAAATTTTAATAAATAGGTGTCATTTATATTTAAATTTTAGTATGTACATATTTAAATTTAAATGTATTTTTAAATTTAAATGTATTTTTAAATTTGATTGAATATAAAAATTTAAGTTCATATCCTAATAAAATTCAAATGTATGGCAACTTAATTGTTTGAACAATTTTTTTTTTTATAAATGAAACGGGTTAGATACCCCATCTCATACGGGTCAGGTTTGGGGCAGAAATCAAAAACCCAATAGGGTCATGGGTCGGGTTTAGGGCAACTTACTAAAATCGGGTTTCGAGTTTAGGGCATGTCAATCCGACTATACTTAGATTAGTTACAATGACATACTAAAATATACATGATTTTAGAACTATAATTATTTTTTCCATTAATTATATAAATAAAGTAATATTTAAGTATAATATCTAAATTAGAAAAAAAAAAAATCATAAGAACAATAATGATATTTGAAAAGGTTTTATAAATCAAATCAATATTTAAATAGAATATTTAATTTTAAGATGAAATAATGTATGTATGATTTTATCTTTATTTCGTAAGGTTAATGATTATATTTTAAAAGATTCATTAAATGTCGGAATAGATTACCTTGTTCACATTCCTCCTCACGTAATATAATATTGGTAGTTAGGGCTTAGGGATCTCAACTTGGCAGAGGAAGCTGATTATGCTGTTTTACTTGATAATAAACGTAGACAGACAATGTTTGATGGCGGGTATGCCCATAATGGATTACAGAAGGCTGCTCGGTGATTTTTTGATGCAGAGTGTGAGGTTTTGAGGGGTTTGGTTGAGAAGAATCCGAATTATACTTTGACATTTACGGGGCATTCTCTAGGGACAGAGACAAGTTGGGGAACATCAATAGGAGAAGATCATGAGATCATGTGTTTTGCTATTGCTCCTACGAGGTGTACGTCACTGAGATATGCAGATATTATCAATTCCATTGTACTCCATGTAAAGGTAATACTATTATATAAAAACTTTGCTGCCTTTTGTGCTTAATTTGCTTAATTTGGTTATTATCAAGTTAGTAAATTCTCAAATCTGGTCAAAACAGATATATATATATATATATATATGGTGTACATAAACTTATATGCTAAATTATTCAATTGTGAACCTTTCAAAAAACTTTTGGTGCAATGGAAGTGGAAATGTCGATTAAAAAGCGACAATAATCTATATAGTAAATATGTAAAAATTTAATCATCCAATTTATTCTTGCTTTAACATTAATCGAGTTGTATGATAATTTTCCAGTCCAATGCTGCTGTTGGCAACTAGAGCTTTTTGAAATCACAATTCTAACGTCTGATAATTAAACATCTTATTTGCCATAAATGACTATCATGTGATGCAATGAATTATTATTGATAGTTTTGTCATCGATTTTGCATTTTCATACTAACCTATGGCTTTTGTTCTGATGTGAGTTTTTGTAATGGATTATGATGATTTCTTACCTCTGACAACAACTACGTTGTACAATATTTTCAAATCACTTTTATGGTAAAAGATAGTATGTCTTAGAAACCTTTGTAATATCTGTATGATCTTTTGGTTCCCTATTGGCTACACAAAAACTGGAAATACCGGATCTTATATTTTTACAAAAGAAATCAACACTAGATGTCTAAATAATAATAAAAATGATTGTGTAATATTAATTTTAATTCATAAATTGTTTGGGTAGTGGAACAGTTTGAAAAATTCAAAATTAAACTATTTTATGTTTAATCTTAAACCGTCAAACCAAACCGAACCAAATCGGTTATTATTGATCTGGTTCAGATGGGTTTGGCTTGGGTTGTAAATTACTAAACCGATTAAATAATTATTTAGTTTGGGTACAGTCAAAATCGATTCATCAAGAGATGTACAGTAGATAACATATATTGTGTTTTGAAAAGATTGGAGGGTTCAATGGTAAATGCCTAATGTGTACCGAAAGAGTAGGACAAGATCCATAACCATTTCAATAGTTGTGTTTCATGTTTAAATATCTATATTGGTTCATAATTGTAAATGGATGTACAAATTATATTTATAGATGGCAATATCGATATTCTTTAATTATTATAATCCCATCAACTTTTATATTAACATGATAATGGAAAGCAATGTGTTGTGCATATATGGTGATTATTTCCATTTTATAAACATCATTTGAGAACATTCGATACTTAAAAAACTAATATGAACATTGAACAATAGATCCGATAACTTATTATTTTTAAGAGAATTGTTTAGTTTGATAAAAAAATTACGATGGATGAGATATCTAAAATCAATGCATCCTTATATAGTAACTAATAACCTTTGCGTGGGGTTAATCTAATTAATTTATTTGTGCAAATAAAAAGAGAGAAGAGAAGTTATCTCACCTATCTCACCCCAATTTTTGTTTCCGAAGAAATTATCTATAAATCTATTTAATCAATATAAATATCGGAATATATGAAAATTGGAAGGATAATATATTGTAACACCGTTAAAGTTGTGTTATTGTTTGAGTCTGGTTGAATCATAAGTTCACACTTCAATATTTATTATCATAATTATAGAAACTTGTTACATTAACATATGTCAAAAAGACATGCTATAATAATTATAAATAATAAATATTATTATTTTAATAAATCAACGTATAATTTCTTATGTTTAAAAAAATATTTTTTAATTATTAACACGTGTTTTAAAGATACATGATAATATTTTTATCGAAATATAAAGTTTTTTTGTCTTAAATATTTGAAATGATAAATAAAATCATGATTTGAAGTGGAATATATTTTTCTATTATTTATACTTTTAATTATAATTGAATCAGAGATCTATCGGAGTATATGATCGCATTAACTTTTTTTATATATAATAAATGTTATTTGAAAGGAAGAGGAATGTAATTCTGTTAAGTTTAATTATTATTTCAATAAATCAATGCGTAATTTCTTATGTTTTTTTTAATATATATTTTTTCAATTATTAAAATGTGTTTCAAAGATGCATGATGATATTTTTCATCAAAACATAAAGTTTTTTGTCTAAAATATTTGCAATAAGAAGTATAATCATGATTTGATGAGAAATGTATTTTGCTGTTATTTATATTTTTAACAATCCAATCATGGACCTGTCGTAATACATAACTATGTTAACTTTATTTATGTAATAACTGTCATTTAAAAAGAAGAGGAATGTAATTCTCGTCGAATCTAAATAGTTGTAACTTTAAAAATAATAATAATTAAAGAGGGTGTATTGGATTTGGATTTCATTGAACAATTTTAGGGTGTAAGGATTTTAATGATTTGTAAGAGTATTGGAATTATTAGGATAATTAGGATTATACTTTTAGGATTATTATGATTATATGGATTAGACTTTTAGAATTCTGAAAGAGTATTGGACTTTATTTATAGACTATTATGATTATCTTGACTTTATTTCAAGACTTGTTCGACTTTTATAAATATGAATTTTTAATAGTCGATTGTAGTATTTAATTTCTCTACACATTAACGAATACACACCCCCAATATGACACTCAATATATGTGGTTGTGATTGAATACTCTTAACTTATAATTTCAGAACGTCCTTACTAGAGAACCAATATATATATATATATATATATATATTATCAGTGTTCTAGAAATCGGTCTAGATGGCCGATTAATCACCTCAATTCCTTTAGACGGTTGGTTACTGAGGAGAATTGGCCAAAATCGACCTCATTCTACGGTCTCTGATTAACCGTGTAAGGCGGCGACTAATCGGCTAAACGGCCAAGCAGAGTCAAAGCCATTGACCAAGACTAGCTAGTTAAAAAAAACCTTGTTTTTTATTTCAAAGTCTTACTTCTTAGTTCTTACAACTTACAAACCAAAACCTATTTGTTCCCTTCATCTTCAATTGGATAATTTGATTGGGTAAAATTAAAAATTGACAACAAATTAAGTAGTTAGTAGTTGTTAGTTGGTGACACTGACACGTCATGCTTCTTCGGTTTGAGTATGTGATCAATGACATAAATTGAATAATCAAACTTTGATTTGGCAATTGTCAAACGTAATGAAAGAAATTTAATTTTTTATCAATTAGTTTGTTAACTTGTTGATGTTTGTTAGAATTTCCAAATTGTCATTTTTATCAATTTGTTTGTTAACTTGTTTATGTTTGGATTTGAATTGGTTTGTGATTGCATTTCGTTGGGTGTCTGAGGATTTTGATTGGTTTATGATTGAATTTGATTGATAATTTACTAATAAGGTATTTGTGGATTTGGAAAGAATTTTTTTAGGATTTGATAATTGGAGTTTGTATATAATTGTGTTTTCCGATTAATCACCGACTAATCGGCCTAGGCGTTAGGCGCTGGATCTCCGTTCGACTAGCGTCTAACACTTACTAGAACATTGATATATATTAGTAAAACAACTATATCTTTATTCACAATAGTCATTACAATTTACGTATAAATAAACCATTATTTACACCTATCAAATGAGCATGCACAATAATAAAGATGTCACGATTATGAATCATTATTCAACATCTGTTCTATTAAAAAGTTATTTATATAAAAAAAGAAGTCAAATTGTTACACTACTCCACGCTCCTATCTCCGATCTCCGATCACGAATCACTCATCCGTGGACCACAACTCGTCCAAGCTGAAGATCTGATGTGGTATGAAAGATCTGATAAGGTATGAAAGTTGAGGAAACTGAAAATTTATGATGAAAATTTGATGGGTGTGTGGAGGTTGAGGAAGCTGAAGATGATTTTGAATGAGAGAGAAATGTCTAGAAAGTATTAAGGGAGATGACAAGACAGTTGTGGGTTCAAGTTATTTATAAATATCACTAAAAAGTCTGAAAAATCTATTTTATCATAAAATACTAAAAGTATTGATCACAATCCAATACCACTAGACAATTTGCTACCTATTGAAAGTCTAGATTCAATACCATAAGATAATATGAATTTTTTCTAAAGATCTTAAAAATCCTAATTGAATACCATCAAACTTATCTAATTTATTAAAAAGTCTCGATCAAATACTACTGGACTTTACTTACTCAAGTTGTTTTATAAATTCTTAAACCATTTCACCCTCATAAATATACAGTTCTGCCAGTGTTATCAGTATTTGGATAGAGGTAGGTTGGCCCACATACACGATCATAAGTAGCCGATATGGGTCATACTGAGTACGACTGTAGCTTCTGGAATCTGGAATCTGGAATCCGAAGAGTATTCGAAGAAGAAGATTCTGGAATGGGTTTGACTAGCAGGTATAACTAATAGCCCTAACTATGTTTTTGGTTATTTGGCCTACTGTCGTGACTCACTTCTCATTCAAACCAAAACCAACACAAAAGACCAAAGACAAAGACCAAAGTTATAGCTTCAACTAATCCCACCACCTCATCCAACTCAAGCACCCCACTTTGTTGCCTGTGTTCTACTTGTTTTTCTTTTTTCCCTTTTTTTTTTTCCTTTTAAGTATCTGTGATTGTATTGTAGACCTTAGCTTATCAATTTACTTGTTTTTCTTTTCAGCCTAGGAAAACCCTAGAAACTTGATTTCATGCTGTTCTGAATTTATAAGTATGTATTTTCCCAGAACTTCAAAGTTTCTCTGGTTCTGTTTTCTGTGTACAACTGTTTGAATTTTTGTTATATTATTGTTTATGATGTTGATAGTATAATTTATATAGGCTGATTTTGTTATTTTTAGCTTGATCACTGTATGTTTTTTCTCGAAAACCTCATTATTTTTCCAATATCAAATATTTATGGCCGTTGTTTGTTCTATTCCATACAAAATTTATTTAGTACCCAAATTCAAGTTTTTACACCCGAGTCTTGCGGCTTAATCTATGTTAACTTACTTGCATCGTAGGCGTCTATGTCAATTGTCTGTTGCATTCCCATCCTCGAATGTGTCTACTGTCTTGCCTGTGCCCGTTGGGTTTGGAAGAAATGCCTCTACACTGCAGGTCATGAAAGTGAAAATTGGGGTCTAGCCACTTTCGAAGAGTTCAGGCCAGTTCCCCACTATTGTCGGCTAATCCTAGCTGTCTATGAAGATGATCTTCGTAACCCAATTTGGGCACCCCCTGGAGGCTATAGAATCAACCCCGATTGGGTTCTCTTACGAAAGGATTATGAAGAAACTCAATGTCACGTTCCTCCATATATGATTTACCTTGATCATGAAAATGCTGATATAGTATTGGTAGTCAGGGGACTCAACCTGGCAAAGGAAGCTGATTATGCTGTTTTGCTTGATAACAAACTTGGGCAGACGAAGTTTGATGGTGGGTATGTCCATAATGGGTTATTGAAGGCTGCTCAGTGGCTTTTTGAAGCAGAGTGTGAGGTATTGAGGGGTTTGGTGGAGAAGAATCCGAATTATACTTTGACATTTACCGGGCATTCGCTAGGGGCAGGGGTGGTGACATTATTGGTTCTGATCTTGGTTCAGAATCTTGACAAGTTGGGGAACATCGATAGAAAGAAGATCAGATGTTTTGCTATGGCTCCTACGAGGTGTATGTCATTGAATTTGGCTGTGAGATATGCAGATATTATCAATTCCATTGTACTCCAGGTAGGGTAATACCATTATATTGAAACTTTTGTGTTTGTTGTCCTTAATTTGGTTAGTTTCAACTTATTAAATTCTAAAAAGGCATATATGGTGAACATAAACTTATATGTTGAATTATTCAAGTGTGAACTTTTCAACAAATCGTTTGGTGCAATGGAATCTTGTCTTCATAGAGGAAATGTTAATTAAAAAGTGACAATAATCTACCCAAGAAACGTGTAGAAATTTAATCACTCGCCTTAATCTTACTTTAACTTGAATCGAATTGTATGATATTTTTCTGTCCAATCCTACTTTTGCAACTAAAGCATCTTGAAATCAGAATTGTAACATCTGATAATTAAACATCCTATTTGCTAGAAGTGACTGCTATGTGACGGAGTTAATTATTGCTAGTTTTTTCATCAATTTTGGATTCACATCATAATCTATAAGTTTCATACCCTCATAAAACATACAAATAACTCAAATGAAAGCTGCATTATTCTTCCACTGTAATGATTTTTGCTTTGGTATCTTGAATTCTTATAGATGCCTACAGCTTCTGATGTGAGTTTTTGTAATGTATCAGGATGATTTCTTACCTCGGACAACCACTGCCTTGGACAATCTTTTCAAATCACTTTTCTGGTAAAGATAGTATGTCTTAGACACCTTTTTAATGCTAGCTTATTATTTCTTTGCTTTTGATCTATATGGTATTTTGCATCATTATCGGCTACACAAAAATTGGATATGTCAGATCCTATATTTCTTCAAAAGAAATCAACACTAGAAGTCTAAAACCATATGTCCTCCAATCTTAGTTTTGTTTATGTTTCTCATGAATTCAAAGAAATTTCAGAATTGCCAAAAGTCCCTTCTAGTGTGTTAACATAAAATACCCGTGTGGCCATATTGAAATAATCTTTGTGTGAAGTTTGCTATTCGCTGTTCTTTCTTGTAGAAGGGTCCAAATTTCGTCAAAATTATGACTCTTTATTTCTCAATTAACAAGCCTTTCTTTAGTAACTACTATGTAAGAGATTGTCAATGTAACCTAGATAAACATGCTAATATAATCCAGACGTCACAGCTATCCAGATGAGCTATTAATTCAGCCTGTTTCCTTAAATTTGACAGCTTGCCATGCTTGCTTTGTCTGATGTGCCTGAAGGATACGTGCACTTTTGAGAATATGCTTAAAGACCCAAGACGACTCTATGCTCCAGGACGCCTATACCATATTGTTGAGAGGAAGCCCTTCAGGTATAGCAATTGTACCTTGAGAACTATTTTTATCCGAAACATGTACTCAACAAGGGTGTTAAAGTTCACAAGTCAGATGGAATCCATGTCATATATCCACTTTTAAGGTGGGATAAGTTGAGCTACTGTCACTAGTAAGGTGCGCTTCAATTTACCTATTTTCCTTTACATTGGTTCAGGCTAGGAAGATTTCCCCCGGTTGTGAGGACTGCAGTCCCAGTAGACGGCAGGTTTGAGCACATAGTTATTTCCTGCAATGCAACTTCTGACCATGCCATCATTTGGATAGAGAGAGAGTCTCAGATGGCACTTGATGTAAGTTTTCGCTTCATCCTGATATTGCAAATTTTAAATCCTAGTAGGGTTTATAGGTTTCAAAGCCTAATGAAATGATTAGCCCCTTTACAGTTGCTGCTGCTGCTACTGTCTCAATCCATACCAATTTTTATGTTGCATGTAAACTTGTTAATACACATACCTGAAGAAAATAGTTATACTATTGTCTTGCTGATTCTTACAAATGCAATGACTTGGCTAGGTACAAACACCATGATAGTAAGACTAGTAAATAAGTAAATTGTTGAAGGTTGAGGGATAAATTTTCATCTTTGCTGTGAAACTGAAACATTATTTTTGTTGAATTTAGTTGATGCTGGAAAAAGAGCGTATTATGGAAATTCCAGCAAATCAAAGGATGGAGCGCCAGGAGTCCCTTGCACGAGAACATAGTGTGGAGTACAAGGCAGCTCTTGAACGGGCTGTTGCTTTAGATATCCCACTGTCTTACTCACCGCCTAAGTATGGAACATTCCATGACATGGAAGAGGGGGAGAATTCTGATAGATCAAGTGAACAAATTTCATTTTTGTCATCTAAGAAATGGAGGGACAATTGGGATGGATTTGTAGGGCGTCTTTTTGATGTTAATGAGTCCGGTCAAATGGTGTTCAAGAAGTCAGCCTCAGGGAGCTCACAAAATTCATGTTATAAGTAGCCTGACCATTCATTTTTTTTTCTCATTCATGTCGAGCACCATTAGTGACCCGTCAGCTGTAAATGAAGTTCCAGTTGTTTCAGTCTAGAAACAGAGAAGGCAAGTTCAATGCTCGATTGGTCATCATTCTAGTTTTTACTTTTTACCCATAGCTTCTGTATATGATTATTGATAGCATGATTTCTGGAATATTTAACAAAATACACCTTGAATACTAGCTGTTGAATGGATTGATTCCTGAAGAAATTTGGAGGTTCAGTCAACTGTTATTAGTGAACATGACAAGTTCTACACCGTTGGATCAATGGTCACTGTACCATGGTCAATATTTGAAATCATTGTCAGCGAGACAGAAAAACTTGATTCATATCATACCGATACTCGTACACCAACTAGCTCATGTATTTAAGCAATTTTTCTTAAAAACGCATCAGGAAACCACGGGGTCTAGAACAGAAAACACGATAAACATGATTTTTCCACTTCTGGACTTCAAACCCAATTCATGTTTAAATTAATTTGTCCAGCAAATATCTTTGCTGTGATTGAATCAGCAAAAGAAAGATGCCTAACAAGAGAATTTAGGGATTGAATTTGTCAAATCTCTGAACCAAATCAGAGGTAAACCAAGGATCAAATAGTATAATTCAAATTCTTCCATTTTCCATTAGATTTGTTCGAAAGTACATTTGTTTCGATTGTGTATACTGTGAGCACATACATACAAACCTTTTGCGGTGGTCACCTCACAATAATACTGTTACCACAATAATACCCTAACTCAGGTTACCCAAATAATACGAATTTAAATCTTTTGATTTTGTTTAACAATCGAACCTAACTTAAGATGCAAGCACGTCAACTATCACAGGTTTAGGGAAACCAATGGGCTGCTTTGCATTTTGTGATTTCTCATATACAATGACGCTTCTAAGATTTAACAATATATTACCTGAACTGCTACTAATAACCCCAGTCCATTTTTTGGCTGGGAAAAAGAAATATACAATCTATTGGGAAAATCTTCATCCTCAGCTACACCTGGAGATCAAGAACTGCTTCCCCTACGGTAAAGGAATCAAGTAAATCGCAGATAAATAATGAATGGCCATTAAAGAGCTTTTTTATTTTCAAATTATTTAAAAATGTATTGCCTGCCAATCTAATGAAAATCAATGAAGTTTACAACACTGCAAATATAGAGTAGTAATTGATTATAGTCTTCTTTAGAGCTTACCGTGCATTCTCTTTACAAATCGTTCAAATTCCATGAAGTTTTGTCTCTCCATGAGAGATGGGTCAAGCCTTAGATAGGTAAAAGAAAAAAAGTGCCTTCCATCTGGATCACTCAGGGGCTTGACAGTATCCAAGATCTTGTTGTAGCCTATTCTGTCATGGCAAGGAAGTGCACTCTCACTAGCAACTGGTACACAAACATCCCATGCGGCATTAAGCACCTGAAATGGACAATTATCATGTTCACCATGCAAGAAACTCCAAAAATAACATAAAATCTAGAATCAGAAGCGATAAATTGCATGATCACTTTCCCAATCCAGCCAAAACCAACACACAAGCCAGCTTTTTCTAAAAATGATCCCTTTTTCTTTATTGAATGATAGATTAAAAGGAAATGCTACGGCCTACGGCTGATAAGGAGGTTTGAGATGCTCGGTGCTTACTTGCCACGCTAGACCCACAGGATCCGCCAGTGCCTCAGGGAAGTCCTCATGTCGGTCTGACATGTGCAATTCAGAAGATGCGAAGTTTAAAACAGCTCCATGCTTTTTTAGTGTTGATGCAATTGCAGCATAGCCATCACGATTACATGGGTTATTGAACCCAGCAGTTAATTCAGCAGCATGATTGGCTGTCTTGTACCACCAGTGAATACCTGATAGCTGCTCAGCAATTAAAATGCAGCAAAGAGGATCGATGAAGCAATAACTACAATAACAACCTTTACATTAATTTCCAAGATGTTATCTAAAATCAGGATATAAACGAGTCTAACATGGTTGAGTAAGATTTTACTACACAGCAATAACGAGATGGTTCTACAGCAACAATAAATTAAAACCCCATTGTGCAGGCCCATGATGTGGGTAGTTGGTTTGCTGAGGTAAAGGTTCTCCACTACAAGATTCCCTTTTTTTTTTTTTTTTACAAATAATAATAAAGGTGAAAGTGAAATTTATAAATAAATGATTTGAATTGGTTCATCAGTGTTGTTATAAAAAAAGAAGCAAAAAAAAAAAGGGTCTATTTTGTTACTTTAGTAGACTGGTCTAGAATAGCATAACTCGGCAGTGCACCTTGAATTTGGGGACAATGCAATTAAATGGTGAAGAAAGCAAAATGTTCCTCCATTCCATCTTAGTATCACATTTAAAAGGTCAAATGGTAATCTTCCATCTTAATAAGAAAATTTCTAACAGCCTAACCCACCTTTGCTGCAATGCAGGTGCCTTCAAAAGCTAACTTCGCCAGCGAAAGCACTCGGTCAACATGATCAATTAAAACCTGAGAGTACCAATTAAGGAAAAACCTTCCATAGTAGCCAGTGTAATCACCTCCATCACAAAAAAAGCCTGTTTCATGTGGCTGTGAATTATAGGAGCCAGCATTATCTGGTCCTTTGGCCCAAAAGGAGTGTCCCCTCACTTCTGCTGCCTTCCTCAGGCCTTTTAGAAAATATTGATCATAACACTGCAAACAAAAAAAATTATGTTACTGTTCAGAGATAAGGAAAAACATGATCACATATAACTGTTAATGAAAGGTAAAAAAAGAAAAAAAGAAAATTAAAAAGATCAGTGAAATCCACAAATTATGGAGGAAGACCTATAATCATCACATTCATTGATGGCCAATTTCCCATGCTCAGAAGTTGGAAAACAGTTCATTTCTCAAGTAGATTCACAACCCATAGCAATAAATACCAGTTACATTTGCACAATTATAACTTCTAAAATTATCATCTCTTAAAGACACGCTTATAAGCTCTGCTAGGCATCATTTCCTATTTATTAGGAGGGGTGACGGAGAGCGAAGGATTGGGGGAAACAAGGGGATTTGTGCCAAACATAACTCAATAAAGCACTTATGAAGAGCAAGAGAGCAACAGTTTTTAAATAAAAATGTTGTGAGAGCAGCAACATATTCAGAATAGCAAGGTTGCGAGGGTGCATTTACAATTTATAAATAATGTCTTAAGTAACAGTACGGAACAGATTAAACACTTTGGTTACAGTAATTGAGCTCATGACAGATTGACAGCAATGCCATATCAACAAAATAAAGCTGTTAGCCAGGTAGAAGGAAAGTATTCCTTAGGTTGGAAGAGAGCGTGATTAGAACTTTTCTTTTTCCATCATGTTTCTTTATTTTTCCTGTTTGTGTTCATGAAGAATAGAACTTCTAATAGAAAGATTCAATTTCACAAACTCACAAACAAATCAGGCTTTTCTGCAGTATAAACTTCATACACTTTGTACCCCATAAAAGAGCAAAGAAGGCAACTTGAAATGCTTTATCAACAAAGTCCTAAAGACATCAAACTCAGCTACTCAAGAAGTCAACATAAAAATTATAAAGCAGATTACCTGGAATTCTCCAATGCCGGGATATCTCCAGCCATGCTTTACTGGACAAGATGGGTACCGTAGCTCACCACAAGGACCTAATCCAACTTCAACCATGAGGATGATACCATCCCGAAACAAATCATCAAATTCCACCCGGAAGCTTCTCATGTAGTCAAAATATACCTACATAACCCAGGACAAAAAAAATATTAATTAATTTTTTCCGAAGAAGCCAATTATTGAGCGAGCATATATCTAATATGAAAAAAAGAATCAACAGACAAACTTAAATCACTTCTGCTTTAAAAACCAATGTTAGAAGTCAAATAAAAATTTGGATTCAGCACAATTATGTTTCAAGCATTAGCCAAAACAAAAATCTATTGTCCAAAATGTATAAACCAGCTGCTCAGGGTTTACCTATATATATATATGGATTTTGTCAATCTGAACAAACTTCAGTGATTATTGCAAAAATGAAATAGGGAAAGTAAATGAGAAATGCTAAAATGCTACAAGAATATAATTCCAGACAATTTCAGTCCAAATTAGACCTGTCACAGGTAATACCTCAACAGCAGTACGGCCTCTCAAAACTCGTTCCTTGTCAATCCCCCATGAGAGACACTCAGGGTTTCTTCTTCCCTCTCTATCGGTGAAGAATATGTCAGGATTACTTCGACCAATTTCTGCCACCCAGTGTGGTAGGGGGATACAAACATCATCACCAACATTGCCTCCACATTCATGAAATGACATCACAACCTGAGGTAATATAATATCAATAATACATTCAGTTATCAGTTTAAAATGAATTTTCAGGAGCAATACAAAAGCAAACATATCCCATATCTCACATAACTTACTTGTAATTTAAGCTTAAGCTCACAAACCATTTGAAAGAGCTTCCTGTAACCACTCCAGTTATAATCTTGAGGAGCATTGGCCTCTACTATTCCCCACCAGCAATCAACCATAACCCCATCTATATTGATCGATTTTAATACCCTTAGCTGCTTCAGTATGCCGTCTGGATCAACTAGCTCACACTTCATGTTGATGACACCCAACTGCCACCATTAAAGGAAGTCATTGCAACATGTAAGTAATCAATTCAGTAATCACGTATGGAATTTGGTTATCAATTATCCCTTAAAGAAATACCATATATGTCAGCTAAACACATCCTTTCTTTATAAGGCTTAATGAGAAAACATGAAAATTATTCAAGGAACATCAATTCTGGATAACTACGCAAATCGGCTCACAGAGAGCAGACATGCAAGATAAAAAAACTTAAATAAACAGAAAAAAGGTAAAGTTAGAAAGAGTAAGCTAAAATTATAAAACTTACAGGTAACATCACATAAACTGGAACATATGGCGTGCCAGCAAAATCACGTTCTGGTAATTTAGGAGGCATGTCAGCAATCTATAAAACGGAGAGAAGTTAGAAATGAATATATATGATATGAACCAACCTTGGAAGCTTTCAAATTGAATGTACTAACTTCTATCCCAAATATAAAAAGTTTAAATGTGCACTCATCTAAATTTCAAAAATTCCAAGAAGGCAATCATTGTGCCGTGGCACATGGTCCACTATCAAGAGGCTGGTACATTCTTAATCTAATTGTATGATCATTTTTCTTTTTCTACAGTACTTCAAGTGCAAATAGGAACAACATAAATGTTTGATTTCTAAACTACAGCATACCAGCATCAAATTATGAAGAGACGGAAACAGAAATACCCTCCAAAATAATCAGTCCTCTTACCTGCTTGTCATTGACAGTATCCATTGGGCCAACTATAAGTAAATGACTCTCTGTTTGTTTAACCCCATCTCCCACCAGAGCTGAAGTTTGTGATGGAGCACTTGGTGATATATCATAAGGTGATGGTGTGGGGATAAAAACACCTTTCATTTGACATGTGTTATACTCCACTGAGCTGCAATAGCCAGGAGAGACTCCTCTGAGGGATGCAGGTGGCGTCTGTTGTGGCACCATGAGAGAAGATGATGAAGTTACCATAGCAGAAGTTCCAGCAGCAGGCCTTGATCCCTGCGAAATTCAAAGAGAGAACAATTCCATTTGAGTTTTTCCAATATTTAATCGAAGTCAATATCAAGGGAATATTTAAATTTTAAACAGAAAAATGTAAGATGTACAGGTCGCTACTACCCATATTGAGCAAGCCAATAATTATTATCCACATAGTGTAGGATCAGATAATTACGAATATAGAAAGCATAATAAAATATCATTCATCAATCAGCTTACTTACATCTCACAGTCACATAAACTTAGTTGAACCAAATTGCATCTCAATATCATACAAACAATTTGAGGCATTAGCAAATAGTTTTTTTTTTATTGATTCAATTTACTTATTTCCACAATTTAATGACATGCTGAACCAGGTGGAAAGAAACTTTGCACTTGACAGATAAGTACCTGAGATCTTGACGGGAAGGTGGTTCCATCGGGAAGAACAACCCAACCAGCTTCCCTTGCCAGAGCTGCAATTACATCATTAATATCTGCTCTGACCCTAAGATTATAGTTACCATGCCTCCGTAGACCAGCCAAGATTCTAGCAGTGATTGCCCTCCGGTGCCGCTCTCTCAGCTTTGTCCTCTCCTTTTCTTCTACAGGTCTACACCTCCGCACTCCTCCCCCTCCTGGGGTGCTCACTTGCTCTTGAAGTTCGTGGTGTTGAAATTGACTATTATTACCACTAAATGTTGGTACACCTGCATCAACCCCCACCATCACTTGCTTGGAAATGCGCTTCTCTCTGTTTTCTTCGTCTTCATCATCCTCCTCCTTAACATCCGTGTCCATTTCTTCCTCATCATCTTCTTCACTCGTTCCAATCAATTTCTGCATATCTGTTGCCATGATGCCTCTCTACGTTCTTCCCACTTCTTATCCCAGTAACTCTAAGATTAAAAATATCTTAAGAGAAAATATCATCATTACCACTCGACCTTGCACGTTTTTGATATGCCATAAACTGCAGCAATATGATCTCAAATAATCAATATCACATTGATTCTAGAGTTCCCAACAATTTCAGGTTCTAAATGAATTTTTTTAGTAGTTGAACCATTTAGGGGTTAATAAGTCAACTGATATGAGTCTTGAGTTTCTCTCAAACTTTTCTTAAGAACAGAAAACTCAAAAAGGGTTCTTTACTTTTGTTTCCAGACAGTTTTCATGGCAACCAAACGGAAGGTTAAGATCAACTACTCAACACATATAGGTCACATAAACTCAAAAGAAAAGTCACCTCTTTTAAGTCACCAAAGTCTAAAATTGAAGTAATTGTCACTCAATTAATCCTTTATATAATTGTATCCCAAGCAGAACTCAATTTTCCATAAAATTGGAAAAACAATTCTGCTAAAAAACGCAGAGCTATACGAAGTTAAAAGAAAAATATAACAAAAATAAAAATAAAAATAAATCTAATATTACCTTAAAAACACAGTTTCGCGTTGTTTTAAAGCAAAGCCGTAACTTTACAAAAAAGACACTTAGAGCGCCTCCAACTTTCCCTTTCTCCACAAATTTCACCTTTTTACTCTCACATACACGAACTCTCTGACGTCAAGCCTTCAAGAAATAGATCCGCCTTCTCTCTCCAAAACCCTAAGTTTTCGTGCCGGAAAAAAACCAGAATTCCCACCACCGGAGCAAATCTCCGGCGTTATTTGACTGCGATCAGACGGAGCTCTGTTAAGGCGAAGAAACGGAATTCGTTGCTTTCCGGCGAGGACAAAGGCGGCGGAGCAAACCACTGGGAAATGAAAGCTGCGCTCGTGCGTGTGAGGCCTAGGGCTTCACGCGTGTGTACGGAGATTCAAACGTGTAGGTGTGTGCGAAATTAGGGTTTGGCACGAACGGGGCGTGTGCTTTGTGCGTGTGTGGGTGTGTCATGTATTCATGTGTGTATAAGCGAGGGAGAGGGATCTACAGACGTGTGAGGAAACACGTGCTGCACGTGCCGGGGCGTTAAGGGGCCCACCCGCACACGAGATATTGATGTGCCCGCCCTACCCCCTAGGGAGGCATATCACGTGACCTAGATTCATGGACTAGTAACAGTTACGCAAAACCGTTTCTTGCCTCTAATTGGACAGCTCCAATGTTTTTTGGGGAAGCAAATAATACCTATGCATTCTTGTCAAGTTTTAAACGGAATTGCACATCATTATTCTATTTACATAATTCAATGACTAACATCACCAAAGAAGCAAGAATTATCGAATTAAACAAGTTCTAGTTACAACAATTTGAGATAAAAAAGAGAGCAATTTATTCTGTTTAATTCATTAATGGGCCAAACGTCCAAGCATGACAGCAACTAAAAGCTTTATGTGACGGACAATAAGAGGATCCTGTTTGCAACCAAAGATCTTCAGTGTCGCAATCAGCTTTGTAGCATTATGCTACAATTTCTTTATTTTTCAATATATTACAACGTTAATACATATAAGATTTAACTCGTTGACTGACAAAAACAAAGTTTTCCCATACCCTGCAATGTAACAAGACATATTACTCAACAGCAACCTGGCCATCTGGACCCTGAAATTCGGTATGGTTTTCGTCTGGATATAATTCAAGAACAGGAACTTCTTCCCCTGCATTTGGAGATCAGAAAAGTATAAGTTTTGGTTCATCAAACATGACTTGTTGGAGATTTACTATGATTTTATTTTTAAATTGCATACATCATCGGTTTGCAACTCTACAAAACTGACCACAAAACAATGCCAAAGGCGCACAAAGGCATGGCTCGGTTCGTTTATTGGAAATGAATGCAAGAATGAACAAGCTATAAAATTGCTAGCTAATTGACAAAAATTAATTATATCACATATATGGGTCGTTACACATGCAAAGGAGCTTTCGGAAATGAAAGCATAAATAACCTTTCCAATCATCTTAAAGAATTTTATGTATGCCTTCTTACTCCATACCAATCATAAAATAATAACAGTTAGAAACAAAAAGGATCTGAAAAAACTATAAAAGAAAATTAAGGGAAAAAAAGAAGGTTGGTTGTAGAATATGGAATCAAATCCTGGAAAGGAATATTTCTTGCGCAAGTGAAATGGTCAAATCTTTTGGCAAGTGATGAAAGCAAATTCAATTATTCCATGTATTTTAAGTTCAGTGATGGACACCAAACAATTTTTATTGTCCTACCGGTTATAGAAGGAATCAGAAGAGTGGCCACCACAGGAAATCTACAATTTAGCAAAGATTGTATAAATTAAAAAGATGAGAAAGAGAAAAGTCTGATATTACCATGCATCCTCTTGACAAATCGTTCAAACTCTATGAAGCTGTGTCTCTCCAATAGAACTGGGCTGAGCCTGAGGTAGGTAAAAGCAGATAAATGCCTCCCATCTGGATCATTAAAGGGCTTGGCATTTTCTAAAATCTTGTTATAGCCTTCCCTATCATAGCAAGGGAGAGCATTTTCACTAGCAACTGCTATGGAAACATCCCATGCGGCATTCAGCACCTGAAAATTAAAAAAGATGATACCAAATTACAAGCGAATACACATGATAATGTGGCCCAAACTAATAAAAATTCAGGTCAATCTGACTTCCTCCTTTTTTTCCTTCATTAATGACTGTTCATATTTCAATATTGTAACCACTTCAAGAACCCAACTCATATAAACTTTGGACGCATTGCAAACTACAATAATTTTGGTCAAAACCAGGTCCAAAGCTCACAACCGGCATTCTACAAATTTGATTATCTACTTTTCCTTGTAGGAGATCCCTTATGACCAGGGTTTAAACATTCTATATCCAGAAAAGAGAACATCAGAAAAAAAAATTCTGCACTCTCTTACCTGCCAAACCAATCCTTCAGGATCTGCCAGTGCCTCAGGGAAGTCCTCGTGCTGGTCCAGAGTGCGCAATTCAACACATGTGAAATTTAGAGCAGCCTCATGCTTCTTCAACATTGCTGCAATTGGAGCATAGCCATCACGATTTGATGGGTTGTAGAAGCCTGCAGTCAATTCAGCAGCGTGGCTAGCTGTTTTGTACCACCAATGGATACCTGATAGCTGGTCATCAATCAAATTACAGCAAAGACTCTTTATAGTAAATGTAATCAGTAATCACAAATGACATCTTAATTAAAATATTCATTCTCAAAATGACAAAATGAAAATTTTGTCTCCTCTGAATGGAAAGACATATAACATTCTTAAAAGGCACGTACCTTGGAAGCAATGCAGGTTCCTTCGAAAGCCAAATTGGCCAAAGCAAGTACACGATCACCATGATCAACCAAAACTTGAGAATACCAATTAAGGAAGAATCTACCGTAATAGCTGTCATAGTCACCCCCATCACGAAAAAACCCCGTCTCATGTGGTGTGTCATTATAAGAACCTGCATTATCTGGTCCTCTAGCCCAAAAAGAGTGGCCCCTTACTTCTGCAGCTTTGCTCAGATTCTTCAGTAAGTACTTATCATAACACTGAACTGAAACAGTTTGTATCAATGCATTGAAGAATTGCACATATTTATAAAAAAAGACTGGGTTGATAGAGCGAGGTCATGACTTCAAAACAATTATATAGTTAGTTTAGAAGGTTATCAAGCAATCTTTTGAAAGATAATTCATAAATTCATAATGATAATGGTGGCTCTCTGTGGTGGAAGAAAAATCCAATGACCAATTATTTGAAGATGTACCTGGAATTCACCAATACCAGGGTATCTCCAGCCATGCTTTGCAGGATAAGAAGGATACCGTAGCTCCCCACATGGACCTAGCCCTACTTCAATCTCAGAGATTATGCCATCCTCAAAAAACTCATCAAATTCTACCCGAAAGTTTCTCATATAGTCAAAGTAAACCTGTATTAACATCATCACCAAATAGAAGTTAAAAAACACTAGATTCTTAACACTCAAATTATGCATCAAACAATTGCATGGCTTCCCATGTACGATAAAAAATGAGAAGTCAGGAAAAGTTCAAGTTCAATTACTTGTCTACTTAAACCACAAAACCTAGCCTCAACTGCATTGTCAACTAAAGAAAATATACTTCTTTCAAAGATGATGGTCATTTCTTTAATAAGAAACAAACAACTATATTAATAGAGAAAAAAAATAAGTCAAACAGAGAACAAGCCGCCCACGGAGAAATGAGAAATATTTGAGAACATAGTTGCTTCTAGATAGATATGAAGCTGGTGTTAATATTCATGATATAATAGATATAATCCTATCAATTGATTAGAAGTTTTTTTTTTAAGACGAGTAAAATACTCATACATGTCTTGTCCCCTGGCAAGTGTCACCTTAAACTGTCGTAGTTCATATTTATTGCTTAGGAGAAAAGAAGAACATGAAACTTGACAACAATACAACGGTATAACAAGCAGATATTTTATAAACATCAACAAAAGTCCTATGCAATACCTCAACAGCATTGGTAAATAAAAACAGAAAAGTATAGCAAATGGTATTTCTAAAGAATCTCACACCAATGCAATACCTCAACAGCAGTCCGACCTTTTAAAACACGTTCCTTGTCAATTCCCCATGTCAGGCATTCAAAATTGTGTCTTCCTTCTCTATCGGTGAAATATATGTCTGGATTACTTTGACCAATTTCCCTTATCCATTGAGGGAGTGGAATGTGAACATCATCACCAACATTGCCTCCACATTCGTGAAATGACATAACGACCTGAAACCATTTCAGTTTAAGGTTTATAGACACAAGTCTCATGAAACTAATGTTGATTATTGATTATTAATGTATACATAGCTTACTAATATTTCTCCATACATATAATAACATCTTCCACTAAACATAAAGCATCTATTAGATCACTCATTTCAAGAGACTCACTTTAGCTTACCGTGGACAATTGTCAAAATCTTGACAGCAACAGAAGGTGTCATTCCTCATTTCAACTCAGCTAAGTCTCAACAATGACCATATGAGGTTGTCAACCAGGTACATAAATGTCATCATTCTCTATCTAGTGCTAGATTCTAGAGTCCACAGCAATTGAGAAACTGTTTTTCACTCTGCTTGGTCATAAAGTTAAGTTAAGCTACTCAGTGTAATTCCCATATTTTTTTTTCTTCTGTATATCAAGAACTCACAAACATCCCTATTGAAGTACGTTTTTCAATACCTGTATGCTAATTCAAATTCCCTATACTAGATTCAAACATGCACCAATCAGTATTATACACAGATGTAAATCATAAAACAAACAGCTTCATGTCATGTCTGAACCAAAAAGAATCGGACAATTGGATTCAAGCGACTACAATCTTAAAGATTTCACTAATGTGAATCAAATCCAGTAGGCAGGTGTACAAAATAAAAACAGCATCCACTTATTTCCACATATCTATCTGTCAACACATAAATAGGTAAATGAAAAGAGAAACACTGAACCTGTAATTTAAGCTTAAGGTCCCGCACAATCTGAAAGAGTCTCTTGTAGCCACTCCAATTGTATACCTGAGGAGTATGTGCCTCAACTATTCCCCACCAGCAATCAACCATAACGCCATCAACATTAACAGACTTCAAGATCCGCAGCTGATTCACCAGACCTTCTGGATCAGCCAGTTCGCAGTCCATATTGATGACGCCAAGCTGCCACCGCCCAGAACACAAGATATCAAAACTTAGACATTGACTTCCAATTTTCATTACAAAGCATAAACAGATTAAATGAAAGAGTGAAAAATTAACAAAACTCACCGGTAGCATCACATAGATAGGCACAGCATCTGTGCCAGTAAAATCACGTTCCGGCAATTTTGGTGGCGAGTGTACAATCTATCAAAAGAAGTAAAATATAATGATAAAAGAATTGAAAATTGAAAACATGCACCAATATATCAAATGCCGGATTGAAAATTGAATATGAAAAAAAAAAATGATATACCTGTCTATCCTCATCAGCATCCACAGATTCATCTATTGGAGGATCCTCTTCGATTTTCTCTCCTCTCTCTCTCACCACAGCCGAAGTACGAGACTGAGAACCCTTAAAACGACACGAATTCCATCCAATTGGACCTGGAAAACCGAAAGACACTCTAACAGAAGTTGAAATCGCTTGCTCAAATGACGACGACGAGAAAGCCATTCTCGCACCGGCAGACCACACGCCGTGACAAAGTTGAATCGACGAAATCGCCATTCTCAAATTGAAACACTAGGGCTCTGTGAAAAAAAAATTATTAGTCAGTGAACTAGTGATAACAATTTGAAGTGTGTAAAGTGAACTCTTTCCAGAATTCTATCCAGATTCTTGTGATGGTGACTTTCTCCAGAAAATTTACAACAACGACTGGACATAAGAAAGCGAAAAAAGTGTAACTCGTGGATTTTCTTTGCTTTTTCCTCCGGTTTCTTGGACACCAAACAGAAATAAATGTACGGATGCGGAGAGAGAATGGCGGGTAAAGTAAAGGAATCCGTGAAGGCGATTGCGTGATCCAAGATACTCTGCTTTTTTTAAAACTTTTTTTTTAGAGGGGAAGAGAAGCTTCTAACGGACAAATTTCTAAAATTGGATAGCCTAATCGCAATCGAAAAACTAATCACGAATTCACGATCAAGATTCAAGTAAAGAGTCTTTCTAAATACATCCAAATTTGCTTTTAAATACACCCACTACGGAATTTGTGTCGGTCCAATTTAGGCCCAATCCCGGCCCAACTTTTATTTCAGAAAATTAATATATAAATCATTATCTTGAAGACTTGACACAATATCATCGATAGCATTTGCCGCCAAAAATAACTAACCCATTCTCTGTTCTCTCACTAGAAGTCTGCCCAAACACACGCGCCACCATGTCCATGACAGAACTCAGGTTCAAGAGAGCAATTGATCTGAAGAGATCCCTGAAGCCGCTCACAAGCCTGGCACAAACGGCCACCGTCATCTACTCCGCCGACTCTGTGTCGCTGCTGGTCACAATCCCTGACGGTCACGTGATCGCTGCTCTTCGAATCTTGTCTACGGAATTCGATCACTTCCGCTGCCGTGAAGGTGCCGCTACTGGTTTCGATATTGACAGGCTATACAGATATCTGCACTTTTTCTCCATCGACAATATGTACGTGACTATTGGTGCTGTTGATGACGATGGTGGCAAGTTCCAGGTGGTCATGCAGAATACTGGTTAGTACAATTTTGCCCTTTTCTTTGTCAAATTATATGTTTACTGTGGGTTTCATGTTCGTGACTTTGTAAATGATTATCAATTGTTGTTTACTTTCACCAATCTTAGCATTTAATTTCATAACTTGTAAAGTCTTTGAATGTTAATTAATTGGAATTATAATTAGAGGGCAAATGTGCATTTTGTTGTTGTTGTTGTTGTAGTTTGTGATTATAGTATATACTCTGTTTTGAAGGATACTTTGTTGCATTGTAAGTGTATTTTTGTATGGTAGATTGGCCAGTCCAAACAAGAATGAGTCAATAAGGTCTAAAATTATGTTGCTTTTCACATTGCAGGAATTGCAGTACCATACATACTGTTTAACATGAGATTGATTCAACCTAATGATGATCATATAAATTTCGAGAACCAAGAGCGAAAATATGATGTGAAAGTTGGGATACCTGCAGCAAATTTTCGAGAGATGATCGCTAGTTTGGCACAAAGATTGTCAGGAACAAGTATATTATTGTGCATCCCTTTCGCTTTTCTGATTCAATTTGTTGCTTTAATTTTGCTATATATCGTTTATTATCTTTACATGTACTAATTGACACACTTGTTTATCATCGCCAGTTGTTGTGACTATAACAAGTAGTGAGGTGAGGTTTGGCGTAATATGTGTGTACTGTGTCCTTCTTCAAGATGTAAGTACATTGTCTAATAATTTGAAATGTTCAGTTGTCAGTGAATCAAGCAATGCAATATATTTGGCACCATCTGTTGATTTCATTAGTACTCTTAATTAGGTCACCATCTGTTGTCAAGTACTGATATGATGCAATGCAATGCAATATATTGTGTAGATTCTCGATTGTGTCATTGAAGGTGATACTTGCCAAAGCCCAATTCACTTACATTTACGTCTTGACAACTTGATTTCGATTGGGGAAGAAATTGTTCTCTCAGAAATGGTATGGATATATGGATCTAGGAGCGCGCCGCCCATGCTGAATTGCCTGGTTCCTCCAATTGGTGAACTCATGTATTACTTTGTCTGAAGATGTAACAACTTCAAAAGTATTTTTCGGATTGAATTTTGTGAATATCAAGTATCACATATTAATTGTTTCGGCTTCATACAAGCCTTACATGGAAGTTGAACCATAAGGATGTTCTTTTTGTACCACAACTGATATGGATATTGCAGATTTGCAGAATATATAGCATGTAAAATCTGTGCTTCTTGGTTGTTTCCATCAAAAGATTTATGTGATATAAAATTTGCTTGCTCTTTCTAGTTTGGTTTTGTTATTATTATGTAATTCTCCCCAATGTTTTGTCGCTTTCTTTTTTAATTATAACTATATTGAACTTGTGTTTTTGTCCCGTTAAAACTCATTTATTTATATCCGAACTAATTGGTACAAGGTTTCTAATGTTTTGGTTGCCAACTAAAATCATAGAAACCACCAATTTGGGTCAGTGTTTGTAAAAATTGTAAATAATATTTGATTTTATTATTTTTAACATCATAAGTTATAACTATATTCAACTTGTACATGTTTCTTTTAAGTCAAAAGATTTATACATTTAAGTTAAAATTTGTTTCTCTATTAGGTCCGGTTATTATTGTGCAACTCTCACCTATGTTTGCATTATAATTAACACTCTGAAGGATTGGATTAGACAGAGTAATACTATACTTCTCAAATTTCAATTTTTTTTCTTAAAAAACTTCTCAAATTTTATAGCATGGTAAGTTGTCAACATCAAATCACTCATCATATAAACTCATGATTTACAAGATGGTGACAACTTACCATACCACATAATTTAGGAAGTTTTTTAGATAAAATTTGAAACTTAATATTACTCGTTAGATTATGTAAATTCTAATTGAAATATCAATTCTTAGCATTTATTTATGGGTTAGTGCATCCTGTTGTACCTCAAATATAAACCAAGTGTGGGTTCTAGTTCCGAAAAAAACAAACCAATCCGAATATTTAAAAAATTCTAAATTCAAAACAATGTCATTTTGAATAAACTAAAATTATAAATTACAAATGACGTTGTTTTGGGTTCGCAGTTGAAACCCGAACCCACAAAATTATTCATGTTCGGGGTAGGAAAACATTTCACGATTTCGAATTTGCCAAAACTCCACTCCACCCATTGTCATCCATGTGTGCACAACTAAATTAGATAATTGAAAGATTGAAACAAGCGTTTTAGCCTTTTTATTTAATCCACTGTGGTTTGTTTCCAGGCATTCTTTTCTAAC
Source organism: Dipteronia dyeriana (assembly GCA_032871835.1). Classification (NCBI taxonomy): domain Eukaryota; kingdom Viridiplantae; phylum Streptophyta; class Magnoliopsida; order Sapindales; family Sapindaceae; genus Dipteronia; species Dipteronia dyeriana. The sequence continues at coordinate 100,319,972 of CM065299.1, forward strand.
AATTAACATCTTAAAAGTTAGAGATGCAAATTCACTCCCATTATTAACATAAGAAAAATAGGCCTTAAACACCAAAAATTCACATAAAAAGATCCCAAAAACAAAAGATAAATAGGCATCTATATAATTATTGATCTAACAAAATGATTTGAATACATAAAAACTATTTTCTTATCGGTCCAATGCACATTATGCCAAAACTGATGAATACTTGCAAAAGTAAAAGTATCCAAGGACATTAGCATTTTCTGATTCTAACATCTAACAAGATTGTAGAAGCATATAAACACAGAATATTCAGAAAGCACATTTACAGTGTCCTGTTTATTCATCCCAATTTTTCTTTCAAAACTATCAAACAATGTTTTATTTTATTTTTACCGAAAAGAAAACAATACCGAAAAGAAAACAAAAAAGACATTAGTCATCACTCAACAGATATCAAAAAAACAATGGTTGATCAAATAGCACCATTCTGGGAAGCCAATTCCTTCACTTATCGAAAATCAAGTGATCAATACGCGGATGTAAGTGATTTATATATATATAAATTCTGTTATAGGATTATATGCAAAACTCTACTAATAGTGCACCATATCAAGATGTAGCCGAGCCAAACCAGGAGATGGTGGGCCCTAGTAAGCTCGCGATAGATCCGTGATGTTAACTCTTGAGGCAGGAGATGTCCGGTGCTTCACATAAGATGTGTGCCTTCGATGCGGTAGAGAGGAGTGACCTCGATGGAGTGGTGCCCTCTAACATTGATGGATGGATGAACCGATATGGGGAGTCTTCACTTTCAACCGGCCACCGTTGTCTTCAACAACAACAACCATAGTGAAGGGCATATTCTCATTGCCAATAAAGTTGAGAAAACCAATCAGCGTTTTAATATCGACACCCGTAGAAATTCCCTCGATGCAGTTAAACTAACCAAATTCTGTAGACGAGATTTGAAGAACAGCGACCACGCGACCGCTCGGGATACTGTGCAACAACGACGTTGTTTTGGCCGAGTTGATGATGGTGGCAGTTGGTGCCAGGCACGTGAGTGGCATCAGAGCACTCTTTAGCAGAGTGCCTTGGCAACGAAACTGTGGCTAAAGATTGAATAGATTGAAACAGATGCTGCCCTACCAATGTCAGCACAGCCATTGGTTAATTCGAAATATCAGTTCGATGTGGTGATATCAAAGGCCCTTTGCAGAGAAGTTTGAGTATCCAGATGGCACATGCTTTAGCTGCTAGGTCAATAAGGAACAGGATTGGATTGATTCTTTTCTACTTTAGTGCAGTACTTGTTTTGTGTCGAAAAAAATTGCAATATTGAATTATCAAACATTTAGAAACCAAAATACAACATACATAGCTTAGCATTATGATTACTAGAAAAAATTCCACAATTTTAATGGTTTTCATTCATATCATACCTGTAAAATCTAAGTATGTCTACCCCTTCAGTAGAATATTCTATTTAAAACATCAAAATAGTTGAGGTTACGTAACATTGAATCAAAAGTAATTAAACAGAGATTTTTTAGTTAATTTTACAATGATGAATATCCCAGAAGTCAGGACAGGACAATGGAGATTTTTATTGGATCGAAAATGAGATTGCGAGACAGCTTACTTTTAGTGCAAGAAACAAAGGAAATTGTGGAATTATTAAATCAACATCTGAAGTGATTACTGTTGGAGATCACCATGCCTCCTAGCACACTTGATGCAATCATCTAATATCATATTTTTATCATATTTGTACTCAAAACCCTTCTCTACTAGCTTTGTGACACCCCATTTGATTTCTCTCTTCGGCCCATCCAAGTACCTGTGACACACATTTGACTGCTCTATTAAAACTTGTTACAATCTCGGAGTTTCAGTAAATATCTCAGAAAAGGGTTGGCTACTCACTCTTGTTTCACATGAAATTCTGGAAAATGTTGTTGGTAGTAACTGGCGATTTCAGCTGATGAAACGTAGCAGCTTGCACACAAGAATCTACCATTGATCGAAGGTTGCTCCATACAGAAAATTTGAGCTTCACAGATATCATCAATGTGCACAACTGGAACTTTTCCGAGCAATTCTTCCAAATACCTTAGAGTTTGGTACAAGTCTTCATTGTTCATAAGTTGAGAAATGAGTACAGCCACGCTTGAAGGCGTGTAAAGTAGAAGAGTGTCCCCTCCCACGAGGCCCGCGTCCAGGGATATCACCTCCAATCCACCGGTACCATTTGCATCGGTCCCGTAGCTCAAGATTTCTCTTTCTGTTAGCGTCTTTGATTCTGTATAACTCTGTATTGCGGTCATTCATAATTAATATTCATGGTATGGTCGTGTAAGCCCAAGTATGTTTAAGTTTTCACATATAATTTAGGATGACTATGGTGGACATTTGAAAACTTACTGCCAAAAAAGAATCAGAGTAAGCAAATGAAAGATTGAGAGGTGTCCAACATGTTTCATCAATGGAGTCCTTGAATCTGGAACCATCCTCCATGAGTGGCGATGCAGAAACCACAGTGCCGGTGTAGATTAGTCGCCTCACCGTTCCTGATCGAACACAAGACATTGCTATGCTCTTTGCAGCAGCAATTGTGGCTTCAGTTGTGTTATTGAACTGTTATTAAATGAAATCCAAATCTCATTAGACCAAAATTTTAGTATTATAGTGACTCATCTGTTAGGAAAAGAGCAAAGGCAAAGCAATAATCAAAACACACATAAATAAGAAAACAATAGAGAGAGATGCTGTATTTTCGAAGGCTAGGCATAAAGCTACATCTACGGAATGCACTAGCATTCGGTTTCCACTATCAAATCGGTTATGAATATTCTTTTTCTCTCAAGAATACTCGGTGACGAAACCAAAATTTTAAATTTCACCAAGTTTTGGAGCCCAAACTCTATAATTTTCATTTTCGTGAAAGAAAATAAAATAAAAAATCAATTAATTAAAAGACTAAAATGAATTTTCCAAGAACCTATAGGGCCATGGCCCCCGCAGGCCCGCAGCTCCCCTAATAGCCTCATCCCTTCAAACAACCCTAATAGCTTCGTCCCTTAAAACAAAAACAAAAATTTTGTTTTGGGGCTGCCACCTACTCCCTACGAGCTGACCGTGCTCGACCACCTGGAGCTCTTCATGGAGCTCGATCCCGACGTGTTAGAATAGTGCAACATTACTGATTCAAGTTTTACAACCGATACAAAAAATATTATTAAAGATATATACGAAGATTTTAGATTTTAAAAATATTTATGTAATTAATACATATTATTATTTTTCCATTTATTCTATAGTTAATCAAGTAGTAAATTATTTTTTGATTTGATTTTATTAAATCAATCTAATTTCTGGTTTCATTTTAAATATAAATAAGAACCCTCATAGGCAGACGGATGATTATTGAATAAAATTTCAAAGGGTCTTCTTTAATTCTCTTCCATTTTCAATACCTTTACAAGGAGAGCTAACGAATTTAAAACATATTACCCTAGTATCCGTACGCGTGGATCAACAAGATAATAGGAGGCTGCTTGTCGAATTATTCATATGAGTTTTTCTCTTAAAAGCTTATGCTACATCCACATCCCAACATCATCTATCTACCTAGCTATGGATATTATATAAAAAGGAGACAAGAGACAAACCTGATAGCCTTGAGTGTGTAGCAATGGAGTGGCGACATGGAAAACAAAGTCACAGCCTTGGATTGCAGGATCAAACGTATCAGGATCATATATGTCAGCTTCAAACAACACCAATCTTGAATCAGCACCATCAAAGCTCTTTAGAAGGTCAACTTTAGATCGATCATCTGCAATTCATCATCATAGTCAGAGATATCGATAGACTGAGAGAGAGAGAGAGAGAGAGAGGTCTGAGAGAGAAAAGAGAGATACCCAAGTTCCTTAAAGTTGCATGGACAGTGTATCCTTTCTCTAAAAGCTTCTTGACAAGCCAAGACCCCATGTAACCTGCTCCTCCTGTAACACAAACCTTACACTTACTCATCTTCTCCGTTGCAAATCTAGTACTTGTTCTTCACTCCTCCTAATGAAGATTTAGAGAGGCCAATATCTCATACCCAAATAATCAACATTAAAATTAAGTTGGGTTTATTGGAAAGATGAGGAGATATTATGGAATTGAAATAGTGGTCATAATATGGATAAGAAAGATATATATATTTTTTGATAAGAAAGAGACTATCTATTTTAGCATTAGTGTTTTTTTTTTGAAAAAATATAGTAAGAGACTTACTAGGGCCATTTCCAACCTATTGTACTATTTTATTGTAATTTTGTAGTAAAATATAACAACTTTCACCGCACCATCTCTAATCAATTGCAGCAAATTGTACTGTAAAAAGAATATTTCCTAAATATTCTCTTTTTCATTGATTCTCAATTATTAACATTTCACCGCTCAATTAACACAATATTACAATAAGTTCATAAATTCATAAATTAGTAAATTAAGAAATTAAATTTAATGAACTAAAATATTGCATTTATATTAATTGAACTTCGATATTACATTTCATAAAAGAAATAACAAACATGAAATAAAAAGTACATATCATCATTTAATTTTCTGTATTATTGTTGTCATTTCTAAATTGTTGTTGTCATTTCTATTATATTTGTCATTAATGTTTTTAATGTTTTTATTAATATTCTTGTTGCTTGAATTGATTTGTTTTATATTTCCTGTTTTATCTTATTGATGACATTTAGTAATTATTGCATTATATACTTTATTTTAGTTTATTATAAACATTAATATAAAAAAATTCAATTAAAACAAATATATATTAACCAAAAGTATTAGATAATTATAAGAATATAATTGAAATAAATTTTATTTAAAGGGTAAAATTGTAATTAAATAAATTTGTAAAATAAGGGGTTAAATCGTAAAAGTGTTAAAGAATGTTGCTTAAATTGTAAATTCTAAAACTTTAAGGGATTAAAAAGATAAACAACAACCGTTTGTTGTGTGGAAAAATGATGGAGGCCTTTGCCCTGCCCTACAGATGTTTTTCAGTCCGTTTTCGTTTTTATTTTTCAAAAACGATTTCAAAAACGTGTTCGTTTTCAGATAGGTTATTGGTAATTACTTCGATTGAAAAGGACGTATTGCAAGTTTCAACCAGCACAACCGGCCAGATTTGGCAGCACCGAAGATTTTCTCAGATGAATTGTATAGACGGATATATTTTTTTTAAGGAGAAAGTAACATTAATGCCTACTTATATTAAACAAATAATTACTTTGGAAATGCTGGAAACATAAAACAGAAATTGGAACTGCATACGCTGCAAACATTAATTTTCAAATTAGAAAATGGAGCGTCAGAGTTTTATTATATCTGGACCTTCAACCACAACAATACATTCACAGTGGACCCATAGTCCCACATTATTAATACTTACACTCATACCTAATATGTGGTTGTGGTTGTGGTTGTGGTTGTGGTTGCACGTCCTTATCTCTTATATCAGAACCGTCTTTACCTCTTATAGCAGGACCGTCGTGAGTCTCCTGACCAGTAAAAGGTTGGTTCTATCTAGTCTAGCTTGAATGTGGGTGCAATTAAAAAAAATCCGTCATATTTGATTGTGTATGTGCTTAAAAGTTGGATACATTTAGTATTATCAAGTTACCAGTGGTGTAGCCAAGATTTCTGACTTGGTGGGACTATACTAAAAACAAGTGTTCGCTAAGCGGACGTCGACCATCTCGTTTCTGTCAAATCGGCCACATTAAGCGCTCGAATGAAAATCGGCCAGTTTGACCGGAAAAATCAAGCTAAGCGGAGTCGTTGTAAGGACTCGCCATCGATGGAAATCGCTTGACCGAAATCCGTCGCCACCACCAGCTAGTGGGTTGTCACCACCCTAACCAGAAGCTTTAAGAAACGTCGGAGAACAAAACCCATGTGCAAAGAAACAAAATAAGTCAAGAAGATGAAAAGAGAGTTGGAGAGCGAGATAGAATTGGAGTTGAAAGTTTGAAATTTGTTGTGGAGAATAAATGAATTGAAACGATGAAGAGATAGTTGGAGAAAGAGAGAACATTGATTATGGCACAGGAAAAAAAATATAGTAGCATAATTAAAAATAAGATAAACGATGGAGATTGAAAAGACAAAATTAAAATGAAAAGTAAATAATAAAGGAAAAAGAGTCACATGTGAGGTCCATTCTAATAATGGTATATATATAAATTTTTAATAAAAATTATAGTTGTCTCTATTGGAATCCCGTTTACCGGTTACGCAACGGAAATAAGATTTTAAATTTTTTTAAACAAATCATAATCTGTATCTGGGACTAGTGAACTTGTAATCGTAATTATTTTTCAGAACTAATGCATACAATATGTAAATACAGGAAATTGTAATCAATATAATCAGAAGAAGAACATACCAACGTTTTGGAGGCTCATTCACTTTACGGTATGCTCCTGTCTGAATCACTCGATCTTTCTCACTATCTTTCGGAACTAGTAACTGTGTGTGGACGCGTCACGATCTTAAAAACTTGAATGAAGGAGGTAGAGAAAAATCTTGAAGAAACTCTTTCTTCTCAAGAGAAAACAACCTAGAACAATTCTAGTTATGATATATATATTTGTTTTTAATGGTATACACTGCACCACTAATATATCTATATATAAATCAATTGATGCGTGACCTTTTTTTTCAAAGTCAAAACCAAAAAAAACTTTTTGTTTTCTTTAAAAAAACCACGCCTGCACCTTTTGTTTCCTTTTTGTTTCCTTTTTGTTTCTTGCCCCAATAGTGTTTAAAAAAATATATATATCATGTGCTTTAAAATATATATATATCATGTACCTATAAGGTATTTACATCGTATATAAATTCTTATTTTGACTATTCTTTTATATATATATATCAATTTACATCCTATACAATCTCTTGTATTATAATTGATATATATCTTTTAATTATCTTTTTTAAATATATCTAATATATTAAAAGTGATAATAAGTATTTTAAATTTAAATTTAAATTTAAATTTAAATACCTAGATAAATGATTTAGTAAAATAAAATAATCCTATTATTTTATCTTCACCTAAATCCATATATCAACTAACACCCTTCAATTAATAGTTAATTAATAATTCATAATTATCAATATAATTAAATAATCTAATTATTTAATTAATTTAACTATTAACATTCATTGATTAAATAGTCTCAGTATTCAATTAATTCCCGAATATATACGTGTCACTTTTATAACACAATTAATTGGACAATCCAATTAATTAACCGTGACTCTTGTTACCTAAATCGATTGGGCTAGCAAGGGGACCTAATGGACCCACAGTATTTTGAGCTCCAATAATCCTCGGAATCATTAATTAAACACTTTAATTAATATTCATTGATTATTACCTTCGGTGTTATTCAACTAAAAACCCGAAGCTGTACTCGCTCGACTGTAGACGCTTTTACACAGACCGATATAACTCGGTGTCCATCGATATAGCTATTACACATGGTGTGATCCTCCACAATAGTTCATAATTAGAACTGGGTCATAATGGCCGTTATACCCCTCTAATTACATATATCCTTTAAGTACCGTTGATTCTCTAATGGACAATAAATCTTATTTCTTCACGGAATTAGGAGAGCGCTCATATTGTCCAAGCCCCGAATCAACCCTTAAGGGAACTACCGTTTACTTCTCACAAGAAGGAGTGGATTCCACTATTGGGTACAAACCTTCCTAGCCACAAGCCTAACCGCAATCCCAACATATGGAGTATATTGATCAGGAAATGCATCTGACCTCACCCATGGTATATCAAAGACCATGATCTAACCTGAAAGAGTCGATAAGACACTCAGGATTAAGGTCACCCACATATAGCCATCATTAGTTGATATATATGAATCTCATCGGTAAACGGATATTGGTAAGAGATTCATATAGATCATGGCCCAGTCCTCCATTCTCATATCTCCATATGAATGATTCAGGATAGAATCACCGTACATTACAGAATGGACCGTAACTATAGATTAACCACTAATAAAGTACCCAGCTTTATTTGCTATCTATGGACTCTTTAGATTGCACGTCTCTTACTGTATTCATCCGTATATGACACTCATATACACAGTTTGAGATTACATCCGGCAATCTTGGATGTTAAATTTATGCACAAGTTATATAATAAACAACACAACAAGAATGTATTTAACTTTTCATTTTATTTATTTAATAAATTCATTTACAAATTACATCTTTAGGGAATAAACCCCAACAATCTCCCATTTGCATTAAAGCATGTGAGACATGTCTCGTAACCCTAGACCATCTAGGTGACCCGAAAACACTTTAGTCGGAAAGGTCTTCGTAAATGGATCAACATGATTGTCTTGTGAGGCTATCTTGGTAACGATCACATCTCCTCTCTACACTATCTCTCTAATGAGATGATACTTTCTCTCTATATGCTTCCCTCTTTTGTGGCTTCTTGGTTCTTTAGAATTAGCCACATCACCACTGTTATCACAATAAAGTGTGATGGGCCTATCCAGATCTGGAACAACTTTCAGATCACTCAAGAACTTACGGAGCCAAACAGCCTCTTTAGCAGCTTTACAAGCGGCTACATATTCGACTTCCATGGTGGAGTCAGAAATGCAAGATTGCTTGATACTTATCCACACAATTGCTCCACCACCCAGGGTGAATACTGATTCAGACATGGATTTTCTAGAATCCCTATCTGACTGAAAATTAGAATCTCTGTATCCTAACGGGATCAAATCCTGCCCAGAATACACTAGCATATAGTCTCTTGTTCTCCGAAAATACTTGAGAATTATCTTGACAGCAATCCAATGATTCAATCCTGGGTTGGACTGGTCCCTACTGACTACTCCCATTGCATAACAAATATCCGGTCTCGTGCATAACATAGCATACATGAGACTACCTACTGCCGATGCATAGGGTACACGTCTCATATCCTCAACTTCTTGAGGTGTCTTAGGACACTGTTTCTTAGACAAATTAACTTCATGCTTAGAAGGTAAATTACCTTTCTTGAATTTTTGCATCGAAAATTGCACAAGAATCTTGTCGATATATGATGCCTGAGACAATGCTATGAGTTTGTTCTTACGATTCCTTATAAGCTGAATCCCAAGAACATAACTCGCCTCTCCCAAATCTTTCATTTGGAATTGGCTAGCCAGCCAGCCCTTTACATCAGACAACACTCCCACATCATTCCTAATGAGTAGGATATCATCTACGTATAGGACCAAGAAAACTACTTTCTTATCAATGATGCGCTTGTAGACACAAGGCTCATCGACATTTTGCTCGAAGCCATATGTTTTGATCACATCATCAAACCTGATATTCTAAGATCTAGATGCTTGCTTAAGCCCATAAATGGACCTTTGTAGCTTGCAAACCTTTTGCTCTTGATCTGGACACACGAATCCCTCTGGTTGCATCATATAGATGCTCTCATCAAGATTGCCATTCAAGAATGCAGTCTTGACTTCCATTTGCCAAATTTTGTAATCGAAATAGGCAGCAATGGATAAGAGAATCCTAATAGACTTAAACATTGCTACTGGTGAGAAGGTCTCTTCATATTCGACCCCCTCTTTCTGGGTATAACCCTTAACCACTAGTCTTGCCTTGAGGTCTCTATCTTCACGTCTACTCATCTCTTTCTCTTGTAGATCCACTTACACCCTATGGGTTTTACCCCATCCGGTAAGTCTACAAGATCCTATACTGAGTTAGAGTACATGGACTCCATCTCGAGATTCATGGCTTTAAGTCATTCCTCTTTATCAGGATCTTTCATTGCATTCTTAAATATCAATGGATTATCAACACTATCAGCAGAGACAGCACATTGTCCCTCACCTATAGCTAAATATCGTTCAGGTTGTCTCACAACCCTCTCACTACGTCTAGGTGGTAGTGTATCCTGATCAGGAACCATCCGACTCTCAGATGTTTGTGGAACAACAACTCTTGTTGATGAAGCACTAGTCTCACCAGGCTCCAACTCATTTAATACAATCTTGGAACGAGGTTTATGGTCACTAATGTAATTGTTCTCAAGAAACGTTGCATTTATCAATACAAATAATTTGTTATCTTCAGGACTATAGAAGTGCCCACCTCTGGTCTCGTTAGAGTATCCTACAAACAGGCAGACAACAGATTTGGAGTCTAGCTTTTCAGTTCTATTCTTCTGCACGTGTGCTGGACACCCCCATATGCGGAAATGTCATAAACTAGCTTTACGATCATTCCACAGCTCTAGGGGAGTCTTAGGAACAGATTTGGATGGCACTACATTCAAAATGTATGCCGCTGTTTGTAACGCATATCCCCAGATGGAATTTGGTAATGATGAGAAACTAATCATAGATCTCACCATTTTCATTAGAGTTCTATTTCTCCTCTCCGCTGCACCATTTTGCTGAGGTGTACTGGGAGCTGTGAGTCTTCAAACTCTTGGTCAAGGTACTCACCTCTACGATCCGATCGTAGTGACTTGATAGTCCTACCTAATTGATTCTCAACTTCAGCTCGAAATTCTTTGAACTTCTCAAAGGTTTCCGACTTTCGTTGCATCAAGTAGACGTATCCGTATCTTGAGTAGTGTTCTATAAAAGTGACATAATACTCATAACCACCCATCGCTTTAACATTCATCGGTTTGCAGACGTCTGTATGTATAAGCTCTAGCGGTTCTTTAGCTCTAAGCCCTTTTCCAGTAAAAGATCTCTTAGTCATTTTACCTTCCAGACAAGATTCACAGACAGGTAAGGTGCCAACCTTTAACTCACTTAAAGGTCCGCTTTTTACTAGTCTGTCTATCCTGTCAAGGTTGATATGACAAATCTTTAGATGCAGAGATACGTGTCATTATCTGGAGAAATCTTATGTCGTTTAGTTTTTTGTTTTTCAACCTTAAACATTTCGGTGTTTAGCAGTGTAGTATGTATTAACGATCTTAACACATACAAATTGTTTTCATTAATTCCTGAAAAAATATTCATACCATTCTTTCCAATAATAACAGACTTGTTATTAATAGAAATAGAATACGATTGTTCTAACAATTTAGAAACGGAAATCAAATTCCTTGTAAATCTAGGAATATAAAAAACATTGTTCAATAATAAAAAACTATTATTATTACAAAATTGCAATCTTATTGCTCCCACTGCTTTTGCAGACACGACATCCCCCGACCTCACACGTATTGAGAAGGCTCTCTCCTCTAACTGTGTCCAAGAATCAGTCCACTGCAAAGAAGAACAAACATGATTAGTGGCCCCCGAATCAATTATCCAGGATGAAGAATCATATTCCACTAAACAAGATTCAAGAACAAGTAAATCATATTTACCTTTCGTCTTTTTCTTCTTGGCTACCTCCTCCAGGTATTGAGGACGGTTCCTCTTCCAGTGCCCGACCTTATCGTAATGGAAACATTTTCCTTTGCCTTGGTCCGTGGAGGGGCCCTTCTTTTTGCTTTGGGCTTTTTTGGGTTTGAGCTTACCTTTTGCCTTCCCAACAGACCTCTTCCTCTTTTTATTATTTGAGGAGGAAGATGGTTCAACAAAATTTGGCTCACCGGTATTTCCCTTATTGTCCTTAATTAAAGATTCAAAGGTAGCAAACTCATTAAGCAACTGTATAAGACTAAACTTTAACTTGTTCATCCCGTAGTTGCTCTTAAACTGATCGAAACTCTCCTAAAGAGTCGTCAGTATGATGCTCACTTGACTGAGTTCGTCAATGGCTCCGCCATTGACTTCTGCCGTGTTGAAGTAGGACATCATGCTCAGGACATGTTCCCAAACTGACGTTCCTTCCTTCATGCGAGCGAGCATAGCAAAACTAATGGCTTCGTATCGCTTTTGCTCGAAGGGCTGCCCGAACATGGCTTGCAATGACTCTATGATTTCGAATGCTGAAGTCATTGTTTCATGCTTTGTGACAAGCACGTCTGTCATAGAAGCCAACAGATATGTTCAAGCCTTCTCATCAGATGAGACCCATCGCTAATATGCCTCACGAACAGTTCGTGTGGCATTGGCAGCAGGCGCTGGGGGGCATTCCTCCGTAAGCACAAACTTGAGGTCTTTGGTGACCAATATTGCATTAATGTTAAGTTTCCACTTAGTGTAGTTATCACCAGTTAACTTGTCGTTTGCGAGAATTTGAAGTAATGCAGAAGACATTATTGCTGAAATAAATAAAACATTCATTCAGTCATTTGTTTAAAAACAAGTGCGAGTGCTTTGACATAAATTTAAACATGATGCATGTACATGTTTAATGAACTAGAACTGCCCTAAAACTTGTTACTACACCACGACAATCCAACATACCACAAAAAATGCCGCCTTAGGGGCGGTCAAGTCTTTGCATGTTGGACCGAGACATTCTCAATCAAATGATATTCTAGAATAACTCTTATTCCATATCATTCAACCATCGTTCATTCAGTCAAGTTTTTAATTAACAAGCTTAATCAAAACCTTCGTGAGTGTAACCCACCATTTCAGATCTCACGAGCTTAACTCGAGAATTGCCGCCTTAGGGTTGGTCAATCCCGAAATACCCTCAGAAATCCTATCAGTTAGGAAGTCAACCTTGGTATTGACCTTTGTGGAAACCCTCCTTAGGGAGGACGAAAGCAAAGTCGTCACGAGGCTCCACTCGGATCTCACGGTGTTGAACTAATGATGGAGACCGCGAGATATATATGTCATATATCTCTCTCGCACTCACTATTTTAAAATTAGGGTTTTCTATTAACCGTTAATGCACCTAGATTCTACAAGATTAAACGACTAACTTTAATCAAGTTATCTAACGCATTAACTAATTAGAAACAAATTCTAATTAACTAATAAATGATTAATGATTTTTAACAATTAAAAATCTAATATATTAGTGAATAATCTAAGCTTTTGTAAACTATTTACTAATGTCAGATTATTATGTTAGTGTTTACCAAATTTTAACTATTAAAACTCTAATACTTTATTCGGTTAATTTATTATTAGGTAATTAATCATATTAATCATAATTACAATAAATGACCATATTAATCTAACTTATTAAATTCTTTAATAACTAGATTAATATTAATGAGAATTACCAAGTTTTCTAACCATTAAAAACAAATCTCATAATACATAGCCAATTATGTATATTACCCATTTTAATCACATTAAAAAAAATACATAAAATATCAGGCTATGATACATGTATGACATATCAAATATATGTGTGTAGGCACATCTAATCTAAATGACATACGTATGCATGACAATGCTTTTATCATCACATAATATAAAACATACATGAATTGACCGAATACTGTGGATTATTTAACCTAAAAAAATTAGAATCTACAATTATAAAAATTTCTCAAGGCATTCTTTGGTCTTCTAGTAACTTCAGATATCTTCCAGTCTCTTCAGGTCACTCCAATTCATCTCATGAATCCTTCTTCGTGATTTTTCCAGGTCTTCAATATAGGTTACATTTTTTTTTTACAATACAATAACAGAAAAAAAAAATATAAACAAAATAATAATAATAATACAACCCATAAACCCTAAATCCACAGTACCATATAATTAACGATCAATCATGTTTTTATAAATTAAAAAAAATAATATACATACAAAACATCATACAGTCAATTTAAATTATGCCTACACAATTCATATATACAGGAACATCGAAAACAATTTCCTGTTCCGAAAAATAAATTGGCTCTGATACCAATTGTTAGAATCCCGTTCACCGGTTACGCAGTGGAAGTAAGGTTTTAAAATTTTTATACAGATCATAATTTGTATCTGGGACCAGTGAACTTGGGATCGTAGATATTTTTCGGAACTAATACATACAATATGTAAACACAGGAAATTGTAATCAATATAATCAGAAGAAGAACATACCAATGTTTGGATGCTCCTTCATTTTACAGTATGCTTCTGTCTGAACCACTCGATCTTCCTCACTATCTCTTGGAACTGGTAACTGCGTGTTGGGGCATCACGATCTCATAAACTTGAATAGAGAATGTAGAGAAAAGTCTTAAAAAAACTCTTTCTTATCAAGAGAAAACCATCTAGAACAATTCTAGTTATAATATACATATATATATATTAAAATCAATTGATGTGTGACCTTTATTTTCAAAGTCAAAACCAAAAAAAGCTTTTTTTTTCCTTGAAAAAAAAACACGACCGCACCTTTTGTTTTCTTTTTGTCTCCTTTTTGTCTCTTGCTCCAATTGTGTTTTAATATATATATATATATATATATAAATATAAGGTATTTGCATGTAAATTCTTATTTTGACTATTGTTTTATATCCACACACTAATTTGTATTTTATACAATCTTTTGTGTTATATATATATATATATATATTAATTATTCTTTTTAAATATATTTAATATATTAAAAGTGATAATACGCATTTTAAATTTAAACTTAAATTCAAATACTTAAATATATGATTTAGTAAAATAAAATAATCCTATTATTTTATTTTCATCTAAATCCATATATCAACTAACATCCTTTAATTAATAGTTAATTAATAAGTCATAATTATCAAAATAATTAAATAATCTAATTATTTAATTAATTTAACTATTAACATTCATTGATTAAATAATCTCATTATTTAATTAATTCCCGAATATATACGTGTCACTTTTGTAACACAATTAATTAGACAATCCAATTAATTAACCGTAACCCTTGTTACCTAAATCGATCGGGCTAGTAAGGGGACCTAATGAACCCACAATATTTTGAGCTCCAATAATTCTCAGAATCATTAATTAAACACTTTAATTAATATTCATTGATTATTAACTTCGGTGTTATTCCATTAAAAATCCGAAGCTGCACTCTCTCAACTGTAGACGCTTTTACACAGACCGATACAACTCGGTGTCCATCGATATAGCTATTGCACATGGTGTGATCCTCCACAATAGTCATAATTAGAGTTGGGTCAAAATGCCCGTTATACCCGTCTAATTACATATATCCTTTAAGTACCATTGATTATCTAATGAACAATAAATCCTATTTCCTCATGGAATTAGGAGAGCGCTCATATTGTCCAAGTCCCGAATCAACCCTTAAGAGAACTACCGTTTACTTCTCACAAGAAGGAGTGGATTCCACTATTCTGTACAAACCTTCCCAGCCACAAGCCAAACCACAATCCCAACATGCGGAGCATATTGATCGGGAACTGCAACCGACCTCATCCATGGTATATCAAAGACCACGATCTAACTTGAAGGAGTCTATAAGACACTCAGGATTAAGATCACCCACATATAGCCATCATTAGTTGATATATATGAATCTCATCGGTAAACGGATCTTGGTGAGAGATTCACATAGATCATGACCCAATCCTATATGATCACATCATACAAGGTGCCTCCATTCCCATATCTCATATGAATGATTCAGGATAGTATCACCGTACATTACAGAATGGACCGCAGCTATAGATTAACCACAAATAAAGTACCCAGCTTTATTTGCTATCTATGGACTCTTTAGATTGCACGTCTCTTACTATATCCATCTGTATATGCCACTCATATACATAGTTCGAGATTAAATATGATAATCTTGGATGTTAAATATATATGCATAAGTTATAAAATAAACAACACAATAAGAATGAATTGAACTTTTCATTTTATTTATTTCATAAATCTATTTACAAATTACATCTTTATGGTATAAACCTCAACAGAAAGGTGCTGAGAAAGTGAAGAAGAGAAGTGGGTTGTGAGATTTTTGAGATTTTTGAGAGAGAGAGAGATTGTGAAATGAAAAGATGAAGAGAAAAGAAAATGAAGAACGAAGAGAGAAGCGTGGGCTTTTTAACCAAATGCATCCAATTTTTTATTTATTATTTTAATCTAATAAATCCATCCATTTTTTTTATTTTAATCCAAATCAATACAAATTCATCTAAATCCATCCAATTCTATATGACGAATTCCGACGAACTCCAACAAACTCTTATACAATTCCTACCAAATCTAATAAAATCCATATGATTTGTGAACTTCACTTAATGACTTTAGGGGCTACATTTTCCCTTTTTCTATCTTTTTTTTTTTTTCCCTAAGTGACAGGTTAATAATTAATTTTTCTTCAATTTTGTACATTAATTATTATAGATTAATTCAAAAAATTATGAAACAAATATATTATTTTCATTTATAAAAAAAAATCTAAAATGCAAAACTGTCTTTTAGAAAAGTCCATTTACATTTCCCCTTCCCTTTTGTGATAGAGATTCAAGTCTTATATTTATCTATTAAATTATAAAATGTAGAGAAACATCTATCTATCTCAGGTACGATTAACGAATATCCTTTGATCCGATAATATATGATTTATTTATTTTTAATTAAATATTAAAATAATTGTTAATTTGTCTATCATATAAAATAAAATTTATATTATTGGAAATAAAATTTTGATTAAAAATAATCTATAAAAATTTAATAACATCTATATTTTATATATAAAAAGTATACAACCATTAACAAATTCAAATGAATAGCAGAACTGGTCAAGGCCTTGCTTGAACATCATAAGGTCTCAAGCTTGACGATTGATGAGAACGGATTATAAAATGATGTGAATTGAGAGAGAGCTGGGTGTCTGATGCGA
Organism: Dipteronia dyeriana; assembly: GCA_032871835.1. Classification (NCBI taxonomy): domain Eukaryota; kingdom Viridiplantae; phylum Streptophyta; class Magnoliopsida; order Sapindales; family Sapindaceae; genus Dipteronia; species Dipteronia dyeriana. The sequence continues at coordinate 100,336,766 of CM065299.1, forward strand.
CATGCAGGAGCAGGTCGTGATTGAGTTTACACTCATATCAATACACGATATTTAAAAGTTTATAACACGACCCGCAAAATGGGTCGTAAATATAATTACAATGTTTTTTTAAAACACATTGAAGATGCGTTTGGTACGTGATCGAGCCACGATAACACTAGATTTTGGGATCCCATTCCTATGTTATTGCTCAATTCTGGGGTAAAATCGAGTGTTTAATGACTCGATTGAGTGTTTTGCATGTTTTTAGTGTTAGGGGCATAATTGGGTAAAAGAAATAAAGTTGGGATCCAAAACAATTCAAAACAGGAAGCCGGAGTATGTAAGGATGAGATGTCGTGGTCGTAGTGTGTCGTTATGGACAACCGTGACAAATGTGGTGACAACAATTCTCGCTCCCTAAGTGTCGCTGATGTTGCGTGAAGGAAGAGGGGCGATACTGAAGGATGAAGTGTCACGGTTGAGAAGTCAGTCTGGACAACCGCGACAAATGTGGTGACAGTAACTCTCACGACCTAAGTGCCGCTGCTGATGTCACTCGATACATGCGTAAAAACGAGGATTACGAATGTCGGGGTCGTAGTGTCATCTTGAACTACTACGGCATCCAAGGTAGTGACAACACGCCAAGCACGTTTTCAAATGTTGATTTTTACCCTATTTGGATCTCATATAAATATCTTTATGAAAACTTATGTTCCCTAATGTTAGCCACACGAAGAATATTCACCCAATAACTTTTCATACTCTTACATCACCATTTTTACATTATTATTCTCTCATACATCTTCCATCCATCTTTGGGAATCTTGAAGCAAGAAGAGAAAAACACTTGTCAAGGAGCTTTAATGACAAACTTTGGTTTCTTCTTTTACTCTTCTATGTTTTCTTTAATTCCTTTGATATGTAACTAATCTCCTAAGTTAGGGGATTTATGAAACCAATTGAACAACTCATGTAATCCTTAATTTAATACTTTTATTTAATTCATTATTAGTCTTTTTTATAGAAATATTTTTTATTGAACAGAGACAAAATACTACATTATTGCGATGTATTTTAGGGATATCATTCATGAGATCATCTAACGTGGCTTGCGGCTGAATGCCGTAAATAATCATTTGCGGTGTTCTTTATGCAAAGTAAACGGATGGTTCTGGCTTATATAAGAACCAACGGCTTATATGAGAACCTTTTCCCGTTTGGGTCCAAAGCCATCTGAAAATAATAAGTATACAGGATGGCTTATGTATTAGAAGCAAGTGTCATGAAACTTTTCATCGGATGGCATATATGAAATAAAAGTGATTGGATCCTAAAAGTAAGAAAATAGCATTTTTAATAACAAAGTTCATACAAGTGGCTGACATGGTTGTCATGAATAGTCCTGGATAATCAAGGAAAATCATGGCAGATCATGAAAAAGTCATAGAAAAAGATGGAAAAAGGAAAATAAAAGCAAGGAAATCAGAATGAGGGGCTAATATGTTTGATGAAAAGTCGAGGAAAGTCATGGTAGATCATGGAAAGTGTTGGGTATGGCATCATGGAAAGTCATGACACATCATGGATGTCATGGTCAGGAGACCTCATGGGCACAACATCGGCACATCATGGAATGTCATGGTCAGGAGAAATCATGGGCACATCATGGAAAGATATTGCAACATCATGGAAATCATGGGATGTCATGGTCAAGAGAAATCACGGGAACATCATGGAATATTATAGCATCATCATTGAAAGTTATTGCAACATCGTTGAAATCATCATGGAAATCATGGGCATATCATGGAAATCATCCTGATAGGTCATTGAAAAAATTAAAAGTCATTGCAACATCATGGAACATGGAAATAATCATGGAAATCATCGGAACATCATGGAAATCTTCATTGGAATCATGGGCACATCATGTAAATCACCATAGAAGGGTATGGAAAAACATGGACACCAAAGTGATGGACACATCATGGGGACATCATGGTCATAACTTGGAATGTCACGACATCCATGGAAATTATTAATTAAAAATGTAATACCACGGCAAAGGTGGGGACTAGAACCCCAGATGTAGTTAACAAATAACAAATACAAATTTCTCATAAGTATTAACTTAAACCTTAACTTTAAATAACATATGCAATGTCTCACAATTAAAAACTATAAACTACAGCTCAAAAGCAAATTAATTACTATTTATATGAAAGGATAACTGTATTTTATTTAAAAAATTGAAATCTTACACCAATCAGACCAAAATCTATGGAACTTAACGAAACCAATCATTATAATACCATCATCTTCCGGTCATTACAGGCAAATGCACGATTAAGTTATTTATAGTGCGATTCTCAGCCATACCTCCAATTGATGAATTGACCTCACTAACCCTCCTTTCAATGCAAAATGCAGGTTGTTTTGGCATAGGCAATTCTACACCTTCACTTAGTAACATGGATATAACATCTGCAATGGAAGGCTTGTCAAGTGGATTGTCTTCAACACAAAGCAAGGCCACTTTAATGCATCTCAGGACTCTGTATTAAGAACATGAATCACGTAATGTTGGATGTGCATTAGTTCTAATGCAACATCTTCTTTCCATAACATCCATGCCTGAGATAAAATACCATTCAATACATACATTTAATTGTTATAATATGGAATTATAATGACTCCGCATCACAAAACTTACGTATCCAATGAGGTTGAGTGGTTGATCAAAATTAAAATTGCTGTTGCTCCTAGCACTCACTATTTCCAACACTAAGACTCCATAAGTAAAGACATCAGATTTTGTGGAAAAGATTCCCATTACAGCATACTCAGGCGACATGTAACAGGGTGATCCTCTGTTATTTCAGGAGATCTGGTTGGAGTAGCAGGCAAGATCAGGACTCTTTCCTCGACCTGGGATGCAGCTTCGGCTGAGGACTTCAAGGGTCTACACCAATAGCTCCAATGCCTGGCAGAAGAGTCAAGTTAGGCTGCTGATCTTCATCATCGTCTACACCATCATCAACCCAAGTAACCTGGGAGGTGTCAGCCTCATCAGTGGTCGGAGCTGCTATCTTTCTGGCCTTCTCCATTATCCCCTGCATGTCCAAGTTCTCAATGATGCGCAGGTCGAATGGAGGGGGTAAGACTTGAGCTATCTGGAAGGCAGCATAGAAGTAACCATCATCAAAGGAGGTGTGTACCTTGAACTCCAAGCCTGCCACCTTAGCCCACAGAGCTTAGTTCTCTTCCTTTAATTCCCGGACCTTCTTTCTTGCATTGTCTCTCTCCAAAGCCCGGCACTCAGACCTGAGAGTCTCCGTGTCATATGAACGCTTGTATTGCTCCGAGCTGCATTGGGCTTCTTCAAGAGACCTCTAAGCCTTGTCTAGGGATTGGATCAGCTCCTTGTTAACAACCCGCGATTGAGCTCCGCAGCTCTAGCATGCCCCTTGAGGGAGGTAACCTGATGGCTTATGGCAACTTTATACTTGAAGGCCTTCTAATTACAACAAACATGTTAACTACTACCTAGACACCAAACGCACACATACGAGGCAATCAGGAGTAGGATACTTTACCTCGGCTAGAGGGGTTGAACCCCTGGTCATCAGCACGTTCACTGGCATGAAGGTCTTCGCCCCCAGTCCTCCACCAGGGCAGGAGAATATAAACCGATCCAGGACTTCATCATGGCCAGTAATCCTCGGTCTGGATCAGGATTGATCACAAGGAGCCATAACAGCAGTGACCGTAGCCAGATCAACGCCTCCCCTTGCCTTGGTAGGAGCAGTAGCAGACGGAGGGGAGGGAACAACATCAGTAGCAGTAGCAGTGGTAGTAGAAGCAGTGGCAGAGGAATTGGTAGCAGCAGCAACAGAAGCAGCAGTAGGGCCAGTAGAGTCTTAAGAGCACACTGTTTTTTAAACAATTTCCAACCCACATAAGTATCAGGACTCAAATCGCCACAAAGGGTAGAAAACCATGACTTTTACATTAAATGGCGTCCAACATGGTAAAAAACACGTAAAATCATGACCATGCAAGTTGTGTAAATATAGGTTATTAATGCCAACAGCACAAATTCCCCCCCTAAGATTATAATGACATGTTAGTAAGAAGTCATGTGCCATGTTTTCGAGATGACACAAAGGAATTCGATATTCTTAGGGATATCATATTTACTCATTGTCATATGAAGTTAAAATCTGACTATTCGGAATATATTTTTCCTACATGTCTGGTGAATTTGCATGCAAGCAACTAGATGGACGCAAGCACCTTATACAAGTTCTTTAACTTCAAAGCTCCCATCCAGAACTCTTTGATTTTCTTAAATTAGTTATTTCAAGTTCCCATTTTATGAGAGGCAGCTTGAATCAATGGAAACCAGACATTGCCATCTATTAAACTATTGAATTATACAAGTCCTGAATATATATTAAAAATATCCTTGCATCTCATTAACAGATGATGGCACTGGTGAGCATAATGACCTTAAATATTTGATAAATCACTTTGGACAGTAAATCAACTTTGCACATAATGACCTTATATACATACGTGCACACACATGAATACTAAAGCAGAAACTCAATTTTGTACAGCCATAAAATTACCACAAATACTATAGCAGAAACACAATTTTGTACAGCCATAGAATTACCGTGGATTATTTTCAAAAACTTACTACTTTAATTCAACTAATCATTTACTTTCAGTTACTTATTATGGAAATGCCTTTCTCATTTAAGGTAGGTTTCTTAGACCATTAATGTGATTAAGCTGTTTCATTATCAATATGAATACACAGAAAATTAAAAATTGCAACTAAAATTCTTTCACAAGTATGTATCACTTAAAATATCCCTCCCGTGCATGCATTGCTGGCCTCCATAGACCATCTCCGACCCATTGTCTCCATCAAATATCTAGGAAATCATTTTCTCTCTCTTTCCAGTTTAAATTATCATTACCCAAGCAATTTATTTTTGGTTCAGAAAGTTACTGTTTTTCTTTTTCATTTATACACTTTAACTGAGATTTTTATTTGTTTCATTCACGATTAACTCAAAAATACAGGATTACCATAGACAATCAGCAGGAAAGTAATTATATTTAGTTATAACTATTCCAGTTCAGATTTGTTTTTATTTAATTTTATCTTCTCTCAGAATTTTGTTTTTTTCTTTTATTGGGGATTTTTTATGTAACCATTGTATGAAGTCCGTTTCTTTATAAAAATACCTTTTTTTAATTGTAACCATATTGTCATGTTTTGGTAAAAATGTTACAGTTCAAAATGTTATTCATGTGGTTATTATAAAAAATGTCACTTGTGGCGGAGGTGCAAGGGTAGAAATATCCTAAAGCCAAAGTTATCATCTTTAATTTATGTATTAATAATTATATGTGAACCGATTAATACAAAACATAATACTCATTTCCTCAATTTGATGCAAAGGAGTTAAAAGAAAGTAGAATTTTTACATGAATAACCCAAAATTTCTTTTACCATTGAATAATTTACTCTACAATCTATATGCTTTCAAAATACAAACATTAAGGGCCTCATTTAGCACTGCCTTACCAGTACCTTTGGACACATACCATTACCATTTAATCGTTTTTTTTTATTATATCAAACAACTTCTACCACCTTGACCACTGAACAGGAAATCTTTATAGTACAGTTAACGCGACAATAGTTCATAAAAAGAAAGTGTAAAAGAAGGATATAAATACTACCAAACGTTCTCTTTCAGAAGGTCTCCCAGCAAAGCAGCTGGTTTTGATTCTCTTTATTGCAACATCAGAACCCTTCCACTTCCCATGGAAAACAGCTCCATACGTTCCAGAGCCCAACTCTCGGATCTCCTCAAGATCATCATTTTTTATGGTCTGCAAAAAGAATAAACATATTCAGGAATAGTCACTAAACTGCATAGAGACAAAAAGGAATGTGGTAAAACAAGTCAATATTCACAGGAGATTATAAAGATGAAGAAATTCATAAGGATTAGTCATAAATACATTAATGACGAGAATGTAAAAGCAAAGATGAACCTGTAATCCCCTCTCAATAGCTTCAGCCTCAGCCTTTGTTGGCTCAATTTTGAAAGTGTTTACATTATCATTATCAGATCCCGTCTCCACTTCCCCATGTGCGTTCTACAAGACAAACAAGACATTAGAAATTGAATATAAAACCTCTTACTTTTGGAAAATAAATTTGATTTCATGCTCACTGATAATTCAGATTCATTTGCAGGGGTTTCTTTAAGCACTGAATCAGCATTTTCCTCAACTCTAGCTTTCACCTCCTCTGCCCCTTCTAGTGCTGCTCTTTTTATGGAGGCAATTAACTCAGGTAAGAAACTCAAACGGTTAACTGAAAGCTTTGAATCTTCCGGGGGAGTAGCAGGACTGCCTTCACCTGGCTTCACAACATCACCACTCTGTTTCACAGACCTCAAGCTATCAGAACCAATGGACTTGTCAGCAATTATGTTTGACTCTGAGCGAGATATGCTCAGAACATTAGCATTTTCAACCTTTTTGACATGAATTGCTTCTTTTACTGGTCCAGCGTTACTATTCTCCTCTGTCCTAACTGCTTCACTGACATTAATATTTCTTGAACCCCCACAGTAATGTAAAGTAGTAGAAGACATCAATTTATCATGAACCAAAACTGAAGAAGAATCCGGTCGCTGCACATAGTCTAGGTGTTGGTTTTCCAGATTATGGTTCTGTGGGTTAAATTTAGAGTCTGGGCAGAAGAATACTTTGGAGGGCTGGCCGTCCCCTCAAAACCTGGTATTCTCTGTGAGGATTCAACCCATGAATTTTGATTATCCACCGCAACACCAAGCCTAGGATTTCCCTCCACTGTCCCCCTAAGAAATGCAGGATTAAAGGAACCATTCACAAGTGGACCTGATGCTTCAAAAGAGGGAGCACCATGCATTGGGTTATGAACATTTCTCCACAGAGTTGGTACATGTACATGGCCATGTGACGTTGAGTAAGGATTATCTGCTCCATAAGGAGGAAGATTTCCATAACGTACGATGCGGTCTTCATGAGGAGGAATGTGTCGGTGGATTGACAGCCTGATCATGAAACAGTTCATTCCCCATTTTAGGTCCAGCTCGATGGTGAACATGATTTGAGGTCATATGATGGCCTTCAGCCAAATTACCATGAGCAATAGGAAAATTCACACTAGAACCATCCACAATGTAATGATCATTCAACCTTCCAGCTCCGGAGATATGTGTTCTGGCTTCCTCGACAGGGGGATTCAACTGATGCTGCAGAACCCATCCTCTCTCATGACTGTGAGTTTCGTTATATATAGGGCGGATATCATTTTGATCTTTATGGTACATCCCATGCGCAACTTTGCTTCAGCATTCAACATGAAATTCTCCCTGTTTGGAAGACACTCAACACAGGAAGTAACATGAGGAAGCCCATTACACATGTTGGACTGCTCCAAGTGAAGTTGATTTCTGTGGAAAGTAAGCCGACAGTGCTCACAGATACCATTTCCATCATAAACATTATGGCTATGAAGTATATTACCAGGAAAACCAGCCTTATCTCCAGATATAGCTCCAGGTGGCATCCATACTACATTCTCAGAAAATTGAGGCTGGTGTTCATATGCAGGATGATGATTTACATGCTGCCGAGCATATTCTTCAGGCATTCTCTCATCCCCAAATGGCACGAGGTATCGGGCAGAAGAAGGAGAAGATGGAAACTCCTGTAAGGGTCTTGGATCATGATGCCCATAATGCCTAGGAGAATAATATGCAGGACTCCAAGTACCTTCTATTTCATGCCTCTGAGTAACAGACTGCTGGAGTTCGCCTGATCCAACATGAGGAATAGTAAGGTGATGCATATTGTACTGTAGCTGGTTATGAATACCACCCTCAAGACTCATTGTGTTAAAGAACCGCTCAGCTCCATGCACATCATCAACCGTACTAATCAATGGAGAGTCTGGTTGCTGCAGCTTCCTCAATTCATTACCATCATTCATGTTATTGAGCGCATCTACATATCTTTACTCGGTCTCCCCGTCATCCCCTTCAACATAATGTAATGAACCATCTTGGTCAAGAGGTGAAAACAGGAAAATCCTCAATCTAGTAAATCCATCACCCGAACCCAACTTCTCATACTCTTCCACCATATTAGTCACATCATCATCATTCACAACCGACACCAAAGCGTCAAGATCCTCATCAGGTTGCTGGTAATTCAAAACCACCGCTCCCACGTATAGTTCCCTCATCCTATTCATCAACTCCTCATAGTTTACATCTCTTGGGAAACTAACAATTCGTGTCTCCCCACCAACATAACGCAATTTCCCGTCTTGAGGTCGAGGCAAAATGCTACCTAAGAAACTACACAAGAACTTTACACGAGGGGTTTCATCTGTTGAACCATGGGTGGAACCAGAAGCAGGTGTGGTTGTGGTAAGGAAATCCATTGAGTACACAACCTGATCACCGTTTCGCTGATAATCAATTGTATTATCATAATCTAACAACGATAAGCTCAAGCATTCGATTCCTTTATTACACATGGAATATAACTCACACCATGCAACTCATAAGTTTTGCGATTATCAGCCAAACCTCAAAGGCACACAATACAATAGCTCCACTATGTACGTCTATCAAAGCAAAGGAACAGAGCATCAATACAAAAACTAATCAAATGTCTGAACAACCATAAATCTCCCAACAAAAGTCATGGCTAGTATCGGAACAAGAACACTCAGATAAAAAGAAACAAAAATGAATCAAAACCAGGCACAAAAATCCAACTATCTAGCTGAATACATCAAAGTTACCACCACAATTAGCATCCAAATAAAAAACCCAACTCAATTCCTCAAATCGAAACCCACCCCAAAATCACAATCGAAAATTCTCTGATCGAAAGACAAAAAAGAAAAGAAGTACCTGAAATGAGATAAACCCAATTCAAGAATCTCGTGATATCGGTTAACAGAGCATGACATAAGACACAACCTCTCTCTCTCTCTCTCTCTCTCTCTCTCTCTCTCTCTCGCTTAGATATCGTGGAGCTTGCAATTGTTAGTGGCAGAGAGAGAGAGATTACTAAATATTGGGAATAGTTGTTGATGATGTTAAAATAAAGAAGTGTTTGTGTTTTTGAAAATGAAAAATGGCAAGGAGATGTTGATGTGGAAGAAGAAGAGCGCCATAGGAAGAGAAGAAGAGTCTGGTGCTGGTGGTGAGGCCTGAGGGGGTTTGCAAATAGATGCGATGCCTGTTCACGCCAGGTGGTGTCACACGTGGCACTACCTGGTTTTTCCGTTCTTCATAGCATCTTCTTATTTATCTCCTTCGATTTCGAATATGCCTTAGTTAATTTTTTCTTTTTTCAATTAGATATTTCAAGAGGGAGTTGGTCTAATGGTCTTACACTTAATTAATTCAATATTCAATTATTTTTCGGCTTTTAATAAGAAGTTGATGATTTTTTATTAGTTAATTAGAATAATTTTTTTAAAAAAATTATTTTAAATGATAAGATTATATTATATTTTTTATTATTATTTAAAAAATCTTAAAAAGATATGTAAAATACTAAAATTTAAGATTTTTTAAATAGATATAAAATATTTTTTTAATTATCTAAAAATTCTAACCAAATTATATATATATATTTTTTTATTTAATTTTTAATTAAAAAATCTCTTTTAATCCGTAGCTAAACTTTCTAAACGGGTATGGAAATCAATTTTTTATTATTAAATTAAGAAAAATATTCAATTAATCATTTTTACTATTTATATATAAAAAAAATTGAACTATATTATAACCGATATTCATTCAATATACTGTTTGGAAATCATTTTAGCTAGCTTATTGGTAATTTATGATGTATAAGAGTTGTGTTATAAGAAAAAGAAAATAAAAATAAAAAGATCTAAAGCGACATACAACCCTATTTAAGGTGGGTTCAAAAAATTAATCACACATTTTATGGGGGGATTTTGTAGAAATATCACCACATTAATAAATCATGTTTAAAATGTATCATTTAAAGTGTGAAGATAAAAATACTCATATCATCACTGTCATTGTGAAGAAAGAGAGAAAAAGTAAAGAAACAAAAAGTGAAATCGAGCTTTTATTTACATTCCAGGTTTTGTATTTGTTGAAAGTTGTTGAGGAAGATAAAATCGAGTTTTTATTTATATTCGAGTTTATGTTTTTCGAGATTTTAACATGTAATCGAGCTTTTATACAGAAGTTTCGAGTTTTTGTATAAAATCTCGGAGCTTTTATAAAAGCTCGGATCGAGCTTTTGTACAAAAGCTCTGAGCTTTAATATAAAAGCTTGTTTCGAGCTTTAAGAAAGGCTTGTTTTATTTTGTTAAGCTTGAGCACCACGTCTTTCATGTCGATGCGCTCCCCTGGAAGTTCCTTGGTACACTCCAAGCCTAGTTCTATGATGGAGAGGATGATGGTATTTGTAGCCTTCAAATCATCTCCTTCTTCTGGATCCAATAAACTGCCGTCAATGATATGTATCGTCTTCTCTGGAAACGATTTAGCCACCCATTTCCTCAAACTCATTTCTTTGGAAAACATCTCATCTGTTGGTTTCTTTGCAGTAAATATCTCAAGCAACATTATGCCATAACTGTAAACATCGCCTTTGGTAGACACCTTTCCATTAGAACCATACTCTGTAAATGATAATAAACGTTCAACAATAGTTTTTCCGTCTAAAATCTGAATAGGTTTGAAGTCTGGTTAGATCTGAATGAATAAAACTTAATAACATGTTTGTTTTTTTATTTATGTTATCTGAATATATATATATATATCTGAAAGTTTGTACCAGAGAAAAAGGAGCAAGTACTAGAGAAAATTAGTTTACCTGGTGCAATGTAGCCAAGTGTACCAAGAGTCTTAGTATGAGTTGCATTCTTATTTTCAGCTAAAATCTTTGATATTCCAAAGTCACTCACATGTGCAACCATGTCTTCATCAAGAAGAATATTGCTAGGCTTCAGATCACAATGTACCACTGGCTCTGATTGACCGTGATGGAGATATTCCAATGCAGATGCAACATCAACCATGACGCTTACTCTCTGAAGAATATCCAAGTTGTTATTCTGCAGATATAGCCACTTCTCTAGGTTCCCATTAGGCATGAATTGGAGTATCAAAGCTCTTAACTCGAGATTGGAACATGTACTGATGATTTTAACCAGATTTCTATGCCTCATTGTGCGCAACACCTTACATTCTGCATCGAAGCTCTTAAAAGCATCCTCAAGTTCTAAGTTTAGAACTTTGACAGCAACAATTGTCCCATCAGAGAGTATCCCTTTGTAGACAGAACCAAAACTTCCTTTGCCAAGAAAGTTGCTTTCCGAGAAGTTATCTGTAGCCTGGCGAAGCTCCTGATACGTTATCATTCTATGCTGAACCACAGATAGCAGATTATTCACAGAAATCGGAGCCTGTAATGCTCGTTCTTGATTTGTCCGTAGCCTATATGTGACAACGAATACAATTATTACAACTAATCCAATGCCCGGAAGAATATACTTGAGTATAATTTCTTTAGGCCTAGATTTTATAGCACAAGATGGGACTCCTACAACTTCCCCACAGAGTGCTGTATTCTCCAAAAAAGATTCTGCTGTCAAGTTTACAAAAGGTCCCCCAGTTGGAATCTCTCCTGTGAGCTTATTGAAAGACAAATTTAGGTGTTTGAGATGTGCTAGTTTCTCAAGAGATTTGGGTACTGCACCAGATAGATCATTGTATGAGAGATCCAAGATATCCAATCCCCTTAAGTCACCAAAAGATTGAGGAATCGTCCCTTCAAATGTGTTCTTTGACAAGTTTAGAGAAATTAGGCTTTCAAATGCTCCAAGGACACTAGGAATGTTTCCAGAAATTTGGTTCCTAGATAGATCCACGTTTTCGATGACACTTGACTTTCTCATACTTGCAGATAAAGAAGCACTGAAAAAATTAGATGATAAATTCAAGAACAAGAGATTTTTAAGGTCCCACAAAGTCACTGGTATTGATGAGTTCAATCTATTGGCACTAAGAACTAGTGTCTGCAGAAGACTGAGATTAGAGATGCAATCTGGGATCGGTCCAGTGATTTCATTATTTCGAAATGAGATCACTCCCAGTTGCTGTAAACTGCAGAGCTCTTTTGGAATAAGCCCTTCAATCTTGTTGTCATCAACATGAAATCTTTGAAGCCTCTCTAGGCCTCCAACTGTAGTTGGTATCATGCCAGTGAGACTATTGCTGCTCAATTCAATGAATGTCAAGCCTTTCAAGGAACCAATTGACCGAGGGATGTGACCCTTTATTTGGCAATCAGGTGCAAAAAATATATGAAAAGAACTCGAAAAGTTTCCAATGGAATCAGGGATGAAACCATTTAGTGGATTGCTGTGCAAAACCAATGTTTCCAGTGATCTACATTTAGATAAATCAGTTAAGAAATTAAGCTCAGGATTTCCAGGCTCCCCTGTCAGCTTATTTCCTTGTAGAGCAAGGTATCGTAAGTTATTAAGTTTTCCAAGACTTGTAGCCGGTATTGGTCCAGTAAGCAAATTAAAGCCAAAATCAAGCTGAATCAACTTAGAGGAATTGGAAAAGTATGAGGGTACAAGCTGATTTCGAGGGAGATAGAGTCTCTCAAGGTTATGAAGCCGGTAGCTGCTACCAGATGGAAGATATCCGGAGAAGGTGTTTCCTCCTAAATCTATTATTCGTAAAGAGGACATGTTGAAGATTACATCAGGCACTAAACCTGTGAGGTTATTCATTTCCATGTTCAACTCATTTAGATTCGAAAGAAGCCCTATATCGGTTGGTATATTTTCTTGTATGTAATTGTCCTCGATGTAAAATTTCCGTAACCTTGACAGGTTACCTACAGTGGAAGGAATTGTACCAATTAAATTGTTGCCACCCAGATCAAGTAACTCAAGATTGTGTAAACTCCCAATATCTGTTGGTATGCCTCCATCAAACATATTGTACCCCACAAATAACTCAACAAGCCCTTTGCATCGGTGAATTTCTGAAGGGAGCTGGCCGCTAAATTTGTTGAAAGAGAGTTTAAGTGACTGAATATTAGGCCAGTAGTGGCAAATATCCATAGGAAGAGTACCCGAGACGTTATTCTTAACGAGATCAATACTGATAACAGAGGATAAGTTTAAGAGGGAGGAAGGAAGTGAACCTGTGAGGGCAGTCTCGCGTAAATTCAGGATCTGTATTGTAGATATGTTGCCTAAAGATGATGGAATTGCACCGTTCAGATTGTTCATACGCAGATTTAGTTCGCGAAGACTAGGTAAGAAACCCAACTCATCCGGAATACCTCCACTTAACCGGTTAGCTTCCAGGGACAAGAGTTGAAGCTGTCTGCAATGATGTATTGTTGGGGGGATGTTTCCTTCCAATTGATTGAACTGCAACAGGAGCTCTTTCAAGCGATGCAACCTACTGATTTCATTCGGTAGATTACCATAGAAGCTGTTGTTTCGAAGATCGAGTGAGCCTAAGAAGGTGAGATTGCCAATATGAGGTGAAATGGTGCCCTGCAAACCCATGTAAGAAAGGTTGAGACTAGTGACTCTCTGTCTGTTTCTGCTACAAGAGACTCCGACCCAGTTACAGATACTTGTTGCTTCAGTCCAGTTGCCACCCAAAACACTGTTAGTGGGATCGAAACGAATCCCGGATTGAAAGGAAAGCAAAGCTGAGTGATCAGTAAAGTTGCTTGAATAAGATGATGCAAACTGAAATTTGCAAGATTGGACTAACATGATGATAGCCAAGAGAGAAAGAAAGGAAAACGTTTCTGGGCTCATGGGAACGGAGAAGTAGATAAGCTTGAATTCGTTAAATTTCAAGGGCATATAATTATAAGCTGTAATATAACTTTAAATAGCTTGATAATCAAGTCATCATCAAGTATAGGTGCCGGTGGTGGTTCCATTTCATAAATGAAGAGAAGACCATGTCAAAAAATTGATTGTTTTGAATCCGATAAGTCTTAATTTTCAACTTAAATAAATGACTTTTTAAATGAATCTTTTGACCGTGCGATGCATACAACAAAATAAGCAATGGACTTTGGAAGTTGATGTGGTTATTTTAGACGAAGATCAACTCACGCATTGAAGGTTTGTGTACTTGGTATATCAAATCTCTCACTGTTCTATATCAAAAAATTAACAGAATTGACAACTTTTACCAAATAAACCAAAGCTGACCTAAATAATAAATGCAAGAATACAATTAAGGAACCTCAAAGGTGATAAGGCTGTTTGTGGTTGAAAGATCGTTGTGATTTAGGAATGAACGGAACAAAATTTAGATACTTTTTTCGGACAACCACACATACTGGCATACTGCTAATAAATTTATTGATTTCTATTTGAAATACAGTCTTTTTTATGTAACTGTTTTTTTGCTGAAAGTTGACAAAAATAAAATTAGAAGGCTTTTAATTGGTTCTTTTTTTTCACAATCATTTTTTGTTAAGTATTACAATTTACATTAACTATTACAATAGAACTATCGGGACCTATCGAGATCTATATGTGTGACCCAAATGGGATTTGAACCCCTCACATTTAATGTGAAAGAGAGGCGCACAACCACTTATGCTTAGAGGTGATGTGGAAAATCATTTTTATTGTATTTTAATATCACGCATCTAAATTGCATTTCACCTTTTAGCAGAGCTGGTAGTTGATTGTGCCAAAATTGACATATATTTTGGCTCTCAATTCCATGTTCATTGTCTCGTTTTTGTGCATTTTTATGTATATCAATGTAACTTTAAATATATTGATAATCAAGTCATCATCAAGTATAGGTGTCGGTGGTGGTTCCATTTCTTAAAGGGGTCAAAAAATTATTAGCACTATTTGAGGGGAGTGTTGTGCAAATATTATCACTTTACTAATATATGTTTAAAATGTACTATTTAACGTGTTCAGACGAAAATACCCCGATATATTAAAACAGTGAGGAATTTATCGTTTTCTAAGTCAGAGAAAAGTGGTATATCCTAAAGAAGTGTTCATACTCCCAAGTATAAGAGTGTCATAGTAATAAATTAACCGGTAAGACCGGGTCGAACCATAGGGAGGTTGTTCACTTGTCCTTGTAGAATTAATTATCTAGATTAATTACTAAGCTTGTTATAAAATGAAAATCAATTAAAATTAATACTGGGGCTAAGGGATCCACTGTTGGTAATTCGAATATGATCCAGTTATTAATATTTAGTCCAGATTAATGGGATGGTATTCCACTCCACTGACCACTCTCTAATAGATGTGGGTAAAAGTACTCACTGTGCCAGACAATATATGTCTGTCTACAGTGAGTCAAAAACTCCATAAATATTAGAGGGGAGAAACCACTCTCTGATAGATATGGGTAAAAGTAATCACTGTGCTAGACAATATCTGTCTATCTACAGTGAGTCAAAAACTCCACAAAGATCAGAGAGAAGAAAGCATAAAAATAATAAACTTACCAAAATTGGATCATATTTTCCATACCAATAGTATCACCTTTGGCCCAAGCTATATAAAATTAGTTAGACATTATTTAACTAGAAAATAGCTATTTTATTTAAACTGAGAATTTGAGAACAAAGGAGAAATAATTTCACAAATCTAACATCAGATTGGATTCAGAACATCAAAATTAGGGGGAAGAGACCCCCTATTTATACAAAATACGGATGAAAATTGACCATCGGATGAATTTAGAATGGAGCGTACAGATTTCGTCACGTCATCAGTGAACAGTGACAATGAATAGTAACCCATCCATGAGTGAACAGTAACGCATCCGTGAGTGAACAGTGAAAGTCAACTGTGAACTAGACATGACCACGGTTCGGTTCGAACCGTGGAACCGAACCGTAACCGTGTGAAATGAACAGTAATCGGAATCGTGGAACCGGAACCGTAACCGAAACCGGGGGGTCGGCGGTTTGGTTCCGGTTCCTTCTCTTGAAAATTCGGCCAGGAACCGGCGGTTCGGTCCCGGTTCAGGAACCGCCGGTTCGGTCCCGGTTCAGGAACAGCCGGTTCCTGGCCTTTATTTTTTTTAAAAAAAAATTGAATTAAAAAAAAAAAACAGTCGTTAGGCCCAACGACTCAAATTTTTTTTTTTTTTCTTTTCCCCTTTAATTCTTTATTTCCTATAAATACCCCCCTAATTCATTTCTTATCATACAATTACTCTCTCAAGTCTCAAGTCTCTCTCAAATCTCAAATCTCAATTCTCCTAATTCTCTTCAATTATCTTCCAATTAGTCAATTATTTATTTGTTTATATTTAGTGTATTACAATTATTATTTTTTAAAATCATTTTAAAATCCTTGTCAACAATTTTTATCTTAATTGTTTTGAAGAGTTTATTTACAAATTATTTTTTTCGATGACAAGTGGAAGTGGAAGTGGAGTAAGAGATATTCCACCAAGGCATTCCGTTTCCAGGACCGGTAAGGGTTGTATGTCGGAGCCGGATCCGGTCCAACCGGATAATATCGGTTTTGATGACACCGCTTACCATGAGTTCCTACAACGGCAAGCATATCTTGAATCTCTAAACTATCCAATCAATCCAAATCCCCCTTTAATAATTTCTGAACCCAATTCTAGCCAGCCTAGCGCCCCTAGCCCTAGCCCTAGCCCTAACCCTAGCCCTAGCCCTGGCCCTGGTAATATGACAAGCCAATCAGAAAATATACCCGATTTTGCTGCAGATCCAAATTTTGAAGAGCCGGCAGAGAAGGATAAGAAGCATCTCAAATCTGATCTATTCGTTCTCCACATGAAGAAAGTTACGAAACCGAATGGAACATGTTGGGCGGTGTACAATTACTGCCCTAAGAAATACAAGTGGACTAAATTTGGAGGATACGGCACTATAGGAAGCATATTACGACCAGTCATCCAGCAGAACTTGCCAAGGGGAATGCACAATCTCAAATTTCCAGGTTTTCTACCCCTGACACTCAATTATTTTAATATAGTGATCAAGCTAATAAAGAAGAATTAGCTAGGATGGTAGCTGTAGAACATTTACCTTTTAGTTTTGGTGAAAAAGTTGGTTTTATTAAATATTGTCATAAAGCATTAAATCATGTTGCATGTCGTGTCCCTATGACCACTCTCACGCGTACAATGTATGATATTTATAAAAAGGAAAAAAGGATTTTTTTTAAAATATTTTGCTAACTATATAGGTCGTGTTTCCGTATGTGCTGATATATGGACTGACCATTGACGAATGCATTCATACTTAGGTGTAACTTGTCATTATATGGACAAAGCATGGACAATACAAAAAAGAATTCTTGCATTTAGAGTTTTTGATGATGCACATACTGCTGATAATATTTATAAAATATGAAAATTATTTTTGAAGAGTATAAAATTGAAAGCAAAATTTTTTCAATTGGTTTTGATAATGCTTCTAATAATACAGCAGTTATTCCTGCTTTAATTGAATTATGCAAGCCTTATTTTAATAGTAAAATTTTTCATCAAAGATGTGCTTGCCATGTTTTAAATTTATACGTTCAAAAAGGTTTGGAAATTCTTCAAGCTTTTATTAAACCCATTAAAGAGGCACTCTCATATTTGTGGAAACATCCTAATGTTATGAAAACATGGGTAAGATTTTGTAAACAGGCAGGTAGACATCCCATTAGATTTTCTCGTGATGTTCCAACACGTTGGAACTCTACTTATAAATTGCTTTGTGAAAGTTATGAATATAGGGATTTATTAGTTTCTTTTATGCAATTTAATGTTAGTCAAATCAATCTTAATGCACACCATTAGGATGTTTGTACAAAAATTTGTAATTTGTTAAAAGTTTTTAATAGTGCTACTAACAATTTATCAGGTATTTATTATCCTACTACTCAATTATTTATTATTGAGGGTTGTAATATTGCTGGTGCATTTGCTGACTGTTCATCTGATATACAATTACAGACATGCATTGAAGCTATGAAAAAAAAATGGTTAGACTATTATAGAGAGTTTCCAACTATTTACCTGCTTGCGTTGTGTTTTGACCCACGTTGTAAACTAGATGCATTGACAGATTATTTAACTCTTTATTATAAATGTTTAGGTATACAATTAGAAATTAATACTTATTGTGCTGCAATTAAGATATTATTTTATCAGTTATATGATGAATATTGTAGAATTTATGGTCCATCATTAAATATTAGTGTTCCACAAAATGAAAATGTCTCCCAAACTCGATCTTCTGGAGTGTTGGGGGCAGGGTCTGCACTTTTATCCCAAAAGATCAAAAGATCAAAAGATTGCGAGGTTCTTCTTCTTCTTCATCAAGTCCGATCTCGTATGATGAGATAGAAACTTATCATAGTACCAATTTTGAGTTTATAGGAGACGATGATGTGGATAAATTTGATATTCTACATTGGTGGAGAGAACATGAAAAGCACTTCCCAATCTTGTCTATAATAGCCAAACAGATTCTTGCAACACCGGTTTCTACATTGGCTGTGGAACAAGAGCTTAGCGCGGGTGGAAATATTTTGGACGCAAGACGGTCGCTTTTGAGTCCAGAATCAATTCAAGTCCAAGTGTGTGTTGATGATTGGACAAATGCTGGATATAGACAACAAGAAATGGAGCCAGAAGTTATTTATGATTTCTTCGATGATGATCACACCACCGGCACCGGAACGGATGGCAGCGATTAGTTACAGACTTACAAAATTACATATGTAAAAGACAATAAAATGTAAAAGAACTACGTGGTCTTTGATTCCTCTAAACCCCGAGCCCGAGAGGATATGTAGGCAACTTAATTTTGGTACAAATTAAGTGCAAGACCATTTTTTTTAATTTTTAGTTTTATACATTTATTTCAATTTATGTATTTAGTATTATTTTTTAAAATTTTAATTTCAGCTTACGGCCTTACACAATAAAATTCATTTACAAGTTCATATTATTACATGTCTTATGTTTTCGTATTTTTTAAAAAATGAGTATAAATGTATAATAATAATAAAAAAAAGGAACAGAACCGGCAAAACCGGACCGAAACCAAAACCGGAACCGGAATCGGAATCGGAACTTGAACCGCGGTTCCGCGGTTCCGTATTTCCACGGTTCCGATTCCGGTTCTGGCTCCGGCTCCGGCTCCTTCCATAACCAGAACCATCGGTTCCGAACCAGAACCGTCGGTTCAGAATCGGAACCGGTCGGAACCGGAATCGGTCGGAACCGGGGTTATGTCTACCGTGAACAGTGAATAGTCAAAATTATGAAAATGCCCTTCGTGGTCTTCTTAAGGTTTTTTGACGTTCTAAACTTGAAAACGATGTTTGTTTTTCCATCTGACTTCTCCATTATTCTGAATTGATTGAATTACCTCTTAAATACAAAGAAAAATACACTGATTACTACACAACACATTTATTTAAGCGAACGTACGAAATTATATCTGAATTGAGGAATTAATCATATTGGAAGTGTAAAATGATGATATTATCCCTTAGTAAATATATACTTTTCAGTGTTAATCAAAAAGCAACAATCAAACCGACGGAAAACTAATCGATGGTGAATTGACTGAAACGAGATTACACGAGAACAACTGCGATTGACAAAGGTAAGATTAGTTTTTTTTCCTCGTTTTTGTTGTTGTTAACTTGCATTACATGTTAGAATTGAGTTTTGTTGATAGAAATTGTAGAAACCGGTTAATATAGAGATCTGAGAATGGTTGTGGTTTAGGTTAGGGTTTGTAATTTGGTTGAATATTAGTTGAGGAAGATGAAATCTGGGTTATCGAGACTTTTTGTAAGAGAATTTTTATTTTCGTGAAAATTAGGTATTGGTAAGTCGAGCTTATTTTGTAAGGTTTCGAGTTTTTTTTTGAATTTAATCGAGCTTTTTTTAAAGGGATCGAGCTTTTTTGAAAAGGAATCGAGCTTTTTTCAATAGAGTCGAGTTTTTTTTTCATTGGATCTAGCTTTTTCATCATGACATCAAGCTTTTTCTAAATAAGATCGAGTTTTTCTTACATACGATCGAGCTTATTTGTTATGGGATCGAGCATTTTGTTCATAGGATCGAGCTTTTTTCTAAAGGGTCGAGCTTTTTTGTATATGAGTTGAGCTTTATTTTCGTGAAAATTAGGTTTTGGTGGGTCTGAGCGTTTTTTATAAGGGTTCGAGCGTTTTTTGAATAGGATCGAGCCTTATTGAAAGGGATCGAGTTTTTTTTACATTGGATCGAGCTTTTTCATCATGGGATCGAGTTTTTTTCACATAGGATTGAGTTATTTTGTTATGGGATCGAGCATTTTTTCATAGAATTGAGTTTTATTTAAAGGGTCCTTGGATCGAGCTTATTTCTTATAGGACCGAGCTTTTTTGTAATTAAACCGAGCTTTTTTGTTATGGGATCGAGCATTTTTGTCATAGGATAGAGCATTTTTTTAAAAGAGTCGAGCTTTTTTCTCCTGGGATCGAGCATATTTTTTTTAGGACCGAGCTGTTTTTACATTGGATTGAGACTTATAATTTTGGTTACGAATTTTTTTCTGTTTAATGATGTTGTATTTCTGTTACATTGCAGATGAGAAATAGGTTGAGGGATTTGCATAAAACTCTAGAAGAAGACTGGTATGAGGGCAAATTGACTCGACACAACCATTTTGATGCCCTTGGCCATATAGACGACATGCTGAACCGGGTCCCTGCAGAATTTGCAGATGAAGATCGGCGTCAGTTCATGACGTCATGTTTCTGGCATTTCCTGACGATACATCAGGAGATGAAGTTTTCGGGTGTTATTATCCATCGGTTGCTTTTGAGGGAGCTGCATCATAACGACCCAACAAATGAGATGCAGTTCATGTTAGGGAATCAGTCGGTGAGGTTTTCGAAGGTGGAATTTTGCCTGATCACCGGATTATGGTTTGGAGTTATACCATACACGACCAAGTATGCAGCATTGGAGAATGGCATACATCAGCGGTACTTTCCTGGAGCCAATGAGGTCTCGTTGGAGGAGTTAAGGGGTGTTGTCACCATCGTAGAGTTCAGAGAGGCGTACGATGTTGTCAAGCTCTGCCTCATATATATGCTGAATTGGATACTGATGGGGGTGGATGAGAGATTCAAGATTCCAGATTGGCAGTTTCGACTGGTTGAGGATCTCGATGCGTTCCCGTGGGGTGTCCACATGTACAGACATTCTATTTACTCATTCAAACATGCGCTTGACGGGCGACGAGACGGGTTTTAGCCACGCCAGCAGGAAAAGGGCGTTGACGTACACACGGTGGAGACCTACAACATATACGGTCTATCTCATGCCTTATTGTTAAGAACTTCGAATTACAAGTTGTACTTTATTGGTGTTGTCCTCAATGTTATGGTTAGTTATCGTACTTATCTTTGATGCAGATATTTGCTTTCAAGGTGATCCCTAATTTGGACAAAAAGTTCGATGCCCGGAGGGTTACAGATCTGACTCCCAGTATTTTGAAGTGGGAGTTGACAAAACAACTGAGAGGGAAGAAGTTGACAAAGATTTTCAAATCCAGGGTATGTATTTAATTTGTTAATGTTAATATTAGTTAGTATTTGTACAATTACATTGTTCTAACTAATATTTCAAATGTTTGCGAGGAAGGAACTGGTGCCCATACCAGCTGAGAAACAAACACTGTACTATGCCGGGCTAAACGAGGGGGGGGGAACATATATGTAGAAGAGGACATGGATGATATGCCGCCTCCGGTCCCTGATCAGACTACCTTTGGCTGGAACAGTGGTACAAAGGGTGGGGGTTTGACAGACAGGACCAGTAACAGTGAGAGATCTGAGTCCGCTGCTGGGGGTTTTAAGGCCCATCGACAGTGAGGGATATGAGACAGACCCTCAACGAGAAAGGCATAGGCATAGACGGGTTTGGTTTACCACCCCCAGACATGGTACATCTATAGGGGATTACCGTGGGGGTGTTGGACGTGATGGAGAGGTAAGGTGAAAACAAAGTTTATTATTTTTTATTAACACGTGTTGATGGTTTTGTACTAACAATGTAGACATGATTTCAGACTCCATGGACAGATCTATTGAACGATGTGCGTGAAGCCCTCCGGAAGAGTGAGGAGGATCGACAACGTCAACACTTGGAGTTGGTGGATATGATCCGGAAGAGTGATGAAGATCGTCATCAACAACACTGAGTGTTACTGGATATGATCCGGGGGCTTTAGTGGTCGACCATGCATACACACCGGGATGACCCCCCACCTTATAAACCAGACTTTTATCCCGGAGACTGGACTGATAGGTATATGGGGGGACAAACATGATAGGTGGACGTAGTCAGGACCCGCCTACTGGGGGGGTAGGTCCTTAGAGGCAACCTCAGTATTATACCAGCGATAGTAGGCTTGCTACACGTACAACAACTCGGTCGGACCTCCCAGCTGTCCTATCTAGATCTACCCAGGCTCAGCGGTCCCCCCACCACCCAGCACATCGATTCAGCCACAACGGTCCCCTCCCCCACCCAGCATGTCGACCTAGGCTCAGCGGTCTTCTCCCCTCCCCCTCCCCCTCCCCCTCCCTCTCCCCCTTCCCCTCCCAGCATGTCGACCAAGGCTCAGCGGTCCCCTCCCCCACCCAGGACCTCGGCAGCGTCGGCCCCCTGTTTTCCCCCACCCAGCATATCGACCCAAGCTCAGCCGTCCCCTCCCCCGGATAGCATGACAACCCAGGGTCTACGGTCCCCTCTACCCCCATCACATCGATTCAGCCTCAGCGGCCCCCTCCACTGCCCAGCAGATCGATCTAGCTCTAGAGCTCATCGGAGCCTGGACTACCGCATATGAAGCGTTTAGTCAAGCGCAAATGGCAGTTGATGAGCTCTTACACAGATCCATGCCGGCCAAAGAGGTTGAGAACACTGCCCGAGTCCGTGGAACACATTTTTGACCCCCGTGGACTTGTGGACGCTGACCAGCTTACGGCATACAAAGCCTTCAAGAGGAACATCAACGGGGAACTGTGAGTCCAACTTCATCTAATAAAAATGGTTGTATATTTAATGTTTATTCAAATTTACCTAAAGCTAATTCAATCATTAAACAGACGTGACGTGGACGTGCTGGCACCAGTGGATGCCAGATGGTTCATCTGTATGCAGTCCAACTTCATGGAGTTGGAGGACACGGTACGTACTTACGTGATTTTCATATTAACGTTTGTGTAAGTAATGTTGTATTGTTAATAATTCATTAGTTATATTGTCTGTCAGCATATGGACGCATACCTCCATATTCTTCGCAAGCGTCAGCGAGGATTCCCCACTATGTACAATCAGAGGATCAACGTATTGGATACACAATTTTATGTAAATATTTATAAATTTTGGAAATCGAATCGCATTTTATGGTTTTGTATTATTAATACGATATTGTCAATGATTGTATGTACAACCACTTATGTTGTTACAGTGGGAGAGGATGATGCCTCGTGATTCGCACGGGGCTGTGACCACGGTAAGGTGGAATGTGTTACAGTCCCGATGGTTGGAAGATGACCTTCAGACGGACTGTGGAGTAACCACGAGTGGAAACCGCCCATGGCATGAGGTTGACCTGGTAAGTGTTAGACGATGGAAATGATTTAAAATACAAACTGTTCGTATATCCTGACCTAACACCGTATGCATACTATTACAGGTCTTGATTTCGTGCAATGTTGGGGGCCAACATTGGCTGGTGGTGAACGTCGAACTTATTCTCGGGAAGATTGAGATATTTGACCCCTGGAGACAGGAAGTCCCTCATTATATCAGGAAGCAGCAGGCCCGACCATTACAGTGGTTTTTACCTTCCATATTGAATGACGCGGGGTTCCACACTGCATAACGAGACGGTCGTCGGCCGTTCCCTAAGGAAAATAAGCCCTTCTCGGTTAGCGTGGTCCCTACTTCTACAGTCCCCAATAAAAAAAATCGTAAGACGGTCTATTTCATTAACGTGCTTATATATTATTTAAAAACGATTTGTAACGGTTTTTAATGTGTCCAATTGCAGAGGTAACTGTGGTCCCCATACTTTGAGACTTATCGAGTACTTACTGGCGGGTCGAAGTCCTTTTGATTGGTCAGAGGACGACATAGGGATCATTAGGGAGAAAATGGT
Organism: Dipteronia dyeriana; assembly: GCA_032871835.1. NCBI lineage: Eukaryota > Viridiplantae > Streptophyta > Magnoliopsida > Sapindales > Sapindaceae > Dipteronia > Dipteronia dyeriana. Next base: position 100,361,081 of record CM065299.1, read on the forward strand.
TGTGGAGATTTTTTGTAACTCCAGGCCCGCCTAGTGCTTGGTTGTATATGTCCTACCATTTTTTATATACAAAGACATTGTAATTCATTCATTAATATTAATTCATTCATTAATAAATTATTATTGCAATTCCAAATTATTACAATCTGAAACAATTTCAAATGTTTACAATGTGATCAAAGCTTTGTCATTCATTCCCTATTAGAGTCAATGTTAGGGCACGTCTATTTGTTGTGTCCAATTGAATGACAGATGCTACACTTACGGCTGTATTCATCGGGAATACATCTGCTTGGACCTTCGTTAATCATACGTGGATTAGAACATCTCCTGAAATTATTCCTTGGTTGTCCACATCTTCTGCACGATTGTGTAGTTGTCCTTTCTGAAGAAGAAACATGGTGACCCACCCTCGGGTGTCCTGCTTGTCTCCTGAAGATTGGATTCAAAATCACCCTCTGAGCAATGTCAGATGGCACAACCCAAGTGGAAGGATCTCCCACCGGCATAATAGGAACTGAGTACGCGTTAATAAGTGTCTGTCTCTTGTAGTAGTCCGAACACAAAGTTGTCAAATCCAAGTTTCGCTCCCTATAAAAAACATTGAAAACGATGAGCTTCACATTTCAGTAATAATCACCTCACAGTAAAACTTGAAAGTAATGTACTGTGCCGCCATAAGAGCGTGAGAACATGGAAAATGATCAATTTGGAATTTGTTGCAAGTACAAGTCTTTCGGACTAAGTCAACAGTCCACTGTTTTCCAGACCGCTTGACCGAGAAAATATTCCAGTCTACTTGATTTACGGTCATAAAACCACACTTCTCCATACATTTTAAGAGCACAAGATGTGCTGCATCGGTCAACTGATAACACATGGTTTGTGCAGCTCTATAGCGATCGTGAAACCACCGTTGTAACATATTCCTAATGAACTCAGCCAGAGTCAACATAGGCAGTTGTCGTGCAAATTTTAGGCATGAGTTTATGCATTCTGCAACATTTGTTGTCATCACCCTGTACCTTCTTTCCGGGCAGTGTACACAGGACCACTTGTGTGGATCGACATCAATTACATAATCATATGCATTCTGGTGCAAGTTTCTTAACTCTTCCATATGCTGGTTATATTCAAACTAGTGTACGCGCGAGCTGCTTTGTCCATTATTGCAGCAACATCCTTCCTATGAAATCGCTTCTTAATATTTTCAGAAAAGTGCTAGCAACATATGGTATAGGTGGCATAAGGGAATACTTTAGAAATCTCTGCCTCAATGCTTGCATGCCTATCTGAAATGAAAACCAGCTCATCAATATGACCTAGATCACCCTTCAAGCAATCCAAAAACCATTCCCATGAAAGGTTTTTTTCTGAGTCGTCGTACCCAAAAGCAATTGGATACACTTGTTCGTTCCCATCTTGTGCTGTTGCAACAAACATTGTACCACATAATCGTCCCTTCAAATGGGTACCATCAATGGTAATTACTGGACGCATACACGACCGGAATCCTCTAAGTGAGGCACCAATCATCATGAAAAAGTACATAAATTTACCATCTCCGTCACACTGTAAGTCAGTGATTGTGCCAGCACTTTTTTGTTCCAAAACGTAACCAAATGATGGAAACAGTTTGAAGGTTTCCTCATGCGTTCCATATGTCAGTGACAACGCATAATCGAGGGCGGCGTGTGCCTTACTGTACATGATTTGGATTCCATACATTGATTTCATGTCGGCGATTATGTCCTTCGGACGCATTAGTCGATCATCTTGTTGTTAAAGTCTAGGTGCAATAACTTCTCCAATAATGACTGCACTAGCTTGTCGATGGCGGCAGTGAATTTCCTCTAACGGACAAGTGTGTTCGTTGACAAAACTTCTTACTTGAAAGTATGTGCCTTCATCTCTCCTCACCGCTCTTAACTTCCACGTACAATTTTCCATCAAACAAACTAGATGTAATGTTGTCTTATTGAACCTTTTCATCTTCCACTCGAAGTTCTGCCGTATTGCAAAATGGCCTACTAGTCTCTTCAAATCCTTTTTTATTGGAAAAAATTACCCTTTATATATCATGCTTGTAGGTTCATCTTCAACCAAGTTCTTACTTCCACCCATACCAAACGAGTATGATTTTGCTCCTGAAATAACCCATGTTGTGGCATTATCAGAATCATCTGGAGTTACATTAGCCCGGACCTCGGAGGTCCCAGCTATATCTGGTGTACTGGAACTAAATCTTTGTACATGTCTTACACGTCTTTCCGTTTGGACAGGTTCTTCATCATCCTCATTGTCCTCTACATTTTCTACAGAATTGAAATTGCCCTCATTATCCACCTCATGAATCAGCCCAACATTCGGTGTTGTATTCTGCTAATTGTTGATGTCATTGTAGATCTCATTGTATTGGTGGTTATACTGCCTACCATTCATCTCAATTTAACAACCAAATACATCGTCGAATTGAGGTCCCAGTATATTATCATGGGCGGCTACTTCCGGTGGGACAACACATATGTTTTCCCGACCATCAATCTCACTTCTTTCTATGAACAACTGGTTGCTTCCGCCTGACGATCGAAATTGTTGGGTGTTATCACGATGAGGGATATCTTCACCAATGACACCTCATGCTGGCATTTCGATTAGACTAACACATATTTGAGGGATCACTCTATCTTCCCCTAGCATAAACTGAACATCATCATTATTTATTATAAATGTACGACATGTAGTCCTAGGAACAATTGATATAGACTATAGATCAACATTGTATTTGTTCTCATCAAACTTCACAATGGTTTGTACGATCGACACCAGTTCGTCGTAACTCAAATTATTTGACACATACAAACCTTGATTATCGAAACCTAAATACCTCTGATTTCCGTTAGGTAATTGCTCACATCGACCGTTGTAAGATATGACTATTCTCACCCTATCCATTGTCATGTCAAAAACATCATCAAAAACCATTATTAAGAAAACAATATTTAATATTAAATTTACAATTATAAAGGATTAAACAAAAATCAAAACTGTAACCGATCGAGCTTTTTTTACTGATCGAGTTTTTTTTGTACATGATCGAGCCGTTTTTACATGGTCTAGCCGTTTTATACATGATCGAGCTTTTTTGAACGGGATCGATCTTTTTTTGTTCAGGACCGAGCTCTATTTGTACATCAACGAGTTTTTTTCAATATGGCTCGAGCTTTTTTTCATATGGCTCGAGCTTTTTTTCATATTGCTCGAGCTTTTTTCAAATATGGCTCGAGTTTTTTATTTTAGGAATTGAGTTTTTTTGTGAGAGATCGAGCTTTTTTTTTAGGGATCGAGCTTTTTTTGTGAAGGCTCGAGCATTTTTTTTTTTGATACAACATTTTTTCAAATGTTTCGAGCTTTTTTAAAATGCTTTCCAGCTTTTATGCCCAAGATTTTAAACTTGTTTGTACCATTTCAAATCAACTCGGCCAAATATATATACAAAAAAAATGCATACATGTTCATTCATTATTTTTTAAAAGTTTACAACTCCCAGACATAAACAAAAATAATTGAGACAACATGTTTATAAATGTTCATACATTGTTATACCACACAGAAATACAAGAAAAAATGACAATGAAGATCAGAAATATTAGTTTACCTTCTTGTGCAATATCTGGAATGGAGCTCGTTTTTTGAAGAGATACCTGGAGTAGTTGATTGATTTTCAGACAACTTTTTTGGACGAGAGAGACTTTTAAAAAATAAAAAATCGATTATTTAAGGGCAATTTCGGTAGTTCACCATAATAGGTGCCTTTTAAACTTAACTTATTATAAAGGTGACATCACTGCAACTCACCAAAAAAAGGTGATATTTCTCACCATTTCCACTTTCATAAATGAGAAGAAGACCGTATCAAAAAATTGATTGTTTTGAATCCGATAAGTCTTATTTTCAACTTAAATAAATGACATTTTTAAATGAATCTTTTGACTGTGCGATGCATACAACAAAATAAGCAATGGACTTTAGAAGTTGATGTGGTTTTTTAGACGAAGATCTCTCACTGTTCTATATCAAAAAATTAAAAGAATTGACAACAACTTTTACCAAATAAACCAAAGCTAACCTAAATAATAAATGCAAGAATACAATTAAGGAACCTCAAAGGTGATAAGGTTGTTTGTCGTTGAAAGATCATTATGATTTTGGAATGAACAGAACAAAATTTAGATACTTTTTTCGGACAACCATACATACTGGCATACTGCTAATAAATTTATTGACTTCTATTTGAAATACATTTTTTTTATGTAACTGTTTTTTTTTGGGTTGAAAGTTGAAAAATAAAATTAGAAGATGCTTTTAATTGGTTCTTTTTTTTCACAATCATTTTTTTAAGTATGACGATTTACGATAACTATTACAATAGAACTATCGGGACCTATCGAGATCTATATGTATGGTCTGGATGGGATTTGAACCCCTCACATTTAATGTTGAAGAGATGTGCACAACAACTTATTCTAAGAGGTGACGTGCAAAATCATTTTTATTGTATTTTAATATCACGCATCTAAATTGCACATCATCTCTTAGTAGAGCTGGTAGTTGATCGTGCCAAAATTGTCATATATTTTGGCCCTCAATTCCATGTTCATTGTCTCATTTTCGTGCATTTTTACGTATCTTATGACCCTTTTGCTATGATTGCATGCAATTAGGTACATGCTGGAAGATAGGATGAAAAACGTGAAGAATTGGCAAAGATATGCAAAAAATAGTGAAGAAAGGCTTCAGTGTGCAGGTGCAGGTGCATGCGCGGGTCCAAACCCGTGCATAACCAGCGCATGAATCGCGAAACTGAGAAAATCCGAGAAGAAGAACTAGTGCCCATCAGGTCAGTGCGCGGGTTATAACTCGCGCATAACCCGTGCACATGCCAAGACCAGAGAACAAGACAACAGTAATCAAGACACTGTGCGGGTCCCTACCCACGCACGGCCCACGTATTTGGCACGTCAGAACTGCCACATCAGCATTTTCAGACCTAATCTTGGGACCCTATAAATATATTCTTTCCTTAAACGAAATAGACACTCTTAGATTGAGCCAGAGATCTCTCCATCATCTTTTAAACCTATCTTCTTCTCTTCTCACATCTCTAATACTAACCTAGATTTAGGAACATTCCCCACCAAATCTAACCATCCTTCATCATCATCTACTCAAGGACACTTGGAGAATTGGAATCAAGCTTCAAGGAAGGAGGAGTCTACACATGGGTCTTCTCTATCTCTTTTCTCTTTTCTCTTTGTCATTTTATTGTATTTTTCATGTGTAGCTAATCATCCCACTAGGGGATTAATGTGATTCATTTGTGAACTTTGGGTTGTATTGAACTTTATTCACTTTATTAAATCTTTCATATATGTTTCATTCATTATTTTAATTTATTTCAAGAATAGCTTGTCTTAGATTGTACCATCCTTTCTTTGCATATTGTTTGAGAATTATTTGAGTAGAGAATTGGGTATACCCTCTATTCAATTCTTTTAGCTCATTTGAATGGAATGACTGAATAAGAGTACCCTCCTCGAGTGAAATCCGGACATATTAATCTCAATCTCTATCTAATCTCAAATGGGTGACCAATTCTATACCCTCTAGGTTGGCTGCTTGTGAGAGATTAAACACCAATTCTATACCCTTTAGGTTGGTAAATTTATAAATAGATTAATCCCTTATTTTGGTAGATGTACATTCATAAACAAACACTTGTGGGTGACCAATACTATACCCTCTAGATTGAAAACCCATAAGTGATATACAACTAATTTATACCCTCTAGATTGGTTACAATAGATTATTGTGCATTATTGTTAATCACCAATACACCCATTATTGTGCATTATTGTTAATCACCAATACACCCACTGTTTGTTTGTTGGATCCCTCAACTCCTTAGTCTTAACCATCATATTTTAACACTCATTTCACATTAACACTAATTGCATGTTAGAGTTAACCAACCTAATTGTAGTTTGTATATTAACTATTAACCTTTCAAAAACCCCAACCATCAACATTTACTTTTCCATGCATTATTTTAGTTTAGTATTAGTTAACTAGTTTTAGCCATATTAATTTCCCTTTCTCTGTGGATGACACCCGATTTGCCATTGTACTATTTTTATAAACTTTTGAGGCATTGTTGTAGTTCTTTATAAATTTTATTTTGACGTATGATTTTTAACGACAAAAACGTACTCGTCAAAAATGGCGCCACTACTAGGATAGGTGCTAATTAGTTGGCTAATCTTAGTTTTCTAGTTAAGAGTCTTTGTTATTTTAGTTTTCTTTTATTTCTTTTTACTACTTTTGATATTTTGTTTTTCCTTTTTTCAGAAACGATGGAGTTGTTGACTTTGGAAAGAGAGCAACAATGGCATCAAGAAGATCGAGAAAGACAAGCCACAATTACAAGAATTGAAGCTTGTTTTGAGACAATCATTAAAGCTCTAAGCAAGAGAAGGCATGAGGAGACCCCGAGTCAACCAGAGCCAGAAAGTTTGATTGTGATTTCTATCATCTATATCTAGTTCTTATTTTGTTGAATATGTTGAGGATTTCAAGTGTTAACTTGTTCACATGACTTTAAAGCTAGTTTTGTGATTACTATTGAAAACTTGTTGTTCTAGCTTTGATTGAAATGTTTAGGTTTCTAGATATTTTTGTGAATGATTTTGAATATCTAATCTAGATCTCTAATCTCATGTTCATAAGAATTAGCTACATTTGCTTATAAGCTTGATTTGTGCAAATCCAATTCTTCATAGAGTGTGTTTGATCTACTTGCTCTATTTGTTTGTGATTGCATCATGATTACATGTTTGCACTTCACTTAGATCATTGAGTTGCAAAATGTTGAAATCTCTTGTTGAAGTGAGTGAAGCTTTGACTTGAGCGAGAAGACTTGGCTAGGAAAGTGTTCATGATAGACAAGCAAGAAGTCTTAACTAGAGTCAAGAAGACTCAGATAGTTAAGCAAGAAGTCTTGTCTATGTTCGAGAGGATCCGGATAGGCAAGCAAGGAATCTTCCTAGAGATGTGAGGTCTTGGATAGGAAGTTACTTCTTAAATGTGTGATAGTCACATCTTAGATATGAAGTACACAAAGTGATTCACTAGGCCCAATGGTAGAGTATGAGTTGATAACTTGGAGAGTGTATCATGTGTTGATTGCTTTTTGAGTGTGCATCTCTTATTCGACATAGTGGATTGCGGTTTGCTGATGGTTATGGTATTAACCCGTTGATGTTTTCTCATTTTAAGGTTTTACCCCGTAAAAATCCTTTATGTTGATTTTATCTCGTTAATTTCTTTACTTACTTCAAGTTGTATTTTTCATCTCTTGCTTAATTGATCTCATATTGACTTGTTGAATCAATCAAATTGTTAAAGTTTCTAAGTGTGATTAAATTGCTTATGAACAAAAATAAGTGCTAGAATTTTAACCTTATACTTATTCACCCCCTAGGTATATTTTACATTACATGTGGTTAATGGAATTTCAATGGCTTTTGAAGGCTTAGACGAAATATTGGATGGATCTTCAATCTGTCTAGTAATGCTAATCTATCCGCCACATACCCTACTCGTTCCATTACCACAAATGGCACATCATACCTCTGAATCAGCTCCTTGTGATATCTACAGTTCATGACCTTCTTCTGAATCTAAGGAGTTAGCTTCAACAAGACCTTATCACCTACCTTAAACTCTACAGAGTGACGACACTGGTCCACATACTTTTTCATCCTTCTCCCTACTTTGGCCAAGCTCTCGACGTCATACACCATCAACTCTATCTTATCCCGAGCAAAACGATAAGCAGCTGGACATAACGCTTGATCTTTCTATTAAGGAACAATGTTTTGTCATCCGTTTTTGGATGGTTTGCTGTAAAGAACTTCAATTTAGACCCTATCATTTGGAAGAGATATGTCCAGAATTTTCCTGTAAACCAAGTGTTCCTGTCACTACTAAAGTCATTAGGCACCCCAAACGTTTTCACTACATACCTAAAGAACATCTCTGATGCTTTATCTGCAGGGCATGCATGAGGCTCTAGAATAAACACAACATGCTTTGAGAACCAATTGACCAACACCATGATAGATCGAAACTCATCAACCGTTGGAAACCCTACTATGAAATCCATCGAAATAGATGCCCAACTCTATCTTATCTTGTCTAGAGCAAAGCGATAAGCAACTGGAAACATCCTTTGATCTTTCTGTTGATCTACCAACAACTTTTTATCTCAAAAAGAGGTAGACCGGCTGAGATTGAGCTTGTCAAGTAGCACAAGTGAGGTCAATGCAGTAAACTCTATGGCTAAACCAATAAGTGGGGTAGTAGAGGCGACTTTAAGGATTGGTTTATTGCAATGGATGTGTAGCATGATGGTGGTACCTCTGGATGATTATGATTTAATTCTTGGCTTTGAGTTTTTTAAGAAGGTCAAGGTGATGTTGATGCCTGGTCATTGAGGCATCGCGATTGAGGACAGGGAAATTCCTTACTACATACAAGCTAAAAAATAAAGGATTCAAACCATCAATAAGGGGAACTGAGTTGAGATTTATATGAAGCAACTAGAGAAAATATTAAAGAAGATTCATACAATGTATATGGCAACGATGGTATAAGTCAAGCCGGATGCTGTGGTTGAAGTGCCTGACATGATAGGGATGGTGCTTAAGGAGTTTAAAGATGTTATACCAAAAGAATTGTCAAGGTAACTTCCACTTAGAAGGCCTTATGATCACCGGATTGAGTTGATGCCAAGGGCAACACCACCTACCAAGGCAACTTATCAGATGACACCCTCAGCGTTGGCAGAATTAAGAAAGCAATTGGATGAATTGCTAGATGGGGTCTATTGCTGCCGTCCAAGGCTCTTTATGGTGCTCATGTGTTATCTTAGAAGAAACATGATGGTTTGTTACAGATGTGTGTAGACTACAAATCATTAAACAATGTAACTATTACGAATAAGTATCTAGTGCCGAATGCGGTAGATTTGTTCGATAGGTTAGTAAAAGCGACATTCTTCACCAAACTAGACTTGCGCTTAGGGTATTGGCAAGTAAGAGTAGCCGAAGGGGATGAAGCAAAGATAACAATGGTTACTAGGTATGACTCAAATGAGTTTCTAGTCATGCAGTTTGGGTTGACAAACACCCATGCCACATTATGCAACTTAATGAATGATGTTCTTTATGAATTTCTCGACAAATTTGTAGTGATGTAGTTAGATGATATTGCCACATACAGTAATTCTTTGGTTGAGCATGTGTCTTATCTTAGGCATGTGTTCTCTAGGTTGAGGGAGCATAAGTTGTATGTAAAAAAGATTAAATATGAGTTTTGTCGAAATGAGGTGATGTTCTTGGGGTATTGGGTCAACAATGGGAAAATTATGATAGATGAGAGGAAAGTTAAAGCCATTTTAGACTGACCTTCTCCTAGCAAGGTTGCTAAATTAAGGTTTTTTTTAGGCCTAGCCAACTATTATAGAAGCTCCATCGAGGGGTACTTGAAGAAAGTGAGTGTGTTGACTAATTTGCTTAAGAATGACCACAAATGGGAGTGGACAGAAGCATGTCAGGTTGTCTTCGAAAAGTTAAAATTTACAAGTGTCTTTAGAACCTATGTTACGTCTTCCAGATTTTGAATTACCTTTTGAAGTGCACACAAGATGCATGAATTAGAGCTTTGGGTGGAGTTGTTGTGCAGGGGCACATTCAGTAGCATATGAAAGTAGAAAGTGGAACGAAGCTGAACAAAGGTACTCTACACACGAGAAAGAGATGGTTGTTGTGGTTCATTGTCATGATACGTTGTTGCACTATCTTTTAGGGACTAAGTTAACGATGGTGACAAACAATGTGTCCAACACTTACTTCAAGATGTAAAAGAAACTAGCTTCCAAACAGACTCTTTAGAAGGAATTTTTGGCTGAGTTTGACTTTGAGTGGGTGTATAGACCTGACTGACAGAATCAGATGGCCAATGCTTTGAGCTAAAAAGAAGTAGTACAAGAGTATGTGAGTGCTTTGGCAACACTCTAAGCTAATTTTCTTGATCGAATAAGGCAGCAAGCTACGGTGGATTCATCTTACATCAAACTGAAGCAAGAGGTGTTGGATGGGCTGGTAAGAAAGTATTGGGTGGAAGATGGCTTGTTGTATGCCAAAAGTAGTAGGCTATTCATACCCTCCAGCGGATGATTAAAACATGAGCTGTTAAATGAGACACATGACCCGCAATGGCGGGACATCCTAGGGTTAGGAGAATGGTGGCTCTATTGTCCATGAGCTACTATTGGCCGAAGATGTATGAAGATGTTGAAGCATATGTCAAGACTTGCTTGGTATGTCAGTTGGACAAAACTGAACGGAGAAAGCAAACTTGGTTGTTACAACCGTTGCCTGTTTCTGAAAAGCCATGAGAATATATTTTGATGGATTTCATAGTAGGATTTCCAACGGTTGATGGGTTTTGATTCATCATGGTGAAGGTCGATCAAAAAATCTCTCCCTTTAACACTTCAACGCCTTCTCTCTCCTAAAGAAATATCTTCCTTCTCCCTAAAATTTATTCTAATCTTTTTCCTAGAAATGGCTAAAACTCCACCAAAATCTCTCTCTCTCTCTCACACACACAGATGAGGTTGGGGATGATGGTGGTCGATGGGTGCTTAACTGGTTTGTGGTGGTAGATTTTGGGTTTGTACTTTGTGGTGGTGGATCATAGATGTATGATTGGAACATTGGATGGTGGTGGAGTAGTGGAGATCCACATATCCACTTGTTTTTGGGTGAATCTATTTTTTTTTAAAATATATTAATTAATTACTAGAACTGGTTCACCCCGTTTTTGAAAAAACATGAACCAAAATCGGAACCTTAATGGTTCCGGTTTGACTTGAATAGTACTGATTTCGGTTGGAACCGAACCGTGATCACTTCTACCTGGTAGTTTAATACAATATCCTATATACATCATTACCTCCACTTTTCAAGATAAGGAGCAAGGTTCGACATGTTTATGGCTTTTGCATTGGCCAATTGTTACAAATACTGCCAATTGTTACAAATACTTCAATATGATTTTTTTTTTATAATTCACACCGATGTTCCTTGAACTATGCCTAAATTTACACCTTACCCCATATTTTTTTTCCGTCATTAAAACCCCTGAACTTTCATAAATGGACAATATGTATCCATTTTTGTCCTATGCAATTATGTATATTTCGTAACCTATTGTCAATTTATGAAAGTTTAAGGGGTTTAATGACGAAAAAAAATATAAAGGGTAAGGTGAAAATTCAAACATAGTTCATGGGATATTAGCATCAATTAGCAATATATATATATTCAGCCTTCTTTTCAAATTCCATCCTTGATAATCCAAAAAAATCTAAAGATTATGAATGGATGGAGGACGATAAGGTAGGGAAAATATGGATTCAGCCTCATTTTCCAAATCCTTTGAGAGCTTTATTTAGGTTATTATTAGTTTAGTTTTGTCAGCTTATTATCTCTATTTCTATCATTATTATAAAAGTTTTATTTTGTTTATTTTATTTATTTTTCTATTTTCGATCTTGTAATTTTTTTTTGACAATACCCACCTTTCTAGACCATTTATTTTTTTGAAACTTTTTATTATTAATAAAATTTGAATCGTTGACTTGAAATCATTTATCTATGATCTATCGGCTGAGCTACGTCCCTTAAATCTATTTTTGATCTTGCTATCATTGTACAACTCCCACCTACTTTTATTATTGCATGATAATTAATGCTGTGAAGTGTGAAGTCATCTATGGCAAATCATGCATTGTTATTTCTATGATTCTTATATTTTCAAATACACTCTCTCTCTAAAGTATCAACTAGCTTTTTTATTTAACGGTTTTTTTTATGATATGAATATCAATTTTTTTAATCAACAGCATGATTTTGATTGTTTTATAAACTAAAACAAACAAAAATAAATGGGAAAAAAAAAAAATAGAAGCTGCCCAACCATTCACCAACTTTAGAAGGTGATCGTTATGGACCCTACCACCACAGGGCACAATATTCCTCACAGAGTCACAGCTTGAATCAGAGAAGCAGGACCTGAATATTAATAAAATAAAAGGTTAAATATATTAATTTGCTAAGATTTAAAAATTAATATCATGATTTCATCACAGGTATTCTTCTCACTTTTTGTTGTTGTTGTTTTCTTTTCTTTCTTTCGTTTCAAAACCATATAACAGCCTCTGGGGTTGGGAGACGGACTTTGAGGGGGCATACATGGGCAACCTCTTCTTATTTACTTTATTTTGATTTTTCACTCTAATACTTAATTAATAGCATTTTAAATTGATTTGTTAACTTTAAAAAATTAATATTTCAGCAAATAAATAATAATAATAATAATAATAATAATAAAAACTCTGTTGAACTAACATTTCACACCTTGACAATGTCACAAACAACCTTTCCCGCCATATGTAACTAACTCTTTCTTCTTCCTTCTCTGATCTCTCTCTCTCTCTCTCTTTCTCTCCTTTTTTTTCACTCACGCGCCACCATGTTGTTAGAATTCGAGGTCAGCAGAGCAATTGATCTGAAGAGAGCCCTGACGCCGCTCACGAGCCTGGCACAAACGGCCACCAGCATCAACTCCACCGATGCAGTGACGCTACTGGGCACAATCCTGGACGGCCGCGCGATCGCTGTTCTTCGAATCTCTTCTACAGAAGTCGATCACTTCCTATGCCATGAGGGTGACGTTGCTGGTTTCGATCTTGTAATGCTGTACAGATATCTGTACTTTTTTTCCAACGACAATTTGCCCGTGACTGTGGGTGTTGTGGAAGACGACGGTGGCAAGTTGACGGCGATGATGCCGAATATTGGTCAGTACAATGTTGCTCTTTTCTAGAAGTCTTTCAAGAACTTTTGTGGTTCAATTTTTTTTTTTTTTTTTTTTGTCTTTAACAGTTTGTTTCTTGCTAAACGATTTGTTTATTGTGGGTTTCATGCTCTTGACTTTGTGGATGATTAACAATTGTTGTTTTCTTTCACCAATCTCGTATTTAATTTCATAACATGTAATTGCTTTGAATTTTAATGGAGATTATATTTGATTTAGAGGGCAAATTTACATTTTTGTTGTTGTTGTGGTGGTGGTGGTGGTGGTGGTAGTTTTTAATTAGTATATCCTCTGTTTTGATTTTTCAAGGATACTTTGTTGCCAATCCAGACAAGACTGGGTGTTTACTTTTTAGTAGTAATTGTTTTGATATGTTTATTGTGGGTTTCATGTTCTTGACTTTGTGAATGATTGTCAATTGTTGTTTTCTTTCACCAATCTTGTATTTAATTTCATAGTATGTAATTGCTTTGAATGTTAATGGGGATTATATTTGATTTAGAAGGCAATTTTGCATTTGTTGTTGTTGTTGTTGTAGTTTTTGATTAGTATATCCACTGTTTTGATTTTTGAAGGATACTTTGTTGCCAATCCAAACAAGGTTGAGTTTTTACATTTAAGTAGTAATAGTTGAGGGTGCTATATCTTCTATAATAATATGTCAATAAGGTCTAAAATTCTGTTGCTTTTCATATTGCAGGATTTACACCATACACATCCTTATCAATGGGATTGATTCAACCTAATGCTGAGCATATTAATTTCTCTTACCATGAACGAAAATATGATATGAACGTTGAGATACTTACAACAAAGTTTAGAGCGATAATCGAGGATTTGGCACGAACATCAGTAGACAGTACCTTTTCTGATTCAAATTGTTGCTTTGATATATTTGCTATATTGTTCATGTTTATTATCTTTCCATGTGCTAATTAACAGCTTGTTTATCATCGCAGTTGTTGTGACCATAAACAGATCTCTTGTGACGTTTAGCGTAACAGGCGTGTATCATGTCCTTCGACATGTAAGTTACTTTCTTCTTGCTTTTTTGGATGTTTCAGCTTCTAGTTGTTGAGTACTGATATGGCGCTCCTATATATATTGTGCAGCCTCACGAATGTGTCATTGAAGGTGATATTGGCAACTACCCAATTCGCTTACGTTTCAGTGTTGATCACTTGGTTTCGATTGGCAAAGCAATTTCTTTCTCGGAGATGGTATGGATATATGGATCTTACAGCGCGCTGCCCATGCTCCATTGCCGTGTTCCTCCAATTGGTGTACTCTCGTATTTCTTTGTTTGAAGATGTAACAACTTCGAAAGTATTTTTCCAATCGAATTCTGTGAATATTGCAACAGTCCTTGCAAGTTTTTGTTTCAGTAAGCAGCCTCTGGCAGGGCTGAAAATACATTTGGTTCTCATGTTTAGTATTTCATTCGGTTTTAGAGTGCTGACAGCAGACAGTCAATGAAACCAATTGTTATGGATATTTCAGGATATATAGCTTATAAAATTTGTGCTTCTTGGTTGTTGGTTGTTCCCATCAAAAGATTAATCTGTGATATAAAATTTGTTTCTCTCTTTAATTCTAGTCTGGTTTGGTTATTATTGTGCATTTCTCACTTATGTTTCGTCACTTTTGTTGTTTATAAGGTAAATCCCTCCATAATTAATTGATCTAAGTTTTCGACAGTTTCGGTTTGACAACCGTTGATTTGGGCTCATTTTTATAACTGTAAATATTAAATATTGTTTGGCTTTTATCGAGTTAAAACTCATTTATTTGTATCAAAACCGTATCTTAATTTATTAAATAACGGTTTTGTCAATTTTGGTTGCCAATGGAGATCATCAAAAAGACTAATTTGACTTTGTGTATATAGTATGTATTTGTTTGATTTTATTACTTTTGTTGTTTGTAACTATTGAACTTGAGTTTTTGTTAAATCAAAAGATTTAGCATGGATGTAAAATTTGTAACTCTCACTTATGTTTTAATTCAACACTGCCATGATTAAGATGCATGCTGCTCATATTAGCACACTGACAGTCTGATGTTGCAATTGTACCCCAAAATTTCCATGATAATTAACACGGAAATCACCGTGAAGTTAGCTTATTTTCTATGATTCTAATATTTCAACCTTTCTCTCTTAAAAGATTAAGATTGAATCAAACTCCGTAAAGTAAAGAAAAGAAAATTGTAAATATTAGAATGGTTTTAATATATTAATTTGTTAAGATTTAAGTATTTTTTTTTTAATTATTATAATAATTCAGGGTTTTGAAATTAGTGGAAAGACTCGAACCTACAACTTTATGATGCGAGTGTGAGAGATTTACCACTAGACCAATTTAATTTTGTTAGATTTAAGTAATTTGAACCATATTTACTCTCACTTTTTTATTTTCATTTCAAAATCACTCCCCCGGTTGATTCAAAATTTATTTTCTCTTTTTTTTTTTTTTTTAATTTTTATTTTCACTCTAATATTTTTTTGACAGTAATCTAATACATAATTTTTTTTGGAACTTGATACTTAATTTAATAGCATTTTTTGTTTATTTTTAAAAAATTAATAATTTGATATATATCAGCAAATCATCATAACTAACATTTCACCCCTTGAAAGTATCACAAACAGCCTTTCCCGCTCTATATATAACTCTCTACTCATTATTTTTGCTTCTAAATTCTCTTTTCACACACACTCTTTCTTTTTCTTTCTCTGTTTTCATTCTCTCACTCAGACTCTTCGTCCAAACAAACACACCATGATCATACACTTTATATTCACCAAAGCATTTAATCTAAGGAAAGCCGTGGCGGCGCTCTCCGGCCTGGCACAAACTGCCACCGTCTTCTACTCTGCCGATGCAATGTCGCTCGAGTGCTCTAAATTAGGCGCCATTACCGGTATCGATATTGTAAAATTGTACAGGTATCTGAACAGTTCCCGAGATCTAAATTCCGCAGTGCTTTACGGTGATGAGAAGAATTCCAAGTACACCCTTGCAATAAGATATGGTCAGTTGTACAATCTTGACCTTTTCTTGAATTCTTTCGACAATTTCTTGAGTTTCATTTTTTTTTTCTGATTCTTTAATCGTTTCATTGTAGGAATGCAAGCATTTAGAATCATGAAGTTGGAATTGATTCAACCTGATAATGTGCATATAAATTTCGAGAATCAAGAAAGGAAATATGATGTGAAAGTTGGGTTACTTTCGACAGAATTTCGAAATATGATTGTGAGACTGGCAACCGTTGGAGATATAGGTATCGATTGTGCTTCCCTTTTCGATTTTCCGATTCGATTGCAAAATGGAACCATACCCATCTCCCTTTACGATTTTCTAAAAGGGAGATGATGATTTCGTCTTCTCTGTCAAGGTCTCTCTTTCACTGTGTGTTTGAAAACTCACCGTTTAGAGAAGCTTCTTGTATGTGCTAATAAGTAATAACACAACTGTTTATCAATGGCAGCTGATGTGACTATAACAGCAACTCGAGTGAAGATTGGCACAGGAAATGTGCGCTTTGTCCTTTATAAGGTATACCATTTTGCCATCTTCAACACTATGAATTTGCTTTGGTGATTAATCTGTGTAATTTCATTACTTCTTTTGGGTTATTTTGTTCTTGTTAGATGTCTAGAATCAGGAAATGCTAATGTCATTGGATACCTTTTCTTTTGGAAGTATTCATCAGTTTTTCCATAATGTGCATTGGACCGATATATGAAAATAATTTTTATATATTCAAATCATTTTGTTAGATTAATAATTATATAAATGCCAATTTTTTTTTTTTTGTTTTTGGGATCTTCTATGTGAATTTTTGGTGTATAAGACCTATTTTTTCTTGTGCTAATAATTGGATTGAATTTACATCTCGAACTTTTGAATTTTTGGTGTATAAATGCCTTATTATAAATTACAGTGGCTTAAAAAAAAAAATGCTACACAGTAAAGCAGTTAGGCAATTTTTTCCTTGCTTTAGAGATACATGTTTAAATTTGTATATACATTGAAATAATAATTAAAAAAAACCCGCGCACGAGCACCGACTTTTATAAAAATTTAAGTTTAATCAACGAGTGAATTTTCACTTTGCATATTATGCCCTAACCCTAGCCGACATTCTTCACACACAATTACATACAGAGTAACCATCCATGGATGGCGAGAGAGATGAAAAACCTAGATTCTTTGTGGCGGTCCACGTGGGCGCTGGATATCACGCGCCTTCAAACGAGAAAGCTCTAAGGTTCGCCATGAAACGCGCTTGCGTTGCTGCCGCTTCTGTCCTCGCCAAGGTTTTCTTCTGATCCACTCTACATTTCACGTTTTTACGTCGCGAAAAGTTTCTTGGATTCGAGCGTATCACTTTCATTTATCCAAATTAATTATATTTGTTATATTTTGAATTTAGGATTCTGGTGGATGTATAGATGCTGTTACAGCAGCAATCCAAGTATTGGAGGTAAATGCGACTTTCGTTTTAGTTTATTTCGCAGTGTATGTCTAAAAATATGACATTTTTATGCTTAAAACACGGAAATTTTACTTTGTTTCGAATGTAGTTTTGTTTTTTGTTAGTTTAATTGATAGCAAGATTGATGCTAGTTTTTGTTTGTTATTGTTTAATTGTTTAATTGAAGGATGATCCGAGCACAAATGCAGGTCGAGGCTCCAATTTGACAGAAGACGGTCATGTAGAATGTGACGCTAGTCTTATGGATGGCGATTCTGGTGTTTTCGGAGCTGTTGGAGCAGTACCAGGTATTCGTGACATGGAAATGTTCTGATTTTGTTATCAAAAACTTCCTAAGCTTATAATATATTTGTTTGTGGTTCTTAGTTTTATTTATACTTAAAAGTTCCCAAGAAATTATTGGGTATCCATTTCATCAGTTGTAGACAGGTGTCCGAAATGCCATCCAAATCGCTGCAGTCTTGGCCAAGGAGCAGATGAAGGGGTCTTCATTGTTGGGTCGAATACCTCCCATGTAATGATTGCTCTCTACCTCACATGTCTGTTTCATATGTTTTTTTGTATCGGTAGTTGTTGCACCTCAACAGTTCTTCTTATTAATATTTTTAACGTGTAACTTAGGTTCTTGGTTGGTGAAGGTGCTCGTGTATGGGCAAAATCTAAGGGCATAGCTTTACCAGCTACTATAACTGAGGCAGATGAGGTGTGGTTAATGTTTTTTCATATATTTTGTTTTTTGAGAAAAAAATTAATAAAAAAAATCGGTCGTAATCCTGTGCAATCGTCAAGTCAGAAATTCTTCTTGTGTCTTTGAAACAGTGGCTGGTGACAGAAAGGGCAAAAGCACAATGGAAAAGGTACAAATCAATGCTTGTTGATGCCGAAGTTAAGGCTGATATTTCTGCTGAAGTACGTTCTTGTGAGGCACGGGAGGCTATTATTTCATCAGGTGCTCCATCACTGTTGTATACTAAGCATATTTTTCCCTCAGATTCCAAATTATTAATACATTCAGTCCAGCATGAGAATATATGCTCATCTGCTGTTTTAGATGGAAAGACTGACCTATACAGCAACTTATCTGCCAATTATACTAGCTTGACTTTATTATTGAATTAGTGCTAATGACTATAAATTTTAGTTAACATTGTTTGGCAGTTCATATCATATTATCAGATATCTATGACATTGTATGGGGTGGATTGAGCTAGGATTCTTTGGGTGTTACGTATCTGTGTGATCTTTGTGGTTAATGGTCTATCTAGGAATGCTATGTTGGACATATGAGTGCTACGTATGCGAGAAATTTATTGAACATGATTTTGTCTTATCAATTGACAGTTGCATTAGTTCTGTAGAATTAGAAGCTCACCTTGTGAACCTTTAAAAGGGAATGGTGGTAATCAATTATCTATACCAAGTGCTTTGGAAGAGGACAGCATCATGGACACTGTCGGAGTTATTTGTGTTGATACTGAGGGACACATAGCATCTGGGGCCTCAAGCGGTGGTATTGCACTGAAGGTAAAGGATGAATCTAATTGTGTTTTCACAGAGATTGTCAGTAGTCCAGGAATGTCGAGCATAATTTTTTTTTCTCTCCTTGTAATAGGTTGGTGGGCGTGTGGGATTAGCAGGAATGTATGGTTCAGGCTGTTGGGCTTCCTCTAAAGGTCCCTTTGGGGCACCATTTAGAGTTGGTTGTTGTAACTTGGTTGTTGTGTTACTGGTGCGGGAGAACACTTAATGAAAGGATTTGCTGTGCGGGAGTGCTGTGTCTCATCATCGCTGTATGATTAGCTTCTAGCTAGTATTTTTTTATAGCAAATACTTATTAGTTATTCGATATTTTGATAGATTTCTTCTGAACTCTGGTCGTGTCACCTTTGCTACATTTGAATAATTATACCTGTTTGCTGTAGTGATGATGAAAAATAGATAGTCTCTGTTCTAATTGGCACCACTGACTACAGCAGGTTGGTCCTGCCTATGCATGTATTAAGATTTTGCGCTCTGTTGTTCAAGACAGCAGACAAAATGGCACTGATAACAGTGCAGGGATTTTACTTGTGCAAGCTGATGCTCCTGTGATGGTGAACCATTGGCTTTAACCGTGTTCGGTAGTCTGTTTGAATATCTTATTAACTTACTTTCTGTTCTAGGTTTCAGGAAATCCACCAAAGCTGAAAGCAATAGAAATAGCGGGTGCTTATTCTTCCTTGTCTTTTGGAATTGGATACTTTGGAAGCTCAATGGAAAGACCCAAGGTATTACTATCCGGTAAAGTGTTAAGATTATATGGCCTCATGATAGTATTCTTATATTATGGATGAAATGGAAGCGAATTCATTTGATGTCAATTTGTAATTGTTTCTTTCTATCTGGAGTAGCATACGTGTCACATGACTTCAATTGGATTAGGATGTTGCAATATGTTGCATTTTGTGATAGTACTTGGTTATTTTGGCAAGTGAATCTATCTTAGTGATCTCAGTGAAGCTGAGCTGATGTAAACATGGCCATATACTTGGGGCAGCATTGTTAGAATGAAATGCATACGTTCTGAAGTAGATCTGAAAGATCAAATTATGCAATAGATTGATTTTACTTCTACGAGACCTTTAAATGCATCCTGTGATCATCAAGAGTCAAAGAATAGGAATCATTAAAATTTCAATCTAATATTGTTCCCTTTGCACCTTTAGTTCTGAATTGTCACGCTAGAGAAATGTCTACTTTTATAGTAGAATTGTAATACTATAACCTAAAGGTGATGCTTGTAATCACCTCTTCGGATATTATGACATATGTCTCCCCATTGACTTTTTCTTGTTCAATTTATCTCAGGTTTCAATTCTTCGGAGACAGCAAGGAAAACTGAGATTGATCATTTTGAAGAGCGGATCGATCTCTCCGAGTAAATTGCAATGAATGGAATTTCGTCGGAGTGATTCCGAAATTATGAAGATTTTAAAATAGGTTTTTTAGTTAAATGAAGCTTAAATCATGAAGATTTTTTTTTTTTTGGAAGAAATTATAAAGATTTTGAAATAGGTTTTTTTCGGTTAAATGAAGCGTTCACAATATTGTTTTAGATCAGGAAAAATATAGAACCCATGATGAATGACAATCGGTGATGGTCCTTATTGAGCCAAAAACTCCCGCTCGAAGGCCGTCCAACCCATTTACCTTCCATCTTGCTCAAACTGAGCTTTGATCCATCTATACCAGCTGTTAGCCTTCCTATCAAGGTAGATACATGCAGTAGAAACCCGATTGGCCATCGCCACTTCATAGACATGATAGTAATGTTCCACCTTATCCAACCACTCATGTGGATCTCCACCATTAAAATGCGAAAAATCAATCTTCGGCTTTCTAGGGCATCGACTATGGTGCGTCTCTCTTCGCCTATCACCTTCATATTCTGCAGCATCTCTCCATGATTCCCTTTGTTGCCCATAAATTGGCATTTGGCAGCGAGGCCTCATATCCCATCTTACATCTTCCTCAGATCCATAATCCATCTCCCCCTTAGAAACCTTATCATGCAACCAACGCTCCACCACTAATGGCCCACGTTCCACTGGTCCTCCTCGCTTAAACCCTTCACGATTTTCCGATCGGATTGGGCTCGTCTACCTCACCTGTCTAGAATTCTGCCTCACACCATGAACTACGTGATCTCCGTCCATACTCTTGAGTCTTCCGCCTACTGTTTCCTTCCCTTTGTTTTCAGCCAACTGTCGTTCAAGTCTCTTGATTACATCATTGTTTGACCTAGTCAGATGCGCTATGGATGTCGTCAGTTCTGATAGAGACTTGAAAATCCGATCTTGATTCTCCTCCAAGGCTTCAAACCATTGCTTGTTAATATTCGATTCACTCCCTTGAATAATAGAATCCTCCCTGGATCCCATGGCTGTAGAATTTTTTTTCTCTGTTTTTTTTTTGTCTTTTATATATATATATATAATAGGCCGCCAAATCCTCTCAATGAAAGCACCAAATTGTTGAGGACTTAGATTGAGATCCAACAACAAAACCCTGACTTATACATAAAAATAGATAAATCTGAGTTAAACCACTCACAGAATTGAGCGATCGACTCTCTAGAATCAGTTAACAGAATTTACCTAACTCTAGCCAAAGTCTTTCTAAGCAGTTCACTGAGAAAAGCCGAATCGAAAAGAAATTGGATGAACCCTAGCAAAGCCAATTTTATTGATAAAACATTCAAAAGATAACAACCCTAAAAATAATAGTTCTATTTATAATAGGACTAGTTTTTTTATTTTCCTATTATGTCATAGTCAAAATAGGAAACTAATCTAAAATATAATTAAAATAAAATAACTAAAACTATAGTCTTAAAATTCGAACCGAGGCGGTTGCCTTGAGGTCGCCTCACCCTGCCTCGAGTAAAAAACTAGCTGAGGCGATCGCATCAGCCCTGTAAGTCTTAAATCCCGCCTCCGTCGCACCGAGGCTGCCGCCTCGCGTCGATTTGACCAAGTTGTGAGTGAGGCGAAATTGAATTTTTTTTTAAAAAAAATTGGACCTTGAAATGCTGCGTTTCATGACACCCAAAATATATATATAAATAAAAGCCTCAAATTGACTTTAACAGCCCCAATTGTTGATCAAATTGCTTCAATCCCTAAATTGAGCAAAACAACAATCTCCACGGCATACGTGAATCATCGGCGACATCCCCTCCACATCGTCGACTCCTCTCCGGCGACATCTCACCTCCGACAACCTTTCTTCAGCACTTCAGCACTTCAGCTTCGACAGTTCTTCACTCTTCAATTCTTCAAGTAAGTTTTCTCTTCTTCGACTGTTTTCTTTTTTGTTTTCTACTCTCTTCTTGTTGGATCTCTCTTCGACTATCTTCTTCTCCTGTTCTCTATCACACCATCTCTGTTTCTCTATTGCTTTTTTTTTTCTTGTGATGTTGTGCCACCAATGCACCATCAGTCCACTGTTTTGTTTATATATATATATATCCTTTTGTATTAAGTTTTGTCTTATATAACATCACTGATTTGCATGTTATTGTTTTGTGTCACCCACGTCAATTACCAATATCATCACTGTTTTCAATTTTTTTTTCTTGTGCAACCAAAGCACCATCACAGTGATATAAAGGAAAGACATTGCAACGGGTGGACGAAGATGGTGGGTGAGAGGACATTTCAAACCGGAACGACTCTCTAGGAACTTCAGATGATGATGATGGAGGAGATTTCCCTTATGATCCACATTTCAAACCACTTGACACTAATGATAGCTTATGAGATTAATTGGATACATTAGTAATGCTTAATTTGTTTGAGATTGAATATGACTTATTTATGAATTTTATGGAATATTTTCTTTTTTAATAATTTTTAATAATTTTTTAAAATCATTTTCCCATTTTCCGGCTGAGGCGGCCGCCTCGATCGCCTTGAGGCACCCGCCTCGCCTCACAGAGGCCTTCCCACCTCGCACCGCCTTTCGAGTTTTAAAACTATGATTAAAATAAAAGAACCCCAACGTAAAATAAAATAAAACAACGTAATCCTTATTAAGGAGTAACATAATCTTCCTCAACTGCACCTACTTCTTGTTTATCAGTAACCCCGTTCACTTCCATCAAAAAATGTTCACCTCACCCAAAAATGTTCACCTCATTCCAATTCTTTTTGTTTTTCTGATAGTCTCAACATATTTATACAAGAATATGACACAGTTTTGCTTGTTATACATTGATCAGTATATCCGAAACGAATGGGCTAATGGGGTGTTGGTTGATGCTGAAAATCTTACGGAAGAGAGAGTGGATGAGGTTTTGAGCGAGTTTCTAAAAGATTTTAAAGAGGGTTCATTGGAAACCAAAGGCTGGCCTCATTTTTTGTCAGCATATTCAGTCACGAAAGTAGCTATGAATGCCTACACGAGAATTCTAGCGAAGAAGTACCCTAATTTCTGCGTCAATTGTGTTTGCCCTGGCTATGTTAAAACAGATATGAACTGCAATACTGGTATCTTGTCAGTCGAAGAAGGTGCTGCTAGTCCAGTGAGGTTGGCTCTGCTGCCCAATGGTGGTCCTTCTGGCGTCTTCTTCGTTTGTGGAGAATTATGATCCTTTTAAGTGAAAATCTCACAGATGAAGTGGGAGCTTGATATGCATAGCATGAGCAATTTTATCCATTGTCCTCTGTATTGTCTAATGAACATTGTTATTTCGCTTTAAATGTAACTTTGTTTTAAATGTATGTTTTTATTCACTTCAGATTTATGCAATATCTAGTAATTATAAAGAATCCATCACTTGCTTTCATTAGGCATTTCTTCAACAAGTTAAAGGGTCATAATCATTGTAAGAGTTTGAAGCTTCACAACTTGAAACGCAGACCACTTCTTTTATGAGTGGTCCCAAACCCTTCTAATTTTCTTTCTTTTTTTGCCTTTTTTAATAAAAATATACCTTGTTGTCTTTATTTAATACTCACAAGTTCCCTTCAATATCTGAGTTGTCTCACTTTTCACACAAGTTCTAGACTTAATCATCAATGGAAGAAGTAACAAAGAGGTAAATTTCTTTTGTTTTCTTTCGTTTTATCGTACAATTTTCACACCAAATTCTGTATCTTCACATTCAATTTCATCTATTCAGGTATGCAGTAGTTACAGGAGCAAACAAGGGAATCGGGTTGGAGATATGTAGGCAATTAGCATCAAAAGGGATCACGGTGGTGTTAACAGCTAGAGATGAGAAGAGGGGTGTTGAAGCTGTTCAAAAATTGAAAGAATCTGGCTTTGACGATGTTCTCTTTCATCAGCTTGATGTGGCAGACCCTGCTAGTATTCAGTCCTTGGCAGATTTCATCACAAGTCAATTTGGAAAGCTTGATATTCTGGTATGATCGATAACCGTTTGCCTTTCAACTATCTTTTGAATTTGTTTTGGTAGAGTATATATAGAATAGCATATCTACAATCTTGAACCTCTTTGTTTTTACTTTTTAGTAACCAATTCATGAAAAATAAACTTTTTCCCCTTTCATTTATAGCTTATCGAAGATTAAATTGTTTTGGTAAGAGTATATATAGAATAGACATTTGATTTCGCCTTTGTTTTTCTCAGTAATCTGATGAGATTAAATTGTTACATGGTATTAAGTCACGGTGGATTTACTTCATAATCTTCATTTATGTCCATCGACCTCTTAATAGATCAATACTGATGTTAAACATTTCTTTACTAAACCATCCATGGTGATATCATTTTCTGCTATATAGATTAATTTCCACACAAAATGATAGCGCATGTAAACTGACTGACGAGAAACGTTGGACTTATTGGCAGGTAAACAATGCAGGGATTGGTGGAGCTGATGTGCAAGATCCTGATCCTTTTGCAACTGTTGCTAAGGTACTGCTGTATATGGATTTATTTCATTGCCACAAATTAACTGAAGATGAGTTTGGAATTGTTTTGCATGCATAGTTTGATAGTTTAATTCCTAGGTTTGGAACCTGAAGATTTTATAAAAAGAAAATCTAACTTGAAGTGGTTTTGTCAATGACACAGAGTCTTAAGGATGGTCAACCAATCAAATGGAATGAAATTATAACTCAAACTTATGAGTCAGCTGAAAAAGGCCTTCAAACAAATTACTTTGGTGCTAAAAGAATGTGTGAAGTACTTATTCCCCTCCTTCAATTATCCGATTCTCCGAAAATTGTTAACGTTTCCTCCTTCATGGGACTGTTAAAGGTGAAAACATTCACAACCCTTGTGTTCTAATTCTGAATTATAGTCACAGAAATGGTGTAACTTATATGTTTTCATCATTTTGTATCAGAATGTGACAAACGAATGGGCCAAAGGAGTGTTGAGTGATGCCGATAACGTTACAGAAGAGAAGATAAATGAGGTATTGAATGAGTACCTCAAAGATTTCAAACAGGGTTCCAAAGCCTGGCCTGTTAATATGTCTGCTTATATACTATCAAAAGCTGCCATGAATGCCTACACAAGAATTTTGGCCAAAAAGTACCCCAATTTCTGCATCAATAGCGTTTGCCCTGGCTATGTCAAAACCGACTTAAACTTTAATACTGGCGTGTTGACTGTTGAAGAAGGCGCTGAAAGCCCGGTGAGGTTAGCTCTGCTGCCTAATGGTGGTCCTTCTGGTCTCTTCTTTTCTAGGAAAGAAGAGTCCCCTTTTTGACTGAACACGATCTCTTTCTACATATGAAAGTTAAAACATATATATAGCTAGTCAAAAACTTTGCCTTTTTCATTGTAAGTCCCATATTCATGTTTTTACAGAATTTGAAGAATGTGTGTAATGATAATATTTATATGTATCAACAATGGCAGGTGGAGCCATTGAGTGTGCAGTTGATTGAGTTCTTGAAAGATTATAATGTTCAAAAAACAAGTTAAGTAGTTCAAAGTTCACATACAAGTACTCACATTACCACAATGTCTCCTACTAGTAGAGTGTTTGGAAATGCTTTTGGTCTTTTCGATAGCACTTTCAAATAGCCAAAAGTGCTTTTGATTTGTTAAGTAATTTTATAAAAAAAAATGCTTTTGATCAGGGCCTCAGGATACCATAACAATTGACAAAAATGGTTCCTGACTTTAAAAAGTTAGAAGAAGCTAGTAGACAGATTGGTTGTAGAGGGAGTTTCCAAAGGTTTAGGTACACAAAATGAAGTGCAAAAATTCAGGGTGGTGAGAAGTTTCCTCCTCAAATCAAAACAAAAATGGTTCTGACACTTCCTTTACAGTCATTTTTAATTCTGTTGGGAACTTTCTTCCACCCACTTTGCATGACTAAGCATCCTCCGCGTATGGAAATGTTTGATTCATTGAAGATGGGGTCATCTACAAGACTACGAATTCGAGTGTCAAATCCACAATTACGATTTTAATAATTTTCAACAAATTACATGTTAGATTAAATTTAGTTTTTTCAATATTACACTTATTAAATGCAATTTTATAATATATTTTTTACAATTTCATTAGATATGATCATATTGAAAAGGGTTAATTTCTTTTTAGTCCCTCTAGTTTGATCTAATACACAAACTGATCCCTCTAGTTTGATCTAATACACAAACTGATCCCTCAGTTTTCAGTATTATCTCGTTTAATCCTTCTGTTACAATTTCCGTCGAAAAAGTGTTGACTGACAGGATCAAAAGGTCAAATGATCCTACTGTCCCTGATTAAAAATAAAAATAAAAATATAAAAAAATAAAAGTAAAAAATAAAAGTAAAATAAAATAAAATTAGCACCAACGTCAGAAATCATCTTCAACCAGTTATGGGTTCGCACCACCATTACACCATATCAACCATCACCGTCATCATCTTCATCATCAGACCATGACATCATCATCAACAACCCAGAAACTCAAACCTCTTCTTCTTCGAATCATTATGAGAATTTTCAGAAATCAAAATTTTCACCAACACCAGACTTCATCAAAATTTCCATCAACACCAGAAACACAAACTCAAAATCAAACCTAGCTGACATCGGTTTCGTTTTCAAGGAAGATCATTTGGTAAGAATTTTGATTTGAAATCTGAAAATTTTTCTAGACTTTTTCAAATATGGAAAAAATTTCAGATTCATCGAATCCACACATCGCCACCACCAATCCATACACAAACCATCTTTATCAATTTCGATTTCAACTCCTTTCAGCTAACTCGCCTCTCAACAGCTAGCCACAAACACAAACATCATCAGCAACTCATCCACCCTAAACCATCCCTAACACTCATCCACCCAAACGCAACTGCAACCGCGACCACAACTACCACCCCAAATCCAAAACCCTAATCTAAGCCACCGAACACCCAAACCCTCCATCGAACGCCCCAAACCCACCATCGAACGCCCAATCCCACTACTGAACGCCATGCACAACACACCCAAACCTAAAACCCGACGAAGAAAAAGAAGATCCGTGAGAAGAACAAAAAGAAGAACAATAGTGTGGGTGTCGAGATCGTGTGAAAGAGAGATGAAGAAGAAAAAGAAGAATGGTGGAGAACATGAGAATGAAAGGAAGGTATTCACGATGAGAGGAGATCGAGCTGTGGAAAGGAGGAGATCGTCGCTTGTAAGAGTGGCGATTGGTGTGATTTTAGTGGGTTTGGTGTTAGAGTGGTAGTGGTAGCTAGGGGTTTGGCATATATGTTGAAGAAGATGACGATGAAGAAGATAAGATTTTTTTTTAATGAAATGAAGGTGGGATCGGTTGGTAATGGGGTTTGGTAAGTGAGAGAGAGTGAATGTTTGTTTTTAATTAAATTAAATAATAATTACTTTTTATTTAGTTTTTTAATTTGATTTTTTGAATTTTTTTTAATTTTTTTAATTGAAATTATTAATTTTAACTCTGCTTTTACAATTATACCCTTACTGATCTGACGGAACCCTAACTTAATTGGACAGCAGGGACCAAATTTCAGATTTTTGGTAACTAGAGGGACCTGTCAAGGTAAAGATCAAAACCGGGGATCATTTTGTATATTAGATCAAATTAGAGGAATAATAAGAAATTAACCCTATTGAAAAACAAGTAAAATCTACTCCATCTAATCATACATATGTGACGCATCAACTGTGGACAAGTAGTCAAACCATATCAAAATTCTCCATCGCTACGTGAATATGGGACCACAACACGTAATCACCGTCAAAACGAACACCACAGATCGACGGTTCTGATCTCAAGAATAAACTCGAAACCACAGAATATCCGGTACAACTCAAAACACTTAAACAATAATGCATCCATGTTCCAGTGTTTCACCACCACTAGATTCTCATCTTCAGATCTAGAGCGTCTCTCTCAAGTCAACCCCCAAAAGGAATTTTTTTAATTCCCAAAAACTCCCCAGGTTCCACCATTGACGATCTACTTTAAATTCCGAGTTCAAAATCCCACTTCATCGGTCACCAAATCAAAGCTCGTTACTCTTATCACATTATCAATCACTTCTTTCTCTTCAGGTAAATACTTATTTGAATTGAAAGCAAGAAATCGTCTTTTTAATTTATTGGAAGTTTTACAAATTTGTGAATTTGATAGCAGAAAAAAAAAGAGGAAAGCATACACATTTGACTCCAATGGCTGCGAGGAAACCCGGTTTGATCGCTTTGTTTGATGTTGATGGGACTCTTACTGCTCCCAGAAAGGTATCAATTCTTTTTTAAAGATTTTTCAATTTGTTATCGTATACTACATTGTTGTAGCTGTTGTGTGGAATTTGATTTGATTTGTTTTTGTGTTTTTTTTTAACTAAAATTCAAGGTGTCAACTCCAAAGATGTTGGAGTTCATGCGAGAACTAAGAAAAGTAAGTTACTTCAATCAGTGGAATGAAAAGTCTTTGATCATTTATGATGAAATTTTTGTTTAATTTGTAGGTAATTACAGTTGGGGTGGTCGGTGGATCTGACCTTATTAAGATATCAGAACAGCTTGGGAACTCAGGTTTGCAGTGTTTTTTCTATTAAAATTTTGTTTTTAAGAGAAAATAATGAAAAAAAAGGGAGCTTAATTTCATGCAATGGTTTTGTTTTATGCAGTTATTAATGACTATGATTATGTATTTTCTGAGAATGGTCTTGTTGCTCATAAGGATGGGAAATTAACTGGCACTGAGGTACTATCACTGGATGGTTTGTATGCACTTTCGATTCCGTGTATTTCCAAATATCCATGGCTGGTGTTGCTTTTGCTGTGCATAACGTTTTAAGTTCTTTTATAAAGTCGATCTATCCTTGTCTGATGGGTTGTGTTTTTTGGTTCCTGCAGAGCTTGAAGTCATTTCTTGGCGATGAAAAGCTCAAGGTAAAGTCCTTCCTTGTTATATAACTCTTAAATCATAGATGTATAATAAATCTAAAGAAAACTATGATGTATAATGTTGTACAGACCCCCAATATTCCCACCCATTACATTAACATACATCTAAAATGCTGGTAAGATTGTCCAATATACAACAGCCTGAATGCCAAAGGGGTGATAATCTGATCGTTTTTAGACATCTTGTTCTTTGTAGGGTTGAAACAAGAGTGTTATAGCATGATTGTATATACTTAGGTCAGATTTGGCTTTGGAGCTCATTTTAGTGGCAGTTGAAATGTTGAATGACAGGCTTAAACATAGTGTGCGCGGAGGACTTTCTTTATTGAATTGTGTTGTCTTTATTGGATTGTGTTGTAATAGATTGTGAACAACTGTGCAGGAATTAATTAATTTTACTCTTCATTATATTGCTGACTTGGACATTCCGATAAAAAGGTGAGTGGATTGATAAGTCAAGTAAACTCAATGTAACTATTTAGCTATTCAGCTTATAAGATCTATTCTGTTCAAATCATTCCTGCAGGGGAACTTTCATTGAATTCCGAAGTGGCATGATTAATGTTTCACCAATTGGACGAAACTGCAGCCAAGAAGAAAGGGATGAATTTGAAAAGTATGATAAGGCAAGAAATCTTTTTCCTGTCACTAAAAGGATTGTATTTGGTAGTTCATGTTTTTGAGTAATCGATTTCTGTTTGATGAGTTTTCTGCTGACATGTTGTATCAATATCTGCGGTTTCAGGTTCACAATATACGACCAAAAATGGTATCTGTGCTTCAGGAGAAGTTTGCTCACTTTAACTTGACATTTTCAATCGGAGGGCAGATAAGCTTTGATGTGAGTTGATATTTTTATATCTAGTTTTTGTTTAATAATCCTTGAAGATATTAGGATAAGATAAATTGAAAGCACTGCTATTGCTTCTATAACGATGTATGATGCTCGTAACAGGTTTTCCCCCAAGGCTGGGACAAGACATACTGTTTGACGTACCTCGATGAATTTCAGGAAATCCATTTCTTTGGAGACAAAACTTACAAGGTCAGCACTTGCTTTCTCCTTCCCTTCATTTGCCGATATTTTTCTATGTGTATATGTTATTGATGAACATTTATATTTTCTGTCAATTTTCCCTTCAATGACTTCAATGACTATATCACTTGGCTAGGATAAGTTTACCTTTTTTTTCAGGCTTGGTCAGCCTTTTACATCTTATAGATTTAATATAATTATTCGACGCTGATGTACATTCCACTATCTATTTACATCTGGTGATGTACTCTGTTGGGACTAAAGAAGGAGCTTCGATGTTTTGTTTTAAACAGGGAGGAAACGATCACGAAATCTACGAATCAGAACGAACAGTGGGTCATACAGGTACGAAGTCATTCCATTCTGTTTTCAATATCATTGGGTCCTTGTTTCCTTGTGAGTAAATCTAGATAAGATTAATTGATATCTATTGAATTATTGATTGTCCACTGAATAATAGTAATCAAAGCAAAAAATATTTTTCTTTTTGTCCCATTTTGCAGTTACCAGTCCTGATGATACAATGGAGCAATGCAAAGCTCTCTTCTTGTCTTAATATCCGAGCTTAGGCCAACTCTGTAACTTAATACACGAGAATAAATGTGCAGTATTCTCTTTTGTTTGAAAACTCACCGTTTAGAGAAGCTTCTTGTATATGCTAATAAGTAATAACACAACTGTTTATCAATGGCAGCTGATGTGACTATAACAGCAACTCGAGTGAAGATTGGCACAGGAAATGTGCACTTTGTCCTTTATAAGGTATACCATTTTGCCATCTTCAACACTATGAATTTGCTTTGGTGATTAATCTGCGTAATTTTATTACTTCTTTTGGGTTATTTTGTTGTTGCTTTGGTGATTAATCTATGTAATTGATATGGTGCACCAATTAATATTAGTAGAGTTTTACATACAATCATACAAAAGAATTCGTATATATATTGTGCAGGTTCAAGATTGTATCATTGAAGGTGATATAGGGGTCGAACCAGTTCACTTCCATCCGCGTATTGATGACTTGATCTCGATCAGCGAAGGAGTTGTTTTGGCAAAAAGAGTATGGATATACCACTCTAATAGCGCACCTCCCATGCTGCATTGCCCGTTTCCTCCTGTTGGCGATCTCATGTATTACTTTGTTTGAACATGTAACAACTTCTAAATGATTTCTCTTATTGATCATTAACATCAATGGTCTCACACACACATTCATTGTTTCAACTTCATACAGCCTTTGCTCATAGAAGTTTGACTAAAAGGCTTGATAATTGATATATCTTTCTGATCTGGTTCATCCTAGACTCCTAGTAGTGCTTAAGTCCTGAAAAATCTGATAGAAGATGATTATCTGATTGATGTTTTATTGCAAAATGGTGCTATTTGATCATCTATATATATCATATATGTCCTTGATACCTTTTCTTTTGCAAGTATTCATCAGTTTTGCCATAAAGTGCATTGGACTGATATATGAAAATAGTTTTTATATATTCAAATCATTTTGTTAGATTAATAATTATATAAACTTTTTTTCTTTGGATATTTTCTCTCAATAGTATGAGTTACTTTTCAGATCATGATAGGTATACTTAGAGTGGTTAATCTCGATAGTTTCCACTAGACCTCTAACCGAATTGGTGTTAGATTTACTTCAAATTATTTTGACCAATTGCTAAAAGAAAAAAAAAAACTTCCACCGTTCTCTTCGACCCCTAATATATAATCCATCACAACTCAAATACTACTAGAAAAATTAAGTGGAAAAATAAATGGAATGAATCAAATTATTTATGTTCCTCTTATTTTTAAAAATGAAAAAAAAAAAATGTTTTATTGAAAACTAATCTATTTGGGAGACTTAAGTCAATAACTAACCTCTTTTTGAAAAAATTGTAAAACTAACTCTTTTTTTATGTGTAAGTACAACTATACCCTTACTTACAACTATACCCTTACTTACAACTATATCCATTCTTTTCCTCTTATTTCTACCACAACACCAGTCTATTCCTCTTATTTCCACCTCTCTCTCCACCACAACACCCAATTTCGGTTTCTCTCCCGTTATCCTCTCTCACATTTTTTTTTGTTCTCTCTTCCTTCATTTAGAAATTTTGTTAATTATTTACATTCTCAACCATTAAGCAACTCAAAAATATTCATCCACAACATATTCAAGTTTTGAGGTGAGTTTTTTTTAAAAAAAAATTAGTTGAATCTCGGATTTAATTGTATTTGTGTTAATTTGTTGTGGAAATAGATTACACTTACATAATAAAGCATGGGTCTTGTGTCAATTTGATGTTGTTTTGATAAATTAAAGTTTAAACATAAATCTAAAGTATATTTTTATTTTTCATCTCTTCTTTACTTTCCTTTGTGCATTAGGGTTGCTTTTTTTTTGTGAAAATTATTTTCATCAATATAATAGAGCATGAGTGTTGGTTAAATTTGATGTTGATGTGCTCATTTTTAATTTTATACATATATTTTTAGTTTAATTTGTGCATTACGGTTGTTTATTTTTATGAAAATAGTTGACATGAATGTAATAGAGCATGAGTATTGTGTGAACTTGATGTTGGTGTGGTTAATTTTCCATTGTTGGATTGAATTACACAATTGGTAGTGTTTTTTTTTTAAAGTGTCCAGGATAGTTTTTCCTAACAGCGTTGGGAATTCTCAACTATGTTTGAAATTCTCAACTATGTTTGAAATTCTCAACTATGTTTGAAATTCTCAACTCAGTTTGGATATCCTACCAGTGTTGGGAATTCCTAACTGTGTTGGGAATTCCTAACTACATTGGGAATTCCTAACGCAGTTGGAAATTCCTAACTGTGTTAGGAATTCCCAACACAGTTAGGAATTCTAACAGCGTCAAGATTTTAACTTAGTGTGGATTTAGAATGTTTTATAAATTCACTGTACCACAAGTATAGAATATTTGTTTAGGAATTTAATCATAGATTTCGTATTCATTTGAAATGTTTCATGGATAAAGTTCGGTTCGTTGTTTTATACGATGGGGAATGGAGTGAAAGTGGTGGGAAGTTTAAGTATCAATCTAGAAAGTCAAGACTAATTTCAGTTTCAAGGAAAACCTCGTATGAAGAACAATAGATTTGATGGAAGTTTTGTGAAGTCCTATAACTCCCTATCGGAGGTATATAAGGTGTATGCTTTATACCGTCTCCGATGGAATAAGAAGTGTGTCAACCGTCCAGTACATAGTGTTGATAGTGCTGACAGTGTTTAAAGAGCAGAAAAAACATAAAGAAAGTGTTGTGCAATGTTATTTGACAGCGATATGTGAAGTTAATTAGAGATTTTCTTGGTATATTTGATTGAATTCCTAACTCTGTATATTTGCTTTATACATGGAATTAATTCCATTTCACATGCTCTATTTTCTTTGATATACAATAAGTACCGGACACAAATAAGATGCAAATATCAAATAAGTACCAGATACAAATAGTTAAGATTTCAAAATGTTAAGATTTATATGAACTATAAATAAAGATTAAAGTGAATGAACAATTCAAATTACAATGTTGTGTAATTCATAACAGTGAATAATCATTACTCAGTGATGCACAATGTTGTGTAATTCATAACAGTTTGTTACATTAAATTCATACAAAAATCTACAACATAAGTTGTTAACATCTGCACAATTTGTTACATTAACAGGACTAATGTTGTTAATATCAAAATTAGAGCAAAAATAATAAAGTTGTTAACATGGCTAAAGTTGTTAACATCAAACTTTTCCTTAATATGCTTTATAGTAACCGTCGATGAAGTATTGTTAATCTTTGTCGGGAAATGTTCTGAAACCTTGACTAACAAATCAACCTCTTATCCCATTCTATTTTCCTGAAATGTAACAAAACAACATTAAAAAATACAAATCATCTAACTGAACACCTTTCATCTAAATGCAAATCATTTGTAACGCTGTTTGGAATTTTCAACGCTGTTTGGAATTTTCAACGCTGTGTTGGGAATTCCTAACAGTGTTTGGAACTCCCAATAGCGTTTGGAAATCCAAACACTGTTAGGAATTCCTAACTCTGTTATCACTCCAAACATAGTACGAATTGAGAGACGGATGTCCCGAATTTGTATGTTCAGTGGCTACATAGACTAGACTTATGTGTATGCCAGAACTAAACCAAACCAGAGCTTCATCATCTCACCTTTCATTAAATCTTTTCAGCAATTAGTGAGCTCTTGCTATTAGGTGCAAAACAACAGCTCTTGCATCATCTCAACTCATTAAGCTGAAAAAAACAGTAAAAAGTATTAACAAAACAAATTGCTATAAGATCTACAAATAACTACCGTATGAAACAAATGCCAGTGCAGGAGCTAAAAGAATTCTTCAAATTAAAGATGAGATCAAAGATTTCCAAGGGAATTTTAAGTCCTAGTTGTTGTCTTAAATGCAATGAAAAAAAAAATATTGATTACCTGACCTCCTCCTAGAAGCATACATAGTTACATACCATAAGCTTCCATATAAAATATCAATCAACATCATTCAATTTCAAAGGAAACTCAATGACACATGAATTAAAATCTAATGATTTGTTTAAGTAACTAAATCTCTCCTCAGCCAAGGCTACCAAGCCAATTAAATTAGGTTGGGATTTTGTTTCATTTTCTTGCAACCCAATTACCCAAAGCAATGAACTGAAACCTCCAACTTTGCATTTTCTAAAACATTATGTCACCAACCAGCCAGACTCTCAATAGAAAAGAATGTATTGAAACCCACAAGCATTATATCAACTTTTCCCAGATTCTTCAAAGTGTCAAAACCCACAAGCATTCTTAATTTCTATGTATACATCACATGCAAGGGTAAATTTAATTTATAAACAACTTGCATTGTCAATTAAGCACAATTAAAGCAATGTAACTCGAAATTGCTTACCAACAACATTTTAAAGTTCGAATCTCTTCACAAGTTCCACTGTTTCTTTCAATTAACACATGACCCAACATCATTTGCTTTTAAGAAACCTTAATCTAACATAGCACATGAAAGTATCAATCAAGTCAAGTTCATCACTTTGAGGCACAACTACCCCAACCCGAACTGTCGAACTCCATTGACCACCTCTCCATTGTTAACAAATAGTCATCCCAATAAAACCATTTATTAATGAAGCCAATACTGTCACATTCAGATTCAAATTGCCAAAGAACTTTCTTGCCTCCAAGATAAGTAGAGGAAAAAGAAAAGCCTCTACTGAAGAGCAAATATACACATTCAAGCACACATTGCATGTTTTCCCACACTTAAAGCCCAATTCAGCGCAATCCATAATTCATTTCCATTCTAACACATTTTATTCCACCCACATTGTGCACTTAATCAAAAGAATTATGCACATATCAACTTTTCTCAAATTCTTATAAGTGTTAAAACCCACAAGCACTCTTAATTTCTACGTATTATACATCACATGCAAGGGTAAATTTAACTTATAAACAGCTTGCATTGTCAATTAAAGCAATGTAACTCGAAATTGCTTAATAACAACACTTTAAAATTCAAATCTCTTCACAAGTTCCACAGTTTCTTTTAATTAACACATGACCCAACATCATTTGCATTTAAGAATCCTTAATCTAACATTGAATATCACATGCAAGCATCAATCAAGTCAAGTTCTTCACTTTTAGGCACAAAATAAAAAAACCCCAACCCTGACTGTCGAATTTCAATCAAAAGAGAGGATTGGAGAGGGGTTTTTACTCAAATCTTATGTACAAAACAATTAAACACACATGCAATCGCCATTTCGAATCAACACAACCCATTTTACCCAAAATATGACAGAAAAAGAACAAAATGTTATTTGCAGAGGCCCACTTCAAAACACCCAATCAAATATTGTTCTATGAATACAAAAAAAAAAAAACTTGATATTCAAACACAAACCAGAGTCTGATTTGAGAGACAATGAAATTATAAAAACACAGGCACAAACATATCAAAATTAAGCTAAAAATACTACAACAGGGACAAGAATAATAATAAAGTGAAGAAATAAGAACCTGTTTAGAATGGGAGTGTTCAAGTTCGTATTGTATCTCTTTACGATCGATCTCTCTACGCTTGTTTTGTCGTTGTCATGTGGTTGCCACCATCTAGCTTCAGTCGAGCTGTCATGATGCTTCCATGAAGTCGTCGTCATGCTTCCTTGAATAGTGGTCATGTTTCCGTCACTTTTGTCACTTCTCTGTCATTTCAACACTTCAGTGGCGTCGTCGACACTTACCCGGACTCCGTGTTCAGATACTTTGAGAGAGATTGGGGTTTCAATGTGTTTTGAGAGAGCTTAGATCTTTGTTCGTTTGATAGAATATATATTAGGGATTTGAGACAAGTTAGGTTTTAGAGTGTTGTGATAGGAATGTAATTTAAAAAGTTTATAAGGGCAATACCGTCTTAAATGAGTTAGTTTTGCAACTTTTTCAAAAACAGGTTAGTTGTTAACTTGAGACTCCCAAATGCGTTAGTTCTTAATAAAACCCAAAAAAAAAACTGATTTTAAGATGCTAGCTATCAGCTTTATATATATATATATATATTAAACATTAGAGGAAATGGTGAGATATATCACCTTTTTTAAGGTGTGTTGTGATGATGTCAACATTTTAATAAGTTAAGTTTAAAAAGGTACCAATTATGGTGAACTATCAAAATTGTCCCTAAACTTTAATTTTTAAAAAGCAACTTTCTGAACTAGGTGGTATCTCCCCACAAAACTTGTCTGAAAAACTTGACTCTGTCTCTAAAAAAGTTGTCTCTTTCCAGATTCTGCACTAGAAGGTAACAAATATTTATGATCTTCATTTAAATTTCTTTTATGTATTTCAGATATTTTGCATTCATTTCTGTGTGGGTTAACAATGTATCCATTCCTCCATAACAATGTATCTTTTTCAGAGTCTGCACTAGAATGTATGAAAATGGAAAACATTCGTGCTTTTTTCTTGTGTGACCGAGAATATTTAAAGATGAATCGAGCTTATTTTGTATTGGAACGAGGTTTTGTTTAGTTTGAAAAAAGCTCAATTATTTGAAAAAAAATGCTCGACAAAAAAATGATCGATCCTTTAGGAAAAGTTCTCGATTCCTGGATAAAAGTTCTCGAACCGTTATAAAAGTTCTTGATAATTTGACAAATAATCTCGATCCTTAAAAACGTTCTCGATCCCTTTAAAAAATTTTCGATCCCTTAGAAAAAGTTCTCCGTCTCTTAGAAAAAGTTCTCGGTCCCTTATAAAATGTTCTCGATCCCTTGATAAAAGTTCTCGATAATTTGATAAATATTCTCGATCCCTTAAAAAAGTTCTCGAACCGTTAGAAATGTTTTCGATCCCTTAGAAAAAATTTTCGTTCCCTTGTTAAAAGTTCTTGATCCCTTGATAAAAGTTCTCGATAATTTGACAAATATTCTCAATAAAAGTTCTCGAATCGAACCGTTATAAAAGTTCTCGATCCGTTGTAAATTATTCTCTAACCCTTGAAAAAGTTCTCGATCCCTTATAAAAAGTACTCGATCCATTTGAAAAAAGCTCGATCACTTAGAAAATGTTCTCGATCCCTTTCCAAAAAGTTTGATCCGTTTGCAAATGTTCTCGATCCATTACAAAAAAAGCTCGATTCCAAAGAACATGTTGTCGATCCGTTACAGTTGAGAAATTTTTGTAATTCTTAGTACTTGTAAAAGTAATTTTTTTTATTTGTTAATAATTGTTTGTGATGATGATTTTCATAGGACAATGGATCGGGTTAGATTAGTAATATCTTACAACGGTCAATAGGAGCAATTAGCTGATGGAAGTCAGAGGTTTATTGGTTCCGATAACCAAGGAATGTATGTGTCCAGAAATATGACTTACGAAGAGCTGGTGTCGATAATACAAACCGTTGTGAAGTACGATGTGAACAAATACATTGCTGATCTACAATCTATGTCAATCGTTCCCGGGACAACATGTCGCACATTTATAAGAAATGACGACGATGTTTTGTTTATGCTAGGGAAAGATAGGGTGATCCCTCAAGTATGTATCAGTTTAATTTAGAAGGCTGCAAGAGGTGTCATCGGTGAAGAAATCCATCCTCATGATAACACCCAACATTTTTTATCTTCAGGCGGAAGCAACTAGTTGTTCACAGAAAGAAGTGGGATTAACGGTAGGGAAAACCTATGTGGTGTCCCACCGGAAGTAGCCGACCATGGTGATATAGTTGGAGCTCAATTGGACGATGATTTCAGTTGTCATATTGAAATGAATGTTGGGCAGTACAACCACCAATACAATGAGATGTACAATGACATGAACAATGAGCGGAACAATGAACCTCATAACTTACCAATCCATGAGGTGGCTAATGAGCCAAATTTGCATTCGGTACATAATGTAGCGAACAATGAGGAAGATGAAGAACCGTTTAAAATGGAAAGACATGCAAGACGTGTACCTAGATGTAGTTCCAATGCAGTACATATAGCTGGGACATCTGAGGTCCGGCCTGATGTAACTCTAGCTGATTCTGAGAATGCCAGAACGTGGGTTATTCCAGGAGTAGAATCACACTTGTTTGGTATGGTCTGAAGCAGGAACTTGGTAAAAGATGAACCTACCAGCATGATATATAAAGGTCAATTTTTTCCTACTAAAAAGGATTTGAAGAGATTGGCTGGACATTTTGCAATGCGGCACAACTTCGAGTGGAAGGTGAAAAGGTCGAATAATTCAACATTACATCTGGTTTGTTTGATGGACAACTGTACGTGGAAGTTAAGAGCGGTTAGGAGAGATGAAGCGATATACTTTCAAGTAAGAAGTTTTATCAACGAACACACTTGTCCGTTGGAGGAGATTCACTGCCGCCATCGATAAGCTAGTGCAGTCATAATTGGAGAAGTGGTTGCACCTAGATTACAGCAACAGAATGGTCAACTAATGCGTCCGAAGGACATAATCGCTGACATGAAAACAATGTATGGCATCCAAATAATGTACAGTAAGGCACATCAAGCCCTTGATTATGCATTATCACTGACCTATGGAATGCATGAGGAAAGCTTCCAACTGCTGCCATCATTTGGTTACGTGTTGGAACAACAAAATTCCAAAACGATTGCTGACTTACAGTGTGATGAAAATGGTAAATTCCTATATTTTTTCATGTCGTTGGGTATCTCAGTCAGAGGATTCCAGAGGTGTACTCGTCCAGTTATTGTCGTTGATGGTACCCATTTAAAGGGTCGATTCGGGAGCACAATGTTTGTTGCAACTGCACAAGATGAGAATGAACAGGTTTATCCAATTGTTTTTGGGTACGGTGACTCGGAAAGCAACCTATCATAGGAGTGGTTTTTGGATTGCTTGAAATGTGGCATCGGCCATATAGATGATTTGGTTTTCATTTCTGATCGACATGCAAGCATTGAAGCAAGGATTTCTAAAATGTTCTCTTATGCCACCCATATCATATGTTGCTGGCACTGTTATGAAAATATTAAGAAACGATATCATAGAAAGGATGTTGCCGCAATAATGGACAAAGCAGCCCAAGCGTACACCGAGTTGCAATATAACCGGTAAATGGAAGAGTTACGAAACTTGCACCCAAATGCATATGAATATGTAATTGATGCCGGTCCACAGAAGTGGTCCCGTGTACACTGCCCCGATAGAAGGTATAGGGTCATGACAACAAATGCTACAAAATGCATAAACTCATGCCTTAAATTTGCACGGCAACTGCCTATGTTGACTTTGGCAGAGTTCATTAGGGATATGCTACAAACGTTGGTTTCACGATCGGCATAGGGTTGCACAATCCATACGTCATCAGTTGACCAACGCATCACATCTTGTGATCCTCAAACGTGTTGATAAGTGCAATTTTATGACCGTTAATTCAATTGACTGGAACATATTCTCGATAAAGCGGGCTGGAAAACAGTGGACCGTTGACTTAGCCCGGAAGACCTGCATATGCAACAAATTCCAAATAGACCTTCTTCCATGTTCTCACGCTTTCGCTGCCGCAAGGTACATCATACAATTTTGTGTACGGTTAATATTACTTAAACGTGATTCCTATCGTTTTCAATGTTTTTGCAGGGACCGAAACATGGATTTCACATCTCTCTGTGCGGACTACTACAAGCGACAAACTCTTATTGATGCGTACTCGGTTCCTATTATGCCGGTTGGACATCCTTCCACTTGGATTGTGCCATCTGACATTGCTGAGAGAGTCGTTTTGAATCCAAGCTCCAGGAGACAAGCAGGCCGACTGAGGGTTTCACGCCGTATCTCGTCTTAAGAGAGAACAACTACACAGAATTGTAGACGATGTCGACAACCAGGGCATAATTCGAGGAGATGTTCTAACCCATCTTTGAGTAATGAAGGTCCGAGCATAGTTATTCTTGAGGAATACAGACGCAAGCGTAGTATCTGTCATACAGTTGGTCACAACAGACAGACATGCCCTACAAGAGACTCCACCGTGGAATGATTTGAGGCGTTATCATGATGACATTGTGATAATTTGAACCCGTATGACTTGTTCATTAACTAAAATGCAATTGTATTTAAATTTGATTTGAGACTGAAATGCAATTGTATTTAAATTTGATTTGTATATATACAAATGTAAACATTTTTATACAAAAGAATTGGTAAATATACAAAATAATTGGGACATATACAAAAGAATTGGTAAATATACAAAACAATTGGTACATATACAAAAGAATTTATAAATATTCAAAATAATTGGTACATATACAAAATAATTGGTACGTATACAAATGAATAACTACATTTAAATCTAAACGGGCTGAGAGTTTGCAAATACTTCAACGGTCATCTTCTCCCGAATGATCCCCATATCGTCTTCTGACCAATCGAAATCCTTTCTCTCGGCCAGTAAGTACTCGATCAATCTCAATGTGTGGGGACCACAGTTACCCCTGCAGTTGGACACATTAACAAGCGTTAATAAAACATTAGGTTTATAATAATACAATCTTAAAGTTACTATTACGAAATGTCTTACAATTTCTTCTGGTGGGGGACATGTTTTTTCGACACCACGCTGACATCAAAGGGCTTACTTGTCTTCTCAAATTTCTGAAGTCCAGCCGGTCGTGCAGTATGAAACCCAGCCTGATGCAACATCGAGCGCATAAAGTAGCGTAACGGGGCTACCTGCTACTTCCGGATATGAGCTGGGACCTCCTGTCTCTAGGGGTCGACTATGAACATCTTCCAGCATGTGAGGTCCACAGTCACCAGTAGCCAATGTTGCCGCCCAATGTTGCCGCCCAATGTTGCACGGTATCAAGACCTGTAAACATAAACAGCAGGTGTTAGGATATACAAAGACATTTATATATACAATTGCAAACTATGTCAAGTAACACTTACCATGCCAACCTCGTGCCACGGACGACATCCAATCGGGGCACCCCCAAGCACCGTCGTAAGGTCGTCATCCTTCCACCACGATCTCAAAACATTCCAACGCCTCGGGGTGATTTGCCCGCGAGAATCACGAGGTATCATTTTCCTGTATTGGTGCTCCAGAAAGGACTGTAGAAACACAAACTCAAAGTTATTAATGTTTTCCATACAAATCTACAAACATGCGTAATCATTACTAATTTCAGTACTTACAAAAAATAGCGAGTCCAATATGTTGACCATCTGACTGTACACATTCGGGAAAGCTCGTTGACGCTTCTGAAGAATATGGAGGTACGCGTCCATATCCTGGGAATATAAACACGTAAAGATATGTTAGGAGGCTTAAACATCTAAAACAAATACTATAAACAGAATTTACGGTCCCACGTACCTCATCATCAACATCCATGAAGTTGGTCTGCAACCGATGGAATCATGCAACATTAACCGGCTTTAGCAAATCAACATCACGTCTGCATTAATGTTCCATCAGCTAAACATTTATATAATGCATTAGAAGAAAAACTGTCACCTAAATAACAAAGAAATTTACTTACAGTTCCCCGTTTACGTTCTTCTTGAAGGCTCGGTAAGCCTTCAACTGGTCACCGTCCACCAGTCCCTGGGGATTAAATACATACTCAGGTCCCTTTAGTATTACCCTCGCCCTCTTAGGTTGGCACAGATCTGTGTACGGGCTAAGCAATTGCCAACCGCGCTTCAGTACACTCTTCTGTTGTCGAACTCCGCCCGCCGGGGTATGCTGAGATGAGAACTGGAGAGGGGGAGCGTGCTGTTCGAAGGGAGGTGGAGGGGGCCTGCTCCTCGCTCTCAGGGGGATGAGGGGCCGGTTCCTCGCTATGAGGTGGAAGGGGAGGGGGAGCCTGCTGCTCGTTCATCGGTGGAGGGGGAGGGGAAGCCAGCTACTCGGTCGTCGGTAGAGGGGGAGGGGGAGCCTGTTGCTCAGTCATTGGTAGATGGGGAGCCAACTCCTCACTTATCGATGGAGGGGGAGCATGCTGCTTGCTCTGAGGTGGAGAGGGAGCCTGCGAATTGCTATGAGCGGGAGGGGGGGTCAGCTGCTCGCTCAGAGGTGGAGAGGGAGGGGGAGCTTGTTGGTCACTCCGATGAGGAGGCGAGGCCGGCTGCTCGCTCAGAAGGGGAGGGGGAGGAGGAGACTGAGCCCCACTCTCCAGATCTGCCCCTCCGGTATGTGGATCCTCTGTATGCTCATACATTTACGACCTGAAGCTCTGAAAGCCCCCGATCAATGCAAGCAACTCCCTATGTTGTTGTCGTCGTCGTCGATCCTCCTCGCTCTTCTGGATCAAATCCAGCAACTCTTGGTATTGTTGTTGTCGATCATCCTCACTCTTTCGAAGGGCTTCACACAACTCGTTCAACTGATGTTCTAAATGGGGCCTGAAATCATGCAACATTGTTAATACTAAAACAATCAACAGATCATGTAAATAAAAATAAAACTACCATCTCAACTTACCTCCTCATCAAGTCTAACGCCACCACGGGAATCCCCTGTTTCGTCACCATTTCCTGGGGTGGTAAACCGAACCTTTCTACCCCTCACTCGTCGAGGAGATGGCGAAGATCCGCCAGTGTCCATTCCATTGAAATCTGGACCTGCATTTGTAGTCAGACCCCCACCCTCCTCACCGGGACGAACTACACTTGTAGTCGGATCAGGGACAATAGGAAGGTGAACCCTGTCGTCCTACACATACGGGCTCCCCCTCTTACTTAGACCTGCGAAGTACGGTGCCACCGCCTCAGCTGCTGTGGGCATGATTTCCGTCTTCGTAGAAATCTGAAAGTGTAGTTAGATGAATGTCATTGTTACTTATAGTAAGTAATATAACATATGATTAAGAAATAAAATAATTACCTAGAAATTGGTCAACCCCTAATCGATCAATGGATCAAAGAAGCTTACTCTCATCTGCACATCGGAGCCATAAGGATAATCCTTACCCTACATGGTAGGAAAGGATTACCAGTCACGGTCAGGATTGCCCTCCTCAACACCATCTACAAACAATACGAACATGCAACCATCGGAACGTGCCTATCAACTCTTCATGCAGGAAGCATTTCGCTTACCTACTATCCTAATTTCAACATCCCACTCAGGGACTTGAACCGTCACAACTGTCTCAAAATTCAACTTCAAATAGTAGTAGCTCCTATGATGCCAAATTCCTATATGGCAACACTGCACCACCAGATTGCTTACAGGCTTCAAGATCATGCTCTTGATCTTCCCATCCCTGGAGATACTATCTTCATAAAAGCTGAAAGAGAAGATGAAGTCCCCACTATCATCCAGATTCCTAAGCAACTGCCCAGAGAAAAACTCACAGAAATCATGCCTCTCAAGTGGATCACTAATTATGAGATGACCTTTTAAAACATCACTCCTGTTGTCGCCACAGACACCAAGTTCACCAAGTTAGCCGATGGATCCATCCAGACTATTTATGAGCAAATTGGCATTTCTACGACACAAGTAACCAGCACCCCTGCCACAAAAACATCACCCAGTGCTCCTCCTGTGTTCCGGGTCATCATGATCATTCCTGTCACATCTGAAAAGGAAATTCCGATCCATTTCTTCGAACCCGATGGAACATCTGTTTATACAGACAAGATCAACGGCCATTTCATATGGGACGTTGACTCAGAATTGTGAGACTCTGACTGTGAATGCAGAGGTTGTTACAAACCTGTGAGATCACCTTGTAAACCCATTTGCTCTCACCGGGACCCTAAGGATCCTTAGAGTCCTTGGATTGGTTTATTACAAATAAAAAGAAAGCCTCTCTCTATCTATGATAGAGCCCTCCAAATCTTAAAAGATGAAGGATTACTTCTGGATGAGTCAACAGAGCAAATACTGCCTCC
The DNA here is from genome assembly GCA_032871835.1 of Dipteronia dyeriana. NCBI lineage: Eukaryota > Viridiplantae > Streptophyta > Magnoliopsida > Sapindales > Sapindaceae > Dipteronia > Dipteronia dyeriana. The sequence continues at coordinate 100,405,967 of CM065299.1, forward strand.
TACTCCGGCTCCCATTCCTTGCTTCATGGCCTCCAGCTATGATAAGGACTTCCCACCTTTGGAGTCCTTCTTAAACCCAGACAGGAATTTATTCTCCAGGCCATTCATCCAGTCTACTGAGGTCTTACCTGATGGATCTCTCAAGCAACCCTCTTAGGCTGAACAAGTCCTTAATTGGCACATTCATAATGCCACTGTCCAGAATAGAGTTCTTCACTCTATCGACCACAAGATTGACCAAGTTTCACATCATGTTTCCCAACATGACCACCAACTCCAACATCTCGATTCAACTCTGCGCAACATGTATACAGATTTACAGTCGAGGGTTTCCCGATTAGATGTTGATTTTCACCAGTACATCAACCAAGGATATTTTGGCCCTGAATTCGACAGCAAGGAAAGAGAAATCAGACAACTCAAGGACCAGTTAGACTAGATAACCCGAGACCACTTCACTAGCACACCTTATATCCCAAGACCACATCCCTACTCTCCATCCTTGATTTTCCCTACCCAGTCACCACCTCCTCCTTCCAGGCCCCCTAACCATAGCCAGTTTTTCAAATAAACTGGAGAACTTTTCAGAAAATACCCACCTCTAGCCACTCATCCGGAACAACCATCCTCTAGCAGGACGAAAAGAACATCTCCTCGAAAAAAGAAAGCACCAGGCACTCACAAGCATTCACCACTAGATCACTGAAAGCATGCATTTTATGAGGCTTCTCACCAGTTTTCCTCTTCAGGAACCTCTGACAATCATACAGAACCCACGGAATCCTCTTATGATTCCCCCTCTTCGTGGGAAACGTATTCCCCAGATTCCTCAGATCAGGCTAATTACTCAGACCTAGATGCATTACCAGATCCCAGCCAGATCTACTTGGCTACCAGAGCTGACCCTCAACCATCCACTCAGACAGTTGACACATCTGAATCTTCAGATGAAACCTCTGAGGAACCAGCTCCTATGGTCGATGAACCGCCTGATCAAAGGCTCAAGAACCAGGCACCTCCTTAGAAACCTACAAATGGCCCCTGGTTTAATTTTGACGACCTAGCTCCCAGACAATGGAGAAAAAGGATGTCAGAAATGAGCGTCTGGCTCGACCTGCAGACAGCAAAACGAGATAACAACACAGGGTCCATCTTAAGAGAATTTGTCTCCAGGTTCACTGGATCTCTCAGAGATTGGTACCAAGCCCTTGGAGAATACAGGCAACTTCAATTGGTTCGATGTGGATCTGTCTCTCTAGCAATGGGAATAGTATTTCGAGAATTCCTCAGAGATGCCTCCCAATTCTACAAACAGACCAGACAAGAGTTCTTCAAAATGCGAGTCTGCTCATTAGACAAAAGAGACATAGATTACCACTACAGGCGCATGTCTTTCAGATACCATGCGCTCGGCGGAATCAACGATGAAACCTTGAGGCAGGTGTACCTGAACTCTCTTCCTACAGAGCTTCAGGGAGAACTCCAAAGATTGATTGAATTCTCAGGCAAAAGCCTACGAGACATTACTTTAGAAGAAATCCACATGTACACCCACACTGCATTAGACAAACTCTGTGCTACCCAAAGAGTTTATGCAAAGATGATCAGAGAATGTAGAAAATATGATAGGCACTGCAAATTTCCTCATACCTATCATCTCAAATGCAACTCCACTGAACATTGCAACTGCAGAGCAAATAGGTCCCACAGAAGACGATCTACCAGAAACCAACCCCGAAAGGAAAAGAATTCCTCTACCCCCAGGAGGAATAGGAAATACAAATATTACAGGAAGAAAACCAGGAGATCATGGAACAAGTCCAACAAGTGCTTTGCTTGCGAACAAGAGGGTCACTATGCCAAGCAATGCCCTAATAAAAGAGCAAAATCTGCTAAGCTCATTCAACAGCTTAGACATGTTGCTGATGAAATCCCCTCAGATGTAGATATTGAGTCTTTCTTCTCAAAACAAGAAGATGTTAACCAGTTGACCTCTTTTATGGTCCAAGATTCAGACGACTCCAGCACTTCCTCAGAACATACAGGATATACAGATCCTGATTCTCCCTCAGAAGTTTACCAGGCCACCACTAATGGTAGTACTGGCCCACAAATCAAGATTCAGATTCTAACAACAAAATACTCCAAGCCAGTCCCTGTCATTGCCTATTTCAATACTGGAGCACATTCCTCGATGATGAATCCCAACGTCCTTCCTTCAGATGCTTGGAAAGAAGAAAAAAATGAGTTTCTAGCAGCTGATGGACAAATCTTCAATACTTACCTGATCTCCAAGCATAAAGTTGGCATATAGTTTTTCCCTTCGTTCACCCTGTGGACCCATGTCATTGGAACCCCCTTCTAGACAAGGATATCCTTATCGGATGGGACATCTATAGCCAATCCAGAACCATCAGGATCCTCCCTAACTAGATCCGATACAAGAGGGAGTTCAAACCTTTCATCGACATCTCCAAGATTTTCCCCCTTTCCGTTATCAATCCAGATTTCCAGCAAATTCAAGAGAAGCTCCTACAGTCCTGCACCAACAACCATGCATACTTCAAACATCCTCACCCACTGTGGAAAAACCCTGAGTTTTTCATTAGACCCCCTTTCAAACTCAATGAAGATGTCAACCCAACGAAAGCTACTCACTCGGGAATGTCCCCCTCAGACCTATCCCTAGCCACTGACGAATGTGAAGATCTCCTCGGACAAGGCCTGATAAAGGCCACCTCCTCTCTGTGGGCCTGCCAAGCCTTCTACGTAGAAAAGAGGTCTGAACAACTCAGAGGAATGAAAATGCTCATAATTGATTACAATCCTCTCAATCTCTTCCTCCTTGATGACAAGTTCTCAGTTCCCAGAGCCAATACGTTGTTCTCCTAACTTCCTGGAGCCACTATTTCCTCCAAGTTTGACTTGAAAGGAGCCTTCTTGCAAATCGGTATCCATCCTGATGACAGACCCAAGACGGCTTTCTGCCTCCCGAATGCACAGTACCAATGGACAGTCCTACCTTTTGGTTTAAAAACAGCCCCTTCACTTTTCCAGAAGGCCATCACCAGGATTTTGCATCCTATTCTCCATACTGCCCTGCTATACATCGACGACATCCTACTATTTTCGCCCGACAATAATTCACATGATAAACTCCTACAACAGTTTCACCAGATCATTGACAAACATGGAATCATGATATCTGATAAGAAGAGCTCAATTGGTGTTACTGAAATTGAGTTCCTTGGCATGAAGATCAAAGATGGGTCCTATGTTCCCAGACTTCATCTGGCAAGACAGCTTCTTGTTTTTCCAGATTCGAACCTCTCATAAAAACAGGTCTAACAGTTCATTGGCATTGTCAATTATATCAGAGATTTTATCCCACAAGCAAGCCATTACACTACAAGCTTGTCCAAACTCCTCAAGAAGGATCCTCCTCAGTTGGATACCTCCCACTCCGAGGCAGTGGCTCACCTAAAGAATGTCTCTTAGAAACCTCTTCCTCTGTATATCCCTTCTTCGGGACAGCTCATCCTACAGACTAATGCCAGTGACCACTTTTGAGGAGCCGTCCTCTTTGAAGAATCCAATGAAAAATGCCACTACCGTGGCCATGCCAGTGGACAGTTCAAAGACGCCCAGAAACACTATCACACCGTTTATAAAGAGATCCTTGCTGTAAAAAATGGAATCTCCAAGTTTGATTTCCATTTAAGGATTAAGAACTTCATCATCGAAATGGATAACTCATCCTTTCCGAAGGTTCTTGAATTCCACAACAAGCTTCCTCCAAATCCTCAGTTCCTGAGACTCAAGGATTGGTTCTCCAGATATGACTTTTCCGTCAAACACATAAAGGGGCACCACAACATCATCTCAGATATGCTTTCAAGGCCTCACTCTATCACCCTGATTTCTCGTGTTGGTCTCATCCTCTTGATTTACATGATATCCTCACAGGCCTCATCCTCCACAGCTCCGCCTGTTGTTCCACCACCTCCTATTTTCCTGCCAGAATTTATGGCTACCCTACCACCAGGCCATATTCCCTCTGTTCAACAGGTTCATGACTTCGTAAAATTATACCTCTCAAGGTATCTCACCCAGATCAACGATCAGGGTTGCCATCACCAGTTAGCCAACCCTAGCAAACCTTTCCTAGACCCTTTTATATCTCCCCCATTTTACTATTATTCCGACCAGGTATTATGGTTCCTATGGTGCCTATCTGTTCTCCACCATCATGCCATAGTTTTTCCCCTTCAAGCATTATATGGCTTCGTTCAGAGCCCAACCTTTCCTAACCTCCGGACCTTCCTACAGTGGTTCAATCCTCTATCTGTCAGGCGTACCGAACTTACCAAACTAATGGGCCAGTACCACCTTTGGAAAATGGACCCAGAACCTGGCCTCCAAAGTATGCTGCATTTGGGTTTTTAGCAGGCCCTACAGTCACAACCCACACACACGCCTCCTTTGGACCTCCAATGTAAGCTACGAGTGGGATACTTCATATGAGTACGAACGACTGTATCAGACCAGTATCCAGACCCCTATCTTTAATTTCTTTTGTGATGTCAACAATGATAAAACAGACGTCCTTTTTATCCTCCCAGATGTCCCTCGGGACCCAGCAAAGAGCTGGCATCCCTTCCAGAATTCCTACCTTCTGGATTCTCAAGACCAAGCTGACACGTGGCCCTGTTCCATTTGTGGGGCCCTTGACTCTGACGACGAATACCACTCCACCTGTAATCTCAACAGCCCGTAGTTTTCTCGTCTTCCTTATCTGTTTAATTATTAGTGCGTTTGCCAGCTGCCAGGCAGCTTTGTTGGCTTTTGTAAAATAATTATTGTAATATGTCGGCCTCTATCTCTAGCCTTATCCTTTATAAGATAGGCTTGCCTCTTGTTCTCTGAAGTCTTCCTTCCCTTATAGAAGGAAGCTCTTGCCCCTCTGTAAAATCATCAGAAAATCAGAATAAAGCTTGAGTGTTTATTTTCATATGGCTTTCTAAAGTTTCTCTCGTCCTAATCTTCAGACGGTTCTATGTCTGAAACTATGATTCTTCAAGATCCCAATATACTCCATGCTTGCCTCATATGAGGACCCTGCATATTAGAACAAATTTTGTTTTCTGGTCTAGTATATCGGCTGGACACCCTGAACACATCCTGAACCAGAATGTTGCTGGCTATGATGAACTCAGGTTTAACAGCGCAACGTACTGACTAGTTTATGGCTTAAGATCTCCATCTATCTCTGTTTGTAAGTTCCCTGTTAAGGCCGTTGAGGAAAGGCCGTCTGTGGGAAAAACGATCTATGAGATGGTCATGGAGCTCTTATATATAGATTAATATAATATTATATATTATAATATACATAAAATATAATATTATAATATATATATAATAATTATTATAATATATATATAATTATTATTATAATATATATTTATATATAATATGGGCACTTTGGTAATTTAAAAATCTTGTTCCGTATTGTCCTAGTCATATCAAACGCATAACAATACAATTAATAGTTTAAGTTTTTTTTAATATAAAAAAAGTGAAAAACAAAAACGAAAAACGAAAAACAAGTATTTTGGCCCCGTCCTGTAGCTGTTTTTCAGTCCGTTTTCGTTTTTATTTTTCAAAAACGATTTCGAAAACGCGTTCGTTAACCGTTTTTCATTTTATTTTCGAAAAACAAAAAAATAAAACGAAAAATAAAACCAATGTTAAAAGTGAAAGATTTTAAAAAATTAACCTGTAAGCGTTTTTCAGTTGCTGTTTTTCGAAAATAAAAATGAAAATTAAAACCGTATTTTTGATTTCATTTTCGATTTCTGAAAACGTGTCTGGTAGCAAATACTGAAAGCTGTATTTTGAAAATGAAAACAGAAAAAACGCTTCTGGTAGGTTAACCGAAAACTATCAAAAATTGAAATATCAATTTTAATATTTCGTTTAATATTATTACAGCTATAAACAAATTGATTAAATAATTAACTAATATAATTATTGTATTGTAATTTTTAAATTAAACAAAAGTAACACCTCAAAAATTAATTCAAAAAAACATATCAAAAAAATGAATTAACCAAAACTAAACTCTTAAATAATTCAAATATATATTATAATTTTATCACAGTACTGCTGCTGTCTATTGATGATAGTTATTACCTTTTTCTGTTATAAAATAAAGTCCCTTTCTCTCTTGAAGGATTTAATTAGAATTTACATAAATTCTAATTAATTTCTAACTTTTAGTATTTCAACATTATATGGGTTCGTGCATCCTCCCATAACCGAACACAATACCTTAACATGTTGAGTTTTGAGTGTTGAGTCATTGAGTGTCAAATTTCAAATAAATAAAAAGAAAAAGAAAAAGAAAAATGAATATTAATCGAATGGTTAAAATATATTAATTTTGTTTAGATTTAACAACCTAAACCTTGCTTAAAAAAACAGAAAATTGTTAATATTAATAAAATAAAACGGTTAAATATATTAATTTACTAAGATTTAATATCATGATTTCATCATAGTTATTCTTCTCACTTTTTTTCCATTTCAAAACCATAATGCAGCCACTGATTTTTTTTTTCCTAACTTTATTTATATATGTAGAAATGTTACAATAATTTAAGTTTTAAGGGTTAGGGTACAGACTCGAGTGGCATACTTCTGGGCTTGTCTACTTTATTTTGATTTTTCACTCTATTACTTAGCATTTTAATTTGTTTTGTTAATTTTAAAAAAATAATATCAGCAAATCAAAAAATAAATAAAAAATAAATGAAAAAACTCAGTTGAGCTGTAACTAACATTTCACACCTTGAAAATATTACAAACAACCTTTCCCGCCACATGTAACTAACTCTTTCTTTTTCCTTCTCTGATCTCTCTCTCTCTCTCTCTCTCTTTCACTCACGCGCCACCATGTTGTTAGAATTCAAGGTCAGCAGAGCAATTGATCTGAAGATAGCCCTGGAGCCGCTCACGAACCTGGCACGAACGGCCACCATCATCAACTCCTCCAATGAAGTGACGCTGCTGGGCACAATCCTGGACTGTCACGCGATCGCTATTCTTCAAATCTCTTCTACGGAAGTCGATCATTTCCTCTTCCATGAGGGTGACGTTGCTGGTTTCGATCTTGTAATGCTGAACAGATATCTGCATTTTTTTTCCAACGGCAATTTGCCCGTGACTCTGAGTGTTGTGGAAGACGACGGTGGCAAGTTGACGGCGATGATGCCGAATATTGGTCAGCACAATGTTTCTCTTTTCTTGAAGTCTTTCAAGAACTTTTGTGCTTCATTTGTTTTAGTCTTTAACAGTTTGTTTCTTGCCAAATGATATGTTTATTGTGGGTTTCATGTTCTTGACTTTGTGAATGATTAACAATTGTTGTTTTCTTTCACCAATCTTGTATTTAATTTCATAATATGTAATTGCTTTGAATGTTAATGGGGATTATATTTGATTTAGAGGGCGAATTTGCATTTTTTGTTGTTGTTGTTTGATTAGTATATCCTCTGTTTTGATTTTTGAAGGATACTTTGTTGCCAATCCAAACAAGATTGAGTTTTTAGCAGTAATTGTTGAGGTCAATAAGGTCTAAAATTCTGTTGCTTTTCATATTGCAGGATTTACACCATACACATCCTTATCAATGGGATTGATTCAACCTAATCCTCAGCATGTGAATTTCTTAAACCGTGAACGAATATACGATGTGACAGTTAGGATACGTACAGCAAAGTTTAGAGCGATAATCATGGATATGGCACGAACACGAAGATCAGTAGACAGTACAAGTATTGTGCATCACTTTCGCTTTTTCTGATTCAATTTGTTGCATTGATATATTTGCTATATTGTTCATGTTTATTATCTTTCCATGTGCTAATTAACAGCTTGTTTATCATCGCAGTTGTTGTGACCGTACAAAAAACTCATGTGACGTTTAGAATAACAGGCGTGATTCGTATCCTTCGACATGTAAGTTACTTTCTTCTTGCTTTTTTGGATCTTTGGATGTTTCAGCTTCTAGTTGTCGAGTACTGATATGGTGCTCCTATATATATTGTGCAGTGTCACGAATGTGTCATTGAAGGTGATACTGGCGACAACCCAATTAGCTTAGAGTTCCATGTTGATCACTTGGTTTCCATTGGGAAAGCAATTTCTCTCTCGGAGATGGTATGGATATATGGATCTTACAGCTTGCTGCCCATGCTGCGTTGCCGTGTTCCTCCTAGTGAAATCTCGTATTACTTTGTTTGAAGATGTAACAACTTCGAAAGTATTTTTCCGATCGAACTCTGTGAATATTGCAACAGTCCTTGCAAGTTTTTGTTTCAGTAAGTAGCCTCTGGCAGGGCTGAAAATACATTTGGTTCTCATGTTTAGTATATCATTTGGTTTTACATTGCTGACAGTAGACAGTCAATGAAACCAATTGATATGGATATTTCAGGATATATAGCATATAAAATTTGTGCTTCTTGGTTGTTCCCATCAAAAGATTAATCTGAGATATAAAAATTTGTTTCTCTCTTTAATTCTAGTCTGGTTTGGTTATTATCGTGCATTTCTCACTTATGTTTCGTTACTTTTGTTGTTTATAACTATAGTGATCCAACTTGTGTTTTTGTTAAATCAAAACCCTTTATTTTATCCCCTCCTAATTAATTGATCTAAGTTTTTGACAGTTCCGGTTTTGGTTTGGGTTCGTGTGTTTTTATAATTGTAAATATTGTTTGATTTTATCACTAAGTTGTTTATAATTATATTGAAATCGTGCTTTTGTCTAGTTAAAACTCATTTATTTGTATCAAAACCGTATCATAATTTATTAAACCGCGGTTTGTCAATTTTGGTTGCCAATGAAGATCATCAAAAAAGACTAATTTGAGTTCGTGTATATACTACGTCTTTGTTTGGTTTTATTACTTGTGTTGTTTACAAAGTACAACTATTGAACTTGTGTTTTTGTTAAATCAAAAGGTTTAGCTGGGATGTAAAAATTGTAACTCTTACCTATGTTTTAATTCAACACTGCTATGATTAAGATGCATGCTGCTCATATTAGTACACTGACAGTCTGATGTTGCAATTGTACCACAAAATTTTCATTATAATTAACATTGAAATCACCAAGGTAAATTATCTTATTTTCTTTGATTCTAATATTTCAACCTTTCTCTCTTCAAGGATTGAGTCAAATCCGTAGGTTCTAATTAAATTATCAACTTTTAGTATCTCAAATCTCAAAATCTTATGTATCCTCTCATAGCTCATTCTACATGTTAGTGGCGGTAGTTTGAATCCATTATAATATAATACCTTAACATGTTGTGTCCCAAATTTCAAATAACAAAAAAATGAAAGAAAAATGAATATTAATAAACGTTTAAAACTATATTAATTTGCTAAAATCGAAGTCAAACGAAACCCTTCTTAATAAACCAAGTAAAGAAAAGAAAATTGTAAGTATTAATAAAATGGTTTTAATATATTAATTTGTTAAGGTTTAATTAATTAATTTTTTTTAATAATGATGGAGAGACTCGAACCCGTAATCTCACGATGTGGGTATGAGAGACATTAGACATGTCACTAGACCAATTTAGACTATATTTGAGCTTGTTTAAACTTATGAAATAATCACTTATTTCATAAACTATAACCTATTAGACGTTTGGTAAACACTCAATAATCCACTTATTTCATAATTTGCTCATTCAATAATCAGTTTTTGAGAAGTTGTTGGGGTTGCTTTTTAAAGCTGATTATCGGAGAAACTATTTCAATACTTTTAAAATTTTCATATTATCTTCGTTATTTATATTTAAAGACAACGACATCCTTAAATATATCAAAATTACTTTTAAACTTAAAATATAAATATAATATTTTAATAAATAAAATAAAAATTGTGGTCACCAATATCGCTGACGACGATGGTGGTCACCGTGGCCGCTATCATCGTCTTGGACAAAGGCGGTTTCCTCCGGCAGTGGCGTAATGAGATCTGGACTAGAACAAGATTCTGACACGATCGAGATCTTGATTGAGACAATGGAGAACGAGATTCCGATGTGATCTAGTTATGCTCTGCGAATGGAGAACCTCCATTAGCGCGATCGAAGCGACAGATCTTATGAGAATGGAAGAAGGCTTTTTCGTCACCTCATTCACTACCAGTTCGGAGGAGAACCGACCTCTTCCCCCGACGTCGCCAGTGGAGGCTAGTTCTCGTCAAGATTTGCAGAGATTGGTCAATGACCTGAGTTTCCATTAATGAAGCTTAAATGAGTGACTGAGTTGACTCACTAGAATTTATGTCAGAAGAGAGAGTGAGTTGACTCGGTAGGTAGATTTCCTTTTAAGAATTGATTAAAAAAACTGGAAAAAAATGAAAAATAAGTAGAAAAAATATTACTTTAATCATTTTTCATAATCATTTAAAGTTTATTAAATGCGTTTGTCTTACTTTTATCTTTAATTGATTATTTATAAAATTAATTTACGAAAACATATATCAACTTATCTTAAAGTTGTTTATTTCTTAAATTAAGTTATAAATTGGATATTTTTCAAGTATAGAAATCTCAGACATATCTTAATCTTGCTAGATTAAATAATTTAAACCATATTTACTCACCTTTTTATTTCATTTCAAAACCACACTTTCCTCTCGGATTCAGATTTTATTTTTCTCATTTTTTTTTTAAAAAAAATTCACTCTATTATTCTTTTTTTAAGTTCTCTAATAATTAATTTGTTTTTGGAACTTAATACTTAATTTAATAGCATTTTAATTTTTTTGTTTATTTTTTAACATTAATAATTTAATATGTATACCAGCAATCATCATAACTAACAATTCACACCTCGAACAAAAATCACAAACAGCCTTTCCCGCTCTATATAACTAACTCTTTACTCTTTATTTCTCTTTTTAGGTTGTCTCTTTCACACACATTCTTTCTTTTTCTTTATCTGTTTTCTCATCCTCTCACTCACACTCTTCGTCCAAACAAACACACCATGATACTATTTATATTCACCAAAGCAATTAATCTAAGGAAATATGATGTGAAAGTTGGGTTACTTTCGACAGAATTTCGAAATATGATTGTGAGACTTGCAGCCGTTGGAGATATAGGTATCGATTGTGCTTCCCTTTTCGATTTTCCGATTCGATTGCAAAATGGAACCATACCCATCTCCCTTTACGATTTTCTAAAAGGGAGATGATGATTTCGTCTTCTCTGTCAAGGTCTCTCTTTCACTGTGTGTTTGAAAACTCACCGTTTAGAGAAGCTTCTTGCATGTGCTAATAAGTAATAACACAACTGTTTATCAATGGCAGCTGATGTGACTATAACAGCAACTCGAGTGAAGATTGGCACAGGAAATGTGCACTTTGTCCTTTATAAGGTATACCATTTTGCCATCTTCAACACTATGAATTTGCTTTGGTGATTAATCTGTGTAATTTCATTACTTCTTTTGGGTTATTTTGTTCTTGTTAGATGTCTAGAATCAGGAAATGCTAATGTCATTGGATACCTTTTCTTTTGGAAGTATTCATCAGTTTTGCCATAATGTGCATTGGACCGATATATGAAAATAATTTTTATATATTCAAATCATTTTGTTAGATTAATAATTATATAAATGCCAATTTTTTTTTTTTGTTTTTGGGATCTTCTATGTGAATTTTTGGTGTATAAGACCTATTTTTTCTTGTGCTAATAATTGGATTGAATTTACATCTCGAACTTTTGAATTTTTGGTGTATAAATGCCTTATTATAAATTACAGTGGCTTAAAAAAAAAAAATGCTACACAGTAAAGCAGTTAGGCAATTTTTTCCTTGCTTTAGAGATACATGTTTAAATTTGTATATACATTGAAATAATAATTAAAAAAAACCCGCGCACGAGCACCGACTTTTATAAAAATTTAAGTTTAATCAACGAGTGAATTTTCACTTTGCATATTATGCCCTAACCCTAGCCGACATTCTTCACACACAATTACATACAGAGTAACCATCCATGGATGGCGAGAGAGATGAAAAACCTAGATTCTTTGTGGCGGTCCACGTGGGCGCTGGATATCACGCGCCTTCAAACGAGAAAGCTCTAAGGTTCGCCATGAAACGCGCTTGCGTTGCTGCCGCTTCTGTCCTCGCCGAGGTTTTCTTCTGATCCACTCTACATTTCACGTTTTTACGTCGCGAAAAGTTTCTTGGATTCGAGCGTATCACTTTCATTTATCCAAATTAATTATATTTGTTATATTTTGAATTTAGGATTCCGGTGGATGTATAGATGCTGTTACAGCCGCAATCCAAGTATTGGAGGTAAATGCGACTTTCGTTTTAGTTTATTTCGCAGTGTATGTCTAAAAATATGACATTTTTATGCTTAAAACACGGAAATTTTACTTTGTTTCGAATGTAGTTTTTTGTTTTTTGTTAGTTTAATTGTTAGCAAGATTTATGCTAGTTTTTTGTTTTGTTTAATTGTTTAATTGTTTAATTGAAGGATGATCCGAGCACAAATGCAGGTCGAGGCTCCAATTTGACAGAAGACGGTCATGTAGAATGTGACGCTAGTCTTATGGATGGCGATTCTGGTGTTTTCGGAGCTGTTGGAGCAGTACCAGGTATTCGTGACATGGAAATGTTCTGATTTTGTTAACAAAAACTTCCTAAGCTTATAATATATTTGTTTGTGGTTCTTAGTTTTATTTATACTTAAAAGTTCCCAAGAAATTATTGGGTATCCATTTCATCAGTTGTAGACAGGTGTCCGAAATGCCATCCAAATCGCTGCAGTCTTGGCCAAGCAGATGAAGGGGTCTTCATTGTTGGGTCGAATACCTCCCATGTAATGATTGCTCTCTACCTCACATGTCTGTTTCATATGTTTTTTTGTATCGGTAGTTGTTGCACCTCAACAGTTCTTCTTATTAATATTTTTTATGTGTAACTTAGGTTCTTGGTTGGTGAAGGTGCTCGTGTATGGGAAAAATCTAAGGGCATAGCTTTACCAGCTACTATAACTGAGGCAGATGAGGTGTGGTTAATGTTTTTTCATCTATTTTGCTTTTTGAGAAAAAATTTAATAAAAAAAATCGGTCGTAATCCTGTGCAATCAGCAAGTCAGAAATTCTTCTTGTGTCTTTGAAACAGTGGCTGGTGACAGAAAGGGCAAAAGCACAATGGAAAAGGTACAAATCAATGCTTGTTGATGCTGAAGTTAAGGCTGATATTTCTGCTGAAGTACGCTCTTGTGAGGCAAGGGAGGCTATTATTTCATCAGGTGCTCCATCACTGTTGTATACTAAGCATATTTTTCCCTCAGATTCCAAATTATTAATACATTCTGTCCAACATGAGAATATATACTCATCTGCTCTTTTAGATGGAAAGACTGACCTATACAGCAACTTATCTGCCAATTATACTATCTTGACTTTATTATTGAATTAGTGCTAATGACTATAAATTTTAGTTAACATTGTTTGGCAGTTCATATCATATTATCAGATATCTATGACATTGTATGGGGTGGATTGAGCTAGGATTCTTTGGGTGTTATGTATCTGTGTGATCTTTGTGGTTAATGGTCTATCTAGGAATGCTATGTTGGACATATGAGTGCTACGTATGCGAGAAATTTATTGAACATGATTTTGTCTTATCAATTGACAGTTGCATTAGTTCTGTAGAATTAGAAGCTCACCTTGTGAACCTTTAAAAGGGAATGGTGGTAATCAATTATCTATACCAAGTGCTTTGGAAGAGGACAGCATCATGGACACTGTCGGAGTTATTTGTGTTGATACTGAGGGACACATAGCATCTGGGGCCTCAAGCGGTGGTATTGCACTGAAGGTAAAGGATGAATCTAATTGTGTTTTCACAGTGATTGTCAGTAGTCGAGGAAAGTCAAGCATAATTTTTTTTTCTCTCCTTGTAATAGGTTGGTGGGCGTGTGGGATTAGCAGGAATGTATGGTTCAGGCTGTTGGGCTTCCTCTAAAGGTCCCTTTGGGGCACCATTTAGAGTTGGTTGTTGTGTTACTGGTGCAGGAGAACACTTAATGAAAGGATTTGCTGTGCGGGAGTGCTGTGTCTCATCATCGCTGTATGATTAGCTTCTAGCTAATATTTTTTTATAGCAAATACTTATTAGTTATTCGATATTTTGATAGATTTCTTCTGAACTCTGGTCGTGTCACCTTTGCTACATTTGAATAATTATACCTGTTTGCTGTAGTGATGATGAAAAATAGATAGTCTCTGTTCTAATTGGCACCACTGACTACAGCAGGTTGGTCCTGCCTATGCATGTATTAAGATTTTGCGCTCTGTTGTTCAAGACAGCAGACAAAATGGCACTGATAACAGTGCAGGGATTTTACTTGTGCAAGCTGATGCTCCTGTGATGGTGAGCCATTGGCTTTAACCGTGTTCGGTAGTCTGTTTGAATATCTTACTAACTTACTTTCTGTTCTAGGTTTCAGGAAATCCACCAAAGCTGAAAGCAATAGAAATAGTGGGTGCTTATTCTTCCTTGTCTTTTGGAATTGGATACTTTGGAAGCTCAATGGAAAGACCCAAGGTATTACTATCCGGTAAAGTGTTAAGATTATATGGCCTCATGATAGTATTCTTATATTATGGATGAAATGGAAGCGAATTCATTTGATGTCAATTTGTAATTGTTTCTTTCTATCTGGAGTAGCATATGTGTCACATGACTTCAATTGGATTAGGATGTTGGAATATGTTGCATTTTGTGATAGTACTTGGTTATTTTGGCAAGTGAATCTATCTCAGTGATCTCAGTGAAGCTGAGCTGATGTAAACATGGCCATATACTTGGGGCAGCATTGTTAGAATGAAATGCATACGTTCTGAAGTAGATCTGAAAGATCAAACTGTGCAATAGATTGATTTTACTTCTACGAGACCTTTAAATGCATCCTGTGATCATCAAGAGTCAAAGAATAGGAATCATTAAAATTTCAATCTAATATTGTTCCCTTTGCACCTTTAGTTCTGAATTGTCACGCTAGAGAAATGTCTACTTTTATAGTAGAATTGTAATACTATAACCGAAAGGTGATGCTTGTAATCACCTCTTCGGATATTATGACATTTGTCTCCCCATTGACTTTTTCTTGTTCAATTTATCTCAGGTTTCAATTCTTCGGAGACAGCAAGGAAAAGTGAGATTGATCATTTTGAAGAACGGATCGATCTCTCCGAGTAACATTGCAATGAATGGAATTTCGTCAGAGTGATTCCGAAATTATGAAGATTTTAAAATAGGTTTTTTAGTTAAATGAGGCGTAAATTATGAAGATTTTTTTTTTATGGAAGAAATTATAAAGATTTTGAAATAGGTTTTTTTCAGTTAAATGAAGCGTTCACAATATTGTTTTAGATCAGGAAAAATATAGAACCCATATAATGTTCAATAGATATTGTTATTTTTAGAATTACGTTATATTTCTTAGTTTTGTTAGGATTATATTTCCTAGTTATGGTATTTTTCCTGTTTCTAGTTATATTAGAATTACTACTCCTATTAGGAGTTAGATTAGTCTTTTATTATATTGTCTATATAAACTCTCTGATTTGTAACATACATGTATTATGTTTTATCAATAAAGAGCCCTAGTTTCTCTTCCTTATAGATTGTTTAACATGGTATCATAGCAGGTTTCATGGGAGGAAGTTTAATATCAAACATAGTTTTCGCAGATCAATTAAAGTGATCCCACAATTCGTCTATTGATTGTTTGCGTTTCTAGGCTCAGTTTTACGTTTGTTCGGTATTTGTTCAGTTTCAGCAATCTGGTATTTCGTTTTTCCTTTCTTCTGCATTCCGGTTTGGTTTTCTTTATTTTTTATTTTTTATTATGGCTACTGCAAAAGACGATTCGTTTCAGTCTGTGAGTGTGAGGTTGGATGGAAAGAATTATTCATATTGGAGTTATGTAATGAGAAATTTTCTTAAAGGTAAAAAGATGTGAGGTTATGTTAGTGGAACTTTTGTGAAACCTAAGAGTGCTGATGAGGATTATGCTACTTTGGTAGAAGCTTAGGAAACAAACAATGTAAAAATTATTACTTGAATTAACAATTCGGTTGAGAATACCATTGGTACACAGTTGGTAAAGTATGAGACAACAAAGGAGGTTTGGGATCATCTACAGAGGTTATACACTCAATCAAATTTTACAAAAAAGTATCAATTAGAAAACGACATACGAGCTCTACAGCAAAATAATATGAGTGTTCAGGATTTTTATTCTACTATGACAAATCTTTGGGATCAATTGGCTCTTCAGAATCGGATGAATTAAAGGTTTTTGGTCCCTATATTGCTCGTAGAGAACAACAACGGTTGGTACAGTTTTTAATGGCTCTTCGCAGTGATTTTGAAGGTCTTAGAGGTTCAATTTTGCATCGTTCTCCGCTTCCATCTGTTGATTCAGTTGTCAGTGAGTTGTTAGCTGAAGAAGTACGCCTTAAGTCACAGTCTGAAAAGGGAATTCTTCCTGCTTCGAATCCTTCTGTGTTAGCAGTATCTTCTAAGCTATCATCTAATAATCAGAATAAGCTTTACATAAGGGTTGCGTTCGACGAGTGTAGTTTCTGTAAGCAGAAAGGTCATTGGAAGGCTTAGTGTCCTAAATTGAGACAACATAATCAATCGCAACAGCAATCTCAAGCTTGGAAGCCTGGCAACCAGCCACAATTTAATGCTAATAGACCACCTCAAGGTTACAAACCACCATAACCTAATATTACAACAGTAGCTTCATCAGGTCCTTCCATAGATCCTAGTAATTGGGCTGAGCAATTTCAGAAGTTTCTCTCCTTACAGCCACAAGCTATGTCTGCCTCTTCTTCCTTAGGTCAGTTGCCTCATAATTCTTCAGGTATGTCATCTTCTATATGGGTCTTGGATTTTGGTGCTACATATCATATGTCTCTAGATTCTTCATCTTTTGCTTCTATGTCTCCTTCGTCTTCTATTCCTGTTATGACTGTTGATGGCACTCTTATGCCTTTAGCAGGTGTTGGCTCTGTTGTCACTCCTCACTTGTTACTCCCTAATGTTTATTATATTCCGAAACTCACATTAAATCTTGCTTCTGTTGGTCAGTTATGTGATTCTGGTAATTTAGTTACTTTTTCCTCTTCTTCTTGTTATGTACAAGATCTGCAGTCTCAAAAGCTGATTGGGACAGACCGTAGGAAATGAGGACTATATGTTTTGGATGAGTTAAAAGTTTCAGTTGTTGTTACTACTAGTGTTGATTTGTCTTCTTTTCATTTGAGTCATTCTTCTTCTAGTTTTTATTTATGGCATTCTCGCCTTGGTCATGTTTCGTCTTCTCGTTTGAGATATTTAACGTCTACAGAGACTTTAGGAAATTTACAAACTCACGATATTTCTGATTGTAGTGGATGTAAACTGGTAAAATTTTACCTTTTAATCGTAGTGTTTCTATTTCTTCTTCTCCATTTGATTTGATTCATTCTGATGTGTGGGGACCTTCTCCTGTTCCCATTAAAGGAGGGTCTCGGTATTATGTTTCTTTTATTGATAATTATACCCGTTATTGTTTTATTTATTTAATGAAACATCGTTCTGAATTCTTTGAGATATACACAGCCTTTCGAGCTCTTGTTAAAACTCAACATTCTGCTGTTATCAAATGTTTTAGGTGTGATTTGGGTGGGGAATACACTTCTAATAAATTTTGTGAGTTGCTTGCCTTAGATGGTACTATTCACCAAACTTCGTGTACAGATATTCATGAGCAAAATGGTGTTGCTGAAAGAAAACTTAGAATATTGTTGAAACTTGTCGATCTCTCTTATTATCTGCTTCTATTTCTAGTGTGTTTTGGGGTGAAGCTGTTCTGACTGCTGTAACTGTGATTAATACAATTCCATCTTCTTATAGTTCAGGTATTTCTCATTTCGAAAAATTGTATGGGTATGCCCCAGATTATTCTTTATTTAGAGTTTTTGGTTGTACTTGTTTCGTTCTTCGTCCTCATACAGAATGCAGCAAGCAGTCCTCTCGATCTGCTATTTGTGTCTTTCTTAGTTATGGTGAAGGTCAAAAGGGATATCGATGTTTTGATCCGATTACTCAGAAACTTTATATGTCTCGTCATGTTGTTTTTCTTGAACATATACCTTTCTTTTCTATTCCATCCACTACTCATGGCTTGACTATATCTGATCTTATTCGTATTGATCATTTTTCTGAGGATTTTGATAGTTTGCCATCTCAGGTTTCTAGTTTTGCAGGTATTGAAGATCTCTCTTTCCCTCAAGCTCCGTCTGAGATTGTGGATCCATCTCTATGTCAATCCATACGCATTCGTAGGTCTACAGAGTTACCAGATTCTGCTTATTCTTACTATTCTTCATCTTTTACTTCCTTTTTAGCTTCTATTCATTGTCTATCTGAGCCTTCTTCCTAGGGGTGGGCGCGGTTCGGTTCGGTTCGGTTCAGTTTTAGATAAAACCGAACTGAACCGAAAATATTTCGGTTCATCTAAAATTGAACCGGTTTAAACCGAATAAGAAATGGTAACCGAACTAAACTGAACTGATTTGAATCGGTTCGGTTCGGTTCGGTTCGATTCATTTCGGTTTTGGGCCTAATGGGCCTTTTTGACTTGATGAGCTTAATGAGTCTTTTTTAATATATTTTAAATTTGATAGGTTGTTGTTGCCTTATTGAATTCTAATTTTGGACCAAAGTCTCATAAATTGTAATAGCCCAACTGCCCAAACCCAAATCAAACATAACTGTTAACTAATAACATTTAATTTATAATTCATTAAAAAAAATCACAAATTGAATAAGCTTGAAAACTCCAAAATAAATATTACAATCCAAATAAAAACTCTAAATCACAAATCCAAGCTCCAAATAAATATTTCAATCCAATTTCAAGCTCCAAATAAAAATTACAACCCAAATCCAATGGAGCTAGTTTTGCAGGTATTGAAGACCTCTCTTTCCCTCAAGCTCCGTCTGAGATTGTGGATCCACCTCTACGTCAATCCATACGCATTCGTAAGTCTGCAAAGTTACCAGATTCTACTTATTCTTACTATTCTTCATCTTTTACTTTCTTTTTAGCTTCTATTCATTGTCTACCTGAGTCTTCTTCCTAGGGGTGGGCGCGGTTCGGTTCGGTTCGGTTCGGTTTTAGATAAAACCGAACTGAACCGAAAATATTTCGGTTCATCTAAAATTGAACCGAATAAGAAATGGTAATCGAACTGAACTGAACTGATTTGAATCGGTTCGGTTCGGTGCATTTCGGTTTTGAGCCTAATGGGCCTTTTTGACTTGATGGGCTTAATGAGTCTTTTTAAATATATTTTAAATTTGATAGGTTGTTATTGCCTTATTGAATTCTAATTTTGGACCAAAGTCTCATAAATTGTAATAGCCCAACTGCTCGAGCCCAAATCAAACATAACTATTAACTAATAATATTTAATTTATAATTCATTAAAAAAAATCACAAATTGAATAAACTTGAAAACTCCAAAATAAATATTACAATCCAAATAAAAACTCTAAATCACAAATCCAAGTTCCAAATAAATATTACAATCCAATTTCAATCTCCAAATAAAAATTACAACTCAAATCCGATGGAGCTAGAATTCTCTAAGGTCTCATTACCCTTAGTCGCTACTCCCTTCCATTGAATCAACATTAAGATCCATTTCCATCTACAAACCATTTCACATACAAAGAAAAACTAAAATAAGTAAGTAAAATTTAAAACCAATAGAACCACAGCCAAACTAAAAGAATAAACATTCCATTGTAACTACAACCTCCATATCCATAGGACCACAACACACACATGTATATCAACAACTCACTAAGTTATCCACAACCCAATTTATACCATATATGATATCCACATTCCACTCAACTCATTTTTTTTTTAAAAAAAAACATATACAATTTTATTCATTACAGTTGACAATTGTGTATATGAGTAAAGTAATGTTTGTTGAGGTACAAATTTGTATAACCTGCAGACACAACTATTTCATCTATTTCATTCTGAATAGATGCACTTTGACTTTACATGTAAATTAAATTGATTCATGAACCATAATTGACTATTAAAAACATAAAAATGACCAAAAGAAACCAATTCATGGTGTATAGCTTAGCGTTTTTTGCCTTTCAAAATTTAGCACTCAAATCTTTCAAAATTTAACACTCAAATCTTTCAAACAAGCAGCACCACACGCCCAAAGAAGAAATCATACGAGCTGAAGACAATAAATAATCAAATAAAGAAAGACAAAAAGCTGAAGAAGACAACAACTAACCATAGAAGCAATTGTACGAGACAAAGAAGAGCTGAATGATGTCTGAATCGTGTTGAAGTTTTGGCTGGAGATGAAAGAAACCAGATCAGACTAGCAGAGACCAGATTGGTGGTATCCGATGTGAAATATATATATAAAAAAGACAAAAACAAAATCAGGAAAAAAGAAGAAGAAAATTAGAACAAAAAAAAGAGACTGAGTCGACTTTTGAGGACTCGAGTGACTGAGTGAGTAACAAACCTTCTTTGAGGAACGGAGTTGAGACGGCAACGGAGATGATCAGATCGGAGACGGTTGACAAGCAGCGAAGATGAGTGGCAGAGATGAGTAGATGAGCAGATCGGAGACGGCTTGACGAGCAGCGGAGATGAGTTGCGGAGGTGAGCAGATGAGCAGAGCGGTGACAAATGATGAGCAGTGGAGAGCCGGAGATGAGCGACGGAGATGCCAATCGAAGGAGTTGAGTCAGAGTCTGAGAATGAGAGGTGAGATTTTGAGAAGTGAGAAGTGATCTGAGAAGTGAGAAGCAGAGAGAGAAGTCGACTAAAGGATAAGAGATTAAGAGCATTTAGGGTTTTTTTTTAACTTATATTTATATGTGGTTTAAACGGTTTAAACCGGTTTTTGGACAACCGAACCTGTTTAAGCCGATTTTTTTTTTCTGTTTTTAATTATTTAAACCAGTTTGAACCGAATTGGATCTACGAACCGAACCGAACCGAACGCCATTTTTTTTGTTTGGTTTAATTCGGTTCGGTTCGGTTCGGTTCGGTTTCGAACTTAGTGACCACCCCTACTTCTTCCTATAAAGAG
Source organism: Dipteronia dyeriana (assembly GCA_032871835.1). Classification (NCBI taxonomy): domain Eukaryota; kingdom Viridiplantae; phylum Streptophyta; class Magnoliopsida; order Sapindales; family Sapindaceae; genus Dipteronia; species Dipteronia dyeriana. Next base: position 100,427,231 of record CM065299.1, read on the forward strand.
GCAATTCTAGATCCACATTGGCAGCAAGCTATGGATGAGGAACTTTCTGCTTTACATAAGATAGGTACTTGGGATTTAGTTCCTCTACCTCCTGGTAAAAGTGTTATTGGTTGTCGCTGGGTGTATAAGATCAAGACTAATTCCGATGGATCTATTAAGCAATACAAAGCTAGGTTGGTTGCAAAAGGGTATTCTCAATTGTATGGTATGGATTATGAGGATACTTTTGCTCATGTTGCGAAAATGACTACTATTCATACTCTTATCACTGTAGCTTCAGTCCGACAGTGGGGTATCTCTCAACTTGATGTTAAAAATGTCTTCTCAAATGGAGATCTTTAAGAAGAAGTTTATATGGAGCCCCCTCCTGGTGTTTCACATGGTTCTGGGTATGTTTGCAAGCTCAAGAAGGTGTTATATGGTCTCAAACAAGCACTTCGTGCTTGGTTTGAGAAATTTTCTATAGTGATTTCTTCTCTTGGATTTGCTCATAGTAGTCATGATTATGCTATCTTTGTTAAGTGTACTGATGCAAGTTGTATCATTCTTTCTTTATATGTTGATGACATGATTATTACTGGTGATGATGTTAATGGTATTTCAGTTTTAAAGACAGAGTTAGCTAGACAATTTGAAATGAAGGATTTGGGTTCTCTACGATATTTCTTGGGTATTGAGGTAGCCTACTCGCCTAGAGGTTATTTTCTTTCTCAGTCGAAATATGTTGCAGATATTCTTGAGCGGGCTAGACTTACCGATAATAAGACTGTTGATACTCCCATTGAGGTTAACGCAAAGTATTCTTCTTCAGATGGTATATCTTTATCAGATCCTACTGTATACCGTACTATTGTTGGAAGCTTGGTTTATCTCACTATTACACGTCCAGATATTGCATACGATGTTCATATTGTTAGTCAGTTTGTTTCTTCTCCCACTACAGTTCATTGGGCAACTGTTCTTCGTATTTTGGGGTATCTTCGAGGCACAACCTTTTAGAGTCTTCTACTTTCATCCACCTCCTCATTGGAGCTGCGTGCATACTCTGATGCTGATCATGGCAGTGATCCCACAGATCGTAAGTCTGCTACTGGTTTATGTATCTTTTTGGGTGATTCTCTTCTTTCTTGGAAGAGCAAGAAACAATCTATTGTTTCTCAGTCTTCAACCGAAGCGGAATATCGTGCTATGGCATCCACTACCAAAGAGATTGTTTGGTTACATTGGTTACTTGCATATATGAGAGTTATTCTTTCTCATCCCACTCCTATGTATTGTGACAACATGAGTGCTATTCAGATTGCTCACAACTCGGTTTTTCACGAACGAACCAAGCACATTGAGATCGATTGTCACCTTACACGTCATCATCTCAAGCATGGCACCATCACTTTGCCTTTTGTTTCTTCTTCTTCGCAGATTGCAGATTTCTTTACCAAGTCACATTCTACTTCACGTTTTCGTTTTCTAGTTGGCAAACTCTCGATGCTTCTTGCAGCCGCATCGTGAGTTTGAGAAGGGGTGTTAGAATTACGTTATATTTCCTAGTTTTGTTAGGATTATATTTCTAGTAATATTTCCTAGTTATGATATTTTTTCTGTTTCTAGTTATATTAGAATTACTACTCCTATTAGGAGTTAGATTAGTCTTTTATTACATTACCTATATAAACTCTCTGATTTGTAATATACATGTATTATGTTTTATCAATAAAGAACCCTAGTTTCTCTTCCTTTTAGATTGTTTACCAGTTATCTCAAAAGATGGAACTAGGTATACCTTTAGTAATAAAATTAAGATAAGATTGGACTGGATATGTATTTTCACTGGGATTTTTATGTTAATGTGATCTGATCAATTGCATTAACATGACAAATCAATCTCTCTATTTCGTTATTTGTTTTGTAACACCCGAAAAAAACACAAGAGTATTCCGTTCACATGGAATACATAAATGCAACTTCCGATTGGATTTTTTTTTAATGATAGTCAGATTTCTTCCTTTACAAATGATCCATTTCTCTAAAAACATGAATCAGATAAACTTCTCATATCACCGGCAAATTGTTTTAACATATTTAGCTGTTGGACTTTCCTACGAAATCTTGATTACTACCGATGGTAATACCATAGAAGCTGAAGCTGTGTTATTTTTTTGGGTGTGAATCGTGATTTAGTTATAAGTCCACGACTTAATACTCAAAACAAAAACAACTCATATAATCTTTTGTTTTTTTATTAAGTATACAAATATACAATATATGGTTACAACAACTTGAACTTGAGATAACGTCATATTGAATGACCGATATAAAATTTTTAAATAATTGTAAAATGGTTCATTTTTAAATGGATTTCCACCATCCATTTTTGAGATGAGTGGTGAAGATCAAATAAAATTTAATAGAAAGTTTTTTTTTCTATATTAATTTCCAACCGTCCATCGTAAAGATGTATGGTGAAGATAAGAATTGAATTAAATAAAAATCAGAAATTCAAAAATTCAAAGATAAAAAGGAAAGATGGGGATCCAATATTTAAAAAATAAATAAATGAAAAGCTTGAAAATATGTATTTTTAAAAAAATGGATCTCAACCATCCATAAACCATTTATGGATGGCGGAGATTAAATAAAATTTTAAAATACTAAAAACTTAAAAAAAATCATATATGTTTTAATCCATTTATGAAACTTTTCTACATCAATAAAATAAATAAACGACAAGATGATGTCTGTTGCCTCTCTCTTCCCTGTCCCACAAATTGAATTATTGTAATATTTCATAAAAAAAACAAATAAATAATGAAGAAAGTTTCCCAATTTTATTTTTAAATAATTATAAAATTGTTCATTTTTAAATGGATTTCCACTATCCATCTTTGAGATGGGTGGTGGAGATCAAATAAATTTTAAAAGAATTTTTTTATTTGATTTCCAACCGTCCATCATAAAGATATATGGGTGAGATAAGAATTGAATTAAAAAAAATTCCGAAATTCAATAATTCTAAGATTAAAAAAAAGGGTGGGGATCCAATTTTTTTCTATAGTGCTACAAGTATGAGTTGGATATTAATCGGATATAATTCGGGTTATCGGGTATCAGTGTAAATACCTATTGTCTTGTACACTGAAAATGAAAGACCCATCCATATTTATAAATGGACCCTTTAAGATATGCTTTAGACCTACATGACGTACAAAACGACATAGTTTTATGGTGATAAATGAAATTTCTTTTTTAATTAATTAATTAATTAAGAAAGTAAATCCAATTTTTTTTTCAGAAGCTTGAGAATGAAGTAATCGTTTTTTAGGAAACTTTTTTGTTTCCAAAAAGAGAGTGTCCCAAGCCATGCAGAATTCTGAAATCCGTTTACAAACAGTTTTCGTTACCAATTAACACTCGGATTACAGCTTGACAGTGTGTATATATATAAATCGTTTTAGAAACTTTCTTCTAAACTCTCCACGTATTGATAGTTGATCACAACTTCATTCTTTGTTATTGTTTTTTTCAGTTCCTGGGAAACCAACCTCTCACTGCTTCTCTCTCTCTCTCTCAGTACTCACTCTGTAGTCTGTATTCCGATTACGTTTGGGTATAGATCAAGAAAGCAAATTAAGAAACTTTCTCGTCAAGTCTTCTTGTTTCCAATCAAGAAAACACATACACCTCCCTCTCGCTCTGTTTTAATTGTTTGTCATTGTACTTCCGGCTCCTGTCTCACTGTTTCTCTCTCTTTCACAATCTTAAATCTGTGTCAATGGCAGCTTCGTTTAGGATTCCGATGGGGTACAGATTCGAACCCACTGATAAGGAATTAGTCACCTACTTCCTATTCAACAAGATTTTCGCTGAAACAGGTGATCCTTTCAATGATATTGAAAAGTTTTCAGTCAGAGAAGGTGATCTCTACGGTTCTCAGGATCCCCGGGACATATGGAACTTGTATGGCGGAGACAACCTTGAAGATGATCAGCCGCTTTACTTGTTCACCCGCCTCAAGAAGGTGTCCTCTAAGGGTTCCAGGATCAGCAGAAGGGTTGGTTCCGGTACGTGGTCAGGAGAAGACGCTGGCGACACAATCACGTCAGGGAACTACGTTGTCGGATTCAAGAAGCGGTTTCGTTACGAAAATAAGAAATCCCCAGATAACGGAGCCTGGATCATGCATGAGTTTGCTGTCGATCCATCTTTGTTGAGGCAGCATCAAAAACCGGACGACATCGTTCTTTGTCGGATAAAGAAGAACCCGGTAGCAGAGACGAAGAAGAACAAGAGGATGTTGCAACAGGTACTGAATCCCGAGCCGTGGATGTCATCAAAGCGTTCCAAGCAGCTGGTTGAGCCGCAGCCAGTTCCAATTTCGGTTCAACAATATCAACAAGAAGCCGAGCTGAACAAGTCACACACAGGATCGAATATGTTGCTATCCGATACAGAAGAAGTGGATTCAAGGTTGATGTTTGATCCTGAACTGGATTTCTTGTTTAGTCCTGAAGAGGAGGAGTTATTGAATGGTACTACTCTTCAACAACTCCTGGAATCAGATAATATTTCTGATGATGAACCGTGCATGTCGTCCAAGCTGGTTGAGCCACTGTCGATTCCAATTTCGGTTCAACAAGAAGCTGAGTTTAACTCACAACACATGAGATTGGATATCCAAACAGAACCGATGGATGCAAGATTGCTTGAGGAGGAGGAACTATCTTATAGTATTGAACTGGATAAACTCCTGCAATCAGATGATGAATCGAAGGCTGTTATGTATCCGTCTGATATAGTTGGTGGTCAATGGACTATCTTGTAATGTTACATAGGACATGTGAGAAATTTATTGAACATGATTTTGTTGTATGGTTAATACTTTTTATCACAAATACTTATTAGTGATTTGATAGTCAATTTGAATAATTATGCTTGTTGGATAAAGCGATGATGAAAAGTAGATAGCTATTGTTCTAATTGACATCGCTGACTACAACATATCATTTTTTTTTCTTTCATCAGACATGTTGTAGAATCAATTTTTTTTTTCCCTTTCCTTGTCCCTTGTATCACAAATATTTTTTTACTTGAAACTTGAAATGAAGTCGAGTGTGAACATCTAAATAATGATTCCTTGATCTCATTGTTAAAATACCTCCTCATTTAGTATTCTTATGTTATTGATGAATTGAAAAGAATTCATTTGATGTCAATCTGTAATTGTTTCTTTATATCCATATTCGAGTAACATGTGTCACGACTTCATTTGGATTATGATGTTGGAATATGTTGCATTTTGTGCACAGTATGATAGTACTTGGTTATTTTGGTAAGTAAATCTACCTCATTGAAGTTGAGCTGATGTGAACATGGCTATATACTAGCAGCATCATTGTTAGAAAGGGATGCATACGTGTTCTGCAGTAGGTCTGAAAGATTAAACTATGCCATGATTCTCTAAGTGAAATACAATAGATTGATTTTACTTCAATGAGACCTCAATATGTGATTTTTAAAAAAAACTATTATATTTTGGAATTGAGATAGGTATCATAACTCAACCCACGTCCTCTTGGATGTAGGTATTGTAACACCCATGTCTTTGAGGCCCGATTGAAAGGCCCAATTTGATAAAAAAAAATTAAAAAAATGGGATAAATGTAAAACAGAAAACGCATCAGGTGAGTAAGCCTAAGTGAATTGAATGGCTGACAGGCAGCTGTGAGCTTGGTTAATTAGCTCACAACTTCAGCTGTGTCCTTCTATAAGCGTATGTATATTGGAGGATAAACGTTGAGAGCTATCAAAACACGAAGCTGAGTTTAACTCACAACACATGGGATTGGTTATCAAAACAGAACCGATGGATGCAAGATTGCTTGAGGAGGAGGATTTATTTTTTAGTAATGAGCTGGATAAACTCCTGGAATCGGACGATGAATCGAAGGCTATTATGTATCCGTCTGATCTAGTTGGTGGTCAATGGACTATCTTGTAAAGTTGCATTGGACATGTGAGAATTTATTGAACATGATTTGTTTTTTTCAATCGATAGTTGTATGGTTAATAATTATATAAATGCCAATTTTTCTTTTGTTTTTGGGATCTTCGATGTGAATTTTTGGTGTATAAGGGCTATTTTTTCTTTTGTTAATAATTGGAGTGAATTTGCATCTCGAACTTTTGAATTTTTGATGCATAAATGCCTTATTACAAACTGCAGTGTCTTAAAAAAATAAATGTTACACATCTATTTTTAGTAAAGCAGTTAGGCAATTTTTTCTTTACTTTTGAGATACATGTTTAAGTCCCGTCTTTACTCCTTTCCCAGTAGTTGGAGTTAGTGGTGTAAAAATGGATCGGCCGGCTCAGAAAGTTCACGGGTCGTGCTGGGAACGGCCCGTGAAGGAAGAGGGCCAGGCCGCTTGGCAAGCCAATCCGGCGTGCCGGGCTTGGTGGACCGATCCGCCGGTCCGTTTCGGCCCATTTTTTTTTTTTTTTTCAAAAATCCTCCAACGGCTGGAATTTTTTTCTAGCCGTTGGAGGAAAAAAAATTACCAAAACCCCCCTAAAATCTTTTAAATTACATTTTGACCCACAAATCAAATTTTTCTATAAATACTTCCATCCATTTCATTTTCCATTAACTCTCTCTTTCATTCTTTCAATCTCTCATTCTCTCAAATCTCAATCTCTAATATATTCTCCAATTCTCTAAACTTTTTCATTCAATTTGGTTATTACTCTCTCTACAAAATTCTCTACATTTTCCACCAACACACCAAATTTTAAAGGTACAATTTTGTTATTACTTTTGGTCTAACATATTCTCATAGTAAATTTATATGTTTATGTTTAAATTTGAGTTACTTAATGAAAACATTATCTATTTAGTTAGTTAGTTTATCAATTTTTGAGCTTTAATGTTAATATTATTTGTTTAGTTTATTAAGATTTTTAAGTTTAGTAGTAATTTTAATATTTGTTATTAATAAATTTAGAAAGTTAATTTGTATTACTGAAATTACTTTTTGTAATAAGTAAATGATGAATGTTAAGTGTAGTAATTACGTTTGATATTGTTTTTTTCATAAATTATAATTTTTCATTTGTAGATTATGTTAGTAAATTTAAGAGTAGTGGTTCAAATCATCAATTTTATGTTAGTATATTATGTTAGTAAATTTATCAATTTTATTTGTAGTAGTGGACTATTGAATTTAAAATTTTTTGTTAGTAGATTATGATTTTTTTGTTTATTTAATTTGTTTTTTAAGTAAATTAATTATTGTAAGTGTCGTATTAGTTATAGTAATTATTGTTAGTAAATTAAGATTACTGTTAGTAAATATTGATTTTTAATTTGACTATTAACTACTATAGTGCTCATATTTGTATTCAGATAATGGATCCTAACCAGCAGCCTTATTTTCCGGACGGTTTGAATATGCTCAACGATGAATTTGATATTTCAGAACCGACCCATACTCAAGCGGGACCTTCTGGTTCCGGCGTTACACCAACATCACGTCCCAGAAAATTAACATCAGATGTGTGACAATGTTTCAACATAGTCCAAATGACACTCCCAAACGGGACGTCTGGCCTCAGAGCTAAATGTAAGTTTTGCCATAAGGATTATGCTACAAGTACGGGGGGAACCAGACATTTGAGATGGCATATGCACAAATGTATGCCTGCACATGGACAGGTAGACACTACAACCCAGACACAACTTCAACGGTATCCAGACGGGTCCGTTACGACGTGACAGTTCGACGCCATGCACGCTAGAGAGTGTTTGGCACGATACATTGCACAAACTGATCAACCGATCAGTATTGGTGAGAGTCCATTTTTTAAAGAATTAATCACATCTGCATATAACCCCCAATATGAACCTGTTTCTCGAACCACCACTAGAAATGATTTGATACGATTGTTTGAAACCCAAAGGGATGACTTAGTTGCTGAAATACAGCATTTAAGTGTCTCTGTTGCATTAACTTCTGATATTTGGAATGCATGTTCCAAACAGGACTATTTATGTGTCACGGGACACTATTTAGATTCTGATTGGAGGATAACAAAAAGAATTTTTGGTTTTCGTCCTATGGATTTTGCACATACCGCATAAAACATTTTTAATGTCATAATGGAAGTTTTAGAAACTTATGAAATCACGCATCACATTCTTTCAATCACATTTGATAATGCATCTGCAAATACTAGCTCTATTGCATTGTTTGTTGCAAGAAATATTCCGCAAGATGGAGGTTATTTCTTCCATCAACGGTGTGCATGCCATATTATAAATTTAGTTGTACAGACTGGTTTAAAGCAGGTAAGCGACCAAATAGATCGCATCAGAGATGCCATTTCTTGGATTTGCAGTTCTAATCCTAGATTCAGTGAATTCAAGAGATATTGTAAATTAAACGGTCTCAAACCCCGACGATTCCAAACTGATATGCCGGTAAGGTAGAACTCTACTTATTTAATGTTGCAAAATTGTTTGGAATATGATACAACCATTACATGTTTTTATAACATGAAATTGACCAAAACATGACAACTTAGTCCAAAATTACTTACCACAGACGATTGGTATGTGGCAAAGATTTTTGTTCAATTTTTAAAGATTTTTTACAATGCCACTGTAACTCTTTCTGGGGTATATTACCCAACATCTTCCCAGGCAAACCATCAGATAGTGAAAATGTCTAAACTGTTAAATAGTTATAGAGAAGATGAACATCTAGGCGCTGCAGTTGTTGTCATGGAGACAAAGTTGAAAAAATATTGGGCTAACATTCCCCTACTTTATGCCTTAAGTGCTATAATAGATCCCAGGGTTAAATTATCTGGTTTATAAGTTTTTCTTGAGTTTATTGGTATTAATTTGTCAATAGATTATTCAGAACAAATTACTGACATTTGAACCAAGTTGTTCGAGATTTTTCGTATTTATGAGACAAGGTTTGGCAACATTGACATCCCCCAATCAACACGACCGGAGACAGAGCCGAAGCAAACAAGTTGGAGCCTTCTAAAACGACGAAAAAAAGACAAATCAGCAAGTACTTCTTCAGGGCAAAGATCTAGCCCATCTTCTTGTACCGAACTTATTATGTACCTTGAAGCACAGTTCGATGCTGTTGAAGACAAGGAAGAGTTTGATTTGTTGTTATGGTGGAAGACCTATATGTACAGGTATCCAGTTCTGTCACACTTAGCACGTGACGTACTGGTTATTCCAGTGTCAACGGTGTCTTCAGAACAAGCTTTCAGCACCAGTGGACGCATAATTGAACCAAGAAGAAGCTGTTTGTCTCTAGAGATGGTGGAGGTATTAACATGCCTTCGGGATTGGGAGCATGCTAAAAAAAGGTTACAAAATCTAACTGTAGATAAAGAACTTAATCTGAATTTCGACAATCTATATATTGATGACCCTTCAGGTAGTGGTCAAGGCCAGAACTAGGTTATACTTTTACATATGTATTTATTATTTACTTGTAAGTTGTAAAACGGTTGCACTCTTTTTTCCTTACCAAGTTTTTATCCAACTGGGTTTTTCTTGGTAAGGTTTTTAATGAGGCAATCATGTAGATATGTATTACTGAATTCCATAAGAGACAAATAAATAAATAATTAAAAAATTGTTCGTTCTCTTTATTCATTTCAAATCCTAATAATTGTTTGTTCTCTTCATTCATTTTAAATTCTAAACCCTTAACCATAAACTATAAATCATAAACCCTATACCCTAAATCCAAAAAAACGTAATTTGGAAAAAAAATTGGACCAAAAAACTAACCCTCCGGACCAGGCCCGTCAGAAGTGGCCTGCTTCTCTGGAAACAGGCCCGCCCCGCCCGGCCCGAGACACCGTTGTGTGCCAGGCCCAACCAGGCCTGTTTCCAGGAATGAACTGGCCAGGCAGTGCCTAATGGGCCGGGCCAGTCCATTTTTACACCACTAGTTGGAGTTGCTTTTCGGGTCATTCTGGTTAATCTTGACAGTTTCCATTACTAGATTTACTTAAAAAAAAATTGACCGGTTGCTAGTTGTTACTAGAAAAATTAAGTGGAAAAATAAATGGAATGAATCAAATTATTTATGTTTCTCTTATTTTTAAAAATGAAAAAAAAAACATTTAAAGACACAGCTATTTAACACTATATCGGTTGATTTTAATTTTTAAGATAGCATAATAGCATTATATATTATTATATTTGTTAAAATAAATAAATCCAAGGAGGTTTTTATTTTTAAATTGCGATTTAAATCGCTTTTTAAAAGGTTAGATATAATTTTGCTTTTAAAAAAAGGTTAGATATAATTTTGTTAAAAAAAAAAGGTGAGATATAATTTTAGTTTGATTGACAATTTAGAACAATTTTAAAATATAATAATTATTTTTCTTCAGGATTTTAAACTAATAAGATTCTAAATAAAAGTATGAAAACAGCCTAAGTGATAGTATAAATATAGCTCACAGTAGATTATTCTACAAGCTATCTCTTTTCCGCTAACATGACGGTTATAAAAAGTGGAAATGATGATGAATGTTACATTTTTTTTGGTCCCTTGCATTGATGTCACCGTTATAATAAGTTAAGTTTAAAAGACACCTATTATGGTGAGCTACCGAAATTGCCCTTAAATAATCAATTTTTTATTCTTTAAAAGCTGTTGTCCAAAAAAGTTGTCTGAAAATCAATCAACTACTCCATATTTTCTTCAAAAAACGAGCTCCATTCCAGATTTTGCACAAGAAGGTAAATTAATATTTCTGATCTTCATTTCCATTTTTTCTTGTATTTCTATGTGGTATAATACTGTATGAACATTTATGAACATGTTGTCTCAATTTTTTTATGTTTTTGTCTGGGAGTTGTAAACTTTGAAAATATAATGAATGAATATGTATACATATTTTTTTGTATATATATTTGGCCGAGTTGAGTTGTAGTGGTGCAAACAAATTTATAATCTTGGGCATAAAAGCTGGAAAACTTTTAAAAAAAGCTTGAAACATTTGAAAAAAAAGCTCGATCAAATTCTAAAAAAGCTCGATCCATAAAATAAATGCTTGATCCACAAAATAGATGTTGGATACGTAAAAAAAAGCTCGATTCCTTTAAAAAAGGCTCGATCCATCAGAAAAAAGGCTCGATCCATCAGAAAAAACACTCGATCCCTAAAAAAAAGCTCGATTCTTGACAAAAAAAGCTCGGTCCCTCATAAAAAAGCTCGATTCCTAAAATAAAAAGGTCGAGCCATATTTGAAAAAAGCTCGAGCCATATGAAAAAAAGCTCGATGATGTACAAATAGAGCTCTGTCTTGAACAAAAAAAGCTCGATCCCATTAGAAAAAACTGGCTTATGTATAAAAATGGTTCGATCATGTACAAAAAAAGCTCGATCAGTTAAAAAAAAAACTTCATCTCTTACACTTTTGATTTCTATTTAATCCTTTATAATTGTAAATTTAATGTTAAATATTTATTTCTTAATAATGGTTTTTGATAATGGTTTTGACAGGACAATGGATAGGGTGAGAATAGTCATATCTTACAACGGTCGGTGTGAGCAATTACCCGATCGAAATCAGAGGTATTTAGGTTCCGATAACCAAGGTTTGTATGTGTCAAAGAATATGAGTTACGATGAACTGGTGTCGATCGTGCAAACCATTGTGAAGTTTGATGAGAACAAATACAGTGCTGATCTATAGTCTCTATCAATTGTTCCTGGGACTACATGTCGTACATTTATAAAAAACAATGATGATATTCAGTTTATGCTAGGGGAAGATAGGGTGATCCCTCAAGTATGTGATAGTCTAATCGAGAGGCTAGCAGGAGGTGTCATTGGTGAAGATATCCCTGATTGTGATAACACCCAACAATTTCGATCGTCAGGCGGAAGCAACCAGTTATTCACAGAAAGAAGTGGGATTGATGGTCTGGAAAACATGTGTTGTCCCACCGGAAGTAGCCGCCCATGATAATAGACCGGGACCTCAATTCGACAATGTATTTGGTTGTCAAATTGAGATGAATGGTAGACAGTACAACCACCAATACAATGAGATCTACAATGACATCAACAATGAGCAGAATACAACACTGAATGTTGGGGTGAATCATAAGGAGGATAATGAGGGCAATTTCAATTCTTTAGAAAATATAGAGGACAATTAAGATGATGAAGAACCTGTCGAAACGGAAAGACGTGTAAGACATGTACACAGATTTAGTTCCAGTGCACCGGATATAGCTGGGACCTCCGATGGGAGGGCTAATGTAACTCCAGATGATTCTGATAATGCCACAACATGGGTTATTTCAGGAGCATAATCATACTCGTTTGGTATTGATGGAAGCAAGAACTTGGTTGAAGATGAACTTACAAGCATGATATATAAAGGGTAATTTTTTCCAACGAAAAAGGATTTGAAGAGACTAGTAGGCCATTTTGCAATGCGGCGGAACTTCGAGTGGAAGGTGAAAAGGTCCAATAAGACAACATTACATCTAGTTTGTTTGATGGAAAATTGTATGTGGAAGTTAAGAGCGGTGAGGAGAGATGAAGGCACATACTTTCAATTAAGAAGTTTTGTCAATGAACACACTTGTCCGTTAGAGGAAACTCACCGACAAGCTAGTGCAGTCATAATTGGAGAAGTTATTGCATCTAGACTTCAACAACAAGATGGTCAACTAATGCGTCTGAAGGACATAATCACCGACATGAAATCAATGTATGGAATCCAAATCATGTACAGTAAGGTACACGTCGCCCTCGATTATGCGTTGTCACTGACATATGGAACGCATGAGGAAACCTTCCAACTGCTTCCATCATTTGGTTACGTTTTGGAACAACAAAATCTAGGCACAATCACTGACTTATATTGCGACGAAGATGGTAAATTTCTGTATTTCTTCATGTCGATTGGTGCCTCACTTAAAGGATTTCGAACCGTGTATGCGTCCAGTCATTGCTGTTGATGGTACCCATTTGAATGGACGATTCCGGAGTACAGTGTTTGTTGCAACAGCACAAGATGGGAACGAACAGGTGTATCCAATTGCTTTTGGGTACGGCGACTTAGAAAACAACCTTTCATGGGAATGGTTTTTGGATTTCTTGAAGGGTGCCCTAGGTCATATTGATGAGCTAGCTTTCATTTCCGATAGGCATGCAAGCATTGAAGCAGGGATTTCTAAAGTGTTCCCTTATGCCACCCATACCATATGTTGCTGGAACTTTGATGAAAATATTAAAAAGCAATTTCATAAGAAGGATGTTACCGCAATAATGGACAAAGCAGCCCGCGCATACACCGAGTTTGAATATAACTGGCATATGAAAGAGTTAAGAAACTTGCACCAGAATACATATGATTATGTAATTGATGCCGGTCCACACAAGTGGTCCCGTGTACACTGCCCGGAAAGAAGGTACAGGGTGATGACGACAAATGCTGCAGAATGCATAAACTCATGTCTAAAATTTGCATGCCAACTGCCTATGTTGACTCTGGCTGAGTTTATTAGGAATATACTGCAACGGTGGTTTCACGATCGCTATAGAGCTGCACAAACCATGTGTCATTAGTTGACCGACGCAACACATCTTGTGCTCTTAAAACGTGTAGAGAAGTGTGGTTTTTTTACCGTAAATCCAATAGACTGGAACATTTTCTCGGTCAAATGGTCTGGAAAACAGTGAACTGTTGACTTAGCCCGGAAGACTTGTACTTGCAACAAATTTCAAATGGATCATTTTCGATGTTCTCATGCCCTTGCGGCGGCACAGTACATTACTTTCAAGTTGTACTGTGAGGTGATTATTACTGAAACGTGAAGCTGATCGCTTTCAATGTTTTTTACAGGGAGCGAAACTTGGACTTAACAACCTTGTGTTCGGACTACTACAAGAGACAGACACTTATTGACGCGTACTCGATTCCTATTATGCTGGTGGATCATCCTTCCACTTGGGTTGTGCCATCTGACATTGCTCAGAGGGTGATTTTGAATCCAAACTCCAGGAGACAAGCAGGTCGCCCGATGGCGGGTCGCCATGTCTCGTCTTCGGAGAGGACAACTACACAATCCTGTATAAGAAGTGGCAAACCAAGGCATAATTCCATGAGATGTTCTAATTCACCTATGATTAATAAAGGTACAAGCAGATGTGTTCCCGATGAATACCGCTGCAAGTGTAGCATCAGCCATTCAATTGGACATAACAAACAAACAAACGTGCCCTAACATTGACTCTAATGTGGAATGAATGACAAAGTTTTGATCACGTTGTAAACATTTAGAATTGTATCAGATTGTAATAATTTGGAATTGCAATAATTACTTATTAATGAATGAATTAATATTAATGAATGAATTAATATTCATGAATTAATTACATGTCTTTGTACATAAAAAATGGTAATATACAACCAATTACTAGGCGAGTCTGGAGTTACAAAAAATCTCCACAGTCATTTTCTCCCGAATAATCCCCATGTCATCCTCTGACCAATCAAAAGGCCTTCGACCCGCCAGTAAGTACTCGATAAATCTCAAAGTATGGGGACCACAGTTACCTCTGCAATTCGACACATAAAAACCATTAGAAATCGTTCATAAAGAATATCTAAGCACGTGAATGAAATAGAATGTCTTGCGATTTTTTTTGTTGGGGGACTGTAGAAGTATGCACCAGGCTGACCGAGAAGGACTTATTTTCCCGAGGGAACGCCCGACGACCACCTCGTCGTGCAGTGTGGAACCCCGCATCACTCAACATGGAGGGTAAAAACCACAGTAATGGCTGGACCTGCTGGTGCCTGATATGATAAGGGACTTCTTGTCTCCAGGGGTCAAAAATGTCAATCTTCCCGAGACTAAGGTCGACGGTCACCACCAGCCAATGTTGGACCCCAACGTTGCATAGAATCAATACCTGTAATAGTATGAATACCGTGTTAGGTCAGGATATACAAACAGTTTATTTTTTAAATCATCTCCATCATTTAACATTTACCAGGTCAACCTCGTGCCATGAGCGGTTTCCACTCGTGGTTGCTCCACGGACCGTCAGCAGGTCCTCTTCCAACCATCGCAACTGTAACACATTCCACATTGCCATGGTCACAGCCCCGTGTGAATCACGAGGCATCATCCTCTCCCACATGTACAACATAAGTGGCTGTACAAGCATTGAAAATATTGTATTAATAATACAAAACCAGAAAATGTGATTCGATTCCAAAAATTTATAACTACTTACATAAAATTGTGTATCCAACACGTTGATCCTCTGGTTGTACACATTGGGGAATCCTCGCTGACGCTTGTGAAGAATATGGAGGTATGCGTCCATATGCTGACAAACAATAAAACCACCGTAATTGTTAATAATACAACATTACTTACACTAACGTTAATATGAAAATCACGTAAGTACGTACCGTGTCCTCCAAGTCCATGAAGTTGGACTGCATACGCATAAACCAGCCCGCGTCCACTGGTGCCGGTACGTCCACATCACGTCTGTTTAATGATTGAATTAGCTTAGCTTTACGAAAATTTGAATAAACATTAAATGTACAACCATTTTTATTATAAAAAGTTGGACTCACAGTTCCCCGTTGATGTTCCTCTTGAAGGCTTTGTATGCCGCAAGCTGGTTAGCGTCCACTAGTCCGTGAGGGTCAAAAATGTATTCCACGGACTCGGGTCGTGTTCTCAACCTCTTTGGACGGTATGGATCTGTGTAAGGGCTCATCAACTGCCATTCACGCTTAACTAAATTCTTCGATGTAATGGCCAGGGGAGGGGACCGCACCGACGTCACAGAAGTACTGGGTGGGGGAGGGGACTGCTCCGACGCCACAGACGTGCTGGGTGTGGGAGGGGACAGCTCCGACGCCACAGATGTGCTGGGTGGGGGAAGGGACCGCTCTGACGCCACATACGTGCTGGGTGGGAGAGGGGACCGTTGTGGTTGAATCGATATGCTGGGAGCTGGGGGGATCAATGTGTTTAGAGCTGGGGGGACCGCTGAGCCTGGGTATACCCAGATAAGACAACTGGGAGGTCCGACCCGACTACTGTACGTGAACCAAGCCTACTATCACTGGTATACTACTGAGGTTGCCTCTCCGGACCTACCCCCCCGGTAGGCTAGTCCTGACTTCGTCGAGCTGTCATGTCTGTCCCTCTGTATACCTATTAGTCGACCCTCCGAGACTAAAGTCTGGATCAGGAGGTGTGGGGTCATCCCTGTGTGTACGCATGGTCGACCCTTGAAGCCTCCAGATCATATCCAGTAACAATCGGTGTTGCTGTTGACGATCCTCATCACTCTTTCGGATCATATCCAATAACTCCAAGTGTTGACGTTGTCGATCCTCCTCACTCTTCTGGAGGGCTTCACACACATGGTTCAACATATCTGCTCACGGAGCCTGAAATCATGTCTACATTGTTAGAAAAAAACTATCACCACGTGTTAATAAAAAACACTAAATTTTGTTTTCAACTTACCTCTCTATCACGTCCAACGCCCCCACGGGAATCCCCTGCAGATGTACCATGTCCGGGGGTGGAAAACCGAACCTGCCTATGCCTATGCCTTTCTCGTTGAGGGTCTGTCTCATATCCCTCACTGTCACTGGGCCTTAAACCCCCAGCAGCGGACTCAGATCCCTCACTGTCAATGGTCTTGTCTGTTAAACCCCCACCCTCTGTACCACTGATCCCGCCTAAGGTAGTCTGATTAGGGACCGGAGACGGCATATCATCCCTGTCATCTTCTACATACAGGCTCCCCCCTCGTCTAGTCAGGCATAGTACGATGCCTGTCTCTCAGCTAGTGTCGGCACCAGTTCTTTCCTCGTAAACATCTCAAATATTAGTTAGAACAATGTAATTGTACAAATACTAACTAATAACATTAACAAAATAAATACATACCCTGGCTTTGAAAATCTTTGCCAGCTTCTTCCCTCTCGATTGTTTGGTCAACTCCCACTTCAAAATACGGGGAGTCAGATCAGTAACCCTCCGGGCACCTGCCTCTTTGGCCAAATCAGAGATCACCTCCAAAGCAAATATCTGCATCAAAGATAAGTACGATAAGTATCCATAATATTTTGGACACCAACAATGAAGTACAATTTGTAGTTCGAAGTTCTTACCAATAGGGCATGAGATAGACCGTATATGTTGTAGGTCTCCACCCTGTGTAAGTCAGCGTCCTTTTCCTGCTGGCCTCGCTCGAACCCGTCTCGTCGTCCTTCAAGCGCATGCTTGAATGAGTAAATAGAATGCCTGTACACGTGGGCACCCCACAGTAACACGTCAAACGCATCGAGATCCTCAACCAGCTAAAATTGCCAAACTGGAATATTGAATCTCTCATCCACCCCCATCAGTATCCAGTTCAACATATATAAGAGACAGATCTTGACAGCATCGTACGCCTTTTCGAACACTGCGCCGGTGACAACACCCCTAATCTCCTCCAACGACACCTCATCGGCTCCAGGAAAGTACAGCTCATGTATGCCATTCTCCACTGCTGCATACTTGGTCGTGTCTGGTACAACTCCAAACCGTAGTCCGGTGATCAGACAAAATTCCACCTTCGAAAACCTCACCGACTGGTTCCCTAACATGAACTGCATCTCATCTGTTGGACCGTTATGATGCAGCTCCCTCAAAAGCAACCGATGGATAATACCACCCGAAAACTTCATCTCCCGATGCATCGTCAGGAAATGTCTGAAACATGACACCATGAACCGACGCCAATCTTCATTTGCAAATTCTACAGGGACACGGTTCAGCGCGTCGTCTATATGGCCAAGGGCATCAAAATGGTTGTGTCAAGTCAATTTTCCCTCGTACCAGTCTCTTTCTGTAGTTTTAAGCGAATCCCTCAACTTAATTCTCATCTGCAATATAACAGAAATACAACATCAAAATTTCGTAACCAAAATTAAAAGTCTCGATCCAATGTCAAAACAGCTCGGTCCAAGAGAAAAAAAGCTCGATCCAAGGACAAAAAAGCTCGACCCTTTAAAATAAACTCGATCCTATGAAAAAATGCTCGATCCCATAACAAAACAGCTCGATCCTATGTAAAAACAGCTCGATCCTATGTAAAAAAAGCTCGATCCCTTTCAAAAAAGCTCGATCCTATTCAGAAAACGCTCGAACCCTTATATATAAAAAAAGCTCGACCCACCAAAACCTAATTATTTCACGAAAATTTAGAAAAAAACTCGATCCTATGAACAAATAAGCTCGATCCTATGTAAGAAAAGCTATATTTATTTTAAAAAAAACCTTGAAGTCATGATGAAAAAGCTCGATCCAATGAAAAAAAAGCTCGATCTCTTTTAAAAAAAGCTCGATCCTTTTCAAAAACGCTCGATCCAATTCAAAAAAATCTCGATTCCTTTACAAAAAAGGTTGATTTTTTTTCAAAAAAGTTCAATCCCTTTCAAAAAGGCTTGATCCAATTCAAAAAAAGATCGACCCTATTGAAAAAGCTCGATTATTTTTCTAAAAAGCTTGATCCCTTTGAAAAAAGTTCGATCTCTTTCAAAAAGACTCGATCCAATTCAAAAAAAACCTCAACTTACCAAAACCTAATTTTCACGAAAATAAAAGCTCGACTTAACAAATAAGCTCGATTCTCTTGCAAAAAGTCTCGATAACCCAGATTTCATCTACCTCAACTGATATTCAACCAAATTACAAACCCTAACCTAAACCACAACCATTCTCACATCTCTATTTTAACCGGTTTCTATAATTCCTATCAACAAAACTCAATTCTAACATGTAATGCAAGTTAAAAACAACAAAAAAAATGAAAAAAAAATTATCTTACCTTTTTCAATCGCAGCTCTTCCGGTCACTTCACCGTCGATTAGTTTCCCGTCGGTTTGACTGTTGCTTCTCTCTGACTTTGAAAACGACAAATTCCTCACTGTTTTATTATTTCGGGTATTTTCGTCTGAACACGTTAAATAGTGCATTTTAAACACACATTAATAAATTGGTGATATTTGCATAACACCACACTCAAATAGTGCCAATAATTTTTTGACTCCTTCTAAAAATATGTTCAATATTGATGTTAGCTTATTCCTCAAGTTACTTCTTTAGTTCTCTCTAGTATTTTTTTTCTTTAAGGTTCTTTTCTTTCTAGAGTTTTTTCTTTCTTCTTCTCTGTTACAGAACCAAACACTAAATTAAAGAAGGTGTTTTAAGAGTAAATCAACTATTGGAAGCGGTTTCATAATCCAAGATGGTTTCTTCAGGGAATGAGAACCTCTTATCACCGGTGGAATTGGGTTTTATTTCTCTCATTTTCTCCGGAAAAAAATCCGAACATTTTTGTCTCTCAAAACAATTTAGATAAACACCTTTTAATGAATTGACTATTTGGATTTGTTATTTTATTTTATTTTTCAGGCACGCAAATATGCAATAACGACATGGAGAAATCGGGTGTTTCATTGCATTTTTAGGTGTTTGGGATCAATTTTTGTGTTTGAAAAAACCAATCGGTATATATGTATAATCTTGTTCATTTTATTGATTTTTTTTTATAAGGATTTTGCGTTTAAATTTTTTTCCCACAACTTTGTGTTTGGCGATCACTGTATTACAAATCAGATGTTTGTAATTTATTTTGAAAAGTTCTGATTGAGATCGAATTTTTTTGTTAATGCCCGTTGGTATAATATTAGCCATTTTCCGGTTGTTGATTATTGTAATTTATTTTTTATTTTTTTAGTATATGAACCGGTGTTATTGTCTCAATTTTTTATTTTTGAATGTTTTTTTTATTAAATTATTACGGTTCATTTTGATTTTTCCCAACAACCGAAAGTATTTACATTTAGTTATTTTTTTCTAAATAACATGTATATATAACTTAATTTGATTGATTAGACACAAATTTAGATACTATTTTTTAATAGTTGATTTGAATTCAAGTAAATTTTAGTTGATTAATATGTTAGAAACAATGAATAATTTTTGGTAGATTTTAGATTTTCCAAAGATCAATTTTTTTTTAAAAGATTATATATTTTTTATATCCTTATTTAATAAATATTTTTTTTACAACAGTAAATTATATGTTTAAATAGGTTTTTGAAACTATAATGTTAAATCATTATAGAGTAGTTTCCACTTTTAAAAAATTAATTTAATTATGCTTTCGTTTATATATATATATTAAAAAAATGGGTCTAAATATTAAAAAATAATAAAATAAAATATAGAAACCGACTTAGTGACATAAAATAAAAATACAGCACACGTACACATTAGTTTATTCTACCGGTTATCTATTTCAGACCAACATAACAGTAAATTATATAGTTTATATATATTTATGAAATTATAACGTCAAATTATTACAGAGTAATTTCCTCTTTTAAAAAATTAATTTAATTATGCTTTCATTTTTTTTCAATATATCCTTATATATATTTAAAAAAAAATAGGTGTAAATTTTAAAAAATAATAAAATAAAAATATGAAAACCACCTTAGTGGCTGAGTGACACTAAAAAATACAGCTCACAGAGACCACAATTGACAATACCTAATTCTACCGGCTATTTATTTGACACCAACGGCTATAAATAATTAAATATGTGTTACTTTATTCTCCATACTCATTCGTCAGGTTTCTTCTCTCTTTGGCGCTATTTCTTCTTCTTCTTCTTTTCTTATAAAACCAAACACACATTGCGTTGAAGATAAAGAGATTTTCTGGGTTAGGTTTTTAATTTTGTCTTTTTTTTCCAGGCGCGCTATAATGGAGAAACTGGGTGTTTTTATGCGATTTTGGGCCTTTGGAATCAATTTTTGTGTTTGAAAAGATGAATCGGTATAATCTTGTCCATTTTCTTGATTTTTTTCTTTTAAGAATTTTGTGTTTGGCTTTTGTTTTTCAACAATTTTGTGGTTGGCTATCACTGCACTACGAATCAGATGTTTGTAATTTATTTCAAAAAGTTCTGATTGAGATCAAAATTTGTTTGGTATTGCGAATCTTGAAGGGTTTTCTATGATTTCTTTAAACGCTTTTTAATTTTTGTGTCTTCCCATGATTTTTGCAATTTTTTTTTTAACTAGAAGTGGTGTTTCTGCCTCTGTTTTGATTTCTTAATTGTTTTTTTTATTGAAATTATTACTGTTTTTTTAAATTCCAACAACCGAACCTTTTCTTTAATGGTATAAAAAGGCCTTAACAGTTATAATTGAAGCTTATTCTACAAGTTTCTTGTTTTAATTTAACGTCTCTTCCCTCTCCCTCTCCCTCTGTAAAGTTATAAAAAGGCCTCAGTTCAACGATGGCTCTTTCTTTGGCTTGGAGCGGCGCTGAAAGTGGAAGTGGTGATATATACTATACGATGGCTCTTTCTTTGCGATTTATTTGTAGATTTTTTGTTTTTAATATGCATAGTTTAACTATCTTAGCTTCGATTATTCTCAACTCTTTGTTACTTTATATTAATTTTCGATGCGAGTTTTGTTTCTTATTCGTCTCTCTTGATTTGAGAACTGTGAAATGAATCCAATCTTTGATTAAATATTTTTTTCTTACTTTTGAATTTAATGAGTTACTAGTTTTTTGTAAATTAAATTGTGATTTGGTAGTTTTTTTTATGAACAAAGTCAATAAAAGAGTAGTTGCATTAAAGAAAACTTGAAGCATCCCAACTATTGTTTTTTTTTAAATTGTTATTTGGTAGTTTGGTTATTCTGGTGACTGTTGTTTTTGATGACTTGGTCTGTATTCTTTTTCGTGTTTAGATAGTTTTATCTTGGTTCCATGTATTTTTTAACATAGTATTTTGATTTGTATATGATGTTTTATATAGAGATTCTGTTGTTGTTATGCTTTATCTTAGTTTAGCAGATTGTCATGTTACCTAATCTGTATCTTTTCATAAAGAAAGTACAACCGCCATTTTTTTTTTTTTCTGAAATCAGTTTACTTTTGACTTTATATGTTTTAGCAAGAAATTTTAGTAGCGAAACTATTTTTTTACTTATATTTTGTAGTATAACTGATATATTAAAATGCATCACTATGTTAGTTTTGCTGGATTTATTAGTTCTGCTTATTCCCTTGAATATGCTTATATGCTTTGCGAAGGATATGTTTTTTGGCTTCAGTATTGTAGTTGTGTTTTTATCAATTTTTGAAAATGCTGTTTTAATTGGAACTAATGAAACTTCATACATTCAGGTCCATTAATGATAGTGTTAGTTGCTCTTTTTTAACTGTTACTTGAAATCCTGCCTGAAAGTGTGTGTTTTTTTTATGCCTGTATAGAGTTTAACTCTAATAAATTTCAGTGAACTTCAATTATGAGCAATATGTTCTGTATATATTGTTAAGCATTGTGATCATTTTTACTGATTTTGCTAACTAGATTTCTTCTCCTGGGAAAGTTTTCTACCAGCAATCTACTATGGATAAGTAAAAGATCCACATTAACATTGTGGTCATCGGCCATGTCGACTCTGGGAAGTCAACTACTACTGGACACTTGATCTACACGCTTGGAGGTATTGACAAGTGTGTTATTGAAAGAGCCATGCAGTCTTATGTACCATTCATTAATTCATTAACTCTGTTCACTTCAATTTTTTTTAGGTAAATAAGTAGGAAGCTTCCCTCTTTGACATGTTTTGTGGTTAATTAAAAAATCACATGTTTTGTGCCTTTATTTCAGAAATTACTTGGGGTATTTGAATTTCTTCATATCTAATACACATTCTTAGAGTTTTGTTTTGTTTGTAGTTCCAAAATATCACTGAATGATTATATATCAAGAAATGTTGCTTGGCATTTTCTTATATTTTAATGCCCTTATTTGTAATCTATTTTGCTTCCTCAAATAAATCCTTGAATTAGTATGCTCAATGCTGCTATAATGCCTTCCATTTAGTGTCATCTTGCTATACAAAATTGAGTTTCTAATGTTAATCTTTGTAAGTTTTATATATTGTTGATTTGTATATTATATATGTTTCCTTGTATAGGCTGTCCTGTTCTTGGTTACTTGGCTGCTGGCATCTTGATTGGGCCTTATGCCTCTATAATCTCTATTGCCGCATTTAATTTCTGAAGTGATTTTTTATACAATTTACACATTAACAAGTACCAAATTCGTTCAGTTATCTATAGTAGGAGCAGGTATTTAATAATCACTTTCTCTCTGAAGGTTGTGATAATGAGCCTTCTGTGCCTGATATATTTCCGTTTTTTCTTTCCGATGTTTGGAATTGAAGGTTTCATCGTTAATAGAATTTTACAATGCTTGCATATTAAGAAACCTTCTTCACTCATAAGACTTGGGATCCATTTTAACTGAACCAGATTGCTCAAACATTCAGAGACATCTTGTTGACCGTTTGGGATGGTTTTACTACCTATATTTTCCAAATTAGCGGGGAAGAGGTGGTTTTAAACCTTTGAAACTGTGTTTTGGGCTTATTGTGACCTTATTCAATCACTGTTTCTTAAATCATCTGCTTTCAGTTGCCCTCTTATCTCTTCTAAGATGCGTGTAAAAAGTTTTTCTTGAGTCATCTGGTTTTCCTTTCCACTCAACTGTGATAGTTTTGTGTCTCAACCATCATGCATGCATGCATCTGTTTTTGATGTATTAATCCATTCATATAAGGCTGAGTTGTAGATGATGAAGGTACTACCTGCTTTGAAGCACAACGAAAAGCTTCCCGAATGGCCTAACTGCTATAGTTTTTGATAAATTGTGAAAATTCTGTGTTCATGTGTTTTTCATTCTGAAGGTTATATTATTGTGCAAGTGCTAAGGCTTCTCAATCATCTCAATTTCGTAAGTATCCCTGTTTTAATTTGTTCTACTAAACAATATTTGTTGAACACTGAAATATGATGTAGTAAAGTGTTCTAAATTCTGGTCAAAGAAAGTATAAAGTAAAACCAGAAGTTTAAACAATTGTCTTAATTGTTTCTTTTATTTTTCTTGTGCAAATTGCAGATGCTAGAGAAGATCCAGTTCACACTTTTTAGACTGTATACTGTAATTTGGTCCTGCTGGCTGCCATCATGCCCTCAATTATAAGGAGATAAGTAATGATGTGAGTTTTTAACTTTAATAACAGCTAATCAACTACTAAACTTGCTAATTTTCCTTTCACTTTCTTCGCAGCTTGATATTGAAGAAGCTTATGTGGCAGATTATGTGTATTCCATAATCCAAATGAATAGTCCAGCTGGTCCAGTTGGTAAAATCGTGCTCAATGCTTGCTGCATTTTGTAGTAGTTGTGATCTAAAATTACTTTTAAAAACACTAACATACTTTAGAGGTTAAAAAATACAATTTAGATACAATTTCTCAACGTATGATGACAATAGTTAACAATATTACTCTTTTACAGTATTCGAGGGATGGAGAGAAAGAATGTCTAGTACAGGAATAGGTATTGAGACTCTTCTAATTTGTTCTCCATATTGTATACATACACTGTCACATATTCATTGTTTTGGTTTCAAAATTGTTTCATTATACAGCTGATTTTGTCTTCTTTTTTTGTTCTGGAAAAAAAGGAAAATTATGGATTCTGCACGCGACAACTGCTAATAATAGCTTCACATGCCGGCTGCTTTAAATTATAATTTATATTATCCCGTTGTTTTGAAGGTATAATTGTATGAAGCTTTTTAGTTTTGAAGAAAACTTCCACCTCTCTCTCTCTCTCTCACACACATTATCATCACTGGATTGGGCAAGTGGTCCTGGTGATGACTTGATTTTCAATTCATATTTGCTAATTTAGATTTTATATTTTCTTACGATAAGTCTAGTGTTAATTGTCATACAAAATTCTTTTTATATTGCTTTACTTTTCTCAGATTATAGCTCAGCTTCTTTCAGTACGGTTAATAACCGTTTGTTACTCGTGTGAGGAGGTAACTCATTCTTTTTCCTTCTCTTCTCTCTCTCTTTTATTTTTTCCAATGTGGTAACACAGAAATAAATATATAATTAAGCAGACAGTTTCTTCCCCTTACTATGCCACAGTTATTTTATTGACTAAATACCAAAACTGAAATGTGTGAAAAATTTAGACATTCTTGAAACTCCCTTGGTTTATGTTTTCATCAGATTTATCTTGTTAGAGAACAGTTTTCCTCAGGTTCATTTTGTTTCTTCTTCGGTCATGGATTCACATCATGATATTGATATTTCAAACAAATGAATAAATTTCACGGTTCTTTGCAGGTGTTTACATGAATGAGGCAAGAGCACATCATGTCTTACTTTTGCAGGTTACCCCTATTGTTTCACAATTTCATGATATGAAGTTTGAGTTTCAAATGCATTTTTCATGAAGTGAATGTTGTTATTTAAAGGTAGTGGTTCTTACCAGAGTTAATATAATCGAACTTATCGATACATATTCATATGTATCCTTGCTTTTCTGATTTTTGCTCTGCCTTACTGTCAGTTGTATCCTCACACAATGCTGAAATTAAATGTCTATTGTTGCATGATGTGCTAATAATCAACTATATATATATTTTAAAAAGAATATTTTAACTTTTTTGAAAGGTAACTTTTCATGTCTGAAGTGAATTTTCATATAGTAGACACCCTAAGTACCCTTTTTCTTGAAGTTTGAATGCATGAGTTATTGATCATTTATCTATATTAAACTCTTTTTAGAAATTTTATAAATACCTACTTGCCTTGGTCTTAAATACCATGTCCCCCTAAATGCCAAGTTTCTATTCTGCTAATTGGCTGAGTTCCTTTAAAACTATGTATGTTTAAAATCTATGTTTTACATTGCTTCTCGAGTCTCATATCCAGTTCATCTGGTACCGAGTCTCCTAACTTTGTTCTCCATTAAAATTGTTAGTACACATAAATTCTTATATGAGCTTCAATTTGCTTGATATTGATTCAGCCCAATGTTGGACTGGATTTGCATATGACAAACGGGACATGCATTTTAGTGTTAAATTAATTTTTGGGAATTTTGGGTGTACAAACTGAACGTTGTTGACAGTGCTTGGTTCATGGAGGATGTGTGAGAGTTCATTTATTTCTTATGTTGTAATATTAAGGTAATTTGGCTTGTTTTAGCCTGTTTTATTGCCAATATATTGTTGACCAATATATGTGTTGGTAAATTACGTCCAAGTGGTAAAAGAGTCTAGTAGGTAATTAATTGAATTAATTGACGAGATAAGATACCACATGATAAATTTGTTTTTGAATTAAAGAGATAATTCAAATTAAATTCAAACTCATCAGTTAAATGATAGATAGAGATAAAAATATATTAAATTTAAATAGTGATTTAAATTTAAAGTGTATCTCATCTGATAGAGTTCTGGACTCTATAAATAGCAAAGAGTGTTATTCATTTAATTCATTCAATTCAGAGCGTACTTTTATAGAGAAAGAAAAAAACACAGTGCTTTTTAGTTTCTATTTTTGTTGGTCTTCTCCGAGTTACAGCAAATAGCACGGTGAGTCAAGTGTATTTTTGTTGTAATCATACACCGATCGTATGTAACAATCCTAGTATCCATTCCGCTGCGATGATCTTTGATATCCAACATTGGTATCAGAGCAGTATTTTGGGATTGTTCATACATTTAATTTTATGTATATTATTTTTTTATGCATATCTAATATACATATATTCTCTGACTTCTACTCTGCAATTGTTATTGATTCGTTAAAGGTCTAATCTTTCAAAAGGAATATTTTGAAAATATTATTGGTCGTCTGATTTTTTTTTTTTAATCTGGGTTTTATAGCTAAACAACAATTTTTTTTTGGGGTTGTCATCTCTGTGCGCAATATATTTCATAAAGAAGATTTTTTTTTTGAATATACGCTCTGCGCAACAACTGGTGGATGTGCACAACACATGTTATATTGTTTCTAAAAATTGGACTTGTGCAAAACGAATTTTGGTATCTGTGCATATATATTATTCTTTTAATAAAAAAAATCAGCATCACTATTGCTTTGCAAATTTTAAATTATTAGTGCAGATTTTTTAAAAGAAAGGTGCACAACTATTTAGGTTTTGTGTAGAAATATTTTTGGAAAGCGTGAAAAAAATATATATTTCAGAAAAGGGAATTATGTGCATATTGAATGCAGCAACAGTTCCAAAGAAAATATTTTCAACCTCCTCTTTAGTGAGCAACTAACACGCGTCCGTATTAAAGAAAAAAAATTGTAATATTTTTGGTACGCACAAAGTACAGGAAAACGAAAGCCAGAAGAATGCCAGATTATAATAATATATATTTATACATATTTTGTTTCATTAATAATTTTCATTATAAAATTATTCTGATAATATATATATAATATATTTCGTGTAGATGGAAAATGATCAGATTTATTTCGTTGAGGAAAATCAAGAAAAAACTGATTTTTTAGAGAAGTTAGGAGAGTTCAAGATGAATTCTGAAATTTCTCTTCATGAAAATATTATGGTTTTTATGAGAAGAGCGGATAAGTTATGGCCATTTCAAAATATTACATCCTTTGATTATTGGATCCCAATTGCGAAGATATTGCTGAGAGCTCTCCCACAAGAGCTGTAATACATAGAACCTATTATTCTTGATAACATTAATAAAAGCAATATTGTTTTGCTTAATGATGAGATAGAAATAGCAGAGGAACGCCATGTTATGATGAACATCAGGCGTACTGCAGTTTTTGAGCATGTTTTCGAACCTTCGTAGCGCAAAACACATGGGTCCATTGCGCACGCGAAAAAGGTCCATGGTTTGGAAAAGTGGCAGCTGCAAGGGTTAAGAAGTCAGAGAAATTATGTATTCGGAGTGATAGTAATATCTACAATATGCATGATAAAACTAAGTTCAAAGTTTCATATTTCAAGAATAGTTATTAGATTTACATTATAAACTTTTTATTGTTTATTTATGTTTATTTTATTTTTTCCTTTGAACTTATTCAATCATGCTTGATTGTTATTGATTATAATAATATTTGTTTAGTGGGAGTTCTATGAATTGTTAGAACTGTTATAATTGCGTAAAATACACTAATACTATATGCTAGTTTTAATATTGGAATTAGATGATGATTAAAAGCCTCGACTGATTTTCGAATCTATTCCTATATATTACTCTATTATATTTCTTAGTGTAAATGTTTGATGCAATAATAAGTGTGAATTTGAAATATGCTAGCACTAAAGAAAATTTATCCTTTTGTCTAAATTATAGAATGTCTTCTACTACCAAAAATATTGTGGCCGAATTAAACAAAGGAGAGAAACTGAACGGTGAAAATTATGATATTTGGCACCGCAAGGTTTAGTACATCCTTACTGAGCAACAGGCTCTTGAAACAATAACCAACACCATGGTTGAACCTGCAGCAGGAACTACTGCTCAACACAGAAGGGACATGGAGGCTTACCAAGCATGAGAGAGGAAAAACAGCATAGCTCGCATAACATTGTTGAGCAGTATGGCTGATGACCTTATGTGTGAGTTTGAGGAGTATGAAACTGCTCAAGCAATGTGGATTGCTCTGTAGGACAAGTTTGGTGGTACATCAATCACTAAGCTTAGGAGGCTCACAATCAAGTTCGACACATATAGGAAGCGCCAAAATCATACGATGAAGCAGCACCTAAGAGGTGTCAAACATGATGCGCAAATTGAAAAACGCTGAGCATGTCCTGACTGACGAGCAACAGGTTCAAGTTGTTATCCGATCTCTCCCTGATAGTTGGGAACACATGAAGATCAATGTGACGCATAATGATAGCATCAAAACTTTTGATGATATCTCGCGCCATCTGGGACTAGAAGCTGAGCGCCTAGAGGCTGCTAAGGTTTATGGACAACTTTATATGGCGACACCAGACTCGCGTAAGGCTTCGTGCCCAAAGCGCAATGGAGAAAAGAAATCTTTCCAAAAGGGAAAAGGGAAAAGGTCTTGGTGTAGGGATGCACGTTTGGGGATTAGGGATGGATATAGGTCCCCCCATCCCCATCCCCATCCCCACTTCCTACTAGACCCTTCCCTCATCCCCCCTATTTCCCCAAATGGGGAAAATGGGGACGGGGGGACGGGGGACCTCCCCCCAAACATCCCCATCCCATCCCCAGTTCCCCATTTTTCCCGTTTTTCCCTGTTTTCTCGCATCCCCCGGTCCCTCATTTTCCTATTTTCCTATTTAACTAAAAATTATAAATTAAATTTTAAAAAAACAAACCTTTCAATACAAATAAAAAACATCAATGCATTACAAATTCAACATAAAATGTTTTAAATAATTCAAATATATATTATAATTATATTTATATACTTTTGGAGGAAATGGGGAAATTGGGATCCCCATCCCCATCCCCATTTTAATTTGGGGATGAAAATCATCCCCATCCCCCCATTTCCCCATTTTCCCAAAAAAAAAAATCCCCAAATGGGGATGGGGGTGTGGGGATTTAGGGCCCCAGGGATAAATGTGCATCCCTATACCTGGTGTCAACAATAAAAAAGCTGGGGTTGGAAAACAGAAGAGAGGCAAGCGTGTTGGAGTTAAGAAGGATAAGGCTAAGGCAACTTGCTACAATTGTGGCAAAACTTGCTACAATTGTGGCAAATTGTGGAACTGGGTCACTTCGCTCGTGAATGCACTGAGCCGAAAAAGGTAAAACCCAATTCCATAAATAAATATGCTTATGTTTCTAGCACTGTTTTACTGACTGAATCTTGCCCTCTGTGGACTGTAGACTCAGGAGCAACAGATCATGTAGCTAGAGACCGGGGAGCATTTGTGGAATATCGTCGGATCCTACAGGGAACGAAGTGGATATACGTGGGAAACAACTCAAGAGTGGAAGTCAAGGGTATAGGCACGTGCAAACTAGATTTTCGCAATGGCAAAACCCTCTATCTCCATGATGTGTTGTATGCACCAGAGATCCGACGAAATTTAGTCTATGTTATTAATCTTCTTAGCCTAGATTATGCTTTAAATTTCCATGGGAATAATTTGAACATTGATTTGAATTCTATTCAAATTGGTACTGGTTATTTGTTAAATGGTTTTATGGTTTTGGATATTGGTTTTAACAGTATTAATAATGATAGTAGTTTTTCCTTGATATCTGCTTCTGATAATATTGATGTTTATGCTTGGCATGCTAGACTAGGCCATATTGGGCAAGATAGAATGAGCAGATTGACCAAAGAAGGTCTATTGGGCTCACTCACTAGAATAGAGATGTCTATTTGTGAGAATTGTCTAGTAGGAAAAACTACAAGAAAACCATTTGATAAAGGAACTCGAGCTGAAATTCCATTGCAATTGGTTCATTCAGACATCTGTGGTCCAATGAATGTAAGAGCGAGGCAAGGAGCTTCCTATTTCATTACATTCATTGATGATTACACACGTTTTGGTCATGTCTATTTGATTTCTCATAATTCTGAAGCATTGGATTGCTTCAAAATATTTATGAATTTAGTAAAAATCAATTAGACAAGAAAATAAATTTTTTGAGAACTGACCGAGGACGTGAATATCTTTCCGATCAATTCAAGGAATTGTGTAATGAGAAAGGTATAGAACGGCAATTGACTATTCCTTACATTCCGTAACAAAATGGTGTAGCGGAAAGAAGGAATAGAACATTATTGGATATGGTTAGGTCTATGATGGTGTAAGCAAATCTACCAGTATCATACTGGGGAGATGCTTTATTGACTGCAGCCTATATATTTAACCGTGTGCCTTCAAAATCAGTCACCTCCACCCTATATGAGTTATGGATAGGTAGAAAACTTGTTTTAACAAACTTGAGACCTTAGGGGTGTGCGGGTTATGCTCATGATTTATTTGGTCAATATGGAAAGCTGGGTGCGAGAGGAAAAAAAATGTATCTTTATTAGATACTCTGAGCACTCCAAAGGATATACAGTGATAGGTGAGAATTCTGATGGAAGTGTGACTGAATTGGAATCACGAGATGTCAATTTCTTGGAAAATGAATTTCCAAACAGAGGTGAGGTTGATAAAGATGTTTCATTCTTTGAATTGGATGATCTTAGCGAAGATGAAAATCTAAACACTCCAATTGAGGTAAATACAAATTCACCTGGGACTTCTGTCCCTAGTGGGAGTAACACAGCTGTTGAACCAACTTCTATAGATTTACGAACTCGAAAGAGTAACCGAAGAGCTATCCCACGTCGTCGTTTTGAGATTGAGGGGGAAACATTTATGGTTGCTTCACATGAGAATGATGAACCTAAAAATGCAAATTAAGCTCTCACCTCACCTGCTAAGAAATTTTGGATGAAAGCCATGGAAGAAGAGATGGAGTCAATGAAAAATAACCATGTCTGGGACTTGGTTGATTTACCATCTGATCGTCGAGCCATTGGAAACAAATGGGTTCTTCATATCAAATGAAAGGCGGATGGTATGATTGAGATGTACAATGCGCGCCTAGTCGCAAAAGGATATACTCAACATAGTCGCAAAAGGATATACTCAACAAGAGGGTATAGACTATGAAGAAACCTTTTCTCCTGTAGTAAGGTTTGCTTCGATACGCCTTATTCTGACAGTCGTCGCACATACATCAAATGGATGTAAAGACAACATTTCTCAATAGAGAATTGGAGGAAGAAATTTACATGGTACAACCTGAAAATTTCATTTCAAAAGGTCAAGAGCGCAAAGTTTGCAAGCTCAAACGATCGATATATGGTTTGAAACAATCCTCCAGACAGTGGTATCTTCGGTTCCATCAGACAGTAATGTCGTATGGATTTACAATGACTGAAGAAGACCATTGTGTCTATATGAAAAGGTCTAAAGGCAATTTTGTGATATTGTCATTATATGTGGACGACATACTGTTAGCTGGATATGATAAGAGTTTTGTCATGGCCATTAAAGAATGGTTATCTTCAAATTTTGAGATGAAAGATATGGGCGAAGCTGCCTATATTTTGGGAGTAAAGTTTACAAGAGATTATTCAAAGAAACTTCTAGCTCTATCACAAGTGCCTTACATTAGAAAGATTCTAGAACGATTCAACATGGCTAACTGTAAGCTTATGGATACTCCTATCTCAAAAGGACAAAATCTTAGTCTCGAAATGTGCCCTAAGACTCCGAAAGAACGAGATAAAATGAGCAGAGTTCCTTACTCCAATGCCATTGGGAGTCTCATATACACAATGATGTGTACAAGGCCTGATATATGTTTTGCAGTTGGGTTTGTGAGTAGATTTCAATCCAACCCTGGGCGGAAACATTGGCATGCAGTCAAGAGGATTTTAGCATACCTCAAGGGAACTGCAGACTATTCTCTATGCTACCAAGGAGGAGATTTACGCTTAGTCAGATATACAGATGCCGACTGGGGAGGTGATCTAGATGAGCAAAAATCAACATAAGGGTATGCATTTTTGCTCAGTCGAGGTGCTATCTCATGGTGTAGCAAGAAACAAACAAACATGTATTGCATTGTCTACAATGGAAGCTGAATTCGTGGCGTGTTCAGCAGCAGTACAAGAGGGTGTTTGGTTCAAAAGATTCATTGAGGATCTAGAGATTGTTATCGGTGCTTCAAGACCAGTAACTATTTACAGTGATAATCAAGCAGCCATTGCTTACACAGAATATTCAAAATATCTCAGTAAATCCAAACATATAGAGAAAAAATATAATTTTGTCAGAGATGTCATAGGAAAAAAGGAAGTGATTATTCAATACATATCTACACATGAAATGGTTGCCGATCCATGTACCATGACTAGAGATGTTTACTTGTCACATGCTAAGTCTTTAGGGCTACGTAGATTGTAATCATGATGATTTTTTTGAATTTCACTATTTTATATGAATAAATCCTTTTTCCGTGCTAGCATATATTTCACACAAATGTTGTTTAAATATGTCATCAGGTTGAGACCGACATTCTTACACGTGCGGCCGCCTCGGATACTAAGATAATATGCTGAGATGAGACACATATATAGAAGAGAATAAATCAGATATTTATTTCATGGAGCTTATACATATATGATTATGTCGCCTGGACTATGTCAAGATGAGGTTCTTGCATTTTTTTTGAACCGATCATGACAAAGCCCTACTATCATGAAACCTGATTAAGCCAGATGTTAGTACATAATTGGTGCCTAAGTAAGAATTGGCGAGCTTTATGAACTCAGGTTAGGCGCTGTAGATAGCGACTAGACTCAGATCTGCACAGTGAATAGTTTAGACATATACATTCTTTGTGAGAATGAAATTCACTATAGCACATGATTCATACCATGTGTGCTTTGTGATCAAAAGGAAAATGAGAGAATGAATCTCTGCTTCCTCAATGTGTAAGTTCCTTGAGGTTTGATTAAACCTCAAATGGTGTCCTTATGACTATTGACTTCGATTCAAGGTGACAAAACAAGGTTAGCTTCTTTAGCGTGTTTTTCTATGGCTATGGTACTATTCGGTCTATGAAACACAACTAGGATAGCAGTTGTCTTTGAAACTGAGATACAAGTGTTCGATGGGAAGATATAATGTTTCTTCATTATTTTTTTGTATTTTTGTCGACCAACTGTATTGTCTATGATAGAATACAATTGTGAATACACAAATATTTCAAATAGTCAAGCATGACTTTGTATACTGAGGGGTTAAGTATGCTTGGACTAATGAATGAAAATTAAATCTGGGACACATATGAACAATGATTTTGATATATGAAATATCAAATGGCATGCTCCAATACTTTTGTAGAACATTGTTCATCAATCACATTGTGCGTTTGCTTGTATGAATGATCTGTGAGTAGACCCAAAAGTTAGAGAAACGTGACTCTGTAAAGTTTACATTATTCCACTTGTACGAGTGGGAGATGTTGGTAAATTACGCCCAAGTGGTAAAAGAGTCTGGTAATTAATTGACCAAATAAGATACCACATGATAAGTTTGTTTTTGAATTAAAGAGATAATTCAAATTAAATCCAAACTCTTCAGTTAAATAATAGATAGAGATAAAAAGATATTAAATTTAAATAGTGATTCAAATTTAAAGTGTATCTCATCTGATAGTGTTTTGGACTCTATAAATAGCAAAGAGTGCTATTCATTTAATTTATTCAATTTAGAGCGTACTTTTACAGAGAAAGAAAAAAACACAAAATGTTTTTTAGTTTCTATTTTTACTGGTCTTCTCCGAGTTACAGCAAATAGCACGGTGAGTCGAGTGTATTTTTCTTGTAATCATACACCGATTATATGTAACAATCCTAGTATCCATTCCATTGCGATGATCTTTGATATCCAACAATATGCAACTAACTGTTATCATTTTCTGGGTTTTCAGGTTGGAATGGTCATTGATCCGAAACGTATTTCAAAATTTGTTGACATATAGCTACATGAAAACATGTAAGGTACAATATGCTAATTTTCTTTTCTTGTTGACCTGCTGTTGCTTCTCTAGGATTCTTGAATCTTATCCTTGTTTTCAAATTTGTTCTACTGAATAGGATTTGTTGAACTCTGAATTATGTTGCAGTACTCTGAAGGAAAGTTTTCTTCAAATAAAGTATAAAGTAAAACGAGAATATTAAATATTGCCTTAGTAGTTACTTATTTTTTTTCTTGTGCAGATGGTGAGTCTACAATTGGAGGTGACAGAGAAGGTCCGGTTCACACTTTATAGACCGTATCAAATTGATACAACCCAGATTTTATGATCCTAATTTTCCTTCTACTTCTTTGTGCAGCTTTGGTAGAATCGAAGTGAAGAGGTTCATCAGGCAGAGTCTGGAACAAACTGCCAATATTCTGCATGTATATAGTGGTAAAAATAAATTTAGGATGCAATTTAGATTTAGAAATTTCACTTTTGATGCGGTTTCATAGAAAATAACAAGGATAGTTTCTTTATTGATTTTAAGTTTTGATTTGATTTTCTAGAAACCTATCTTAAAATGTTTTACAATCACGTAGAATATATCATAAATGTGTTAAAATGGTTTTTTGCAATCTACAAATTTCCTTCTCTATTCTCATGAAATATTAAGCTTGTGAGAATTGTTGAGTATGTGTCTGCTCTAAAGGATGTCAATATGATTTAACTAGTTGAAATGGTATGCACATGTATATTAACGATGAGCTCGTAGATATAGATTTAGATCATGAATTGCAATATGAACTAGAAGTAGTACTTGAAATATATCTTCATTAGAGATCTAGGCAATTATTGGCTATTTGCAACCATTCTGATTCCAAGGTTAATATGCAGCTTGATATTGAAGATTATCTGGCAGAAGATGGATATATTCAAATCAATTGAATAGTCAGCTGCTCCGATGTGAAAAATCATGCTCAATGCCTGTGCATTTGTGTAGTAGTTGTAATTTTTTTTATTTTTTATTTCAAAACAATAATATAATATGGAGTTTAAAAATACAATTTCATAAAATAATTATCATTGATGGTTAAATGTCTGGACATTTTTACTATTTTTGCAGTTTTGCATGCGAAGAATGTCAACTACAAAAACAGGTATTGAATCTGTCCTAATTTGTTCTCTATTTAAAACATTGTTATTGTACCCTCTACACTGTCGCATATTCATTGTTCCAGTTTCAAGAATCAAAATTGTTTCATTATACAGCTGATTTTGTCTTGTGATTAGCCAAATGCCAAAAAGGTGTTTCCTTTTTCAAATGATTGATTTTGCACGTGACAACTGCTAATGACTTCACGTGCCAGTTGCTTTATCTAAAATGTCAGTACCAACAAGGCAACAACAAGGCTCGTTTTATAGGATATTATTAACTCCCCACCAAACACTGACATACAAAAAAAAATGTCTAATACGTGCTTTTGGAAACAATAAGAGATAGTTTTTTACTTCACGCGCTTTTGGAAACCAAGAGGACAAACTAACGTCAACCCAATCGACGCAGCCTAAGAAGATTGGGGCTTGTTCTTCACGAAGTACGACTGCGATTGGCCCTCTCAAGCGGGAATATCCACAGCATATATGAATCTCACGTAACGTAAAAGGCCATTCTTGTAAACTCACTCTAGAAAATAAAATATTCAAATCCAAAAATAATTTCATTTTCAGTTTCTTTTTCTCAGAGTGAAGGAAGAGAGAGTACGGATTTAGAGGGAAAGAGAAACTTGTTGCTCTCTTGGCTCCCTCTTAAGGACAAAATCAAATTAAAATCGCCACGTTGACGATTCGTTACCAGTTCTGTCATTTTCTTCTCAGCTCTCTTCTCTGACTCCGCCATTGATTTTATCGGCTTCAACCATTTTTTTTGCTGCTCTTCATGATCGGTTAGTTCACTTTCTTTCTATTTCCATTTCTCTTTTGTTTTTATATATATATATATATATATATATATATATATATATATATATATATTCAGATGTATTTATATTGTATACGTCTGTATAAGGAAATGATTTTTTTTTCTTTTAGTTTTCCGATTATTTGAGCTTGAGTTTTCTACTAGTAAGAAGCTTCGATAAAGTCAAATAGGCTGTTATTTTTTTTTATTTTTTTTCTGTTTTTGTTGTAATTTATGTTCGTTCACCAGGTGTTTGACTAAATGCCTGTGAGAGCATGTCAAGTGCGTTGTAGACTGATTGTATAAGTATTGCATCCTGTCGATTGGCTTATAGAAATGAATTTCGCGTGTAGTCTGCAGCCGCCAAATGTTCTTTGTACCGGTGAAGGTACTACTAGTTTTAGGGTATGGGATGTATTAACTAATTCGACGTTTAGATACCGGGGTTTTGGTTATAATGTTTTTAATCCGTCAATGGTTTCGAAAGGCCAGTTCAGGAGAAATTTAAGGAGAAGTATTGGTTATGGTGGTTGTTTGTCTTCATGTTTGGTTTATAAGCAAAAAATTGATAGTACCTTGCGGGGCTCATGTTCAAATAAGTCGTTGTTTTGTGGTTTTGATGATGTTTTAAATGTGTCGAGGGGAATTAAGTCACAGTGTCAAGGTAATGATTCTTTAGCTTATATTGATGGAAATGGTCGAAATGTTGAATTTGGTGGGAGTGGTGATGAGAGCTCAAGAGGAGAGTCCGCTGATGGTGCTGAGTCGATCGATCTGGGTGAAGAAGATACAGAAGAAAAAGATGTGGATGCACCTAGTTTGGATGAATTAAGGGAATTGTTGCTGATGGGAAACAAAGAATTGGAGGTTGCAAGACTTAATAGTACCAGGTTTGAGGAGAAAGCTCAGAGAATATCAGAAGATGCAATAGCTTTGAAGGATGAGGCAGCAAATGCATGGAACGATGTTAATACTACACTTGATATGATTCAAGAAATTGTGAATGAGGAGTGTGTTGCAAAAGCAGCTGTTCAAAAAGCAACGATGGAACTTTCTTTGGCTGAGGCTAGGCTACAAGTGGCGCTAGAATCATTACAAGTTGTAATAGGAGAGGATGATACTCCACAAAGTTCTGGAGAGAGTGATCCTGAAAGTGGTGATAAAGAAGATGGAGTGCTGTTGGCTGCTGAAAGTAATATTAGGGAGTGCAAGGCAAATTTGGAAAATTGTGAGGCAGAGTTGAGACGGTTGCAGAGTAAGAAGGAAGAGTTACAGAAGGAAGTGGACAGATTGAATGAGGTTGCAGAGGAAGCTCAGATGAATGCCCTGAAAGCTGAAGAAGACGTAGCAAACATCATGCTATTAGCAGAGCAAGCTGTTGGTTTTGAACTTGATGCTGCACAACGTTTCAATGATGCAGAGATTGCATTACAAAAGGCAGAGAAATTACTCTCCAGTTCTTATGTTGATGTCTCTGAAACAGTTAAAGGGTATACCTCTGGCGATGAGGCCGCTGTTGAGGAAAAGACGGTTATCAGTGATGATGTTGGTGTTGGAAGAGAAAGAGACATATCTTTTAATGGTGATTATTTAGTCACTGAGACATCGATTGATATTCTATATGATAAAACTAACAAGGAGTCTGAAGAATTATTTCAATCTGATGAAATGAGTGATCAGGAGAATGGAAAGCTGAGCCTAGAATCTCCTAAAGAAGCTGAAGTAGAAGCAGAAAAGATAAAGACTGTTATTCAAACAAAAAAGCAGGAACCACAGAAGGATTTGATGAGAGAGAGTTTGCCCCTTAATTCTCCGAAGACATTACTGAATAAATCTTCTCGTTTTTTTTCTGCATCATTCTTCTCTTTTAATGTTGACGGGACTGAGTTGTTCACATCAGCATCAGTTTTACAGTATGCAAGGAAGCAATTGCCTAAGCTAATTCTTGGTTTTTTTCTTTTTGGAGCAGGGTATGTATTACTGTTTTAACTTCTCTGATTTTTGTATCATTGCAAAAATGCTATCTGTTTACTTAATTTACGATGTGATGAGTGCTGAATATTTGTGAGTCTGCTTCATCAATACGAGTGTGCTGTAGTATTCTGTTTTCCATTGATTTTTAAAAAATTGCTGCTTTTGGGAGATCATTACTACCTTTATTTTCAGAGCATAAAACTGTATTTCGATTGAGATTAACATGACAACTAAGAAATGTGTTCTTGCTGGTTAATTAAGTGGAATCACCACAAAAACATCATTTTTACCAGGCCTTGTTTAACGTAAGGTATTTTTCTGAAAGGAAACAAAATAAGTAATAATTGCTTGATTGTGAAAATGTTAATGCCTCAAGTATACATCTTTCCATTGTTCCTGACGTGCGATTTTATTTCATTGTATTTTTATCATTTGCTTTTGTTAGATTGTCGTATTCACTGTAAACGGTGCTCAATTGTTCACAGACTTGCCTTTTATGCTAATCGAGTAGAGAGAAGTACTCTGCAGCTTCAACAGCCAGATGTTATTACCACAAGTATTGAAGAAGTGTCATCAAATGCAAAGCCTCTTATCCGACAAATACGGAAAGTTCCTAAGAGAATCAAAAAGTTACTTGATATGATTCCTCAGCAAGAGGCATGCAGTCTTATGTACCATTCATAGTTCTTCCTTTGGTATTAAGTCCAACATTATAGTGCTTTCTTAACTTTTTTCACTTCAATTTTTTTAGGTAAATGAGGAGGAAGCTTCTCTCTTTGACATGTTGTGGTTACTGCTTGCAAGTGTGATATTTGTGCCTTTATTTCAGAAAATTCCAGGAGGTATTTGAATTTCTTCATATCAAATATAACTTTCTTTTTGTTTGTAGTTCCAAATTATCATTGAATGATTATTTATCTTAAAATGTTGCTCGGCCTTTTCTTATGTTTTAATTCCCTTATTTGTCATCTATTATGCTTCCTTGAATATTGCCCTGAAGTATTATGTTCAATGATGTTTATAATGCCTTCCTACTAATCGTTGTCTGCACATACGAAATTGAGTTTCAGATGTGAATCTTTGTAAGTTTTATATATTGTTGATTTGCATATTATATCTGTTTCCATGTATAGGCAGTCCTGTTCTTGGTTACTTGGCTGCTGGCATCTTGATTGGGCCTTATGGTCTCTCTATAATCCGCCATGTGCATGGGACAAAAGCAATTGCGGAATTTGGAGTTGTTTTCTTGCTGTTTAATATTGGCCTTGAGGTGGAATTTTTTCTATAGATACACCGTTCTAGCTTTTCATTTCAAATGCACCATAATGAAGAATGGTAACACTGACCAAATGAAGAATGGTAACACTGATACTTTGTTTCTCATTTTATAGCTTTCTGTTGAAAGGCTAAGTTCCATGAAGAAATATGTTTTTGGATTAGGCTCTGCACAGGTGATTGTCATATTTGTTTGGTTTCAACTGAATCTTGTCTGTTGCAGTTGAAGCAAGTTTTTTGAACTTTGATTCTTAATGTGCAAAATGCAGGTCTTGGTGACAGCAGTGGTTGTTGGCTTGGTTGCTCACTTTGTTTCTGGGCAGCTTGGTCCTGCTTCAATTGTCATTGGGAATGGCCTGGCACTGTCGTCCACTGCTGTTGTCCTGCAGGTATGAGTTACAGACAGTTTCTGCTGCAAATCTCTTAACACAATAACTTCCCCTCACTATGCCACAACTATTTTATTGACTAAATACCAAAACTGAAATGTGAAAGAAATTAGATTTCTTGAAACTCCCTCGGCTTATGTTTTTATGAGACTTAGCTTGTTAAAGAACGGTTTTTTCACAGCTTCATTTTGTACGGTGTTCTTTGTCAGTCATGGATTCACAGACTACCAGTTGATATCTATATTTCAGACAAATGAATAAATTTCATGGACTTCTTTGCAGGTGTTACAAGAACGAGGTGAGAGCACATCACGCCATGGACGTGCTACATTTTCTGTCCTACTTTTCCAGGTTATTCTATTATTTCGCAATTTCATGATAAAATGTTTCATTTACGGAATCATTTTTCATGAAGTGAATTTTGATGTTGTGCTTTAAAAAGGCATTGGTTCTTACCTCTTACCGCAGTTAATATAGTCGGCTGAACTTCTTTATACATTTTCATATGTATCCTTGCTTTTCTGATTTTTGCTCTGCCTTACTGGCAGCTTTTGTATCCTCACATAATGATGAAATTAAATGTCTATTGCTGCATGATATGTTGTAATTAACAATATATATATATATATATATATATATATATATATATTACAAAAAACACAATAGATTTTAACCAATTTGAATGGTTAAACCTTTTCACGTCTGAAGTGAATTTTCATACAATGTACACATTAACAAGTGCCTTTTTTTTGGTGAAGTTTTGAATGTATGAGTTATTGATCATTTATCTATATTTAATTCTTATTAGATTTTTTTATGAATACCTACCCTCCTGGTCTTTCAAAGTGATTTGTAAAATATCGTCCTTGTCTGTATTTTGAGCTTGTTTTTGAAAAGTTAGCCAGTGATAAAACTGTGTTTGTGTTGTAAATCTGTTAGCTAAATTTTTTTCAATATTCTTGTGTTTTCCAGGATTTGGCTGTTGTGGTTTTGCTAATACTGATTCCTCTTATTTCACCAAATTCATCAAAAGGAGGGGTATGTATTTTTAGTAATCTATTTTTCTTTTCTTTTAGTCTTAGTTATATGTCGGTGAATGTTGTAATCACTTTTTCCTGTGACAACACTGTAAATTTGTGATATCCCCAGTATTGCTGATGAATAACTTCCATGAGCTTTTATTAGCAAAAGCATGTCTTATCTACCTGGATTTACATAGTTGCTAGTCTTTTTCAGGACAGCAGTGTTTTACTGTAATTTTAGATGCAAAAGTTTCAGGACTGAGATGTATCGTTTAATGCTTTTTTCCTTATCTTAGAG
The DNA here is from genome assembly GCA_032871835.1 of Dipteronia dyeriana. Classification (NCBI taxonomy): domain Eukaryota; kingdom Viridiplantae; phylum Streptophyta; class Magnoliopsida; order Sapindales; family Sapindaceae; genus Dipteronia; species Dipteronia dyeriana. Next base: position 100,468,660 of record CM065299.1, read on the forward strand.
CAGTCATGTCGTCAACCTGACTAGATTTATTCTTTGTTTGAGTCAAAAGTCATTGGTAGCACAATGCAAGGAAACCCAATCTTTTTCGTATGTAGTGTGTCAAGAATCGTGATTACTAGTGCTTGTTTGAGTCTTCAAGTTTCTTCTGGTATCTGAGAAGACCACAATGATGATAATTGTCATTCATACGGTCATACCAGTCATGTGAGCATCATAGGTAATGCAATCTTCTGATTTTTAGGTTGGTTTTCAAGCCATTGCTGAAGCTCTTGGATTGGCTGCATTGAAGGCGGCAGTTGCCATCACTGCTATAATTGCTGGTGGACGCTTGGTAAGTCTTGATATTAATCAAGATACCCTAATCCTATATTATTAGATTTGCTTAAGCACCTTTTTAACTCCCATTGATGCTTTTGTATCTTGATCTTCCACTTATATGGCCTGATAAGTAATTGTGTATTTATATTCCTTTTATGCGGTTGTGCAGCTGCTTCGACCAATCTATAAGCAAATTGCGGAAAATCAGAATGCAGAGATATTCTCTGCCAATACACTCCTTGTAATTTTGGGGACTAGTCTTCTAACAGCTAGGGTAGGTCAATGCATTTTTATAATTTTTGTAGCCTATTTTTGTGAGAAGAAATTTACTCACCTGTTGTTTTGTATAACAGGCTGGACTTTCCATGGCATTAGGAGCATTTTTGGCTGGTTTGCTCCTTGCAGAAACTGAATTTTCTTTACAGGTTGAATCTGATATCGCTCCTTACCGTGGCCTTCTATTGGGCCTCTTCTTCATGACGGTAAATACCCTATAGTGACAATCCCTTTACCTTACATATTTACCAGTTACAATTTAGAATCTTGTTTCTTCTTTGAAAAATTATCAAATGGTAAAATTTTCTTCTGGTTTAGCAACTACTTGCTTGTTTCATTACACGCAGAAAATCATCTGAGAAAAGTTATGGATTTATAAATCCGTGCCTGCTGTTTTGCTTTTTATTGATCTTTAAGGTTTTTGGTGCATTTTCCATTACTTGAGCAATATTTTTATTTCAGTTTCCTGTCAAAAGTATTAAATAACAACAACAGTAATGGTACTTGGGTAAATTGGTTTGTTTCTGCCTTTTAAGCTTATATTCTTATTCCTATAAAAAAGTTTATTCTTATTGCCAATGTATTAATGATCAAGGATGCTCTAACTTGTGCAGTTAATAACCATCTTCTGTGGGTTCAGGTTGGAATGTCAATTGATCCAAAACTTCTTCTTTCAAATTTTCCTGTCATTATGGGTTCATTAGGGCTCTTAATTGGTGGCAAGACCTTACTGGTTGCTTTAGTTGGTAGACTTTTTGGTATTTCGATCATATCTGCAATTAGGGTTGGGCTTCTTCTTGCTCCAGGTGGAGAGTTTGCATTTGTGGCTTTTGGTGAAGCCGTTAATCAGGTTTTGTTCTTATTATCCACATTAATTGCTTGCAAGATTTGATGATCTCCTTATAATAATGTTTTACGTTACATCTCATGTTCTTTTATTTAGATTCCTGGTGTTAGATCCTACATCATGGTACTGAAGTGATTAGAAGCAAGTACTTTGTATACATATATTTCTGTGGTTTTTGAAAATTTATATTCAAAACTTTGTTTGATTATACATTTTTAATATTTATAAGCCTAGTCATGTTTCTTGAAGGAAATGGCTGGGCAACATTGTGTTTTTGAATTAAATATCTGTAGCTAGACAATTTTGATCACAAATTTCAATATTACTGTTGGTCTAACTGCTAATAATTAATTAACTCAGTGCTTGCATAAAAACCACTATCCTAATTGGATTTTAACTGCAGGGTATAATGTCTCCTCAACTATCATCTTTGTTGTTCCTTGTGGTGGGAATCTCAATGGCCCTCACACCATGGCTGGCTGCTGGAGGCCAATTAATTGCTTCTCGTTTTGAGCAGCATGATGTCCGAAGTTTATTACCTGTTGAGAGTGAGGTGAGATATTATAAATTTTTGAGGTTGTAACCTCTATTAATCTTCCAGAAGATAGATATCCAGGGTAAGTCTTAATGTTTGTGGTTTGCAGACCTTCATATTTTGTTAGCTGTAATAACAGCTAGATGAATATGTTTAGTTCAGAAAATAGATATCCAGGGTATATAGTATCACTTAACATCTGCGTGTTTTCATTAATAAGTTGACATCTGACATATATGATGATTTGTCCACATTGACCACCTTTTAAGATGCTCATTCCAGTGTCACATTCACCATATGGAACACATTGATGGAAGAAAAATATATCTTTTTCTTTACTGTATTATGTCTTCTATGTATTAAATTCTTGTTTGAAACCCAAGGCAATTATAAATATCCTCATCTAGCCAATAGCTCTTTTACGCAAGCTGAATCAATGTTTATTGTCTTGTTGGCATGGTTAGTGTGTAAAAATAATTCTTGATTAATCCTTCTTTGGGGAATTGTTTTATTTCCAGACTGATGATTTGCAAGATCACATTATCATCTGTGGTTTTGGGCGAGTGGGCCAGGTGATGACTTGATTTTCAATTCATATTTGATAATTTAGGTTTTATATTTTCTTATAGTAAGTCTATTGTTAATTGTTATACATATTTTTGTTTATGTTGTACTTTTCTCAGATTATAGCTCAGCTTCTTTCAGAGCGGTTAATACCTTTTGTTGCACTTGATGTGAGGAGGTAACCCATTCTTTTTCCTTCTCCCTGTCTCTTCTTTTTTCCAGGGAGGTAATGCAAAAGTAAATTAATAATTATGTGTGTGTGTTTATTTATCATTATTGTTTTAAGACACGCACACACGCACACACACTCATTATGTGTGTATGTTTATTTATTATTATTTTTTTCAAACACACGAGGTAATGCAGAAGTAAATTAATAATTATGTGCGTGTTTATTTATTACTATTTTTCACACACACACATATATATAATGTACTTCAGTTTATGGTTATGATGGTCCCTCAGAAGGAACTAGTGTGGTTTGGAATTTGCTTTTTTCACCTTCATATATATAATGTACTTCAGTTTATGGTTATGATGGTCTCTCAGAAGGAACTAGTGTGGTTTGGAATTTGCTTTTTTCACCTTCCTTCTGAAATTCCAAAATTCCATGTGCATCAAGAAATTGAATGAAAAAACTTGAGTAAAAATGCATATAGTCTTTTCATTTATACATTTTCACATTTTCCTCTCTAAAGTGGTTGGGAGAATAATTAGTCACCATGCTGTTTGATTGTGCCAGCCAAGAGAACTTGGTATACCATTTCAACATCCAACATTTTGGTAGTAACTTGGACCGACAATCTTTTTGATATGAATGCTTATATTTCACTAGATATATTTATAAGACGCTCTCGAATAATCAATGTAAACAGAAAAATGATGGATTTGTATTTCTTTTTAATTTTTATATAAATTGAAACCGGCCATGCCCGTTAGATTTTTATATAAACATCGTGTAGGCACCTGCTGCTAGCTATGAATTTCTTATATTGAAGTCTCCATTTTTTCAGTGATAGAGTGACGGTTGGGCGTGCATTGGACCTTCCTGTGTATTTTGGAGATGCTGGCAGTCGAGAGGTAATGCAAACGAGTCTTTGAATTGCTAACTGCAAGTTCAATATTTGACGTGTTTCATACTTGGTGACTAGGTCCTTCATAAAGTTGGTGCTGAAAGAGCTTGTGCTGCAGCAATAGCCTTGGATACACCTGGTGCAAATTATAGAACTGTTTGGGCATTGAGCAAGTATTTCCCAAATGTCAAGACTTTTGTCCGTGCTCATGACGTTGACCATGGCCTCAATTTGGAAAAGGCTGGGGCTACAGCGGTAATATTTGGCCTCTTATTAGATTCCTTTCTTCCATATTACCTTTAAGATTTTACTTTGAAGATTATTACAACATCATTTGAAGCCAAGGTCACGTGGTATTTGTCTATAATAATAATTGTTGCATTGGTTGTCTAGATTTCAATTTTAAATTAGTTGCTAAAATAGGAATATATTTTAATTAGATATTATTTCTTCTACCTCGCATTTTGTTACACTGCACTTAAAACACTTTTGGTCAAAACTTTTGCAGGTTGTCCCAGAGACGTTGGAACCAAGTCTGCAGTTAGCTGCTGCTGTTCTTGCACAGGTACATTTAACTATTCACCCCTTAATTGCTTGTTTTATGCAGCACATACATTGTTGTTAAGGAAAAATTGGCTTTTGTTTTGTCATTGTTAGATGATAACATGAACCGTGCAGATTTTGATTGTGGCATATTTATCTAGGCCGAGAGACAATTTTTGTTAATTTCATTATTAGCTGTGCAGATATTTTGTAATCTATTAATCTATTAATTTATCTATCACCCACTATTTTTAAACATATTGAAACAAGATGGGGGAAAAAGAAGGAAACTGAATTTACCCTTTGTTGGGTTATAAGAGGTCTTGAAATCAATGTCAGATTCACTTTTAATGCAGTTACCTGTACAAGTTGTGACAAATCTCAGTGAATTTTCTGATTATTCATGGGATCATTGTGGATGATGAATTCCACATTTTCGTTGTGCTTTTATTTTGTCAGTGTGAAAGTAAACATTTCACTTCCCTACCAGATTTATTGTTAAATGTTCTACATGGAGCTAAAGTGTTACACATTCTATGGTAATAGCTTGAAAGAGTTGCGTGCTCTGTGATAATGTAAAACTAATTTCAGTCATGAGTTAAATTCTCAATTGATTAATCAGCTAAGGTATATGGGGTTTGATCTCTTGGAATATCGAGTTGCAGAAGAAACTGTGCTCTCTTAACAAAGCTGTGACTGTGAGTTAGAGATATGTTTGCTGTAATCCTTTTGGTTTAAATGTTCCTTTTCCCTGTCTAGGCTAAGTTGCCCACATCAGAGATTGCGGCAACAATCAATGAATTTAGGTCTCGCCATCTCTCTGAGCTTGCTGAGGTACTGTCATTTACATTTCAATAATTTTACAATCTCAGTAGGACTGTTCGTCTTGGTAACTGTAGAACTACAGATCACTATATCAGTCTTTCATTGATATATATATACACACACACACACACACGACAATTAAGGATATTATCGACTGTTCTTTTGCAGCTATGTGAAGCTAGTGGAAGTTCTCTTGGTTATGGATTTTCTCGTATGATGAGTAAACCCAAAGTTCAGTCCTCCGATTCTTCAGATGAGAACCAAATCTCTGAAGGAACCCTGGCAATATGAAAAATACCCTGTACAAAAACAGGTAAAAGAAAAAAGAAAAAAGAAAATTGTATATCGGGTACAAGTAATGTTTAATTCATATAATTTGTATAGAAATAGACTCGAGAAAATGAGGCAGTAGCTCCCTCCCTTTTCAATTACCCCATTTTTTGGCTTGACAGATTTTGATAGACCTTTCTTTTATCATAAGATTTGTCGTGAAGAAAAATATGTTGAATTGTCATTTGTAGTTGATATGGACTCTGGAGCTGAAACCATGAAATCTTCACTGAAACATTTAATTAATGAATATGAATGTTAAACTTTCTTTTAAATAGTAATGATGTGTCAAGTAGTATATAACTAATCACATCATTTAATTATCTGTGGTTATAAACATTATTTGTAATCGAAATTTGTTTGTTTGGTGACGACTGCTTTCCTTTTTCTTTTTTAAATCTTTCATTTGTATAAACCGTTTTAGTTAACGCTAAGCGCATTAGACAACGTTTAGTCAGTCGAGAATTTATTTTATTTTTTAATTATTTTTATTACATATAAAACCAATATTCATTTTCGTAAAAAAAATCAGGGGATTTTATTCTAATCGGGATAGTCAGGGGCTGTCTACAGTGTATACTATGTTGTGACCGATGGTGTAATTGATGGAGTTTGTGTAGTTATCAAAATATGATACTTTATTAACCATTTATCTTCTGATAATTTGTTGAACAAAGGAGGGAGAAAAACAAATGTGTTTGTATCATTGTTTAACCTAAGAAGACCATCACACCAAAAATTGTCAAAACCCTGCTCACCTAGAATGGAGTTGAGATAAACTTGAGCTACAAGAAGAGCAATTTCTGCAACGCTGAAAATTTTTTGATGTCTGATTTAGGTTCAGTTTGGTATCGTTGTGTTGTTGGGAAAAGTTTTTTTGGATCTGCTGTGGAGAGAATTGTTTTTGGATCTGTTGTGGGGAAAAGCAACTGAGTGTTTGGTAAACTGATTTTTAAAAGTGTTGTGAGAACCAAAAACACTTTTAATGCGTTGCGTTTGATAAACTGGACGTAAAAAATGTTGTGGTAATGTAAAATTACTAAAAATGATACAAATGAATTTTGAAGATGTTTTGAAAATAAAAAATTTGTTTTATTTTGATGTAACCATAAACATGTTATAAAACATCAACTAATATTTTAGTGTAACCATAAACATGTTAGAAAATAAATATCAATTATTATTTTAGTGTAATTATAAACATGTTAGAAAATAAATATCAACTAATATTTTGGTGTGAATATAAACATGTTATAAAGTAAATATCAATTAATATTTACAAGTGACAATGACATTCTAAGCACTTCCAATTATATTAATTAATCTAGTTTATTTTAACCACAGCTTAATGATTCAAATCAATTATCCTGTTATTAGAACCCATCGAATATTTATCTAATTAATTAAGCTTTTATATGACATATTCTTAATTAATTAATGGTTGCATGGTAGAATGCTGATGATCAAATTTGAACTGATTTAACACATTAATAAAAAAAATTATCTAGTGTCACATACATTGCAAATATATCAAAAAAAATCTTTTTAAATTCCTTCCCTAATATATTTTCTAAATAGTAAAATATGTTCTAAGAAGTCTTAAGATTACATAATTGAGATTGACAACAAAAGATTCCAAAAAACATAATATATTATGAAGTTGAGATTAAATTACAAATAATTGCTAAGTGTCTGCACTTATTAAACTTTACGTAATTGAATTTTTTAAGATTTCCATTTCTCGTCTTCCTAGACCATCTTTTTCATGTGTATTGGCCTTCATTGCTTCATTAATCTCCGTTCCATATAGCTTTTAATTTTCTACTTCCCTCATTTTCAGTATTGTTATTTGTATTTTTCTTTCTCATCTTTTTACCATAAAATTCTCATTGTAAATATATATAAACCTAATGTTTATTAACTACAAGAACACAAGAACATTGTACCTAATGTTTATCAACTACAAGAATACATATGAACAAGTATAAGCTAAATTCACTCACTAATAACCTTATTTAATCATATATAAGAGTAATCAAGGGTCTTTAAAAACTTTTATATTCTCACCATGGAGTCTGTTACGTCACAAATTGAGATATTATCGAAACATTAAGCATTATTAATATTTATTCAGCTGATAGCAGGAAAAGAGTTCTTATTTGAAGGTTAAGACTTGGAAGCAGATTAAGCAGAGCAACACTAAATTAAAAAAACAACTTAGAAAGTATATATATCCAATCATTTATACATTAATAAAGACATCCACAAAAGGCAGCCTGTAATACTCTTTGCTTTATGATGTTACAAATCGATCAATATTTCTCTCTCTTCACGTCAACCATTTGATCACAAAGTCCTTCAAGGAAAATTAAAAAATATAGATACCAACTTTTATTAATAATTTTAAAAAAGTACCAGTTTAGAATTTTTATTTAACAATATTTAATTACTCTACATACAAGGCAACAAGGCTCAACCTGTTTATGTAACCTCTTTTATCATTTGATATTTGAGGCAAAAAGGTAGGGTATGTTTTCATTGATTTTGTTGTTAATTGGGAATCTTATGTTAAAGTGTTAAGTTTTACTTGCCTTCATTGTTGCTGTGGATGTTATATTATGTTATCACTATATGGTTTTATCATTTGGTATTTATTTAGTTGACATCTTTAAAAAACAATAATCTAAAATCAAAATTGAAAGTCATTATAGGACCACCTAATCCAGGCAGCCTAATCCAGATTTTTTTTTTTTGAACGGCAAAGATACAAAGGAAGGGAAAACCCAACAAGAACCCCAACAAAAACCAAGATAGGGGAACAAACACAAGCCTAACCCAAGACAAAGAAAACTAAAAACAAAAAAGCAAAAAAACCACAAACAGGGGACAGCCCAAACAGAGCAGGCCCAGGAAACAAAACAAAACTCTGAACAAAACTACCAGAAAAAATAAAAACACTAGACTGTCAGCCAAAAACTGGGCACCACGACCCAAACCAGACACCAAGACCAACTTTAACCTCCCATAATCAGAAAATCGCCATCATTGATGAGGTTTTGGTAACATTGCATAACATAATCCAGTTGAGACAAAAAAACATGCTTACAGTGAAGCAATAGTTGGTTAATTTACAAACTTTAGTTAATTAACCATAGATAAAATAACATAATGCTGATATGGATTGGTTAGTTGTTAGAAATGGTTGAAGATTCCTGGAATTAGAACACACATTTTGTGCGTAATTCACTGGTATATATATCAGACTATGTAAGCAATGTAAACACAACAACAATACAATAAAAAATCTCTCAGTGATTTTCTCCACTACTGAAGCTTTATCAAGCTTAGCTTTTACTTGCTTCTTTCACTTAAAACTTTTAACACTTCACTACTCATATCAAGTGCTTCACTGTGACAGTTTCCATCTATCAGAACACCAAAAGCATCAATCTCTGCTCATAGAACTATTTGTCTTAACTAAAAGATAGGTTCCAATTTAGAAAACAAACAACTCTAAATAACACAAATTGTAAGACAACCTAAAGTTTTCTCTTCACAATCTTCCCATCTGAGAAAAAAACAACTGAAAACTATAACCTCATTTCATAAAACCCGACCCACCAGAAAACCAAACCGGCAAACAAAACAAAATAGCTTTACCAAACAGGCATGGAAATCTAGACAGAAAACCCCCAAAAAAAGAAATAAAAACATACCTAAGAAAATAAAATAACAAATGTCAGAGTTTCAACAAGAGAGAGATAATAGGAAGAGAGAGGGAGAGAGAGAGAGAGAGAGAGAAATGCGGTGTTGATTTCGGTAAAGAGGAGGGTGGTGTCGCTTCGAAGAGGTCTAGTGATTCGTGAGGTCTGGATCAGATTTTCTTCAAAGTTCGAATGGCTTCAAAGGTGGATCTGGTTTATTCGGGTAATTTGATGAAAAGAAAGGATAAAATGGGAAGCTAAAATTGTGGCTTCTCAAAAACTCGGTTTGGGGAAGCTAAAATTGTCCAAAAACACTTCCTCACAATTTTATCAAACACCCTGCTATTGGTTCGGAATCACTTTTGGTCCCAAAAGCAGTTAGGAAAGTAATACCAAACTTGACATTAGACTAAAGTGGATGTACGGTATTGTTTTCAAAGCTAAATTTATTTGTTTTTGTTTTTGTTTTCGTTTTTCCAGCGTTTGTGGACTATTAGAAGACTGGATCATCTCATAAATTAATGGGACTGATGTATTTAGTTTGCCTTAAAAAGTTTTGAGAGAATATAAAATAAATGTATTTGTTTTTAAGATTTTAAAGAAAAAGAAAAGATCTATGCAATTTATATGAGTTTTGATTACTTGAAAGTTGAAAACAACAAATCAAAAGTATAATTTTCATAAATAATTTCAGAAAACATATTCTGACAAATAAATTCAGAAAATATATTCTGAAAAACGTTATCAAATATACCATAAAATAAGGTAAAAGACGACTTGAAGAGACGAGTTTTGATTAAAAAAATGTTATTATTTGTTGTGATTAGTTTTTGAATAAACAGTAAACTCCAATATTTTTATTTGGGTTAATAGCACCGATGACCCTTAAACTTATAGCGCAGTTGTATAGTGCCCTTTGAATATTTTTTCTTGGCATTAAACCTCCTGAAATTTCATTTATTGGCAAAAGCTGATAGAAGGGAAACAGACGTTAAGATAAAATTACATTTACACACCCTGGTTATATGAATAATTGTGTTAAAACTGAAAATATATAATAATATCACATAAAAACCCTTTAACATGTTTGACTAAAGTAAAAAAAAAATATTAATAATATTATTAATAAATTTTAAAAATTATATTATAAAAAATAATTATTAAATAAAAAACTAACTATAAAAAAATAAAAAAATTCCAATTAAACACTTAAACTACATGTATTTCTAATTAAACAATTAAGCTACCCATATTTCCAATTAAATATCAATAAAAATAATAATATACCAATGTTTTTTGTTTTTTATTTTTAATTAGAAAAATTCCATATTAATAAATTCAATTAAGTACATAATAAATAAATAACAAACAAATAAATAAAACATATTTAATATATTAAAATAAAAAATGGAAATTTTTCAACAAAAAAAATATATTATCGATTATCTACACCCTTGCCACTGAGCCACCAATACCACAATCAGACCCACCTCCCACATCTCATCATCATCAAACCCTAGCCATCCAAACTCGTTGTCGCCGCCTAACCACCATTGTCGCCGCCCAAACCCACACCATTAAGAGAGGATCCGGGTCCGCTCTCTCTCTCTCATATTTGTTGCTTCTTTAGTTCTCTCTCTGTTTGTTTTTGAGAAAAAAGAAAATAAAATTTGTGGTGCTTTGGGAAAAGATTAGTTGTGATGGTGTTCACGGGCTCACGGCGCCGTTCGCTGCCTCTTCACCGTGAATAAGGGAGGCTGCGTTTTGGGTGGTGGAATTTGAAAGCTTGAATTTGTATTTTGAGTTTATTTGTATGTTGTTGATTTTTTTTTTAATCTTTTTTCTGATTTTAGGAGCAATCGTTTTGTAGTAATTTGTGTGTGAATTCTAGCATGTGGTAGTGGTGATTTCTGGTGAGGTTGTTTGTGGGTACTGATTTTTAGAGATGGTCTGGAGATGAGTGTTGATTTTTGTATGGGTGGGCGTTGGTTTCTACAGATGGGTGTTGATTTTGGGGTTTTGGGTTTGTGATTTAATTTAGGATTTGGTGATTTAGATACTGATGGTGGTGTGTTGATGATGATGGTGAAGTGATGAATTTAGGTTTCCATTTCCAAATCTTGTGTAAAATATTTTGTCTAGATTTGATTTTGCTCAAACTAATTCTTTTTTTTTTTCTTTCTAAAACTAAAAAAAAAATTGAAGATGTTGAAGATGAATAGATGTTGATGATGGGGTTCGATGGTGATGATCGGTGAAGATGATGAAAGAGAATTGATGGTAGATTTTGATGATAGGGTTTGATGATGTTAAAGAGGTGATGGTGTTTGATGTGAGCGACAATGAGAGGAGAGAAAGAGATGGTGGTGTTTGGGGTTTGATTCCAAATCTGGATTTTTTTTTTGTTTTTTAATTACAAATAAAAAATAATAAAAAGTATTAGAAAAGGGTATAATATTATTTTGTAGGGATATTATTTTTATAGTTTATTATTATTATTATTATTATTATTATTATTATTATTATTATTTATAAAAATTATCAATATTTTTTTTAACATTAGTTAAACAGGTCAAAGGGTGTTTGCGTAATATTATTATATATTTTCAATTTTAATGCAATTATTCATATAACCAAGGTGCGTAAGTATAATTTTCCCTTAACGTCCGTTTCTCTTCTGTTACTTTTTGTCAATAAATAAAAGTTCAGGGGTTTAATGCTGAGAAAAAAATTCAGAAGGTACCATACAACTGCGCTATAAGTTTAGGGGACATAAGTGTTATTAACTCTTTTTATTTTTTGGAATAAAATTCTTGTTGATGGATGCAAGTTCAACAACAAAATAAATAATTATAAATAAATTGTTATAATATATATATATATATATATATATATATATATATATGGATATATACCACTTGTGTCATACACACAAGTTTTTCTCTCTACCTCTCTCTATAAAGCTTGTGCACTGTCCTTTGCCTCTTATGTCATACACACAAGATTTTCTCACTGCTTATCTACCTCTTATCTCATTCGACTACTTTATTGTTCTACATAAATTCTTTTGCTTATATATATGTTCATCTCTCTTATAATTTTTTTTAGTAAATTTTCTCATATCAATACACAAATAAAATTTTACTCTATCTTATCTTTCATTTTATCTATGATCTCTCCCTATTATATATATATATATATGTGTGTGTGTGTGTGTGTGTGTGTGTGTTATTATTTATTCTATAACATGTTCTTCATCTGTTCTTCATTTATTCATTTCATTTTAATTTCTAATACGTTATCAGTACGAAAAATCTATTTTGTAAAAATGATCCTCAAATGGGTGATTTACTTACATCTCAACATTTCGGATCTATATTCAGTTCCTTATAACAAGATAGTTTATGTCGTCAACGGAACCCATATATATAGTTTTAGATTTGTTTATTTAAAATCATCCATGTTCATGCATATATCTTACATGTCAACATTTTGAATATGTATTAGTTCTGTATAACAAGATGGCTTACGACATCAACGAAACCAATATATATATATTTCTGGATTTGTTTATCTGAAATGTTTTAATCTTAAGCTCATATCGGGAGAACTCATGTCCCCGAAATGTTTTAATTTTATGCTCATATCAGGTGAACTCATTTTTACATTTTAATTTACAGAAAAAAGGGGAACTGTAAGCATGTCTAAACTTACGAATTTGAAGTTTGATACACTCAAAGTATCGGGAGAAAACTATAAGTCACGGGTCATTGATGCCGGATTATACTTAAAATCCCAGGGTCTTTACTATACCATTGATGATGGAATCAATGTTAACGAACAAGACAGATCCACAACCATTGTCATAATCCGTCATCATTTGAATGAGGATTTGAAAGCTCAATATCTTACTATCACAGATCCTGAGGATTTGTGGAAAGAGCTAAAAAACCGTTATGATCACCATAATGATGTTACGTTACCTAATGCAAGGTACGAATGGCACAATTTACGGTTCCAAGACCACAAATCAGTCTCTGATTACAATTCTGATTTATTCAGAATCACCACAATGTTGAAATTGTGTGGTGAAGAGGTATCTGAAAAAGAAATGTTGGAAAAGACATTTACAACTTTCTATGCCTCAAATATAATATTGCAACAACAATATCGAGAATGCAGATTCTCAAAATATTCAGAGTTGATTGCATGCCTTTTAGTGGCAGAAAAGAATAATGAGCTACTGATAAAAAATCACGGATCACACCCGACAGGTTCTGCAGCATTTCCAGAAGTGAATGCTAATATTGTCAGAAACCGTAGTCGTGGTTGAGGCCGTGGTAATGGGCGTAATCCTGATCACTGTCGTGGTTATGGTCGTAATATTAGCCGAGGGCGGGGCCGTGGCCATAATTTCAAAAGAGGACGTGGTTATTCTGGATCAGGTGGTTATAATCAGAACACTCTGCAGAAGTGGAATAATTATGAGGCCAATCAGTATAAAAGAAATGATATTCAAAATAGGCCTAATGCAAATAAGAATGTTTGTTTTAGGAGTGGATGTAACAATCATTGGCCAACTGAATGTAATACACTTAGACATCTGGTGGATCTATATAGGGCATCGATTAAAGGAACGGGAAAGACTCATTTCATTGAAAATTCATATCCTAGAGATATTACTCATTTGAATGTTACAGATTTCTTTCCAGACCCTAAAGACATGCCCGTTGTTTCAATTGGTGATGGGAATGTCCATACCAATTAAATACTACTTACAATAGTATTATTTTGTTCATGTAAAACATTTCTCAATGCAATGCATACTTTTTGAATCATTTTGTCTAATATGCACTTTATTTTTCTTTATGAAGCATACAAAATGAATCTAAACAATAAATTGGGAATTATTGAAAAGCTAGAAGGTGGAGATCTATGTCTAGTTGATAGTGCAACAACTCATACAATTTTGTGGAGTCAGAAATATTTTATAAATTTAACTTTACTCAGAGCAAATGTTAATACAGTATCAAGTCCAGCGGATCTGATAGAAGGCTCTGGAAGAGCCACAATATTGTTACCAAACAATATTAAAATATGTATAAATGATGCATTATATTCAAGTAGATCCAGAAGGAATCTACTTAGTTTCAAAGACATATGGAGAAATGGATATCATATTGAAACTATGAATAAAGATGATATTGAATATCTGTACATTACTTCATATAATTCAGGCCAGAAACTCATTATAGAAAAGCTGCGTATTTTATCTTCTGGATTATATTACACCGTTATCAAAGGTGTGGAAACTTATGCGGTTGTCAGTCAGAAATTCTCAGATCTAAAAATGTTTGTATTTTGGTATGACCGTCTTGGTCATCTATGATCTACAATGATGTATAGAATCATTGAGAATTCTCATGGACATCCATTAAAAAACCAGAAGATTCTTTTAGCCCATGAGAATTTATGTACTGCATGTTCCCAAGGGAAATTAACAATCAAACCATCTCTTTCTAAAGTTGGTTTTGAATCTCCATCATTTTTACAAAGAATTCAAGGGGATATATGTGGACCTATTCATTCACCACGTGAACTATTTCGTTATTTCATGGTCCTAGTTGACGTATCTGCCAGATGATCACATGTTTGCTTATTATCAACACGTAATGTTGCTTTTACTAGATTGCTTGCACAGATTATCAGGCTTCGGGCTCATTTTCCCGATTACTCAATTAAGTCCATACGCCTAGATAATGTTGGTGAATTTACTTCCAAAACATTCGATGAATATTGTAAAGTAGTTGGGATTGATGTTGAACATCCAATTCCATATGTTCATACTCAGAATGGATTAGCAGAATCACTTATTAAACTTGTTCAGGTAATTGCAAGGACATTATTATTACGAACGCAATTACCAATTTCTGTATGGGGCATGTTGTTTTACATGCTGCTGCATTAATCCGGCTTCGGCCCACTGCTTATCATCAGTAACTTGTACTTGGTTATCGACCAGATATATCTCATTTATGTATTTTTGGATGAACGGTATATGTTCCGATTGTACCAACAAAAAGAACTAAAATGGGACCCCAAAGACGATTGGGAATATATGTTGGTTTTGATTCACCATTAATTATTAAATATCTGAAACCCTTGACTGGTGATATTTTTACAACACGGTTTACAGATTGTCATTTTGATGAAACCAGTTTCTCATCATTAGGGGAAAGGAAAACTCTTTCCGAAGGGAAGCGTGAGCTTTCCTGGATAGTTCATAGTCTGATTCATTTAGACACATACACATCTCAATGTGAGAATGAAGTACGTAAGATAGTACATCTTCAAGCAATAGCGAACCAGTTACCAGATGCATTTACATATGCTACTAGGGTAACAAAATCATACATCCCAGTTGTTTATGTCCCAGCACGGGTGATTATTTCAGAAAAACAATCTGAACAAATGATAGCAAAATAATCATCTATTGCACGCCAGAAGTATGGTAGACCGTTTGGTTCAAAGGATATTGTTTCTCGAAAAAAGAAAAATAAATCTACTTTCTCTAATTTAACTCAAGGGAGTTAAGTGTCCCAAAAGGGACACAAGTTACTAAAGCAATAGAATCCTCTGTGGGGGAAAGAATCTCTAAAGAGGTACAAGAATATAGAAATGATGAAATTTCTATAAATTATACAAGAGAATTGTGGAATCGAAAAGAAACAATCATTGATGATGTATTTTCATACACAGTGACAACTGAAATCATAAATGATGATTATGAACCTCATAATATCGATGATTGTAGACAGAGGTCTGATTGGCCTAAATGGAAAGAAGCAATTCAAACAGAATTGACTTCATTAGCCAAACGTGAAGTATTTGGATCAATAATCTAGACACCTGAAAAAGTCAAACCTGTTGGGTATAAATGGGTTTTTATACGGAAACGTAATGAGAAAAACGAGGTCATGAAATATAAGGCATGACTCGTAGCATAGGATTTCTCGTAGAGACCTGACATCGATTTTGATGAAACATACTCACCAGTGATGGATACAATTACGTTTCGATTTTTGATAAGCATGGCTGTCTTGGAAAGATTGGAAATGCGTCTGATGGACGTAGTGACCACTTATTTATATGGTTCACTAGATTCAGATATTTACATGAAAATCCCGGAAGGATTTAAAATGCCAGAAGCATGTAACTCAAGACCTCGTAAGTTGTATTCGATAAAATTACAAAGGTCGTTGTATGGATTAAAACAATCTGGACGGATGTGGTATAACCGTCTCAGTGAATATCTAGTGAAAGAATGATATATTAATAATCCTATATGTCCATGTGTTTTCATTAAGAAATCAAAATATGGATTTACTTTCATAGCAATTTATGTTGATAATATGAATTTAATTGGAACTCCTGGAAAACTCCTGAATACTTGAAAAAGGAATTCGAAATGAAAGATATGGGAAAGACAAAATATTGTCTCGGCCTAGAGATCGAGCATAGATCAAATGGAGTACTTGTCCATCAATCCGCATATATTGAAAAGATCTTAAAAAGATTTCATATGGATAATGCTCATCCATTAAGTACCCCTATAGATGTTGGAACTCTTGATCCTAAAAAGGATCCATTCCGACCAAAAGAAAATGGTGAAAAGATACTTGATCATGATGTACCATATTTTAATGCAATTGATGCTTTATTATATCTGGCTCAGTGTACTAGACCGGATATTGCATTCTCTGTGAATGTACTGGCTAGATTCAGTTCAGCACCAACTCGAAGGCATTGGAATGAGATCAAATATAATTTTTGTTACCTTTGTGGAACGAAAGATTTATGATTATTTTATACAAAATCTAATAATTTTTCAGGTTTATTTGGTTATGCTGGTGCGGGTTATTTATCTGATTCCCATAAAGCTCGTTCACAAACGGGATATGTATTTACATATAATGGCACAACAATATCATGGCGCTCCACAAAATAGACTTTGGTTGCTACATCCTCTAATCATTCTGAAATCATCGCACTTCATAATGCAAGTCGAGAATGTATTTGGCTAAGGTCAGTTATTCATCATATTCAAAATACATGTGGATTTTCATCATCTACAGAAATGCCAACACAGATTTTTGAGGATAATGCGGCTTACATTGCTCAAATTAGAGAAGGATATATCAAGGGAGATAGAACCAAACATATTTCTCCTAAATTTTTCTATACTCATGAGCTTCAACAGAGCCGACAAATTGATGTTAAGCAAATACAGTCTACATAAAATCTTGCAGATCTATTTACCAAATCATTGCCTACATCAACTTTTGAGAATCTGGTATATGGAATAGACATGCTTCGATTTTGTAAATTACAAGACTAATGATGAAGTTTTATGAGGGGGAGCATTCAATCAGGGGGAGCAAAATTACTATACTCTTTTTCCCTTCGATCAGGTTTTGTCCCACTGGGTTTTCCTAACAAGGTTTTTAATGAGATAATTTTTAAATGTCCAACCCCATTAGATCTAGAAGATCATTGTATATATTTTACCTAGATTTTATTCCATTCAATTTTTCCTAGAAAATTAAAATACAGATGGTATAAATCCAAAGGGGAGTGTTATAATATATATGGATATATACCACTTGTGTCATACATACTAGTTTTTCTCTCTACCTCTTTCTACCAAGCTTGTGCACTGTCCTTTGCCTCTTATGTCATACACATAAGATTTTTTCACCGCATATCTACCCCTTATCTCATTCGACTACTTCATTGTTCTACACAAATTGTTTAGCTTATATATATATATATATATTCATCTCTCTTGTAATTTTTTTTTTAGTAAATTTTCTCACATCAATACAAAAGTAAAATTTTACTCTATCTCATATTTCATTTTAACTATGATCTCTTCTTATTATATATATATATATATATATATATATATATATATGTTATTATTTATTCTATAACATGTTCTTCGTCTGTTCACTGTTTATACATTTTATTTTAATTTTTAATATAAATATAATTTTTATAAAATAATAATAATTGAATGTAATGTACTTGTTATGTATTACAAGTTTTAAATTGAAAGTGGGGTGGGGTGGCGTGGCACTAACACTTGCTTTTTTGTTGTCCTTTTCTTATTTGAAAGCTCCTTTTCCGTTTCTTGTTCTCAATCCGGTTCCAAATTCTAACACAAAACAACAAGGCCGGCTACGCAATGGTGCCTCCCTCTCCTTTCAACTGTGAATCCTCAGCTTAGTATAATAGTTATAGGCAGCACAACCTCTAAGTTATTAATAAAGTATAGTTTGTCGAATTATCAAATGGCTTCCATGATGTTCACCGACTGCTCTTCCTCCACGGCGGCGGCCCGCCTCCTTCCTCTCAGCCGTAGCCGCCTCCACAGTGACTGCTCTTCCATTTTCATTCGCCGCTTCGTGGGTCCTCATCCTATGGGTACCAACTCTCTACGCACCATTCTCACTGTTCACTCCTCGTCCTCATCACATGTTATCAAAGGTATCGATCAACTTCCAAGTGATTTTTTTTCTTTCTAAAATTTGAGTGTTTTAATGTTTCATGTTTATTTTGATATGGTATCATATGATATTTGATTTGGGCATTTCGTCGAATATGTGGAGTGTATTGGTATATAGGTAATGAATATCAATTGTGAGAAGTCTATGTTGCTAATTGTTTCACTACATGTTTGTTTTCGTTTGATAGATATGATAATTAGTTGATTATGTTTGTTTTTGCATATGCGGGTCGTTTGTTTATTTTGTTATGGTGTCGTATGATTTTTCCTTGGTGCATTTCGTCGAATATGTGGAGTGTTTTCTTTTATTTGGTGAACATGTGAAAAGTTGAAGTATTGGTATATTGATAAAGAATATCAATTGGGAGAAGTCTATGTTGCTAATTGTTTCACTACATGTATGTTTTTGTTCGACGGATAAGATAATTAGTTGATTATGTATTATGAAGACGTTTCATGGTAGTATGGTATTGTGGATGGTTAGGTGCAAGTTTGATTTCTCTGTGTTGACCTTTTCCGAATTGCAGCAACATTCTCCGCTGAATCATCTGCGAAGGTTATCGATGGGAAAGCAGTGGCGGAAAAAATCAGAGATGAGATAACTGCAGAAGTTTCCAGGATGAAGGATGAAATTGGAGTTGTTCCTGGTTTAGCAGTTATTCTTGTTGGGGATAGGAAGGATTCGGCCACTTATGTACGCAATAAGAAAAAAGCTTGTGATTCTGTTGGGATTACTTCTTTTGAAGCGCGTTTACCTGAGGACTCCTCTGAACAAGAAGTACTCAAGTTCATTTCAGGCTATAACGAAGATCCTTCGGTTCATGGCATCCTTGTGCAGTTACCTCTACCTTCTGTATGTTCCTAAACTTGGACACCATTTTTGCTTTGGTTGATTGAGCTACATTTAGGGACTCAGAAGCTGAGTTTTCTCTGTATAGTTACAGTTATGACCGTACGTGCTCCACAAAAAAAATCAAAAAAATTTTGATATTCCTTGTTATTTGCTTGATACTGGCGATACTACAAAAAAAGTATAAAACTATAATTTACTGAGAAGAAACATGTTGATACTGACCAACCTTACTAAATTTTTGATAGTTCTTTGCTGGTCAATAGTAAGAGCTAAGATTTTGTACTTGGTATTTTGATGTCCATTGTGGTTCTCTTTGCATTAAATGCATATTTTAACTGTTATTGTTTTCATGGTTTCTTCCAGCATATGAATGAGCAGAACATCTTAAATGCTGTTAGCATTGAGAAAGATGTGGATGGTTTCCACCCGCTGAACATCGGTCGTCTTGCCATGCGAGGTAGAGATCCATTGTTTGTTCCATGTACGCCTAAAGGTTGCATAGAATTGTTGCATAGATATGGCATTGATATCAAAGGAAAAAGGGCAGTTGTGATTGGCCGGAGCAATATCGTTGGAATGCCAGCTGCACTATTGCTCCAAGTAAAATGCTTTTACCCAAATACCATGTATTACTTACTCAGCTTGCCCTATTTTCTTGCTGTTTCCCTTTCAAAACAATAAGATTTAGATGTTTTGATTTTCATAGAGTGAAGATGCCACTGTCAGTATTGTTCACTCCAGAACCAAGAACCCTGAGAATATCATAAAACAAGCAGACATCATAATCGCAGCAGTAGGACAACCAAACATGGTAAGGGGTAGCTGGATAAAGCCTGGTGCGGTTGTAATCGATGTTGGAATAAACCCAGTTGAGGTAAGCAGTCTTTAGTAGGATTTCGATTTCACTTTTGCATTTTCTTACTTTTACATTGTCTCTCCCTCCCTCTCTCTCTCACACACACACACAATATAACACCACAAAACCACATTTTGGCTATTTCAAAAATAAAAGGTAATAAGAAATTGCTGAAGTTAAACTTGGTAAAGGTTACTGTATACTTTGAATGTTGCCGTTCTTGAACCAATGAGAGGCATAGGTCTTGCTGATTTTATGCTTGCTTTTGATTTTGTTCGTGACTGTTTTTGTTTGTGTTCATGTCATAAGGGTGCAAAAAGCCGTCCGGGTTACTGTATGCTTTGAATGTTGGTGTTGTACCAATTTCTCTCTCTCACACACACTGACACACATACACCCTAACACCACAAAACCACATTTTGGCTTTTTCAAACATAAAAAGTAACAAGAAATTGTTAGTTAAACTTGGGAGAAAGGTTACTGTTTGCTTTGAATGTTGCTATTGTACCAATGAGAGGCATAGGTCATGCTGGTTTTATGCCTGCTTTTCAGTCCAATGTTGTTAGTGATTTTTTTGTTTGTGTACATGTCATAAGGATGCAAAAAGCCGTCGAGGTTACCGATTGGTTGGAGATGTTTGTTATGAGGAGGCCCGTAAGGTTGCTTCAGCTATAACTCCTGTTCCAGGAGGAGTTGGTCCGATGACAATAGCAATGCTACTTTCTAACACTCTCAGCTCAGCAAAGAGAGCACACAACTTCCAGTGAGCTTTGCAAGATTTCAAAGGTTTTCAATCTTCGTTCAAATTAGGATCTGTTTCAAGGATCTGCCCCCACTTTTTTTATCACTTTGAGCCTCATTTTATTTGGGACCGAGTTCGCACACAGACGTAGGGATTAGCAGTCTTTACTTTTATGAGAATCGAAAGAGATTCTTAGAACAGATCGAGTTCAAAGGCATTCCTGTAATGCGAGAACTGTATGCAACTATGCATTACCCGGGGTGGCGGGAGGTAAGAGGGTCTACGATTTGATGGTGATATGGAAAGTGTTTATTTCTGATAAAATAAAAGGTAATTTGATTCTTTGTTTAGAGAAATCATTTGCAAAGGAAGAAATCTGACTTTCATTAAAAAATTTCCAATCGGAAGTTATATTTATGTATTTCATGACAATGAGTACCCCCCATGTTTTTTTTTTGGGTGTGTTATTATGCAGGATAATTACACTGTATCTATGGAAGAGTGGCTGATCTCTAACCCTAAAACAAATAATGAAACAAAGCAATAGATCTGTTATGTACTGTATATGTAATTGATCAGCGTAAAATTTTTCCAATTGGAAGTTTACATTTATGTATTTCATGACAACGAGTACTCGAGTAATAATAAATAGTATAAAAAATGATATTAAACATATTATCAATATCACCAATCAAAACAGTCTTGTTGCAGACTTACAACTCCCAGAACATCCGAAGAAGAGAACATCCCAGATCTTCAGCCAACAGAATGTTACGTATATGGATGTATTGATTTTGAATATCCTACTCCATTGTAAAAAAATAATCAAAATAAACAACCTTCTTGAAGAAGATAAGATATTGCTTCATGTTCTTATTAGAGATACACATTTTTATACGGAGTCTCAATTCCCCACGTCCCCATCACCATTTGAGGATTTTTTTTTTTGGAAAAAAAATGGGGAAAATGAGGGGATAGGGATGAAAATCATCTCCAAATTGAAAGGACCCCTCTCCATCATCATTTCCTCATTTTTTCCACAATTATATTGAAATGGGGATGGGAATCGGGAAGAGGTCCCCATCCTCATTTCCCCATTACCCTAAAACATATATAAATATAATTATAATATATATTGTTAATTTTTTTTTAATTATAATATATATTTTTAATTTTTTTTTATTCTTAAACCCTAAGTATATATACACATTTAAATATATACATATATTTTAATTTGTTTTTTGGTTTACTTTATAATATTTAGTTAAATGGAGGAATGAGGAAATGGGGAATCAGGGAAAACGAAAAAATCGGAGAAGTGGTGATGGGGATGGATATACCTCCCTCCAAAATTCTCCATCCCTATTTTCCCTAAATAGGGAAATGAGGGAATGGGGGAAGAGTCTGGGAAGTGGGGATGATGATAGATTGACCTATATATATCCCCATTCCCCAAACGAATATCTCTAGTTCTTATTAGTTTTTTAAAGAATATAATCATTCCCCCCTATAGTTTATCATATTAGATATTTTATCTCTTTCAATTTTAATAATGATTATTCTTCTTCGTCAAAACCAAAACATTCAACATTTAACCCCTCTTATTTTAGGAATAGACATTCTTCCGTATAAAAATCAAAATATTATATATTTTATCCCATAACCGTTATGAATACGGTTAACAAAGTACTTAAATCAATTGGATGGCGTTATTACTTTGGCCTTATTACCGTAGATGTTATCATGTACATCTCTCCTGCTTAATTGATCCACCGCTCCAAAGTCTCTTGCTCTCTCTTACTCTTACCGAACATAGCATAAACGGCCGAGTTTTGTCCCAGACTGTAGAGCTCTAAAAGCAACGCTGTCGTATTCGCCTTAGAGAACAATATAAAACCGGCGTCGACTGACCTAACTCTATATCCCCAAATTCCTTCTTCTAATTTCTTCGATCCTGACATGAAGATATTTGAGGAGTCGATGGCTGGTTAGTAGAGGTGACTGGGAAACTGAAAGAGAAAAGATGGTGGAGCTGCCGCCGCCGCCGTCAAGACTATTCACGAAAGACGTAGATGGTAAACTGGTGGACAAGGTCGTCGATTTCCTCCAAAACGTGGGAATTTCAAGTAATATTCCAGACAATTTGTCTACAAAGGATTTCTACTCCAATATTGTTGGAAGCCATCTCAAGCTCCACCAAATCGAACGTGGCCGTGTTACCTGTTTTTTCTCCGTCAAACCCGCTGTCGCAGTAATCTTCCACAACCCTCCTCTGTTTCTACAAATTACGTTCAATGTTTGTTGTTGGAATGTAAAAATTTATTATCAAAAAAAGAAAAAAAAACTTGTATGATCGCTTTTATTATTATTATTAGAAACAAATGGTGGGTCGTGAAGTTGGTGTTGATTGCTGTGTGTGGTTTTGCAGAATTTTTATGGCGGAGTACATGGAGGAGCAGTTGGCGCTGTAGCGGAGCGAATGGCAATTGCTTGTGCTAGAACTGTGGTGGCTGAGGAAAAGGAAATATTTCTTGCTGATTTGAGCATTTCTTATCTCTATGCTGCCCCTGCAAATGTGAGTTCTTTTTAGGGGTCAGTTTTGGATCCTTAATACATGTAATTTCATTGCTTTGTTACTGGTTCATGTGATGGATCTTACTAACTTGAAGCTGTTCAATGAGTGTTTGATAATTGACATCTACCTGTTTACTGCTTAATTTTGCATACACAGTCACAGTTGATAATTGATGCATCTGTTTCAAAGACTGGAAAAACTGTTACGGTTGTTGCAGTCGATTTTAAATTCAAGGAATCCGGGAGGTTGTGCTATTCCTGTCATGCTACCTTCTTCAACATGCCCGTCTCCAATTTATGAATTGAAGCTTCCATTGTCAACATAGAATTGGTCAAGTAATAAGGTGTGTCATCGTACGAGTGTTGTAGAATTAATTAATACTCTTTGTCACATTACTAATTCTATGCATGTGTACTGCCAAATAGTCTAGTTCAGATGTTTTGTTGGTGGGTGTTGCAAATATTTTCAACAAAAAAAAAATAAAAAAAAATCTTCAAACAGCATGTTATATTTCTTTGGCACATTGACATGTATATTGTAATGGATTTATTAGAAGAATCTTATTCAATATTCACAGCAATCCATTGTCCTACCTTTTTTGGCTGCATTCTACATCTTGTAAAGTAAGCTTTGGTCTTGTGTCGATATAGTCAAAGAACTTACTGGGAATTGCTCACATCATTATGTTTCATGCCATAATATGCTGTATAAATGCTTGTTAGTTGTTAATTATTTTTTATATAACTATATAAGTAACACTATATTGATATTGATTTAAAACTATATTGCATAGGTAAACATCTCACGGACAGTGTACGATTTTTATGCTTGATAGGGGTAACAGAAAGTGATTATTATGCTGAGCAAGGACTTTCTATAAAATTGCTTCAGATTTGAGAATCCTACTTGTAAAGACCAAAAATAATGCATGCTGTCTTACATTTTCGGAAAATAACATTTTTAACTTGCATTACAATAAATTGATCGACTCTTGGTGATATAGAAGAAAGAATCAACATTCACTTGATAAATAAAGATAGGAGAATGATCATGCAAAGTTCAAAGCAATAGCATTCAACCGGTCGAACACTTTTCAAATACCTCCATTACAATATACGTGTCAACTGATGTTTCTATTGTTGTAGTGATCACACAACAATTTATTTAGACACTAATTTTTTTTGAAACATCTCTGTATCACTGTTAAATCTTGACAATTTTGTTACATTCTAGGTTTTGTTCTCATGTAGATGTAGCTAGACTGTGCATTTATACTTTTGTAGGTATTGATGCATTAGATTTTATCAATACTTCCCTTTTGAAAGGCTAGAATCGATTTCTCATTGTGCGGTAATTCTATTGAGAACAGTTCCCCCTTAAATTGTAGTCCAAGCACTTGCTTGGAAAATTTAGCTTGATTTGGTAGGCAGCTCAACTCAGTATTATTGTTGTCACCAATGGTTTAGCTAAGGCTGCTTTGTCTTCTTGGCTGCTGTATGGGTCTCATTGTTGTGGTTTTTTTGCTTTGTTTTGTTTGTGTGCTTTTGGGAGTCTTGCTGCAGGCTATTGTTGGATGTTTTTGTGCCTTTCCTGGCTTCTGTCTTTGTTGTGTGGTGTGGGGGCCGTGTGGCTTTTGTGCCTCGGCCTAGTTTGGCCTCTTTAATACTCTTGCCGTTCAAAAAAAAAAAAAAGGGAACTGTTCTCAATAGAATATGTAAATGCTTGCTTTTGTGTGTGCGCCTGTTATTTAATAGCTTTATTTTAAAAATCAATTTTATTCTGCATCTCATGTATAGTATGGTTTTCTTGCTTAACAGGTGTAATTGAGAGCCAACGAAATCATGCTGAACATGGAGGAAGCACTCCTGTAAAATTGCTTTAATATCGGATTTGTAAGGACCCGAAATAATTCAAATTGTTAATATAGAATCATCGAATGCATACATCTTACATTTTCAGATTTGGAGTAAGGGGACCTGCCTTGAAACAGATTTGGAGTGAGGGGACATGACTTGAAACTAAGTCACCTATATGTATGCCATAGCTGGAAATATCTTTTTAGTTGATTGTAAAAACAATTAATTTGCATAAGAATAATAGTAGAAAACACATTATATACAACCCTATTAGAGGAGCTTCATTTTGAATTCCCTGAGGACCCCGACTATCAAGATCCCTTGGTAGAAAATGAATTACTCAGTATGATAGAAATGATAAGGGTCCGTCCTATAAACGTTTTTCAGTTGCTGTTTATCGAAAATAAAAATAAAAATAAAAATAAAAATAAAAATAGTGTTTTTGATTTTAGTTTCCAATTCAGAAAACGCGTATGGTAGCATATTCTGAAAGTTGTATTTTGAAAATAAAAACGGAAAAAATGTGTCTGGTAGGTTAACTGAAAACTATCAAAATTGATTATATAATTAATCAATATAATTTTTGTATTGTAATTTTTTAATTAAACAAAAGTAACACAACAAACATTAACTTGAAAAAATATATCAAAAAATGAATTAATCAAAACTAAACTCTTAAATTATAAATAAATAATTATAAATAAATAATTATAATATATATATATATATTATTATAAAATAATATATTATTTTATAATATATAATAATACTATAATATATATATATATATATTATTGTATGAATACTTTCAGTTCTAGGTGGAAATAAATTATTTTAGAATATATATTTATATATATATGGGTATTTTGGTCATTTAAAAATCTTGTCCCGTCTTATCGTAGCCATATGAAATGCATAATAGAACAAAATGAAACAAAATGATTTTTTTATATATAAAAAAGTGAAAAACGAAAAACGAAAAACGAAAAACGAAAAACGAAAAACGAAAAACGAAAAACAAGTATTTTGTGTTTTTCAAAATTTTCACTTTTAACACTGGTTTTTTTTTTTTTTTTTCGTTTTTCGAAAATAAAATGAAAATCGGTTAACTAACGCGTTTTTGAAAAATAAAAACGAAAACGGACTGAAAAACAGCTACAGGACAGAGCCTAAGTTTCATATATTTTTTATGTTCCCGACAAACAACCCCATTAAATGGTAAAATTTTGTTCGGCAAGAAGAATTTGTTAAATTTGATCACATAAATATCAGGGAATTTAATTTTTATTCACATGCATAAGTTTGATTGGCAAAATTTTACCCTTCAACATTATTTCATATTTCTAGTAGAAAACCATGTGATGATTTGTGAATTCGCGAATTTGCTCAGCTTTTGAGAAGAGGGAGTAATGTAAGCCCTCTTTTTTAAAAAATTACATATTGAGGTCTCATTGAAGTAAAATCAATCTTTTGCATTTCACTTCGAGGGTCATGGCATAGTTTAATCTTTCAGATCTACTGCAGAACACGTATGCATCCTTTCTAACAATGATGCTGCTGGTGTATAGCCATGTTCATATCAGCTCAGCTTCAATGAGGTAGATTTACTTACCAAAATAACCAAGTACTATCATACTATGCACAAAATGCAACATATTCCAACATCATAATCCAAATGAAGTCGTGATACATGCTACTCTGGATATGGATATAAAGAAACAATTACAGATTGACATCAAATGAATTCTTTTCCATTCATCAATAACATAAGAATACTAAATGAGGAGGTATTTTAACAATGAGATCAAGGAATCATTATTTAGATGTTCACACTCGACTTCATTTCAAGTTTCAAGTAAAAAAATATTTGTGATACAAGGGACAAGGAAAGGGAAAAAAAAAATTGATTCTACAACATGTCTGACGAAAGAAAATAAAATGATATGTTGTAGTCAGCGATGCCAATTAAAACAATAGCTATCTACTTTTCATCATCGCTTTATCCAACAAGCATAATTATTCAAATTGACTATCAAATCACTGATAAGTATTTGTGATAAAAAGTATTAACCATACAACAAAATCATGTTCAATAAATTTCTCACATGTCCTATGTAACATTACAAGATAGTCCATTGACCACCAACTAGATCAGACGGATACATAACAGCCTTCGATTCATCGTCTGATTCTAGGAGTTTATCCAGTTCAATACTATAAGATAGTTCCTCCTCCTCAAGCAATCTTGCATCCATCGGTTCTGTTTGGATATCCAATCCCATGTGTTGTGAGTTAAACTCAGCTTCTTGTTGAACCGAAATTGGAACCGACAGTGGCTCAACCAGCTTGGACGACATGCACGGTTCATCATCAGAAATATTATCTGATTCCAGGAGTTGTTGAAGAGTAGTACCATTCAATAACTCCTCCTCTTCAGGACTAAACAAGAAATCCAGTTCAGGATCAAACATCAACCTTGAATCCACTTCTTCTGTATCGGATAGCAACATATTCGATCCTGTGTGTGACTTGTTCAGCTCGGCTTCTTGTTGATATTGTTGAACCGAAATTGGAACTGGCTGCGGCTCAACCAGCTGCTTGGAACGCTTTGATGACATCCACGGCTCGGGATTCAGTACCTGTTGCAACATCCTCTTGTTCTTCTTCGTCTCTGCTACCGGGTTCTTCTTTATCCGACAAAGAACGATGTCGTCCGGTTTTTGATGCTGCCTCAACAAAGATGGATCGACAGCAAACTCATGCATGATCCAGGCTCCGTTATCTGGGGATTTCTTATTTTCGTAACGAAACCGCTTCTTGAATCCGACAACGTAGTTCCCTGACGTGATTGTGTCGCCAGCGTCTTCTCCTGACCACGTACCGGAACCAACCCTTCTGCTGATCCTGGAACCCTTAGAGGACACCTTCTTGAGGCGGGTGAACAAGTAAAGCGGCTGATCATCTTCAAGGTTGTCTCCGCCATACAAGTTCCATATGTCCCGGGGATCCTGAGAACCGTAGAGATCACCTTCTCTGACTGAAAACTTTTCAATATCATTGAAAGGATCACCTGTTTCAGCGAAAATCTTGTTGAATAGGAAGTAGGTGACTAATTCCTTATCAGTGGGTTCGAATCTGTACCCCATCGGAATCCTAAACGAAGCTGCCATTGACACAGATTTAAGATTGTGAAAGAGAGAGAAACAGTGAGACAGGAGCCGGAAGTACAATGACAAACAATTAAAACAGAGCGAGAGGGAGGTGTATGTGTTTTCTTGATTGGAAACAAGAAGACTTGACGAGAAAGTTTCTTAATTTGCTTTCTTGATCTATACCCAAACGTAATCGGAATACAGACTACAGAGTGAGTACTGAGAGAGAGAGAGAGAAGCAGTGAGAGGTTGGTTTCCCAGGAACTGAAAAAAACAATAACAAAGAATGAAGTTGTGATCAACTATCAATACGTGGAGAGTTTAGAAGAAAGTTTCTAAAACGATTTATATATATACACACTGTCAAGCTGTAATCCGAGTGTTAATTGGTAACGAAAACTGTTTGTAAACGGATTTCAGAATTCTGCATGGCTTGGGACACTCTTTTTGGAAACAAAAAAGTTTCCTAAAAAACGATTACTTCATTCTCAAGCTTCTGAAAAAAAAAATTGGATTTACTTTCTTAATTAATTAATTAAAAAAGAAATTTCATTTATCACCATAAAACTATGTCGTTTTGTACGTCACGTAGGTCCAAAGTATATCTTAAAGGGTCCATTTATAAATATAGATGGGTCTTTCATTTTCAATACACAAGACAATAGGTATTTACATTAATACCTGATAACCGAATTATATCCGATTAATATCCAACTCATACTTGTAGTGCTATAGACAAAAATCGGATCCCCACCTTTCTTTTTTATCTTAGAATTATTGAATTTCTGAATATTTTCAATTCAATTATTATCTCACCTATATATCTTTATGATGGACGGTTGGAAATCAAAAAAGAAAAAAAAAATCAAATAAAAAAATTCTTTTAAAAATCAAGCTTTTCATTTTTTTTTTAATATTGGATCTCCATCTTTCTTTTTTATCT
Organism: Dipteronia dyeriana; assembly: GCA_032871835.1. Classification (NCBI taxonomy): domain Eukaryota; kingdom Viridiplantae; phylum Streptophyta; class Magnoliopsida; order Sapindales; family Sapindaceae; genus Dipteronia; species Dipteronia dyeriana. Next base: position 100,498,220 of record CM065299.1, read on the forward strand.
TTTAATTTTCTAATATCCCATTTTTATTTAATTCAATTCTTATCTTCACCATACATATGGATGGTTGGAAATTAATATAGAAAAAAAAAATTATAACTTTCTATTAAATTTTATTTGATCTCCACAACCCATCTCAAAGATGGATTGTGGATTTTACAATTATTTAAAAAAATTATATCGATAATCCAGTATGACGTTATCTCAAGTTCAAGTAGTAGTAACCTGAGAAGTTTATCTAATTCATGTTTTTAGAGAAATGGATCATTTGTAAAGCAAGAAATCTGACTATCATTAAAAAGAATTCCAATCGGAAGTTGCATTTATGTATTTCATGTGAACGGAGTACTCGTGTTTTTTTTGGTGTTAGAAAACAAATAACGAAATAGAGAGATTGATTTGTATGTTAATGCAATTGATCAGATCACAGTAACATAAAATTCCCAGTGAAAATACATAACCAATCCAATCTTAATTTTATTACTAAAGGTATGTCTAGTTCCATCTTTTGAGATAACAATATCTATTGAACATTATACAGGTTCTATATTTTTACTGTTCTAAAACAAGATCATTAACGCTTCATTTAATTGAAAAAACCTATTTCAAAACTTCATAATTTCTTCAATAAAAAAAATCTTCATAATTTCAGCTTCATTTAACTAAAAAACCTATTTCAAAATCTTCATAATTTCAGAATCACTCCGACGAAATTCCATTCATTGCAATGTTACTCGGAGAGATCGATCCGTGCTTCAAAATGATCTATCTCACTTTTCCTTTGCTGTCTCCGAAGAATTGAAACCTGAGATAAATTGAACAAGAAAAACTTAATGGGGAGACAAATGTTATAGTATCCGAAGAGGTGATTACAAGGGTCACCTTCGGTTATAGTATAAAAATTCTACTAAAAAGTAGAAATTTCTCTAGCGTGACAATTCAGAACTAAAGGTGCAAAGGGTACAATATTAGATTGAAATTTTAATGATTACTATTCTTTGACTCTTGATGACCACAGGATGCATTTAAAGGTCTCGTAGAAGTAAAATCAATCTATTGCATAGTTTGATCTTTCAGATCTACAGCAGAACGTATGCATTTCATTCTAAAAATGCTGCACCTAGTATATGGCAATGTTTACATCAGCTCAGCTTCACTGAGATAGATTCACTTGCCAAAATAACCAAGTACTATCACAAAATGCAACATATTCCAACATCCTAATCCAATTGACGTCATGTGATGCATAAGCTACTCCAGATAGAAAGAAACAATTACAAATTGACATCAAATGAATTCACTTCCATTTCTTCCATAACATAAGAATACTATGATGAGGCCATATAATCTTAACACTTTAACAGATAGTAATACCTTGGGTCTTTCCATTGAGCTTCCAAAGTATCCAATTCCAAAAGACAAGGAAGAATAAGCAGCCGCTATTTCTATTGCTTTCAGCTTTGTTGGATTTCCTGAAACCTAGAACAGAAAGTAAGTTAATAAGATATTCAAACAGACTACCGAACAAGGTTAAAGCCAATGGCTCACCATCACAGGAGCATCAGCTTGCACAAGTAAAATCCCTGCACTGTTATCAGTGCCACTTTGTCTGCTGTCTTGAACAACAGAGCGCAAAATCTTAATACATGCATAGGCAGGACCAACCTGTGAACTACACAAGAAAAAAAACCTTGTCAACTTCACCTTTGAAGTAACTAAATTTTGATGGTAAGAATAAATAAATCTTCAGATAGCAAGCAAAGGAACCCAACTTTATTTTGTACATAACATCTAACCAAAAGTCAGTTCAGTCTAGTCTCAGTAAGTCTTGGGGAAATTCAGATTACAATGATGATGTACAAATTTTAAAAAATTAATGAGATCAAGGCATTATTTTGATGTCCACACTCAACTTCATTTTCAAGCTTCTTGTTTTTCCATTATCCATATGTGAAAATTTGCACCAACAGCCACACGATATCCCAGACTTAGGTCAAATGTAATATGCTCCCCTTTATCCATTTCATTAAAAACTAAACATTTTTACCCAAGCACTATCAATTATCAACCAGTACCTATGCATACAGTGCCCATAAGCAAGTGAAACATATTCTCAAAATCCAAATGTGGTTAGATTTGGTCACTCAAACAGTAAGAGATCTGTAAAAAGCTCATATTGAATTACAATGAATGATGTAAAGCAAGGTTTAACATCTTAAATAGGTAAAAGTTTCACTAATTCCCGTAAGTACAAAAATAGTTGTTATATAAGGAATGGGAAAAAAAATTGATTCTGCAACATGCCTGATGGAAGAGAAAAAAAGAGGACATGCTGTAGTCGGTGGTGCCAATTAGAACAAAGACTACCTATTTTTCATCATCACTTTAGCAAACAAGCATAATTATTCAAATGCAGCAAAGGTGACACGGCCAGAGTTCAGAAGAAATCTATCAAAATATCGAATAACTAATAAGTATAAGCTATAAAAAATATTAGCTAGAAGCTAATCATACAGCGATGATGAGACACAGCACTCCCGCGCAGCAAATCCTTTCATTAAGTGTTCTCCTGCACCAGTAACACAACAACCAACTCTAAATGGTGCCCCAAAGGGACCTTTAGAGGAAGCCCAACAACCTGAACCATACATTCCTGCTAATCCCACACGCCCACCAACCTATTACAAGGGGAGAAAAAAAAAATTATGATCAACTTTTCTGGACTACTGACAATCACTATGAAAAGACAATTAGATTCATCCTTTACCTTCAGTGCAATACCACCGCTTGAGGCCCCAGATGCTATGTGTCCCTCAGTATCAACACAGATAACTCCGACAGTGTCCATGATGATGTCCTCTTCCAAAGCACTTGGTATAGATAATTGATCACCACCATTCCCTTTTAAAGGTTCACAAGGTTGAGCTTCTAATTCTGCAGAACTAATACAACTGTCAATTGATAAGACCAAATCATGTTCAATAAATTTCTTGCATATTTAGCACTCATATGTCCAACATAACATTCCTAGATAGACCATTAACCACCAAGATCACACGGATACATAACACCCAAAGAATCCTAGCTCAATCCACCCCATACAATGTCATAGATATATGATAATATGATATGAACTGCCAAACAATGTTAACTAAAATTTAAAGTCATCAGCACTAATTCAATAATAAAGTCAAGCTAGTATAATTGACAGATAAGTTGCTGTATAGGTCAGTCTTTGCATCTAAAACAGCAGATGAGCATATATTCTCATGCTGGACTGAATGTATTAATAATTTAGAATCTGAGGGAAAAAAATGCTTAGTATACAACAGTGATGGAGCACCTGATGAAATAATAGCCTCCCGTGCCTCACAAGAACGTACTTCAGCAGAAATATCAGCCTTAACTTCGGCATCAACAAGCATTGATTTGTACCTTTTCCATTGTGCTTTTGCCCTTTCTGTCACCAGCCACTGTTTCAAAGACACAAGAAGAATTTCTGACTTGATGATTGCACAGGATTACGACCAATTTTTTTTATTAAATTTTTTCTCAAAAAGCAAAATAGATGAAAAAACATTAACCACACCTCATCTGCCTCAGTTATAGTAGCTGGTAAAGCTATGCCCTTAGATTTTGCCCATACACGAGCACCTTCACCAACCAAGAACCTAAGTTACACATAAAAAATATTAATAAGAAGAACTGTTGAGGTGCAACAACTACCGATACAAAAAAACATATGAAACAGACATGTGAGGTAGAGAGCAATCATTACATGGGAGGTATTCGACCCAACAATGAAGACCCCTTCATCTGCTCCTTGGCCAAGACTGCAGCGATTTGGATGGCATTTCGGACACCTGTCTACAACTGATGAAATGGATACCCAATAATTTCTTGGGAACTTTTAAGTATAAATAAAACTAAGAACCACAAACAAATATATTATAAGCTTAGGAAGTTTTTGATAACAAAATCAGAACATTTCCATGTCGCGAATACCTGGTACTGCTCCAACAGCTCCGAAAACACCAGAATCGCCATCCATAAGACTAGCGTCACATTCTACATGACCGTCTTCTGTCAAATTGGAGCCTCGACCTGCATTTGTGCTCGGATCATCCTTCAATTAAACAATTAAACAAAACAAAAAACTACCATAAATCAGTTTCGATTCCAAATGGTCCAAATGAAACTAAACATTCGAAACAAAGAGAAATTTCCGTGTTTTAAGCATAAAAATGTCATATTTTTAGACATACACTTCGAAATAAACTAAAACGAAAGTCGCATTTACCTCCAATACTTGGATTGCGGCTGTAACAGCATCTATACATCCACCGGAATCCTAAATTCAAAATATAACAAATATAATTAATTTGGATAAATCAAAGTGATACGCTCGAATCCAAGAAACTTTTCGCGAAGTAAAAACGTGAAATGTAGAGTGGATCAGAAGAAAACCTTGGCGAGGACAGAAGCGGCAGCAACGCAAGCGCGTTTCATGGCGAACCTCAGAGCTTTCTCGTTTGAAGGCGCGTGATATCCAGCGCCCACGTGGACTGCCACAAAGAATCTAGGTTTTTCATCTCTCTCGCCATCCATGGATGGTTACTCTGTTTGTAATTGTGTGTGAAAAATGTCGGTTAGGGTTAGGGCATAATATGCAGAGTAAAAATTCACTCGTTGATTAAAAATTAAAATTTTAAAAAAGTCGGTGCTCGTGCGCGGGTTTTTTTTTTTTTTTTTCAATGTATATACAATTTAAGATGTTTAATTAACTTTTTTTTTTTTTTTTTAACTTAACCATCCTTTTAATTGACATCAAAAATCAAAATCAAACGGTGTACTATCGAAATCTACCGAAATTAAATGCAAGACTCAAATAGCAACTATCTCCATACAAGAAAATGTCCCACACATTAATATGAACAAAGAGTGACTCAATAAAATGTCTCTGATTCGAAATTTATTTTAATGTTATAATACATACAACAATATTTGAATTGAATGGCTCAACATAACAAAATAAGTACAAATATATTGGAAATATGGTTTCTGCCTTTCCAAATGTTCAAATAAAATACAAAATTACATCGAATTGGTGGAAATAAAATTACATGAAATCGTTCTTTAAAAAAAAAGAATAAAAATAAGAATACGTATTACATGAAGTAGTTCACAAAAGAGAATACTACACATTTATTCTCGTGTATTAAGTTACAGAGTTAGCCTAAGCTCGGATATTAAGACAAGAAGAGAGCTTTACATTGCTCCATTGTATCATCAGGACTGGTAACTGCAAAATGGGACAAAAAGAAAAATATTTTTTGCTTTGATTACTATTATTCAGTGGACAATCAATAATTCAATAGGTATCAATTAATCTTATCTAGATTTACTCACAAGGAAACAAGGACCCAATGATATTGAAAACAGAATGGAATGACTTCGTACCTGTATGACCCACTGTTCGTTCTGATTCGTAGATTTCGTGATCGTTTCCTCCCTGTTTAAAACAAAACATCGAAGCTCCTTCTTTAGTCCCAACAGAGTACATCACCAGATGTAAATAGATAGTGGAATGTACATCAGCGTCGAATAATTATATTAAATCTATAAGATGTAAAAGGCTGACCAAGCCTGAAAAAAAGGTAAACTTATCCTAGCCAAGTGATATAGTCATTGAAGTCATTGAAGGGAAAATTGACAGAAAATATAAATGTTCATCAATAACATATACACAGAGAAAAATATCGGCAAATGAAGGGAAGGAGAAAGCAAGTGCTGACCTTGTAAGTTTTGTCTCCAAAGAAATGGATTTCCTGAAATTCATCGAGGTACCTCAAACAGTATGTCTTGTCCCAGCCTTGGGGGAAAACCTGTTACGAGCATCATACATCGTTATAGAAGCAATAGCAGTGCTTTCAATTTATCTTATCCTAATATCTTCAAGGATTATTAAACAAAAACTAGATATAAAAATATCAACTCACATCAAAGCTTATCTGCCCTCCGATTGAAAATGTCAAGTTAAAGTGAGCAAACTTCTCCTGAAGCACAGATACCATTTTTGGTCGTATATTGTGAACCTGAAACCGCAGATATTGATACAACATGTCAGCAGAAAACTCATCAAACAGAAATCGATTACTCAAAAACATGAACTACCAAATACAATCCTTTTAGTGACAGGAAAAAGATTTCTTGCCTTATCATACTTTTCAAATTCATCCCTTTCTTCTTGGCTGCAGTTTCGTCCAATTGGTGAAACATTAATCATGCCACTTCGGAATTCAATGAAAGTTCCCCTGCAGGAATGATTTGAACAGAATAGATCTTATAAGCTGAATAGCTAAATAGTTACATTGAGTTTACTTGACTTATCAATCCACTCACCTTTTTATCGGAATGTCCAAGTCAGCAATATAATGAAGAGTAAAATTAATTAATTCCTGCACAGTTGTTCACAATCTATTACAACACAATCCAATAAAGACAACACAATTCAATAAAGAAAGTCCTCCGCGCACACTATGTTTAAGCCTGTCATTCAACATTTCAACTGCCACTAAAATGAGCTCCAAAGCCAAATCTGACCTAAGTATATACAATCATGCTATAACACTCTTGTTTCAACCCTACAAAGAACAAGATGTCTAAAAACGATCAGATTATCACCCCTTTGGCATTCAGGCTGTTGTATATTGGACAATCTTACCAGCATTTTAGATGTATGTTAATGTAATGGGTGGGAATATTGGGGGTCTGTACAACATTATACATCATAGTTTTCTTTAGATTTATTATACATCTATGATTTAAGAGTTATATAACAAGGAAGGACTTTACCTTGAGCTTTTCATCGCCAAGAAATGACTTCAAGCTCTGCAGGAACCAAAAAACACAACCCATCAGACAAGGATAGATCGACTTTATAAAAGAACTTAAAACGTTATGCACAGCAAAAGCAACACCAGCCATGGATATTTGGAAATACACGGAATCGAAAGTGCATACAAACCATCCAGTGATAGTACCTCAGTGCCAGTTAATTTCCCATCCTTATGAGCAACAAGACCATTCTCAGAAAATACATAATCATAGTCATTAATAACTGCATAAAACAAAACCATTGCATGAAATTAAGCTCCCTTTTTTTTCATTATTTTCTCTTAAAAACAAAATTTTAATAGAAAAAACACTGCAAACCTGAGTTCCCAAGCTGTTCTGATATCTTAATAAGGTCAGATCCACCGACCACCCCAACTGTAATTACCTACAAATTAAACAAAAATTTCATCATAAATGATCAAAGACTTTTCATTCCACTGATTGAAGTAACTTACTTTTCTTAGTTCTCGCATGAACTCCAACATCTTTGGAGTTGACACCTTGAATTTTAGTTAAAAAAAAACACAAAAACAAATCAAATCAAATTCCACACAACAGCTACAACAATGTAGTATACGATAACAAATTGAAAAATCTTTAAAAAAGAATTGATACCTTTCTGGGAGCAGTAAGAGTCCCATCAACATCAAACAAAGCGATCAAACCGGGTTTCCTCGCAGCCATTGGAGTCAAATGTGTATGCTTTCCTCTTTTTTTTTCTGCTATCAAATTCACAAATTTGTAAAACTTCCAATAAATTAAAAAGACGATTTCTTGCTTTCAATTCAAATAAGTATTTATCTGAAGAGAAAGAAGTGATTGATAATGTGATAAGAGTAAAGAGCTTTGATTTGGTGACCGATGAAGTGGGATTTTGAACTCGGAATTTAAAGTAGATCGTCAATGGTGGAACCTGGGGAGTTTTTGGGAATTAAAAAAATTCCTTTTGGGGGTTGACTTGAGAGAGACGCTCTAGATCTGAAGATGAGAATCTAGTGGTGGTGAAACACTGGAACATGGATGCATTATTGTTTAAGTGTTTTGAGTTGTACCGGATATTCTGTGGTTTCGAGTTTATTCTTGAGATCAGAACCGTCGATCTGTGGTGTTCGTTTTGACGGTGATTACGTGTTGTGGTCCCATATTCACGTAGCGATGGAGAATTTTGATATGGTTTGACTACTTGGACCGCAGTTGATGCGTCACATATGTATGATTAGATGGAGTAGATTTTACTTGTTTTTCAATAGGGTTAATTTCTTATTATTCCTCTAATTTGATCTAATATACAAAATGATCCCCGGTTTTGATCTTTACCTTGACAGGTCCCTCTAGTTACCAAAAATCTGAAATTTGGTCCCTGCTGTCCAATTAAGTTAGGGTTCCGTCAGATCAGTAAGGGTATAATTGTAAAAGCAGAGTTAAAATTAATAATTTCAATTAAAAAAATTAAAAAAAATTCAAAAAATCAAATTAAAAAACTAAATAAAAAGTAATTATTATTTAATTTAATTAAAAACAAACATTCACTCTCTCTCACTTACCAAACCCCATTACCAACCGATCTCACCTTCATTTCATTAAAAAAAATCTTATCTTCTTCATCGTCATCTTCTTCAATATATATGCCAAACCCCTAGCTACCACTACCACTACCACTCTAACACCAAACCCACTAAAATCACACCAATCGCCACCCTTCCACAGCTCGATCTCCTCCTTCCCACAGCTCGATCTCCTCTCATCGTGAATACCTTCCTTTCATTCTCATGTTCTCCACCATTCTTCTTCTTCTTCTTCATCTCTCTTTCACACGATCTCGACACCCACACTATTCTTCTTCTTTTTGTTCTTCTCACGGATCTTCTTTTTCTTCGTCGGGTTTTAGGTTTGGGTGTGTTGTGCATGGCGTTCAGTAGTGGGATTGGGCGTTCGATGGTGGGTTTGGGGCGTTCGATGGAGGGTTTGGGTGTTCGGTGGCTTAGATTAGGGTTTTGGATTTGGGGTGGTAGTTGTGGTCGCGGTTGCAGTTGCGTTTGGGTGGATGAGTGTTAGGGATGGTTTAGGGTGGATGAGTTGCTGATGATGTTTGTGTTTGTGGCTAGCTGTTGAGAGGCGAGTTAGCTGAAAGGAGTTGAAATCGAAATTGATAAAGATGGTTTGTGTATGGATTGGTGGTGCCGATGTGTGGATTTGATGGTGGATTTGATGAATCTGAAATTTTTTCCATATTTGAAAAAGTCTAGAAAAATTTTCAGATTTCAAATCAAAATTCTTACCAAATGATCTTCCTTGAAAACGAAACCGATGTCAGCTAGGTTTGATTTTGAGTTTGTTTTTCTGGTGTTGATGGAAATTTTGATGAAGTCTGGTGTTGGTGAAAATTTTGATTTTTGAAAATTCTCATAATGATTCGAAGAAGAAGAGGTTTGGGTTTCTGGGTTGTTGATGATGATGTCATGGTCTGATGATGAAGATGATGACGGTGATGGTTGATATGGTGTAATGGTGGTGCGAACCCATAACTGGTTGAAGATGATTTCTGACGTTGGTGCTAATTTTATTTTATTTTTATTTTATTTTTTACTTTTATTTTTTTATATTTTTATTTTTATTTTTAATCAGGGACAGTAGGATCATTTGACCTTTTGATCCTGTCAGTCAACACTTTTTCGACGGAAATTGTAACAGAAGGATTAAACGAGATAATACTGAAAACTGAGGGATCAGTTTGTGTATTAGATCAAACTAGAGGGATCAGTTTGTGTATTAGATCAAACTAGAGGGACTAAAAAGAAATTAACCCTTTTCAATATGATCATATCTAATGAAATGGTAAAAAATATATTATAAAATTGCATTTAATAAGTGTAATATTGAAAAAACTAAATTTAATCTAACATGTAATTTGTTGAAAATTATTAAAATCGTATTGATTGATGTACAATATATTGTGGATTTGACACTCGAATTCGTAGTCTTGTAGATGACCCCATCTTCAATGAATCAAACATATCCATACGCGGAGGATGCTTAGTCATGCAAAGTGGGTGGAAGAAAGTTCCCAACAGAATTAAAAATGACTGTAAAGGAAGTGTCAGAACCATTTTTGTTTTGATTTGAGGAGGAAACTTCTCACCACCCTGAATTTTTGCACTTCATTTTGTGTACCTAAACCTTTGGAAACTCCCTCTACAACCAATCTGTCTACTAGCTTCTTCTAACTTTTTAAAGTCAGGAACCATTTTTGTCAATTGTTATGGTATCCTGAGGCCCTGATCAAAAGCAGTTTTTTTTATAAAATTACTTAACAAATCAAAAGCACTTTTGGCTATTTGAAAGTGCTATCGAAAAGACCAAAAGCATTTCCAAACACTCTACTAGTAGGAGACATTGTGGTAATGTGAGTACTTGTATGTGAACTTTGAACTACTTAACTTATTTTTTGAACATTATAATCTTTCAAGAACTCAATCAACTGCAAACTCAATGGCTCCACCTGCCATTGTTGATACATATAAATATTATCATTACACACATTCTTCAAATTCTGTAAAAACATGAATATGGGACTTACAATGAAAAAGGCAAAGTTTTTGACAAGCTATATATATGTTTTAACTTTCATATGTAGAAAGAGATCGTGTTCAGTCAAAAAGGGGACTCTTCTTTCCTAGAAAAGAAGAGACCAGAAGGACCACCATTAGGCAGCAGAGCTACCCTCACCGCGCTTTCAGCGCCTTCTTCAACAGTCAACACGCCAGTATTGAAGTTTAAGTCGGTTTTGACATAGCCAGGGCAAACGCTATTGATGCAGAAATTGGGGTACTTTTTGGCCAAAATTCTTGTGTAGGCATTCATGGCAGCTTTTGATAGTATATAAGCAGACATATTAACAGGCCAGGCTTTGGAACCCTGTTTGAAATCTTTGAGGTACTCATTCAATACCTCATTTATCTTCTCTTCTGTAACGTTATCGGCATCACTCAACACTCCTTTGGCCCATTCGTTTGTCACATTCTGATACAAAATGATGAAAACATATAAGTTACACCATTTCTGTGACTATAATTCAGAATTAGAACACAAGGGTTGTGAATGTTTTCACCTTTAACAGTCCCATGAAGGAGGAAACGTTAACAATTTTCGGAGAATCGGATAATTGAAGGAGGGGAATAAGTACTTCACACATTCTTTTAGCACCAAAGTAATTTGTTTGAAGGCCTTTTTCAGCTGACTCATAAGTTTGAGTTATAATTTCATTCCATTTGATTGGTTGACCATCCTTAAGACTCTGTGTCATTGACAAAACCACTTCAAGTTAGATTTTCTTTTTATAAAATCTTCAGGTTCCAAACCTAGGAATTAAACTATCAAACTATGCATGCAAAACAATTCCAAACTCATCTTCAGTTAATTTGTGGCAATGAAATAAATCCATATACAGCAGTACCTTAGCAACAGTTGCAAAAGGATCAGGATCTTGCACATCAGCTCCACCAATCCCTGCATTGTTTACCTGCCAATAAGTCCAACGTTTCTCGTCAGTCAGTTTACATGCGCTATCATTTTGTGTGGAAATTAATCTATATAGCAGAAAATGATATCACCATGGATGGTTTAGTAAAGAAATGTTTAACATCAGTATTGATCTATTAAGAGGTCGATGGACATAAATGAAGATTATGAAGTAAATCCACCGTGACTTAATACCATGTAACAATTTAATCTCATCAGATTACTGAGAAAAACAAAGGCGAAATCAAATGTCTATTCTATATATACTCTTACCAAAACAATTTAATCTTCGATAAGCTATAAATGAAAGGGGAAAAAGTTTATTTTTCATGAATTGGTTACTAAAAAGTAAAAACAAAGAGGTTCAAGATTGTAGATATGCTATTCTATATATACTCTACCAAAACAAATTCAAAAGATAGTTGAAAGGCAAACGGTTATCGATCATACCAGAATATCAAGCTTTCCAAATTGACTTGTGATGAAATCTGCCAAGGACTGAATACTAGCAGGGTCTGCCACATCAAGCTGATGAAAGAGAACATCGTCAAAGCCAGATTCTTTCAATTTTTGAACAGCTTCAACACCCCTCTTCTCATCTCTAGCTGTTAACACCACCGTGATCCCGTTTGATGCTAATTGCCTACATATCTCCAACCCGATTCCCTTGTTTGCTCCTGTAACTACTGCATACCTGAATAGATGAAATTGAATGTGAAGATACAGAATTTGGTGTGAAAATTGTACGATAAAACGAAAGAAAACAAAAGAAATTTACCTCTTTGTTACTTCTTCCATTGATGATTAAGTCTAGAACTTGTGTGAAAAGTGAGACAACTCAGATATTGAAGGGAACTTGTGAGGATTAAATAAAGTCAACAAGGTATATTTTTATTAAAAAAGGCAAAAAAATAAAGAAAATTAGAAGGGTTTGGGACCACTCATAAAAGAAGTGGTCTGCGTTTCAAGTTGTGAAGCTTCAAACTCTTACAATGATTATGACCCTTTAACTTGTTGAAGAAATGCCTAATGAAAGCAAGTGATGGATTCTTTATAATTACTAGATATTGCATAAATCTGAAGTGAATAAAAACATACATTTAAAACAAAGTTACATTTAAAGCGAAATAACAATGTTCATTAGACAATACAGAGGACAATGGATAAAATTGCTCATGCTATGCATATCAAGCTCCCACTTCATCTGTGAGATTTTCACTTAAAAGGATGATAATTCTCCACAAACGAAGAAGACGCCAGAAGGACCACCATTGGGCAGCAGAGCCAACCTCACTGGACTAGCAGCACCTTCTTCGACTGACAAGATACCAGTATTGCAGTTTATATCTGTTTTAACATAGCCAGGGCAAACACAATTGACGCAGAAATTAGGGTACTTCTTCGCTAGAATTCTCGTGTAGGCATTCATAGCTACTTTCGTGACTGAATATGCTGACAAAAAATGAGGCCAGCCTTTGGTTTCCAATGAACCCTCTTTAAAATCTTTTAGAAACTCGCTCAAAACCTCATCCACTCTCTCTTCCGTAAGATTTTCAGCATCAACCAACACCCCATTAGCCCATTCGTTTCGGATATACTGATCAATGTATAACAAGCAAAACTGTGTCATATTCTTGTATAAATATGTTGAGACTATCAGAAAAACAAAAAGAATTGGAAAGAGGTTAACATTTTTGGGTGAGGTGAACATTTTTTGATGGAAGTGAACGGGGTTACCGATAAACAAGAAGGAGGTGCAATTGAGGAAAATTATGCTACTCCTTAATTAGGATTACGTTGTTTTATTTTATTTTACGTTGGGGTTCTTTTATTTTAATCATAGTTTTAAAACTCGAAAGGCGGTGCGAGATGGGAAGGCCTCTGTGAGGCGAGGCGGGTGCCTCAAGGCGATCGAGGCAGCCGCCTCAGCCGGAAAATGGGAAAATGATTTTAAAAAATTATTAAAAATTATTAAAAAAGAAAATATTCCATAAAATTCATAAATAAGTCATATTCAATCTCAAACAAATTAAGCATTACTAATGTATCCAATTAATCTCATAAGCTATCATTAGTGTCAAGTGGTTTGAAATGTGGATCATAAGGGAAATCTCCTCCATCATCATCATCTGAAGTTCCTGGAGAGTCGTTCCGGTTTGAAATGTCCTCTCACCCACCGTCTTTGTCCACCCGTTGCAATGTCTTTCCTTTATCTACCAAAAAATGTATAGTAATATTTTAATTAAATATATCATTTTATTTGAGTCAAAATTACTGAAAACATATTTATATATTTATATATATCACTGTGATGGTGCTTTGGTTGTACAAGAAAAAAAAATTGAAAACAGTGATGATATTGGTAATTGACGTGGGTGACACAAAACAATAACATGCAAATCAGTGATGTTATATAAGACAAAACTTAATACAAAAGGATATATATATATATATATATATATAAACAAAACAGTGGACTGATGGTGCATTGGTGGCACAACATCACAAGAAAAAAAAAGCAATAGAGAAACAGAGATGGTGTGATAGAGAACAGGAGAAGAAGATAGTCGAAGAGAGATCCAACAAGAAGAGAGTAGAAAACAAAAAAGAAAACAGTCGAAGAAGAGAAAACTTACTTGAAGAACTGAAGAGGTCGACTGAAGAGTGAAGAACTGTCGAAGCTGAAGTGCTGAAGTGCTGAAGTGCTGAAGTGCTGAAGTGCTGAAGTGCTGAAGAAAGGTTGTCGGAGGTGAGATGTCGCCGGAGAGGAGTCGACGATGTGGAGGGGATGTCGCCGATGATTCACGTATGCCGTGGAGATTGTTGTTTTGCTCAATTTAGGGATTGAAGCAATTTGATCAACAATTGGGGCTGTTAAAGTCAATTTGAGGCTTTTATTTATATATATTTTTTGGGTGTCATGAAACGCAGCATTTCAAGGTCCAATTTTTTTTAAAAAAAATTCAATTTCGCCTCACTCACAACTTGGTCAAATCGACGCGAGGCGGCAGCCTCGGTGCGACGGAGGCGGGATTTAAGACTTACAGGGCTGATGCGATCGCCTCAGCTAGTTTTTTCTCGAGGCAGAGTGAGGCGACCTCAAGGCAACCGCCTCGGTTCGAATTTTAAGACTATAGTTTTAGTTATTTTATTTTAATTATATTTTAGATTAGTTTCCTATTTTGACTATGACATAATAGGAAAATAAAAAAACTAGTCCTATTATAAATAGAACTATTATTTTTAGGGTTGTTATCTTTTGAATGTTTTATCAATAAAATTGGCTTTGCTAGGGTTCATCCAATTTCTTTTCGATTCGGCTTTTCTCAGTGAACTGCTTAGAAAGACTTTGGCTAGAGTTAGGTAAATTCTGTTAACTGATTCTAGAGAGTCGATCGCTCAATTCTATGAGTGGTTTAACTCAGATTTATCTATTTTTATGTACAAGTCAGGGTTTTGTTGTTGGATCTCAATCTAGGTCCTCAACAATTTGGTGCTTTCATTGAGAGGATTTGGCGGCCTACTATATATATATATAAAAGACAAAAAAAAAAAAAAAAAATTCTACAGCCATGGGATCCAGAGAGGATTCTATTATTCAATGGAGTGAATCGAATATTAACAAGCAATGGTTTGAAGCCTTGGAGGAGAATCAAGATCGGATTTTCAAGTCTCTATCAGAACTGACAAGTCTCTATCAGAACTGACGACATCCATAGCGCATTTGACTAGGTCAAACAATGATGTAATCAAGAGACTTGAACGACAGTTGGCTGAAAACAAAGGGAAGGAAACGGTAGGCGGAAGACTCAAGAGTATGGACGGAGATCACGTAGTTCATGGTGTGAGGCAGAATTCTAGATAGGTGAGGTAGACGAGCCCAATCCGATCGGAAATCGTGAAGGGTTTAAGCGAGGAGGACGAGTGGAACGTGGGCCATTAGTGGTGGAGCGTTGGTTGCATGATAAGGTTTCTAAGGGGGAGATGGATTATGGATCTGAGGAAGATGTGAGATGGGATATGAGGCCTCGCTGCCAAATGCCAATTTATGGGCAACAAAGGGAATCATGGAGAGATGTTGCAGAATATGAAGGTGATAGGCGAAGAGAGACGCACCATAGTCGATGCCCTAGAAAGCCGAAGATTGAATTTTCGCATTTTAATGGTGGAGATCCACATGAGTGGTTGGATAAGGTGGAACACTACTATCATGTCTATGAAGTGGCGATGGCCAATCGGGTTTCTACTGCATGTATCTACCTTGATAGGAAGGCTAACAGTTGGTATAGATGGATCAAAGCTCAATTTGAGCAAGATGGAAGGTAAATGGGTTGGATGGCCTTCGAGCGGGAGTTTTTGGCTCAATGAGGACCATCACCGGTTGTCATTCATCATGGACAGTTGGCTAAGCTCAAGCAAGAAGGAAGAGTTCAGGTATATATTGAGGAGTTTCACCAATTGCAGATTTTGGTCAGGGGGTGGTCAGAGGAGTCATTATTGGGGACTTTTATTGAAGGGTTGAAGCCGTTGTTAGCGAGGGGGATGAAACTGAAGCGACTACAAAGATTGATCGAAGCAATAAGGATGACATAGATTTTAGGGGATAGTTACTACAATGACAAGAAGCCGTTTAATGAGAGCTCCGGGAGTAAAATTTTTAAATCGGAGTCAAAAAAAGATTCTTAGAAGGAAAATGGGAGCTATTGAGGATAATTCCAAGAAGGAAAGTAAAGACATAAGAAAACTGACAAAGGAAAAGATTCAAGAGGGAATAAAAAATGGCTTGTGCTTCAAATACGGGGAGAAATGGAACAAGGACCATCGATGCTGTGATCATTGACTCAAGTGAATCAGACGATTATATTGTTAGTGACGAGGAAGCCACCAGTGATGAGGGAGCATTAGGGTGGCTGAATTAGGAGAAAATAATTGTGAAGTCGAGTTGTCTTTAAATGCCATGTATGGGGTTTCAAAACCATCCACTATGAGGCTTATGGCATGGATTGGTAAGTTCGAGGTTTCGATGTTTGTAGACTCTGGTCCTTCTCACAATTTCATTAACACAAATATCGTAAGGAAGATTGGGCTGCGAGGGGCTGCCATAGAACCGTTTGATGTGAATGGCTAATGGGGAAAAACTTAAGTGTGAAGAAATGGTTCGCGAGGTAGAGATGAGCGTGCAATGGGCCAATATTGCAGTTGATTTGCATGCGTTGTCTCTATTGGGGGTAGATGTGGTGTTAGGCAACGTTTGGTTGAAGAGTATCAGTAAGGTGGTTACAAACTTTGACGCCATAACGATGGAATTCAAATTGGGTGGAAAAAAATATGAGTTACTTTGTCTCTCAAGGAAATTAAACAATGCGAATCTCAGATGATAGAGAGGCTTTGCAAAGGGGGTGCCCAATGCTTTACAGTAGTGAATGCAGGAGCTCGACAAGATGGGGATGGTGAGAAAAAGAATACAGATGAGTTGTAAGATGAATTACTGCGGCTTGTCACGGGGTGAGAATTTCATCTAGGCACACCCGTGCGGCACTTAGGCAACTTCCGTGGGAACGTTGCTAAGTAAGCCTTGTAAGAGGGACACTCGGGCAAGTTCTTGGACGAACGTTGCCGAGTGTGAAGATGCGGAAGCGATTTAGAGTGAGGAGAGTCGGGAGAGGGTTGAAATGGGGAGCCCGGAGACAGAGGATCGGTGGGACTTACGACGGAAGACCACGATGCTCTGGATCACTAGAATGCTCACAAATACTCTCAAAGGAAGAGTTGTATTAATGTAAGAATTCTAGGATGATTTACAAATGAGAGGGGTTGGCTATTTATAGTTGAGCCACCTCCTTAAGGAATGTTCTAGACTAATCTAGTATAATATTGGATATTAAGTCTCCAGAATATTCTACACCTAACTAGAATACTCTACATTTATTTACATGTCTTTACAAGGTTCTTGATTATTCTACACCTATCTAAGCACAAGAATGGTATAGAGATGGTTGGGTTGCTAGAGACTTCTAGAAGCTTGACCAATGCTGGAATTGTGGGGAAGTCTCTAGAATCTTCCAGGAATTTGGCAGATTAAGGGCCTCTGTTGGACTCCTGGGCTTGTAAGCTTGTGGCCCGTGACAGGCTGCTCGAGATAGTACGTAAGGTAGTGATAAATCATCAATAATTTATGAATGTGCCAACTAGCTTACCACCATCTCACCATTTTGATCACCACATTACTTTAAAAGATGAGGCGAAACCAGTCAATGTGCCACTATATAGGTATGCCCATTTCCAAAAAGATGAGATTGAGAGACAAGTAGAGGAGATGTTGAAGAATGGATTGACCAGGTAGAGTCAAAGTCCGTTTTCATCTCCAGTGCTATTGGTGAGGAACAAAAAATAGGACTTTGAGGTTTTGTACCAACTATCGGGCTCTGAATGAGGCAACTGTGAAGGACCAATTTCCTGTTCCGACGGTTGATGAGATGTTTGGTGAGTTACATGGGGTGTACGTGTTAACCAAGCTAGATTTACGAGTTAGGTACCACCAAATTCGGATAAATGAGGAGGATGAACACAAAACAACCTTTCAGACCCATTCAGGGTTATATAAGTATCGGGTGATGCCATTTGGGCTGTGCAACGCATCTTCTACATTCCAGGCAGCCATGAATTCAATTTCCAGACCTTATCTGAGGAAGTTTGTTATAGTGTTCTTTGACGATATTTTGGTGTATTCAAAATCAATAGAGGAGCACCTGGAGCATTTGGAGTTGGTATTAAGGATACTAGAGCAACATCACATTTTAATTAAAATGTCAAAATGTGACTTGGTGCAAGAGAAATTGCAATATCTTAAGCACATAATTTCAAAAGCGGGAGTGAAGGTTGATCCTAAGAAGATTAAGGCTATGGAATGGCCATTAAGATGTGTCGACTCTCTTATGGACTGATCGTAAAACCATTGACTGATATGTTAACAAATGACAATTTTGAGTGGATGGAAGAAACAAAGAAAGCTTTTGAAGATTTGAAGAGCCCTGTGTTGACTTTACCCAATTTTGAAAAGCCATTCAAGGTCTATATCGATGCGAGTGGAGAGAGGTTTGAGGCCTCAGACGTTTGTTTGCAAGGCTTTAGGGCCAATGAAGAAGGATTGGAATACTTATACTAGGGAGATGTTAGCAGTGGTGCACGTGGTGAAGGTGTGTAGACCTTATTTATTGCACAGGAAATTCACCATTGTCACCGATCAACAAGCTTTGAGGCACTTGTTGAGCAGAAAATTGTGACCCTGGAGCAGCATAAGTTTTTGGTTAAGTTTCTTGGGTTTGAGTACGATATTGTCTACCAACCTGATAAGAAAAACAAAGTAGCTGATGTCTTATCAAGAAAATAGGGCAGTTCAATATTGTGGTCTGTGTATATAGATGATGAGGTAGGAGTAATGCACTTAGTACGGCTAAATGGCGAGTTTAGGATCGAATTAAGGAGGCCATGTAGTTTGATGCTCGAGTAGTGGAGATTCGTAAGAAGTTGGAGAACCACGAGGGTGGTGTATAGGCTTTTTGCTATAAAAATGGGCTGTTGTACTACAAAAACTATGTATATGTATTGGGGGTACCAGGGTTAAGAGATGAGATTCTAGCTCATTTTCACAATATCAAATAAGGAGGTCATTATGGATGGTTGCGTACTTATGTAAGAATAAAAAAAAATCTATTGGGAGGGCCTTAAAAATGAAGTGAAGAAATTGATGGTTGAGTGTGATATTTTTCAGAAGGTGAAGTACGACCAGAGGTGCCCTATGGGGTTGTTGCAACCATTACCGATACCGGAGAAAATTTGGGAGGACTTGGCCATGGACTTTGTAGAGGGGCTGCCTTATAGTGAGGGTTACGAGTCAATTCTGGTAGTGGTGGATAGATTAAGCAATGGTGCCCATTTTATTCCGCTCAAGCATCCTTTCACCACTAGTAGTGTGGCTAAGGCATTTGTGGATAATATGGTGAAATTACATGGGATTTCGCAGAGTATCGTGATTGATCGAGGGAAACTGTTTATAAGTTCTTTTTGACATGAATTATTTACTTTGTAGGGCAGCAAGTTGAAGGCAAGTTCCTTCTATTATCCGTAGACTGACGGACAGACAAAGGTGGTGAATCAGACGCTTAAGCATTACCTAAGGTGCTATGGTCAAGAGGAGCAAAAGAGATGAAAAGAGTACATTTCATGGGCTGAGTACTGGTACAACATGTCACATCATGCTTCTATTAACATGAGTCCGTTTGA
The DNA here is from genome assembly GCA_032871835.1 of Dipteronia dyeriana. Taxonomy (NCBI): domain Eukaryota; kingdom Viridiplantae; phylum Streptophyta; class Magnoliopsida; order Sapindales; family Sapindaceae; genus Dipteronia; species Dipteronia dyeriana. The sequence continues at coordinate 100,517,915 of CM065299.1, forward strand.
AGTAATGTATGGGCGACCACCACCGATGTTAAGCACTTATGAGAAAGGGGCGACTTGAAATGAAGAAGTCGAAAGAGAGTTGGTGGCTAGGGATGAGGTTGTAGCTAAGGTGAAAAAGGAGTTTGAGAAGGCTCAAGGGAGAATGAAGAAATATTATGACGATGTATCTTTTGAGCTAGAAGATTTCGTGTATCTCAAACTTCAACCGTATAGGTAGAAATCTCTAAAGAAAAAGTTGTGAAATTGTCGCAGCGGTATTATGGGCCTTTTAAGGTGTTAGAGCGTATATGTGAGGTGACTTAAAAATTGGAGTTGCCGTCTACTTATAGGTTGCATCCAGTGTTCCATGTTACCAAGAAAAGAGCAGGAAATCCGAGTCTCATTTCAAGTGATTTACCGACGTTTGATATAGAGGGTAACATGCTACTACAACCTACAACAACTTTTCGATATCGCAGTTGGAAAAAGAGACGTGGTATGACAAATGTGTGGCAGGTTTTGGTTCAATGGTGAGGGGTCCCTAAGGAGGGGGCTACTTGGGTAGACTATGACGAGATGGTAAAACGTTTTCCAGATTTTTCCCTTAAGGACAAAGGTAGTGACGGACACGTCGTTACAGTGTCATCAAATATGAACATTTAAGTTAAGCCTCGCAAGCGTGCGAGTCACAGAGACTAGCACAGCGGCAAGCAAGGATCGCTCCACAGGGAGGGGGAATTCACCGATCGTCTCTAGTTCTAGCTATTATTACAACACTCCAAGTGGACTCGTGTGTTACATATGCGAAAGAATATGTTGAAAAGTAAATGCTAAACTAACCTAGCAAACTACAGAAATAAACAATATATACAATGATAGGATGGAATGGAGTGATATGGAATGTAAATGATTACACTATGCAAATGACTCCACCATAGCAATCACACAATTTCATACAACATGCATAGTTCAGGATGAATGTCGTGCTCACTTAATCCTCGCTAATTGCCCTCACTCCAGCGACAATCGACTATACCGAAATGCACCAACAACCTATCTCTCGATGGTTACCCGAACTACACTCGGTTCATTAAGAACAATGAGACACATGTAGCGATAATACGTGCAAAACCGCGCGCATGCTCTACACGTAGTGGCCAATCTACTAAATGCACGTTGAGTGCTTCACCTCTCGGTCCATCACACACAACCTAGATTCAATGAAGGGGTGGCTAACCATTCAAGGCTTTAAGCATTTCGAAGGGCCACTCAACCAATAACAAGCATATGCAACGAAATAGGCAAAAATACTAGGTTTATATCAAATTCCTAATGAATGAGAGTACACATCGAAAAAGAGACGAAGAAACAAGGAAAGAAATACAAAATAGATAGAAAGGAGACTCCTCATCCGTAACCGGGAATTGAACACCGGGTCTTCGGTGTCAATCCGAGTTGTCCTCACCACTGGACGACTACGGCGTTCTCCAATCTCATGAATACACAATCCCCTCAACAAGAGAGAGCTCTCTCATAATCTCTCTAGACTCCCTAAGATGGATGAATACGAATGGAAAATATGCTCACTTAACACTAATGTGCATCAATGCAATTGCTAAGACATTAAGTACATTCAATATGAATTAAGGGTTCATTCTCTTGATTTGGGAATTATCCCTAAACCAATTCACCACCCAATCAGGCCAAGGAAGGGCAATTGTGTCCTAAAAAGACCCATTAAGTGCAAGGAAATGAACCAAAGCCAATTTAACACCTAAATGCATGAACTAGCCTTTTCCACTCTTTGGGGGAAAAAATCCCCAATCACTCAAATCATCAATACATGGCATTTTGGTCATCTATTAACATACAAACAATCATGGGAAGCTAAATTAATCTACTCTTACATTAAATTACTCTACTCCTAATCCCAATCATGCATACATATCAATTTCAAACCATTCATACACATACATATCATAATAAGAGCATTAAAACATATAATTCCAAGAGCAAAACAAAACCCAAATGAATTTAAGTACAAAAATACATATATAGCACGTGTAAAAGGTTTACAAATTCCCAATTCGAGGTTACACAATTAAAAAAACAAGAAATACAAAGAGAATGAGTAAATAGAAACAACCCTTGGAGAAAACTCCTCCTAGAGCTCTTTTCCATGCTTGGCTCGTTTTTGGTCAAAGACCTCTCCTATATCCTTGCAATCTACTCTCAATTGAGTGGATGATGTGTATAAAGGGGTGGTGGAGGTGTATGGTGAGCTCCCATGGAGGAAAAACCTCCATGGGAGCATGAATCACTCACTTATTTGGTGAAGAAGATGGAGAGAGGTTCGGTTTTGGGGTGTGGGGGATGTGTTTGGGGGGATAGATGGGGAAGAGAAGCCTCCAAAGTGAAGAGAAAAGAGGGTATTTATAGTGTTGAGAGGCTAGGGCAAGAATTGGGTGTGAAAAGACAAGATTGCCCCCTCAAAAACGGGATGAAAATGGCAAATATGGGCACATGCACTGGTGAGGGGTGCGCTGGTCGACCAACGCTTCACCAGCGCCAACCTACTGGTATTTTGCGCTGGTGAGGATGCGCTGGTCGAGTGGCGCTTCACCAGCGCCAGCAGCGCGCACCGTTACGGAAATGATCATAACTTCCTCTAGAAAACCCGAAATCACAATCCGTAAAGTGCGTTAGAAAGAAGACATCCGGGACTTTCCGAAAAGTGGTAATGGAAAATGTAGTTCGATCTGAGGAGGAAGCTATGGTCCTCGAAAGTTGGGTGTTCTGCATAAAGCTCTCATCCGCTGTCGTGTTTCCAGCCTTGCGCACCGTTACGAAAACAAACATATCTCCCTCTAGAAAACCCGGAATTGCTATCCGTAAAAACTGCTGGAAAGAAGAATTCTGGGGATTTCTAAAAATAGGTGGTAAGAAACCCAGTTCACTTTGAGGAGGGAGATATGGACCCCGAAATTTGGGTGTTCTGCACAGTCCATTTCCATTTCAGCCCATCTAACCTCCAAAACTCTTCAATTAAGATCAAATACCATCCGTAGGGAACTTGTACCTACACAAGGCTTACAAAAACATTAAATACCAAAATATGCTCGAAAATGAGAACAAAAGATAGGTAATGGGGACCTCAAATAGGTATATAAATTATTCCGATCAGGTAGTCTTGAAAAGCGGCGGGATACTATTAGAAAATCTAAAACAATTGGATAGAGGTTAACATTCTTGGGTGGAAGTGAACAAAATACTGGCAAACAAGAAGTGGATGCAATTGGTATGACCCGAGGAAGATTATGTTACGCCTTAATTAGGATTGAGTTTTTTTTTACGTTGGGGTTCTTTTATTTTGGTTAAGGGATATGGCTATAATGAGAATCTCTTGCTTTCCGCACCCGCTAGTGCACATACACTATTGTTTTCTTCCAGTTTCAGTCAGTGTTCATCGGGCTGTATGGATACTATAAGTATCTCAAGTCCCACATCGACCAAAAGGGGGGGATTTGGTTCAGAGCCACAAAGGAAGAAGTGGCAGATAAACGCTTTGGATGCCGGTCAGATTAGTTCCATAATCTAGCTTGTCGGGGCCGGGCTTTCCGTCTTTGGGTTTTCTGCTTGGCTAAGGCGCTCTTTGTACTTGTTTGAGAGGAAGCCAAGTCCTTTTGCAGACTTTGTCGGGCAAGCAGCGTGGGAAACGACGGTGGAAGAGGTTTAGAGTTCGAGGGAGAGCAAGAGAAGTAGGTGGAGCGAAGCCGTCGCCATTCTCTAAGTGGAGTCGTGCTTTGTCGGATCGCTGACTGGACTGACTACCTGGGGAAAGAAACCTTGAAAGCGTAATAGCTCACTGGTCTAGCTCGATGGCATGCACTGGAGCCTATTCACCCAGTTCAATAACGCCAGTTCAGTTAAGATAGCTGGCAAGCTCGAGGATCTAAGAATGGCAAGAAATCGAGATAGGATAGTCACAAGAATGTCGTTTCGCCCTATCTATGCACACTGGTGAGAAGTTTGCTAGCCTTTCTTAAATTAAAGAAGGGTAGCTAGGAGTGAGCTAAATCTTCTCGGCTCTTTCTTCTAGTAATGCTGCTTAAACTCGCTCTCTAGGATCTATGTTTACCCAATAGTTGAGGAATTATCGACCAACGCAGGAAGAGCAGAAGGAAGAAGGTTATTAAATAAAATGAAAGCTTCGCGGGGACTACTTTACGACGACGGACGACCGGCCTTCTGAAGAAGACACATGATTCAAGAGGCAAGTCAAGAAACGGGTAGCCCACTCTCTCTGAGAAATAACTAATCAAAGGATATTGATTCGAGACCCCCTGGAGCAGAGCAGAGCCGGCTAGACCAAAGGCAGGGGAGTAAGTTTTATTTTAATTATATTTTAGATTAGTTTCCTATTTTAACTATGACAGAATAGAAAAATAAAACACTAGTTCTATTATAACTAGAACTATTATTTTTAGGGTTGTTATCTTTTGAATGTTTTATTAATAAAATTGGCTCTGCTAGGGTTCATCCAATTTCTTTTTGATTCGGCTTTCTTCAGTGAACTGCTTAGAAAGACTTGGGCTAGAGTTAGGTAAATTCTGTTATCTGATTCTAGAGAGTCGATTGTTCAATTCTATGAGTGGTGGTTTGACTCAGATCTATCTATCTTTGGGTACAAGTTAGAGTTTTGTTGTTGTATCCCAATCTAGGTCCTCAAGAAATTATAATAAAGTAAATCCTTCAATGTACTACAAGCAGTGTTGCAGAAGTCGGCGACTAGGGCCGACTAGTCGCTCGACGGTGAGCCACCTCCGCGATTTGAGGGTAGTCGACGCCGTTAGGCGGCCTCAGTCAAAGTCGATCAAAATCGAAGATGGTCGGACTTAGTCGGACCTAATCGGACCTCTAGTCGCCAAAATCGTAGTCGTCGTCGAGTTGCCAATCATCGTCGCCCGTCGTCGTCGTCATAGCCTGTCGCTGTTGCCGTCGTCGCCTGTCACCGATCGTAGCTGGCCTTCACTTCTTCAGTTCTTCATCGGCAACACCAGTGCTGTGTGGGTGTGCGGTGTACTATGTTGTGAGGTGTGTGGTGTGCATTGTACCGGTCGAAGACTAATTTAAGATTTGGTGAAAGATAACAGTTGTGTAGTGTATGTAAGTTGTGAAAGTTGTGGCATTAGTGGTCACACGTGTAATTACTTGTTACTTTATTAGTGTTATTGTTAGTGTGTAATACACTAATACAATCATATCTTAATTTTTTTTTATCTTTTTAATTATGTTTAGGTTATACTTTATAATTTATATATCACTATACAAGTGGTGGTGTGTAATGTACTAATGTGTTATAACTTTTCAATAGTTAAAAATATATGAAATAAAATGAAATTTACTTAATATAAACAATAATATAAAAATATATATTTCCGATCAACCACCGGCTTCCTATCGGCCGACCAACAGTCGACTTCCGACCATCTATCTAGTCCCCGATTAGTCTCCCTAGACGTTAGGCGGTGGGTCACCGCCCTACTCGCGCCTAGCGACTTTTACAACACTGACTACAAGTCTACAACACAATCACCATTAGATACCCTTTTTCATTTTTGCTTATGTTGTAACAAGCCAACAATTAGCATCACATCAAATGTGATTGAGTTTGCTACCCAATCTAGTACTGACTATTGACTATCGACTATCGACTTAATTCTGAAACGAGTTATGTTACTATTTTCTTACCTTTAACATGCCCATAGAGGAGGAAACGTTAATGATCCTTGGTGAATCGGATAATTGAAGCAAGGGAATAAGTGCCTCGGCCATTCTTTTAGCTCCATAATAGTTTATTTGCAGGCATTCTTCTGCTAGTTGTTAAGTCTGAGTCATCATATTACTCCAATTTCCTGGAGCATCTCCCTGCATCAATGGAAAAAAAAATCCCGAAAAATCCTTGGTGTTTAAATTTGAGCGAACGCGAGATAGGAATTATATAAAGTCCTTTTCTAAAGAGAAAAAAACCTAGTTCTGTCACTAAATTGCATAAAATAAGCATTTCCCAGGCTTTTTATTTTCTTTTTGGTTTTTCTGGAAATTAAATAGATGAGTACTTTCAAGTTCTAAAGTCATTTTCATCCATTTGCAACAGAAAAACAAATCCTGAGATAATAAAAAGACTTACCCCACTACCAGAACTTCCTAAAGCATCAGTGTCTACTTTGACTCCACCAATTCCTGCATTGTTCACCTGTTTAAAATCACAATTAATTTGACCTTTTTCTAGATAGTTTAAGAGTAATTAACAAAAAATTAGAAGACATATATGTTGTACCATGATATCAAGTTTTCCAAACTGGGTTTTGATGAACTCTGCCAGAGAAGCAATACTGTGAGGATCAGCCACATCAACTTGATGAAAAGCAACATCAGAGAGACCAGATTCTTCTTTAAATTTTTCAACTGCTTCAAGTCCTCTCTTATCATCTCTAGCAGTTAACACAACCATGACCCCATTTGAGACCAGTTGCCTCACTGTTTCCAGTCCAATCCCTTTGTTTGCCCCTGTAACAACTGCATACCTTAAAAAAAAAAACAAAAAGACAATTGTGGTTAGAGAGTTTGATGAAAAACACTAATAATTTGACATGGAAGAAGATTTGAATCATTACCTTTTTATCAATTCTGCCATTGATTTTGAATTGGAATTGCTTGCTCTGTAGACTGTAGTCTGTAGCTAGTGACTTACGAGACTAATGTGTTTCAAAATTTGTGTTTAATTTAGATTCCTTTATATTTATTAGTTTTTTTTTTTTTTTTGGAAAAAGCAAAGCTAAGAATATTATAAATGAATGTTGGCTAACACGAGATCTCGAAGGGTACATCAAACCACAGTCCCACACCTTCCCATGTTGGTGGGACCTTTTCATTATCGATGATTAATAATTAATTATTGTCCTGCAGTTTCCTTTCTTACAAGGGGTACCTTTTCATTATTGTCCCACAGTCAGTCCCACACCTTTGTTTGCCCCTAATAAGAAATTAATCATTAATCATTATTGCTGCCCAGCAATGTGTAAATCATGATGCAGATATATCTGATGATCTGATATCTCGAAGAGTTAAAACTAGTGACGTCCACAAACTTACAGAAGTGTCCTTGTTGTAATGGCGTGGGATGGGGCATCATTTGGTAAGCATCAACAAAGGACGAAGGGAATTTCTAATCTTACATTTTAGATTGTCTTGCTTTTCTTCTGACCACAAATTACCTACAGGGCTAAAATATCATTAGCATTTCTCGGTGGAGCCATGTACCTAGGACTTCTGTTGATGACTTATGGAGGAAATGTCTAATTATTCAATCAATTGATTTAGAGATCTAGAGGTTCTATCAAGAGTAGTGATGGTCCTTTTATCCCGAGGTCTCAAACCCCCGCTCTCCCAATCTTATTTGGAGGATTTTTTTTTTTTTGAGATATTAGGGGGGGATAGTCATCCCAAAATTTAAATGGGGTTGTGGATGAAGGGACCCAATGACCCTTCCCCATCCTCATCCTCATTCCCCCATGAATTTCTAGAAATCTCGAAATGGGGATAGGGTTGGGGTTAGGGTTAGGTGCCCCCATCCCTATTTCTCCATTTCTCCATTTCCTACAAATTTCTAGAAATCTCGAAATGGGGATAGGTTGGGGTTTGGGTTAGGTGCCCCCATCCCCATTTCTCCATTTCCTACAAATATTATAATATTATATAAAATATATATTAATATATATATTTATTATATTTTCAATATTTTTATTTTACTAACTATATATACATATTTATAAGCTATGACTTAAATTACACACCTAGCAAGTTAACTATATATACATATTGATTTTCTTATTAAATTACACACTAAACAAGCTCCATATAATTTATTAACATATTTTATTAACTATATATACATATTAAACAACTTAACTTTCATTTCAATTTGTATGTGATGTTATTTTGTATTTGAATTTATTGGATTGTGAATTTATGTGTTTCTTTAATATGTAATTTTTACTGATACAAGAAAAATGAGATAATAGAAAAACAGTAAACTTTGGGAAAATGAAAAAACGGAAAAAATGAAGAAAATAAGGGAATGGGGATGGGGATGAAGATGGAGGGACCTCCCACCAAAATTACCCCAACCCCATTTCCCCATTTGGGGAAAATGGGGGGGAGGGACCCACCCCCATTTCCCCATTGGCCATACCTATTCAAGAGTTAGTTTACCGTATTGTTTTCAAAACATAACATAATAACTAGTGAAATGGTATTGGACCGAGACATTTTTTTTGTAAAATGTTTGGAGGTTATTCTTAGAAACTTTACAATAACATTTTTGTAACCTTTTCATATAATCAATTGTTTAAAAAGATAATTTATGGCTTAAACTACTAAGAAAAGCGAAATAGGATATACATAATTTCTATATTCCATCCCAACATATTGATTGGCATAAACACCGTTGATGGCACAACGATTCTTACGTTTTTTTTATTGACCTTTTTGAACTAGTTATTGCTATTGACGTTAAATTTGCCCCGTATAATTAAAATTGCTTTTATTACATATATATACATGTTCATTTTTTTCAGATCAGAAGCCCTAACAAACACATTTGCGACTTGCATACATTTGATGATTGCTGTCACATCTTTCCTCTGTAGACTACGAACAAGATTCCAGTTGAGATGTATTTGTACATGTAATTCAAACTCGAAAGCAAAGGGAAAGTCGGTCACCTTGGCTACACCTTAGATGATGAAATGATCATTATTCATTAATAATGTAATACTACATTTAACTGAGATATTAGAGGGTGAATAACTTCAGTAATATCTCAGTTTATACCGTATACTATTGATTATATTACATGTATTCTTTAAATGCTGAGCTGTTAATGTTAATGCGATGCATTTTTTGTTCATTACAATGCTCAAATATAAACCAAACCTTCTTTTTTAATCCTTGTAAAGTAAAGAGTTTAATCACAATACAATAGTACGAGATCTATACATTTGCTTTTGTTATAATGAATGCAAAAACAATGGTATTCAACATTGGAAGAACAATTGAACTAGAGTGGAGCATAGAGTGAAGGAAAACAACACACAATCAGACTATGAAAAGAAAAGAAGATTAAAGATAGACTCAAAATATTCCGAATATTTACTGCACTTGTGTAGAACAAAATTGTCATTGAAACCATGACAAAACAACTACATTGGCTAAATTGGTGATGTTGAGATCGGTGATGTCGAGATCAGGCCATGTCAGATTATTAAAGAACTCAGTCCTAGCCTTCATCTTCTGCATCAAACCAATCGAATTGTGTTTTCAGGCAGTCATTATCATCTGTTTCAAACCAATCGAATTGTATTGTGGTCAATGAATCAATTAAAACCACAGCTGTTTGCCTCTCAGGCATGACATGGGGTATCTCAATTCTCATGTCATGGGATACCTTTTCTTATAAGGGGTACCTTTTCAATTTTTAATGATTAATTTCTCATTTATCTTATTCCATGAATCTAAAAAAGAAACAAATCGTATATTATTTTTATTTTTTATTGATCACGATCACAATTTAAGCAAGTTGGAGACATTATAGTAATGTTAGTACTTGTATGTAAACTTTGAACAACATAACTTTATTTTTTGAAGATTATAATCATTCAAAAACTCAAATCAACAACACACTCAATGGCTCCACCTGCCATTGTTGATACATATACATATTATCATTACACACATTCTTCAAATTCTGTACAAATATGAATATGGGATTTACAAGGAAAAAGGCAACGCTTTTGACAAGCTATATATATATGTAGTCAAAGAGGGAACTCTTCTTTCCTAAAAGGGAAGAGACCCGAAGGACCACCATTAGGCAGCAGAGCTAACCTCACCACGCTTTCAGCGCCTTCTTCAGCACTCAACGGGCCAGTATTGAAGTTTAGATCAGTTTTGACATAGCCAGGGCAAACGCTATTGATGAGAAATTGGGGTACTTTTTGGCCAAAATCCTTGTGTAGGCATTCATGGCAGCTTTTGATATTATATAAGCAGACATGTTAAAAGGCCAGCCTTTGGAACCCACTTTGAAATCTTTGAGATACTCCTTCAATACCTCATCTATCTTCTCTTCTGTAACGTTATCACCGTCACTCAACACTCCTTTTGCCCATTCATTTGTCACATTCTGATACAAAATGATGAAAACATATAAGTTACACCATTTCTGTGACTATAATTCAGAATTAGAACACAAGGGTTGTGAATGTTTTCACCTTTAATACTCCCATGGAGGAGGAAACATTAACGATTCTCTGTGAATTAGATAATTGAAGGAGGGGAATAAATGCTTCACGCATTCTTTAAGCACCATAGTAGTTTGTTTGAACGCCTTTTTCGGCTAACTCAAAAGTTTGAGTTATAATTTCACTCCATTCGATTGGTTGACCATTCTGATGAAAAATCTGTGCCATTGACAAAAACACTTCAAGTCAGATTTTCTTTTAATACAATCTTCAGTTTCCAAACCTAGGTATTTAACTATCAAACTATGCATGCAAAGCAATTCCAAACTCATCTTCAATTAATTTGTGGCAATGAAATAAATCCATATACAGGAGTACCTTAGAAGCAGCTGCAAAAGCATCAGGATCAGGCATATTAACTCCAACAATCCCCGCATTGTTCACCTGCCAATAAGTCCAATGTTTTCTCGTCTGTCAATTTATGTGTCAACAAAAAGCAGTTGACTGATCTAAGAAACCAATGTATTCTTGTTGTATAGTTCTAGTATCATTTTGTGTGGAAATTAATCTATATTGCAGGAAGTGATATCACCATGGATGGTTTAGTAAAGAAATGTCAGTATTGATCTATTAAGCGAGGTTGATGGACATAAATGAAGTTGATGAAATAAATGCACCATTATTTAATACCAATTAATAATTTAATCTTCTAGGATTACTGTGATAAATAAAGCCCAAATCAAATGTCCATCCAATCTGGAGGAAAAAAAAAACAAAAAGCAAAATCTACTATGATAAAAAAGTTATGTTCAGCCTTGGGAGTGAAATATATCTTATATTTGAACAGGAAAATCTTTACCAACTTGCACATATGTTATTTTATATACTCTACCAAAGTAGCAAACAAATTCAAAAGATAGTTAAAAGGAAAATGGTTTTCAATCATATATACCAGAATATCAAGCTTTCTAAATTGACTTGTGATGAAATCTGCCAAGGACTGAATACTAGCAGGGTCTGCCACATCAAGCTGATGAAAGAGAACATTGTCAAAGCCAGATTCTTTCAATTTTTGAGCAGCTTCAACACCCCTTTTCTCATCCCTAGCTGTTAACACCACCGTGATCCCGATTGATGCTAATTGCCTACATATCTCCAACCCGATTCCCTTGTTTGCTCCTGTAACTACTGCATACCTGAATAGATGAAATTGAAACTATTGAATGTTAAGATACAGAATTTGGTGTGAAAATTGTACCCGTAATACTAAAGAAAGAAGATAATCACCTTTGTTACTTCTTCCATTGATGATGAAGTCTAGAACTTTGTGTGAAAACTGAAAAGTGAGACAACTCAGGTATGGAAGGGAACTTGTGATTTTAAATGAAGACAGCTAAGCTGATTTTGTTTGAGATTAAAAAGGCGAATAATCAAGAAAATTAAAAGGATTTGGGACCACTAAAGAAGTGGTCTGAGTTTTAAGTTTGAAGCTTTGGTTCTTTAATTACAATGATTATGACCCTTTAATTTGTTGAAGAAATGCCTAATGAAAGCAGATGATAGATTGTGAATTATTCCATGCAAATCAAAGTTTCAAAAAGACGAGAGAGATAACGGGACGATTTCATCTTGTCATCAAAACTTATCCTATCCAATAGGTCAAATACATTTGACAAATCTTAAATTATAATATATATAATATTATTATGTATATACATAATCCAAGCGCGTGGAGGCAAGGCCGGCCCTGCGCATAGGTACAAGAGGTGACCGTCTAATGTATCCGATTATCAAAGGATTCTAAATTGAATTTATTTTATAATTCTATTTAGAGATCCGTGTGAAGGTTTTTTTTTTTAAAGAAAACAACTCAATTAGTCTATTGTGCTGCAGATAATTCAATAGACTAAATATTTGTTTTAAATAAGCCTAAAAATACTAACAAAGAAATAGCCCACAGTTTCTCTATTGTGCATTACTCAATTTATTTACTTTTTTCAGTTTCACAAGCTCAATTCAGTTTCTCTAATTCCAAGGTTTCAATTCATCAATCATCTATTAATCTTTATTTCTTAAATCTTTTTTCTCAACCAAACTTAGTTGCTGCCACTACAAAACAAAAAAAAAGAGCTATTGAGATGATTTTTTATCGTCCTAATAGCATGAAATTCGTCCCTATAGACTTATTGGGTCAAATAAAATTCGTCCTAAATTCCGTCGCTTCAAATAGATCGTAATAGCTTCTTTACAACGAAAATCAAAATTCATCCCTAAAATGTACCTATTGGGACAAAACAAAAATATATAAAAAAATTCGTCATTTTAAAATGAAATCTAAATTTCATCCCAATAGATACTATTGGAACGATTTATTTCGTCCCTATAGAGGAAGAGATAAAAAAAAATCTAATCTTATAACACATCATCACACACACTACAACAACCCTACATATTGCCGCACACTAGCACACCCCATCCAGATTTCAATCATTGTCGTTGAACCCATGACCCAGTGTTATTAGTAGGCTAGTAGCCTTAGCAGTTGGACCAATTGCTTCAATTTGTTAATATTTGCATTATATATATATATATATATATATATATATATATATATATATATATATATATATATATATATATATATATATATATATATATATATATATATATATATATATTGTCGTTGAACCCATGACCCAGTGTTATTAGTAGGCTAGTAGCCTTAGCAGTTGGACCAATTGCTTCAATTTGTTAATATTTGCATTATATATATATATAATGATAGTTATTTTAATGATAGTTGTGCATATCCCTTCCACACCTAATGGTCAGAGATTCGAGTCTCACCATACGTATTTTACAAGCCATCGGTTGTTAGAGTTATAGTCTATATGTAACCGCTCCCTGATAATGAGAGTAATATTTTGGATCGTGTTTATAGAGTCTAATTAATTTCACCAGGTCTTTTATATTTCAAGAGAAAAAAAATGATAGATATATTATAAAATTTTAATTTCTTTCGGTACAATTAATTTTTGTCTTTTCACATTCAATTGTGTAGAGCTCAAGTTATTACACTACACAACTTCAACTTTTATAAATAATACAAAACTATTTATATATAATGCAAAATGTTATTATTGTTTTTTATTAAAATTAAAATTGTACTGAACAAATTTTAAAAAATTATTACTGGATAATTAAAATTGATTCCAGTAATATTTATAATTAGTTTGTATGATATGCAAATGTCTATTAAAAAATATTTATTAGATAATAATTTATTAAACTATTAGTTCAATGGTTATAAGAATAAATCAGAAATGAAACTCCCACTTCAGCAGAGATTTATACCTACATTTACGATTTATGAGTAAATTTGCCCACATTGTTTGGAACCCTATCGTCCCACTACCCACTCACCCACATCTCACTATCATCACAACTCTTCCATCGCAATCGAACCTTATTTAATGTTTCGTCCAGCATCGAACCACTAACCTAAAACTAAAGCAAAGCTTATCCACTTTGCTACTACTTCGAATTTATTAATTAAAACATATTATTTATATATAACCTTTATATGTTATTACATTTTTATTGTAGATTAATTACAATAATTTCTTTTCTTGTTAAAAAACGTTTATTGTAGCATTTAATTAACTATTTTTTTCAAGTCATATATTGTCAGATGAAATGGTCTATCGTTAATCGTATACGGATTAGAGAGACTTTCTTTACATTTTTCAATTTAATCGATAAATGTAATATTTAAATTCCTATCACTAAGGGAAGGATAAATGTATAACAACTTTTCTAAAACGTAGTTTTGAATTTTAGTTTTTTATTTATTATATTTATAAAACTACATATATAATTTTTTGTAATTTTTTGAATTAATTTATAGTAATTAATATAAAAAATTGAAACAAATTTAATTATGATCTTTGTCTCTTAGAAAAACTTAAAAAAATAAAGACAGAAAATGAAAAATATAATCTCGATAAATCATTATAAGCAATAAATATTATTTTTATCTTAATAAAATAACCTCTAATTTATTTTTTTCCTTTTTCTTTCCAAAAAAATTGTTAAACTTTTTAGGGACGAATTATTTTCGTCCCGATATTTTTACAGTTTTTAGGGTCGAATATTTTTTTTTATATCCCAATAGATATTCTATTGGGACAAATATTTTTCGTCCTTAAAAGTCTCATCGGGTTTGTCCTCTTTAGGGACGAATAATTTGTTTCGTCCCAATAGACGTTCTGTTGGGACCAATTTTTTCGTCCCTAAAAGTTTCTTTAGATTTTAAACTTTTAGGGACAAATATGTTATTGTATCCTAATAGATGTTCTATTGGGACGAATAAACTATAATTCAAATTTCTTGTAGTGATAGTATTGACATTTCCGAGGATCAAATATTGTGGTCGGAAAAGATGAATCTTTTTCGAGGGCTGGATACATGTGGTCAAAAATAGTATTGGCACCAAACTTGACTACATTTTCATATTATTTCCGACGACTTTAGGCACTACTTCAGAGAGTATTTGTTTCGTTGTACAAAATATACATTATTGTTACACTTCTTCGACAACCTGATTTTTTCCGTTGGAAAAAACAATAACCGACCATAATTTTAATTTTTTCAATTGATTTTTTTTTTTAAGGTCATGTTCCAGAAGATGAAATTTTGGGAGGAGAAGTGATGGATGAAGATGATGATGAATAGCCATGAACTATAAAAGTGGTTATCAAGTGATTGTTTGGTGGGGATTTTTTGAGAAGGATTTTTTTTGTTGAATGCAGGGATTTTATCTAAATTTATAAAAGAAATGATTATTTGTTATTATACAGCAAATGCTTAAACTTTAAAAGTGGAGCAATAAGCATTGAACTTTTACTTAATGAGCTATCTTTATTCTGTAACGAGAGTTGTAGACAAAGTTAAACACTTAATTCAAACTCCAAATGTTAGATTAATCTCCCTTTATTTAATACCATTTAAATCACATTCTTTGTGTTTCATTCACTGGTTTCTAATCCTCTCAATTAACAATCAAACGTCTAAAGAGCAGTATTCAAATATATATATATATATATATATTACTGGACGGTGGTAGTAAATTTTCAATTTAATAAAAATGGATCCATTATTTTTACTTGAAAATATTTACTGGACGGTGGTAGTAAATTTTCAATTTAATAAAAATGGATCCATTTTTATTACTTGAAAATAATATACTGGGAAGTTCAAAAATGGATTTCAATTTTAGTTCAAAAAAATGACAATCAAATAAAAAAATCTGGGTAAAATTAAAAATTAGAAAAATTAGAAAAATATAAAAAATATTTTAAAAATATATATAAAAAACCGGGTATGGATACCCGGATATTCGGTCGGGTCTTTCCATGTTAGTACCCGGATTGCAATATTCGAGTTTTTTCCGGATGGATACCCGGTCTAGACATGCCCACGGTTCCGGTTCCGGTTCCGGTTCCGGTTCCGGGTCCGGTTCTGATTCCGGTTCCGGTTCCGGTTCCGATTCGGGTTCGGAACCGTTGGTTTCGGTTCCGGAAGGAGTCAGAACCGGAATCAGAACCGTAGACCGGCAGTTCCGATTCTGCCGGTTCCGGTTCGGTTCCTTTTTTTTTTCCTTATTATACATTTATACTCATTTTTAAAAAAAATACCAAAACATAAGACATGTAATAATGTGAAATTGTAAATGAATTTTATTGTGTAAGGCCGTAAGCCGAAATTAAAATTAAAACAAAATACTAAATACATAAATTGAAATAAATATATAACACTAAACAAGAAAAAAATTGGTCTTACACTTAATTTGTACCAAAATTAAGTTGCCTACGTATCCTCTTGGGGTCTAGAGGAATCAAATACCACATAGTTCTTTCACATTTTATTATCTTTTACATATGTAGTTCTGTAAGTCTGTAACTAATCGCTGTCTTCCGTTCCGGTGTTGGTGGTGTGATCATCATCGAAGAAATCGTAAATCACTTATGGCTTCATTTCTTGTTGTCTATATTCAACCGTTGTCCAATCATCAACACACACTTGGACTTGAATTGATTCTGGACTCAAAAGCAATCGTCTTGCATCCATAATATTTCCATCCGCGCTAAACTCTTGTTCCACAGCCACTGTAGAAACCAGTGTTGCAAGAATATGTTTGACTATTATAAACAAGATTGGGAAGTGCTTTTGATGTTCTCTCCACCAATGTAGAATATCAAATTGATCCACATCACCGTCCCCTATAAACTCAAAATTGGTACTGTGATAAGTTTCAATCTCATGATACGAGACCGAACTTGATGATGAAGAAGAAGAACCTCGTAATCTTTTGATCTTTTGGGATAAAAATGCAGACCCTGCCCCCAACACTCCAGAAGATCGAGTTTGGGAGACATTTTCATTTTGTGGAACACTATTGTTCAGTGATGGACCATAAACTCTACGATATTCATCATATAACTGATAAAATAATGTCTTAATTGTAGCACAATAAGTATTAATTTATAATTCTATACCTAAACAATTATAATAAAGAGTTAAATAATCTGTCAATACATCTAGTTTACAACGTGGGTCAAAACATAACGCAAACAGGTAAATTGTTGGAAACTCCCTATAATAGTCTAACTATTTTTTTTTCATAGCTTCGATGCATGCCTGTAATTGTATATCAGATAAACAGTCAGCAAATGTACCAGCAATATTACAACCCTCAATAATAAATAATTTAGTAGTAGGATAATAAATACCTGACAAATTGTTAGTAGCACTATTAAAAACTTTTAACAAATTACAAATTTTTGTACAAACATCCAAATGATGTGCATAAAGATTGATTTGACTAATATTATATTGCATAAAAGAAACTAATAAATCCCTATATTCATAACTTTCACAAAACAATTTATAAGTAGAGTTCCAACGTGTTGGAACATCACGAGAAAATCTAATGGGATGTCTATATGCCTGTTTATAAAATCTTACCCATGCTTTCATAACATTAGGATGTTTCTACAAATATGAGAGGGCATCCTTAGTGGGTTTAATAAAAGCTTGAAGAATTTCCAAACCTTTTTGAACTCATAAATTTAAAACATGGCAAACACATCTTTGATGAAAATTTTTATTATTAAAATAAGGCTTGCATAATTCAATTAAAGTAGGGATAGCTGCCGCATTATTAGAAACATTATCAAAACCAATTAAAAAAATTTTGCTTTCAATTTTATACTCTTAAAAAATGATTTTTATATTTTTATAAATATTATCAGCAATATGTGCATCATCAAAAACTCTAAATGTAAGAATTCTTTTTTGTATTGTCCATGCTTTGTCCTTCTAATGATAAGTTACACCCAAGTATGATGCATTCGTCAATGGTCAGTCTGTATGTCAGCACATACGGAAACACGACCTTTATAGTTCGTAAAATATTTTTTCAAAATCCTTTTTTCCTTTTTATAAATATCATACATTGTATGTGTGAGAGTGGTTTTAGGGACACGACATGCAGCATGTTTTAATGCTTTATGACAATATTTAATAAAACCAACTTTTTCACCAAAACTAAAAGGTAAATGTTCTATGGCTACCATCCTAACTAATTCTTCTCTATTAGCTTGATCACTATATTTGAATAATTGAGTGTTAGGGGTAGAAAACCTGAAAATTTGAGATTGTGTACTCCCCTTGGCAAGTTCTGCTAGATGACGGGTCGTAATATGCTTCCTATATGTGCCGTATCCTCCAGATTTAGTCCATTTATATTTTTTAGGGCAGTAATTGCACACCGCCCAACATGTTCCATCCGGTTTCATAACTTTCTTCATGTGGAGAACGAATAGATCAGATTTGGTTTGCTTCTTATCCTTCTCTAACGCCTCTTCAAAATTTGGATCTGCAACGAAATCGTGTATATTTTCTGATTGACTTGTCATATTACCGGGGCTAGGGCTAAGCTGGCTAGCATTGGATTCAGAATTATTAAAAGGGAATTTGGATTGGCAGGATAGTTTAGGGATTCAAGATAGGCTTACCGTTGCAGGAACTCATGGTAAGCGGTGTCGTCAAAACCGATATTATTCGACTGAACCGGATTCGGCTCTGACATACGACCCTTATCGGTCCTGGAAACGGAATGCCTTGGTGGAATGTCTCTTACTCCACTTCCACTTCCCATTAAAAAAAATATTTTGTAAAAAAACTCTTCAAAAAAATTAAAATAAATGGATGAAAATTAAAATAAATTTTTTATTGAAAATATATTTTAAAAAATTGTTGACAGGGATTTTTAAATGATTTAAAATAATAATAATTGCAATACAATAAATATAAACAAATAAACAATTGACAATTTGAGATATAATTAAAGAGAATTAGAAAATTGAGAGAGAGTTGAGAGACAAATGGTGTGAAAAGAAATGAAGTTGGGGGGGGGGGTGGATTTATAGGAAATTAAAGGGAAAAGAAAAAACAGCCGGGAAAAGAAAAGAAAAGAAAAGAAAAAACAAATGTTGGGCTCCAACGGTGGCGGTTCCAGAATCGGAACCGAACAGCGGTTCCTGGCTGGTGTTTTTGGGAGATGAATCGAAACCGAACCTTTGCCCCCACGGTTCCGGTTATGGTTACGGTTAACGTTACGGTTCATTTCACACGGTTACGGTTCCGGTTCGGTTCCACGGTTCGAACCGAACCGTGGTCATGTCTAACCCGGTCTCACAAAACCCAGGTACCCGATTTTTTGCCATCCCTATCAATTATGTTCCATTTTAAAGAAAATCAGGAAAAAGAATTCTAATGGTAATTTGTTTTTAATAAACATAGTAATCACAAATGAGAAATTAAGTTTCTTGCATTTCCCTCGTGAATATTCTCAATTAGTAAACGCTCCCATATAATAATCATAGAATAATCATACCACTTCTCAATAACAATTTTCCATAAATAACAATCCTGAAAACCTTTGGAAGCAAACAAATTGTCATGTTAATATAAATAAAATAAAATAAAAAGGCAATTAGCTACTACTCTATATGATCTCTATGACGACTGTTCAATAAAGTTCTTAATCTTCTTCGACAGTTCAACCCCATGGACATTTTTTTGGCTTTTTTTGTACCAGTAGCACTTAATCATGAAATCAACAATGCTAGGCTTTATTCCTCTAATTTCTAAATACTCGTAGAAGGCTTTCTTCATGTTCTCATTAGTATCACTGCAAAAGAAAATATGAAAAAACTTGTGTCAAGTTAGCATGAAAAAGATAATGAATAATCAATCTGAATTAAGTTATAATTGCTTACTCGAATTCCATTACATAATCTTCATATAATGGCCAATCTTCATTCGAATTTTCTGAGTTTATAGTTCCCATGCTCAGTATTGAAATTGCATCAGAGGTACATGAACAATCAAACTTAAGGGACGATTCACCGTTGTTAGAGATGGTAATGCACAGATTTGTGTGATCTTTTCCAGTTGTAAAACTGTGTATATAGCCCAAAACTTCAACAAGCTCTCCCCGATACTCTCTTGTCAACACTACATGATGTTCAGGAGCACTATCTTCAATTTTCAAGGTGAATTCGCTTCGAGGTTTTTCAACCTATTCAAGGAAATTAATAAACATGATTACATGAACAAGAACAGTGACCTCTGTAGTTGATGGAATTTTAACCGAATTCAATAATAATAATAAAAGTCAAAACATCAACCACCACTTGACTTTGCTCAACAATTACATCAATTATATATATATTATAAAAGCAAGACCAAATCCATAAATTTCATTAATTTTCTTCTATTTTCTCAACAACCAACAATAAGGTACACCAAATTAACTTCATTTATTTCAAACCCAGTACATTGAGTCTCTTTTGTAGGAATTTGAAAGGATCGAAACAATGCCATTAGGTTATTGCCTTATTGGAGACAGACATGCAAGAGATCTTTGGACTGATGAATTATGCTAGTATACATGATATCTATATAAATTCCATTAGATTTCAATCAAACTGCTAAAATAAATAAGAAATTTTAAAAAAAAATTATTAATAAAGTTTAAAATAGATGACTATTATGTAACTACCGTGCATCATTTAAATTTTTGTATACTAATGAAACCCTGATTGATATGCACTCGCGAATCATTTTAAACCCAATATAAAGCACAAATACAGCAGCCGAAATTCAAAAGTAACCTAATTTCTTTCATTTTTCCGCTACTTTGCAACCAAACAATTATAAAGTATAAACCAACCCAAAAGAAAATCAAAGTTGCATTACGTGATCATAATAATCAGCACACTTGGTTTCTGAGTCGATGGCTGATTGGAGAAGTGATTTAATTTTGGAACTGCACTTCTTAGTCTCAGTAGCCGAAGAGAACTCAAAATCAGGCACAAAAGAACCCAAAGTCGGCATCCGATTGAGATGGCTTGAAGCAGAGGAAACAGCGGAGTGGTAATTTATGTTGGCTTGGGCGTGTCGACTCATAGCCAGAGCCGATGATGAGGCTGATTTGCGGAGAATTGCACAGAAAGCCATTGATTTGCAACAGAGAAGACACAAAACGGTTTTGGGACGGAAGAAAAGGTGAATATTATTAGGGTTTTAGGATGGTTTAAGCAAGTTTGTATATTAATCTCATTAAATTTTTTAAAATGTTCTGATTCGTAAGCCACACTTAAATGTTTCCAAAAATACCCATTATTTTAGCCTTAGGGGAGTGTATTGAATTAGGATTCTTGACAACATTTAAAGAATTTATAAATCCAGGTTTATTCAATTTAGATATTTAAAGATTTAAAAAATATATATATATTATTCCAGTGATATGCAATTCGGATTTCTATGGACTTTTAACGAGTCTTTCTAAATCCAGGTATATTGAATTGAAACATTAAAAATGTCTACAAAAATCAAGGTGCATTCAATTGGGATAAGATTTTAATTTTTTTTCTTAAGTTATAGATTTTGGTGGACTTGATGGTGAGAAGTATGAATATCAAAAGACATAACAAGTACAGCCTTCTCCCCAAGGATTTTGGTGAACTTTATCTTTCGAAATATACAAAAGCTTTCTGGAACCCTTCTATTTTGACAAATGACCAGAATTCGTAAATTTGTTTGGGTGAGTTTTTCAATCTAGAAAATTATGAAAAATTATATTTAGATAGGATGTTATGCCTAATGTTAATGTACAAAATTTCGTGATTTATAAATAAGTAAAACAATTGTTATAAATTTTGGAATGGACAAATGTCAATATTGATTTCTACTGGACAGATTCGAGAAACAAGAAAACAATGAATGTTTTCATATACAAATGATCATGGCTTAAACTGATAAATTTTACTGCAGCATACGATATATGTCTAGATTATTTATCGAATTTTGTAAGATTTGAAGTTGTAGAGAATTAATTAAAAATCGTGGATCAAATGTTGATCAGTTGTGACACTACAAAAAAAAGGCTATTGGAACAAATTTTTTTCATCCTTTTTGATAACCTATAGGGACGAATTTGTTCATCCCTTTTGATAACTTATATGGATAATTTCGTCCCTACAAACTATCTATAGGGACAAAATTAGAATTAAAAAAATATATAAAAAAATTAGAATTTAATAATACCAACCAAATAGCCACCACATTAAGTCAAATACGTCCCCACCATCTAAATGATAAGAGCTTATCCACTTTACTAGTGTTTAGATATTTCATTTAAAGCATATTATTTATATATAAGCTCTATATGTTATTAAATTTTTATTGTAAATTAATTCTAATAACTTACATTTTATTTTTATATATAAACAAATTGATATTAAAAACGTTTATCGTTGAGACCTGCTGAAATCAAAGAATACATGTGTCCCTAGATATCTAGGCCTATAATGGGAGATATCTAAGCCTATAATGGGAGATAACTACTTCCCATAACCTGAGAAGAAAACTCTTGGTTTGAACTCCTCACCACTTATGTGGAAGATAGGTGTATTACCAGCTCCACTAAGAAATGTTGTGCAATTAAGCTATTTTAAAAAAAAAATTTGTCATATTAAATGGTTTATCCTTAATCGTATATGCAATACATAAACTTTTTTTAAATTTTTAAATTTAATAGACAAATATAAGATTTGAATTTCTATCACAAAATGGAAGGATAAATATATAACAACTTTTGTTGAAAGTGGTCTGTATTGAATATAGAGACTTTACTTTTTTTCAATTTAATAGATAAATGTAAGATTTGAATTCCTATCACAAAAATAAAGGATAAATATACAACAATTTTTCTATAAAGTGGTTTTGCATTTTAGATTCTTATTAAAATATTTATAATATATATATATATATAATTTTTCATAATTTTTGAATTAATCTATAGTAATTAATATAAAAAAGTGAAACAAATTTAATTATGTCTAAAGGGAAAAACTTAAAAAAATAAAGATAAAAAAAGAAAATATAATCCCGATAAATCATTATCAACAACAAATATTATTTTTGTTTTAATAATTATCCAAGTCTATAAATTCTTTTTTTTTTTCAAAAAAATATATCCAACTTATAGGGTGGAATAATTTTCGTCCCAATAGACATCATATTGGGACTAATAATTTATTTTATCCAAAAAAACATTCTATTGAGACAAATTATTTTCGTAAAGTCTTGTTATTTTTACACTTTTTAGGACAATTTTTTTTTCTGGTCCCAATAAATATTCTATTGGGACTAATATTTTCGTCCTTAAAAATCTCGTTGGGTTTTTCATTTTTAGGGACAAATAATTTGTTTCGTCTCAATAGACATTTTATTGGGACGATTTTTTTTTCGTCCCTAAAGGTTTTTTTAAGTTTGAAATTTTTAAAGATGAATTTGATTTTACGTTCTAATAGATATTCTATTGTGACGAATTTTATTCGTCCAAATAATTTTCGTCCCTAAAACCTATTTTTCTTGTAGTATGCCTACCGTATCTCTCTCTCTCTCTCTCATAAAGTCTAAATCTCATACTGTCATCCATTCAAGCAACATCTCTCTAAAGTCTCAAAGTCTCAGTTCTCGGTTCTCACCTCCGTTTCTCACTGTGTCTATGCCCAATTATTTCTGTTTTTATTTTTTTGTTATTTCATACAAATTGTGATTTTTTTTACAAATTATTATTGACTTACTAACCGATAAAATCCACACCATATAGTGAATAATCTCTTGGTCTCTTACCTTAGTTTCTTATTAATTTACTTATTTACGCTTTTAATTGAAACGATTATTTGATTTTAAATAATCCTAGTTATAATTTTATGAATCCAAGAATATGCATACAGTTTGCAGGACTGGTTTGATTGGTTTTTTTTTTTTTTTTATGTAAGTTTGAATTTTATGTTTAAAAAAGCTCAACTTGAATTTGTTCTTCAATGATGTGGGTCAGTTTATTAGTTTTGGTATTGGATATGCAGTGCTTCACGGTTTTATAATTTATTCCGAAAAAACTATGAAAACGAATTATTCCGAAAAAAACTATGAAAACAATAAAGGTCTCCATTTGAATTTACGCTTGGGGCTTCAAAAAAGTCAAGACCGGCCCTATATAAAGGAGTGGAGGACCAAGTCAGAACTAGTTATGTTGTTGTTAAGTTGATGACTTGATGTAGTTAGTTGTTCAAATAAATGGGCTTATGTGTCATGTTTTCACGTTCATTATGCAGAGAGTGCATTAGATTGTGCACCGTTTGTCTCTTCCCATGATTTTCTATTTTCTTGTTTTTGTTGTTGTGTTATGTTGTTTGCTCGTTCATGTGTATCTTTTGTAAAGGGTTCAAAAATTAAATAACACTTTTTGGAGGTAGTATTTCAACATTATCACTGCTTTAATAACTTATGTTTAAAAGACACCAATTATGGTGAACGAACAAAAATACACGCAATAGTTGTTCGACATCAGATTCATTTTATTCAGTTAACAGTGATAAAGTTGTGAATTAGAGATAGAAAGTCCCGTTGAAACCCAAGCAATCACTTGAACGACGACGGAGTGGCGCTATGCAGACGCATTCGGGGGGTCGAAGAGGATGAACAATACTATAAAATATTTTCACATATGTATGAATAATATGTTAAGAAAAGGCTTAGGAATTATTTTCAAAAGACTCGGATTACATTTACAAAGGCATGGGTAAGGATATTTAAAAGGCTCTGAGACTACTATAAAAGTCCCGGACACTTCTTAAAAGGCTCGGAGACTATTATAAAAGTCTTGAACACTTCTTATAAAGGATCGAAGCCTTATGTAAAAGGCTCCGAAACTTATGCAAAAGGCTCGAAGACTACTGTCAAAGTCTCAAACACTTCTTAAAAAGGCTCGGAGACTAATTTAAAAGTCTTAGATACTTTTCAAAATGGCTTGGAGCCTTATGTAAAAGGATCGGAAACTTATGTAAAAGGCTCGAAAAATTATGTAAAAGGCTCGGACATTGTTTCATTGACAAACCTAACGGCGATACAAAATGCTCGGACACAACTTCATAAAGGCTCGGAGATTGATGTAAAAGGCTAGGACACTTCTTTAAAAAGGCTCGGAGACTATTTTAAAAGGTTCAGACAATGATTAAAAGAGCTCAGACAGTGTTTATAAAGGCTCATAAAGAGCTTAGAAAGACTCGGAGAGATCTTAGAAAGACTCAGAGATTCAAAATTCACAAAACCAGCTTCATGTTTACAAAAGACTCGGAGAACAAATGAAGTGTTACAAGAATCAGAAACGCAATTATAGAAAATTTATGATTTAAGAGATATATTATCTTGTTTTGTTGAAGAACATCAATTTTTTATAGATTGAAGAAGAAAGTGTAGGCAACGTTGAACTAATTGTTGTGGAATAGATTTCAATTTTCGGATAAGTTTATAGTGGAAGAGAGAGAGAGAGAGATAAGTTACTGAGTTCAGTGTTCGAAGTGTGGAGATGGAAATACAAAGAGAATAAAAAACTGATTATTTAAAGGCAATTTTGATAGTTCACTATATTATGTCTTTTAAACGTAACTTATTAAAACACTCACTTGAGTGCAACGAAGGTTAAAAAATGAGACGTTTCTCACCATTTCCACGTCTATAAATTGGCAACATTGTTTTGAAATGAGATTATGTTGGGTAGATTATTGCTTCTTAATACCCCTTCTCATTCTTCTATCTTCTATGTTCTTTACTTTTCTTGCTACACTTCTCTTCTGTTCCCAAACATAATAATAATAATAATAATAATAATAATAATAATAATAATAATAATAATAATATAATATATATGGAATGCGAAATCTTAATACTAATCTACTTGACAAAAATCGAAAACTAGGAGTAGTGATACCTTTTTTAATTGGGATATTATCATTTGAGTCCCTACATTTCTTTAAATTATTTTCTTTTTACTTATTTATTCAATTTTCACTATATTGGTCCATATGTTTTTAAAAACCCATCAATTCAGTCCCTTTGTGAGTCAACAGTTAGTCAAACTTCACGGTTTCAGGGGTATTTTTATCTTTAAACAAATAATATGTCACTCGTCGTCAGAAAATAATCAAAAAGAGTAAAAAAAAAAAACTTAACTTTATAAGAAAATAATATGAAATTTTTTAAAAATGAGAATGCAAAGAAAAAAAAAAAAACGAAAAAACAAATATACGAAAGAAAAAAAATTAGAAAATGGAAAACTAAAAATTCTTGAACCGAACACAATCCATTTAGATCCCACCATCTAATAAGAGGTTCTCCATCGATGGAGTCCATGACCAAACTAAGACAGGCATCAAAGCTCAAATACAACAAATTAATAAAATCCAACCAACCTTTAAAATCATCATTTTCCAAAAATTAACCTAAATTCCTAAAATCCTTATCATCTCCATCTCCATCTCATCATCCCCACCGTAAAGTTTGACTCCATCATCCTAAAATCCTAAAATACAATATAATACACAGATCTTATAATCTCAATCCTAAAATCCTTCATCTCTATCTCATCATCCACACCCTCTCTCTCAAATTACAGACCCTATATCTTAAAGAAAAACCACATCAGATCTCAACACAAAAAAGGAAAAAAAAAATGCATCAAATACTTCATTCCACCATCAGATTTTATTACCAAACCCTAGCAAACAATTTCAAAATCATATTCGAACCGAAAGGGAATGTCTGAGTTCGCCCGAGTTGACTCAGTCGTCGTCGTCGACTCAGCCGCCGTCATCGTAGTTCCCGAACGAGGTGCTCGAACGATTTTTAGCTCTGTTGACTTCACAAAAGGACCGGAGCTCGGTGTCATTGGTGAGCAAAAGCTGATACCACGCTGAGCAGTGGTTTAGGACTCGCGTGTTCATTGAAAACTGCTACTCACTCTCACCGAAGATTTTGGTCCCAAAATTTGTTGCCTGATGAGTGGTAGTGGATTTTTTGGGTGTTTCAGTTGATGGTGGAAGATGAAGATTGATGATGATGCATGATGAGTTGTGGTGGAGTTATTATATATTTTTTAAAGATTTTTTTTAAAATTGTTTTCATAATTCTTAATTTTCTCTTTTTTTTTTTCTTCTAAAAAGATAAATTAAATTTATTATTATTTTTAAAAGAATTTAAATAGTCATGGGTACATATGTCATTTTGTTTTTTCTGTAACCGTTGACCGTCAAAATTCTAGTCAGAGGAACTAAGTTGAGTGGTTGTTAAAACATAGGGACCAATTCAGTAAAAATTGAATAAGTGAGTAAAATATAGATAATTTAAAAAAACATAGGGACTTAAATGATAATATCCCTTTTTAATTAGTAACTTTCAGGGGTGACACTTTTTTTAGTGGGGGATTTCATTGAATATTTGAGAGAAGAACCCTTTGAACATTTGGGAGAAGTTCATATTTGGAAGATACTGTATTCACTTCTTTGCCGGATTTGAGTTTATTTTTCTTTCTAATAAAACTTGATTCTCTTTAGTTTTATTCCCAATTAAGAGCTTTTAATTTGGTAATCAAATATGTATTCAGAAGTTAAATCGGTTAAAAACCGAACCAACCAGACCACATTTTACGTAGTTATTGATATAGACTTATTAGGCTGAGAGTCCATCTTTTTAGCCCACAAAAATTCAAAATATTGGGCTATATCCTTTTCTCATATAGGCCCAAAATCATTTGAGCTTGTTAATATTAATTGCTTTTTGACATAATTTTAGATTTAAAATTAAAATGAGAGTGGTGCTAGCTAGTCATGACCACAACTTGGTTCGAACCGTGGAATCGAACTGTAACCGTATAAAATGAATCGTAACCATAATTAGAACCGTGAAACCGGTTTTGGATCCGTAATCGGAACCATGAGACTCAAGGTTCAGTTCTGGTTCACAAAAAAAAAACGGCCTGGAACTGACGGTTTGAACCACCGGTTCCATACCAATTTTCTTTTTTCCTTTTTTCTTTTTTTTTTTATAAAAAAAATGTGGATTTTTTTTTAAACAAACCGTTGGTCCTAACGTTAGCAGGATGTTGGGCTCCAATGATTTGCTGACCGTTGGGCCCAACGGCTGTTTTTTTTTTCTTTTCCCATTTTTTCAAGAGTTTTTTTCAAATCAATTTTTTAAATGGCAAGTGGAAGTGGAGCAGGAGATGCTCCATCAAGGCGTTCCGTTTCCAGGACCGGTAAGGGTCGTATGTCGAAGCTGGTTCTGGTCCAGCCAGATAATATCGGTTTTGACGACACCTCTTACCATCCTGCAACGGTAAACCTCTTTTGAATCCCTAAACTATCCAGCCAATCCGTATCCCCATTTATTAATTTTTGAACCCATAGCTAGCCAGCCTAGCGGCTCTAGCCCTGAAAATATGACAAGCCAATCAGAAAATATGTCGGATTTCTCTCCATATCCAGATTTTGAAGGCCCACATATTAAAGAGGTCTTAGAGAAGGATAAGAAATATCCCAAATATGATCTCTCCGTTCTACACATGAAGAAAGTTACGAAAGATGATGGAACGTGTTAGGCGGTGTGCAATTACTGCCCTAAAGAATTTAAGTGGACTAAATCTATAAGATATCACACATATAGGAAGCACAATACGACCCGTCATACAACAGAAAATGCCATGGGGAGTACACAATCTCAAATTTTCAGGTTTGCTACCTCTAACACTCAATTATTTAAATATAGTGATCAAGCTAATAGAGAAGAATTAACTAGAATGGTAGTTGTAGAACATTTACCTTTTAGTTTTGGTGAAAATGTTGGTTTTCTTAAATAGTGGAAATGGTGAGAAATGTCACCTTTTTTTTGACGAGTTGCGATGATGTCACCATATTAATAACTTATATTTCAAAGACACCTATTATGGTGAACTACCAAATTTTCCCTTAAAAATTGTATTTGTGCTTTCATCTTCGGTTTTAGAAAGAGAAGTTTATTTCTCTCTCCAAAATAGAAGTGTGGAAATCGATCTAAAGGGCTTGTCAGAAATATTTTTCAAATCTGCAGGTAACTGATTTTTGTGATCTCCCTAATGTTTTGTCATGCTTTTACGAGTGATTTAAGATGAATGCAACAAATGTATAAACATTTAGTCTCCAGAATGTGCACTAGGTCGAGCTTGTAAGATTGTTATAAAAGCTCGGCCCGAGCTTTTATAAAAGATGCGAGCTTTTAAAAGCTTGATCCGAGCTGTTATAAAATCTCAGAGCTGTTATATAAAAGCCCCCAGCTCTTATAAAAGCTCGGTCCGAGCTTT
This sequence comes from Dipteronia dyeriana, assembly GCA_032871835.1. Lineage (NCBI taxonomy): Eukaryota > Viridiplantae > Streptophyta > Magnoliopsida > Sapindales > Sapindaceae > Dipteronia > Dipteronia dyeriana. Next base: position 100,547,009 of record CM065299.1, read on the forward strand.
TGAACTAGCTTTTGTATAACAGATGCGAGCTTTTTTAAAAGCTCAGAGCTTCGAGCTTTTATATAACAACTCCGAGCTTTTATAAAAGCTCGGAGCTTATATAAAAACGCTCGGACCGAGCTTTTATATAATGGCTCTTAGCTTTTATAAAAGCTTGGATCGAACTTTTAAAAGCTTGGATCGAACTTTTAAAAGCTTGTTGCTGTTATATAAAAGCTCGGTCCGAGCTCTTTTACTATGCTTATCCGAGATGTTATTATATTGGATCGATATTTTATTTTGCTTTTCTGAGATTTTAGTGTATTGGCTCGAGCTTGTACTTTGATTATCCAAGTTTTTTTTTTGTTCTGAAGGATTTTTTTAATTCCGACATTTGTTATTATTTATGAGCTTTTTTATAACATTCATTTGGTTTTTTAATTTTTATTTGAAATTGAATTTAGAGATTGTTAATGTTAATAATGGTTTGTGATGTTGGTTTTGACAGGAGAATGAATCGGGTGAGAATAGTCATCTCTTACAACGGTCGATGGGAGCAGTTACCCGATGGAAGTCAAAGGTTTTTACGTGCTGATAATTAAGGAATATATGTGTCAAAGAGTATGACTTATCAAGAGTTAGTGTTGATCGTGGAAACCGTTGTGAAGTATGATGTCAACAAATACAATGATGATCTACTGTGTATATCAACGGTTCCTGGGACTACATGTCGCACGTTTATAAGAAACGACGATGATGTTCAGTTTATGTTGGGGGAAGATAGGGTGATCCTTCAAGTATGTGTCAGTCTAATTGAGAGGGTAGCAGAAGGTGTCATTGGTGAAGAAATTCCTCATCGTGATAACACCCAATAATTTCGATCTTCGGACGGAAGCAACTAGTTGTTCACAGAAAGAAGTTGGAATGACGTAGGGAAAACCAGTGTGGTGTCCCACCGGAAGTAGCCGACCACGATGAATTAGTCAGTGGCCAATTCGATGATGTGTTTGGATGTCAAGTTGAGATGGATGATGGACAGTTCAACCACCATTATAATGATTTCTACAATGACATAAACAATGAGCAGAACAGTGAACCAAATGTTGGGCCGACACAACAGATGGATGATAAGGAAAATTTGCATCCGGTTGATAGTGTAGCTAACAATGAGGATGAGGATGAGGAAGAGGAAGAGGAAGAGGAAGAGGAAGAGGAAGAGGCTATCGAACCGGAAAGACGTGCAACACGTGTACAAAGATTTAGTTGCAGTGCAACAGATATAGCTGAGACTTCCGAGGTCTGGCCTAATTTAACTCCATTTGATTCTGATAATGTCAGAATGTGGGTTATTTCAAGAGCACAATCATACTCGTTTGATATTGGTGAAAGCAGGAACTTGGTTCAAGAAGAACCTACAAGCATTATATATAAGGGCCAATTTTTTCCTACCAAAAAGGATTGAAGTGACTCGTTGGGCATTTTGCAATGCTGCAGAACTTCGAGTGGAAGGTGAAAAAGTCGAATAAGACAACGTCACATTTGGTTTGTTTGATGGATAACTGTACGTGAAAATTAAGAGCGCTTAGGAGAGATGAAGGGGCATACTTCCAAGTAAGAAGTTTTGTGAACGAACACACATGTCATTTGGAGGAGATTCACCGCCCTCACTGACAAGCTAGTGCAGTCATAATTGGAGAAGTGTTTGCACCTAGACTTCAACAATAAGATGGTCGACTAATGCGTCCGAAGGACATAATCGCCAACATGAAACAATGTATGTCATCCAAATCTTGTACAGTAAGGCACATCAAGCCCTGCAATATGCGTTGTCACTGACCTATGGAACGCATGAGGAAACCTTCAAACTACTGCCATCATTTGGCCATGTGTTAGAGTAACAAAATCCAGGGACAATAACTATTGGAATCCCGTTCACCGTTCGTGCAGCGGAAACGGGCTTTAATTTTTTTTTATACAGATCGTAATTTATATCTATGACCATTGAATTTGGGATCGTAATTATTTTCGGAACAAATACATATAAAAATTATTACACTAATAAAATATATATGTAAATACAGGAAATTGTAATCAATAATAAAAAATAAGATTAAAATAGAACCATACCAACGTTTGGAGGCTCCTTCATTTTTCGATATGCTTATGTGCCAATGATCTTCCTAGCTATATCCCGAGACTAGTAACTACGTGTAGGCGCGTCACGGTTCTCATGAACTTAGGATGAAGGGTGTAGAGAAAAACGAATGAAGAAACTATTTCTTCTTAAAAAAAAACTACCTAGAACACTTTAGTAGTTAAAAAATAATAATAATAGTTTTTATTTTAATGCAACGATTTGCACACACTAAAAACAAAAGTGTTTTTTTTTTCTTTTGTGCGTCTGACAAAAACCAAAACCCCTTACTCTTGTTTTTAGTCTATATATATATATTTGTTGTACGTGAACGCACAACACCATTTTTACTTTTTTTTTTCTTTTTTTTTTATAAACAAATAAATCATATATGTATATATTATATCTTTGTGATTCGGTTTTCAAAAATTAAAAACCTGATCACATATAACACACACACACACACACATATATATATATATATATATATATATATATATAACTTTTTATAAAGAAAATCTGATCAAATCTAATTTAATTTTTAAAAAACTTTCAAATAAAAACTATCCTATATCTTTCATTCGATTTTAATTTTGAATTCAAACTATTTAAATTTAAAAATAAAATATTTAATTTAATAAAATAAAATAATCACATTATCTTATTTTATTCAAAAAACAAATATCAACATACACCCTCCATTTAGTGATTAATAACATAATTAAATAATCTCATTATTTAATTTATTTAATCACTATTATTCATTAATTAAATAATCACATTATTTAATTATTTCCCGAATAAATACGTGTCACTTTCGTAACACAATTAATTGGACAATCCAATTAATTAACCGTGACCCTTGTTACCTAAATCGATCGGGCTAGCAAGGGGACCTAATGAACCCACAGTATTTTGAGCTCCAATAATCCTCAGAATCATTAATTAAACTCTTTAATTAATATTTTTTGATTATTAACTCCGGTTTTATTCCACTAAAAACCCGAAGCTGCACTTTCTCAACTGCAGACGTTTTTACACAGACCGATACAACTCGGTGTCCATCGATATAGCTATTACATATGGTGTGATCCTCCACAGTAGTTCATAATTAGAGCTGGATCATAATGTCTGTTATACCCCTCTAATTACATATATCCTTTAAGTACCATTGATTCTCTAATGGACAATAAATCCTATTTCCTCATGGAATTAGGAGATTGCTCATATTGTCTAAGCCCTGAATCAACCTTTAAGGGAACTACCATCTACTTCTCACAAGAAGAACTGGATTTCACTATTGTGTACAAACCTTCTCAGCCACAAGCCAAACCGCAATCCCAACATACAGAGTATATTGATCAGGAAATGCATCTGACCTCACCCATGGTATATCAAAGACCACGATCTAACCTGAAGGAGTCAATAAGACACTCAGGATTAAGATCACCCATATATAGCCATCATTAGTTGATATATATGAATCTGGTCGGTAAACGGATCTTGGTGTGAGATTCATATAGATCATGGCACAGTCCTATATGATCACATCATACAAGGTGCCTCTATTCCCATATCTCATATGAATGATTCAGGATAGAATCACTATACATTACGGAATGGACTGCAGCTATAGATTAACCACAAATAAAGTACCCAGCTTTATTTGCTATCTATGGACTCTTTAGATTGCACGTCTCTTACTGTATCCATCAATATATGACAACATATACACAGTTCGAGATTACATCCGGCAATCCAGGATGTGAATATATATACAAGTTTATAAAATAAATAACATAACAGAATGAATTGAACCTTTCTTTTTATTTACTTCATAAATCCATTTACAAGTTACATGTTTAGGGTATAAACCCCAACAATAACTGACTTACAGTGCGACGAAGATAGTAGATTTTTCTATTTTTTCATGTCGTTGGGTGTCTCACTCATAGGATTCCGGAGGTGTATGTCTCCAGTTATTGCAGTAGATGGTACCCATTTAAAAGGAAGATTCGGGGGTACAATGTTTGTTGCAACTACACAAGATGGGAACGAACATGTGTATCCAATTGCTTTTGGGTAAGGTGACTCAGAAAATAATCTTTCATGGAAGTGATTTTTGGATTGCTTGAAGGGTGCCCTAGACCATATTGATGATCTGGTTTTCATTTTCGATCGGCATGCAAGCATTGAAGCTGGGGATTTCTAAAGTTTTTACCGATGCAACCCATAGGATATATTGCTGGCACTTTTCTGAATATGTGAAGAAGCGATTTCATAGAAATGATGTAGCTGCCATAATGGATAAAGCAGCTAGATCATACACTGTGTTGAAATATAATCGCCACATGGAAGAGCCATGTAACCTGCATCAGAATGCATTCAATTATGTCATTGAAGCTGGTCCACACAAGTGGTCCCGCGTTTATTGTTCGGAAAGAAGGCATAGAGTCATGACAACAAATGTTGATGAATGCATAAACTCATGCCTCAAATTCACACGGCAACTGACCATGCTCACACTGGCAGAGTTCATTAGGAGTATGCTACAGAGGTGGTTTCATGATCGCCATCGTATTGCACAGTCCATGGGTCATCAGTTGACCTACGCAGCACATCTTGTGATTCTCAAACTTGTTGAGAAGTGTGCTTATATGACCGTCAATCTAGTTGACTGAAACATATTATTCGTCAAGCGGTCCAGGAAGTAGTGGACTGTTGACTTAGCCCGGAAGACTTGCACGGGCAACAAATTTCAAATGGACATGTTTCCATATTCACACGCACTTGCAGCAGCAAGGTTTAGTACTTTTATTTAATATATTTTGAGAACTTTCAAATGAATTTGACACCCCATATAATTGTTGTTGCAGGGAGCGAAACTTGGATTACACATCTTTGTGTGCGGACTTTTACAAGAGACAGACACTATTCGATACGTAATCGGTTCTTATTATGCTTGTTGGCCATCCGTCTTCTTGGATAGTCCCCACTGACAACGCCGATCATGTGGTGTTAAATCCAATGTCGAGAAGGCAAGTAGGACATCCGAGGGGGGGCTGACATGCCTCGTCTTCGGAAAGGACCACCAATCAATCGTGCAGAAGATATGGAGAATCAGGTTATAAGGCTAGACGATGTCATAATCCACCTTTGATTAAAGATGGTCCGAGCAGAATTGTTTCGTCGAAATATCGTAGCAAGTGTAGCATCTGTCATTCAGTTGGATAAAACAAAAAGACGTGTCCTGATAATGGACCTACCGTAGTATGACTGACCGCAATAGGAAAGAACCCATATTTATTATTTGTAATTGTACGATTTGAAAATGTTACGTTATTGTTTGAAATTTTGAAACAGAGGAGAGGCGATTGAGAGAGACAAGACGAGCAACGAAACTGATTTGGGTGATTTGGGTGGCGATGAGAGGAGAGGCGATCAACTGAAAGGCGACGAGAGGAGAGGCGATCAAGACAAGACGAGATGAGAGGCGATAAAGAGAAAGGCTTGGATCGAAATCTGATTTGGGTGTCAAAACTGATTCAAAACCGGTTGTATTCGAATATGTCTCTGGGATTTTTGGTTGTGTTCAAAACATACACGACATCGTGAAATTCCCTAGAAAGTATGTGTTTATAACCTAGAGAGGGGGGGGGGGGGGGTGAATAGGTTTTAATTCTATAAATTACCGATTTTGCGAATTAGTCAATGTTATCAAATTTACCCCATACTACTAAGTGATCAATTAAAAGATAACAAACATAAAACAATAAAAACACTCAATGCATACGTGGAAACCCTCCAAATGGGAAAAACCACGGGATGTTTAGAGCGTCACCCTTGATCCACAAAATCCACTATTGAGTAAAAGTTTACAACCTATGTTAACCTCCCGTCTAACCCTCCAGCTACTAACCCTTTCACTCTACCCAACGGGCCTTAATAGTGATTTTGGATCCCTAGCCTTGTGCACTAACCACATAGCCACAAGCTTACTCAACAATGAAGAGATAATGGCAACCTAAGTTAATATGCACGAATATTCAATATACAAAAATGCTAGGTCAAGACATTATTGCTTATCTACGATTAATAATGACAATTAAAACAAGTCCTAGATATCAATGTTCTAAATGCAAAGGCAAGAAGAATTAGCTAGAAGGGTAAAATCCTCTTAAATGCTAGCTATCACAAATTAATGCATCTCACCCAACAATCAACACACAAGCATGTCATAAAAGCAATTAAACACACAAGCCAACAATTAATGTGCAATGAAGACTAAAACCCTAATTATACATGTCTTAGTAATGAAAACACAGAGATTAGAATATATAGAGAATACCTAGTCATGAACAAACAAAAAACCCATGCTTGAAAGATGCTTGATGGTTTGGATTTTAATGATGGTTGAGTAAAAATACCTTCTTGGAGCTTCACTCTCTAAAAAACCTTTTCTCACTCACAAAATTAGGTTTGGAAGCTCTAAAAACGAGTTGGGGAGAAGATGGTTCATATATATGAAGCCTAAAGTGAAACTGCATCGTTTTTAGCAAAACGCAACAAAAACGCGTCAGGACCGCTGGCTGTACCGCGGTCCAAGCAAGTGTCCAGACCACGGCACAGAGAGCGGTGTATCGTCTGGACAACGCCAATCTGTAGGCCGCTGTGCATGCAGCCTGCACAGACCGCGGTCTGGACAACAAGCATCCTCTGTGAAACTCCACTTGGGAGACCACGGTGAAGGCAACAAGCACAGACTGCGGTAGACACTGCGTGCATCCTCTGCCAAACACCGATGTGCAGGTCACGGCGAAGACACTGCACAGAGAGCGGTCTAGAGGAAAAAAATTCTCTCTTTTAAGGCACAAACATACATTCAACACTCAAATAAAAATAGGACACACAAGGCACACAAAATGACAAATAAGCATGCAAGCAAGATGATTAAAATAAAATGCATAAGTGTGAGTGTGTGCACTAAATCTCTTCAATGAAGTTAAGCAAGTGATTTTACCTTTGATGCTTGAGCTTGGTTACGAACAGTGAAGCCCTAAACTACCCTTACATATTGATCCCAAAATGTGGTTGTCAACGAAATAAGCCAATCAAAAACCGATGAACTTACAATCTCCCCCTTTGGCTATTTCGTGACAAAACCACTCACTCACAAGATATCCTCACAACAAATAACAAGAAACAACAAGAGGTCAGCAAAAAAACATTCTATGTTACAAGAGATACCTAAAGCTAAATCTTCAAATCTTTCATCTCTTGTAGCATGATCATCCCTACAAAACAAATAACTAAACTTTCCAAGACAAGTGTATGAGAGGGATCAAGAAATCCAAAACAAGTGCAATTTGCATGAAATAGAAACAAGTAACATGCAATCAACAATGCACAAAGCAAAAGCTCCCCCTAAATAGGTCAACTCCAACTCCTCTTAAAACATGTCAATATCAACTCCCTCTAAATCCAACACTACTCCCCCTTTTTGTCATAAGATAGGAAAATGAGAATTCCCCAACCGGGATGCAGTAACAAAGAGAGATATTTGCAATGTAAATGCATCATCATATACAACAACTTTATACAGGTTAATTAAGAGGGAGAGAGAGAAATTCAAAGAAGTTTTATTGATTTGAATATGTGCGAAAGATTTGCCTTGAGTGAAATACATGCAACATCAACTTCCAAAAGCATGGTATTTGGCAAAGGAAAATAGCACATGAGGTTCTAAGAGAAGTCAAACAAATTTGCACCAAATTGTCAATGGAAAACGAGATTTAGAGTAACAAAAAAAAATTGAGCAACTATCAAACTTTACAAGTTGAACAAGACATGAGCGACTATTGCGGCCTATTAGATTTTTCCGTGTAAGATGCCCGTATGATAGTAGCCTTGTTCAAAAGTAAAGAGAGAGTGACTATTGGATTGTGAAATCCTTGAAATGGATACAATATCCTTATTGAATGAAGTCTCAAAAGTCACTTGCACACATATTTGCAATCATTTTTTAAGGCATTCAATAAATTCACCATGCATAACACTTTAAGCATGAAAAGATCAAGTTTTAACAAATATGGAGATAAACTTTGGGTCAATCAAATGTACTTCCCAATCAAGTTTTCTATTCCAAAAATACATGCTTGAACACAAATGAGACATGCATTTCAAATAAGGCAAAAATGCACTTATTGAATAAAAAGACATATACTAAGATATGCAGCCAAGATACTCAATCAATTAATTAAAGAGCATAAAATTGAACAATTATTTGCTTATTAAAATGCAATTTTGCTCTCTTTGCTTGAGCTCCCCATATGGGGTCAACCACTAAAACCCATCAATGCATATGACAAATCCCAATAGACCTACTAAGAGATTTAAACTTAGTTGAATATAATGGTTTAGTAAATAAATCAGATAATTGATCATTTATGCCCACATGTTCAAGTGCAATGCATTTGATTTCAAAGTGGTACTCATTGGTGTGTTACAATGCTTGGCATTCTCAAGGCCAAACTTCTTCACTAGGTTTTTGGCATACTTAGCTTGGGATATGAAAATCCCATCATGCATTTGCTTGATTTGCAAGCCTAGGAAGTAATTAAGTTCACCAACCATGCTCATTTCAAACTCATGAGTCATGACATCAATAAATTGTTGAACTTTCAAGTTGTTGGTGGAACTAAAAAACAATGTCATCAACATAAATTTGAGCTATGAATAGCTCATCTTTAGTGCACTTGATGAGCAAAGTCTTGTCAACACTACCTCTAGAATAGCCATTGTCAACAAGATAAAGAGTGAGACACTCATACCAAGCTCTCGGTGCTTGTTTGAACCCATATAGTGCCTTCTTGAGGCGACAAACATGATTAGGGTGGTATGGATCCTCAAACCCCTTAGATTGCTCAACAAACACCTCATCTTGAAAGAAGCCATTGAGGAAGGTACTCTTAACATCCATTTGATAAAACTTAAACTTGTGAACACACTATATGGATAAGAGAAGTCTAATGGACTCTAATCGAGCAACAGGAGCAAAAGTTCTGTTAAAGTCGATACCCTCAATTTAAGAGTATCCTTGTGCAACAAGTCTAGCTTTGTTCCGCACAATGTTGTCATTCTCATCTGATTTGTTCATATAGACCCACTTGGTGCCTATCACATTAGTGTTCTTAGACATAGGAACTAGAGTCCAAACCTCATTCCTTTCAAATTGATTTAACTCTTTTTGCATAGCAAGAACCCAAAACTCATCACTTAAAGCTTCATCAACCTTTTTGGGTTCAATTTGAGAGTTGTAGCAAGTGTAACTAATTTGATTTGCTAATTGATGTCTAGTCCTCACACCCTCATTCACATTTCCAAGAATGTCACTCTTGTTGTGGAGATGCCTAACCCAATGAGCGGGTTCCTTAGAGTCCAAAGTAGGATCTCTATCAAGAGATTGAGTGATCTCTTTTTCAAGCTTTGATTTTTCATCACTAGACATCTCATCAATCTTCACCAAGGAAGTATCATCAACCACACTAATCTCCTCATCATGGTTACTAATCTTAGGCCTTCACTCATCTATGACCACATTAGATGATTCCATAACACTTTGTCTTCAAATTAAAAACTCTATAGGCCTTACTATTTAGAGCATAGCCAATGAAAATCTCTTCATCACTCTTAGCATCAAACTTGCTAAGTTGATCACGGTCATTTAGAATGTAACACTTGCTTTCAAATGAGTGGAAGTAGCTAACATTTGACTTCCTACCCTTTCATAATTCATAGGAGGTTTGCCTAGTCCCGGGCCTAAGAAAAACCCTATTGCCTATATAACAAGCCGTATTGACAGCTTCAGCCCAAAGATTCCTAGGCACATTGTTGTTATGTAACATCACACGGGCCATCTCTTGGAGGACTCTATTCTTCCTCTCTACTACCCCATTTTGTTGAGGAGTTCGAGGAGCCGAAAACTCATGGGAGATTCCAAAACTATCTCAGAAATTTTCAAAGCAAACATTTTCAAATTCTCTCTCCATGATCACTCATAATTCTTTTAATGCATTTTATGTGAGAATCCTTCTCTTTTTGAATTTTAGTGCAAAGCATTTTAAAAGTTTCAAACGTTTCAGATTTTTTCTAAGAAAGTAAGTCCAAGTAAATCTAGAAAAATCATCCACACACACAAAAATGTATCTCTTACCACCGAGACTCTCGGTTTGTATGGGACCTATAAGGTCCATATGAAGAAGCTCTAATAGCTCCTTAGTGGCAAGATACTTACCCTTCTTATGCACACTCTTAGTTTGATTTCCTTGTTGACAAGGTCCACAAACTCCCTCAATCCTATTTCCAAACTTAGGAAGACCTCTTACAACTTTCAACCTCTCAAGAACTTTCAAGTCTTTGAAATTCATATGACCTAACATGTGATGCCATAATTCAACTTGATCACAACTAGACAAATTGCAAGAGATGCCATTAGAATCAAGATAATAACAATTGTCACTTGATCTCTTGCCTTTCAATAGAACATGTCAATCTTCTCTTAGAATAGAGCAATCAACTTTTCCAAACAAAACCGAAAGCCCTTCATCACTTAATGTGATATGCTAATGAGATTGGCTTGCAAGCCATCTACATAGAGAGCATAGGCAAGGAGGGCAAACCGGGGATAGAAATGTTTCCTTTTCCTAGATGCTTCTTACGTGAACCATCACCAAAGGTGACAAATCCACCATCCTCCATCCTCCATCATAAGAGTTTTAAAGAAACTCTTGTTTTCGGTCATATGCCTAGAACAACCACTATCAAGGTACCAAGTGTTAGAGGCTTTCGCCTTCAACGGCACTTGGGCCACATTGCAAACATACTCATTTTTTCTAGTGCATCTAGTAGCAACATTGTCATTTTTATGAGCCTTGGGTTCATTGGCTCTAAAATTTCTAGGTGCATGCATTTTGGCTCTTCTAAGCATATTCTTCTCAATCATGCTTTCAAAATGACACAACTTAATAAATTTAAAACAATTCGACCTTATGTGACCTTCAACACCACAATAATGACAAATGGGAGTAAAGTAAGAATTCATACCATATCCTTGTGAAAGCATGGAAGACTTCCTTCTCCTTTGAGTTGTCCTTTGGTGTTAAGCCGAATCTCTTCTTTAAAACACCCTTTATGGTTGAGCCAAATTAGCTTCTCTTCTTGGTTGTGGATGAAAACTCCTTTGTTGACTTTGAGAACTCCTTGGAGGTTGAGGTCTTGTTTGATGAGCTCTAGCTTTTGATGGATGAGTTTTAGCTTGAGGATTTGTTTGAGCCTTCAATTTAGATTGCTTCGATGATTCTCCAACTTCATGTGAACCTTGAGTATCTTTATTCTCTTGACTCTTGACAAAAATGGTCTTCTTCAAAGCAATTGCATCATTGCCTTCCACATATCATAGTCCCGTTTTATCACTAGGACTCTTCCCACATGATAGCATCTTGTCAAATCTCTCGGTTCCGGATGTCATCTTGGCTATCAATTCTTTCGCTTCTTTAAGCTCAATCTTCAAGTTTTCTTCACTCTTCTTAATGATCACAAGCTCCAACTTTAAACTCTCTTCTAACTCTTTTCCACTCTTTACTTTCTCACTCAAGTTGGTAATCTTGAAAGTCAACTCTAGATTCTTCTTTTTCAACTCTTGAACCTCCTTCTTCTTTTTAAATTTAGACTTTTCAAAAAACTTCATGAAATCTACATAGTCCATTTCCTCATCAATCTCAAACCTAGAGTTAGAAGAGGTACTCGCATCACTAGAGTCATCTACTTCTTCCTTGTCACTCACAACTTCCTTGCCATTATAAGAAGTTGTGAAGGCAATAAAGTTTGCAACTCTATCTTCATCATCTGAAGATTTTTCTTCCTCTTCTAAGTCTTCACTATCACTCCAAGTGGCCGCCAATGCCTTTCCCTTTTTTTTCTTCAAATTTGCACATTCTGGAGCAATGTGACCAAAACCACTGCATTCATAGCATTGAATGCCCTTCTTGGAGTCACTTTCTTGAAACTTTTCAATCTTCTTGAATTGAGTTTTCTTTTTCACTTCCTTTCCCTTTGACCCAAAACCTTTCCTCTCAAACTTCATAAATTTCTTGAATCTTTTGACCATGAGGACCATTTCGTCATCTGAGTCCTCCTCATCTTCTTCAACCTTAGTAGTCTTCAAGGCAATGCTCTTTTGCTTCTTTGGAGGTGTGGATGAGGTGTTCCATCTTGATTCATATGCTAGAAGTCTTCCAATGACTTAACTTGGCTTCATATTCTTGTACTCACTATTCTCTTCAAGTGTCGTCACCTTTGATTCGAACCTTGACGGAAGTGACCTCATAATTTTTTGCTTGACTCTCCTATCCGAATAGAGGTCACCAAGTTGATGGCTTTGGTTGACAATATCCATCAAATTCACTTGGAAGTCATTGAAGCATTCATGCTCCTCCATCATAATCATCTCAAATTACATTTGAAGGTCTTGGAGCTTTGAGTCCTTCACTACCTCGGTTCCCTCATGTGCCGTTTGAAGAATGTCCCAAGCCTCCTTTGCAATCCTAGTGTTTTGGACCAACTTGTATTGATTATCGTCCACGGCACAAAGAATGGCATGCATAGCCTTATTGTTCCACTTGGATGCTTCACACTCTTGAGTGCTCCAACTAGACTTGGGCTTAGGAGCTTCTACACCATCGTAGGTAGTCATTGTTGGAGGAGCATAATTATCTTCAATAGCCATCCAAGCACAGTCATCTATTTGGCAAAGATAGGCTTCCATCTTGCCCTTCCAAATAGAATAATTCACCCCATTGAGAAAAGAGGGTCTTGTGCTTGAGGCTCCCTCATGACTATTTCCATTTCCACTCATAGTGTTTGAGGGTAATGAATGATATGAAGATGCAAATGTAATGCAATACACAAAAATACAGACAACAAAAAAAAATGCACAAGGTAAGACACACACAATGCACGAATCACCTAAGTATATCTAGGCACCAGCTCTGATACCAATTGAAATTCCCTAGAAAGTATGTGTCTATAACCTATAGGGGGGTGAATAGGTTTTAATTATATAAATTACCGATTTTGCGAATTAGTCAATGTTATCAAATTTAACCCCATACTACTAAGTGATCAATTAAAAGATAACAAGCATAAAACAATAAAAACACGCAATGTATACGTGGAAACCCTCCAAATGGGAAAAACCACGGGCTGTTTAGAGCGTCACCCTTGATCCACAAAATCCACTATTGAGTAAAAGTTTACAACCTAGGTTGACCTCCCGTCTAACCCTCCAGCTACTAACCCTTTCACTCTACCCAACAGGCCTTAATAGTGATTTTGGATCCCTAGCCTTGTGCATTAACCACTTTGCCACAAGCTTACTCAACAATGAAGAGATAATGGCAACCTAAGTTAATATGCAAGAATATTCAATATGTAAAAATGCTAGGTCAAGACATCCATGCTTATCTAGGATTAATAATGACAATTAAAACAAGTCCTAGATATCAATGTTCTAAATGCAAAGGCAATAAGAATTAGCTAGAAGGTAAAATTGTCCTAAATGCTAGCTATCACAAATTAATGCATCTCATCCAACAATCAACACACAAGCATGTCATAAAAGCAATTAAACACACAAGCCAACAATTAATGTGCAATGAAGACTAAAACCCTAATTATACATGTCTTAATAATGAAAACACAGAGATTAGAATATATAGAGAATACCTAGTCATGAACAAACAAAAAACCCATGCTTGAAAGATGCTTGATGGTTTGGATTTTAATGATGGTTGAGTAAAAATACCTTCTTGGAGCTTCACTCTCTAAAAAACCTTTTCTCACTCACAAAATTAGGTTTGGAAGCTCTAAAAACGAGTTGGGGAGAAGATGGTTCATATATATGAAGCCTAAAGTGAAACTGCATCGTTTTTAGCAAAACGCAACAAAAATGCGTCAGGACCGCTGGCTGTACCGCGGTCCAAGCAAGTGTCCAGACCACGGCACAGAGAGCGGTGTATCGTCTGGACAACGCCGCTCTGTAGGCCGCTGTGCATGCAGCCTGCACAGACCGCAGTCTGGACAACAAGCATCCTCTGTGAAACTCCACTTGGGAGACCACGGTGAAGGCAACAAGCACAGACTGCGGTAGACACTGCGTGCATCCTCTGCCAAACACCGATGTGCAGGTCACGGCGAAGGCACTGCACAGAGAGCGGTCTAGAGGAAAAAATTTCTCTCTTTTAAGGCACAAACATACATTCAACACTCAAATAAAAATATGACACACAAGGCACTGATAAGTTCGTTTTTCATGCTTTACGTACCCGTCATTTTGTATAGTTTTGCTCTCGTTTTCTTTGCAAACTCCATCTTTTGATGTTCTAAGTGCTTAAACAGATCCTCTATAGCCATGAGTTATCCTTGTGCGAAACCGAGAGTTTTCAGAGTGAAAAGAAGGTTTTAAGCTCAGCATAGAATGACAAGTGCGGTACACGTACCGCACCAGAAGGAAGTGCGTACCGCACTTCGTACCACGCAGCAGAATAACAGTTTCACTAGAAGAAAATATGGTACGCGGTGTCGAAGTGAATCACACTTCGTACCGTGCAGGAGAGCAGAAGAATAGGTGCGGTACGCGGCGTCGAAGCGAACCGCATCACGAACCGCGTGAGATGGCATAGGAAATTATATAAGGCTTCGATCGCGGTATACGAACCTCACCAGAAGGAATCACGAACCGCATCACATACCGTGCAAACTTCCAGCAACAATAATTAAACTGATGCCCGGTACGCTGCATCGAAGTGAACCACACTTCGTACTGCACATCATGGCAAATTATGAAACCTCTGTTTCGCGAACAGAGAAGTGGGTTTATTGTGGGACCCCCTCCCTTATCTCTGATTAAACAGTGAGGAGGATGTTCCTAGAGGATGAGAGGGTGTCTATGGGACCCTCCTACATAAGTGAGGGGCTTGTTGTTGCCTATAAAGTGAAGAAAGAGAGGTGAGAGAAAGGAGATCTGAGAATTAACAAACACACCAGACCAGCTTTGCACTTGGACGATTTTGGAGTTCTCTCTTCATTTATGGACCGAGTTCTTCATGGTTTGATAAGCTAGGGCAAGGTTTGGTTGATCCAAGGAAGCTAGGGAAGCTCAAGCTACAAGAGATTGAAGCTACAATTTAGTTTTATCTCTTCAACTCTTCTATTTTCTTGTTTCTTTATATTAATTCATGATGTGTATTAATGTTAGCTCATCTATGGTTATTTTTGTATAGAATGAGCTAATTATTCTTATGTTAGAACAAGATGATGCTTAACCCTTGATTCATATGTGATAGACTCTTTGATTTCTCTAGTTTTGTGCTTGTGGAGCTTTATGGATGTTTTGAATGCTTAAGGATTTTACTTAATTGATCATTTTGTAATCGATCTATGGTTGGATTCTAAGTACCGAGAGGAGATGTATTTGACAATACTTAGATAAATGTTCACTATGCTTGACTAGAAAGTGCTAGAACCACTAGGTTAGCGTATATGGTTCGAATTGTATTCTAAGTGCTTAATGGGTCTATACATATTATCCGGATTGCTTGGGAAAGATTTCGGGTATGTATAGATACGATCTCTAATATATCGAGAGAGGTTAGAGATTTATTTAGGGAATACGAATCTATAGCATGTACACACACGAATTAGGAGTCAAAGAAGTCGATGTGTGTTATCAGGAGGGTTAAAGCGGATTCGAGTTCTAACATGTTTTCCATATATTTCTACAAGTGTTAAGTTAGATAATTTAGTTTGTGTTTGAGTTAGTATACTTTATTGCAATTCTTGACAACTCATGTTTTAGATTATTCAAATAGTTGACAAGCTTTTGTATTCCAGTAATCATAACCTTTTTCCTTATGGGAACGATCCCTACATTGTCACTACACTATCGTGGCGACCTCATGCTATTACGAGAGTCAACAAGTCTAGTTTGACACGATCAGGCACACAAAATGGAAAATAAGCATGCAAGCAAGATGATTAAAATAAAATGCATGAGTGTGAGTGTGTGCACTAAATCTCTTCAATGAAGTTAAGCAAGTGATTTTACCTTTGATGCTTGAGCTTGGTTACGAACAGTGAAGCCCTAAACTACCCTTACATATTGATCCCAAAATGTGGTTGTCAACGAAATAAACCAATCAAAAACCGATGAACTTACAAGGCGGAGTAAGAAGCTAGAAGACACAGGTCCAGAGGAGTAAGAAGCTTGCAAACATACACGACGACGACGAAGTCACCATAGACGACGACGGAGTGGAAGAAACAGATCTGGTTTAATTCGAACCACCCCTGCATGTTTAATTGATTGTTTTTTTTATATATATTATTGAATGAAGATATTCTTTGGAAAATAAAGTGGAGTCAAATCAAATAATTTTCTAAATTTTGTTTTGATTTTATCCGTTTATTATAAATGGGTTTTCTGATAATGTAAAAACATGGTGAATTTTGAATTGAGAATTATTATTTTTTTGGTTTCCATGGTGTGTTTAATAGTGTGTTACTAGTTTTGATTTGGAATTTTAGTTCGAGTTGAGTTGATTTTGATTTTGATTTGGATTTTGATTAAATTTGGAGGATCAAGTGGTTGAGTTGTTCAATGTGAATTGAAAATTCTATTTTGGTAGACTAAATTAGAGGGTATTTGTTGATTCTCCACAATTATTTGAAATGTTATAGGTTATTCTATATTGATATGTCATTTAGAACTGTAATTCTGAATTGTCTGTTTTGTTTAAATTGGACATTGAACATCATTCTGAACTTGTAATATAATGAAGTGTTAGTGTTGTTTATCGTGGGTTGGGACATTTACCTTTTCCCTTCTTTTTGTTGTTTTTCAGTTGAAAGGGTTTTTCCAAACGTGTGTTTAATTGGGTGTTATTGTTGTGTTTAATTGGGTTGGAAAAGTGTGTGCGTTTAATATTGGTTAACACAGGTGTGTGTAAATGTGTATTATTGGTGTGTGTATTTGTGTATGACTGATGCTTGTAATTGCTTAATACCGGTATGTGTAATTGCTTGATATCGATGTGTGTAATTGGTTAATACCGGTGTGTTTAATAGGGTGTTATTGGTGTGTTTAATTAGTTATAACTGACATGTTTAATTGGTTATAACCGGTATGTTTAAAAGGGTGTTACTAGTGTGTTTAATTGGTTATGACTGGTGTGTTTATTAGGTTTTGTTCTAATGTGTTTATTTTTGTTATAACTAGTGTGTCTAATAGGGTGTTAAAGATGTGTTAAATTGGTTATGACTGGTGTGTGTAATTGGTTATGACCGGTATGTGTAATTGGTTATGACCGGTGTGTAATAGGTGTGTTTAATAGGTTGTTATGACTTGTGTAATTGGTTAAGACTAGTGTGTTTACTTTTTTATGACTGGTGTGTGTAATTCGTTATGACTGGTGTGTTTAATTGGTTATAACCGATGTGTTTAATATGGTTATGACTGGTGTGTGTAATTGGTTATGACTTATGTGTTTAATTGGTTATCACCGGTGTGTTTAATTGGTTTATGACTTGTGAGTTTAATTGTTATGACTGGTGTGTTTAATATTTTTATGACTGATGTGTGTAATTGGTTATCATTGGTGTGTGTAATTGGTTATGATTTATGTGTTTAATTGGGTTATGACTAATGTGTTTAATTGGTTATGACTGATGTGTTTAATAGGTTGCCACTGATGTGTTTATTAGGGTGTTACTGGTGTGTTTAATTGCTTATTACTGGTGTTTGTAAATTATTTATTACTGGTGTGTGTAATTATGTGTTACTGGTGTGTTTAATTGGTTATAATCGGTGTGTTTAATTGATGAAACATGGTGAGTGTAATTTAACACACCCAATTTATTTGAATTGTGCAGAAAGAAAATATAGATTATGACTAGTATTTTAAGGTACAAAGGAATACATGGAATCCGAAAGCATTAATTAACGTGGGTTGTAGGTTGAAGAACCTAGCTACTATAGAGAATATCTTACGCAAGAAAGGGAAGCACATGGAATTCAGGTCTAGTTTTTTCAAATAATTCAACAACTTCCCTACAAACTGGTTGTTCTCAACTAGGATTATGCACATCGTATTGTTGAGGGAAATTACAATAGAGGGCGCATTCGAGAACTGATTGATAATTTTTTGTTAGGTGGTAAAAACGTAAGATTTGGAAAAAGGGAGTTTTGTTTGGTTACCGGTATACGGTTCGACAAACTCTCAGACATTATATACACATCTTACGTGGCAACTGCAGACGGCATCCAGAAAAGGTATTGGCCAGGGGAAGAAGGCGACGATTTGAGATTGTCCACTGTTTACGATCGGTTTTTAGCGGGCAACTTTGAGCAGCCCAATGATTCACTCAAGATGGCACTTATCTTGATAGCAAACAATGTTCTGTTTGGTCAACCCTACAATAAAAAAGTTACCAATTGGCTTTTAATTTGGTGGATGATTTGGATGCATTCAATTAGTTTGCATGGGGCCATTACATTTTCAAGATGACGATGCACTACATGAGGTATGGATTTCGATCCAGAGACTGTAAAAAAGGGTCTGGCCCAGTCAGGTACCAGTTATACAGTTTTTCATGGGCCGTTGAGGTTAGTCTCGAATACTATTGGCTTATTAATTGTATTTAATACTGACTTGCATATGTAGCATTATTAACTTTTATATTTGTCATAACTTGTCTTTTTTTGGTATAGGTGATGGAGGCTGTGGAAACTCTGATCAATGGGTTTGGTATGAGATTACAGGATACATAGCCTAGGATGAGGCATTGGACGATACATAAGAGGCCCCAAAATTTTGTGCAAACGATTTCAGATATCGAAGCTAATATTCGAAGTGGGAAAGTGGGTTATTCGCATACACATATATTTATTAAATTTTTTACAACATTGTAGACCATTTATTATTGTGACATTATTACAGGCTCAGGTCTTAGAGGTATTGGAGGTAACGGATGATGAAGCTCAATCCGATTACTGGGTTGGAGTAGACTTTGATATGTCAGTGGGTCCACAATTTATACCTCTAGTGGAAATGAAGGAAAAGAATGAGTTAGTGGATGATGGTGACGATAGAGCACCATGTATAATTCCATTGAAATGGAACAAACCAAAGCAGAAGAAAAAAAGATCAGGGAAGCAGAAGCAAAGGAAAACAGTCCCAACCACCAGTGTTGATGAAGAAGAGCCACTTCACTCTCTACATTCACCCGGATATACCCCTACACCATGTGATGATCCACTTTCTACAGGATTTACACTCGGTTATACAACTACCCCTCCTGAAGACATGCTAGACCCACATCTCCCACCGCATCCACCTCAGTCATCCTTTAGGTAACCTCCCCCACCTATGTCATCCCGATAAGAACCTTGATCTAAGGTAAGTAAAGTACAATGATGTTTTTTCAATTTTATGTTTTCATTTTTTTATTATTCATAATGATACGAACATGCATGCAATGTAAATGTTAACTTTAGGGTTATGATAGGATAACCAATTTGTTGAAGGCAGTGCAGGCACTTCCAGTTTTATTGGAAGGCATTGTAAAAAAAAAAAAAAGTAGCACAGCTTCCAGATGCGCTTAGAGGCCTCGTGCAGGAGATACAATCGACTCATGGTCAAAGCAATGATGAGGTATTCCACTTGTGTTTTATGGTTTTGTGCTATATGTAATATTAATGTGAGTGTGTGTTAGAGATCCACTTGTGTTATATGTGTTGGATGAATATTTGTAAATATGATTGTTGTGAGTGTTAGGCACCTTTTACCGATGTTAGAAATCAGAGGGATGATGTCGAGGAGGAGGTGGATCGCTTAGTAGTTTCTAGCGAGAATGAGGTGGTTCCTCAAGCGAAAAAGATGTTTCGGGTGAGAAGGAGGTGGTCGCCTCAAGCGAGAAAGATGTGGGTGGTGCAATGATGTTTAGTGGAGATCTTAGGACCGATTACAATTACGTTTCGGAAGAGGATAGATTGATCCGAGTTAGGCTGCGATCCGCTTATTGCAAATCTCCATTTATTGACCTGACACAGGCATCTGCGAAGAAGAATGCGAAAGACAAGGGGAAATATAAGGCATTCAAGAGGAAAAATAAATCAGCAGGTATGTTCGTGTATTAAATATTTCCTTTGAAATGCTTAGTTGTTTAATAAACATAATAAGTACGATTTATTTGTGTTGTGTTCAGGCGAAACGTGGGAACGGAGGAGTCCGTTGATCAGACTTTTTCCCTGGAATTGGAAGATCCGAAGAAATGGTTATCCATTGACGTAAGTGTACATTTTGTTCAGTATTATTTTGCCTTTGTTTTCACCTATTGTGATTCTGTTTTTGGATACAGTACATTGATGCATACATGAGCATGTTGGCGAAAAGGCAGGAATCTAACCCGGATGACTACAGACATAACTTTGTTCTAATGTCTTCTGAATTTTATGTAAGTTTGATATTTCTTTCTACTTTTGGAATGTCTTATTCAAATTGTCATCCACTAATAATTTTCATTTGTTGCAGACCAAACTAAAGGTGGAATGGAGCAAAATAATTGAGGCTGATAACGAAAAAGAATCTACATTCGATGCACTTGCTTACGAATGTCCACCAGATTGGATTGAATATGGTCATGGTAACATATCAGGATGGGGACAACCATGGTGGTTATATATAGTAGTGAGTTATATTAATTTCTTAGTAATTTTACACTCTTTACAATATGTTAACATAAATGTTAATCTACAAACTGGTGATTTACGATTTGAATGCAGTTGTTGATTCCGTGTTGTGACGGGGAACACCGTCGGCCATTGGCTCTATACAAGGTCAATCTCGTTGACCGTCACATTGGAATATTCGATCCGACGAGAGCAAAGAATAAGAACAATCAAGGCGAGCGTTTCAAACAAGTCATGCCCTAAGGCGACTGCTTCCAAGTATAATGAACAAATGTGGGTTCTTTTCGTTTATGAGTGAAAAACCGCGAGGAAGTATGTTCACTGTTGGTGTATCTAGCAATCAAAAGATTCCGCAACAAGTAAACAAATGGAGTAAATTGTGAAAAAGGCTGACTGGAAATGGGGTCAGAAGGAAATGTCAGAGTATCGAAAAGAAATTACATTGGACATATATAATAATAGTATTATATATCAGTCTCTAATAAAGATGTAGACTAATTTCCAGGTTTGAATTTGTTACTTGATTTGCATTAGATGTTTGTATTTTCTTTTATGACATTTCAATTGTTGAATTTTATTTCATTTTCTTAATCATGTAGGTTTCCAGGTTCGGGACGAAGAGATAAGTGGGTTTAGAATCAACCATTTTCGACATCTTAAAGGGACTTGTAACTTATTTGCAAGTATTACATACTTTTTGGGTTCTATTGCAGTTCTTCAACATGCATTATTGATTATGGTTGTTGAATTGTTGGATGAGAATACATGTGTTATTAATTTGTTGTTGGATGGGAATACATTCGTTATTAAACGGGTGTTAAACAGTTATTGTTTTGGGTATTATAGTGGTGAGATTGAACAAAACAATATAGTTTTTGTCTCGTATTATGCGTCATATTTATTTTGAAATGGTGTTCTATTTAAGAAGGTGTTACTGAAATATTGATTATGGTTGTTGGATTGTTGGATGGGGAATACATGTGTTGTTAATTTGTTGTTGGATGGGAATACATGTGCTATTAAACAAGTGTTATTGATATATAGGTCTTATTTATTTCTTGTTCATATTAAACAGGTGGGAACATAGTGGCTCAAACCAATTAAACCCACAGGCTCAAAATAATTAAACACACTACACCAAACCAATTAACATATTAGGCAAACAACTTAAACATACTACGTCTAACCAATTAAACACGCCGGGGTACTCCAATTAAACACACCGGATGAAACCAATTAAACACATTAATGCAACCCAATTAAACACACATGGGCAACCTAATTAAACACATCAGGGCCACCCAATTAAACACGTCAGGGCAAACCAATTAAACACACTAGTGTGTTCAATTAAACACACTAGGCAAACAAATTAAACACACTAGTGTGTTCAGTTAAACACACTAACTCAAAATAATTAAACACACTGGCTCAAACTAATTAAACACACTACACCAAACCAATTAAACACACTAGTCAAACAAATTAAACATACTATGGCTAACCAATTAAATACGTTGGGTGTAACACCCAAACCATTCAGTCCCAACAAAAGGCCCAAATTTGAGAGGCTAAAAAAAAGATAAACGTGAAATGAAAAGTGAATAGATGAGTAAGCATTTGTAGCTTGTCTGGTTGACAGACAGGTGTGAGCTTTGTTAACTAGCTCACAACTTTAGCTGTGTCTATCAATACATATATATATATATTGGAGGATAAACATTATATTAGAGTTAGAAAGCAGTGGAATCAAGTAGAAAAAAGGAAAGAGAAGGAAGACAAGGGAAAAGAAGTCAGTGGAATATAATGTGATTTTTAGATTTTGGTTGATTTCTTCTTGAATTCAACGGATTCTAATTTGGATTTTTGTGCGATCGATAGGGAAAGAAGACGAAGTAGAGGAACCTAGCATACTTGGTCCGAATTAAGCTTGAAGTCTAAGTTGTGAGTGAAAAAGTTTTCAGTTTTGTTTTTAACTCAAAAGTTTCCAGTTTTATGCTTAAAATTAATTGCCTGCAAATCATTTAAGCGTTTTATTTCTTTTGATAATTTATGGTGATTATACAGAGAGCTGAAAGTATATTTTATGCTGATATTAGTACTCAAAATATCAGTTATATTACTTTTATAAATATTAAGAAGAGATTATGATTGATTTCATAAAAGCACCATGTATGTACCCTTCCCTAGTTATGGTTATTATTGGTTTTTGGGGCCGTTCTACACATGTGTATGTCAAATGAGTCGCTCTACATGTGTACGATAGATATTAAGAGTATTGAGTCGCTTTGCACGTGTATGACAAAAGTTATTCTTGACTCTGCGTATGCGCGAAGTAATTCGGCGTACTTATTGAAGATATCCCTGGGTATTAATTTGATGCAGATTAAGATTTTATAAATTATCTTATTCTTGTTCAGAAAAGAGATGTATATCAGTTTATTAAATACAAAAGTAGATATATTATCTTTAACTACTATGGAATTATTTGGCATGATACAATAATATTTAGTATGTATTATTGAATGCATATAGAAAAAGTTATTCAGAAGAAAACTCATGTTTTTAAAAGTTTTCATTCACTCACTGGGCGTTAGCGTTTATCCTTTTACTTAAAAAATATTTTTTTAGGTAGTTGCTCGGTTGTGCGGACTCTTCAGTTTTGATGTGGGCCACTCGATGACATCATGAAGCATAAGAATCATACATTTTAAATTTTCATGTACATATTTTGAGATGTGTGGTCGGTATAGTTGGAACATGGTCGGATTTCTTACTCGGCCATGTTCGATTTTGCTTAGTCGGCCGTGTTCGGATTTCCTACTTAGCCTACTCGGATTTCTGGTCATTTTACTTAGAAAAAAGTGGTCGGATTTTGTCTGGTCGAGATTTTGACTGACTTTTTGTAATGAACGAAAATGGAAATAAAGGACTTACAGATATGTACATTTTCTGTACTCCAATATTTTCCTTACGTTCTTTTTATGTTTAAAAACAAGTATTTTCTATGGAATTTTAGTCGAAATTCTTTTATCATGTTAATAAAAAGTATAGCCCACATGGCCTCCCTCGTACTCAAGAGAGGAGTCGGAGTGGGTCCTTTCATTGGGGGTACTCCAATTAAACACACCGGATGAAACCAATTAAACACACTAAAGCAACGAGATTAAACACTGGTATGTTTAATTGATCGATATGAGTGTGCTAAATTTTTCAAGAACGATGTTTTAAATTGATCGATATCCAGTGCATTTAATTTTGCATGAGAAATCCCGATTCCGCAACATTTCAACACAAGTCTTTCCAACAAAATACAACATCCTAGCTAACAATTCCTAAAATATAATTTCAATAGTTTATAAAATTATACGAAATTCATAGCAATATCAACATAATCATTACTAGCACAAACAAGATTTAGATCCATGATACGTTCAATAACAGTGTATCAATCATTACTGTTTCATCACAATAACAGTAGTTTTTGTAACTTGTTTCATCATAATAACACAATGTTTTTCAACAAAATGCAATATCATTACTAACAGTTCATGATATCCAATTTAAACATAATCCTTACTAACAATTCAACTAAATCCATACCAAGTTAAACATAAACCTCACTAATACTTAGATGTCATGATTGTCTGAATCCATAGGGTTATCATACGACCGTATTGGACACGTCCTTATATTCTGTCTCTCTTGTCCACGTGACTTGCACTTACCACGTCGGAGCGGTGGTGGATTTGTGTGTGGGTCCGGAATATAGCCTCCTTGATCGGCCGAGGGGTTTGAACAATTTCGTCTGTTGTGGCCAGATTTCTTGCATATAGTACAGTACCTACTCCTACGACCATGCTCATCTGCAGATGGAATCCTGTTCTTTCTCGACCTACCCGTTTAAGCTCGCCACTCTGGTAGAAGAACAACTTCAGAACGTACTTCCTCAGGAGTATTCCATTCACTTGGGTGTTCTCACAGGAAATATGACACCATATTAACTTTCCAACCAGGTGCTTGTTTTGTATAAATCTGAATAGAAGTCGACCAATTTCTTTTTACATAACCTACAAACATAGTCAAACAAATGTCATTATATTTACTCATTAAAAAAATGCATTTAAATTTTAGAAGAATCTATACCTTATAGCAGCTAAGACATGAGAATAAGGCAATACTCATTTTGAAATTCCATACAACTACAAGTCTTCTCGGATAGGTTTACTAAGCCATTTTTCTCATCATCCTTCACATTGAAATTTACATGATCTATTGGGGGCACCGTGTATTTATGTGATTTTTCATTCTTTGTAGATACTTTGTCGGTAGCCCACCGAGATAGTTGTGTTGCATTTTTAGATGCATCATCACGACGCTCATGAAACCATTTTTGCATCATATCTCTAATGTACTCAACAAACGTCGTTATTTTTCAATTGACGAGCGTGCCACAAACAATTTTTCATGCACTCCACGATGTTAGAAGTCATCCCCCGATAACGTCTAAACAGACAAAGTACGCACGAGACCATCTACGAGGCCCAACTTTCATAAGATATTCATATGCTCGTATGTTTACACGGCTCAACTCCTGCATCTTCTCCAATAACTCTGATTCCCGATGTGCCCTTGAAGCTTCATGAAACAAATTGCATACAACGTGACTTTTGAATATGCTCTTAAGGTTCATGTTCATATGAAAACCACATATGCCATGTGTTATTTCAGGGTATTCTTTAGCCATTGCTACCTTGATTGCAGGACTGCGATCGGAGATGATGATACAATTCGTAAGACATTCTATTACCTTTTTCAACTCCTTCAAAAACCAAGTTCATGAAGCCTCGCATTCAACATCACCCTAACCATAAGCTAGAGGAAACACTCAATTGTTTGCATCTTTGCATGATGCGATAAACATGACATCACCAAACTTACCCTTCAAGTTAGTTGCATAAATGCAAATTGCAGGTCGTATGGCAGTATGAAACCCTTCAAGTGAAGCACTGAGAGCAATAAACAAATATTCAAATTTTTTAGCAGTGTCCGTCTTTATTGTTGTTACAGTACCAAGATTCACACGCTTCAATTGGTGGCAGTATGCAGGCAATAACTGATATGAAATATCAGGAGGACCAAAAACATTATTTTCAGCATGTTCTTTTTGCCATCCATGCCTTCGTATAAAGCAGACCAAGTCCATGTTCCACTAACATATCAATCATGATTTCTTTTGGTTTCAGAGATCGACCACTAACTGCAAGTTTTGGAGAAAGTATTTCACCAATAAGTCATGCGCTCGCTTGATGGTAACGGTTGTGCAATTCATCAGTTGTACAACTATGATCTTCCTCAAATATCCACACTATCCAATAATTTCCACCTTCCATCTTAACCGTACGGATTTGAAATTTACACTCAGGATCCTTACAGGCAGCTTTATATCTTGTCATGCTTAACCTTGTAAAACAAATTTCAAAATTCTCCTTTAACGCGTAAGTAACGCTCGCTTCAAATCTTTTTTTGCTTTCGAACATCCCACATTTGGATAACCGATTACATGAACTAGATTCCTCTGTTCTAACTAGTTTGAAAGAGTAGTTTAAAGCTTCGAGAATAATCGAAGGCCGTGGGATTGCACTTTCAGACCTATCACCAACATTAAAGTGATAATCCTCAAATGAATCTGCATTTGGACTTGTACAAACCGGCAGAACAGACCCAGTACGACAACCATCTATTGAATCTGAACTCATTCCATAATAATGTGCAGGCTCATCATTCACACTCCCATCTAAACCAGTCACCATGGGATTGTACTCTAGGATCAATATCTCATTCTCATTATAAGGGTCTACCATAACTTTTTCAATGGTTTCTCAGAAATTTCAGGGTTCACACTAGGGATTTCAAAAGCAGGGTATGTTGTTGGTATAGAACCCCAAATATTGTTGCTTCCACCCTCGTATTGAAACTGTGCCTCCAATTGTTGCACAAAGCTTTGATAAACGAGTTGAACGGTAGGAACAACCACGTTGTCAGGTTCTACACTAACTTTCTCAAGACCACTAACATGCACCTCTGGAAAATGTTCATCATCGGACAACAACATTTCTACATCTCTATCATCTTTAATTTCGGTCGGGCAGGCTTAAGTCTAACACCAGCGTCAACCAAAGTTATTAACTCAATGGTAAACCTTGTTAAGTTATCATTCGTAATGCGTTATACCTCCATACACAACTCAACATATGTCAAATTTTTGACAAACTTTATTTCACCACCCTCATATAAGTTTCCCACCCATTTACCACCATAAGTGATTACCAATATCATTTGGTCCGTACCTGCATGAGAATGAAAAAAAATCACATTTAGATTTCAACTTATTAAGCCAATCATATTAAACAAGGTGTAACTAATTAAACACACTAGGGTACTCCATTTAAACACACTGATGAAATACAATTAAACACACAGGAGCAAACAATTAAACACATTAGGGCAACCCAATTAAACACACAGGGGCGAAGTAATTAAACACACCGGGATAATCCGATTAAACACACCGGGATAAACCAATTAAATACTCCAGGACAACCCAATGAAACACACTATGGTAAACCAATTAAACACCGGTTTAAACACACCATGGTAACCCACTTAAACACACCAGGGAAATCGATTAAACACACAAGGGCAAACCGATTATACACATCAGGTAAATCGATTAAAGACACAGGGGCAATCAGATTAAACACACCAGGTAAACCAATTAAACACACTGGGTAACCAATTACACACACCACCGGATAAACCAGTTAAACACACCAGACAAACCATTTAAACACACTGGGGTAACCCAGTTAAACACACCGGGATAACCATATTAAACACACCGGGGCCAACAAATTAAACAAACTTGTGCAACCTAATTAAACACAATGGGTAAACAAATTAAACACACTGGGGTCATGAATTAACCACACCGGGGAAAACCAATTAAATACACTATACCTAGCAAATTAAACACATTTGCATAACTCAATTATACACACCGGGGTAAACCAATTAAACACACTAAGATACTCCACTTAAATACACCAGGTTAACCAATTAAATACACCACCATGTTAACCAATTAAACACACCAGGAATCTAATTAAATACACCGGGGTATCCAATTAAACACACCGGGTAAACCATATTAAACACACCAGGCAAACCAATTAAACACACCGGGGTAACCTAATTAAACACATCGGGATAACCATATTAAACACATCGGGGCCAACCAATTAAACATACTGGGACAACCTAATTAAACACACCGGGGGATGAATTAAACACACCGGGCCAAACCAATTAAGCATACTATGGCAAGCAAATTAAACACATTTACGACCCAACTAAACACACCGGGTTAAACAAATTAAACACACCAGGGTAAATAAAATAAACACACCAGGGCAACCAAATTAAACACATTTGGGCAACCCAATTAAACACACCGGGGCAACCAATTTAAACACACTGGGGGCGTCAATTAAACACACTGGGACAAACCAATTAAACACACTATGACAACCAAATTAAACACACTTAGGCAACCCAACATAACACATTGGGGCAATCCAATTAAACACATCGAGGTCCTCAAATTAAACACACCGGCGTAAACAAATTAAATACACTAGGAAAACCAATTAAACACATTAGGCCAAATGAATTAAACACATCGGGTCGTCAATTAAACACACATATGCAAACTATCTTCAACCTATATGCATCAACAAATCTACAACTGAAACAAATCAAATAAGAATTTCAAATACGTACATCGACAAGATCGACCAAATTCATCCCTATTCATCATCAAATCGGAATCCAAAACCAAATACGCCACAAGCGAAGCCAAATCCGGTTGAATATAGTGTGAGAGATTTTGAATCCAAATTCGAATGAACACTAGAATTTTGAACACAAAAAAATGGATTTGAGAGATTTCGAAGGATTTGAACAAAGAAATGATTTTGAACACATACAATTTTGGGTTTGAGATATTTTGAAGGGATTTGGGTTTGACAGATTTTGAAGGGAATACAGAGGAGAGAGAACGAGTTTGAGAGATTTCAAAGGGTCGATTTTGAACACAAAGGATATTTGGGTTTGAGAAATTAAAGGGAATTCAGAGGAGAGAGAACGAAGAGATAAATTAAGGGAGAGAGTGTGTACCTATTGGAGAGGGACGGAGGAGAGAGAAGATGAAAAGAAAGAAAAATTAATACAACGGAGAAAGATTTCAAACAAGAAAGAGAGAGCGTACCTAGTGGGTTGGTGGAGAGAAATACAAAAATAAATAAAATCTTGAGAATTAATGAAAATTGGAAAATGAGGGTCATTTTTGTCCTTATAATGGATTGTTTGATAAAAACAATCATCTTATTCTGAACAAATTTAGAAATGCCTCTTCTTTTTTTTTGTTAAAAAATGTTATTTTCTATTTATATATAAGAATGAAGCAATGAAATGCATGTATGAAAATACTAGTATATGTGGTAGTCAAAAATGGCCTCCGGACCCAATGCTTAAGCCCATTGCCAACTTCGAGTTGGACCCGGTTCAGGCCTAACTAATTCGAGTCGACCCAAGGAATCTTGTGAGGATCACAACTCGAATCAGTTACACTCCTACTTTAACTCAATTACTGAAAATGATGGGATAAACCACTTGTCAGTTTGAACAAGTAAAACATCTACGTGATCCAACCAAATCCGACCAGGATTTGAGGGATAATCCAACTTCCCTTCAACATCTAGTTTTCTGGGGTGCGTTTGGTATGCGGACTGGATAAGATAGGACAAGACGGGATATGACCGGACGGGACAGAACAGTTGTTCTGTATTGTATTTGGAATGTCTGGAACAGAACTATTAATTGTACTGCTACACATTTTGTGTGGTCAGGACAAGGCAGGAAATTATAATATTATATTTATATATATATATATATATATTATAATTTATATATATTATTATAATATATATATACATATATATATTATGTGTATATATTAATAATATATATATATATATATACGTATCATATATAATAATATTATGTATATATATATTGTAATTATATATAATAGTATATAATATGATATACATATATATAATAATATAATACATATTATTTTATATGTAGTAATATTTAATATATATTTTATATATTTTTTTAATATTGTATATGTAATATAATATATATTAGTATATATTATTATTAAACTTACGGTAATTTTTTAAAAATTTAAAGGGTAAAGTAGTCGTTTTTGCTTGACCCATGTCATGGGACACCTTGTCTTAGAGTTTTGGGTGAGACAAAAACTGGTGTTTTTTGTTTTTGTCCCACCTTGCCCCATCCAGACATTCAGTCTCATGCTAAAGAAGCGTCAAACGTGGGATAAGAGAAAATTATCTCACTTTGTCCCGTCCCGCGTACCAAATGCACCCTGGGAGACCTATAAAAGGGACCTTTGGTTCATAGGAAAAAGATTATGGATTCCCTTTCATCTTCTCAACACTTTTGCTAGTCGAAACCCTGACAAAATTCTAACTCTTGTCATTGGAATATAGGTTTCTAGTCCTTTTGCAACTATAACTCTTCTAATGCTCAGCCTAAGCACACCTAAGGCCAAGAATCGATCACCGTCCCATTTCCTTTAACTCGCTTATTGTTACTTATATTCGTTTTCATCTATTTTACAGGTGTTTGAAGTAGACGACATACTCAGTTCGACCATGGTTTCATCAAGTTGTTTGGATCTAACTCAAATCCGACCCGGTCTACATCTACCGTAGATTGACTGTCTACTGTATATACAATTGTTTAATATTAATTTTGCAGGCCAAAGAAGATGACCATTAAATTAGTCTATATTGAATTTTATATTATTTTCTTTGTTCTTCATTATTATCTTCCTCCTTTTGGCTTTTGGCTTTCGGCTTTCATATATGGTGGAAAATCCATTTTTTTAAGGGGCCATTAGGATATGATTAAGTGAATATATGAATAAAGTCCAAAGTATGCAAGTTGTAAGAGTAGAACAAAATCCCATTTTTGAGTCCTTTCTAAATAGAAATGATTAAAAAAAAATGTTATTTTGTCTAAATATGATGTTCAACTCATATGGTATTATTATAATTCATTCTTTTAAATCATATAGATTTAATACAAATTAAATACCTAGAAATAGTTTCATTTAAATTTAATGCAGATTTTATACTCAGAAATAGTTTACAATATCCATAAGGGCATCTCCAACCCGAATAGTGTCTTTGGTTCAAAATTTGCACTAAAATAGTGCAACTGTTGCACTATTTTACTATTCCATCTCCAACCCACTGCACCAAACTTTACATTAAAGAGAATATTCCCCATAATATTCCCTTCTTTTTTTTTAATATTTCTACACAATTAACATTTCACCCCATAATTAACATAATACTACAATATAATAAGAAAATGTGAAATTAATACATGAAAAGAAATTAAATTGATTAGGTTAAATTTTGCATTTATTATTAAAATAACTTGAAAATTACATTTCAGGAAATATAAAAGAAAAAACATAAAAATAAAAGTACATATTGATCATCATCTAATTATCTGAATTAGTATAATCATCCCACAAATGATCTATTAACGCATTTCGGAGTGCAATGTGAGCGTCTTTTGGGGTGAAGAAAGCAAAATCAAAAAGAAGGGCCGAGGAACAGAATTCAACCGCATTCAATACTTTGAAAGAAAGACAAGAGAAATTTTTGGAATTTTCTAATAGCAACGCTATGCAGAGGGGAAGACTTAACGATATTTTGGAGAGAAAAATGGAGTATCGTGAATTCAAAATTATGATGATAGATTTGAATACCATAACTGATCCAAATAAACGGGAGTTTATGAATCAACAATTAAAAATTGCAGCAAAACGAGCTGAACAACAATACAAGGGATCTCAAAATGCATCTGGGTCTTTTGGTGATTTTTTCGAAAATCTTCAAGGACCCGGAAATGGTCTTCCAGACTACTAATGGGTTCTTGTAGTTTATATTTTATTTTTTCTTCATTTTATTGTATTCCAAATTGTGTTAATTTATTTTATCACTATGAAGTTTGTATTTTGTTTTAATTTCCGTTGTATTGAATGAAGTTACTTATTTACAAAAATTGCATTTTAAATTTATAAATATACACTACATTTTAATTTATTATAAATAAATATAACAATAATAATTAATTCACAAACAAAATCATTAAATATTAAAAAGGGCCAAATTGGAATAAATTAAATTTATTAGGGTAAAACTG
This sequence comes from Dipteronia dyeriana, assembly GCA_032871835.1. Lineage (NCBI taxonomy): Eukaryota > Viridiplantae > Streptophyta > Magnoliopsida > Sapindales > Sapindaceae > Dipteronia > Dipteronia dyeriana. Next base: position 100,579,294 of record CM065299.1, read on the forward strand.
TGATTAAATAAAACCTTGAAATGAAGGATATAATCAAAATACATTTTATTAAATGGGGTTAAAATGTGATTATTTAAAAGTTTTGGATTAAAAAAAACAGAATTCTTTTACGCAAAACAACAGTGTCGCGTAATCTATTGTGCGACACTGTTCACCTCCTGAAGTTTTACGCAGAGAATGGTGCAGATTGGAGATGATTTATGGTGGTATTTGGAGATCGGTGTGGTGTTTGATGATGGGTTGGAGAAACCGTAAAAGTTGCATCAATTGAGCAAGTGTCGACATGAAAGCAAATTCAACAATGCTAGAATTGAACTTGAACTAAATTTACTTAAATGAAAATGACATTTACAATCGATTGATTTGAAGAAAATTATTTGATAATAAATATTTATTTTTCTTTCATTTAAAAATATGACAACATTTCATGTCGACTAAAAAGAAAACCCGAAGGCCCGCCACGAGGGAGGAGAGCTAATCTCACCGGACCTTCGGCTCCTTCAGCTGCAGTATAGACCCCGTTGTCACAAGTTATGTCAGTTTTGGCAAAACCGGGACATACACAATTGATCAAGAAATCTGTGTACTTCCTTGCTAGAATTCTTGTGTAGGCATTCAAAAAGGCTTTTGAAACTGTATAAGCAGATAGATATGATGACCAGCCTTCTTTTTCCAACAATCCTTCTTCGAAATCCTGCAGATACTTGTCCGAAAACTTGTCAATTCTCTCTTCTGTGAGGCTTTCAATGTCATCCAACGCTTGTCTAATTGATTCATTTGGTATATACTGGTTCAACATAGTAGCAAAAGAAACTTCAATATTGAAAATTACCGGATGGGAGAATCTCGCACGTTTTTTCGGTATCAGTTGATAATTTATTTAATTACGTACCTTCAACAATCCTTTTAAAGAAGAGACATTGACGATCCATGCAGAATCAGATAATCGAAGAAGGGGAACAAATGCTTCGACCATTCTTTTTGCACCGTAGTAGTTTGTATTCAAACATTCTTTTGCCCCCTCAATTGATGGAGTCTCAATTTCATTCCAATAATCCTCTCCATCTGGCTTCAATAATTCATCAGAAAAACCACCAGTTTCAGTAGTACTTATATTAATTTCTGCTAAGAAACATATAATTATATAATAGCATATACACTATTGAATTAATAGCATATACTTACAAAATCACCACCAGCAAGTTTGGTGGCTCTTGTGTATGCATCAGCATCTAATATAACTCCAGCAATTCCTGCATTGTTCACCTATAAAATCATTCCAGTTTTTCTCATTATATATCCATAAATTAATTCAAAGACAACCAACATATAAATCAACATTAAAATTCATTATATATTTACCAAGATATCTAGCTTGCCAAACTGGTTTTTGATGAAATCAACAAGAGAAGCAATGCTAGCAGGGTCGGTGACATCAAGCTGATGAAAAACAACTTTATCAGAAGTGAGACCAATCAGACCATCATCATCTGATTTTAGTTTCTCAACAGCTTCAAGTCCTCTCTTCTCATCTCTTGATGTTAGAACCACCTTGATCCCATTAGAAGCTAATTGCCTCACTATTTCAAAACCAATCCCTTTGTTCGACCCTGTAACTACTGCATACCTGAAAATTATTACCACAAATATTGTTCATATATGTTAAAAGATTGATAAAAAAGAGAGCTAGATTTATCAATCATTCAATTGTAGAAGAAATATACGAGTACAATACCTTTGTTGAACAGCTTTCTCCATCGATTATTGAAAAGTGAGAACTGAATGTAAGAGTAGCCGAATAAATAGAACTGGTACAATCGATAAAAAGTCAAAAATGTTGAAAGTTGTACAGCATTCGTGATAATGCAACGTATAAATTAAATTTTCTGTCATATTCAGACAATATTTTACTAGGGAAATGATAATTTTCCGGCCAAAAATAATTTTGTACATATGTTTGCTTCTCTGTCTTCGATTATTTTCATAAGTCGTCAGCTGAAAGTAAATATTAAATGGGACTATTCATTGAATACAATATCTTGTAGATAAAAAAATAAAAAGTCGATGTCTAATGCAAGCTGTAAGATTCCAAATTCTAATCAACATCACTTGGGTTTAAAAAAAAAAAAATACGACGAAATAAGATTGGTCCGATGATAAAATCCCTCGTGCCTACGTCATGAGATTGCCGGATTTAAGTTTCTTTTCTTTCTAATAAAACTTAATTCTCTATAATTTAATTCGGTAATTAAATATATATTCTGTTAAATCGGTTAAAAACCGAACCGACCAACCACATTTAACCGAGTTATCGATAGAATCCATCTTTTTGGCCCACTACAATTCAAAATATTGGGCTATATCCTTTTCTCTAATAGGCCCACTCCGAGGCCCAAAACCATTTGAGCTTGTTAAGATTTTAAAATTTTAGATTTTTTTTTTTTTTGACATATAATTTTAGATTTAAAATTAAAATGAGAGTGGCGCTAGCACCCTAATTATTTCTTAATTATTAAAGCATCACCTTTCCAATAAAACCCCATTAAAAAGTAAGATATCATAATTTTTATTTAAACTTTAGTGCAATTATATTGATTAAACAAATATTATATCCACAATTATTTCAGTCGAAACATGACAACTTTTTTTTTCGATGGAGATTTCTAACAAATTTTAATAATTTCTTTATGCAGTTTTAAATGATGATTAATTTATAGTTGGATTTAAATACTCAGTGAAAAGAAATAAAAAAGAACCCATGAAATTAAATAATTGGCAACAGAATACGAAATTCAATTAATTATGATCTAATAAAAGGAGATACACAAATCCATTAACTTGAAGCAGTGAGAAGCACATTATTAGATAATAAATTTAATAATTTATTACATATATAGGTGAATTATCGTTTTCAATCAAAAACATGATATTTCACGTTGATTAAAGAAGTAACCAGAAGGCCCACCGTGAGGTAGAAGAGCCAATCTTACTGGGTTTTGGGCTCCTTCACTGGCAGTGTAGAGGCCATTATTACAAGTTATGTCAGTTTTGACAAAGCCAGGGCACACGGAATTGATCATGAAATTTGGATACTTTTTGGCCAAAATCCTAGTGTAAGCATTCAAAAATGCTTTTGAGAGAATGTAAGCAGAAATATAAGTTGGCCATCCTTCTTTCTCTAACGACCCCTCTTTGAAATCATTCGAAAACTTGTTCAACAGTTCATCAATTTTTTCTTCTGTAAGACTTCCAACGCCGTTTAACACTTCTCTAACCCCTTCGTTTGGTATATTCTGGATCAATATGATACAAAATTAAACTTTGGTCAAAGATTGTGCAAGTGCATAATGTTGTTGAAATAGACGTCTAAAATCTATTTTTATTATGAAAAAACCGACGAATGATTCTAATTTATTTACCTTCAACGATCCTAGAAAAGAGGAGACATTGACGATCTTCGGAGAATCGGATAATTGAAGGAGGGGAAGAAGTCCATCTACCATTCTTTTTGCACCATAGTAGTTTATATTAAGGCATTCTTTTGTCCCTTCAACTGTTGGAATAGAAATTTCACTCCAATCATCCTCTCCTAGTGGCTGCATTAAGCAAAAAAATTCATTGTATATATATATAAATTATACAATACAAAAAGAAAAATATATGCGAGGTTGATTTAGTGGTATGTCCTGATAAAAAAAATAACACTTACAAATCCACCACCGGCAAGTTGGGTAAATTTTGTAAATGCATCAGAGTCTAATACAAGTCCACCAATTCCTGCATTATTCACCTGTAAAATAATTTCAAAAAATTTCTCAATCACATCCCACCAATCCACACTTATCAAACATATATGAATCAACATTAAAATTCATTATATATTACCAAGATATCTAGCTTGCCAAACTGGTTCCTGATGAAATTTACAAGAGAAGCAACACTAGCAGGATCTGCAACATCAAGCTGATGAAAAACAACTTTATCAGAGAGACCATCTGCTTTTAATTTCTCCACAGCTTCAAGTCCTCTCTTCTCATCTCTTGATGTCAGCACCACCATGATCCCATTCGAAGCTAATTGCCTCACTGTTTCAAAACCAATCCCTTTGTTTGACCCTGTAACTACGGCATACCTGATGACCAAACCAAACAAATATATATGTTATTTGATTTGATAAAAATAAATTAAGAACAAAAAACAAAAAGATGGGCCAAGATGAATATTGATGCTAAGAAATTTATCAAGAACTATAATTAATGTGAAGTAGAATACAACCTCTGAGCTAGATTAGCCATTGATTGTATATGACCTGAGAAAAAATGGGTTTGGTCTCTTTTAGGACAATCAAGAATTTAAAGTATATATATATAAAAAGGAAGAAGCAATGAAATGGCGTGTATGAAACTGCTGCTCTACTAGTACAATTGTTTAATAATAATTTTGCAGTCCAAAGAAAAAGATGACCATTATATTATTTTATAACATCCACTAGCTCCTTGCCTTGAGCTAGTGGATGTTAAGTTTATTGTTAGTGGATATTTGTTATCAAGTTGTGTTGCCTTTTGTAAGCCTGTAAAAGGGTTCATTTTGAAATCAATGAAGCATGGAATTATTAAGCAACCAAATATCGTCCTTTCTTGTTTATCTTCTTATTTCTATAAGCTTCTTTTTCTATTCTCCTTCTAAATGTCCTTTGTCCTTAATAGGAAAAATTACATAACAGGCTTTTGGCTCATACATGGTGGAAAATCCATTTTTTTTAAGGGACTATTAGGATATGTTTCAGTGAATATGTAAATAAAGTCCAAAGCATACAAGCTGTAAGAGTAGAATAAAATCCCGTTTTTGTGAATGGAATCATTGCTTTCGAATTAGAAATGATTAAGAAAAAAAAAAGTTTGTCAGTCAATGGGAGATTTGAGAACATGAATGAAAATGATTTTAAAGCAACATTTTTTTTCGTATATATTTTCCGAAATTTATATTTTATTTGGATGAAACGTTGAAATTTCTAATATTAGCAATTCCGTTCATGCTGCTGATGAATACAGTGCTTACATAATTGGAAAATTCCAATATTAGCAGACTAATTTTAACCAGTTCAATATACTGACTAAAAACAAATAAAAAAAAACACATGTCATGCTCTGACTTTATAAGTCGGTATGAGGAAATATTAATATTATTATTATATAACCCCAAATTTACGACCAAAAGGGCAAAAAACAAAACAGCATTCCACATTGGATTTCTATAGTTACAGAGTTGCAGTAACCATATATTCACGTATCTTTAAATTTTGTTATTATATCCAATTTATGAACATTGAAGGTGTTGATATTAGTGGAAAGAAGGACAAAAGGAGAAACAAATATACAAAACAAAATAAAACAGGTAGGCATGTTGAGCACAATCACATGAAAGCGAATTTGACAGTAATGCGAAAGTTTTATCTAATTGAAAAGAAAGTCACGTCACAAGTCATTTACTAGCTAAGCAAAACATTAGGTTGATGATAAATATGTGTGGATGTTTCTCCCACATGACGATCTCAAAAAGAGGAGATATTGACAATCCTTACTAAACCGAATAATTGGAGGAGAGGAACAAATGCTTCAACCATTCTTTTATTGGATTTACATACTATTGGATAGCTTTTACAAGTATTGGCACTTAGATGGTATTAAATGAAGATAACTATATGTAAGGATATAATCCGGATTCAACCGTATCGACCAAACCAAAATTCAAGATGGCTTTTGGCCACCCTAACCCTTGCAATGGCCCGTCTCGAACAACATATTTAATTAAGTATGAAATCGACTATTACATTCCACCGTTGGAGAAATAGGTGTTGGGACCGGAAAACGGTCCCAAACAACTTGAGAAATCACTTTGGCTAGTTTTTTTTTTTATAACATCAAATACCAATCACATTCAATCAAAATCTCAAATCATATCATATCTTGTGAATCAATCAAGATTGTGCCAACGGTGGTTCAATGAGCATGGAGGTGTGTATCAATCAAGGCACTAGACGCTAGTCGTACACTCGTATGGTAGATTGGTGCCTAGACCGTTTAGGCGGTGAAGCAAAATTTGCCAAAACAGTGTCGTTTTGGAAAAAAAAAATTATCTGGTGGAGTCAACACAGCATTGACTCCGCCTAATCATGTGCTTAGGTTACCTAGGAGCTTGGCCACCTAAGAAGGCCAATTAGGCCTTCCTCACGGCGGCCGGGTCCGCCTCAGCCGCCTAGACCGATTATTAGAACCATACAATGTAGTAAAATACAATATTTAAGGAGGCTAAAGTAAAATTTTAAAATAATAACCCATAGGGTAGATCAAATACAAAGAACATAGGATTCGAAACCATAAGCAACTTTGTTTATGAACATTGCACCATTATTATTTTAAAAAATAAAAATAAGAAAGCTGAAATGTGTTTAAAAGCATGACACCTGATCTTTACGAAAGAAGAGACCAGAAGAGCCACCATATGGTAACAGTGCCAACTTCACAGGACCTTCAGCTCCTTGAGCAGCAGTCAAGGGACCAGCATTGCAATTTATATCAGTTTTGACAAAGCCTGGACAAACACAATTCACCAAGAAAGTTGGGTATTTCTTGGCCAGAATTCTTGTGTATGCATTCATAGCTGCTTTTGACAGAAAGTATGCTGATAAATATGAAGGCCAACCTTCTTTTTCCACCAATCCTTCTTTCACATCCTTGAGAAGCTTGTTCAATACCTCGTCAATTTTCTCTTCCGTTAAACTTTCGACATTGCTCAACGCTCCTTTAACCTTTTCATTTGGTATGTGCTGGACCAACATATATAACCATTAACAATTCAGTTGGACATTGTACAAAAAAATAAATAAGGTCCAGTAAATTTGTTATTACCTCCAACAATCCCAAAAAAGATGAGATATTGACGATCCTTGCTGAATCGGATAATTGGAGGACAGGAGCAAGTGTTTCGACCATTCTTTTAGCGCCGTAGTAGTTTGTGTTCAGACATTCTTCTGCTGTCTCAAATGTTTGGGTCACAAGTTCTTTCCAGTTGACATGTTCTCCTTCCGGCTACATAAGCGAAAAAAAAGTTGATACTCTTGTTAGACATTCGATGAAACTTCAATCCCCACACAATCCCATATTATACCACAGAATAAAAGAAATGATCAATTGCGAACCTAGATTCCACATGTTTTAGAATCCGAATCAAGTTATCAACAACAATTCAACATAGAATAGAATACAGTGAAAATATCAGCATTGTTCATCAGTAATTTAAAGACTATGTATATCTAAACAAGAAGGAATATATATGACTAACTTACCCAATCACCAGTAATTTGAACAGCTCTTATAAAAGCATCAGCATTTCCCATGGCTCCAAGAATACCAGCATTGTTCATCTGCTCAAAATGTTCCAACTTTTCTCATGATCATGATCATTCACTGAATAAACCAGAAATATTTTAATATGCAAATATCATGAGAAACTACTCTGTTTATTAGTCTTTTAATTACATGAAACACTTAAAAGAACACGATATTATATATGTATAATCAATTAATATTTCTCTAAATCGTTTAATGAAATCAAATTAAAAACTTCACTTTACTCTTTCTGCATCTCTTATCAAGAGCAAATCTGAAATCAGAGAAATTAATTAGACATACCAAGATATCAAGCTTTCCAAACTTGGTTTTAATGAAATCAGCTAGAGAAGCAACACTAGCAGAGTCAGTGACATCCAGCTGATGAAAAACCAAAATATCAGAAGAGAAGCCACACTCTTTGATGAGCTTTTCAACAGAATCAAGACCCCTTTTTGCATCTCTGGCTGTTAGCACCACAGTGACCCCTTTCAAAGCTAATTGCTTACAGATTTCAAACCCAATCCCCTTGTTTCCTCCTGTAACAACAGCATACCTGAGTCAAAGAGACACAACGGCATACCTGTTTGGTTATTTTTATAGCTAGACTGCTAACATGTGATAGTTGGAAGTGTCAAATACCAACAACAACAAAAAAATGTATTTACAACCTTTTTGATGCAAGAAAATTGGATGCTTCTGCCATAATAATTTCGTTGAAGATGAAGAGACTTATTACAAAGTCAGACTGAGACCGGGTGAGACGATGAATAGCGTCTTGTATAAAACAAACTTCCAGGCTGGGTTGGAAAAAATAATGACAAAAAGCCCATTTCGATAGTCACAACACATGTAGAAGAAGATCCGCAGTTCACGGGTGCAAGTTGGAAAGATAATGACAAAAAGCCCATTAAAAAATTTCAGTCCATCGGGTGCACATGCCTGGCTAAATAAAAAATAAAAAAATCAATAAGAGGAAAGAGAAAGAAAATAAACAATATTGGGAAAGTGGAAAAAACATATAAAGGACTTATATGTCAGCATGTCAATGGCGTGGATAGATATGACCACGGTTCGGTTCGAAACTGTAACCGTATGAAATAAACGGTAACCGTAATCTAAACCGTGAAACTGATTTTGGAACCATAACCGGAAGCATGGGGGTGAATGTTCGGTTCTAGTTTGTCTCTAAAAAAAATCGACCAAGAACCGGCGGTTCGATTTCGGTTCTGGAACCGTAGGTTCCAAACCATTTTCTTTTTTAAAAAAAAAAACAATCGTTGGAGCCCAACGACAGTTTTTGTTTTTTTATTTTAATTTTTTTCCTAATTTGTTTCCTTTCCCTTTAATTTCCTATAAATACCCCCGTTCGATTTCGGTTCTGGAACCGTAGGTTCCAAATGATTTTATTTAAAAAAAAAATTTGACTTTAAAAAAAAAAAAACAATCTTTGGAGACCAACGACAGTTTTTGTTTTTCCTTATAGTAATTTGACAAAAAGCCCATTAAAAAAATTCAGTCCATCGGGTGCACATGCCTGGCTAAATAAAAAATAAAAAATAAAAAAATCAATAAGAGGAAAGAGAAAGAAAATAAATAATATTGGGAAAGTGGAAAAAACATATAAAGGACTTGCATGTCAGCATATCAATGGCGTGGATAGACATGACCACGGTTCGGTTCGGTTCGGAACTGTAACCGTATGAAATAAACCATAACCATAATTGGAACCGTGAAACCGGTTCCGGAACCATAACCGGAAGCATGGGGTGAATATTCGGTTTTGGTTCGTCTCTGAAAAAAACCGATAAGGAACCAGCGGTTCAATTCCGATTTTGAAAACCGTAGGTTCCAAACCATTTTCTTTTAAAAAAAAAAATTGATTTTTTTTAAAAACCAATCGTTGGAGCCCAACGACGGTTTTTGTTTTGTTTTTCTTTTCACACCATTTATCTCTCAATTCTCCTAATTCTCTTCAATTATCTCTCAATTAGTCAATTGCATTTTTTAAAAAATAATTTAAAAATCCTTGTCAACAATTTTTTCAAATATATTTTCGATAAAATTTTCAAATATATTTTCATCCATTTATTTTAATTTTTTTGAAGAATTTTTTTACAATTTAATTTTTTAAATGGCAAGTGGAAGTGAAAGTGGAAGTGGAAGTGGAAGTGGAAGTGGAGTACGTGACATTCCACCAAGGCATTCCGTTTCCAGGACCGATAAGGGGTCGTATGTCGGAGCCGGATCCGGTCCAACCGGATAATATCGGTTTTGACGACACCGCTTACCATGAGTTCCTACAACGGCAAACCTATCTTTAATCCCTAAACTATCCAGTCAATCCAAATCCCCCTTTAATAATTTCTGAACCCAATGCCAGCTAACCTAGCCCTAGCCCTAGCCCCGATAATATCAGAAGCCAATCAGAAAATATATCCGATTTCGCTGCAGATCCAGATTTTGAAGAGGCGTTAGAGAATGATAAGAAGTTGGCCAAATCTGATATATTCATTCTCCACATGAAGAAAGTTATGAACCCGGATGGAACGTGTTGGGCAGTGTGCAATTACTGCCCTAAAGAATATAAGTGGACTAATCTGGAGGATACGGCACATATAGAAAGCATATTATGACCCGTCATCCAGTAGAACATGCCAAGGGGAGTACAAAATCTCAAATTTTCAGGTTTTCTACCCCTAACACTCAATTATTTAAATATAGTGATCAAGCTAATAGAGAAGAATTAGCTAGGATGGTAGCTGTAGAACATTTACCTTTTAGTTTGGTGACAAAGTTGGTTTTATTAAATATTGTCATAAATCATTAAATCATGTTGCATGTCGTGTCCCTAGAACCACTCTCACACATACAATGTATAATATTTATAAAAAAGAAAAAAGGATTTTGAAAAAATGTTTTACGAACTATAAAGATTGTGTTTCCGTATGTGCCTACATATGGACCGATCATTGGCGAGCGCATTCATACTTGGGTGTAACTTGTCATTATATGGACAAAGTATGGACAATACAAAAAAGAATTCTTCCATTTAGAGTTTTTGATGATGCACATACTGCTGATAATATTTATAAAATATGAAAATGATTTTTGAAAAGTATTAAATTGAAAGCAAAAATTTTTCAATTGGTTTTAATAAGGCTTCTAATAATATGGTAGATATTCATGCTTTAATTGAATTATGCAAGCCTTATTTTAATAGTAAATTTTTTCATCAAAGATGTGCTTATTATGTTTTAAATCTATACGTTCAAAAAGGTTTGTAAATTCTTCAAGCTTTTATTCACCCATTTTGGATGCCCTCTCATATTTGTGGAAACATCATAATGTTATGAAAGCATGGGTAAGATTTTGTAAACAGGCAGGTAGGCATCCCATTAGATTTTCTCGTGATGTTCTAACACGTTGGAACTCTACTTATAAATTGTTTTGTGAAAGTTATGAATATAAGGATTTATTAGTTTCTTTTATGCAATATAATGTTAATCAAATCAATCTTTATGCACACCAATGGGATGTTTGTACAAAAATTTGTAATTTGTTAAAAGTTTTTAATAGTGCCACTAACAATTTGTCAGGTATTTATTATCCTACTATTCAATTATTTATTATTGAGGGTTATAATATTGATGGTACATTTGCTGACTGTTCATCTGATATATAATTAGAAGCATGCACTGAATCTATGAAAAAAAAATGGTTAGAGTATTATAGGGAGTTTACAACTATTTACTTGTTTGCGTTATATTTTGACCCACGTTGTAAACTAGAAATTTTGACATATTATTTAACACTTTATTATAATTGTTTAGGTATAGAAGTAGAAATTAATACTTATTGTGCTATAATTAAGACATTGTTTTATTAGTTATATGATAAATATTGTAGAATTTATGGTCCATCATTGAACATTAGTATTCCACAAACTGAAAATGTCTCCCAAACTCGATCTTCTGGAGTGTTGGGGGTAGGGTCTGCACTGTTATACCAAAAGATCAAAAGATTACGAGGTTCTTCTTATTCTTCATCAAGTTCAGTCTCGTATCATGAGATTAAAACTTATCAAAGTACCGATTTTGAGTTTATAGGAGAAGGTGATGTGGATCAGTTTGATATTCTACATTGGTGGAGAGAACATCAAAAGCACTTCTCAATCTTGTCTATAATAGCCAAACAGATTCTTACAACACCGATTTCTACAGTGGCTATGGAACACGAGTTTAGCGCGGGTGAAAATATTATGGACGCAAGACGGTTGCTTTTGAGTCCATAATCAATTCAAGTTCAAGTGTGTGTTGATGATTGGACAAATGCAGAATATAGACAAAATAAGAAATAGAGCCAAAAGTGATTTATGATTTCTTCAATGATGATCACACTACCAGCCCCGGAACGGAAGACAATGATTAGTTACAGACTTACAAAGTTACAGATGTAAAAGACAATAAAATGTAAAAGAATTATATGGTATTTGATTCCTCTAAACTCCAAGAGGATACGTAAACAACTTAATTTTGGTACAAATTAAGTGCAAGACCATTTTTTTTTTTTTAGTTTTATACATTTATTTCAATTTATGTATTTAGTATTTTTTTTAAAATTTTAATATCTGCTTACGGCCTTACGCAATAAAATTCATTTACAATTTCATATTATTACATGTCTTATGTTTTGGTATTTTTTTTAAAATTAGTATAATAGTAATAAGTAAAAAAAAAAAAAAAAACCGAACCGACAGAACCGGAACCGTCGGTCTACGGTTCCGGTTCCGGTTCTGGCTCCGTCTGGAACCGAAACCTTGGGCATGTATAGGCGTGGGTGCATCCAATGCACTGAAAATTTTCTAGTCATTGGAATCGATTGTCAAGCACTTATTTAGTAAAAGAGAATATATCTAAATTTGTATATTATTATCCATCCGGTCAGAGATTTGTTAGGAATCTTAAGACATCAAACACTAAAAACATAAACCCTAATATAACTCTCACTATAAGGGCCAAAGATAATACTCGAACTCATGTCGTATAAGTGAAATGGAAATACACATACTTCTATGGTATGGTCTCACTTTTATTTAAGCTATGTCATGTACCATTATTTTCATTGGGTAAATAAAATAGGGCAAAAGACCGAATAATTTATATATATATGGGAAAGGATCATAAACCCATTTTTTTATATAAGATTTGACACACTTTTGTGTTTATTAAATTCTATCGGTTTGTTAATGGTTATAAAATTCACTTTATATTGATCTATCCCCATGAATAGGAGATTACAACCACATCAATAATTTGATAAATGAAAGAGATTCACAAGCCATTTAATTGGCAGACATCATTTGAAATAAATTTATGTAACAGCCGTAAATTTATATAAATATGAATAAGATTATACATGTAATAGCTTTATTGTTCAAATCAAATTACTATAAGGAAAAGATAAATTATTTCCATATTAGTTTAGTCCACTCGAGATTTCTTCCATGAAATAATAGAAAAGAAAAAAGTGTATATTGATTAAGAAGTTTCCTTTTGGGGTTGGATTCCTAGTGATTGCTAGAGTTTAGAACTTTTAACGTTATTTAAGATTGTGATACAATAGTCCCCATATCTAAAAAAAAAACAATAGAAACGATAGTTCTCCATTCCGTTCTAGCAGCCAACCTAAGTTCTCTCCGTGGAGAAACATGAAATCAAATTAATTTGGAGAACTCTTGGTACTAGGTAAGTTTACTCTTTTGTTGTGTTCCTTGCATGTCATGGATTCTGTAGCTATAGTAGGCTGTTCTTGGGTGAATTATTTACAAGAATTAAGTACGTATAGGATCAATTTATATTCGTTCCATAGTTCATGGTCATTAGCATGATTTTAATGAGATTTTTCGGACCATTACAAAGATTTCTGGAGATCCTCTGTTTTTACTAGACTAGACAGATTTTGTAAACTGTATTGGGTTGGTTAATCATCGTTAAAAAATTATGAAAATTTATATGACGGTAGATGTATATGTCTAATATCATTCTATTAAGTTTCGTGAGTCTTAAGTGAGTAGAAATATTGTTATGAATTTTGGAATAGACAGAGGTCAATATATGAATTCTGCTGGACAGTTTCGGGAAACCATGAAAGATGGGTATTTTTGGATATTCTAATGACTTCGTATTGATCTGAATATTTTATTGTAGATTAAATTATATTTCTAGATTATATCTGCAAAGTTTTGTAATTTTTACATGAGTATAAATATTTATATAAATTTCGAAGTTGACAGAGGTCGATAAGGTTGCTGCAGGACGAATTTGGGATAAACAAGAATATAAGCAATTATTTGGATATTTTATCGATCATAGATTAAATTGAAAATTTTACTGTAGCGTTTTATATATGTCCAGATTATCTATGTTAAATTTCGTAATATTTTGAGCTATATAAAAGTAATTAAAAATCACGGAGCAGAGGGTGGTCAAATGTGATAATTAGTAGGAAGAATAAATTTTAAGTTTAATTTAAGACAAGTCATTTATACCGATTAAATTGTTATGGTTATGATATTATGATGGTAATTAAATTTTCAATTGTATAGAATTGAGTAATTCTTAGGCCTCTAGAATTAGAGCGGGTTCAAACTGATCGAGATAAGTAAACTCATCCATGATATGTTAAGTTTTTAAACGTATATCTATTAAGTATTTAAAGATTTTTGATATATTGACTTATGTTTAAGAATGACTAATTAATGATATTGTTTTCTAAATGTTCATTTTGTTTGAAAATATGATTTATAATGTCAAAAGCATTTGGAATATTTTAATATAGTTATTTTAAAGCTTATATTGTTGCTATATATTTGTTGATATGATATTCTAATTTTCAAAAGTAATATTTCTTGTAACCGATTTGAAAGGTAAAAAAAAATATTCTTTTTGTTTTGGCTCATTGACCGTAGTTACCGTTATTGTTATTGTATTGGCCCAACTGAGATATTGTGTGCACACATACTATTGTCGCGTCACTCTGGTAATTGTGATATATTGTTGTTGTTGCGTCACACGGGTAATTGTGATATACTGTTATTGCCGTGTCATGCAGGTACTTGTGACACTACGAGACATGAGCTTACCGCTTTCCAAAATTGATTAATGCATACCGTTTATACTGTAAAGTGATGATATGTACCGTTTACTTCCGTAAAATTATAGTGTTTTAAATTAGGATTATTAGTTGATCTTTTGATTTAATATTGTATATCCTTTTTAATGAAATGATTTATGATTTAAGAATATGAATGAAGATGTTTTAATGTAGTGCTTCAACCAGTTTTATTGATAGTAAGTACGTATATTGTATTAAAATGTGAATTCATGCTTTATAATATGTTTTATTGTTTGAATTCCCTAGAATGTTTATTATCAAGGTTTTGAAGGTAAAGGTTTTACAAATGCCATTTTATTTTTACGTGTTATGTATGAATTTACTTACCGAGTTGACGGTTCACCCCTCGTCACCACCATTTTACAGATTGAGTTTTTGGTCATAGAAGTGATGGAGATTACATTAACATATTGGAGATATGTATCGCCGGAAGGATTAGATTCTTTATGTGTATGTGTTGTAAGTGTTCGGTTTATTTAATGTTGTAATTAAGTTAGACTTTAGAGATTTTATAGAAATGAATGGTATTAGATATACATATTGTATTTTATAGATACATTATTGATTATATAAACCGTGGCTATTGTAAATTAAGGTTTTTATAAGGTCCGGATCATGTAGCATCGAGTGGTGGGCCCATAACCCACAGGCCCCTGGATCGAAACCAGGCTTTGATACCAATTTGTAACACCCCCAAATCCGGGAAATGAACCAGGATGATATGTGATACAGACCTTACAAAAACCTTAATTTACAATAGTCATAATTTATATCATCAATAATGTATCCACAAAATACAACATGTATATCTGATACCGTTCATTTCAATAAAATCTCTAGAGTGTAACTTAATTACAACATTAAATAAACCAGACACTTACAACTAGGGATGGTAGCGGGTCGGGTTCGGGTGGGTTTTGTAAAATCCAAATCTAAACCAACACCCGTGAAAATTTTCCTCACCCACTCCCGCCCTCGAACCCGCGAAGGTAAGCGGGTTCGCGGGCGGGTTTCAACCCGCTGGTTATGGCTGCACCTATACCCTCACCCGCGAACCCGCGAAACAATGTGGGTTCACGGGTGGATACTTCACCCGAGGGATACCCACAAACCAGCAACCCACGAACCCGTGAACCCGTGAACCCGCGATTTGTCATTTATAAATTTCCACATGTAATCATCTATTGGATACTTAATTGAATTAAATATCCATTTCTAATTCTCTACTTGATACATTATAAAATAATAATAACCATAAAAATAAAACGATAAAAAATAATTCAAATGTTTATATATGTTTATATACAAGTATTTTATTTATGCGGGTTTGCGGATTCAACCCACAGGTTCATTTTTTCAATCCGCACCCGCCCGCAAACCCAACGGATTTTTCATTAAACGGGTTCACCGGTCCGGTCGTAAATTCACCATCCACACCCGACCCTACAGGGTCAGGTTCAGGGCGGGTACCCGCAGGTGCGAGTCAAATTGCCATCTCTACTTACAACACATACACACAAAGAATTTAATTCTTCCAGCGATACATATCTTCAATATGCTAATGTAATCTCCTTCACTTTTATGATCAAAAACTCAATCTGTAAAATGGTGGTGACGATGGGTGAACCGTCAATTCGGTAAGTAAATTCATGCATAACACGTAAAAATAAAATGGCATTTGTAAAACCTTTACCTTCAAAATCTTGATGATAAACATTCCAAGGAATTTAAACAATAAAACATATTATAAAACCTGAATTGACATTTTAATACAATATACGTACTTAATATCAATAAAATGGTTGAAGCAATACTTTAAAACATCTCCATTCATATTCATAAATCATAAATCATAAATCATAAATCATTTCATTGAAGAGGATATACAATATTAAATCAAAAGATCATCTATTAATCCTAATGTAAAACACTATAATTTTACGGAAGTAAATTGTACATATCATTCACTTTATAAAACGGTAAGTAAATTATTTTATAGTATAAACAATATGCATTAATCAATTTTGGAAAGCAGTAAGCTCATGTCTCGTAGTGTCACAAGTACCCGTGTGACACGACAATTATAGTATGTCATAATTACCTGTGTGACGCGGCAATAACAGTATGTTACAATTACCCGAGTGACGTGGTAACAATATGTGTGCACATTATATCCCAACTAGGGCCAATATAATAACAATAACGGTAACCACAAAGACTGAACCAAAACAAAAAAAAAAAACAATTTTTCTTTACCTTTCAAATCGGTTATAAGAAATATTACTTTTGAAATTCAGAATATCATATCAACAAATATATTGCAACAATATAAAACTGTAAAACAACTATATTAAAATATTCCAAATGCTTTTGATATTATAAATCATATTTTCAAACAAATTGAAAATTTGAAAAATGATAACATTAAATAGTCATTCTTAAACATAAGTCAATATATCAAAAATCTTTGATTACTTAATATATATACATTTGAAAACATAACATATCATGGATGAGTTTATTTACCTCGAACCCGTACGAACCCGCTCTAATTCTAGAGGCTTAAGAGTTACTCAAACCTATACAATTAAAAATTTAATTACCATCATATTATCATCACCGTAACAATTTAATCGGCATAAATGATTTGTATTGAATTAAACTTAAAATTTAGTCTTCCATCTAATTATCACATCTTACCACCTTATACTCTGTGAATTTTAATTAATTTATATCACTCCAAATATTACAAATTTTTACATGGATAATCTGGACATATAGAAAATACTACAGTCAAATTTCCAATTTAATCTATGATCGATAGCCTATCCAAATAATTACTTATATTCTTGTTTATCTCAAATCTGACCTACAGAAACCTTATCAGACCTCTGTCAACTCCGAAATTTATATAAATATTTCTACCCAAATAAAAGTTACAAAACTTTGAATATTAAATCTAGACATATAATTTATTATACATTAAAATATTCAGATCAATACAAAGTCATTAGAACATCCAAAAATACCCCTCTTTCATGGTTTATTGAAACGGTCTATTAGAATTCAAATATTGACCTCTGTATATTCCAAAATTCATAACAATATTTTTACTCACTTAAAACTCACGAAACTATACAGAATGATACTAGACATATACATCTACCGTCATATAAATCCTCATAAATTTGAACGATGATTAACCAACCCAAAACCGTTTTACAAAATTTGTCTAGTCTAGTAAAACAGGGATCTCCAGAAATCTTTATAATGGTCCGAAAAAATCTCATTAAAATTATGTTAATGACCATGAACTATGGAATGAATATAGATCAATCCTATACATACTTATTCTCATAAATAATTCACCCTAGAACAACCTACTAGAGCTAGAGAATCCATGACATGAAAGGAAAACAACAAAAAAGTAAACAACTTACCTAGTACCAAGAGTTCTCCAAATTACTTATGGTTTCTTGTTTCTCCACGGGGAGAACTTAGGTTGGCTGCTAGAATGAAAAGGAGAACGATCGTTTCTATTTTTTTTTAGACATAGGGGTTGCTGTATCACAAAGTTAAATAATGTTAAAAGTTCCAAACCCTAGCAATCACTAGGAATCCAACCCAAAAAGGAAACTTCTTAATCGATATATACTTTTTTCTTTTCTATTATTTCATGGAGAAAATCTCGAGTTGACTAAACCAATATGAAAATAGTTTATCTCTTTTTTATAATAATTTGATTTGAACAATAAAGCTATTATACATATAATCTTATTCAAACAAATTCACGGTTGTTACAATTCTACCACCTTATAGAAATTCCGTCATCAAAATTTTATTTATTTACCTCAAACCTCAAATAACTTTAGTAAATACTCCCAAATATCTTCATGGCTCAACATGAGTTATCTATTTTTAATAAACTCAAAACACCTTCGATCGGCACCAAAGTTTTTCAAAATCCAAAAGATACATAAATATCATTATACAAAAATTTAGGATTTGTATCTCTACAAGTAACATCACTAGATTTACCTCTAAACGTATCTCAAAGTTACAACATAAATTTAGAATCAAATAACGTTCATTCTTGGATTTTTAATAAATAATTCCCTTGATAAAAACATCTATAATTTTGCAAGCTGGCAGTAACATATGTATCCACTTGAAATAATTATTTTAAAGGCAATGAATATCAAATACTATTTTAAAACAATTTATCTTCGGTCCTATATATCGGTCAGAAAAATTTCAACAATGATCATTCATACTTCAAAATTCTTTATCTAATTATATGAAAAATCGTCAAAGCATGAAATTTAAGATATAAATACTATACACATAAAACTTTCGTTATGTTAAATTTCATAATTTTTGAAAAAGTAAAAGCATACCAAATAATTTCCAAAATCATCTTAAACAATTGAAATAGAGGAATTTCAACATTGTAGGGCTGCTTTGAAAATCCCACAAGTATTATTTTTTTTTAACATTTTGGAGCAAAATGAATTTTAAAATACTTGTAAAGATCTCTATTTCAATAGTCATAAAACAAAACACAAAATTATACTTTCAAATTTGTTTCGACTGTCCCGCCTAAATTTTATACATATAGTCAATAAAAATTTCTAAAATAATTATGGATAATCTCTAACATCATATAAGTAAAACATAAATCACTAACCTAATTGTTGAAGTTTAAAAATCCATCATCTTTAGTATTTAGGAAAAATGACTCTTACTCTATTTATTCTTTTGTTTATCTTTTTAACGAATATAAAATATATATATACATAACAACAAGTTTGTAACTCTGATTCAATTAAACGAGAAAACTAATAAATACTCTTACAAGTAAACTCCCTCAATTGGATTTGGTATTGACTTTAATATTAACATAAACTTTAATATTAACATAAACATTTTATTCTCCTTTCTTTCTTTTTTTCTTCCAAGTACAATTATGGATACTACAATTTATATGGAAATATAAATCCCAGTTTAAGTCACATTTTATATCAGTCCATCCCCATGAATAGGAGATTATAACCACATCAATAATTTTCATTCAAAAGCATGAAATTTCTTTTCGACAAAAGAAAAGGCCAGAAATTCCACCATGAGGTAGTAGAGCCAACCGCACAGGACTTTGGGCTCCTTCAGCAGCAGTGAGGAGGCCAGTATTGCAAGTTATCTCAGTTTTAACAAATCCGGGGCAAACTGAATTGACCAAGAAATCTGGGTACTTGTTGGCCAGGATCCTTGTGTATGCATTTAGAGTTGCTTTCGAGACGATGTAGGCGGACAAATATGTAGGCCAACCTTCTCTCTCTAACAAACCATCGTTGAAATCCTTCAGAAACTTGTTCAGTATGTGATCGATTTTCTCTTCCGTAAGGCGTTCAACGTCGGTTAACACTGCTCTTGTGGATTCATTTGGGATATTCTAGGCCAACATGACACAAAAGACTTCGGTAATCGGGTTTATTAATACATGAAATACATTTGAAGAAAATAGGTGACAAGAATTCACATTCATTTGAGATAACAGCTAGAATCTGTAAATAGATAGCTAAGATGATAACAAAATTCCATCGAACACAACATGCATGTAATAGATGAATCTCGAAAGGAAATAACTCGATCACCTTCAGTTTCTTGAAGTCATGGAAATTAGCAACATGACAACATTGTTAGGTTTTGACTCGTATTTTCAAGTGAACCCAATGTTAATCAAACAAGACTCAATTGATGTGGAACTTCCTGGAGACGTGGGATAACGTTTGAAAGTTAAAGATGGTGTTTGAAGGAGGTTTGAAGACGAAGAAAGAACTGAAGAAACTAAGTCTGGTGGGTTCCGCGGTGAAGACAAGCGCACAGACCGCGGCATAGGGAGCGGTCGAACGCCTGTGAGATTATGCGACGGAGGCAATGGCATGAACCGCAACACAAAGAGCGTAAGTTGACAGTGGCTTTTCGCGGTATAGGAAGCGGGGTGCACACCGCGACCTAGACCGCGGAAACGGCGTATCTTGCTCAAATAGGAATGTCGCGTGGAAATAGGAAAGTATTTTCTTCTAAAAGTTCTTGTGCTAATCAGAAAAAGAAAGAGTTTGTCTTCATGAAGAATAGGAAAGTCCTGTAACAAGAAGACTTGTCATAAATAGGAAATAGTATTTATGTGAAACAAGTAATTTTTGTACGTTTAGGAGTAGGATTTCCTCTTATATTAAACTCCCTGTAACTAGTATAAATAGACCTTGTATCTAAGTTATTTTATGTGTGGAGAAAAAGAACACCATGTAACATCAGAGAGTAGTGGAGAGATCGGGGTGAGAGACCCGTAGGAATATCCGTGGAGGGATCTAAGGGAATATCAGTGGATCAAGTTACAGATCCGTGGGTGATATTCAGGGGAGACCTAAGGGATATTGTGAGGTTCTTTGTGAGGATCTTTTGAGCGTGGTTTGGGGTTTGGGTGTGAGAGAGAATCCTGGAATATATGGTTGTAACAATTTATCATATAGTGGAATTTTCTCTGTCGTCCTAACGGGCCGTGGTTTTTTACCCGATTTGGGTTTTCCACGTAAATCTTGTGTTGTGATTGGTTTTTTTCTCTCATCTATTTTTCAGCTATTGACGTTATTAATTGCTATAAGTTATGAGTATATATTAGGCAGGACTATTCCGCGATCATCGATTCCGAAAAAATTCTTCAACAATTGGTATCAGAGCCTGGTTAACGATGGCGATTCAAGTCTTTACGGTAAGTCGTATGGAGGACTTGGTAGCTTGGTTCGGCGATGGCATTTTTTACAAGTCTTTACAGGAGATCGTATGGAGGACTTGGTGGTATTAAGATGATGATGATGATGATTGCCTAGTATGGTTTAGCAAATGAGATACGTCTTGAAAGCGATTTCGAACTCGGTGGGTTTGATGAAAAGAAAAATAGAGATTGAAGAGAACTTTTTTTTTTGCTTGTGGTGGCAGGTACAAGTCATAGAGATCCAATCTGGGTTACACAAGGCGTTTATTGAATATATAAAGAAAATTGAACGCTCGATGTCTCTGGTGATGGTATGGAGCTTATCTGGTAAAGCACTTCCCATTCTAGTAGCAAGTCTTTCACTAGCTATGTGATGCAAGGACGGAAGGTCTTTCACATGATTGGGTGATGCAAGGACATGTTTATCCTTTTAACAGTTTTCCCCACTGGCCATGGAAGAGGATATGTTGCTGTTAGTGGTCCATAATTGTGCACAAAGCATTGGTCAGAAAGTGATGCAAGATGTGTGGTGGACAAGGATGTCGATGGCTGATGAACTCCCTGGTAATCTGACTTGAGGAGTTGCACCACAATTTCAGCAAGTATTTTTCGACATGGTACCGGAGCAACGAACACAAAGCAAAAGGAAGAAAAAAAAATATTATGATGGTTCGTTCCTAAGTGGTTATACCTTATGGTGGGGTATGTTGACTCTTGGTGATGAGAATCATGGTTGTGGACAAAGGTCTTGAGAATTCAAGTCAAAGAGGAGAATTGTTAGGTTTTAGCTCGTATTCTCAAGTGAACCCAATGTTAACCAAACAAAACTCAATTGATGTGGAACTTCCTGGAGACGTGGGATAACGTTTGGAAGTTGAAGATGGTGTTTGAGGGAGGTTTGAAGACGAAGAAAGAACTGAAGAAACGAAGTCTGGTGGGTTCCGCGGTGAAGACAAGTGCACAGACCGCGGCATAGGGAGCGGTCGAACGCCTGTGAGATTACGCGGCGCGGACCGCGGCGGAGGCAATGGCATGGACCGCGGCACAGAGAGCGGTAGTTGACAGGAGGAAATGGTGAAATATGTCACATTTTTTTATGTGTGTTGCAGTGATGTCACCACTTTAATAATTTAAGTTTAAAAGGCACCAATTATGGTGAACTACCCAAATTGCCCTTAAATAATCTATTTTTTTAATCTCATTGTGTTTCCATCTACACTTTGAAAACGATAACTCCTCTCTCTCTCCAAAAAACTTGTCTCTCTCCAGATTCTGCACAAGAAGATAACCTATATTTGTGATCTTCGTTTATATATTTTTATATATTTCTATGTGGTTTAACAATGTATCAATTCATTATGATTTGTTATCCGGTCTTTGTATGAACATGTATGAACATGTATGAACATTTTATTTTTCAAAGGATCGAACATTTTATTTTTCAAAATAATGTTTAGTTAAATCGAACATTTTTGTAGCCAAATCGAGCTTTTTGTATAATATGATCGAGCTTATTTTTTAAAGAATCGAGCATTTGTCAAAGGATCAAGAAATTTTCAAAGGATCGAGATCTTTTTTCAAATGATCGAGATTTTTTTCAAAGGATCGAATCGAGAATATTTTTCAAAGGATCGAGAATATTTTTTAAAAGATCAAGATTTTTTCATAGGATCGAATCGAGAATATTTTTTAAAAGAACCAGAATATTTTTCAAATGATCAAATCGAGAATATTTTTTATTAGTCTTTTAATTACATGAAACACTTAAAAGAACACTATATTATGTATAATTAATCAATTAATATTTCTCAAAAACGTTTCATGAAATCAAATTAAAAACTTCACTTTACTCTTTCTACATCTCTTATCATAAACAAATCTGAAATCAGAGAAATTTATTAAACATAAAAAGATATCAAGCTTTCCAAACTTGGTTTTAACGAAATCAGCTAGAGAAGCAGCACTAGCATTGTCAGTGACATCCATCTGATGAAAAACCAAAATATCAGAAGAGAAACCACACTCTTTGATGAGCTTTTCAACAGAATCAAGACCCCTTTTTGCATCTCTGGATGTTAGCACCACAGTGATCTCTTTCAAAACTAATTGCTTACATATTTCAAACCCAATCCCCTTGTTTCCTCCTGTAACAACAGCATACCTGTATGGTTATTTTTATAGCTACACTGCTAACATGTGATAATTAGAAGTGTCAAATACAAAACAAAAAAAAAACAAAAAAAACAGAAAATAAAAACCTGTATTTGCTACCTCTTTGATGCAAGAAAATTGGATGCTTCTGCCATTGTAATTTCGTTGAAGATGAAGAGACATGTTATAGAGTGAGAGTGAGACTAACCGTTTGTTTGGTTGAGCTTTCTACTGTATCAAAATATCAACCTACGTCTATTTTGAGTTTCTTTTAGTGATTTGATTAGACTTTTGAGATTGTTTAATTTAAATTGAATAGAGATCGGTAGATGTTAAACCTCTACTATAGGTGATTTTTCAAATAGATATTTTTCTAAATAAAAAGTCTACCAATTAAATAATTATATATTTATTTTTAAAAACTTTATATCTAATAAATTTACTACAATCAGATTTTACTACAATCAGATCTTTTATCGATTTTTAAAACCCCAACCAAATAAGCTATGAATGAAAGGTGAGACTATGAATAGCGTCATGTTTAAAACAAACTTCAAGGCTGGGTGGCAAGTTGGAAAGATAATGACCAAAAGCCCATTTCCATAGTCAAAACACATGTAGGAGAAAATCTGCAGTCCACGGGTGCAAGTTGGAAAGATAAGGACAAAAGGCCCATTTCGATAGTCACAGCACAAGAAAATCTTCAGTTCACGGTCCACCTGTGCAAGTTGGAAGATAATGACAAAATGCCCATTTCGATAGTCACAACAAGAGAAAATCATCAATCCAGAACACCTGGCTACTGATATACCCGCACATAAACATGTGTCTGGTTAAATAACAATATAGGAAGAAGAAAGAAAATAAATAATATTGGAAAAGTGGAAAAACAAATAAAGAAACTGACACGTATTTACATGTCAGTATATCAATGATCGGGTGTATCTTGTGCAATGAAAATTTTCTCATCACAAGTTACAATAGAGTCAATTGTCAAGCTTTGATTTAGTAAAAATTAAATATCTGAATTTGTTTATTATTATCCATTCGGTCAGAGATATGTGTATCTAACCCGTGGAGGGTTTGGGTTGTGATAATAGAACCCGTGAGTTGGTTTGGATTTAAAACTTCAACACAAGTGAGGGTGAGAGTTTGGGAAAAAACTCTAAACCTAAACCGGCATATCCGTTTAGATAGGATATCCTATATAAACAATACATTCATATTTCTATTAATATTCCTTATCAACCAAACACATTGATATCCTATCTAAATGATACATTAACATTATTTATTTAGTTATTTCTACCTTTACTGATACATTGATAAAAGTGGAAATTGTGAGAAATATCGCCTTTTCTTTTGAGTTGCTATGATATCACCGTATTAATAACTTATGTCTAAAAGACACCTATTATGGTGAACTACCAAAAATGTCCTTAAAAGTTGTATTTGTGCTTTCATCTTCGGTTTCAGAAAGATAAATTTATTTCTCTCTCCAAAAAAGTAGTATGTTTTTCAAATCTGCAGGTAACTGATTTTTGTGATCTTCCTAATGTTTTGTCATGTTTTTACGAGTGATTTAAGATGTATACAACAAATGTATGAACATTTAGTCTCCAGAATATGCAGTAGGTTTATTTTCTTACTTTCCGAGAATATAGGTCGAGCTTGTAGGTTTGTTATAAAAGCTCGAGGTTTTGTAAAAGCTCAGGTTAAAAAAAAAAAAGTTCGGTCCGAGCTTATAAGACTGGTCCCAACTTTTATAACAGCTCCGATCCGAGCTTTTATAAAAGATGCAAGCTTTTAAAAGCTCAATCCGAGCTGTCATATAAAAGCTCGCAGCTGTTATAAAAGCTCGAACCGAGCTTTTATATAACAGCTGCGAGCTTTTATAAAAGCTCGCAGCTTATATATAAACCTTCGAACCGAGCTTTTATATAACAGCTCCGAGCTTTTATAAAAGCTCGGGGCTTATATAAAAAGCTCGGATCGAGCTTTTTTAAAATCTTTGGTCCAAGCTTTTATAACAGCTCGATCCGAGCTTTTTATATAATTAAGCTCGATCCAAGCTATATAAAAACTCAGTCCGAGCTCTTGTACTTGCTTATCCGAGATGTTATTGTATTGGATCGAGATTTTATTTTGCTTTTCTGAGATTTTAGTGTATTGACTCGAGCTTGTACTTGGATTATCCTAGCATTTTTTGTTCCGAAGGATTTTTTTTAGTTGCGACATTTGTTATTATTTTTAAGCTTTTTATAACATTCATTTGGTTATTTAGTTGTTATTTGAAATTGAATTTAGATATTGTTATTGTTAATAATGGTTTGTGATATTGATTTTGACAGGAGAATGAATCGGGTGAGATTAGTCATCTCTTACAACGGTCGATGGGAGCAGTTATGGAAGTCAGAGGTTTTTAGGTGCCGATAATCAAGGAATGTATGTCTCAAAGAGTATGACTTACCAAGAGTTGGTGTCGATCGTAGAAACCGTTGTGAAGTATGATGTCGACAAATACAGTGTTGATCTACAGTGTATATCAATGGTTCCTGGGACTACATGTCGCACATTTATAAGAAACAACGATGATGTTCAGTTTATGCTAGGGGAAGATAGGGTGATCCCTCAAGTATGTGTCAGTGTAATTGAGAGGGTAGCAGGAGGTGTCATTGGTGAAGAAATCCCTCCTCGTGATAACACCTAACAATTTCGATCTTCAAGCG
The DNA here is from genome assembly GCA_032871835.1 of Dipteronia dyeriana. Taxonomy (NCBI): domain Eukaryota; kingdom Viridiplantae; phylum Streptophyta; class Magnoliopsida; order Sapindales; family Sapindaceae; genus Dipteronia; species Dipteronia dyeriana. The sequence goes on from CM065299.1 coordinate 100,605,510, forward strand.
GAAGCAACCAGTTGTTCACAGAAAGTAGGGAAAATCTGTGTGGTGTCCCACCGAAGTAGCCGACCACGGTGAATTAGTCGGTGGCCAATTCGACGATATGTTTGGATGTCAAATTGAGATGAATGATGGGCAGTTCAACCACCATTATAATGACTTCTACAATCACATAAACAATAAGCAAAATAGTGAACCGAACGTTGGGCCGACACAACAGATGGATGATGAGGAAAATTTGCATCCGGTTGATAATGTAGCTAACAATGAGAAGAGAAAGAGACAGTCGAACCGGAAAGATGTGCAACACGTGTACAAAGATTTACTTGCAGTGCAGCAGCTGTAGTTGGGACTTCCGAGGTCCGGCCTAATTTAACTACATGTGATTCTGATAATGTTAGAACGTGGGTTATTCAGGAGCACAATCGTACTCGTTTGGTATTGGTGGAAGCATGAACTCGGTTCAAGAAGAACCTACAAGCATGATATATAAGGGGCAATTTTTTCCTACCAAAAAGGATTTGAAGAGACTCGTTGGGCATTGTGCAATGCGACAGAACTTCGAGTGGAAGGTGAAAAGGTCAAATAAGATAACGTTACATTTGGTTTGTTTGATGGACAACTGTACGTGAAAATTGAGAGCGGTTAGGAGAGATGAAGGGACATGCTTCCAAGTAAGAAGTTTTGTGAACGAACACACATGTCCTTTGAAGGAGATTCATCGCCTGTCACCGACAAGCTAGTGCAGTCATAATTGGAGAAGTGGTTGCACCTAGACTTCAACAACAAGATGGCCGACTAATGCGTCCGAAGGACATAATCACCGACATGAAAACAATGTATGACATCCAAATCTTGTACAGTAAGGCACATCAAGCCTTGTAATATGCGTTGTCACTTACCTATGGAACACATGAGGAAACCTTCAAACTACTGTCATCATTTGGCTACGTGTTAGAGCAACAAAATCCAAGGACAATAACTGACTTACAGTGCGACGAAGATGGTAGATTTCTCTATTTTTCATGTCGTTGGGTGCCTCACTCAAAGGATTCCAGAGGTGTATGCATCAAGTTATTGTTGTACATGGTACCCATTTAAAGGGATGATTCGGGGGCATAATGTTTGTTACAACTGCACAAGATGGGAACGAACAGGTGTATCCAATTACTTTTGGGTACGGTGACTCAGAAAACAACCTTTCATGGGAGTGGTTTTTGGATTGCTTGAAGGGTGCCCTAGGCCATATTGATGATCAGGTTTTCATTTTCGATCGGCATGCAAGCATTGAAGATAGGATTTCTAAAGTTTTTCCCTATGCAACCCATACGATATGTTGCTGGTACTTTTCTGAAAATGTGAAGAAGCGATTTCACAGAAAGGATGTAGCAGCCATAATGAATAAAGCAGCTAGATCGTACACTGAGTTGAAATATAATTGCCATATGGAAGAGCTACGTAACCTACACGAGAATGCATTCAATTATGTCATTGAAGCTGGTCCACACAAGTGGTCCTGCGTACATTGTCCAGAAAGAAGGTATAGGGCCATGACAACAAATGTTGTTGAATGCATAAAATCATGCCTCAATTTCGCATGGCAAATGCCCATGCTGACACTGGCAGAGTTCATTAGAAATATGTTATAGAGGTGGTTTTATGATCGTCATCGTACTGCACAGTCCATGTGTCATCAGTTAACCAACGCAGCACATCTTGTGATCCTAAAACCTGTTGAGAAGTGTGCTTATATGACCGTCAATCCAGTTGACTGGAACATATTCTCCGTCAAAATGGTCTAGGAAGCAGTGGACTGTTGATTTAGCCCGGAAGACTTGCACGTGTAACAAATTCCAAATGGACATGTTTTCATGTTCACACGCACTTGCAGCAGCAAGGTATAGTACTTTTACGTAATATATTTTAGGTACTTGCAAATGAATTTGACACCCCATGTAATTGTTGTTGCAAGGAGCGAAACTTGGATTACACATCTTTGTGTGCGGACTTCTACAAGAGACAAACACTGATCGATGCGTACTCAGTTCCTATTATACATGTTGGCCATCCATCAGAATAGATAGTCCTCACTGACATCGCCAATCGTGAGGTGTTAAATCCATTGTCGGAGAGGCAAGCAGGATGTCAGAGGGGGGGGGGGGGGGGGGGGGTGCGACATGCCTCATCTTCAAAAAGGACAACCACTCAATCGTGTAGAAGATGTGGAAAATCAGGTCATAATGTTAGACGATGTCATAATCCTGTCCGAATCCTGTCTGCCAGTATGTACTCTATCAGCCTCAATGTTTGCGCCCCACAATTACCGTTGCAATGCACGACATAGACACACGTTACAAACATAATAAATTTTATTGGATCTTGTGTACGTACTATTATATAATAATACCTTTGTTGTTGTTGCGACAGAGCTGTTTTGGACAGTAGGCTCACCCTAAAAGCCCTGCTCCCTCTTGAACTTCTCCTTGCCGGATGGCCTGTCATCGTGAAACCTAGAATGATTCAACATGGAAAGGAGAAACCACCTGAGTGGCCGTACCTAGCGTTTCTTATGTTGACCGGGGACCTCCTGTCTGAAGGGGTCTAGGATATGTATCATCCCAGCAGTCAAGTCCACGTTGGCCACAAGCAATGTTGGCGTCCGATGTTGCAAGGAATAAGAACCTGTACCAAGGAATAACACAACTTATGTTCACCACAAGTATGGAGAAACAAAATATAGAAATCATTTTATAACACTTACCATGTCAACCTCGTGCCAGGGTAGGCTTCCGGTCGGGAGAAATCCACGTACAGTCATAAGGCCTTCCGCAGACCACCTGTAATGCAAGACCTTCCACCCTAGCGTCTTAACTTCACCATCATCACCGCGAGATATTATTTTCTCCCACTGGTACTCTAATAATGGTTGTGGAAAAACAAATTGTCATTGTCAGTGAGGATCAATTCATTGATAAATTTCTACACACAAACCAACAGACACTTACAAAGAATTGAGTTCCTAGAATGTTTATCCTCTGGTTGTAAACATTGGGGTATGCTCATTGACGCTTCCGTAAGATGGCCAGGTACGCATCCATATGCTGTAAAAAGATGTGGAAACACTGTTACAATTCAAGCGTACAAAAAGTCAAACCTAGAAAAAATTTGTAGCCTACCGAGTCAAACAACCCCATGTAGTTTTCTTCGAATCTGTGGAACCAACCCACGTCTACCGGCTCTATGATATCAACATCGCGTCTGTATAAACCAATTTTCTTAATATCAGACAAATTAAACACATTAACGTTGGTGCAGAAATAAAGTAACACATCTGATACTTACTCCACTCTTGTTGAACTGTTCTTCTTATATGCTTTGTAGGCCTCCAACTGCCCAGCATCTACCAACACTGTAGGATTGAATGTATGCTCTGATGCTACCGGTATTGACCTAGGCCTCTTTGGGCGAGTCGGGTCAGTGTATGGGTTGACCATCTGCCACCCGCGTTTACGCGTACAGGGGATACAGAGGACGTGGGGTGTGTCGGTGGGAGGAGGAATGATCCCGTGGGATGAACCGGGTGTGACCACAGAAGAAGGAGGGATCCCGTGGGATGATGCAACTATGACAGTGGAAAGAGAGGGGTCTCATGTGGTGTAACTGCATAGCCAAGTCCGGTGGAAGAACCTCTAAGAAGGTGATTTTATTCCGACGAAGTCTCCTGCACCTCCAGAAGCAGGGGAAACTCAGGTGTCATGTCAGTACGAGTCTCCTGGTGTCCGTCAAAGCCTCCAATGTCTATATCGGTACCCTGTGTATCAAGTCCGGCCACCTGCGTATAGGTACTATCATCTCGTAAAGCTAGGATTGAACCCTTCAATGCTTGGATACTAAGCTCATACGAATCTTGAAAAGAAGTACACAATGTCAGTCATGCACACGTACTTGCGTTTGAAACAAATAAATGCAGAACAACAGTTTTAACATACCTCGCGCGCCCTTGCACCTTCTCCTCATGAGCTATCTGCAGCATTGTGTCTCGTCATCGTAAATCATACGTGCCGCTGTTTCCGGGGTCTCTCACGGGGTAACTCTGTGTCCATATGCATCTCTTCACTAACACAACGTTGCTCTACCTCCGGTATAACGTCGTGCTCAATCGACTCGCCCTCACTGAGTCCGGTATACCTTCTTGTCTGCCACCCAAAGGATCCGGTATTGCCTCCGCTATACCCACATAATAGGGTTCACCCCTCTCAGCTTGGGTAGCCACCAATTCCGTCCTTGCAAACATCTGAAAACGCTGTTAGAACGTTGTGTAATTGAATTTAGTTATTAACATTAACAAGTTAGACACTTACATGATCTGTGAATATATTCAACAACCTTTCTCTCCTCGGTTGTATCTTTAACGCCCACTTTAGAATTCAGGGGATACATATCGGTAGCCACCAGAGTCCCGAATTGGGTCTCAAGCTCGGGGATCACCTCGAAAGCAAAAATCTACAAATAAATATATGTTATTTCCAAATTCCGTATAGACGATTACAAACGTAAATGATTTTATTCCTAAAACGCTTACCAAAAGGGCGTAAGATAAACCATAAATGTTGTACACCTCTACCATATGTTTGTCACGTCCCTTTGGTTGTTGGAGTCTCTGGAACCACTCTTGTCGCCCATCAAGCTCATGGTTGAATGAAATTATGGAATGACTGTACACGTGTGCACCCCACGGGAACGTGTCAAAACCGTCAAGATCATCCACCAGCCGTAACTGACAAACTGGAATTTTGACTCTCTCATCCAACCCCATAAGTATCCAGTTCAACATATAGATAAGGCATAGTTTCACACTATCGTATGTCTGTTTAAACTCACCTCGCCTCAGCACATCTCTCAACTCGAAGGACGAAATCTCATCTTTACCACCAAAGTACCGGTTATGTAGGCCATTATCCACGCTAACATAGTTGCTCGTATCTGGTACTACTCCGAACCTTAATCCGGTGATTAGATAGAATTCCACCTTTGAGAACCTCACCTCATGACTGCCTAACATAAACCATATCTCGTCTGAGGGCCCATTATGATGCACCTCCCGCAGAAGCAGCTGGTGGATAATACCACCCTGAAAACTTCACCGTGCATAGCATGGTCAATAAATGCCCAAAACAGGACTCCCTTAACCGACGTCGGTCTTCCTCAGCCTATTCTGTAGGGACCCGGTTAATGGCATCGTCTATCTGGCCAAGGGCATCGAAATGGTCATGACAAGTGACTTTGCCCTCGTACCACTCTTCCACTGGAGTTTTAAGCCCTCAACCAATTCGTCATCTGAAATTAAACAACAACATAATTAATTTTTTGGCCTGTGAAATCCTTAGAAATCACAAGCTCTAACCTTAACAAAAGCTAGGAGCTTGAAGATAAAAGCTCAGAAATAGCTTTTATAAAAGTCCGAACCGAGATTTTATCATCAAGCTCCGAGCTTTTGTGTAAAAGCTCGGATCGAGCTTTTGTATAAAAGCTCGGATCGAGCTTTTGTATAAAAGCTCGGAAATTTTGGATACAAGCTGTGAGATTTTGTATAAAACTCCGAGCTTTTGTATAAAAGTTTCGATATTTTGTACAAAAGCTTGGATCGAGGTTATATTAAAGCATCGAGCTCGGAGCTTTTATAAAACCTTGCTCTAAACTTTTGTATAAAACTTCGAGATTTTGTACAAAAGCTTGGATCGAGGTTTTGTAAAAGCTCGATCGATCTGAGGTTTTGTAAAAGCTCGATCGATCTGAGGTTTTGTAAAAGCTCGATCGATCTGAGGTTTTGTAAAAGCTCGATCCGAGCTTTTATATAAAAGCTCGAATATATAAAAGCTCGATTCGAGCTTTTATATAAAAGCTCAAAGCTATTATAAAAGCTCGGATCGAGCTTTTGTAAAAAAGGTTCCAGCTTTTGTAAAAAAGGTTCGAGCTTTTGTAAAAAATGTTCGAGATTTTGTATAAAAGCTTCGAGCTTTTGTATAAAAACTCTGAGATTTTATACAAATGCTCGAAGCTCGATTTCATCTTCTTCAACAACTTTTTTATAAATACAAAACTCTAACCTAACCCAACCCATTTTCATTCTCAGATCCACAAATAAAACATAATCTAACATTTCATTCAATTAATCAACCAAAACGATACAAATTCAATGCTCAACTAACCTCGATCGATTGCAATATTTTGTTCAACGATAAACTGGTTTCCAAGTTTCGATACCGTCGCCGTGAACCAGAAGCTGTCGATTCACACTTTTTTGTTTTTACTTTTTCTCTCTTTCTTCACAACGAAAGTGATGGTATGGGTATTTTGGTCTCCACACTTTAAATGGTGCATTTTAAATATGATTTATTAATATGGTGTTATTTACACAACAGCCCCCCAAAAAGGTGCCATTAATTTTTTGAATCCTTGATAAAATGATACTTGTTTACAGGTTCACGGTAACCCGCGGGTGCCATACCTAGTAACACCACAAATCCTCTAAAATTCGTGGGTTCGTGGACGGGTCTGTATGTTACTAAAATCTACAGGTGAAACCTGAACCCGCTACATTTCGTGGTTTTGTGGATGGGACTAGACATCATTTTCTTTTACGGGTTTGGGTTTGGTTTTCTCAAATCCCGTCGAAACCCGACCCATTGTCATTCTTAGTGAGGAGCCTTAAGACATCAACCGCTAAAAACACAAACTCGATTGTAACACTCACAAACCCAAATATAAATAATAGGACATGACATTTATATGGATAGGATCCATGACTATATTTTTTTAAACACAATTTGACACACTTTTGTGTCATTAGATTCTAACAGTTTGAATGGTCAGATTTAATGGTCATAAAATTTACTTTATATTAGTCTATCCCCATGAATAAGAGATTATAACCACATCAATACTTTGATGAATGAAAGAGATTCACAGGCCATTTAATTGGCAGACATCATTTGAAATAAATTTATATGGAAATATAAATCCCAGTTTAAGTCACATTTTATATCAGTCTATCCCCATGAATAGGACTATAGGAGATTATAACCTCATCAATAATTTTCATTCAAAAGCATGAAATTTATTTTCGACAAAAGAAACGGCCAGAAATTCCACCATGAGGTAGTAGAGCCAACCTCACAGGACTTTGGGCTCCTTCAGCAGCAGTGAGGAGGCCAGTATTGCAAGTTATGTCAGTTTTAACAAGTCCGGGGCAAACTGAATTGACCGAGAAATCTGGGTGCTTGTTGGCCAGGATCCTTGTGTATGCATTTAGAGTTGCTTTCAAGACGATGTAGGCAGACAAATATGTAGGCCAACCTTCTCTCTCTAACAAACCATTGCTGAAATCCTTCAGAAATGATGTAGAACAGCTGAACAGGTAACTGACTTCTACGTGGCTTTGAGGGATCATCCTAAATTCAAGGCTAAGTGACTTCACCTAAAGCGAGTCGACGAGATGTTTTCAAATCACTGTCTTCAGCGGTGTGCCACGTCCTTTTTCGACTAAATTCTATCATTTAGGGCCCGTAATTACTGTTTTTGTTATTTTAGGAAACTTTCATTTTAAGTCATAAGTCAACTTTGACAAGCCAGGTCAAAATCGTCTGCCGTCAATTCTGGCTTGTTTAAGGTCGTTGGTATTTTTATTTCCGTAACTATCGTAATTTCTCTATTTTTGGTAACTTTTGTTACTTTTTGGTAACTTTTGTTATATAATCTCGTTTTTTGTCCAACGATGATTCAGATTAGGGTTTAATCGTCTTAAATAGTCTTGTAAGTCGAAAGACTCATTATCTTTGATTCAATAAAAATTTCCAGAGTTCGTTTCTCTTTATTTCTCGCTGGATTCTAGTTTGATACAGAATGTAGACATCGGTCTTATTCCTTTTGAGTTTTCTGCTGCGTCAATAAACTTGTTCAGTACGTGACCGATTTTCTCTTCCGTAAGGCATTTAACGTCAGTTTACACTGCTCTTGTGGATTCATTTGGGATATTTTGGGCCAACCTTACACAAAATACTTTGGTAATCGGGTTTATTAATACATGAAATACATTTGAATAAAAGTGGTGACAAGAATTCACATTCATTAGAGATAACAGCTAGAATCTGTAAATAGATAGCTAAGATGATAACAAAATTTCATCGGACACAACATGCATTTAATTGATGAATCTCGAAAGGAAATGACTCTATCACCTTCAGTTTCTTGAAGTCATGGAAATTAGCAACATGACACATTTTGTCAACAATGATCTATATATATATATATATATATATATATATGTATGTAGGTTTAACTAATGAAGCCTTTTAGAAGCAGAGTACATGGACCTATAATTTATATAATGTTTAGAAGACGAACATGGACCAAATAGAAAGAAATATGTATTGGAAGGAAGGATCTTTACCATCAACAAACCCAGCATAGATGAAATATTCACGATCCTCGGTGAATCGGATAATTGGAGGAGGGGAATAAGTGCTTCAGCCATTCTTTTTGCACCATAGTAGTTTGTCTTCAGGCAATCTTCTGCCATCTCAAAAGTTTGAGTTACAAGTTCATTCCAATTAACATGCTCCCCCACTGGCTGCATCAACAAAAAAAATGATCACCTTGTTAAATACCGGACAAAAACTTCGGATTCATAATCTTCCAATGCTCACTTTATATTATACATGTATTATTGTGTAGTAAGTTTAGGTTCTTTATATAAGATATAGTGACAATACTTGAACTGGTAAAAAAAAAAAAAATTACTGCGTGTTGAGTTCATGTGATTATATCAAACTTCTTCAAGATCAATTATGGTTCAATTTTTTTACTTCTGTATAGCCCTGTCAAACTTTTTTTTTCAACTTTCTTCAGAAATCATTTCAACTCCACATTCCGGCTTGTTTCAAAGTAAAATTTCAAAATGAGTAATAACAAACCGCATAACAAAATCTAGGCGGCAAATAAACAGAATCATCCTTCTTTTTGATTAGAAGTTGGAAAGTTAATTAATTAAGTTTACTGAAAAGGAACATTGAAATATGGAAACTTACCCAACCACCAGCTGCTTCACTAGCTCTTGCAAATGCATCAGAGTCTAACATTGTTCACCTGTGTTGGAAAATTTGTGATAAACTTGCGGTTTGAGAACGATATTTGATTATAATCGGTTTCATGAAAATGAAAGATCAATGTATATTCGAATTCTTCTTCGTGAGAGCTTCAAAGTGGTATACTCAAACTCACAAATCGATCAATGAGTGAATGAGAAATTGAGTCTCAAAATGAGTCTATTGTGTAGGGGAAAAAAAGAGCATCCCACATTGGTTGGGGTTGGGGTTGGGGTTGGGGTTGGTGTTGGAGGGGTGCAAATCAAGGATCTCAAACCTTCGATTGCACGATCTGTGTGTGGGCACGAATGTCGCTCCGGTTAGACCTTGAGAGTACAACCAAAATTTTGCTACTATTTTGAATTTAATTTCTTCCTAAATCAGTTTGTTGATAAAGAAAGAATTAATTGTTTTTCCCTAAGTCAAACGTTTTAAATGAATAATAAAGAAGACCAGTAATTTCCATTTTTTTATTAAGGAAATTAATTAAATTAAGAAAATAGTTGATTTCTGTTTTAGATTCTGATACTTATTTGATCACTAAGTGATCAGAATCAATGATCAATCAGGATTAAATCTTTTAGAATATTATTCTTTAATTAATTTTCCTTTATATTTAAAACGTAGTTATTAAACAATTTCCAAATCAATCTCTTTGACTTCGGTTATATAAGAAACCCTAGTTAATACTTCTATATTTATTCTTACAATCACGAAATTATGGCTATTGTTTCTCTCTTTTCATTTCTTCTTCTTCTTCTTTACTTGGTAAGTTCGAACATAATTTGAGTTCGCTAAAGTGGTTGTGTTTCGCACTTCCACTGTTGAATCATTATATCTTGGGATACAATCGCTATACACATATGGTGTTATATACGACGAAATTGTCATAAGGACACTGTGTAAAACACGGCTTCAATTCCCTAACATTTGTTTCTGTTTGTTATTTTCTACATATTCAAACCAAATTGCTTTTACGTGTTACAAATAACAACCTGTACATGATCCCATTTTTTCTCATATTATACATTTTGGTGAGATTCAAGAAAAGCTATGGAATTGATTAAACAAAGTAAGATTTTCAACAAATGAGTTGCTAATATAGGAATATGTACCAATATGTCAAGTTTTCCAAATTGAGTTTTGATGAAGTCTGCAAGAGAAGCAATGCTAGCTGGATCTGTGACATCAAGTTGATGAAAGATCACATAACCAGAGAGACCTGATTCTCTCAGCTTCTCAACAGCTTCAAGGCCTCTTTTCTCATCTCTGGAAGTTAGCACCACCACAACCCCTTTAGAAGCCAATTGCTTACATATTTCAAACTCAATTCCCTTGTTTGCTCCTGTAACTACTGCATGCCTTGATTTTGAAAATTGAAACACTAACAGCAATGTAAATAATTGTTTAAAGCAATCACATAGATATGAAATATATAAATTAAAATATAATAGTAAGAAATACAAGTGCAAAAATTACAATTCATACAAATTTGACTGAAATTATAAGTGCCAGTAAAAGTAAACAAATGTTTGAAAATTAAATGGTTATACAATTACAACCACAACACAAAATTAAATTAGTTTATATAATTTTACGAGTGATTCGCCAAACAACAAGGCTATACCTTTTCCCTGCAAGAAAGGTGGATGCTTCTTCCATTTTTTTTTTCTTCTTTTGAGAGGGGAGTGTATTGGATTAGGGATTTTAATGGACAATTTTAGGGTGCAAAGATTTTATAGATTTGTAAGACTATTAGGGTTATTAGGATAATTAGGATTATACTTTTAGGATTATTAAGATTATATCGACTAGACTTTTAGAATTCTGAAAGAGTCTTTTGACTTTATTTATAGACTATTATGATTATTTTGACTTTATTTTAAGACTTTTTGGACTTTTATAAATATAGATTTTCAAGTATAGTGTTCAATTTTCTCCACACATTAACGAATACCCACACCTAATATGACACTCAATATGAATGTATGACTGTGATTGAGCACCCTTAATTTATAATTTCAGGATGTCCTTACTAGAGAACCATGATATATATATATATATATATATATATATATATATATATATATAACAACTATATCTTTATCCACACCATTCATTACAATTTATGTATAAATAAACCATTATTTACACATATCAAAGGAGCATGAACAATAATAAAGATGGCACGATTAGGAATCATTATTCAACATCTATTCTATGAAATTTAAGTTTAAAAAAAAAGTGAAGTAAAATTGTTGTACTACTCCACCCTCTTATCTCCAATCTCCGGTCACCAATCACTCATCTGTAGACCACAACTCGTCCAAACTGAAGAACTGATGGGGTATGGAAGATCTGATGAGGTATGGAAGTTGAGGAAACTGAAAATTTATGATGAAAATTTGATGGGGGTGTGGAGGTTGAGGAAGCTAAAGATGGTGTTGAATGATAGAGAAAAGTCTAGAAAGTATTGAGGGGGATGACAAAACAATTTTGAGTTCAAATTATTTATAAATATCACTAAAAAGTCTGGAAAAACTATTTTGTCATGAAATCCTAAAAATCTTGATCTCAATCCAATATCACCAGACAATTTGTTGTCTCTTAAAAGTATAGATCAAATACCACAAGACAATATAGACTTTTAAAAAAAAATCTTAAAAGTCTAAATCCAATACCACAAGACAATATAGACTTTTTAAAAAAATCTTAAAAGTCTTGATCGAATGCCACCAGACTTATCTAACTTGTTAAAAAATATCAATCCAATACCACTAGACTTTTACTTTCCCAAATTATCTATTAAAATCTTGAATCAATACACCCCTTGGAGTGAAGAAATAAAAATTGGATGACTTTTGGCGTTTATCTTTGGAAAATTTGTTTACACGGTGCAGTAGAAAAATTTATAGAGAATTGAAATCAAATAGCTTACTATAAATAAAAGGGTTATTCGCACCGGTGTCCCAAACTTAGCGCGAGTTACATTTTATCCTATAGACTTTCATTTATTGGTAAAATCTAATCGTAGATACCCTTCAAACAGATGTTCAGAAACAATAAACCAAACGGTTTGCTAATAAATGACAGTTCAGGTATTTAATAATTAAAAAAAAGTTCAACATATAAAATGTAAACTTGTGTATGGTTCAGGGAGGCTAATGCTAATAACCCTAAGTAAAAATACATTGAGAGATAAACAAATATAATATCTAGTCAAGCGTGTGGAAGTCACGGTCTCTAGTATCATTCAACCTCAACTGAAAATATGAAATACTTGAATCGCATCCGTTGATTTTTTCTTCTCCAGAAAAAATCCAACTAATGCAATGAAATTATTATACACTCTTCTCTTTTTGTCTGTGTTTGGAGCGTGAGATTTGATTCTTTTGGAAGCTCAAATCGTCGTTTTGGAGCATAAGAATTTCTGATGGTGGAGGGTGTTTGTGACCAATCCATAGAGAGTGGTGATTGGGCCTGGGTTCGGTTTGATCTGTTGGATTTGGATCTGGTCGAGCCCACCGATTCAGTCGATTTCTTTCAAACAAGGCCCATTACAGACATTTGAAGATCCAAAAGGCCCGGACTTTTGGAAAAAAAAAATTAAGTGTTTTTTTTTTATGTTAAAATTATTTTATTTATCATGGATTTACAAATTTCAAGCCTGTAAATTTAATCTATCGTATTTATACAAGGGAATGGTAGAATAGCTAATAGTAAGTCACTGACCTTGCGCATTCTTGTTTTTAAAATATATATATACATATATTTATCAATTTATTCTACTTTTTTTTTTAGAAGAAGTAAAGCTAGATGAACTTGAAGAAGAAAAATAATTTTCGAAAAGATATATATTTGTTAAATAGCTACTAGAAATAAGTGGAATACACATTTCCAGCATTAACCATACATAAAAACCCTTTTGTTCTCAAATTATCATTCAAAAACATGTATTTCATTTCGAGAAAAGAAAAGACCAGAAGGTCCATTTTGAGGCAGCAGAGCCAACCTCGCGGCAGGTTGGGCTCCTTCAGGAGGAGTGAAGAGGCCAGTATTGCAAATTATTTCGGTTTTTACATGGCCTGGACAAAGTGAATTGATCAAGAAATCTGGGTACTTGTTGACTAGCAATCTTGTGTATGCATTCAAAGTTGCTTTCGAGACGGTGTAGGCAGATAGATATGTTCGCCACTTTCTCTTGGAATGAAAGTTTTGTAGTCTTTACCTGCAACAATCCTGCCGAGGAGGAAACATTCACGATTCTTGTAGAATCGGATAGTTGGAGAAGAGAAATATGTGTTTCAATCATTCTTTTGGCACTGTCATAATTTATCTTTAGGCACTCTTCTGCCATCTAGTAATTATGAGTTGCAAGTTCATTCCAATCAAAACGTTCTCCCTCGGGTTGCGTTGTCATGCATTTGATAAGCTGTTCATACCAAAAGGAAAATGAGAATTTATAATATATATGCTTGTTAAGGTGGACAAATTATATTACTGTATGTTGCCTAATCTTCAAGATCTCAAAACAAGAAGTTGAACTGAATATAAACATGTAAACAACGTAAACATTTTATTTTTACAAGGTCAAATAATGCTATCAACTTTCTTTATAGATCATTTAATTTCCACATAGGTTCCCAACAAGATCAGACATCAATTAACAACAAATAAACATTGAGGTATAGAATTTATACCCAATAATTAGCAGCTTCAAAGGTTCTTACAAATGCATCAGAGATTACAACTTCACTATATGCTGCATTGTTCACTTGTACACATAAATCCATTTTTTCTATGTATTTACTTCACATATATTCACAAGTTAGTCATGAAGAAATAAAATAATTTGGAGCTAGCTAGGCTCATCGTTTCGTGATAAATATGAAAGCACTAGGTTCATATGTGAATAGTTACAAACAGATGTTGTGAATAAGGACAAAATTAATTAAGACAATACATATATTTTTTTTTAAAAATAATCACTATTACATAATTTGGGGTAGAAATACTCGAACCTACAACCTCGTGGTACAAGTGTGAGGGACTGAGGGGTTTACCGAATTAACCTCGTATCGTCATACATTACTTAGAAATTATATCATTATATTTGGCAATAGACATTAATGCATACCAAAATCTCAGCCATTAGGTTTTTATCTTCGGCCATCCTGGTACTCAAATACATTAATAAAATAGATAGGCCATATGAAAAATAGATCCGGATCATCTCCTTATCTTATTTTTTTCTTGATTTTTTTTTAAAGCATGTGATTGGTTATTGATAAAGTGATTGTGAAAACTAACCATATCTTAACCACAAACTAATGATGATGTTTATATGTCATGAGATTAGGAAAGATAAGGAAATAACATCATCATATATTTGCTTTGCTGACGACACTACATCTTAAATGCTTAAGTGAGAGAAATTATGAGAGGAAGAGGTTTAGGTACAGGGTTTGGTCGCTATGAGGATTTTAGAGGTAAGTTGTTTTTGGAATGATGGCATTCAGAAAAGGAAGATTCATTCAGTTGACTAGAAGACGATATGTAAACATAAGAAAAATGGAGGACTCAGTGTGTGGAATATAAGAGATAAAGGTTTGAGCTTTTTGGCTAAGTGGTTATGGAGATTTGGGAGAGAGGAGTCTTCTTTGTGGAAGAAGTTGATATGTGCCAAGTACGGTCTCGGATCTAATCTGTTGTTGTGGGAGAGTTCGAAGTTTAAAAATGGTTTTGTTTTTGCCAAGAACATCAGCAGGCTATTTGATGAATATCGTAGAGCTTCAAACATTGTTAGAGAAGGCTTTCAGATGGTGGTTGGGAATGGAGAGAGAATTCGATTATGGAAAGATATGAGGTGGGATTCGGTCCTACTTAAGAGTTCTTTTCCAAGGATTTATGCTTTGGCTTCGAATAAGTTTGGTTTTATAAAAGAGTTTGGTAGTGTTGTTCATTCAAAGTGGGTATGGAAGGTTGATTTGTGTAGACCCTTGTTTAACTGGGAAATCAAATAGTGGTACTGCTTGTTGCTAGCCTTGGAATGTATTCTAGTAAGATTTAGTTTACCAGATACTTTGGCTTGGTCTTTCACGCCTAACGGTCTTTTCTCGGTAAGTTCTTTCAGAAGGTGTTTGGAGGAGAAGCTTGAAAATGTTGATGAGTATTTCGACTTCCTTTGGCAAGGAGTGAACCCTCCAAAAGTTGAGATTTTCGTCTGGCAGTTGTTGAAAGGAAGAATCTTGGTTAGAGAAGTGTTGATTAAATTTAGAGTTGGTCAGATTGGTTGTTCTGATTGTTTGTCGTGTGTTGGCGGGAGCGAATCGATTGATCATGTCTTTCTTTTATACGACTGTTCTAGTGAGCTGTGGCGATCATGTTTAGGTTGGTGGGGAGTTGTTGCTTGTTCTCCTGTGTCGATTAATGAATGGGTTAAAGGTTGGTCTTTTCTTTGCCCTTCAAATTCTAGGAAGAGAGCTTGGTATGTTCTTTTTTTCACCATTGTATGGACAATTTGGGAGAGTTGTAATGAGTTCGTTTTTCATGGTATCAGTGTAAATATGGGGAAGGCATTGGACACAGTCAAGTTTCGCGTGGTATTATGGTTCAAAAACTTTGGTTGTGGTTTTGAAGTGGATTTAACTTTGCTTACGCTGGATTTAAAGGATAGGTGTGTGGATTTTGGAGTGGCCAAGAAAAACATAATCAAGGCAAAGTCTCCTTTTTCTGGTCCAAATTTGTGTTTTTATGTGGATGGACCAACTAGAGGGAATTTGGGAGACGCAGGCATTGGTGGAGTTCTTCGTGATTATCGTGGCAAGATTTTTTGTATATTTTCTTTTTTCGGTGGCTGGATGCTATTACTGCTGAAGTTCTTGTAATTCACAGAACTTGTCAGTTGATAGTTGACAATCAGCTATTGTACGGACGTAGTATCGATTATTTTGAGTGATTCGAGTTCAGCGGTTTCCTGGGCAATGATGATGAGATTGGGAATATAAGTTTGGCTAATTTTGTTTATGATATAAGACAATTTCTTCATTCCATGGAAGGGCTTTCGATCAAGTTTATGCCAAGGGGTTCAAATTCTTTTATAGATTGTCTAGCTAAAAATGGGTCCAGTGGCGAAGGGGACAGATTACAACGGAGTGACTTCAGCTGATCCCGTTTTTGTTTTGTTTCCTTAGTCTATGTTGTGCTTCATTTTTGGTTGCTTGTGTTGTGTTGCCTCTTGTTTCAGGCTGGACTTTTGGCTTTGTCATGTTGTTTTATTCTTGGTTTGTTTCCTATTTAATAAATATCTTGCTGTTTCAAAAAAAAATGTAAGAAAAAGATCCAAATCCATTAAAAATAATAGTCATTCACTTAAATTATTGCTTTATGGAAGTGGACACAATTCTGATTCAGATTTACCTGGCCCTTTTTTGGGCTTGAAAAATTAATAGCACCTTTTAGGGGGTTTTTGTGGAAATATCACTACATTAATAAATCATGTTTAAAATACATCATTTAAAGTGTAGAGACAAAAATACTCATATCATCACTGTCGTTGTGAAGAAAGAGAGAAAAAGTAAATAGATAAAAAGTGAATCGACGGCTTCATTTTCACGGCGACAGTACCAAAACTTGGAAACCAGTGTCATCTGGAGAGTTGAACAGAATATTAAAATCGATCGAGGTTAGTTGAGCTAGAATTCGAATCGAGCTTTTAAAAGCTCGAAGCTTATATTAAAGCTCGAAACTTTTATATAAAAGCTCGAAACTTTTATACAAAAGCTCGGAGGTTTTATAAAAGCTCGGAGATTTTATACAAAAGCTTATATAAAATGTCGATCCGAGTATACAAAAGCTCAGAGCTTTTATCAAGCTTTTATAAAAGCTTCAAGCTTTTATACAAAGCTCGGAGTTTTAAGATTAAAAGCTCGCTTCGAGGTTTTATAAAAGCTTGGATTGAGTTTTTGTATAAAAGCTTTGAGTTTTTATATTTCAGATTCTTTTGTAATTACATTTCCGGTCTTGTAAGTACTGACCATGAAAAAAAAACTCTGGCTTCCCTCCCCCCCTCCCGGAAGCTGACCGGACAGTTCGACCACCGCTAGCTCGGCGGGAAGCTCGACCCCCCGAATGCGTCTGCGTAGCCCCACTAAACTAATTATCCAATAAAATTGCATTGATAATGTTATGAATTTTGACCTCTATGAAGAAGTCGAAAGAATAAAATCTTCGAAAATTTCAAAATAAGGGTTAATTAAAGTACAAAAACAACTTTTAAGGGTATTATAAACAGTTCACCATAATATATGTCTTTTAAACATAAGTTATTAAACCGATAACATCATCGCAATACAAGAAAAAAAAAAGTAACAACTCTCGCCATTTCCACTTTTGTAAGGGCACATTGGATGAAATGCCACGACAGTGTAATTTTTATATTCTCGTGTTATTGGATAACAAAAGTTCAGCTAAAACTCAGACCGGGACCAAATTCGAATTGGTATGCTAATTGCTAATAACTCGAGATTTGAGCCTGTAATTGTCATTTATCTTAAAAATTCGAGCAAAAGGCAGAATTGCTAATGGAAAATCACTGGTTTGCGGATTCTTGTCTTCTACAAATATTTATTTATCAATTTATTTTATTTATTTTAGAAGAAGTAGAGAAATGAGTTCAGAATTAACTAAGGTTTTCATACATTTCCTTATATAACTGAAATACGCATTTTCATACAATTCCTTATATAACTGAAATACAAATTTCCACATATTTCCATATGTATATATACTCGAACCTTTGACATCGTCAAACGACTCAGACTCCGACTAAATAAGCATTTTTTACCACAAAACAATGTTGGACGGTCGTATTTACATATATTTCATCAACTATATATAAAAACCATTTAATTTTCACTAAAAAGGATATATTTGCATTCAAAAACATGACATCTCATTTCGTGAAAAGAAAAAACCAGAAGGTCCACTTTGAGGCAATAGAGCCAACCTCACAACAGATTCGGCTCCTTCAGGAGGAGTGATGATGCCAGTATTGCAATTTATGTCGGTTTTAACATAGCCTGGGCACACTGAATTGACCAAGATATCCGGGTACTTCTTGGCCAGCAATCTTGTGTATGCATTCAAGGCCGCTTTCGAGATGGAGTAGGCAGATATATATGTTCGCCACCCTTCCTTCTCCAACGATCCTTCTTTAAAATCTTTCAAAAACTTGTTCAATAACTCGTCAATTTTCTCTTCCGTTTGATTTTCAACATCGTTTAACACTGTTTTAGCATATTCATTTTTTACACTCTGGGCAAACATGAAAGGAAAACTTGAGTTAAAGGACTTTATGCACATATATAACTCAACAATGGAGATATTATGAAAGATTAAATGCAAGACATTGTGGAATCGTGTGTTTGTTTATGTGATGAAGAAACAAAAACAAAATACTTGATGATCTTCTATTTCTTATGTTGTTTCTAGGATATAAGCTGATCACTTAAATCAAACTATGCATAATATAACCATGATTACAATATGACCACAAAGATTTTTCTAATAATCCTATTTATGTCACAATTTTTTTCTATAAGTAAAAACAATACGATTTCTCTTGGAAAGAAAGTTTTATATTCTTTACCTTCAACAATCCTGACAAAGAGGAAACATTCACGATCCTTGCTGAATCGGATAATTGGAGAAGGGAGATATGTGCTTCAATCATTCTTTTGACACCGTAATAATTTATCTTCAGGCACTCTTCTGCCATCTCAAAATTTTGAGTTGCGAATTCATTCCAATTGAAAAATTGTTCCCCTGGCTGAATTGTCAAACATTGGACAATTTGTTATATTCAAAATCCCCATACCAAAAAGAAAACAAGAACTGACAAACTAAATTACTCTTATGTTGAGGAAGAAAGTTCTACTAGCCTAATCTTCAAGGTCCTATAACAACTAACTAGAAGTTCAAGTGACTATTAAACAACATTAGCATTTTATTTACACAAGGTCAAATAATGTTATCAACATGTATATGCGGTTGTATAAAACCTTTTCAACTTTCTTTATAGATCATTTCCACACAATTTCCCAACATTCTTCAAAAAAAAACTACAAAATCAGTTAACAACAAATAAACATTGATGTATAGATTATATACCCAACCACCAGCAGCTTCAAAGGCTCTTACAAATGCATCAGAGTCCAATATAGCTCCAAGATATCCTGCATTGTTCACCTGTACATAAATCCATGTTTTCTTTTACAATTATTTAAGACATTAATACATATGTTATATCTAGCAATAAACGGACAACATAAAAAATAATAGTCCTTCATATAAATTGTGTTATGGAAGCAGATCCAGTCCTGATTTGAGACTTACTTGAGCCTTTTCTAAAGGGTATGAGAGTTTGGATGAAATGTTATGACAGAAAATAGGTGTTATTAGATTAGGAAAAGTCCGGATAAAACTCAGACCAAGACTGAATCCAAATTGGCATGCTAATCATGATTATGCTACAAACTGATTCTGTGAAGCAGGACAAAATACACTAATACATACAAAGAAGGGTGTAAAACTGAAAGTTACCATATAATTAATGGATTTTTTATTTTTAGTTAGCTTTAGTGTTTTGATTGTTTGTACCAAACGTTTCACCGATGAGACAGATATCCCCTTAATGATTTCTCAATTAAACACTTCAATTAAACACATCAATTTTCTTCAATTAAACATATTGGTTTTCTTCAATTAAACACACAGGTTTTTTTTCAATTAAATAGACCATCGGTTTTCATCAACACATCACCGTTCTTCTTCAATTAAAATACACCACCGGTTTAATTCTCGATGTGCTTAATCTAGTGCATGGGTAAATTCATCTCTTCAATAGAAAGTATAGTAAAAACAATGAAAACATTAATTCCGGGGTAAAAATAGAAACCCGTTTAATTTTTTTAGTTAAAAGGTGTTATTTCTTCTGCAAGAGGATATATACATTATATATTTATATCTGGCAATACACAGACAATTCAAGTATAATAATCGTTCATTTAAATTGGGTTAATTCACATACTAATCAATCAGCCGCCATAGAATTAATAAGTGGAATACAAGAAATGGGTTGTCAAGCATACCAAGATATCAAGTTTTCCAAACTGAGTTTTGATGAAGTGTGCAAGAGAAGCAATGCTAGCAGGATCTGTGACATCAAGTTGATGAAAGATCACATAGTCAGAGAGACCCGATTCTTTAAGTTTCTCAACAGCTTCAAGGCCTCTCTTCTCATCTCTGGCAGTTAGCATCACCGAAATCTCTTTAGAAGCCAACTGCTTACATATTTCGAACCCAATTCCCTTGTTTGCTCCTGTAACTACTGCATACCTTACAGGATGAAGGTGGGGTGTGAGTAGAAATGCAAAAAAAAAAAAAACTAAAAATAACATAATGAAAATATACAATCAAAGACAAGAAAGTAGCACAGAAACAAGAAACAGGAAAAGAAGAATATACCTCTTTGCTTGGAGAAAGGTGGAGGATGTATGTTCCATTTTTTTTAGTTCAAAAACCACCCAAAAAAAAATGCAGCAATACCACTTTTCGGATAAATTTGGCCTTTTCCTTTTTAGATTTGCAGGGACGTTCTCATTTATAAAAGAATGGAAATTTAATGTCTCACTCTGTCCTTTTAGTCGTAGTAGTAGACTACTAGTATACTACAATACGTGTAGTCTCCATCGTTACAGTTCAATAATATATATATATATATATATATCCCTTTTTAACCATTAAATTTATAGTATGGGTAGTGGATACCCTCTCCTTTATTATGGGAGTATTATTCACCTCAATATTTTGGATTGTACTATAACTCGTTAAATTCCAACAACTTTAATAAAAAATAATAATAAAAAGTAGCCTATAGGTCACTTTCATTCCACAATAAGACCAGGTATAATGCCTCTATTTCACAATCTTTATTGGACCCGGCAACAATAATTGAAGTCCACCAGGACTATACTTTTGTTTTTACTTGTTTTGGTTGGTCGAGTTTAGGCATTGTGATATCATCAGTTCATCACATTATCTCCTATGGTCACTGTTGCTTGAAAAGCATATAAAAAAATAATAATAATTGTAACTGAGAAGGATAATTATCTAAACATTATCTTTAGACCCGGCAACGACATTTGAAGTCCAGGACAGTGGCAGGACTATACATTTGTCTTTACTTGTTTTGGTTGGTCGTGTTTAGGCACTGTGATGTCATCACATTATCTCCTATGGTCACTGTTGCTTGAAAAGCATATAAAAAATAATAATAATTGTAACTGAGATGATAATTATCTAAGCATTATCCTTAGACCCGGCAACGACATTTAAAGTCCAGTACTATACTTTGCTCTTTCTTCTCTTTCTTCCTTCTTTCTTAGAACATCTTCCATAGATCGGAATAGATAATGTCTTTGACTATATTTTGAGGGGTTCGATCAAAATGTACACTAATAAACTCTCTATCTTGTTCCCTAATTCTTTTTTCCGATCAAAACCTCTATAAATGTAAGTCTCCCTATCTGACTTCCTATATTGCAATGTCTTTATTTAAGTTTTTTTAATCCAACTGTTAATTTTATTTAATTAATTAATTGTTTTAATCCAATTCTCAATGTCTGTTTGACTGAAAAAAATTACATCACAAAGGCTATATTTCTTCGACGTCTCCTCTTTCTCATAGTCTCTTCTTTTACATCACTAACGACTCTGTTGTTTTTTTAAACCTAATTTCATGATTACTTTTTGTATATAAATAAATACTATTGAGCAATGTTAATTTTTATTAAACTTTTAACTATAAATTTTTCATCTTTTCAATTCTTCTTTACCAATTTATTAAGGTATTATTATGTTTTGTAGACTATTTTATTTTTTAATTAAAAATAAATGTAAAAAAAAAATAAGAAACCATTTTTAGAAAGCCTTTCACTTCCTATATTTGTTTTCTTTCCCCAAATTTATAGGCAATGTCTTTATTTAAGTTTTTTTAATCCAACTGTTAATTTTATTTAATTAATTAATTGTTTTAATCCAATTCTCAATATCTGTTTGACTAAAAAAATTACATCACAAAGACTATATTTCTTCGACTTCTCCTCTGTCTCAGAGTCTCTTTTTTTACATCACCAACGACTGTTTTGTTTTTTTAAACCTAATTTCATGATTACTTTTTGTCTATAAATACTATTGAGCAATGTTAATTTTTATTAAACTTTCAACTATAAATTTTTCATCTTTTCAACTCTTCTTTACCTGTTTATCAAGTTATTATTATGTTTCTAGCCTATTTTGTTTTTTAATTAAAAAAACTGTAAAAAAAAATAATAACAATAAGCTATTTTCAGAAAGCCTTGTTGGAGTGCTAACTCCTTAAATAGCTTCCTTTTTGTAAAAAAATACAAAAGGCTCCCTAAATATAAGGAAAATTTAGGGAGTCTTATTAGAGAGACTCTTAATTCTTCACTTTCTCTCTCCAAAATCCTTTTTTTTCTTTTTTATGATCATTTTAAAGTTTTAAATAGCTAATCGTTGTTTGTATTGGTGTATATTTCATGAGTTTTAAAACTAGTTTAGGCTATGTCAATGTTTTCAAAATCAATTTTGAATATTTTCAAAAAATTTGGTTTCTATTGAACGTTGAATGATATTCAGCTATGCAATATTTCATAGTTTATCATGTAATATATTTCTTAAGTATCTAGGTTTCTGATGAACATTACATGATAATTTATCATGTAATATGTTTTCAGTTTGTAATATGTATGACATGTAATTCATTAAGGGCAACATAGTCTTTTTATTATTAAGGTTGGTTTAAAACGAAATTTTACCACAGTCCAGTTAAAAATAAATTTGTCGAATTTCATTTGGTAAAAAAAATCCTTTAAAAAAATTATAAAGCTTAAAACTAACCGCCTCTATCAATTGAATGGACAATAAATCATCATCTTGTTCTCTACTTTCATCGAGTTAAGCATATCAAGAATCATAACCTAGAAGTTTAACCATGAAAGAGATAAACAAAGAAAAATAGAAGTAGCGAACCCTAGCAGTAAAAAAAAAACTCAAAATCCTTGAAGAGAATGTTGGACTTGTTATGGCCTTTGATATTCATATCTCTCACCATTAAAGGCCAGTTTGGTATTACTGTAACTTTTATAATAATCACTGTTAGTTGTACTGAAAGAATAATCAACCGTGAAGTTAATCAGCAGATGTTTGGATAATTGTATTTTTAAAACTATTGTATAGCTCAAAAGCAGTATACATATGTTTAGTAATTTTATTGTAAAAGTACTGAAAATAGTTACAATGATCAAAATATACATGATTTTATGACTATATTTAATTTTTTTCATTAATTATATATATATATATTAAATCAATATTTAAGTAGAATATTTAAATTAGAAAAAAAAAATCTATAAGAACAATAAAAGATTTTTAAAAGATTTTATAAATCAATCAATATTTAATTTTGAGATGAAATAAGGTATATAAATGATTTTAACTTTATGTAATAACGATAATAATGATATTTTAAAGGATTCATTACTTGCTGAAATAGATTATTCTATAATCACTTTCAAAAAGTAATTATCCACCTACTTTTAAAAAACATTGTCATAACGTGTCAGATTATCAATTAATCATTTTTGAAAGTTTTATCAAACATCATTTTATGTTAAAATTATAAAATAATCTGATTTTAACTTTCAAAAGCAATACTAAACTGCCCATAAGTCCACCAAAATCCATGACCTAATAAAATCCTTTAAAATATAGTCTCAATTCAATACACCCGGATTGGAAGTACTCTTTAAAAGTTCATAGAAATCTGAATTAAATATCACTGGATTAATATAGACTCCTTTAAAGTCTTTAATGTCTGAATCGTATACACCTGGATTTATAAAGCCTTTAAATGTTTTCGAGAATCCTAATTCAATATGCCCCCTTAACTCAAATTTTATTTCTTTATTGTTGTTTACTTCTTGTTACAAATCATTTTATATAATTTAATAATCAAATAAAAACTCTAGACATTGAAAGCAAAATGTATTAGGGTTTACAAAACAAGATAAAGAAATAAGGAATCTAAAAGTTAGCAGTGTGCTTAGAATGGGTTCAAAAAATAAATAGCACTTTTTAGAGGTGACGTTTCAATACTATCATTGCTTTTATAACTTATGTTTAAAAGGCACCTATTATGGTGAACGGACAAAAATATTCCTAATAGTTGTTTCATCAGAATTTTTCATTCATTTTTTTTACAGTGAGAGTTATGAAATAAAAAGAGAAAGTTTCATTGAAACTCAGGCGCTACGCAGACGCATTCGGGGGTTGAGCTCCCTGCCGAGCTCGCGGTGGTTTTTGAGACTTTTGAAACATTTCCGAGCTTTTTTTGTTAAAGGGATCAAGTTTTTTTTGTAAGGGATCGAGTTTTTTTTGTGAGGGATCGAGCTTTTTAGTATATGATCGAGTTTTTTTTGTACATGACCGAGTTTTTTTGTAAGGGATCGAGTTTTTTTTGTTAAGGATCGAGATTTTTTTGTAAGGGATCGAGCTTTTTTTGTTAAGGATCGATCTTTTTTTTTTTAAGGATCGAGCTTTTTTTTCTTACATAATCGAGTTTTTTTTGTAAGTAATCGAGCTTTTTTATGATGGATCGAGCCTTTTTTTTAAGAGGATCGAGCTTTTTTATATATGATCGAGCTTTTTTTTGTAAGGGATCGAGTTTTTTTTGTTAAGGATCGAGATTTTTTTGTAAGGGATCGAGCTTTTTTTGTTAAGGATCGATCTTTTTTTTTATAAGGATCGAGCTTTTTTATATATGATCGAGCTTTTTTTGTATATGATTGAGCTTTTTTGTAAGGGATCAAGCTTTTTTTGTAAATGATCGAGCTTTTTTTTACATGATCGAGCTTTTTTTTGTAAGAGATCAAGCTTTTTTGTACATTATCGAGCTTTTATTGTACATAATCGATCTTTTTTTGTAAGAGATTGAGTTTTTTTTGTTAAAGATCGAGTTTTTTTTTTTACATAATCGAGTTTTTTTTGTAAGTGATCGAGATTTTTTTGATAGATCGAGCTTTTTTTTAAGGGAATCGAGTTTTTTTGTATATGATCGAGCTTTTTTTATATATAATCGAGTTTTTTTGTAAGGGGTCGAGCTTTTTTTTTTAAGGATTGAGTTTTTTTTACATGATCGAGCTTTTTTTAAAGGGATTGAGATTTTTCGTACTTGATCGAGCTTTTTTTATACATGATCGAGTTTTTTTGTAAGAGATCGAGCTTTTTTGTACATAATCGAGCTTTTTTTGTAGGGATCGAGTTTTTTTTGTTAAGGTTCGAGTTTTTTTTTAACACAATCGAGATTTTTTTAAAGGGGTCGAGCTTTTTTTTAAAGAGATCGAGCTTTTTTATTAAGGGCTCAAACTTTTTTCTTAGAGGTTTGAGCTTTTTTGCCCAAGATTATAACTTGTTTGCAACAGTTTAAAAATGCTTATACCAATGTAAAAAAGCTTAGACAAATTAAAAAAAAATACTCAGTCCAATTACAAAATAGCTCGTAAACATATCAAAAAAAGCTTGAACCAATATAACAAAAATATACAGTAGCTCGTAAAATTATCAAAAAAACTGGATCATGTTCAGAAAAATTGTAGATCGATTTTTAGACAAGTTTTTGAGAAAGAGAGAGAAGTTACTACTTTCAGTGATCAAAGTGTGAAGATGGAAGTACAAAGAGAATTAAAAATTGATTATTTAAGGGCAATATGGGTAGTTCACCATAATATGTGCCTTTGAAACTTAACTTATTAAACCGGTGACATCACTACAACTCATAAAAAAAAAGTGACATTTCTCACCATTTCCACTGTTTAGAATTGCATATTCTTTGGTAATTTTTATTAAGTGTAATTTCGATATTAGTAATAAAAAAAAACATTTAAAATGGAGTTTATAAAAGTATTTAATGATTATCAATAGCATGACTCAAACATATCAAAAATAAAAGTTGGTGATCAGGATTGCTAAATTTAAATTTACAGTAATTTGGGAGCTTTAGTAGGGAATTTTCTCTATTTTAAATATCTATAAATGTAAAAGAGATCTAGCATTTAAAGACTAACACTAATATATAATGAAGATGGAAATTATATGATCAAGATTTCAATATTTTTAATTTAGAAAAATTCTTTCTACGGACGCCACATTTACCGATATAGTCAACAATATTCTATAAACAATTGATACATTCGGATAACAATCCGAAGCTTTTACAAACTCTAGTATTTCAATTGTGGTCTTTTTTTTTCTCTTGGTAAAACAACCTGCAACACTCTCAAATAAGAAAATAAATCATTTGAATCAATATCCAAAAATTTATCATATTTTAGAGTATTTTCAAGATTTACAGAACATTCTTTCAATTTATTATCATCTAATGAAAGTAACTTATTTGAATCATATAAGTACCCAAAATTACCCTCAAATATGTACAATACTCTTTAAGGAAGCAATAGCAATATCAACAAATACAATAAAATAATTCACTCTAAAAGATTCTTCAGTAGATTGTGTTATATCCCCTCATATACATTCTCATTAAAATGTTTCTTTCTATGAATTTGATGTTTTTTTTTAATAAAAATTGATTTAATTTCCATATCAGATACAATATTTTAGCAAAAATCAAGACAGATGTAAACCCACTTTCTCTATAATTTTTTTTAAAAGAAATGATCTCCTTCAAATGTTCTATAGCAACATTAATACACATATCTTTATATTGCAATATTTTACTAATCACATTTATATTAAACAATATATCATGCCGAATAGTCATGTCTACTAAAAACTTAAATTTTTCAAGTTCATTTACTAGGCTTTTAGATTCGTTTTGATATCATCACTACTTTCAAATAATACTAACAAAACTTCTTTTATTTTGGAAGCTTGATATCTTATGGTTTTAACACTATTAATATGACATTCTCAATGTGTTCTTGGTAATGTTTTGAGACTTAAGTCATCAACATAATCTTAAAAAAAAATCATCTTTTTGTATAATTAGAAAATAATGAATAAATTTGTTGAACAACTCCGAAAAAAGATACTTTTTTAACACAAGAGTTAGTCATGTCACACATAATTAGATTAAGACTATGAGAAGCATATGATATGTACAACGCTTTAGGATTTATTTTAAATAATCTTTTTTACATACCATGATGTTTTCTTTTCATGCTAGTTCTATTATTATAACATGGTCCCCTCACACCATTGATATCAAGATCAAGACAGTTTAGTAAAGAGAGAGAACGAAGAACTGAGAGAATCGGAGGGGTGAGAGGTGAGAAAAAAAAAAGATGATTAAATATTAAAAAGAAGATAAGTAATGTTTAAAGCAAAATAATAAAATATGAATCTAGTTGTTTTTTGGCCTTGAACTAAAACGATATGTTTTTTTTTTCTGGTTGATTTTACTGTATGCATAATGATAACATAAACAATCAAATTAGTAATTTTTCCTATACATGTTAAACTATAAAAAGTCTTTTAAACTAAAAAGAGTAACATCGTATCAATTTGAAAAAATATTATGAAAGAGTATTCGTTTTCGACTTTCTTATATTCGAGAAGTTACTCTAACAATCAAAATATCTTTAAAGTATCACAATGTTCAAATATGTGTTAAAACCAGAAATTGTGATGGATTTTAAAAATTGTTTCTATAGAAAAATGTGAAGATGTGGACAAAAATATCCATTTTATTTTTTAAAAATAAAATAAAAATAGGAACCAGAGAAATTTTATTAATATTTAATATATTTATAATTTTTTTATTAAAAAAATTATGAGGTGACTAGAGTAGTAGAGGAAATGTGCATAGACCATAGAGTATTTGTTTTAGTATTGTTTTTTTAATAATAAAATAATAAATTTAAATTAAAAAAAAAAAACAAATCTTAAAGTGGCCACCCCCGTTAGCATCTGCCATGGTCCGTCCCTGCCCTGAGCTGGCACCCCTGGAGCCCCAGCCCAGGACCGGCACTGACAAGGTGAATACTCTGATATGAAAAGTGGGCAGTATTCTGGATTAGTTATGGGCTCTTCTATTCAGAATATCTCTGCTTTTTTCTACCCCAAGTTGCTGAGGCTATGGCAATTCTGCGTGGTATCAGGTTCATTATTGATGCAGAATTATTGCCTGCAGTTATTGAGTCGGACGCTAAGGTTGTGGTTGATCTAGTCAATGTTGGTGTGGCGTCCAGTGCTGATATTGGTCTAGTTGTTAACGATATTTTATCCCTGCTTATTTGTTTTCCCATTTCTATTTCGTTTGTGCCTAGGAGCGCTAATTCTTTTGCTCATAGTTTAGCCAAGTTGGTTGTGTCCTCCGTCGAGGATTTATTTTGGTTGGAGTCTGTCCTTCCGTGTATGGAGGCTTTGGTCCTGACAGATCGGTCAAGGTAGTGTCTTTTATTTTGTTTCCCCTACAAAAAAAAAAAATTTGGGCCCGTAACTTTCATTTTCTTAAAATTCGAGCAAAAGCAGAATTGCTAATGGAAAATCACTGGCTTACGGATTCTTGTTTTCTAAAAATATTTATTTATCAATTTATTTTATTTTGTTAGAAGAAGTAGAGAAATGAGCTTAGAATTAACTGAAATACACATTTTCATACATTTCCTTATACAAGGGCGAACCCATGAAAATTTACCGTTCTGACTAAATTATATATATAGTATTTTTTTTTCCCTGATACACATTAACACTATAAAGTCAGCTCTTTAACGATCAATAGTTGAATTTATCTACTTTTGTTTAGACAATATATTATAATACTTAATTAATAACTTATAAATTCTCATACTGAATTTATTAAATTCGGTGTGTACCGTAGAGAAAACCCATGTTATTTTATTCCTTAGAGGTGCGTTTGGTACGGAGATGAGACATGACAATGTGGGACGGGATGAGACAAGACAAGACATATTGTTCTATATTGTGTTTGAAATGTCTGAACAGAACAGTTAATTGTACTGTTATACGTTCGGTATGGTTGGAACAAGACGGGACAAGATGTTCAAATGATCAGAATGCCCCTATTATATTATTTATATATATATATTATAATTTTATATATTATATATTATTAATATATAATATATTTTATATAATATTTTTATATTATATATTATTAATTATATATTAAATTATGTATTATTAATATATCATATATCTCATACATAATTATATATATATAATTATAATTGATATTAGTATATTATAATATTAATAATATATATATAATTATGAAATAAATAAATAAACAAGAACACAATAGAATAAATATAAAGTAAGAAAAGAGAGAAAATAATAACCTAAGGAAGAGATCATTTTATTCATCAATATTTCTCCGAGTACAAATACAACATATAATAGCTCCTTTTACAGCCTTACATTTTAATGGTTACAAAATTGAAAAGACAATATCACAACATCACATAATGATCATAAATTGGATCATAAAATTTGGGTGTTAAGGAGAAGGTGGGGAGATGAAGAGTTTGCAACTTACTTGCATAAAATATATAAATGTGGACATCCACTTAAATAATATTTTCATAACACTCCCTCTTGGATGTCCATCGTATAGAGAATATGTCTCATTAAAACCTTTGCTAGTAAAAACCCAGTGGTAAAAAAAAAACTAGTAGAGAAAAAAAAAATACAATATTCATCTACATATCAAATTAACCTCTGAAGGTATTTTGGGGTACAAAACTGTCTCGTTAAAACTTTACTAGGAAAACCTTATGGGATAACAATCTAGTGAAGGAAAAAAAAAAGTATTGTATGTAATATTTTCTCCAAAATCATTAACTCCTTCTGATAAAGTGATAGATACGCTCCCCCTCATTCTGACGTGAATGCTTCAATATTTTGCATAAATATTGCATCCCAATATTATGTATCAAGATTTGCAATTGGTAGTGTATTTATAAATAAATCTGCAGGATTTAAACTTGAACGTATTTTTTATCACCACCTTTTGGAGACCATATGTAAAGAACTTTAATAAAATAGTCTTTTGAATTGGTTCAACTTGTTATATACGACTAGTGCTGTAATTATGGGCCGGTCCACGAAGCCAACGGGTCGTGCTTGGCACGGCCCGTGAAGGAAGCAAGCCAGGCCGCGGCCCGGCAGGTCGGCACATCAAGCCGGCGTGCCTGGCCCCTGGACCAGCCTGTCGGACCGGCCGACCGGTCTGTCCAATCAACCATTTTTTTATTTATTTAAAAAAAAAAAAACCCTCCAACGGTTGGAATTCAATGGCATCATTAGTGACGTCAGCCAACAGTTGGAATTTGAATTTCAGTCGTTGGAGCCTAAAAGAATTACAAACCCAACCCCCCCTGAAATCTTTTAAATTACATTTTGACCTACAAATCAAATTTTTCTATAAATACTTCCATCCATTTCATTTTCCATTCACTCTCTCTATCATTCTTTCAATCTCTCATTCTCTCAAATCTCAATCTCTAATATATTCTCCAATTCTCTTAACTTTTTTATTCAATTTCATTATTACTCTCTCTACAAAATTCTCTGCATTTTCCACCAACACACCAAAATTTAAAGGTACAATTTTGTTATTACTTTTGCTCAAACATATTTTCATAGTAAATTTATATGTTTATGTTTAGATTTTAGTTACTAAATGAAAACATTTTTATTTAGTTAGTTAGTTTATCAATTTTTGTGCTTTAATGTTAATATTATTTGTTTAGTATATTAAGATTTTTAAGTTTAGTAGTAATTTTAATATTTGTTATTAGTAAATTTAGAAAGTTAATTTGTATTACTAAATTTAATTTTTGTAATAAGTAAATGATGAATATTAAGTGTAGTAGTTACGTTTAATATTTTTTTTTTTATAAATTATGAATTTTTAGTGTAGTTGTTTATTTTAATATTTTTGGTGAGTATATTATGAATTTTAATTGTAGTAGTGAATTTAATATTTTTTGTTAGTAGATTATGAATTATTTGTGTAGTTGTTTATTATAATATATTTTTTTCAGTATATTATGAATTTAAGAGTAGTGGTTAATTTTAATAATTTTTATTATTATATTAAGATTTTTATGTGTAGTATTTCATTTCATATGTGTTGTTAGTAAATTTATCAATTTTATTTGTAGTAGTGAATTTAATATTTTTTGTTAGTAGATTATGATTTTTTTGTTTATTTAATTTTTTTTTGAATTAAAATAATAATTGTAAGTGTCGTATTATTTATATTAATTATTGTTAGTAAATTAAGATTATGATTTTTAATTTGACTATTAACTACTATAGTGCTCATATTTTTACTTCAGATAATAGATCCTAACCAGCAGCCTTATTTTCCGGACGGTGTCTTCAGAACAAGCTTTCAGCACCAGCGGACGCATAATTGAACCATGAAGAAGCTGTTTGTCTCCGGAGATGGTGGAGGTACTAACATGCCTTCGAGATTGGGAGCATGCTAAAAAAAGATTGCAAAATCTAACTGTAGATAAAGAGCTTATTCTAAATTTCAACAATCTATATATTGATGACCCTGCAGGTAGTGGTCAGGGCCAGAACTAGGTTATACTTTTACATATGTATATATTATTTACTTGTAAGTTGTAAAACGGTTGCACTCTTTTTCCCTTACCAAGTTTTTATCTCACTAGGTTTTTCTTAGTAAGGTTTTTAATGAGACAATCATGTAAATATGTAATACTGAATTCCATAAGTGAAAAATAGTTAAATAAATAAATAATTGTTCGTTTTCTTTATTCATTTCAAATCCTAAAAATTGTTCGTTCTCTTTATTCATTTCAAATCCTAAACCCTAAACCCTAAACTCTAAACCCTAAATCCTAAATCCTAAATCCAAACAAACGTAATTTGGAAAATCATTTTGGACCAGACCCTCCAAGCCCGCTGGACCAAGCCAGCCAGAAGAGGCCAGCGACCCGGCCTGCAGGCACGGCCCGCTTGAGGCAGGCCGGCATACCGTGTCGGGCCTCAGGTTTCGAAAACAGGCCAGCACAAGACATCTTCGCGTGTCGGGCCCGGCCAGACCTGTTTCCAAAAATGGATTGGCCAGACCGTGCCTAATGGGCCAGGCCAGTCCATTTTTACAGCACTATATACGACATCATGTTATTTTATTATAAAAACATTAGTTGAACTTATATTCGGTACTTCAGGACCTAAAGTTCTTCAACAACGAGAGGAGATCATACACCACTTTAAGTTATCGAATAAACATCAAGTAATCCATTCAATGTGTTTTATCCATGGAAAGTACTTCAATACCTTTTCCTTAAATATGTTGATTCATCTTAATACCAAACTCATTAACTGAGACTAAATATTATTTTTCAAGACCTTTCATCTTAGAAATTACTCCACAAATATATATATATATATATATATATATATAAACTTAGCATTATTTTTAATAAGCTTTACACAATCAACATATAGTTCTTTTAATAAATATTCACCATGATGAATACATTATATGCATTCCGATTATTTAATTTTCACTATACAAACTTTATGTAGCTTTGAATAACTTGTTTCAGGCATTTAAATTCTTCGATGATTTTTATTCATTGTCAAACTAGGTTTCTGCAGTAAACCTTTTATCTTATTAATTCGTAAGAATAATAATTTATATTCAATAAGTTTGATGTCATCAAGCATGAGGACTACAGGTCCAAGGCTTTCAAGTTTTACATGAATATAACTCTGCTTTTTTTATTTGCAAATAACTTATATGTCGATATTTATATGATTTATAATATAATTACCCTCATCATTTTACATAATATACAGAGCAAATAAAATATATGATCTCAATTTCTGTACCAATATATTTCAATGTGATTTTGTAATTCATGTGCCTTTTCAAGGGTATAATATTCTTAATTTTCTAGGAACAATTTCTTATTGTAAGTTCCTCGGTTTTTAAAAGGCTTATTTCGATTGACAAACCACATTTTGGGGATGATTATGTATTGGGTAACTTAGGTTCTCATTGGCAAGCTTCCAAGCATCTCCATGACTTCAAGAGTAAAATGTATATTCACTTGAGTTTACCTCTTGAAGAGTTTAGGTGCACACACACACACACACACACTTTATGCATGCTTTGTTTTATCTTGCATTTGTGTTGTTTATTGTTTATTTGTGTGCATCATTTCACAATCACACTTACATGTATTTGGGTTGTTGTGTGTGTCTTCATGCACTTCATTCTTAGTTTTAAGTGTGGTTTTGTGTGTTGTCC
Organism: Dipteronia dyeriana; assembly: GCA_032871835.1. NCBI lineage: Eukaryota > Viridiplantae > Streptophyta > Magnoliopsida > Sapindales > Sapindaceae > Dipteronia > Dipteronia dyeriana. The sequence continues at coordinate 100,639,065 of CM065299.1, forward strand.
GCGCTTGCACGATGGTGTGCTTGTCATAGCGCATTGAGTGACCATTTGAGAATGTCTCATTCTTCTCTTGGTTTTGGTCTTTGGTCACATGGTTGTTTCCATGAGATTGGGCACTCTTGTTGTTGTCCAAATCTGATATTTGGTCACTCATTTCACCATAAATTTGTCTACAGTCATCCAAATCATGTTTTTTTAATTGGAGTAGAAAGTAGACTTCCATATCTTTCCAACGGTATATTATACGAAAGGTTTAGATATCGTTTGGTCATGTTTTGAGCCTCTTGTAAATGAGGTTGGGCTGTTGAATTCCCAGTGCGCAGGTCAGACCCGCGCAATTACCTAACAGGTGCTTTTTTAGAGTCCCGGTGCGTAGACATTTGCGTGGCCATAGCGCGGGTATGCACGGGTCTGGACCGTACACTGATTTGGGCAGATTTTTACCAAAACAATGTCGTTTTGCTTGTGCCTATATATATGTAATCTTCTCATCCATTTTGACCTAGAGCTTTGAAATTAAAATCCAAGAGAGAGATATTGACTCCTAGAGAGAGAGAGAGCTCCCAAGAACACTTTTTTACTCAACCAAACTCCTATCCATGAACATCTAGCATCATTCTCCATCTTTCAAGCATGGGTCTTTATATGTTTCATGACTATGACATGTATGTCTAGGTTTTTAGCTTTTATTGCAAATTAAATGCATGCTCTTGTGTTTAAAAGCTCTTATGACATGTTTGTGATGTTGGTTGTTGGTTAAGAATATTGTTTTGTGATAGCTAGCAATTAGGACGATTTTACCCTTCTAGCTAAATCTTTATGCTTTGCATATAGATATTCTTTAGGTCTAATTGATTGTTTTTATTAATTGCATTGATGGTTTCTTGTCATTCATCACAACTTTTATTGATTGGCTTTTATTTGATAACTAGAAATTAGTCTCTCACAACTATATCTAGTTAGGTCTTCTTGCACTTGCATTTAGATATTGATATCTTGGAATTACATTTATTGACATCTTTATATTCCTAGATAAGCATTTAGTGTAGCCTAGCACTTCTTGCATGTTTGAATATGTCATCATATTCACTTATGTTGTTTTGACTCTTTATTGAAGTTAAGTCTTGTGACTAATTGGTTAATGCACAATCATGTTGATCAAGAATCACTATTAAGGCCTTCTGGGTAGAGTGAAAGGGTTAGTAATTGGAGGGTATGACGGGAGGTCAACCTAGGTTGTAAACTTTCATTCAATAGTGAATTTGAGTATTGAATGTATAGCGCACATATCAACCCGTGATTTTTCCTATTTGGAGGGTTTCCACGTAAAGATTAAATGTTCATTTTAATTCCGCATTTATTACATTTGTTTATTATTGTGACTAGATTGGGGTTTTTTTTTTTAATATTGTCTGATTAATCGAAAAATTAGTAATTGATTCGATTAAAATCTATTAACCCACTCTAGGTTATTAGACATACACTTTTAAGGGAATTTAACTTATATAGTATATCTCCCGGATCTCTAAATACAAAGTATCAATTTTCATGTAATTTGTTTTCAATTTGTGTCATATGTTAGCTCTTCTGGAGCTTTCATTATCATTGTTAAAATCAATAAAATATTTTAGATATACAATATATACACAATTATTGTCATTCTATTTAGCAACTATATAGTAAGAATTTTTTTATAATTATTGAAAATTGTATTTTACGTCCTTCCAATTTTCTTGCTTTGTTTTGATGTTATTCCACGTCTGGTGGATCAATTTGAATTTCTGTATAGTGATCATCTTGGCATCAAAAATTACTTAATTATAACAATAATCACAAGAATCACCCTGACTGTATAAAATATTCACTTCAAGGAATGATATTAATCAAATTGGGTGAGGTGGATGATTTTAACATTCACTTCAGGGAATGATGTTGATCAAATTGAATTGATATCAATGGTTTTCTAATCAAAACTATTTGTTTTGTTTATACATAAACAACACGATATCAACTAACAATTTTCTTAAATATATGGTATTAATATTGCCACTTCCGGAGCAAATTTAAATCATAAAATATCAAAATATATATTGCTACTTCTGGAACAATATTTGAAACAATATATACTCAATATGTTTCATCGAACATGTCTTCATCTACTGGGTAATCAAAGCCCTTTTTTTTTTCTTCTTAAGAAAATATATATAATTCATTTATCATAAGATATTTTTATTAAAAATGAACAACCAAACTTTTTTTTAACAAATAAAATATAATATAATTCATGATAATCCATACAATTTACTGAAAACAACAACAAATATCTAACATGACATGAAGTTGTTTTCATGATTTGTTGCAACTTATAATTACAAGTTTAATGCTAGTATAAATCAAAGCAATATGGGAAATCTTGTTTTTTAAAGAATAATGAGATAGAAATATTATATTATTAAGAAGACATGGATGTAAATCAACTCAAAATAAAATTAACAATTTTAAATGTGACAAAATTCAATGGACTATAAAACTATATATAACATGGTGAATAAATTCAAATGTCATTGAAAAAACAATAGAGACATTTCGTAGTTGATAGATGTGTAAAATATAAAAATTATATTTTTCTAGTATATGAAAATATAAGATTTCACACCTTACATACCTTGATAAGGAGGAAGAAATAAAAAAGAAGGAATATTTCATTCATAGTGGTTGAGTCTCTTAATGTGAAATATAAATAACCAATAAAAATAATAGAACAAAAATATTATATTCTTGTGAAATATAAACAACGAACTATAGGTAGATAGATAAAAAATGTCCGAAAACAAAAGTCAAATTACTTTTACACTTTTTGGTCCTATTAATGTCGAAACTGTGTGTTCTATTATATCCTAACTTTATAGTTATGATTTGCAGAACTTCAGGTTCCAAACAAAATTCATAGTTGTTGAAAATGTTGAATTTCCTCGGAACTTCAAGTTCATAAATAAACTTCTCGTTTATAATTAAAAACAAAGAATTGAGAACTTCGGGATCCAAAATTAATCACATATATTAAAATTCAGAACTTCGGATTTTGATTCTATAATTCTAAATCTTATATTTTTATTTGTATTGCAGTTCAAACCTTCAGGCTTTTGAATTTGCAATTTTCAAAATCTAAATTGAGCTTCAGGCTTTTCGATTTTACAATCTTCAGACATCAGATCAAGCTTCAGGCTTTTTGATTTAATAATTATCAAATATACATCAAATCGAGCTTCAGACCCTTTGATTTTACGATCTTTGGACTGCAATATAATTAGTTTTATTATTGCAATCTTCCGGTTGCAATATAATCAATTAATCTATGTTTTCTTTTATTGGCAGCTCAATGAATACTAAGAATAAAATTAAGAAGAGAAATAATATAAACCATTTTTTAGCCCAAAATTATAGAAAGAAATACTTTACAATTGCTTTGATCTCTCATCATATGAATTTTGTTTTCAGGCATAGAGCTTTCAAATCTGGAAATTGAAACAACAATATTGGTTAGAGACTCGTGCTGATAACGTATTATGAAATATTTTGACGGTGATTTTTTGATTGTGTAAGATTGATCACGGTCTATGTTATGAATTTAAAAGAGAAAAGTGAGAAAGCAAGACACGAATTTACGTGGTAAAACCCAAGGTGGAGAAACATCCACGGTTGCCGATGATGGCGAGAAGAATTCACTATATTATATTGATTACATGCTCAATCATTCATTTTGGCGTATCTCTCTCTTTCTTTCTTGTATATTCTCTATGTGATGTTCTCTATGTGTCGTTATGTATCTTTTCTATAAGTGGTTCTCTCTCTTTTATAAAGAGATTATGGGTTTATTTATGTATATAGAACCCTAATCATGGATACAAATAAGGAAAGGTGATAGTATTTAACTAGAACTTGTTACTTGTTGAAGTCGTCTTTGTCTTCTTTCCTGAATAGGATTTGCTGATGCTGAAGAGGAAATAAGGATATTTCCTTATTGTAGTGTGACTCTAGATTTCTTGTTTAAGATAATTCTTCTTCGTATTTGAGTCGTAGTTGCCTTTAATTTCTCCCACGTGTTATCCAACTGAACAGTTGTCTGATCCCGATCAGACTCCTGTTACCCCGATCGGATGGTCCCGACCAAGTACTTTCTTCCCGATCGGTTAGTTTCCCCGACCAGGTTATTTGTGCCCGATCGATCAGTTTCCCGATCATCTTGGGTAATGTTGACTTGACCTTGAGATCATCTATTAATTGCCTTTGGTTGATCTTTTCTGACTCTCGTGACGTGGCATATCTAATCATGCTGACTTGTCATGCTATCAAAAAATCCCTATAACAATACCCCCTTAAATCCGCGAGATGAGCTCTTGACGGCTCAACTAAGGGGATTTGAATAGTTTTGATTTTTTTATGCTTTTGATCTTGCTTGTCGCTTTAACCTGATCAAGTATCTTATTAAACTGATTGATTTTTTTTAAACTGATCAAGTGTCTTATTAATCTGATCATTATTGGACTCCTTTTTGCTCCCTTATAGCTGGACCAGTTAGTGTCCCGACTCTCTGCTCGGGGTAATTTTTTTTTGGACTAGTTGGTGTTCTGGCCTTTCACTCAGAATAACTCCCAACCATCTTGAATCTTCTGCCAAGAGGTGTTCTGGAAACCTTGTCCCATTTTTCTCTGTTTTTCCCATGCAAACAAGTCACCAAGAATGTCTCACGGTTTTGTTTGCTTACAAGGGTTTGGCCGAATCGTTAGTGAAATACTAACACATCCGGATGCATTTCACCAGGGTTTCCCCGATAGCGTACCCGAGTGTTTTTTTTTCAGTAAAATCGACAGCTCGGGGTGGTCGGATTGCTGACAGTGCTTTATATGCACCTAGTCAGTTCGGCAAGCACATCAGGTCTCTAACCCCCGACTTCTCAGCCTCTCGGGTACCTTCACCCACCATGGCAGGTGTCGGCGCTGCGAGTTTATCTTTGATAACAAAGATGATTAATAAAATATTTTAACATCATTCTTGGCTTCTTTATTAATTGATTTGAATAGTAACAACTTCAAAATAAAGAATAATTAGAAAAGCTAGAAATATAAAACAAACTAAAAATATCTCAAAAAAACTGAAAGCAACTATGTTATTTCTCTCAAGAGAAGGTTTTTTTTTTTAAAGACTAAGTTTTGTCATCCACAAGCTTGTGTAGGGTCTTTAAAAGATAATTTTGACCGTCCCTTCACCGCTGCCTCGGCTCGGGCTTTGCTTCTTTTCATGATTTCCCATTAGCTGATCGCCCCAACGGGGGTCATTCTGTTGATCGTCGGTCCTTTTAAAAAATAAATCTTTGAGGTGACCCTCTCTGATGAGTGTCTCGATATGGTCTCTTAGTTGGTAGCATTTTGATGTGTCGTGACCAGTTTCCTTGTGGAACCTACAATATTTTGTCGTGTCTCTTCGGGCGTAGGTTGACAGTCTATGAGGATATTTGACTAGCTTCTGGTCTTCTACGATCGTCAGGATTTCTTCTTGTCTCTTAATGAGGGGAGTATAGTTGGTATATCGACCCTGGAACTTTTTGTCATCCCGACTGTTTCTACGATTGTCGACTCGACGACCATCTTGGTTCCCGTCATCCTCCTAGTGATCACTCTTCTGGTTTTTTGCATGGCCATAACTTGTCTTAGCATTCTCCCTGGGCGACCCCCACGTACATAACTACCCCTTGAGCTAGCTCCTCTTCTTCAGCCATCGTGTAACTGCCTGCCATATCTATCAAGTCAGTGTACGTATCTAGGCACTTCCTCCTCAAATCGAAGGAAGGTCGAACCTTCTGTAGGTTGTTTGTGAAGGTGACCACCACAGCCTCATCATTAGGATTATGGATCCCCGACACTTCCTAAGAGAACCTTTTCAGGTAATCTTTTAGTGATTCGTTCTTTCCCTGTTTGAGGGTGGCGATGTGAGCTATTGATTTTCTTATTTGTATGTTCCCCAAGAATTGTCATGAAAAAGCCTGCGTCAACTCTCAAAAATTCTTGATTGTTCCCTGAGGGAGCCTTCCAAACCACCTAGACCCTAAGTCCCTGAGCGTTTACGGGAACGTCAAGCACAACAATGGGTCATTGTAAGCATACTGTGTCATCGCACTCTGAAAATGTCTCACGTGTTCTTTTGGATCCGTGTTTGCTTTAAATTGTTCTATCTGAGGCATTCTGAATTTTTTCAGGAACTGTGTTTGAAGAATGTTGTTCACGAATGGACTTTCAGAATCATCGTCCAGTAAATCTTTAAGCCCCTAGTGGTGTTCCAATACTTCCACCTTTTGGGTTAATTTCTGTATCAGGATATCTCGCTCATCTTCTGGCCCATTATCCATTCTCGATTGCTGATGGTCGATATGCCCATGTTGGAATCTTAGTAGGGACTTGCCCATTCGACGTGTTCTACAGAGTGGTTGGTCACTGTCATCTGATGAGCTAGATCGATCCCATCGTTGAACACCTCCACGGATATCATCTGACTCAAAGTCCGCCTGATGCCGATCTTGCCTCCCATGTTCGATAATTCCATCATCTCCCTTTCGGGGTCGCTCCTCTTTTCTATGGTGGTATGCTCTTCTCTGTTAGACTTATGGGGCACGCTTGGGGTCACGTCTATTATTTCAGTACATACCTTAGGGTATCGGGCCACCATAGGTGTGGACAATTGATATGGCGATGTCAGATTTGTTGTGGCTGATATATTGATTCCCTGTCTAACGACGTCTTCAATAACCCTCCGCAGGGATTCTTGGACCTGATGGAATGTATCTGGAGAAATTATTGAGGAAATATTTATAGAGGTCGTTATTACAGCTTGTCCCGTTTAAGTTGAAGTCACTGAGGGCGGGCTTCCTCCAACATTGTTGGCATTTATCGTGTCAGGATTGTTATCAGCACGTAGGGTATCAGCATCATTCAGAGACTGGCTTCCATCTCTGTTGTTTATCATGTTGCTGATTCACAAGTTCTTTTTTTTTTTTGACTCTTTAGAATATCTTGGTGATTCGTCTGTTTATGTTGATTCTTCAGAGTTGAGTTCTATCCGCCCCTCCTTCTAGCGCCAGTTGCTGACGGTGATTTTTGGATCATGTAGGATTGATCACGTATCTAACAAGTTTTTATAAGTTGTTGAAGATGTTATGAATTTAAAAGAGAAAAGTGAGAAAGCAAGACACAGATTTACATGGCAAAACCCCAAGGTGGGGAAACATCCACGGTTGCTGGTGACGGCCAGAAGAATTCACTATATTATATTGATTACACGCTCAACCTCTCATTTTGGCGTATATCTCTCTTTCTTTCTTGTATATTCTCTATGTGATGCTCTCCATGTGTCGTTATGTATCTTTTCTACAGGTGGTTCTCTCTCTTTTACAATGAGATTATGGGTTTATTTATATGTGTATAGAACCCTAATCCTTGTTACAAATAAGTAAAGGTGATAGTATTTAATTAGAACTTATTACTTGTTGAAGTCGTCTTTGTCTTCTTTCCTGAATAGGATTCTCTTATGCTAAAGAGGAAATAAGGATATTTCCTTATTAGAGTGTGACTCTAGATTCATTGTTTAAGTAAGATAATTCTTCTTGGTATTTGAGTCATAGTTGCCTTTAATATCTCCCACGCGTTATCCAACTGACCAGTTGTCTGATCCCAATCAGACTTCTGTTATCCCGATCGGATGGTCCCGACGTCTTTTCTCCTCGATCAGCTAGTTTCCCCGACAGGGTTATTTATGCCCGATCGGTTAGCTTCCTGAAAATACAAACACGGTTAAATGCTCAAGGCTAACCTAGAGGGGGGTGAATAGGTTAGACACATTTTTCGACTCTCTTAGAAACAAACAAAAGTTTGTCCCTCTAGATTGCTTGTATCACTATATATATATATATATATATCAATTAAAGACACTTAATCAATATATAAAACAAGTAAAATGTGATACAAACAATTAATCATAACACATACACAATCTATATTATAGAAAGGAAGTCAACTTACATAAAGAGTTCTATCCATAGTATTCAAATAACAAATACAAATATAAGAGAGATAGGGATAGATAAAAGTTGAGACAATATATAACGTGGTAAACCTCTGAAGAGGAAACATCCACAGGTTATCAACCACTGGCAAACAAAATCCACTAGTAGATAAGACAAGTACAATCTCTCAAGTGACCCATTCACCTAGAAACTATCCTCATATCATACTCATGAAGATGTCGCCCTCTTGCTCAACAATCCAAGGCCTCACACCTCTTATCAAGACTTCCTCGCTCACCCTTCCGGATCCTCACGACCCTAGGCAAGACTTATTGTTCAACTATCCGAGTCCCCCCGACTCTAGTCAAGACTTCCTCGCTCACCCTTCCGGATCCTCACGACCCTAGGCAAGACTTCTTGCTCAATTATCCGAGTCCTCTCGACTCTAGTCAAGACTTCCTCGCTTGACAATCCGAGGTCTCCCACCTCTTGCCAAGACTTTCTTGCTCAACAACATAGGTCTCACACCTATTGTCAAGACTTCATTCTCACAAGGCATCTAGGTGATCATGAATGCAAAACACAAACAAGCATGCAACATAGAATGTTATGATCAACACATCCTATGGAAAATACTTACATGAGCATGAATGCACAAAATAAATGTAGTCTAGTCAATCATGCATGTTTAATCTATCTAGATCATGTAAGATATGTTCAATATTAATTACAACCTAGATACATGCATAGATCTAAAACTTGAATAACAAGATATGTTCAATTAACACATAATCAAGTTTAAATCTCATAAACCAAAAACATGCTAAAATCATATGACAAAGTCATTTAGATTAAAGCTAAAGTTCTAAAGCATATTTCCTATTCATAGATTCAACAAAGCACATGAATAGCTCCAATGAACACAAGCACATGTATCATTGTGAGATTTTGGCCAAAGAGAGCCTAATACATGTGAGGAACTATTTTTTCACAAAAGCAATCAATCAAAGATCATCAAATAGTTCTAGAATCAAAGTTGGCACAATATAATCCCAAACATGTAAAAGCATAGGCAACATCAAAACCTAACTCAACATGTGAGATTTCAATTGAAACTCAATCTAGCTTTAAATGAGTTCAAAACTCAAATCAAAACAATCACAAGACACACACACACACACATACATATATATATATATATATACATATATATATATATATATATATATGTTGAAGAAGAAAACCCGAGGCAATTGACCAAGTTTTAAAAGAAAACTTTGAGAGAAAATCAATACCTTAGTTGATTTTGGTGCAGTCCCGTTTTTGTGAGTTTAGATTCCAAAAAAAACAATAAAACTAACTCAAACCTTCAGAGAAAAGATGGAGGATGAATAGACAAACACTCTCAACTTTGAATCACTCAAATCGGAGTTCAAATGAAGAAGTTATGGTGCTTGGAAGGTGAGAAAATATGGAGAGAAAATTCTGCACTCAAGTTTTAAATTTCTTCTTGAAATGAAATGTGAGAGGGAAGGGAAGTATAAAGGAGAGGGAAAGAATATAAGTAAAAGGACCAAAATACCCCTTTTGATAATGTTTCCCCGAGATGGCGCTTGGGCATCTCGGGGCAGCAAGGAGTTGCGGTCGAGATGGCCACGCGCCATCTCAGGCTTGCACCATTTGATGGCCTTTGGCCATGGTGCAACTCCCTTGCGCTCCTCTCATGTTCTTCTACAGTTCTTTGGCCTCCAAACTCAAAATTCTAATCCATTTACGGATTACGAACCGTAACTCTTTCACGGACATGGACATATAAGATACTCAACCCAGAAAATAATAATTCGACTCGATATACGAAGACGAAGACAATGTATGCAACATGAGTTGAAAGTGTAGTATCTTTTGACTTAGAACTTGAAATCAATAGTATGAGTAGCCGAAATGACCGGAACTCAATCAAAAATGATTTAAGACTAAATTCAAGTTCAATATCCATGTTATACAAATATATATACATACAAACACAGTTCACACTAGAATGCAAACTACATAGAGATAGTCTCCAATCATGTATTTTTTAAAACATGTTATTTTCATACCAATGCATGAGCATTCATCTTCAAGTGTGTGAATGTGTTATACATGGTGTACAACGATGCAGGGACACATATGAATGAATTGTATGTGTGTGCCTATAATGGTGCACAATTATGCAAGGACACAAATGTATGAATTGTGTGTGTGTGTGCCTAAGCCTTGTAAGAGAAAGATAAGGTTTTAGTATACCTTTACAGAACCATAATGCATCCTTTCTCTTTGAAGACTTTGAACTTGCTTTGACTAGCTGTTCCTTCTTCTTTGAAGCTTGAATCATCATGAATCTAAACAACTAAATCATTACAAGTAAACATTATTTTGATATGGAATTAATGCCAATACAATCTAAAACCAAACACTTCCCCGACCATCTTGGGTAATCTTGACTTGACCTTGAGATTATCTATTAATTTCCTTTGGTTGATCTTTTCTGACTCCCGTGACGTGGCATATCTAATCATGTTGACTTGTCATGCTATCAAAAAATCCCTATAACAAAATAAATAAATAAATAAATAAGAACACAATAGAATAAATATAAAGAAAGAAAAGAGAGAAAATAGTAGCCTAAGGAAGAGATCATTTTATTCATCAATACTTCTCCAAGTACAAATACAACATGTAATGGCTCTTTTGATAGCCTTACATTTTAATGGTTACTGTAAGTTCCTTGGTGTTTGATTGGCTTATTTCGCTGACAACCACATTTGTGAATTAATATGTAAGGGTAGTTTAGGTCATCACTGTTCGTGACCAATCTCAAGCTTCAAAGGTAAAATCACTTGCTTAACTTTCATTAAAGAGGTATTAGTGCACACACATACTCTCATGCATGTTTTGATCATCTTGTATGCTTGCTTATTTTCCTTCTTGTGTGCCTTAATTCTTCATTGGGTGTTTGATGCATCTTGTTTGCCTTAAAAGAGGATTTTTCCTTTGGTTCGCGGTTCAGACCGCTCCCTGTACATTACCTACGCCGCGATCTGCACAGTGGTGTTCTCCAGTGGTTGCACGTTACTGCTACTACGGCCTGTGCTATTTCCATGCACAGCGGTCTCCCAAGCCAAGTTTCCCAGGCATCGCATGTTATCCAGACCACGGTCTGTGCACTTACATGCACAACTGTCTACAGAGCGGTGTTGTTCAAACGATGCACCGCTCTCTGTACCGCAGTCTGAACACTTACCTGTACCGCGGTTCAGCCAACGATCATGACGGGATTTGGTTATCTTTCATCCAAAACGACGTCACTTTGTGTAGGGCACCATATATATATATATGTTCTCTTATCTTCTCTTTGGTCTCAAGGAGTCCAAGCAGCCATTGTTGTGCAACCTAGCTTTTCCAGAGAAAGAAAGACTCTCAAACACTCATTTTTACTCAACCTAACTTCATCTCATGGTCATTTTTAATCAATCGAATTAAAAACCTTACCTACGCCGCGATCTGCACAGTGGTGTTCTCCAGTGGTTGCACGTTACTGCTACTACGGCCTGTGCTATTTGCATGCACAGTGGTCTCCCAAGCGAAGTTTCCCAGGCATCGCATGTTATCCAGACCGCGGTCTGTGCACTTGCATGCACAAATGTCTACAGAGCGGTGTTGTTCAAACGATGTACCGCTCTCTGTACCGCGGTCTGAACACTTACCTATACCGCGGTTCAGCCAACGATCATGACGGGATTTGGTTATCTTTCATCCAAAACGACGTCACTTTATGTAGGGCACCATATATATATATATATATATATATATATATATATATATATATATATAAGGAGTCCAAGCAGCCATTGTTGTGCAACCTAGCTTTTCCAGAGAAAGAAAGACTCTCAAACACTCATTTTTACTCAACCTAACTTCATCTCATGGTCATTTTTAATCAATCGAATTAAGTCATTTTTAATCAATCGAATTAAAAACCTATACCCCCCCCCCCCTCTAGGTTTATAGACACAGACTTTCTAGGAAATTTCAGTTACAAAATTGAAAATACAATATCATAACACCACATAATGTTCATAAATTTGATCATAAAATTTGGGTGTTAAGGAGAAAGTGAGGAGATGAAGAGTTTGCAACTTACTTGTATAAAACATATAAATGTGGACATCCACTTAAATAATATTTTCATAACATATATGTATATTTATATTAATATATATATTTATGATTATATTTATATAAATACATATCATATATATATATATATATATATATATATATATATATTATCATATTATATATACAATAATATAATACATACTATTTTATATGTAATAGTATTTAATATAGAATATTATAATATATATATTATTAAACATGTTGTAATTTAAAAAAAAAATAAGGGTAAAGTAGTCTTTTTACTTGTCCCATGTCATGGGACAACCTTGTCCTATGTTATGGGACAACCTTGTCCTAGGATCTTGGGTGGGATAAAAATTGATGTTTTTTATCTCACCTTCTCACGTTCAATCTCATACTAAAGACACAAAACGTGGAACAAGAGAAAGTTGTCCCACCATATCCCACCTCATCCCGTGTACCAAACGCACCCTTAATGTACAAGGATATAATGAAGTGCAAGACATGTTAGCTATTGATTAAGAATAATCTTATATATATAATTCTTGATGAAAGTGTTTGTTTATTTTTTTTAATGATAAGATGACACCAATTCAATAATTGACTACTTAGAATATAAAATACATCGTAAAATTTGTGAAATTATTTAAACTTGTAAATATCGAAATTCTATAATATTAGAAGTCATAAAATAAAATAGTTACATTTCACTAAATAAACAAAATATCATATTAGTGTAATATTATTAGACCTTATGAGTTTTATGTAATTATCCATTTATGTATAAATTTTTGTTTTCTGGAGGGGGGCTGCCAGGGCTACAGGCTACAGCCGGGGAAGCACTCTCATATGTCCCGCCTCTGTCCCTATATAACTGAAATACACATTTCATCAACCATACATAAAAACCATTTAATTTTCAATCTAAAAAGGATATTTTTGCATTCAAAAACATGACATCTCATTTCGAGAAAAGAAGAGACCAGAAGGTCCACTTTGCGGCAATAGAGCCAATCTCACAGCAGATTGGGCTCCTTCAGAAGGAGTGAAGAAGCCAGTATTGCAATTTATGTCAGTTTTAACATAGCCTGGGCACACTGAATTGACCAAGAAATCTGGGTACTTCTTGGCCAGCAATCTTGTGTATGCATTCAAAGCTGCTTTCGAGACGGTGTAGGCAGATAGATATGTTCGCCACCCTTCCTTCTCCAACGATCCTTCTTTGAAATCTTTCATAAACTTGTTCAATAACTCGTCAATTTTCTCTTCCGTTAGATTTTCAACATCGTTTAACACTGCTTTAGCATATTCATTTTCTACATTCTGTGCCAACATGAAAGGAAAACTTGGGTAAATGGACTTTGTGCACATATATAATTCAACAATTATGATATTTATGAAAGATCAAATGCAAGAAATTGTGGGATTGTGTTTGTTTATGTGATGAAGAAACAAAAACAAAATAATTGATGATCTTCTATTTCTTATGTTGTTTCTAGGATATAAGCTGACCACTTAAATCAAACTATGCATAATATAATCATGATTACAGTATGACCACTAAGAATTTTCTAATAATTCTATTTATGTCACAAAAGATTTCTGTACGAATTTCTCTTGGAATGAAAGTTTTGTATTCTTTACCTTCAACAATCCTGACAACGAGGAAACATTCACAATCCTTGCTGAATCGGATAATTGGAGAAGGGAGATATGTGCTTCAACCATTCTTTTGGCACCAAAATAATTTATCTTCAGGCACTCTTCTGCCATCTCAAAATTTTGAGTTGCGAGTTCATTCCAGTCGAAACAATGCTCCCCTGGCTGCATTGTCAAACATTGGACAATATACTCAAAATCCCCATACCAAAAAGAAAAAAAGAACGGACACACTAAATTACTCTATGTTGAGGAAAAAAGTTCTACTAACCTAACCTTCAAGGTCTTATAACAACTAACTAGAAGTTCAAGTGAATATTAAACAACATTAGCATTTTATTTACACAAGGTCAAATAATGTTATCAACATGTATATGCAGTTGTATAAAACCTTTTCAACTTTCTTTATAGATCATTTCCATGCAATTTTCCAACATTCTTCACAGTAAAACTACAAAATCAGTTAAAAACAAATAAACATTGATGTATAGATTATATACCCAATCACCGGCAGCTTCAAAGGCTCTTACAAATGCATCAGAGTGCAATATAGCTCCAATATATCCTGCATTGTTCACCTATACATAAATCCAAGTTTTTATTTTCAAGTATTTAAGACATTAATACATATGATATATAATGTTAAATCTAGCAATAAACAGACAATATAAAAAATAATAGTCCTTCATATATATAGTGTTATGGAAGCAGATCCAGTCCTGATTTGAGATTTACTTGAGCCTTTTTTAAAGGGTATGTGAGTTTGGATGAAACGTTATGACAGAAAATAGGTGTTATTATATTAGGAAAAGTTCGGGATAAAACTCAGACCAAAACTGAATCCAAATGGGCATGCTAATCAGTAAGTCACGGAATGAACTGAGATGCAAGAAATGGTTTGCCAAACTGATTCTGTGAAGTAGGACAAAATACACTAATACATACAAAGATATATACACTATATCTGGCAATAGACAGACAATTCAAAAACAATGGTCCTTCATTTAAATTGGGTTAATTCGCATGCTAATCAATAAGCCGCCATAGAATTAATAAGTGGAATACAATAAATGGGTTGTCAAGCATACCAAGATATCAAGTTTTCCAAACTGAGTTTTGATGAAGTCTGCAAGAGAAGCAATGCTAGCAGGATCTGTGACATCAAGTTGATGAAAGATCACATAATCAGAGAGACCTGATTCTTTAAGTTTCTCAACAGCTTCAAGGCCTCTCTTCTCATCTCTGGAAGTTAGCACCACCAAAACCCCTTTAGAAGCCAATTGCTTACATATTTCAAACCCAATTCCCTTGTTTGCTCCTGTAGCTACTGCGTACCTTATAAGATGAAGGTGGGGTGTGACTTGTGAGCAGAAATGCAAAATAAATAAATAAAACATAAAGAAAATATACAATAAAAGACTCAAAGTAGCACAGAAACAAGAAACAAGAAAAGAAGAATATACCTCTTTGCTTGGAGAAAGGTGGAGGATGCCTGTTCCATTTTTTTAGTTCAAAAACCACCCAAAAAAAAAAATAGCAGCAACACCACTTTTTGAATAAATTTGGTGTTTTCCTTATTAGATTTGCATGGATCTTCTTATTTATAAAGAATGGAAATCAAATGTCTGACTCTGCACCTGTAGTCGTAGTTCTACAATATGCGGATATAAATAGCCTATAGGTCACTTTCATTCCAACTAAGAAGTGAATTATTTAAGCATCACCTTTGGACCTGGGAACAACATTTCAAGTCCTGGAGTATACTTTTGTTTTTACTAGTTTTGCTTTGGATGAGTTTAGGCATTGTGATGTATCACATTATCTAATAATTTTCATTTTTCATTCTAGGTTTTATAATTTTAAGCGTAGGATCCCATTAAACTTCTAAAAACATAAAATAAAATAAAACTGGCATTTTATTTGATGGATAATTCAATAATTAACTTCAAGAAATTGATAGTTTAATGCCGTATCTCCACAAAAACAAGAGATTTTACATGAATTGTGTCCATTACATTAATTAAGCACAGTTCAAGCAAATGGGTTTCATCAGTCTGGTGTTCAGGCTTATCTCTTTTCCAAGATTACAAACTACGAATAGAGAAATATAAGCCAATAATTTCATGCTTAACTGCAGCATATCGGATTACGATCTGCCTAAAATTTTCCTTCAGCCTTATTTTTCATGAACCAGAGGGCTATAAACAGGGAACCACATGTTGTCAGTGATATATTCCGCTATCTC
This sequence comes from Dipteronia dyeriana, assembly GCA_032871835.1. Taxonomy (NCBI): domain Eukaryota; kingdom Viridiplantae; phylum Streptophyta; class Magnoliopsida; order Sapindales; family Sapindaceae; genus Dipteronia; species Dipteronia dyeriana. Next base: position 100,655,201 of record CM065299.1, read on the forward strand.
TTCCTGCATCCAACAATGTAAACCATACTATTAATACCTGATGTACCACCAATTCAGAATTCAATTTTAACGACAATAAAATGAAATCTATGTATTAATTCTCGGACAGATTCCGAGTTGTTTAACTAGCTTCCTTCTTAATTATATGAGTTTCGTGTGGCACTTTTTTATAACTTATAAGGAGATTGTTGTCGTAAAATAAAAATAAAATAAATAAATAAATAAGCTAATATGGCCATACTTTTGACATGTGCTGGAGCTCTTTGGGCCCGACTTCACCATGTCCTTCTGCTAGTTCTTCAGCAACGGCTGCTTGCAGAACAGCAGCTCCAACCTCTGCTGTAATGTGTCGAATGCTGCAGCAGATATAATAGCATTAATTACGCAAAAATATCATCAAAAAAAGACGGATAGGAACTAAATAGCACGGTCACTATCATTCTTAGCTCTGTAAGGTGAGATTTGTTTAAAACCCAGTTTTGAAAATGAAATGACTTGACTAAGCCCATCCATCAGAAACTGAGAGAAAAAGTTCCTTTCATATCAGGTAGAAACAAATAAAAACATGACAATTTATGGACACGGGTAATGCTAGACCTCCTAAGTAATTTGTCCAAATTCATACCCAAATGGCGTGACATATGAGTTGTAATTAACATAACATCAACCACAACATCTCATGATTAGCATGGTAATTACAATTCAGATGCCACATCATTTGGGTATAAATTTAGACAATGTAGCATTATTCTTCTAGACAAATGCTGAAGAACAAAAACATATCTCAACATATTCCAAATACCATACAACCATGACATACTAGCCAAAAATGGCTTTATGAGAAATACTGAAATTGTAAAAAGCACCGATAAAGTAATCAAAGTTCATAACCTTCGCTACCACGGTACAACCAAATACTAGATACACAATGCTTACGGAATTAACCACATACGTCTATACGTCTAAGAACTTAGGTGGCGTTTGGTTACCATGGTGGAATGAGAATTGGAATGGTAATGAGAATGAGAATTGGAATGGAAAGGAATGGAAAACTGATTTCTTTATTTGGTTGGGACTTTAAAATCAATATCTGAGTCAGTAATATTTTGTTAGGTTAACAACTGAATGGAATAAAATCAACTGTATTTTGACCAAAATACCCCTAATTACAAAACATTTATAATAACATTATATATTATGGATAATAATAAAAAAAATATATGAAAGTATATATAATATTATATTTATATATAAATATTATATATATATATTATAATATAAAATATATATTATTACAATATATGTTATATATTTCTATATTATATATTATATATTATATGTTAGTAATATTTAAATATATTACATAATAATAAATATAATATAAATATTATATATATATATATATATATATATTATATTAAATAAAATATATCATATACATATATTACATAATAATATATATTATATATTAGAAATATTATATATTATATAATATATTATATATTATATATTAGAAATATTGATATTATTAATATTAATATTATTAAATATATAAATATTAAATATGTATATATATATATAATAATATATATAATTAGAAAATATAATGTTCATTTTGGATAATAATAATAAAATATAAAAGTATAAATTATAAAATAATATATATTATAAATATTATATATATATATATTTAATATATATATATATATATATTATATTATTAATATTATATATATTTTTTTTAATATCAATATTTCTATATATATATATATACATTATGTATATAATAATATATACATTATGTATATAATAATATATAATATATAATATAAATAATTAGAAAATATAATATACATATTTTGGATAATAATAATAAAATATAAAAGTATAAATTATATAGTATATATATTATATAATATATGAATATATATAATATATGTAATAATATATTATATGCAATAATAATATATATATAATAATAATAAATATTATATAATTTATAATATATATATATATATATATTATTTTTGGAAATGAGGGTATTTTTGGAATTGAGTTGTGGGATAGAGGGTTATTTTTTGAAAGAAAATGTGTTAATGGAATGGAATGCTCATTCTACCAAAATGGTGAAATCCTCGTTCAATGGAATGCTCATTCTATTGGAATTTAACAAACCAAACAAATGGAATTAATTTCTGTCCATTCCATTCCACCCAACCAAACACCACCTTAAAGATTGAGACTGTTTGGTTCTTGGAAAGAAATAGAATGAAAAATATAAGAGCAGCCAATGTAAGAAATTCATGTTACCACAGAAGGCAAGAATATTACCTATCGACAGATGGATACAAGATGCCATTTTCAATTTCCTCTTCTGTTATATAGGTACCAAGGCTGTACACAGAACATCATGTCAACAATTTGCAGCAAAATAGAGCTTCAACCCACATCCTGAGTAGTCTATTTAATATATTTTTTTACTATAATGCACTTGTAAATTCATCATTTTACTTATCACCTGAATTTTGTCCCACAAGTTAATCACGGTTCACTGTAGTTCATATTTGCATAGAAAAATACTTTACCATAAATTGGAACATCCAAGTTTTAACCTCACAATAGATTTATATTGCATGAGCTGTTGTATGTAAAAATTTGCATTTCACTAACTAAACAAGTATAAATTGATTACATTCATTTTTTTAAAACAATCAAGGCAGATCCCTTTTGAAGAAATTCTTCTTTTTTCATACAGAACCAGTTTGCGATGGAGCAAAGAAGAAAGTAGCCAAAATATCATATACATACCATTCTGCAGCTGCTTGTAGCATCCCGTCCGATATAGAACGGGCACCAGAGAGGAGAGCTCCCAAACCGATACTGAATTTTAGTGCCAATTTTACATATATGTTATCAAGATTTTAATCATGGTCAACTAAATTAAAGTATAAAATGTAAGAAAAGAGGAAGACCAACCCAGGGAACAGGTACATGTTGTTTGCTTGATTTACATAACCTACTTTTCCATTGCCTGCATATCAAATGATGGTTGAAAGATGTCATAATCAGATAATTGGACAAAAAAGGCAATAATCAGCACCAAACATAGCCCAAAATGGCTCTCACAAAGAAAAAAAGGCAGCACCCAATACTTTAACTCTGGTGAAAAAAGAGTTTAACAAAATATGCATCAATAGGAAGTGAAGATACCAAGATCAACATTTTCAAAAGGGCTTCCACTAGCAAATACTATATTTTCCCCAGCATGCTTAAAAGCATCAGCAGCAGTGCATTCGGCTGTTCCATAGTAAACACAAAGTGAATGTCAGCGGAATATATCTAGCTGTCGTAAGGGAAAATCAGGATGCTCCAAAGAGTGGGAAAACCAAACCATTCAAGGTGGGATTTGACATAGCAAAAATGGCAGGTTTTGTTGAATCAGATTCTCGCATGGCCTTGAGCACCTATTTTACATGCCAAACAATAATTTTGAGGAACTGAAATATAAAACAATGCAAGCACTAATAAAATAATGAAACAGTAGAAGTTTTTTTATATATAACAATGGACAACCATCATTGCAAATATATTAATCCCAAAAACCAAAACAGGCCAATGCATACTTTGCCACATAAAACGGAAAGAATCAAACAATATCAAAAGATATGTGATGTTACACCATTCACACTGGTAAAACAATAAACTCAAGTCCAGAAAGAGTCTTATCAAGTAAAACCCTATGAAACAGAGGAAAACTCATAAAATACAACAAATTGTTAATTAGATAAAAACATTCATGAAATCAGCTGAGACTCGCATCTATAAACACATAATTTAGAGCATCAAAGTACAATAAGGTCACTCAGAATCATATCATCCATTAAGGATTCACTACCAGCATGCAGCATAACCAGAATTTGTCAAAAAAATAACAAATTTGATGAGAATCAAAGTACGTTCATTTATTTAACACGCTTCCTTTTGCGGTAATTAATTGTAGAGAAGGGTGAAAGAAAAATGATAAAGTGTTCACCTCCTCATTGAAGATACCCCCAACTCCAGACAAACCAAGAAGTACATGGGGCTTGACCTTTTTAACCTGATCAAATTTGGCTCTTGGCAATTAGAATTCTTGTAAGTATAAAAGATCATGTATAACATTTAGAAGATGATAATTATAAAACTATAGCAGAATGGTTCAACTCTATTGAAACAAAATACTAAAAAATGCATGATAAATGCTTCTTCTTTTTTCCATTTTCTTTTCAGAAGTATCATACAAGACCCAGTCTTATATTCACAGAAACTGCCTAAATTAATTTCATACGCTTTACCACATCGTGTAGAGTAGCTCCCTCCCTAAGCCCCACAATCTCTCCTGGAGCTTTAGCAAATGGTGCAGCTGCTGGATCAAGATTATTTCTCTCTTTTGTGACGAGGCCCTGAATCCACCACAAGATGTTTTAAACACCAATGAAACAAAATTTCAATGGATGATATCATGATGTATTTAGATGAAATTGTAGCATTCAAATGGCTTTTATTTTGTTTAATTGAACATTAATCATTACATCAAGAATTAAAGTAAATTGATTGCTAAAGTTGATAACCCCTAAAACTACCAAACCACTTTCATTTAACTTGTGTTTCATGATCATCGAGGCCTTATAGTCATTCAAGGGCAAAGATATGTCCTATTAATACTGATATAAAACTTCAATACAAGTCTAATAGAGTAAAAAGGTATAGAGCCCCACATCTTTGTCAACCAGGAAAAATTGATTTCTTGCAACTGCTTCACTGTTCCCTGCCATTCTTGACACAGCCCTTACAGCCATGCTAAGAACACCAAGCCCTGCACTGAATGCAGAAAAAAGGAATTTGATAATGAGAACAGCAAATAACAAGTAGAAAACCAACAGATAAGATATTTTAAGCCTATATAGCTAACCAACTCAAATTTAAATTTCCAAGTACCTCCCAGCCCCCACCACTACTATCTTTTGATTCACAAAGTCAGTCAATGGTCGACCTTGTGCTCTTACAGTTCCTAATAATCCTGCAAGTGCAACACCAGCAGTTCCCTACAAAACATGAAGAATGACTGTTGTAATTATGGAGGCACCCAGAATTATCCCATAAAAGTCCAGATTGTACCATATGTAGTCACACCATATAGTCACCTGTATGTCATCATTAAACATACAAAATCTTTTCCGATATCGTTCCAGAGTTTCAAAGGCCCATTTCATTTGAAAGTCCTCAAACTGATACAATAATAAAAATCATCGAGTTACAAAAATGATAGAAATTAACATGACAGAAAAGAATTTATTAGATAAAAATATACCTGTACAATAGCTTTGGGCCAACGTGCATGAACAGCTTCCATGAATTCATCAACAATTTCTAGATATTCTTCTCCTTCTAACCTAGGTTGTCGAAGTCCTAAATCTGTTAAATTACAAAAAAGTGACAAGATAACCTCAAGATGTTTCCCAGAAAGAAAAGTTCCAACACATTGTGTGGTCTTTCTCTGCATGGACAAGAAAATCAAGGAGAAAATACTGACGGGTGTAAATATTACTACTCACACAAACGGTCTTCAAGTAGCTTTTGATTGTTAGTACCAACATCCAGCATAACTGGGAGTATCTGTCAGTGAGGAACATGAAATGAATAAAATGAGTTACAACAATTAACTATAGCAAGAAAAGAATTGACACGAAAAACCTACAATGCAACCTTCAAAACAAAATATAATCCATCACTGAGATTTCACATATGTCCTATCAGATCATACAATAAACATTTATGTCCACATATATAATACAGAAGCACAAAAATATCCAAGATATCTGTATACTCTCAATATAGTTAGAGATAACTGAGAAGCCGGCACAGGGGAATCATACTCATGCACCATGTATAAATTTTTTGCATAATACATATTGACTATCAAGCACTGTGTATTTCCATGTCCATGCATGTATTGTAAAATAAAACCATGGGACCAGCACACACATGTACAAGTGCAGGAATGCATGAACAAGTAAATGCCCAAGCATGCTTTCACAGGAACACAAACAGAGTGAGTGGTTCATACTCTCTGTGGGTTGATACCAGCAGCGGCAACATACATATCCAGTTTTCCAATTGGTATTCCAATACCCTGAACTCCAAGGTCACCTAAGCCAAGAATACGGCTCCCGTCTGTCAGAACTATCATGTCTACCTGCAAAACAAAGAAGAGCAGAACACGGCATCACAAACGCAGAATGGAAAATCACACAAGGAAAAGGAATATATTCTCAACCAATCTTGTGGAATTTATTACCTGATGAGCTGGCCAGTTGTAGATCATAGACATCATCTCCCCTTTATCCTTTGCACTAAAATACATTCCACGTGGGCGTCTAAACAATCCTGAATAATTCTGACATACCAATCCAACTGTTGGAGTGTATATAATTGGAGCAAAATCTTTGATGTTATCTATAAGGGCCTGAAGAGAAAAGCAACAAAGTCAGTTTTGATAATGTTAATATCTATATTTTAACACCAACAAGCTGGAATAAGGCACCAAACTTACTCGATAATATAATGTTTCATTCCTGTCATGCAGCCTATTCAAGATCCTCCATTTCGCTAATGATACAACACTATTCGGTTGACCCTGGGTATTTTTTTCTAGTGATCGATATGATTCCACTAACAATTTGAACAACAACAATGTATCAGCAGAACATTAAGAAGAGACCAAACCTAAAAAGCCAACATAAATAAAAGAAAGTTGATCAAAGTTAAAACTAAAAATATGAGTCTCCAAAAGAGATCATAAATCAAAAAAGAAAAAAGAAAAAACAGTTGATCAAAAAAAGTGTGCAAACATTAAAAACAATGAGAGGCTATAGTATTTTCACTTACTGAAACGAGCATATTGCTGCTCGAATGATATCACACGCGGAGGAAGGAGGCCACGGAGCCCTAATCGATCTCTTTCAGTCAAAGGAAATCCAGTATCCTATATTGTTTTTCAAAAACAGAGAAAGAAAGAAAACTCACTGTTCATCAGTCATGTTCATCAACAGCAGAAACTTTCACATTACATTTTTTCAAACATCACAACCTCTGACAAGCTTGATTTTCCAATTTAACTAAACAATAATGTAAACTATAAACTGCATACAGTCCATCCATATCCAAAACTCAAAACTCTCTGCTTTCAAAATGCCAAATAAGATTTGTGACAAACTAAACTACCACCGACGATACTAAAACAAACCACTACTATAACGACACTAGTAAGTGAAAATCGTTCACAATTGAAAAAAAAAAAAAAAAAAACCTTGTTGAACCAGGGATCGTGAAGAATATCAGCGCCACGTTTGTGAACCATACATGGACCAGGAATCGCCGTCGAGAACCGCCTCGATCGGGTCAAACGAGTCGCCGCAACTCGAGCAAGTTTCCACATTTTGACTCCAATAATTCGAGATCCAGAACCAGAATCAAATATTAATTATAAAAGAAAAAATTACCAAAAACGAAAATCCACAACACTAATACTTCAATTGTTGTTTCTCATGATTTTGACCGGAACTAAAAGAGTGTGTGTGAGCTGCCTCAGTGTGCGTTGGGTCAATTTATGGTGATAAAATTTAAGTAATATTTTTACACCAGTTAAATTTCCTGTTTTTATTTTGTTTTTTTTTTCTTTATTTCTTCGACGAGGTATTCTCTTTGTTTATGGTCGTGTGTCCGTGTGTGAAAGTAGACACAGTTGAAGTCGTCGAGTGAGTGTTGAAAAAAAGAGCGTCGAAGAATTTATCAAAAAAAAAAAAGACGTGCAATAATGGCTGCCCCGGATTTGCGGGCAGATAGAGAATGTGTCGAAATCAGAAGACGGATACTGAAAGGGAGAGGAGATTAACCTGCCCGACGAAAATACGGGTAACGAGAGTTTTATCTGCGAATATATTGTTTATTAGGTTAATAAAATATTAATGCATGTGGTTCTATTGTTACCCAAGAAATTTCTCATTACACCCATATTTTTTAATTTATAACAAATACACCTTTAGGGAAATAGTAACTAAATCCTGTATTATATAAATTTAGGGATTTTAAAAAAGAAATGTGTTTGAATTTATAACCCGTAACATAATCGTGAAAGGTTTATTTTTGCCTTTATTAAATCTAAATCCTTTAAATACTATATTCTCTTTTATTATTTCTTACAACCTATAAAAGAATAATATTGATTAAAAAATTACAAATTCTATAGATGTTTTTACAGTTTTTTTTTTTTCCTTTTCTAGCTAGTCTCATAAATCAAGAAGTATTAACACTCAATCTCCCAATCTTTTTTCTTTGTTTCTTCTTACCTTTAACTCTGGTAATCGGAAAAAAGTAAAAAGTATATGCTACAATAAACTCTAATAAACAAATATTAGACAAGTGAAACAATAGCTTGACAAAAGAAAAATAATTTATATCATAGTGCAACACAGCCTTTTCATGGGAAACAAATGAAGAGAACTTAATCTAGATAATGGGAGGAGGAAAAAAAGAAGAAGTTAAAGTGGATCTTTCATTTTAGAGAGCAATAGATTTAGAGCTTGAAAAGATGAAACTTATAAAAGGTGTTTAGTTAGGGTTAATTTTAGAATTATTAATAGCTGTTGAAGAAAAACTTGTTATGTTTTTTAGATTTGAATTTTGAATGATGGGTACACTGGGTTTTTTTTTATGGATGGCAATAGAGCAACCCTAAAATACAGTCACGCGTGGATCCACTAGTCGCTCGCGGAAGGAATAACATTAAATTTTTATTTATCCGAAAATTTTCAATGGAATAGTCTTATTACAACTTTATTACGGATTCTTACAAATGATAGATACCAATTTATGATTCCTGCCACGTGAAAACGGATCCACCTGCTGAAAGTTCTTCGACCAGTATGATCTTTCAGCTGAAAAGTCAAAATTGTTCCAATAATTATAAAACTCACCCAAGGGCAAGTGCCAACCATATTTTCAATAAATCATTAAAGCTCATGTGAATTTACTTTCCTACCCAAATATTCCTTTGTCCTTTCTGATTATGCAGCATTGGGTGCCTGCGGTCTCCATTTCTTAGCAGATACTATTTGACCTTTCAATGCGGGAAAAGTTGTAGGTTCGACTTCAAGTAACCCTCCATTAAATATAGCTTGAAAAAGAAGTCATCCGGAGAAAGAATTTGAGAACACGTAGAAATATCTACACTTCTATATGTTGTTAAACCAATGAAACCGAATTGATTCAATTCCACTTCAAAGATGCGGCAAATTGAGATTGTTCATTCCACTTTTACTATACTGACTTTAACCCACCTCCACTGATTTCAACTTGGACAACAACATATTAACACGTACACCCTTGATTCTTGATAGTGAGATCACTTTGGATGCCCACTTTATACAAATTTGACTACACTATTTTATTTATCATTTGGAAAATTTTAGTGCTGAGGTGCTGAGCATCGAGAGATGCAAGATACAAGAATGAACAATATTCGTATAACAATATCCAAACCAGTATTCAACATTTTATGAAGGCGGTAAACATCACATTTGACAAATTATTGATGGTTATCCGGGTTTTTACCTGCTCTATGAAAAGCAGATTCAAATCTTAGAAAACATTACTAAAGACGGTCCTGAAAGTCTAATAAAACCATCGGCAATCAAAGATATACGCTACAGCTGGCCAAAGTCCTTGACAACTTCAATAGTCTTTGTTTCCAAAATTTTTGCACCAGAGCTGTGAAGGAATTGGGCGAACAGGTTGATGAGGCCGTTGCTGCATAAAAATAAAAAATAAAAAGATCCTTTTACTATACAGCGCGATCATACCGAGCATGATAATGGTAATGCACTAAAAAAACAGCCGACAAAATAGTCATGCATCTGCAAACATAAAATTCAGATGGTAAAAGGAAAAACATAAAAACGAAAAGAAAGAATGGCATTTTGTAAAGAATAAAAGCATCCATTCCCACTTTTCCGAATGTGTCATTCTGAACTGAAAATGTTGATATCATCTATAAAAACAAATGTTAAACAGCATTGGAATCAATCGTTTTCATCTTTAAATAGTAAAACAAACTAAGGAGACATTTGGGTCCTCTTTGGCATTTTTCTCATAGTTAAAAGACTAGTGTCTTCAAATGATGAAAGGTTTGCTTAACCGCATACTTATTCAAAATATATAGGATCAATCGATGCATATAAAAAACCACATCAGTTATGTCTAATATTCCAACTTCATACGCTGATTCAATTTCATTTTTAGGAGTTCCTCTTTCTGAGCTCTATCGAAATGACATCCCAGACCCAAATTGCTACCTTGTCAATAAAAATGACTGTAATATCCTAGCCCATGGTTATGGTTATCTTATATTTATTTATCATCATGGCATGTCACGGGAAATTTAGGTTTGTGAGGATTTATATAATCATAGGGAAAGTATCATTTTCCCCCCTGAGTTTAACCCTATTGTTAAGACGAGGACAGGGTTTGGTCATATTGGCCAATGGAAAGAAGGTATATAGTACCCCTTCTGTGACCTTTTTCTTCCAAAATCACGTTGACCCTTATAATTAAAAGGGCAGTATTGTAAAAACACAAGTAAACATAATCAGATCATTGTTCTCTCTCCTCCCTCACGATCTCTCATCTTCCTCTCTTCAGCTTCATCTTCATCACCTGAAACCATCATTGTTACCACCAGAACACAATGGCTCACCATCACCCCATCCACCACACCCCAATCAATCAGCCATCACCCAACCACCAGACCACAACCCAATCAACCGCCCATCACCCAACCACCAAAACCCAGAATCCAGTAAATCGCCCGAATCGCCATCACCCAACCACCACAACCCAGTCAATCAGCCATCACCCAACCACCGAACCACAATCCCAGTCAACCGCACATCAATCCCAGCAACCACCACCACCCCAAATCGAAATTGCAACCGAAATCGACATGTGCCCAGATTTTCCATGTTCTTTGTGTGTGTGTGTGTGTGTGTGTGTGTGTGTCACCCAACCACCGAACCACAATCCCAGTCAACCGCACATCAATCCCAGCAACCACCACCACCCCAAATCGAAATTGCAACCGAAATCGACATGTGCCCAGATTTTCCATGTTCTTTGTGTGTGTGTGTGTGTGTGTGTGTGTGTGTGTGTGTGTGAGAGAGAGAGAGAGAGAGAGAGAGAGAGAGAGAGAGGAGAGATGAGATCGAGAGAAAGATGAAATTGGTTGTGGTGATTTGGTGGAGATGAATTTTTGATTTTTTTTCTGGGTATGGCTGTTGATGATGATGTAAGCCAACCGGGTATGGGTTTGATTTTAATTTTGTTAGATTTTGTTTCCTGATGTGATTTTATTCAATTTTGTCTGGTTTGATTTTGATTTTGATCGATTTTGTTTGTTGGTGGTTAAAGATACAGAGATTTCTGGTTTTGGGGATTTCTGGGTTTGGAATTCTAGGTTTTGGGTTTGAGTGATGATTTTGTGTTTGGATCAATTCGATTGTTGGTGATGATTTCTGGTTTAGGGGATTTCTGGGTTTGGAATTCTGGGTTTTGGGTTTGGGTGATGATTTCGTGTTTGGATCAATTCGGTCGTTGGTGATGATTTGGATGATTTGGATGATTTGGATCAATCTCTCCAGAGAGATTTGGTTTAGTGTTGATGTTTTTAATGATGTTGGTTCACCGGAATTCATGTTAGAAATTTTGGTGATGATGTTGGTGGTGTGGTAGTGGTGATGGTAGTGAACCGATGATGGTGATGAACCGATGATGGTGATGGTTTTAATTTTTTTAAAAAAAAATTGTTTTAAAATTCTTCTATTTAAATTTTTTTTATTAAATTTTAAAAAATAAAAATAATTGATGGAAAATGTAACATAAGGGGTATATAATACATTATTCCTATTTGAAGGGGGAGACCGGCCAATAGGACTAAACTCTGTTCTCGTCTTAACAATATGGTTAAACTCAGGGGGTAAAATGATACTTTCCCTATAATTATAGCATTGTTTGAAAAGAAAAACCTTACAACAGAATAGACCTAAAGCTTATAGCATACAAGTAATTCTTAAACCAAGCAAGGATGATAGATATCAGTGCCTCACAACATGTTCCTTTTCTTACGTATAGAGTTATGAACAATAGTACCAAAGACAGAATAATTTATCACCATTTCTTCTTCAGCAGATTTACATAATAACTAACTAAATGATCCAATGTATTCAGTTGAGAAAATAACATTTCAACAATTTTGGAGCACCCTTTCAAGAGGCATCCAAAGAGAAGGCAAGCGTCCAATAAGTCTAATAGTAATTTATCATAAACAAATTTATGTTAAGTATAACACTAGGCTTACACAACATTTGTGGTTTATCATCTGGAAGAACACTTTTCACACTTCACAGACTAGCTACGATAGCATAACTTTTCAAAACGATACCTGGAACATGCCTTGTCAAAAATGTCATGCCCATCTCCAAGAAGTGAATAAAAAGAAAAGGGTTTAGCTTCGAACATTCCTTGTCAAAATTCCATGCCCATCTCCGAGAAGTGAATAAAAAGAAAAGGGTTTAGCTCAAAAAAAATTACGAACACCACCATCGCTATATTTTACCAAGGTATCCTACTTGACTTTGTTTTCAAAAATAAACAATCAGGTTCAACATAAAAGAGTGTCTGATACACAGTATTACATAACAAACTTGTGTATCAAAATGGCAATTGGTTGTCACTAAACCATACTTGTACTTGTTAAAGCAAACTTATAGCAACCAAAATGACGATTTGATTTTCGAGAAAACAGCCTAAACAACTAAACCTATATGAATCAAATTAATAGTGTTTGACCTTCCTATTCACTTCTACATTAGCGCAATTTAGTCAATAACAGTCACTAAACTAAACTAAATACTTCTACATTTTTCACCCAGAAAAAAAAAAAAAAAAACATGAAAAATAACTAATAAATGGACATCTAATTTGGTCGATACATTTCCTCATCAAACAATATAAATATAAAAAGAAAATAAATTATGTGACAAAAAAAAAAAGTTTATAGAGACCTCGAGCTCTGCGGACTTCATGGCGATGGGGATGCAAATAAGGAAGATACCAGCCATGGCAATGGCGGTGTTGCGCTTCCAGTGCTTGGGCCTGCAGTTTGGGCCACCGCTCATTGTCCAAACCTTACTCCTGAAATCGCCATGAGACGCCTCTCCTCCGTGTCCACGATCGGCTCCTCCTCCCATTTCAACTGCAGAGAAATCGATCAGAATAGATTTACGCATTCAAAAACCCTAAATAATCTGATTTCTAGAACTCAAACACGCGATGGAATAGATAGTTTGTAAAAGTTGAATGTCATGTAAATTCAATGCTTCGAACTGAAAAAAAGAGCATGAGAAGAGGATTGTTGGTACTCTACCTGAAGAAAATGTGGAATTGAAGAAGAAGATAGATGTAGTAGACGCGATTATGTTGGAAAATTCTATAGTAACTTGTGTGTGCTAATGCGGTTGAAGGAAAGGGTCCGAAGGGAGGACTGTTTCGTCTTTCCCATATTATACTAAGCACGTGCGGTAAAATATTTTCACTTCTGAGGGTTATTGGGCTTTTTCAGGACCCAATATATGGAAGTATTGCTAAATGAATTTCTTTCTTGTCTAAATACGCCTACTTTATAAACTTCCAATTTGGCACGGAATAATAGCAGATGAACTAAATTAGTTGTGATATGATGTATCATGTGAGTTGTAATCGCCTGTGTTACTCTTGAGATGATGTGAAATTTAAAAATAAAAAAAAATAAAAAAAAATAAAAAACCTTTACATGATGTGTTTGCAATTATAATTCACATATCATTTTAATAAATAATTAGGCAATGTAACATTAATTTTTAACAATTACAAACAATGATAGAATATGGGATGGCCCAACGGTAAATTCCTCCTACCTCCATCAATCAAACTGAGGGATCCAAATTGAGTACGGCCTCCCAAACAACAAGTGAAGAGCCTCCTTAGTCCTTAGGGATGCCATACTATTTCTTGTTTTTGTTGGCAGTTTTTTTTATAGAACAAAATGGGATCTCATTACCAACTGACGCAGATCATAGCATTGGACAGTTCCCTGCTCATGGACTCACTTTTCTTTAACATACAGAACATCTGATTTTCTATTTTTCTACCCAACGCCAAGAGAAGCAATCGAAGAACAGAAGAAAAAGAGCTAGATTGAACAATGTCTGCTCATCTAAGTTGCAGAATGTATTTCATAAATTCTCAAATACAATTCTTTCCATGGTCCATATAATTCGGAAAAAAAAACAATATACACGAACCAGCAAATGACTTTTACTATACATCTTATCTTCAACAATTTTCAACGGTAAATATGTAGTTACAATGAAATATTTTCTTGGACTCCAAACAGAAGCACTGGTTTCCCCCTGAACAATGTCAATCTTCTACTATGAAGTATGAAACCAAATTTACCCTGATAAAAGAATATGGGGTGTAGTAAAACGTAGCATTCGTTTTATTATAGACTAAAACCTCGTCAATAAAAGTCCGAAAACAATAAAGAACTAATTCACTCATTCACTGTATATTCATTGCACTAGGATTTAGATTCGGCTGTCAGTGTTAATTTAACACCATCTCTGTAAGTAACCGGACGAATATTAAGTGTCTGAACCAGATTAGTGATATCCATAGATATGTCAGATGGGGACTTGACACCACGATCAATCTGAAAAATCATTCAAAGTCAAGCTCACAAATAAATAGGAAATTTATTGGTAAGAATGTTAATCACTGAGAATAAATTGAGAAAGTAAAATCAGTCCGTTTGGAAACGGTAAAAAGCATGCAATTGTAAAGATAAATTGCACTGTGTAATTAAATGAAGACAAGGTCTTGGGTAAATTGTATAATTTGTTTGTAATATGGCAAGACCACTGTTAAAGGTAATGAAGAAAATACACAGTACTACTGTATCCCTGTCTCAGGCATAATTTGAATGCAATTGTGAGAAGATACACATACAGATGATGCAGACACTGGTTTGATTAAGGTGCTGTTGTATCCTCGTATTTCTGCCACTGCTTCAGCCATTTGAACACGAGATACCCTGTCTGGTCCCCCAACATTCAGTACCATCTGCATTTGCTTACCGTCTGGACAAGTGCCATTATATCATGATTTGTAAGTCCGCATAAGAAAAACAGAAATCAGATGTAACCAGATATTCTAAATATTCTTTTTTTTTTTCCTTTTTAAAGCCATTCACTGCATATTTTTAAAGCCAATCACTGCACATGAAGCTACTGTGGGTGCAAAAACATATGAAATGAAAGACCAGATTCCCAAGAACATTCTATAATTTGCCATTAGTATGCAAACGAATGTAAGCATAGGTAATAGACTAGTACCTGCCACCCATCTATTTGTCAAAGTCAGTATGAAAATCACGACATCCTTGACATATACAGGGCAGCGGTATTCGTCGTGAAAGAAATCCACCTTATCTCCTTCGGAAAGGACACCATCAATCCACTGCATCATTTGGGAATAAATTGTTCGTTAAAGACCAAGCAATGATGAATGTATATGTATTTAATCCTTGCAGGTTTCTGAAAAACAGAGTCAACCAAATTGCAATTTTCCTGTATCACAGTTTACCACCAGTCTTCACCACCCATTCGTTGCCATGAAATGTATCACAAATGCATGCAGTCAGTGGGCACTGATATCAGTGTGTTGCATGTGGACCATTGATTATGAAGAAGTTTTGACAAGTGCATACACTTTGAGTCAAAGTATGTAAATTTAATGGTCCACGTCCAACGCACTGACGAATTTATATCAGTACGCATTGACTTGAAAATTTCTGTATATATATGTGCGTGCATGTATATGTGTGTGTTGCCATGAAATGTATCACAAATGTATGTATATATATATATATATATATATATATATATATATATATATATGTGTGTGTGTGTGTGTATGTGTGTGTGTGTTCTAAATATCTCAACAATGACCGCATGCAAACATTAAAATTGACTCACATGCCATTTTTCTTATCCTGGAATTTACACATTTTATATCATGTCGATAGACTCATTCCTCCTAAAGAAAAATAATTGTCCCTGGTATGTTTGGAGACAAAATTCATGAACCATGAACAAAGCCACTAACACACATGTAGGTGTTACTTAGGCCTACATATGATCAATCCGCCGTATGTTTTTCCCTCAAATTTTATTCCTATTTTTGCTGGATAAGAATTGTAAACTTCGATTGATTCAGTAATTCTATGCTTTAGTTCATTCAGTTTTCATCTCTGCCCGAAAAATTTCCAGACAAAGAAAAGCTAAAACACTTAATAAAGTTCTCATTTGCAACTTGATCAACAGTGAACAGTAGAACACCGGCATAGACCTTTTCATTTGTGATCACTCATAGTGCACACTGACTAAGTAATAACATCATGAAAAGTCACAACATTCTTAGTACACACCTGAATTGGAAGAGATTTCGGTACAGGTGAGAGAGTTTGGGGACCAAAAATGATGCTGCTTCTCAAAATCGCAAAGTTTGAGCATTTCTCAGCAATAAACTTCTCAGCCGCAACTTTTGATTTGCCATAAACATTCACCGGAACAGTTTCATCATCTTCTTTGTAGAAGGACTTCACCCCTTCGTAAACTAATAAGAAAATTGCATTGCATTGATCAAAACATATCCCAAAAACACATAAAAATAAAGAAAAATTAAAAACTAAGTGATCCTCAAAGCAAATGAATTTTACAAAAATCAATTCTTCAATATTAACATTCTACTGATTCGAGGATTAAATATCAAGAATTCAAAAAACAAATTGTAAACTTCATATATCAAAGAACAATTTTGTTTTCTCTGATTATGCAAATAAAACATAAGAATCTCAACCAAATTCAAGCATGTAACAAAAATTTATATATACCTTGATCTGTTGATAGATGAATCAAGAGAATTCTATTCCCAGTGAAGCTTGAGAGCCAATTTACAAGCGCGGAAGGCACGTTAATAGACATTGCAGAATCAGGATCATTCTCGCAAACACGTGGCACAGAGAGAGCAGCACAGTTCACAACCACATCAGGCTGCCATGCCATTTATTTTAATCAAATTCGTATCAATATACTAGAATTCCAGACAATAATAATAATAATCACAAGAAGAAAACAGCACAGACCTGGCCGAATTTCAGTGAAACGGCGTCGAAACCGGATCCGGTTCTCATATCGACGTGAAAGAAGACGAAAGACGGAGGAAGGGCGTCGAGAAGCGGCTGAGGAGGCGGCGCCGAGTGGTGAGTAACTGCGACGTCATAAGGCGTTCCTTGACGCTCCGATAAGCCTTGCAACAAATGCTGGCCCAAGTAACCTGTGCCTCCGACCACCAACACTCTCTTTCTACTCATTTATTTTTTCCTGATTTTTACAAAAATTCTTGATTGGTTGAGTGTTGACGGGGAAGATAAGCTTCGTTACTCTATAATTCGAAATCCGTACAGTTGATACGGATTGGTTTGGGAAATTTCGTTAGTCACTCAGATTCTCAGAAGTACATCGTCGTCGCCCTCAAGAATAGGATATTTTCTGGCACGATAAAAAAATTAAAAAAATTTGCTTTCACACGTTAATACCCGGGTTTTAGCCCAATTAAAAAAGACGTTGTTCGATCGGTATCCAGCTATACTGGTCAATCAATGGTTGATTGTCACGTAGTTCAAAGTAAGAAAAAATGGTAGAAATTATAGATTTTTTTATCACGTGACAACGTTCTATTGAAGGGTCAGTAGAGCTGGATACTGATCAATCAATTCCTAAACTTTTTTAATTAAAAATTGGGGTTTTTTTTTGTTGGTATTCCACCGACTCACATTAGAAGGTGGTAAAATTGAATGGATGGTGGTAAAATTGAATAAGGTTAGATAATCCAAATGATATCTCAGTCAATTTTTTTATTAATCATACCGATGATAACTCAATTATCAATTTGGATTAAATTTTTGTGTTGTCTAACGTTACTTTCTAAAATTATAGGGATATTATTTCGTGGGGCATAATAACTGTCTTTTATTTAACTATTTATAAACACCGTTCGAACCAATAATTCCTAACAAGGGAGGTAGAACAAATTGTGTAGCATTTTTAGTAAATCTAAATATCTAGAGTCTGACCGTAAACATATCTTGTAACAATTATTGAGGTTTTAAATTCAAATCTCATCCCCCAAATTAGGGGTATCAATACGGGTTGACGGATCGTGTTAAAACCAACCCGAACACGACACGATTATTTTTGGATCAACCCGAACACGACAAGATTATTAAACGGGTTTGACCCTTTCGACCCAAACACGACACGAATAAAAATATATCAACACGAACACGGCACGAATAACCCGTTTAATTAACGGGTTCAATGGGTCGTGTCAAATGATCCATTTAACTGGGCCGTTTAACCTGTTAATATTAATTTCACTAAAATACATTAAAAATAAAATAATCAATCAAATAAAATTAATTCATAAACTAATACCACAAAATACAAATGATAATCAAATGAATACAAAGAACAATATTCCTCATAACCGAATTTCAAAACAATACAAATCCATAATTAAGTCCACAAATACAAGTCCATAATTAAGTCCAAAAATACAAATCCATAATTTCAAAATAAATAAAAGGCATCAAATATTAACAAGCATAACAGTTAACTCTTCTTGATGCCTAGATCACTTGATGTTAAACTTCTTGCTGAATTGTTGACCATAAACCTACAAGATAAATTTAATACATTAGATAATAACTTGAAAGTTTTAAAAAATAAGAAAAATACTTTTAACAAATTGTTGTATATGATTTTACCACTAATCGTCAAATTGAGATGTTGCACTTTCGATAGATTGATATGGACTGTACTCAAGAGTTAATTGAATTAATAACATATTGATAAAACTCTTTAAATTTAAATCTATAGAATTATGAAATCCGGTCTGCTTTAATTCACAATAATCTCACAAATCTAGGAGCTTATAAGAATCTATACTCGTACCAATGGCAAACTGAAATTTCAAAATGTAACCTACTGGAGTACTGGTAAACACTTAATCATTTATATAAAATCAAATTCATGTCACATAAACATACATATTACAAAGCTCTAAGACAGCAATTCTTAGTATTTACAGTTATCGAAGCTACTTTCATTCAATTTTTAATTTTTCATCACAATTTAAACAAAAAAATTTAACAAAAAGTTATACATCCACATATATATCTGCACAACCTAAACAATGCATCCACAAATATAGAGATATATCAGAAATATATACAAAGATACACTACCTCCCACAACCAGTGATGTCTGAGTCAACCGGAGCTTTGTTAATGCAGTCAAGCTATTATGAGGAAACATATGAACAGAGTTAGCGATTTGCACGGCTTTGAAAATGCAAGATTTTAATTTCTCAAAAAACAATATTTTGCAATACAAAATCAAAATCAAAAAAAGAAAAAAAAAAAGAAATTTATATATAATTTTAATTTTTAATTAAAATAAATAGGATTGGTTGGGGACCTAGGCGCATAATGGCGACAAGCAATATTCTGCAGAGGAAACTGGAAAAGAAAAGGGTGAAATTGAAAGGACAAAAAAAAAATGAAACCCCACATGAGATCGATTGAGTTCTCTATTCTCTTCAATTCTTTTTTGTCACTACTCTCCTCTCTAATTTAGTAAATAATTTTAATAATTGTTTAAAAGAAGAAAAAATAGTAGGAAATGGAGAGGAGTGTTGTTTCTTTGTTCTTTGTTCTTTGTTTGTTCATTTGTGTTTTCAGATTACTCTAATCAATAGAACATGTAATTAAAATTGGATGTGAAATATTGTTGTGAATGGGAAAAAATCAAGCAGTGAATGTTGATGCTTAAATATATACAGAGATACAGAGATATATAAAGAGAAGAGGTCGACTCTTACTAGTGATGCAGCCGTAGATGGAGAGAGTCACAGATCGGCGGAGGGCCGGAGGCCAACGAGAAGAGAAGAGAAGGGGTTGTTATGTCTGATTGTCTGAACTCTGAAGAGAAGAGAACCAGCGAGAGACCGAGAGACTGAGAGTCTGAGTGAAATTTAGGTTTAGGCTTTTAGGGTTTCACAACTTTCTTTATATAGTATATCTATAATTTACAGATATGCCCCTTATTATTAAATTTACAATTTTACCCTTACTAATCGTGTCGTATCTGAATCCGGATACGACACGATTATTAAACCGGTTGACCCGTTTATTGACACGACCCGTTTAGTCTCAACCCAAACCCGTAATAAATTGGTTCGTATCGTGTCGACCCGTCGTATCGTGATCCATAATGACACCCCTACCCCAAAGTATATATATATATATATATGGGTAGCAATGGACTTTATTTTTATTTTTGTAATTTTTTAACTTTTAATACTCGTACATCTTTGTGTTAAAACTCCATTACTCATGTCATAACCTCTCTCTTTTTTCACAAATCTTAAACACAAAGTATAGATACAAATGTACAATCTAATCAGGGTGAGAGTTTCACAGAATCGATTTAGGGCATACCACTGTACTACGGTATAAGATTTTATCTATAGTACGTATAGATTGTTTAATCGAATTAGGCTCTTAACATGTTACTACTAATAACATATATGGAGATTGTTAAACATATTACTGCTAATTACATACTAATAGCCTAAAACTTACGACGAATCAATAAAACTTAGTTTTATTCGTATAGAAAAATTACATGATTTTAGATTTTTAACTTTATTTTTGTGGTATTAATCTATGATCATTGGATTCAGTATCAATGAATACCAATTGTCCCATACCATTATTATTCACAATACTTACATAATAATATAATAGTATGATACAAAATTCAAGATTGTGAACTCAGTTATCTAAATTGTTAGTATACTATTAAATGAACACCCTTTACCATCAAACCATATTATATAATTCAAATGTCATATCGATTTATATTATTGTAACAATAATGTCAATTTGGATATTTTATATACGTGAAACCTACTTGAGATGAAAGAGAGGATCTAAATTGTGTCGAATTTCTACATATAATTAACAATTCTAAATTACGAAATTTAACTTTCGAGTCGTATCATTTATCTAAAATTTTATATTATTTTATATTTATTGAACAACATGCAACAAGATGATGTTAATCCATTTACATGCCCCTCACTCACCATAAGTTATATGTCGTATGCGTTATAAAATAATATGATAAAAATGGATATGAACATATACAAAGGGTTGGGTGTGAGTGTGTGACAAGGTACCCCACAAAGATGGTGTATCGTACGCACTCAACACAAAAGAGACATGTCACATGACAAATGAACATGACTATCCAAACGAAGGATCGCTATAACAGTCTATAGCCACCATGAACCGCCACCACAAGGTCTATAATGGCTACCATGAACCACCGCTAGAAGACCTACAAATATACCTATGACATGCAATTCTAAAATACTCTAACAATGCGCAACTTGAAATAGAGAGATAACATTTTCGAAAATCACTCGATTTAACCATATTCTTATGATTATGATAAGAACGTTACGACCTTTGTATTCAACCAACAACTTCACGACACCATCAAGGCCAACCTTGAGTTTTTATAGGTTTAGGACGAAATCTAAAATGGACATCTTTGTTCATACCCATAGACTCAACTTTATTTTTTAGAATAAAATTATAAATTTTGGTCCCCTTGATGTTGAACTAGTTTTTTATTGATGTTATATTAGGTCCTGTCATGCAGTTGTTTTTCAATTCGTTTTCAATTTTATTTTTCAAAAACGATTTCAAATTTACGTTCGTTAACCTTTTTTTATATATTTCTTTTTCGATCATTTGCTTTTTCTTCTTCTCCAATCCTTTTCTTCTTATTCTCCGATCCTTTTTATTTTCCGATCCTTTTTTTCTTCTTCTCCAATCATCTTCTTCTCCTTCTCCGATGCTTCATCTTCTCCGATCATCCTCCTTCTACGATCCTCACTCTCCTTTTTTTCTTCAATCTTCTTCCTTTCTTTTTCCTCTTTTCTTCTTCTTGACCGATCTGGTTTCCTTTCTTTTCTTTTTTTTTAAAAATTCTTTTTTTTATATATAATTTTTTACTGTTATTTATATTTATTAAAATAATACTTATTTATAATTTAAGAGTTTAGTTTTGATCAATTGATTAATTGATTTTTTTTTAGTAATTTGCGATGTGTTACTTTTGTTTAATTTAAAAATTACAGTACACAAATTATATTGGTTAATTATTTGATAAATTTATTTATAATTATAATAATATTAAACAAAATGTAAAAATTGATATTTCAATTTTTAATAGTTTTCAGTTAACCGACCAGACGCGTTTTTTCGGTTTTCATTTTCAAAATATAACTTTCAGTATATACTACTAGACACGTTTTCAGAATTCAAAACTGAAACAAAAAAACAATATTTTCATTTTCATTTTCATTTTCAAAAAACAACAATTAAAAAACGCTTATATGACGAATTTTTAGGCCCCGTCATGTAACTGTTTTTCAGTTCGTTTTCATTTTTATTTTTTGAAAACGCATTCGTTAACCGTTTTTCATTTTATTTTTGAAAAAACAAAACAAAACCAGTGTTAAAAGTAAAAGATTTGAAAAACACAAAATACTTATTTTTTGTTTTTTGTTTTAGTTTTTCATTTTGTTTTTCACTTTTTTATATAAAAAAATTATTTTTTTAAATATTAATTGTATTGTTATATATATATATATATCAGAATAATTTATTTCCAACTATAACTAAAAACATTCATGCAATAATATATATATATATATATATATATATATATATATATTATATATTCTATTATATTATATGTTAATATATATAATATTATATATATATATTAATGCTATACTATATATATTATGATATATATATATTATAATATTATATATATAATGTATCAAATATTAAATATTTATATATAAAAATATATAATAATATTTAATATATATATTGTAATTATTTATTTATAATTTAAGAATTTAGTTTTGATTAAAAAAAAATTTGATATTGTTTTTTGAATTTGTGTTACTTTTGTTTAATTTAAAAATTACAATACAAAAATTATATTGGCTAATTATGTTATCAATTTGTTTATAGTTGTAATAATCTTAAACAAAATGCCAAAATTAATATTTCAATTTTTGATAGTTTTCGGTTAATCTACCAGACGTGTTTTTTTCCGTTTCATTTTCAAAATACAGCTTTTAGTACATACTACTAGACGCGTTTTCAGAATTCAAAACTGAAATAAAAAACACTGTTTTCATTTTTCATTTTTATTTTTAAAAAACAGCAACTGAAAAATGCTTACAGAACGGGTCCCAGTTTTTCATTGAACTCTAAAACGCTATAACATTGAATTTATCATTAAAAAAATGTTGGTCCCTTGATGTTGGGTAAGTTGTTCATTGAACTCTAGAACCCATATTGCAATATAACATTCGGTTTTTATTACAAATATTTGGACTCACTTGATGTTGCAACCATTTTTCATTGAATTCCAAAGCACATCTTATAATTAGTCCTCCCGGTTTGGTTTGGTTCCGGACGGAACCGGAATCAGAACCGAGGTGGATTGGAGACTTGAGAGAGAATTGGAGTGAGGAGAGAAATAAAACGGGAGAGGGTATTTATAAGGAATTAGGAAAAGGGAGAATTAAAACCAAAAAAAAAATACTGATTGCAACCGTTGGGCAACTAGCCGACGGTTGGGTTTTTTTTTCCTTAAAAAATAAAAATAAAAAATCTGATTACAAATTTGCAACCGTTGTGCTTAGGCTTGGGCTGTCACAAACAATTTATGGGCCAGTCACCTGACTCACATGTGGCCCAAGCCCAAAGATTGGTTTATATATTTATATAAATTTTTAAATCAATACGTACGAATACAACTTCATCAGTACGTTAGGTATGAACCACTAGATTTATTTACTGACTCAAAGTGTATACAATTGTCAAAATTTCTCTATAATCAATGGTCCACACACAACACACTGGTAAGAAAACCAATATATATATATATATTTAATGCATGATTCATAAACCATCTATGAACTGTCAGTTTGTGCCTAGTTTTTTGAAAAGTTAAACCGGAATCGGAACCTATTCTGGTTGAAACAATATGTGGTTCAGTTTGAACTGTTGGTTCAAACCGAACCGCAATCACCTCTACTTATTTAGAGCATCTCCAATGGGCTCTATAAATTTTAGCTATTTTAGTTATAAAAAACCTATTTCTACTAGTAACTTTTTATGAGGTCACTCTAATCATTCTATCTATTATAGTTGGTCATCAATATTTTAATATTTTTTTAATTTAAAATATATATAGTTTTTCTCAATTAGAAAGAGAAGATTAGTTTAAAAATATTAATTGATATCTTTTTTCAATTAGAAAATTAGTTTAAAAATATTAAAATAATAAGAAAGAGAAGATAGAGAAGATAGAGAACATAGAATGACTCCCTTACATTTGTAAAGTCCGTTGGTAGTTCTCTAAAACAGGGAGTCATAATAGGTAGTGGTTAGAGTGCTCTAAAATCATCCCTATAAGTTATTTTAACTAATGAACATGTTTAGAAAATCCCTTATACATGCTCTTATAACATTCCATTTTTTTTTTGTTTTTGACCTTGATGTTTGGGCCATAGCGGTTGCATTCAATACATTTGCACAGGGCACTGTTATAAAGATCTTTTTGTCAATTACGACACGCATTCGAATCGTATTCTTTCTCTAAACCTGAAATGTAACGTAATTGTTAAAGAAAAAAGTGCATCACTATGAATTTCAAAAAAGTTTAAACCACCACTAATATTTGTCATCATGATAATTAAGTTTTTTTTTTTAAAATACATCCTGATAATTAAGTTTTTTATTTTTTTGGAAATATCATGATAATTAAGTTAATAGTCACTAAAGGGTTGTGAGTCGGTTGGCAAAACATGTTGAGTTTGTGGAAAGAGCCCCTAGTTCGAACCCTAAGAACATTCCCTTTTGTAGAGGTAAGGAGCTTTAAGTGTGACTACACATCGAGCTCATATTAATCCCATGGCCAATAGGGGATACTTAGTGGATTGATTCAAAAGTTAATAGTCATAAATCATAGTTCATAAAAAAATATATATATATATATATATATATATTATAAAAAAAACTATATTTTAGACCAATCTCTCGAGGACATACAGCTGTGCATGATACAATAACATAAAATTAGGGTTTTTCTAACTCCGTACCGATCTCTATATAAACGTCACACCAACACCACTCCTTCACAAAAAGCAAACACAACGGATTTACCTCTCTCTTTCTGTCTTTCTCTCTTCTCTTTTCTTTTGAGGGTTTCCTTTTGGGCTCTCTTTTAGGGTTTTCTACTGAGCTCATTCGAACAATCTTTAATCCAATTAGGGTTTTGTAGGTCAATCTGTCTTAAGTCTGAGTTTTTTTCTTTTCTTTTTAATTTGGTGTGTAGATGTTCCGGGGACAAAAGCGAAATCAAGTGATGAAGATATAACTGCAACAACATGAGCGATTCTTATCGTGATTATTAGTATTTAAGTCTCTGATGATTTCATTTAGTCCCGTCACGTTTTCCCCAAGTTCATACTTTTCTTTACACTTAATTTTTTATTTTTTAGTTATCAAGATTCAATATATATGTCTGGAGATATGATGATATATCAATTTGGTCCGTGTTTCTGATTTAACCGTGACCGATAACCCTTTACCAATCTCTGATCTCTCAATATATATATTTCAATCATTTGATTATTGTTTTTTGTTTTGTTTTCAAATCTGAAGGACATGTGATTTTTTTGTTCTTTCTCTGCAATGTGTTAAGAGTTCTTGCTGGTTTTGGCATTTGCATTTTTTTGCTGAAAACAAATTTTATTTCTGTTTTGTTATAGATTAGATAGTTAAACTGCTATGATGATTTTTGAATAAAATTCACATGTCAGACTTCAGAGACTGTAAAGTCTATGAGAATGAACATTCATAATCTGAGCAGTTTCTTTTCAACAGCAAAGTTGTGCAGGTTTTGACATAAGAAGAAATAAATTCATTGAAGGCTCTAAATTAGTTGAATTTCATTGGAACCGAATCCAAGTGAAAGAAGATTTTATCGTTGGACTTTTGGGATTTTCACGATTGGGATTAAATCTTGATAGTGATCTGAGATTGATTAGACTTTTAAAATCGATCAATTGGATTTAATAATAATCACACAAAAGTGTCATTGACACCTTTATCAAGTTGGAATACAGCTGTGAAACAGCTGAGGTTTACAAGCTTGTGGAGTATAGCGGATTCAATGGAGTATTTGTACAACATTTGAGGCAAAAAAATTAATCATTAAAAGCCATTCCAACATGTTATTTTACATAAAAAAGAAAGATTTTTTTTTTCTTTTGGCTTTTGCCAGAAACAATAGGAACTCTCAATTTTCAGTTGCCTTCAGCGGAATCTTGGGACTTGTCAAGGAGGAATTCAATTTTCTGGATGTGAGGATAAACAAAAAAATAAAATAAAAACCAACAAACAGACAAACTCAGTTCAATTGTAAGGTAAAGAGCCAAACATTGAACAAATGGATGATTTCTAATGATCTATCAAATTATATGCTCCATGTTTGCTAACGTGAAAAAACAAATGTTAGGTTGGTCAAAATCAGAACAGCTTTTGAGAAAACAAAACTGAGAACAGGCTGAAAAATATATAAAGGGGTTTAACTTGAATTTTAGAAAGATTTAAAACTTATTTTTAGTATCTAGAACACATGCATTCAAAATCTCACTGAAAAATAACGATAACAACCGCATTCATAGTTCCATACCTTGACAGATTTATTGACTTCATCGAGTTTTTGTAGGAGCAATTCACTGTGTACTGTGCTTCTCCGCTCCACTGATGGTGAACCTAACACCTGCATAACAATGATAACATGAGCAGGCTGCAGCAATAATGTTAGAAGATAACCCATAAAATCAAAACAAGCAACCGTGTTTTGCGAATTTTAATTGGGAGGAGGAACCAGAATGGGGTTTCCTTGGTGGTCGAAGGCTTACGATGAAAGTTCTACTCTTGGCAATTCCCTTGTGGCCAGCCCTCAGGGCGTTTTGCCCTGCTGCTGGAAATATGGACATGGTAGGCGGCTGGACGAAGTCCGGAATCCTCGATACCAAAAAAAAAATTGGGTGGAGGGATCAAGTAACGCTCATACATTGTCTTTTTCTCTTTTATGTTTTTTGTTAGGGGTGAGGGAAGGAGTTTTTAAATTGTTACCCAACAACTGCGACTACTTCAATTTTAATAACTAGAGAAAACAAAAGAAGCTAACTCCTCAGATGATGCTATGTTCTGCTCAGATTCTACAATTCTTGAGAAAGCTATCATTTCCACTACAAAACCTTTTAACATGAAAAAACATAACATTTTTTCTGCACCAATCTTCTTTACAGACACATAAACCACATTTGGAAGATAAAAAGATGAAAATAAAACTACTTTGCTACCATTTTACAATTCCTTGCAGCTTAAAGGTCAGTTCAAATCCGAGTCAATTCTAAACTTTGCTATCTGAATCCAGTTACATTTTAAGCTTAATAACAGTAGCGTATCATTAAAGGAATGATACAAAATGATGACTAGATACTAGACAAAGGACTAGAGCAACCTAAGCCTAACTAAGTTTATATCCAAGGCCAGGCTTTTAGACAGCAGTTTACTTATAGAACAAAACAGTAGAGGAAACCTCACTCTTCTCACACTTGGTGAACTGTGGCCACACAATGTTTAATAAAAATTAATCATCCGAATCTCTTTAATTTGCCCTCTGTTCAGGAAGGGAGTGAGGTGTTACGCGATTTACTTGTTGGCAGGTTTAAGACAAAGTTTAGACTAGTTTTTGACCAAGAATGAGAAGAATGTAAAAAGTTTTAGAGCTTCCTAATTACCTTCCGACTTTTGGATGGTGATCTCAAACCAGCTGGTCCCTCTGACAATGAGGCCATTCGAAACATACTTTCACCTTCGCTAGTGAGAGCATCAAGTTTCCAATTTTTTCCAGCATCATGTATGACTTTAGTGGCTTCTGTAACGATGACCTGCAGAAAAATCCAAAATCTTGTTTATGATGCTCATCTATCGACCCTTTCCAAAACTATATATTTTACCTGCAAGAAAATCCCATCTGTTCCAAAATGTTCAAGGTAAAAGAAGTTGCAAAATAGTAAAAGAGATTCGAGTTACCTTCCTAAGACGACCGGGATTAGCAACCCCATGCACCTGTAGTTCATCAACGGGTGTAGCTTTTCCATGAGCTATACTTTCAACTCTAAAGGTATGTATTCCATAAACTGACTGTAAGCAACCTATAAACATTAGAAAAGGAAAAGGCAATTAGTCTTTCTATGTGAGACATATGTTCTGGACAACATACTTCTCAAACCTAAAAGATGAATGAAAGTTGTATCACTCGATCAAATCAAGAAGCTAACACAAAGATCTATGCCGTAAAGCTAATAAGTATACAGAATGCATCAAAGAACAAATCAAACACCCTTTTCCCCTTTAAGTTGATGCTCTACTAGCAAATGGCTTTTATTTTATTTAAATCTTTTTTTCTTTTAGGGGTTGGTCTGCACGTAAACATGTAAGGTAAGCTGATAGTAATTTGATAGTACTATAGTAGGTCTACTTCTTCCCTTAGCGATCGTATCTGACTTAGAATATCAACAAACAAATAACAATATTATCATGCCTCTGCTTTTGACCATATTCCCCTTATTGTCTGTGTTTTTTTTGTGCCTGCTGATACTATTATTACATGTACTTATGAATTAATGAATAATCCTGGACATTTGATAACAAAAGGCATGTAACTGTAAGAAACAAGTAATATTATACACGATAGGACTTGCATTAGTACCTTGTTCAATAATGATATGGATCACAAGCGAAAGGGACACATGCTTCTCAATTGTTGTCATACCCCAAAAGGGTATGAAGGAAGGCCTCGAAATCTTTTCAAAACAAACAAGAACAAAAGTAAATAAACAAAGAGATAAACCTAAATACTGATTTCCTTATTTCCTTACTGATAGATAACATTTGAATATACGTATGCATATGTCTTTCCATACCTTGTAAACTATTTCAGTGGGTGTGACATACAGTTTACGAGAGGAAATGTCCTTTTGAAGCACATATCTTCTAAAGGGAAGATAAAGTAGCATGAAGACGCCAACTCCCCATGCTAAAACCAGCAAAAGGGAAATCGAAAACCAAATAATAGTGTCATACTTGATGTAATTAATTGCAAGTTCATCGAACGAGGCTGCGTATAGAATTCGTTCTGATTTATCGGCAGCTTCGTCATCATCATCATCTAACTCCACCTCAGGATCAGCAAGTAGCTGTTCTTTCGACGACCCACGTTCTGATAGAGCGTCTGTGTGACCCATCAACATTGCTTCAAGCACAAAACCAATAATCAGAACACGATAATTAAAAATTAAATACTGCAACAAGCAACCAAATGTAAACTAATAATGTAATACATTATCAAGAATTTCTATAATGCTGTAAAAATAAAATAGAAAATAAATTTAAATGCCCTCAAACTTGAAGCTCCTCAATCTATACTCTAAAGCTAGCAAACTCGAATTCATTTCTATTCCCGTAACTAAACAACAACAAAAAATAAAAATTGAAGCTTTTGTTAGTTACCTGGAAAATTGTTGCGGATGCTTTGATTAGTCGAATTGCGTTGAAAATTTGCAGATTTATTAATAGGGTTTCGACTGTGAAATTTAGGTGTTCTTGGTAGAGCAACGAAACTACCAGTCTATATCACAGAGTTCAGAGACTGGAAATCTTTCACGATGATCAAACGGTGTACGGAGCGTTATCACCACCAAACATTCAAAATATTACACTTTACCAATGATTTGAGTAGACTTCAAACGACGCCGTTTAAACATTGGGTCGGTTTTATAACCGACCCTACCCTACCCTAACCGGGTTCGAGTAGTTTTGCCAGGCTGTCAGGATGAAAAGGCATATTCTGTTGTCCACGTAGACTCGTAGTCAACATACGAGCAGAGAAACTTGTGTGTGTGGAACGGTCGAAAGTGAGACGGTCCAATTACATTCAACATAACAGAAATCTTCGCTTTCTGCTCATTTTCATTTGCAACCAGTTTTTCAGGGTATCATATTCTATTGCTTTTACGCTGCTGTTTTGGTTCTCGTAAAGCTTTGGGATTTTGATTGAAGAATCTTTTCGACAAAAAAAAAAAGAAAAAGGAAATCGAAAGGTACAATTATTCATCGTTTTTGCTTTTCTTCAAATTTAAGTTCTTATATTTGTGTTTTTGGATGTTTTGCTGAGAATATGCGAATAATTTGCTTGTGAATTTTGGTTCAATATATGTTTTTTTTTAAAAAAAAAAAATTGTATCCTACGACGATGCAAATTTTGCTAGAATTGCTTCATGTAATATAATACTTTTGATTCTGATTATGCTCGTATATTTGTGTGTGTGTGTTTTTTTTTTAATGTTTTGCTGAGAATATGCGAATAATTTGCTTGTGAATTTTGGTTCCATATATGTTTTTTTGAAAATTGTACCCTAGGACGATGTAAATTTAGCTAGAATTGCTTCATGTACTGTAATACTTTTGATTCTGACTTGTACATACATTAGAAAATTTAGAGATTTTGTCTAGTTTTTATTGGTGGCTGGACCTAACTTTGATTTTTTTTTTTCTGTTTTCATTTTTTTATTACAGAGATTGTTGAGGATTAGGCTGATGATTGAATGGATAAAAAACAGAATATTGCAATTTTCACCACTGCAAGCCTTCCATGGATGACTGGGACAGCTGTGAACCCTTTGTTTCGTGCTGCTTATCTTGCCAAAGATGGGCAAAGGAAAATCACTTTGGTGATTCCCTGGTTGTCTTTGAAAGATCAAGAATTAGTCTATCCTAGCAACATCACGTTTAGTTCCCCATCTGAGCAGGAGAAATATGTCCTTCATTGGCTTGAGGAGAGGACCGGATTCACATCTGGTTTTGACATACGGTTTTATCCTGGAAAGGTAATCGTACGTGTAATTTTTTAGATATCGTATACATATATTGCATTTGTGTGTTTCTGTTATTTCATCATGTTAAGAGGGTTTATAATCTTCATTAGAAGAAAAGGTTATTGACAATGTTGTTTTTGGTCTTTTGCATTACACTTATAATACTTTATAAACCTCTCTTCGAATTTGGTTAACCGTCAGTTTAATTTATAGCTGATGTTGGTCTAGACAGCATTTTGAATCAATAATATGAATTTGATGCTCACTCAAGACATCACTTCTGGTGCAGTTTGCTATAGATAAAAGGAGCATCCTTGCTGTTGGAGACATCTCAGAAATCATCTCCGATGAAGAAGCAGATATTGCTGTCCTTGAGGAACCTGAGCATCTTACATGGTTTCATCATGGCAAGAGATGGAAAACTAAATTCTGCCATGTTATAGGAATTGTACACACCAATTATTTGGAATATGTGAAGCGAGAGAAGAATGGACGATTGCAAGCTTTTCTTCTAAAATATATTAATAACTGGGTTGTTGGTATCTATTGCCACAAGGTATTTTTTTTCTCCTCTAATTTTTAGGTATATGTACTCTCAATTATTCTATATCTTTGGATGGTCAAATATTTGAATGTTAGTTATCATTCCTACTTACAGTTTCTAGCCTTTTCGTTTAAGGACAATAACACACATGATCATACATTTGCATCTTATTTACATTGTTTGATTTATAATCTTTTTAAATCTTCTCTTAGGTGTAAGAAACATGTTTCGGGAGATGTACAATGATTTTTTTCCTTCTGATATGACTGCTCGAGTCCCTATTGACCAACCAATTTCCAGTTAACACTAGATTGCTGGTTGGGCCTGCATCTTTTCTGCCTTTTAAAGATATTTATAAGGCACATCCATACAATAATGAATATTCTTTATCTGGTTTTATGTCTTCAGATTGACTAAATGGTATTAAAGAATATCCAGAATATATAAGCAATCAGGCATTTGCAGTATAAATTACTGGTAGAATTACAAAATGAGGCATGATAACACAATAAGATATAAACATGCAGTTTATTTATCCAAGAGATCGTGTGTTCGAATCTCCTCATTTGACTTCATTATGCATTAGTATTTGCTTATATATGTATTTGAATCTGGGCTTAATTTAGTTGACAAGTCTGTTAGTTTTGTGTGTGAAGGGTTTTGTAAGAGTTTGAATACTAGTATTTAAGCATTTATCTATATGTTAAGCTTTTAAGGTTTAGGGGTTTCTTAAAACAACACGTACTTGAGGAGTAAATGAAATTGTTCTGTGCAAGATATGTTAACGAATTTGTTTGATCTCATTTGTTATCATTGTCTTCAATAAAAATTGCATTCTGTCAACAAATCCCGCTATGGGATTGCAGGTCATTAGGTTATCTGGTGCCACACAGGATTATCCTAATTCCATTATCTGCAATGTTCATGGAGTCAATCCCAAATTTCTTGAGATTGGAAAGAAAAAGATAGAGCAACAACAGAGCGGGAACCAGGCTTTCACCAAGGCTGCCTACTATATTGGGAAGATGGTATGGAGTAAAGGTTACAAAGAGCTGCTTACACTTCTTCAAGATCACCAAAAGGAACTAGATGGGCTTGAGGTGGATTTATATGGCACTGGGGAGGATTCCAATGAAGTTCATGAAGCTGCTAAAAAGTTAAAAATTGTAGTCAGAGTTCATCCTGGGCGTGATCACGCTGACCCTATATTCCATGAGTAAGCTTCTGCTTTATGTCCAGCTTTGACGGCACTTAAAAGTTACTTATTTTGTTTTTCCTTTGTCTAATGTAATGTTTTCTCTTTTGAGATTGCTGCAGCGGGTGTTATATAGTTATATCTCTCTTTGATATCATTGAATAAGTTTTCTTCTTTTCTTCTTCGTCTTCCAGTTATAAAGTGTTCCTAAATCCAAGCACAACAGATGTGGTTTGCACAACCACAGCTGAAGCATTGGCGATGGGGAAAATTGTTGTCTGTACCAATCACACATCAAATGACTTCTTCAAGCAGTTCCCAAATTGCCGAACTTACAATGACGGTCATGGTTTTGTC
This sequence comes from Dipteronia dyeriana, assembly GCA_032871835.1. Taxonomy (NCBI): domain Eukaryota; kingdom Viridiplantae; phylum Streptophyta; class Magnoliopsida; order Sapindales; family Sapindaceae; genus Dipteronia; species Dipteronia dyeriana. Next base: position 100,688,668 of record CM065299.1, read on the forward strand.
AAAGCAACACAAAAAGCACTCACGGAAGAGCCTGCTCAACTGAGTGATGCACAAATTCATGAACTGTCTTGGGAGGCTGCCACGGAACGGTTTTTGAGTGTCGCTGAGCTGGACCAAACTTCCAATAAGAGACTGTCTAAAAACCCTTCGAAGAAGTTTGCATCCACGTCGTTAGATGTGAGTAGAAACCTGGAGGATGCTTCAGCATATGTGCATTATGTTGCTTCTGGATTTGAAGTATCAAGAAGAGTATTCGGTGCAATTCCAGGGAGCCTACAACCAGATGAAGAGCAACGCATGGAGCTCGGGTTGGCAATCCCTGCTGATAATCAAAGCTCAAAAGTATAATATGGGAGAGAAGAATGGTCCTCTTTCACTGGTAATCCGTTGCAAGGCAAAGTTGATTGTAATTTCTGTATTACCTTGAATTGTATTGTTTCACAGATTCACTGTAACACAATTGTAAAAGAAACCAAGTAAATTGAAACAGAGCAACACGTTAAAACAACATTGTAAAATTGGTTATGATATGGATCCGGCTTCGTCTTCGGCTTGGGCTTGATAAGAAGGCCACCTTAGATTTTATATGTAAAATTCTCAGATGATGAGTACCACTCCACATGCAACCTCAGCAGCCCATAGCCCCTTCGCCAACTTTATTACTGCATCGCATCCCAGCTGTCTCTTTTGCTTTATTGTGTCCCCTGCTTTTGTCGGCCAGCTTTGACGGCCAGCCTTTCTTGTATTCTTTTAAAGTCTGGATTGATGATCGAGAGTGGGAAGATTTTTGGGATATCGATGAACGGTTTAAAATCCCTTTTGAATCGAATGCCCTGTGGTAAAATCCTGATGGATTTGGCTTGGCTGTAAATGTCCCAGCCGATGAGGATGTCTTTATCTGGGAGAGGTGTACCAATCACGTGCGTCCAAAGAGTAAAAGATGGGAAAAATTGTAACCCAATCTTGTGTTTGGAGACTAGATGGGTGCTGAAAAGTTGTCCGTCCGCTGCTAGGAACTGATTGTCTTCTTGTTTCCAAGCTTCTGCTGGGAGGACGCTGGGGTTCATCATAGAGGAGTGGGCTCCTGTATCAAAATAGGCAATAACTGGGATCGGTCTAGAGTATTTTGTGGGTAGGACTTGGATTTTGATCTGTGGACCTGAATTTTCTTTATTGGTAGCTTGGTAGGCTTCTGATGGGTAGTCAAGGTCTGGGAGGCTTGATTGTTCTGAAGAGCTGGAGTCATCAGAGTCTATCATCATGAAAGAGGTAAGTTGGTTGACATCCTCTTGCTCTGAAAAGTATGACTCAATGTCAGCATCTGAAGGGATCTCTTCTGCAACTTGTCTCAGTTGGCGGATGAGCTTGGCCGACTTTGCTCTTTTGTTGGGGCATTGCTTGGCATAGTGCCCTTCTTGTCCACAGGCAAAGCATTTGTTTGATTTGTTCCAAGATCTTCTTGCTTTCTTCCTGTAGTACTTGTACTTTCTGGAGCGCGAAGATCTATTTGGGTTTTGGGTCCCGTGTGACCCTTTTCTGTAGGGTCTGTTAGCTTTGCAGTTGCAGTGTTCACCGGAGCTGCATTTTAGGTGGTAATCTGGTGGGAATTTGCAGTGTCTGCTGTACTTCTTTCCTTCCTTGATCATTTTTTAGAAGACCCGTTGGGTAGCACAAAGTTTTTCCAATGCAGTGTGGGTAAACATGTGGATTTCTCCTAAGGTGATTTCTCTGAGGCTTTTTCCCGAGAGCTCGATTAATCTTTGGAGTTCTCCTTGGAGTTCTGATGGAAGCGAATTTAGATATACTTGTCTCAGGGTCTCATCATTGACACCACCTAGTGCATGATATCTGAAAGACATGCGCCTATAGTGATAGTCAATATCTTCTCTGTTCAAGGAGCAAACAGTCATTTCGAAGAACTCTTGTCTGGTCTGTTTATAGAACTGGGAGACATCTCCGAGAAACTCTCTGAAGATTATTCCTGTTGCTATAGAAACAGAACCGCACATAACCAACTGTAACTGTCTGTACTCTCCAAGAGCTTGGTACCAATCTCTGAGAGATCCGGTAAACCTGGAGACAAATTCTCTCAGTATAGATTCTATGTTGTCACCTCCCTTTGCAATTTGGAGGTCGAGTCAGGCGCTCATTTCAGACATTATTTTTCTCCATTGTCTGGGAGCGACCTCGTCAAAGTTGAACCAGGGGCCATTGGTGGGTCTTGGGAGAGGTATGTGCGTTTGTGCTGTACCTCTCTGGTCTCTTTGGTCGGGGGTTCATCAGTCACCGGAGGAGGAGGCACTTCGGTGGTTTCTGATTCTGATGATGTATTCATGGTTTGTGTGGACGGTTGAGGGTCGGCCCTTGTGGCAAAAAAGACTGGTGTGGGATCACCTGGGTAGTCTGGAGAATCTGGTGTTTGATCAGAGTGATAAGTTTCCCATGAAGAGGTGGAAGAAGGTTCTGACGTCTCAGTTTCTGTTGAGGAGGTACTAGAAGAGTAATGTTGGCGGGGAGACGTGTAGAAGGCCTGTTTTTGGTAGTTCGGTGGGGAGCGTTTATGTGAAGCATGTGTTTTCTTTCTATCTTTGCTAGTTGATGGTTTCTCGGTGGGTATCGGTGGGTATTTCCGGAAGAGGTCTTCGGTAGATTTGAAAAACTGGGAATGGTCAGGAGGTCTTAGAGGGGGTGGTGGTGACTGAGTTGGGAATACTAAGGACGGGGAATAAGGGTGAGGGCTTGGAAGGTATGGTGTACTGGTGAAGTGGTCTCTTGTTATTTGGTCTTTGAGGCGTCTGATCTCTCTTTCTTTGCTATCAAAATCAGGACCAAAGTATCCTTGGCTGATATATTGATGCAGGTCAACATCTAACCTAGACACTCTTGATTGTAGGTCTGTATACATATTCCGAAGTGTGGAATCAAGATGCTGTAGCTGGTTATCCTGCTGAGAGACGTGGTGAGAGACCTTGTCAATCTTTTGGTCAATAGAGTGGAGTACTCTATTTTGGACCGATGCATTGCGAGTGTGCCAGTTGAGGACTTGTTCAGCCTGGGAAGGCTGTTTATGTGATCCATCAGGTAAGACTTCCGTTGACTGGATGAAGGGTCTGGAGAACAGGTTCTTTTCTGGATTTGACGAGGAATCCAACGGAGGGAAGTCCTTGTCGTAACTAGAGGCCATGAAACATGGGATAGGAGTCGGGACAGTTGGCATTATTTTTTCGGGCCTATCCAGAAGTAATCCTTCTTCTCTAAGGATTTGAAGCGCTCTGTCATAGATGGGCAGAGGTTTGTTCTTTATTGGCCGTAGGCCAGTCCAAGGGCTATGAGGGTCTTTAGGCTTTGTGAAAAGAGAAACGGGTTTGCAAGGTGTTTTTTCAGGTTCATGGCAAGACCTGCATTCGCAATCTGCATCGCACATGTCTGGATCTACATCCCAGATGAAATGCCCGTTGACCTTGTCTGTCTAGACTGGGGTCCCATCGGTTTCAAAGTGATGGATGAGGATTTCTCTTTCGGTTGTGACAGGTCGGATTGTCAAGATTTGAAAAACGGGAGGAGCACTGGGTGTTGGTTCTGTGGTAGGGGTACTTGTTTCAGTAATTTGAGCTGATTCTGGGATGTGGGTATATTCAACAAGATGTTGGATTTTGTTTGCCTGAGTTTGTCTAATAGAAACATTAGAGGAAAGTCTAGAAGGAACGTTTTCAGTGATGTTGTTTGACATATTTTGAAAATTCCCTTTCTTCTTCTAGCTACCATATCTGATCATAAGGTTCTTCACGTCTGAGAAAACAGACAAAGGCTCTGATACCAATAGGGGTTTGAGCTCCACTACCATCTCACAGAAAGAACCAAAACCGAGTTTCCCCACTGGCGGCCGTCTTTCGGCCTTAACAGGGTACTTTTCCGGTCAGACACTAACAGAGATGGATGGAGATCAGCAGGCCAAACTAGTCAGTACGGGGCTTTGTTAAACCTGAGTTCATCCTAGCCAGCAACATTATGGTTCCGGATGTGTCCAGGGTGTCCAGCCAATATACCAAACTAGTATACAGGATCTGTTCTGATATGCAGGATCCTCATAAGAGGCAAGCATAGAGCATACTGGGACCTTGGAGAACCATAGTTTCAGACACAGAGCTATTCGAAGATTGGGAGGGAGAAACTGTTTAGAAAGCCATCAAATTGAAAACACAATCCTCTTTTTTCGTTCTGATTTACATAGAGGTAGCCCTTTCTTTTTATAGACCAAAGAAAAGGGGGACCATTCATGGCTGATCACAATATATTACAAGGGATAAGGATCAGTCGACAAGCCAAAAACAAATCTAAAAGATAAGGGTGGCCTAACAAGGACAGTAGGGCCGACAAAAGCAGGAAGATAAAAGGAGGACAGCTGGAGAGCGTTACAAAAGAAAGGCTGGCCGTCAAAGCTGGCCGACAAAAGCAGGGGACACGATAAAGCAAAAGAGACAGCTGGGATGTGATGCAGTAATAAAGTTGGCGAAGGGGCTATGGGCTGCTGAGGTTGCATATGGAGTGGTACTCATCATCTGAGTTGAGGGACCCACAGATCGAACAGGGTCAGGTGTCAGCCGGGTCTTGGGAGTCTTGGAGGAACGAATCTGGGAGTGGGTGTAGGCTTTTCGTGGTGTAGGCTTTTCGTGGGGTCTCTTGGGACGTCAGGGAGAATAAAGATGACATCTGTGTAGTCATTGTTGACGTCACAAAGAAAGTTGAGGAGGGCAACTTAGATGTTGGGCCGGTATAGCCTTTCATATTTAAATATGATTATAGTTAATTGTTAAAATTAATGATATATATATAGAGGACACTATTGTACGCAAAACGGGTCCTTCTCTTCTTCCACTGATTGATCATCCAACAGTCACTGCACGCCAGTGAACCTACAAAAAAAAAAGGAAAAGAAAAAGAAGTTAACAAAGTGACAATAACACAAAACATGTCAGTAGAGAAAATCAAAACCAAGATTGGAGATTGCAAAGTTTAGAGCAAAACCAGCGAAACAGAGAGAAACAGTTTGCAAGTTCAAACTTCAAAGTTGTCTTTTATTTTTTTCATAGCTTGTAGTCTGAATTCTCAGTAACCCAATTGTCACTCATTAATAAAGATGAATCATGTGAAATCAAGAGCACAGGAGTCAAATTCATGGTCTGAACCACTTTCCTAAAACCCTACCCAGTTCGACACTACCCAATTCAATAAATTTAACAATTTTTCTCTCCAAAACCCTAGACTTCATTATCTCCTCATAAGGGATCTGCCCAGTTTCCACAATCTGATCAAACGCCCAAAAGAAACGATTTCCTTGAATCAACCCATAAACGTCCTTGAGTCCTTGCAAAGACCCATCTGATATCTCAGCAACCTCCATTTTTTGGTTGGATTTTTTTTTTTTTTTTTGTTAGTGTTGGGTTGATTGGTGATCGATGGAATCATGGAAAGTTTTTGGTTTGATTTGATTGCGTTTTGTTAGGTTTCTGGTACTTGTTTGGTTGTGTTTTTGGTGTTGAATCTTGATTATGATCGACAGATTATTTAGGTTTGATGATGATCGACAGATTATTTAGGTTTGATGTTGAATGGTGTTTTGGGTTTAATTTGGTTAGCTGGATGGAAGGTTTTTAGTGTTGAATCGATTAGGAGATTGATATTTTTGTGAATTTTGAAGAACTCTGGTGGAAATCAATGGATCTCCACCCGATCCTTAATCTTTTTTTTTTTTTTTGTTAGCTGGGGATGGTGATTGCCTAATTGAGATGGTGATTAGGGTTTGGGGGTGGTCTCGGAGAAGATTTAGGAGTTTTTTTTTTTTATTATTATTATTATATTGGTCACCATCAAATTCAAAACTTTAATTTTTAATTTTTAATTTTTTTGTTACTGGGTTTAGCTGTTGCTGGTCTGAGTTTGGATTGATAATCTGGTTTTGTATTCATGATATTCATTAATAGAGATCAGATAGTTGTGTAGATCAATCCATCTTCTTCTTTTTTTCCTATAGAAAATATTTTTTATTCTCTAACGTCCATCACAAGTCACAACTATGAATGATAGAGATCATTAAAGAATTTTTCTTCTTTTTGAATTTCCACCTAATTTATTTTTTTTCCTTTTTTTGTTTTTCTCTTTCCTCATTTTTTGTTTTTTTTCTTTTATTTTATTTTAAATAAATAGTTAAAATTAAAATAGTCCTTCATCATTTTTTCCGTTAGAATTGACCGATAAAAAATTGATCAAAGGGCTCAAATTGATATATTTTTGAAAACATGGTGACCACCCCGATGAAAAATGAAAAAACAGTTAAAAATATCATTATCGGTCAAAACATAAGGATCAAAATGATAATATCTTTTTTAAATTTTTGTAAGGGATTTTAGCAAAAATACCTGGTTTTAAGGAACCATTTGCAAATCTGCCCTAAAACGTATTTCAATTGCAAAAATGGCCTAAAATGACGCTCTTACCCTTGTCTTAAATGAAAAGGAATGGTTTTATGCCCTAACATCCAAATCATCAGGCCACCTAAATCATCTGGTCGCCCTGTCCCGATCTGCCCACCCTATCACGTCGTCGTTCAAGTCATCGTCACCACCGTTACCACCGTTTCCTTCAAGCCAGCGTCGTCGATCCCACTCCATCTAGTTCCAGCCAGTGTCTCCAATCCAGTCGTCATCGAGCCATCATCGTCGATCCCAGTCGTCGCCATTCCAGCCACCGTTTCCATTGTAGGAACCGTAGCCTTCGAGCCATCGTCGTCGATCCCAATCGTCGCCATTTTAGCCACCGTCTACATTCCAGCTGCCGTCGCGTTCGAGCCATCGTCGTCTATCCCAATCGTCGCCATTCCAGCCACCATCTCCATTCCAGCCGCCGTCGCCTTCGAGCCATCGTCTTCGATCCCACTCCATCCCATTCCAGTCATCATCGCCATTCCAGCCATCGTTGCCATTCCATCCATCGTCTTCATTCCAGCCACCGTCGATTTCGAGGTAATTTTTTTTCGAACCCTAATCTGATTTTGAGTTGAAATTGTGATTTGGGTTTTCAATTTTCTAGTTTGATTGGTTTGATTGGTTTGATTGGTTTGATTTAGTGGATTGATTTAGGATTTTTTTTGTTTTAAAATACAAATTATTTGGTTTTCAATTTTCGAATCCTAACAAAAGATTCGAAAAACTGTTGAATTATATGGGATTGATTTTATTTTGATTAAAATTAGGTCGTTTGTGGTTTTCCAATAGTTTGATATTAAATGGGATTGCTTGAAAACGAGTCTCTGGTCTTCACTTACACCTGTCGGAATAGTTTCCAATAGTTTTGATTTAGAGTTAGAGAGAATACAGCTTCTTTGTGGTACCATGTTGGCAATGAGGTGATACGGTTCAGCCCAGTGGAGTTTTGTTTGGTTAGTGGGCTAACCTTTGGTGCATACTCTGAATCCACATTAGAGATTTTCAAACAAAAGGACAGCAGACTTCGTCGATCCTACTTCCAAGTTAGTAAAGTTCATGTTAAAATGATTATTGATTGGTTTAGGAATTTGAGTCCCAATAATAAATATAGTGATGATGATATTGTGAAGTTGGCTTTAATACTTATATTGGAGATGACTTTGGTTGGAAAAAATGATAGGACTAGCATTTTGTATTGGGCATTACAATTAGTGGATGACCTGGATGCATTTAATAAGTTTCCGTGGGGATCATTCTTATATGATAGGACATTTAACTCTCTTTATACTTGCCTTCTTGGCCGTGATGATAAATTCAAGAATAAGTTAAATGATAAGTTGAAGGAGAAGGTCGATGGTCCAGTGAAACGGAAAGTGGAGAGGTACAATGTTTATGGGTTTGTGACGGCTTTCCAGGTAATGTGTAATTGATGAATTTTATTAAAATACATTTGAGGGAACATGTATGTTTCCATACACTAACCTAAATATCATTTGTTTTGTTTCGTTTTCAGGTTTGGGCAATCGAAGCAATACCAAAATGGGTCACACTTGGCTATGCCGTTAGGGTGAACAATGTCGCCCCCTAGAATTTTGAATTGGCAATGCACAGAAACTCCCATGTTTGTAGAAATTCAGAAATTCATATTTAAGTTCAAAAACGTAAGTTTTATTTAAGTTAAATATTTTAATTTGTTTTTTTAAGGATAATATTATAACGTTGTGTTTTAAAATAATTTCAGCTTACCATTTATAAAAAACTTGGCCCCTCTGATGAAGAAGCAAGGAAACCGTATTGGACAGGTATGGATCAACTCCAGTATGTATCACCCAATGTGGATGGTTATGGCGATGATGAGGATGATGATGAGGATGATGTTGAGAATGACTTGGATGATACTAATCATGATGATATTGATCGAGATCATTCAACCAAAATATTTACACACGTTGAAGTCGGGGGAAAGAAGAAAAACTTGATGAAACTTGAACAGCTCCAAAAAAGAATGGATGCTATACAACTACAACAAAATGCTTTACAAGATCAGATGACTTCTATGCAGAATTCACTGATGGATGATATGCGAATGGGATTCCTTCGTTTGACGGAGCTTATTTGTTTGAACAAAGTGGCTGAAAAGGTACATTTTGGTTTAATATGTAAATTCCTGTAATTCGTAATGGTTCTAACAAATGTGCATTATATTTGATGTAGTTAAATGAAGAAAATACCATCGATGTTAGCCAAAAAGAGAACATCCACGACTATCAACCTTCAGTTTCCCGTGTTGTGAAGTCTCCAGAATTTGTTGTCGTGTCTGAGACAAGTGAAGATGTCAAACAATTGACAAGACCACCGAAGTTGACCATAAAAGTACCTAGGGATCGCAAACGGGCGGCCGTTACCATGAGCCCGTACATTGATCCCACGACGAAGAGGCCTAGGAAACCGAAAATGCCAGAATTTGGAAGCATTAGCCAAGTGGATGATGACATTGTACGTTCAATGCAATCATGGATAAACAACAACAAGAACACATGGTATGTTGACTTATGTATTTTTATTGTAATCCCCACTCACATTTCTTTAATAAGTTTTTATTGTTGAATCTCTACAGCATGTTCACAGGATTACTCGAAGCAAAACCTTATTGGTTTGAGCTACTGCTATCTAAAAATGGGTGGTTAGAGGGAGATGTAAGTTGTATACCTTGTACTGCAGTTCTTTACTATGTATGTATTTTTTGGTAACACGCATTTGTTTCATGACAGCATATAGAGACATATTGTCGTTTAATGAGGCGGCGTGGCTATTACTATCATCAGTTATACAAACAGGACAGTGTGTTATTGGATTACTCTTTTATGGTATTGAAATATATTTTCCAAAATAACATTTATCATTTTTTATTTCTTTAACAAAGTCAATCCATATTTCGAAATATATATGTTTTGTAGACTCAAATTCAAGGAAGGTGATCAACTGTAACCAAGGGTAAAAAACAATTTAAGCATGAAACCTACCAATGGGATAATACAATGTTAGATTACGTGACTGGAAAATCCCCTATGCATGCGAATGTACATTGGCGGACAGTCAATAGAGGAAGCAATTTTCAGATTAATATCAGAAGTGATTCAACTTTTGTATATACATTCATCCGTCTGTTTCTTGATTTCTCAGATTTTGTTTCCTGCGAATGTGAATGGAAATCATTGGGTTGCGGTAGAGGTGGACTTGAAGGAACGGGTCATCAAATTATTTGACTCAATGTCGTACGCCTATAGTGTTGATGAAATACTAAAGTGGGCAATTTGTCTTAGAAAGATGTTGCCTTCGTTGTTGATGCATGATGCCGGATACGTATACTGATCCTTCGTCATTTATGGTCGAACGACCCGGCGAAGGCGTTCCACATCAAGGGAATCAGTATGTGTTTGTTTATGTCTTGATGTTAATAGTTTGTCTTACATGATAGTTATTAGTAATGACGGTTGTTATTGACAACAGGTCCGATTGTGGGGTTTTTACTCTCAAATTCTTGGAGTACCTATGGGCACGAAAACAATTCGACTTCGAAGACAAAGACGGAGAACCCTTTAGAGTTCAAATAGCAACAGAAATATTTCGAAATTCAAAAGAAGTTTCTTGTGTAAATGATAAACCTTTATGTGTAAATAATGTAACTTGATGTGTAAATGATATGTGTATGCACTATCAGTTGTAAACAAAATTAGGTGTAAATAATGCAACTTGCTATATGTTGTGGTTGATACTTGTGACTTGTGTGAACGGTGTAGAGATTGTTGTGTGACTATTAGAAGTGTTATCTTTGTAGGTACCCAAAGAAGATATGGATTTGTTAAAATTTCAAATGAAACTCTGTCAAAATTTCGTAAATAATAATACAAGTTCACATTACATGTTCAAATAAAGTGGGTAATATTACATGTTCATAACACATGTTCAAATAAAAGATAATTAAAATACATTAGTTATGCGATCTGCTTGCCTCACCAATTTCACTAATATTTCCCATAGCACTTGATGGTAAACTTGACTTCGGGTACGTGCATGTATGGCTATTGTGACCAATACGATGACAAGTGGTGCAACTTATTTTAGTTACTTCCTCTCCAAATGACGGAGTGCGATTCTGTTTAGGCCTTCCAGGACCACGACGACCTACTGGTGGGTGAACAATTTGTGATGCAATATCCTCAGGAACCAACCATTCACTGGGTTGTCCAACGGGATGTATTTCCCCACTGTATGCTGTAGCCAGGAATGCACTGGAGTAATAAGGAGAACAATAATCAACAAATGAAAATCCCCGTAACCTAATGCAAGTTAATGCATGTGCACATGGGAGTTGGTCGACATCAAATTCTTTACAGGTACAAGTTTTTGTTGTCAAATCCACATTTCCATCTAAACCTCCATCTTTAACGTGGAACGTGGAAAATGTGATGGGGTATACCCGCATATATCGTGCTTCCTCATCCTTGACACCGATGGTTACATCCGCGGCTGTAGTCAATTGAGTTGTAGGTTTAAGTGCAGCTGAGTGTCGATCATGGAACCAACGTTGAAGGATCCCTCTGATGTAATCAATCACTCCAGTAATAGGCAATTCCTTGCATTTTTAATTGCATTATTCATTGCCTCTGCAATATTGGTTGACATTATGTTGTACCTTTTTCTTGGACTGTATGCTCTTGCCTATCGCTCAATCCCAACATCCGTTACATACTGAACTGCTTCGGGATTAATATGTTCCAACTGTTCCATACGCTGTCGGAATTGACTTTCCCGATACACCCTGGCTGCCCTTCGAAAGTACTATTTCACCGCCTTATTCCTACCATAGTGACCAACCATGTTCCGTTCTAAATGTACCGCACATGCACCGTGGAATGAATTTGGGAACACTTTTTCTACACCGGTTGTGATACTGCCTTTTCTGTCGGAAACGATAACCAAATCATCAACTTCGCCAACAACTTTATGCAACCTACTTAAAAACCATTCCCATGCCTCGTTTGTCTCCGAATCACCAACACCAAAAGCTAGAGGAAATATTTGATCATTACCATCCATACACACAACAACAAATAGAACACCTTTATGAGGACCTTTCAAAAATGTCCCGTCGATAGCAATGACCGGTCTAATAGAAGACAAAAAACCATCTATACAAGCTTTCAAGCAAAAGAACATATTAAAAAATGTGTGCTGATTGTCAAATTTTCTAATCTGAAAATAATCTGAATCCTGAACTTTAGCTGCACGCAATCGCCAATTGCAATCCTTAACAATGCACCTCACTTGATATCATGTTGTATCAGACTTAAACACCCTAATCTGGAACCGGTTGGCAAGTGCATACTTACCTAATTGCGATTTTAGCTGTTTCTTGCTTGGAAACAATTCACCCACTTAAAGACGCATAGTAACAGGTCTAGGTGCAACTTCACCAGAATTAATAGAATAAAATGTACATGGAGGTGGAACAAGCCTCTGAACATGGGCAAACTGCTCGTCATACCGATTGGAAACTCGTTCAGGAATGTAATTAAATTGTGTTTCTGTTTCTTCATCCCTATGACCCGATAGGTTACCCATCGTATCTTCAAAACTAAAATGACGAGAAGAAGATTGTAATCCCTCTCGAATATCATCCAAATGGGTAACCATGTTAGGTACATCCGGCCTTTCAAACTCATCCATAGTACTGACCTGTATATTGCTTTTATATGTATAATGAAATTCATGATGAGGAGTTACATGGTGTAGGTTGTGAGAGGACTCTGGTTGTTGATGTTTCATTTCTGGAGTCTCATGGCCGATTTTCTCAATACTTATGCAAACTAATGGCTCAACATTCTCTCAACGAAACAACAATGCAACGTCCTCATCATCTATAATCTCAATTGGCATGCTAGGACAAAACGTTTGTGGAAGAGTCGTCATACTAACCCGATAATGATCTCTGTCAATTCCTGTGACGTTCTATACCTTACCTAACAATTGATCATAATTTGAATCCCTTGGAAAATTAAACGCCTTCGCTCTTTGACCTTCATACCAATACTTACCATGATGATTTTTCCATTCTCGACCCTAATTCAAAACCAAATGCACGTTTTTCATTGTCAATCCTGAAAAATAATACAACAAAGATTTAAAACCATAATAATAATACTTATTTCAAAGAGCATAACTCGGTGTGACCCGATAAGTGTTTTCATCGGGTCGTGGTGACCCGATGTCGGGTCAGGATGACCCAACAATAATTTTGTTTCAGGTCGTGGTGACCCGACATCGGGTCACCACGACCTGATGAAAAATACAATCGGGTCGTGGTAACCCGATAGCGGGTCACTATAAACCGACAAAAATTCCTGTCGGGTTAGGCTGACCCGATGAAAACGCTTATCGGGTCACACCAACCCGATACGTTTTTCCATCGGGTCACCATGACCCGACAGTACTTTTCACCGGTTTCAACCTTTCTAAAAAATATCGGGTCACCACGACCAGATGGAAAAACTTCTCGGGTCAAATCGACCTGATAGTTTTTCTCATCGGGTCACCATGACCTGATGTAAAAACCTCTCGGGTCATACTGACCAGATACTTTTTTCCATCGGGTCACAATGACCCGATATTTTTAAGAAAGTTTGAAATAAATGAAAAATACGGTCGGATCATAGTGACCCGACATCGGATCAGCATGACCCGATGGAAAAAAGCATCGTGTCATGGTGACCCGATGTCGGGTCACCATGACCCGATGGAAAAAAACATCGGGTCAGTGTGACCCGATGTAGGGTCATTCTGACCCGATGTCGGGTCATTCTGACCCGATGCTTTTTTCCATCGGGTCACCATGACCCGACATTTTTCACAACCAATTAAAGCAATGAAAAGAACTGTCGGGTCATATCGGGTCACACCGACCCGATGCTTTTTTCCATCGGGTCGTGGTGACCCAATATCGGGTCACCATGACCCGACAGTTCTTTTCATTGCTTTCACCCTTTCGATTTTATGAAAAAAAAATCAACCTCTAATCATATGTCAATGCCATTATCAAAATAATGATTATATGGTTGGAAAAAATTAATAATGTAATACTTACCTATCAAATAACCTTATTTCCCTAATGTTTTTGAAACCTAAAATATTAAAATGAAGAGAAAATCTAATTGTTAGATGTTTAGTTATTGGTTTTATGAGTTTGTTAGTAAATTTTAGTTGATGGTTGGTGAATTGTTAGTTGAAGTTATGTAAATCTAATAAATTATGTAATAAATTGAGTGAAGTTATAAGTGAGGTTATTTAGGAAATTTTAGGGCATTTTTGCAATTGTTTTAGGTTTTAGGGCAGATTTGCTATTCAGTCCTTCAAATAGGGTAGTTTTGCTAAAATCCCTTTTTGTAATCTAATTCTAGTCGATTGTAGGGGTGGGTAAAAAACCAACGAACCAAACCGAACCGAACCGGACCAGTGGATCAAACAGGTCCAATTGGTTTTTTACCGGTTTTGATTAGGTGATCAGTTCGGTTCGGTTCGGTTCTAATTTTAAAAAAAAACCAGTTGGATCGTTTTTTGTCCGGTTTTGTTCCAAAAATAGAATAACCAAATCGGTACCCGACTATAAATTAAAAAAAAAACTAATTATAACTTCCACTTTTCACTCTTCAATTATTAGGTATATTTTATTGGATTTAAAAATGTAATTTGACTTTGTTTGGTATTGACTGTTGTATTAGCTATCAATAAAAAATTTGACCGACATATATTTTGAAATGTGTTTACTGTTTTGTATTGGATTTTGTAGTTTTTTAATATGTTTTTATTGTGATGTAAATAAATTTGGCTCAATAGGTTCAAAAAGATGAACTAAATATGTAATAAATGAAATTTAGAATTTTGGTCTATCAAGCCCAAAACCAAAAAAAACGAACCGAACAGAACCGGTCCAATTCGGTTGGTTTTTTATCGGTTGGCAAATGTCAATTTGATTGGATCGGTTCACTTTTAAAAAAACCGGATTTTATTGGTTCTATGAAAATTCGAACCGGTCCAATCAACGTCCACCCTTAGTCGATTGTTAAAATTAAAAATTTAAATATAACAATAGTTAATTGTTAAAAGGAAAAAGATCGTTTTACCCTCTAACATTTACCTTATTAGACATGTGAGAACAAGGTTTGATCATATTGGCTGGTCTCCCTCCTGAAACGATAATAATAATAAAATATCCCCTTCTGTTGGCTTTTTGAGGTCCTTTCTTAACTTTGACAATTTTCAATGGGTAAATTGACCAAAATGTTTTCTAATGCCTTTTAAATCAAATTACACGTGTAGCAAAACTGAATGTACAATTTTACCCTCAAATTAAAACCGTTGAGAGTAAAACACAACGGCTACATTCCTATCTTTATAAACCTACATGCCTTATTCCAAAACCAACCATTCACATGCATTTCAAACACCTATTCCACTGTATTCACACACATTTCAAACACCATTCACAGGCACATAACACAACTCCATATATCCATTCTTTTTGAAACACACAATCAACCATTCATAATTTTTTCCATCACTGTGAACAACTATGGAATGAAGTTAAAACTCGATAACTGAAGAAAGCAATTTCAATGGTGAAGTTGTGATTTTCAAAAACAAATTATGCATATGTGGTGTGAAGGCAGGGGTTAGAATCTCAGAGTCTATTGAAAACCCAGGTAAGTTATATTTTTTCTGTGAAAAAAGGCAATACAAGTTTTTTAAATGGTGGCAACCAGAGAAAACATAAGGTATGGAAAGTTTGCAATCTCATGAAAAACTCAACAGAAATTTAAAAGAAATGGGATTGCTAAATGCAATGATGCATAAACTGAATCAAGTCTAAATGGAACTATAAAAAACTTGGAAAGAAGTTTAAATCAGAGAATGCAAAACCTGGAAAGGAATTATGGATATAAGTTTCAATCAGAGATGATAATGCTAGCTAATATGTTACTTTTTGATCTCTCCATATATGTGTTTTATGTTAGTTTGATGAATATGTAATGCACTTGACATATGTAAGGCACTTGACCTATGTAATATTAATTATCCATTATCAAAACAAAAAAGCAAAAAAACCAGTCACATACATAAAGAAACTTAAGCACATAACCATTCATCCAAAAGTACCAAACCGTTTACTACAAGATACCATTGTTTAATAGCATAACTGAAACTAACAGTACCACCGTACTGATAGTTACCAAAATAGTACAAACACTTGAGAGTTGTTATCAAACACTAACAATTGCTACATTAATAATTGCTACACTCTTGCATGCAACATTAACGGTTGCTACCAAAATACTGCATGTAACATACTAACATTGAAACTAATAGTTGCTACCCTTGCTTACAACATTAACACTAACAATTGAGATCTTGAGTCAATTGGGATTGTGGTTGAATCTGAACCTATGTGGGATGTAAGGAACCAACATCTGCCTTCCCTTTTTGCGCCTTTTGTCTCTGTACAATAATATTAAACAGCTTCAAATAAGAATTCCATCAATTTAATCAAACATGCATGCAATAAATAGTGTGCTTGAGTACAAACCTTAGTGGGAGACTGTGAAGAAGTGGAATCAGATTGTGATTGTGAGGAGGAGACACTGACATCAATATTTTTTTTATTTTTTTTATTGAAACCTTATTTCTCTGTAAACAAATAAAGGCACAACCTTTATTAAAATAAAATAAAAAAATTAGCTTGAGTATACATAAATATCAGATAAGAATACCAGAAAACATTAACTTGAGTATACATAAATATCAAAACTTTAACATATGTTACATAATCAAACCTATATATATAAGATCCCGTCCTGCACCTGTTTTTCAGTCCGTTTTCATTTTTATTTTTCAAAAACGATTTCGAAAACGCATTCGTTAACCGTTTTTCATTTTATTTTAGAAAATAAAAAACAAAACTAGTGTTAAAAGTGAAAGATTTGAAAAACACAAAATAATTGTTTTTCATTTTTGTTTTTGTTTTTCATTTTGTTTTTCAATTTTTTTATATAAAAAATACGATTTTTTTTAACTATTAATTGTAATGTTATGGGTTTGATATGGTTAGGATAAGACGGGGCAAGATTTTCAAATGACCAAAGTACCCCTCTTATATATATATATATATATATATATATATATTTCAAAATAATTTATTTCTAACTAGAACTAAAAATATCCGCGCAATAATAAATATATATATATGTTAATATATATTATAATTATTATATACATATATTATAATATATAGTATTAAAGAATATTTATATATAATATATATTATATATAATATTTACATATAATTATAATGTACATAATATTATGATTATATATATTATTATATATAATAATAAAATATTATATATTATATACAATATATAATAACAAAATATATTACATATATATTATATATAATATATAATATTAATAGGGAAAGTATCATTTTGCCCCTTGAGTTTAACACAATTGTTAAGATGAGGACATGGTTTGGGTATACTGGCTGTTTCTCCCCCTGAAATCAAACAAACTTATAAAGAATCCCTTCTGTAAGCTTTACAGTCCATTTTGGACGTTGACTGTTAAAATAAAAGGGTATTAACGTTATTTTCATTGTTGGGCATTACAGTAAGGTTCTTTTAGACAATTCAAACATTTTATTTGAATAACAAAACTAATTAAAAAAAACAAGTGGATAGGGTGATGCCACCTCATTTTTCCACTTACCAGATATCTTATTTCCCCATTATATATACTTTAGTCGTGGTCCTAAAGAAAAGTTCAGAGACAAAACAACCAAAACCCTCGTTCACAGTTCTTCTAAGAATCCATTTCGCTCCAAAACAAACTCTACAATCACCTATAACCTCTTCAAAACTTTGATTTCTTGACTATAGTAGTTTTTCCTTTAGGGTTAGTTTAGATATAGTGGCAGTACTGTTGAAGATTTGAGAAGTAAAGCGGTTGTTTTGGTTCCAAAGGTATGTTCAAACTTATTTTCCTTTGTTTTGATTATTTTGGGATAATTTGGATGCATGGTAGTGTTTTGATGTGTTCGTTTTTGTTAAACTTAGCTAAATAGGTTTTCTATCGTATGAAATTTGGGGGTTTTTGGTTTGGTGTTACTGCATGTCAAATTGACTGTGTAATTGATGTTTTGGTGGTTGTTAAACATGGATAACGTTAAAATTTCTAGCTAATATGTTATTTGGTTGTGTTCTCAGTAATTTAGGGTTTCGTTTGTTTTTTAAGGTTATGATTTAAAAGATCATCATCATTTTTGCATGAAAGGTTTGTCAATTTTTTAAAAATTATGGTTTTTGATACGTATGATTAATTGCATGGTATGTGTTGTTATGATTTTTATGTTTTGTTTTAGTGATTACTTGATGAATAACAATAAAGACGTTAAAAATGAGGTTGAATATGTTGTTTTGGTTGTAAATTAGAGTTTTGTTTACATTGAATTATGATTTGTTAGAGGTTTTAAATGTTTTACATTGACTGGTTGTGGTATATTTATTTTTCATTGGTGATTGATTTTTATTCGTGATTCTTGACAGTGTTTAAATGGAGGATATATTCGAAATATATGTCACTATAGACACTAGGGTTGTAGAACTTGGTACTTGTGATGCTGAGCACATAAGTATGATAGTTCTGTTGCATACTTTATCTGAAAAAGAAATTGGTAGTGTTGACGTGCCTAGTGATGAATACCGTGTGTGGGTTTATTTGCCTTGGTCAGTTGAGAAGAAGGAGGTTAGTAGTGATAGTGAGCTTTTAGAAGTGTTTAGAAGCTTTAGTGAGCATAAAGAAACAAAAATTATGTTTGAAATAGAAAAGATGCCATATATCCCAGTTCCACTTGCAGCCTCATCTTCTGACATTCCCAACCCATAGCCTAGGTTCATGACAGACCTGAATGAAGTCGATTTTAGTGGGTTTGAGGAAACTATTTTTTATGGTGATGGAGAGAATGATGATATCAGAGAGAATGAGCATGTAGGTGCAGATGAGTTAGGTGATCAGATTGATTTATGTGTTTATTTGGGTGGTGTTGATTTGGGTTGTGATTATGGTGTTGATTTGGGAGCTGAATCTGATGAAATGGGTGGGATTCCTGATTTAAGGGAATTAGCAGTGATACCTAAGGTTCCTGAATCTGTGTGTGAGATGCCATGTGAGATTGGTAATAGTGATTTGTTTGAAGGTTACCAATCCAACAGTGAAGATGAGTTCTTTAGTGACTCTGATAATGAAAGAGATGATTCCAAACTTACACTAGTGACAAAGAGCATCCCTTTCAAGAAACTTGTAGGTGCTCCAATTAGGTTTGAGGTAGGGCAGACACATGATAGTGTGTATACATTGAGGGAGTTGTTGACAGATTATGCAATTCAAGAGGGATTTAGTTTTAAGAAGATCAAAAATGATAAGAATAGGCTCACTTGGGCATGCCTTGCTGAAGAGTGTCCATGGAGGCTGCATGCTTCCATTGTTAGTGATGAGACAACTATACAAGTGAAGACTTACAACAATGAGCATACCTGTCATCGTATTTATAAAAGTCAAGAGGCAAGGTCAAAATTGATTGCAAATAAGTTTGAGGTTCTTGTAAGGAACAATCCTAGCATTCAATGTGGGGTGATCTCTGATCTATTGAGAGATCAATTTAATGTGTGTGTTGACCCTCAGAGGTTGTACAAGGCAAAAAAGAGGGCCTTGGAGGTGCTACTTGAAGAGCATACAGAGTGTTTTTCACATTTAAGAGGGTATGCTGTGATGGTGCAGCAATGCAACCCTGGTTCAGCTTCCTATATTCATCTTCAAACAGACACCAACATCTTCCAAAGGATTTTTGTATGTTTTGAAGCTCAAATGAGGGGGTTTCTAGAAGGTTGCAGGCCTTTCATTGGCATTGATGGATGCCATTTGAAAGGGCCTTAAGGAGGAGTTATTCTTTCAGCAGTTGCATTAGATGCAAACTCTGGATTGTACCCTCTTGCTTACTGCATTTGTGAAGATGAAACATTGCTAAGTTGGTCATGGTTTTTGCGGCAGCTGTGTTATTTCTTGAAGTACCTAGAAGATAGGCCTATTTGCTTTATGAGTGACAGGCAGAAGGATATAATTGGGGCTTTGAAGATGTATTGGCCGAAGGCAAGCGTAAGGTATTACTTTCAATAACTTGCTGTCATAATATATATATTTTTTTTATAAAAAAAAATCTTATATTAATTTAACTTTTCATGATTGACACAGGTTCTGTGCAAGGCATATTTATGCCAATTTCAGTACTAAATACAGTGGACAAAAGATGAGGAAGTTTTTCTGGAAAGCTAGTAAAACTGGTGGCAAGTATGAGTTCAAGAAGAGTTTGCAAGATATAGGTAGTATAAACCCTCAAGCAATGACTTATTTAGCTGTCATTGAACCTTGTCACTGATCAAGACATGCATTTGACAACTCAATCATATGTGACCACGTGACAAACAATATGACAAGAGCTTTCAATAGCATGCTTAAAGATTTTAGGGCTAGGACTTATTTAGGCTTGATGGAGTACATAAAGAGAATGGTGATGAGTAGATTTTAGATGAGGAAAGAGGAGTGCAGTAAATGGGGTAATGGCATACCACCAACAGTGAACAAGAAGATTAAGGAAAATAGTGTAGAGTGTAGGATTCTTCGAACTTTGCATTCAGGTCAAAGGAAGTATGAGATGTTGGGTATGAATAGGGTATACACTGCCAACTTGAATGATAAAACATGTGAGTGTGGCCAATGGAAGGTTAGTGGGGTGCCATGTTGTCATGCATTGGCTGGTATTAGACACCATTTTGGTGTCAATGGTAATCAGTGTACCTTAGAAGAATATATTGACCCTGCATTGTCCAAGGCTGTTTATCTTAGAACCTATGACTACATGATCCATCTCATTCCAGATTTGTGTGTATGGGGTGATCATGTAGGAGCACCTATTCAACCACCACTATTGAAGAGAAAACCTGGAAGGCCAAAACTCTCAGGAAGAGGGAATCAACTGAGAAACCTAAAGTTGCCTGGAGTGGTAGTGTTGTGTGTGGAAAATGTAGACTACATGGGCATAATTCTAGGACTTGTAAAGCTGAAGGAAGTTATGTAGAAAATAAGGTAGTCAATTATGATTTTTTTATTATTTGTTTTGTTTTAAACTTAATTGAGTTGGTGTTATTTTTAATTTTGTTATTTCTTTCTTATACATAAGCAGAAGGCTTCAAAGAAAAACCCTGCTGTAACTAAAGATGAAAGTGTTGCATCATCTTTAAAGCCTTCAAAAAAGGTGATGTTTCCTACTTCATTGTCTTTCTATTTTATTTACTTTCTTCTTAACGTGTTCTTTTAAATTAATTTGTGTTATTAAAAATACAGAGACAGAGGGCTGCAGCAAAACAAGTAAATTTTGGTGACAACTCTTCACACCCTACCACACAGGTTCAGTGATTTAATAGGTGATGTAGTTGAACTTTTAATAGGTTATGCAATTGAACTTTTAATAGGTTATGTAGTTGAACTAGAAGTTGGTTACTTTTATATGAATAGGGTAAGGTAATGTGACACATTTTGTTGCCAGCACCGTGAAGCATTTTCAATGCTTAGTTTTTGTTTATACTGCAATGGTAGGGTGGTATTGTGAACTTTAGGTGGAATTTGGTACAACTGAACTGTTAGTGCTTATATTAGTATTTATGTATAATTATTATGAATTCCATGCCCTTGTATTTCTATGCCTACTTTGATAATGACTGATGATATTGGATAACTAATATTCATCAACTACATTGCATTACATACCACACCTGGCATTGCATTACATACCACACTTGCATTGCATTACATTCCACAACTGCGATATATGTTCATAGAACTAACATAAAAGAAAATAGAGCAAGCAAACAATAACATATTAAGCAATATCATCTTCCTTAACCCACTTAGACTTCCATTTATACTTGTCATCTGATTGTGAATTATTCCAATTACACTTGATTCTAGTTTCTGCATCTTTGTATTTAACAATTTCAATTTTTCATCAATTATATCCCTTTTCAAATCTTCACTACCTTGCGTACTTCCCAACAGTTCTGTTACATTTGGCTCCTACCATGAAAAAAATTTACATTGCCTTTTTTCACAAAAATAAAACAACTTCCCTGGATTATCAAACGACTCTGAGATTTTCACATCGGCCTTCTTCCCACATCTGTATGTTTTGTTTTTGAATATTACCACTCCACCATTGATGTTGCTTCTCATACTCCCTGTATTTGAACTTCCTTCCATGGTTGGTCATTGACAATTCAAGTGTTTGAATGTATTTTTTTGGTGATGAAATATTGGCAGGTGATTGATTATATGGGTTTAATTGTGGATTTTGATGATGAACTGATGAATGGAAATATTGGTTGATATGTGAGTGAATATGGTTGATATATGAGTGAATATGTTTGATATGTGAGTGAATGCAGTGTGGACTAGAGCATTTGATGAATATAGCATTTGACGATGAATACAACAGGTATATATAAGGCCAAATGTAGCCGTTGGTGTCCATAACGGTTTGATTCAGAGGGCAATTTAGTAATTCTGTTCGTGTGCCTTAAATAACTGCTATAAAGGGCAACTGTGTAGTTTAATTACTCCAATCACGTGCTGGATGCTGTTGACAGCATCCAAAGGCCATTAAGGGGTATTTTTGCCTTTTTCACCTCTTACTGTTGTCAGAGTTACATTTTTAGGTTCAAAAAGTAACATAAGGGGTTTTAGATAGGTTTGTTTGATTTCAGGGGGAAGAAAGGTCGATATACACAAACCATGTCTTCGTTTTAACAATTGGGTTAAACTCAGGGGGCAAAATGATACTTAATATATATATATATGTAATCTCAAGTATTATATATTTATATAGGATATAACTTAATATATTATGTATTATTATAATTAAAAATATATTATAATATAATATAAAAAATATAGATTATAATCAATATATATTATATATATATAATATGTACAATTATAATAAAATATATATTATAATTATTGATTTATAATTTAAGAGTTTAGTTTTGATTAATTCATTTTTTTATATGTTTTTTTGATGTGTTATTTTTGTTTAATTTAAAAATTACATTATAAAATTGGTTAATTATTTAATCAATTTGTTTATAGTTGTAATAATATTAAACAAAATGTCAAAATTGATATTTCAATTTTTGATAGTTTTCGGTTAACCTACAAGTCGCGTTTTTTCCGTTTTCATTTTCAAATTACAGCTTTCAGTATATGCTACCATACACGTTTTTATAATTCGAAACTGAAACAAAAAATACTGTTTTCATTTTCATTTTCATTTTTATTTTCGAAAAACAACAACTGAAAAACGCTTACATGACGGATCCTAAATATCAGAAAACAATAACATAAATTAGACAAAACCAAATAACTTGAGTACATATAAAATCCTAGTTTTTTAGCGAACAAAGCCAGGAATCGACTTTGATACCTGATTACACCATATTTCATGTATAACTACCATAAACAAGTTAGTTGCACCCTCAATTTCACAAGTGACAACTACAAAACTAAAAACCCTAAGGTGACAACTACAAAACCAACAACCCTAACCTTCTTAACAAACAAACCATGAATCATGGACAATTGGAAAACGGCATTTGTCAAAAGAAACCATGCATTCGAATTCGGGTATAACAACAATAAACTCTTCACTTACACTATAAATTTAAGAGATAACAATTGCAAACAAAAAAAAAACCCCAATTTTGTTACCATAGAAACCTAAATTTTATAAAAAAAATTGGACGATAAACAAGAAAATCCCTGTCAATTGCAACAATGCATGCAAAATCACCATAGATCGGTGAAAAATAGAACAGGGTTGAATATACAAACATTTGCTTCAAAACGAAAAAAAGATTTGCCTCTTCGATTAAAGGTGCTTCCAAAAACCCTCATTCGTAAACCAACAAACACTAACCTATGTCTAAATCGATCACTCAAACAACGAAATCTAGTTTTTTTTTTTAGGATTTGGTAATGGTAGGTTTGATTTTGGCGTGAAGGTTTGGGATATTACGACTGTTGTAGAGAGAAAACGTTTCATTTGCTTTCAGAACAGTTTGTAAGCTTCAGTTTTGGACCACTTGACTTGTTTAACAAAAAAAAGATGGGTGGAGTCACGTGGCTTCATATCATTCACACAATTGTTTTTTACTTTAATATATTATTTAAAAAATATATCAAATTACCTTCATAACCGTTTACCCAAATTACAATTTCTGTCCCACCGGTGAGTTTACCAATTTGGCCCTCCACATTAACGCTCAACCCTTCTTTTGGACGGATTCCCTAACAGAAGGGGGTCTTTTACCAATAAATCAAATTCGGGGGGATTAACAGTCAATATTAGGAAACTCTGTCCTCAACTTTCTAATATGACAAACGTTAGGGGAGAAAACGATAATATCCCTTGTTAAAATTAATGAGCTAAATATATACATTTTTTAATTTGAGATTATAGTCAAATGTTAAAATTAAAAGTTTAATCTAATTACAGTTAATTGTTAAAATTAAGAAACTATACTTAAAAATAGTTTATACATCTAACAATTTAATGCATGCATTAATTGAAATTCACCATTTTCATTTTATTCAATCAACTAGTCTTACAATAACTGGACTTTCCATATATTTAATATAAACTGCTTGTTGAGTAATGCGACCTGGTTGTGTACGCTATAATCTTCACACACAAAACGACATCGTTTAAGAGAACCAACCCTTTACTTTTGAAATTATGTTTTTTTTTTCCCATTGTATCACCCTCCCAGAAGCCCAACAAAACATAAAAGAAAAAAAAATCATTCACTATCTTTTTATAACAATACAATTCACCACTCACTATCCTTATATTATAGCAATACAACTCACCACTCTTTACAATGTTTTGTCTCATTTAATATTTTTAACTCAAAATAAACACTAGCAAAATATGTAACAACTCAGAATACAGACTCGATTAATTTTTTTATAAACTTCATGAGAGTATATGCATACAAGTACATTTTTCTCATTCTACTCGTATCTATTTAAGTCCCTCTTTATTCACATCACAAAGTGCAAACACTCAATGAATTAGTTTTCAAAGAACTTTTTTATCATTGATTTATTAGTTTATTTAGCAAATGGAGCTAGATCGTGAAATTGCTCCAGCTGTCGAGTAGATTGAAAGGAATAATTTCATACTATCCGGAGATCGGGTAGTTATCAACGAACCCCGAACTCCAAAACTCACGAGATGTAAAATCTCTAAAAAAAAATTCAATATCAGTTTTAGATCTTTTTTAATATAAGTTTTAGATCGTATATATCAGAGTCTATATAAAGATTTTGACAAGAAAATGGATTTTTTAAATAAATTAAAATTGTATTCTTTAAGCTATTGCTCTCCATTTGAATTTGTGAGAATTGATAACGTTAATTTGGGATGAATTTGTGTATTTCACTAAATCATTGGCTTTAGTTTTAGATCTTTTCTTTTTATAATTCAATTTTATCTTTTCACACTTCTTTCTCAAATACATTTCATTATAAACTTTAAAAAATTAAATTTTTTAAAGACACTCTATTTTTTTTTACTACTTTTGATACTCCAAAAAAACAAATATATATATATTTTAAATCATTTTGTTTCGAAATTATCTTTTTATCATTGGATATTCAAATTGACAAGTTTAAAAAATTGTTTTTGCTTCAGTTTTTTTATCGTGTTTAGTAATTTTAACTATGATAAAATTATCATACAATATAATACAAAAATTTTAGAGTGATGTTGTTGACGGTCCTCCAAATATCTTTCTACATTCCTGTATATATAATAATAATAATTTTATCCTAAATAAAATTACTAAAAAGTATAAAGAAATTTTAAATACACTACATAACAAGTATTATTATTATTATTACTATTATTATGTTTCACAAACCCTAAAACTATTTTTCCTTCAAATGAAAATTGTTTTAAATATTTCATTTCCCTTTTAATTTTAACACATCGCCATAAAATAAACCAAAATTTTCCAAATACCCCAATCATCGCCATCACAAAATAAAATAAAAATAAAAAACCATATTAAAAAAAACCAAAAAAAAGAAGGAAAAAGACTTAATCATCAACATTCAATTTTAGACTTCTAGCAACATAAAAAAGAAAAACAAATCACAATTGGAAAAAGAAAAACAAGTTTTAACAAAGCAAATTGTTATTCAGTTGCCAAAAACAAAATTGGAAAAAAGAAGAAGATTAAAATCAAGATTTGAAAACGAATTCTCAAGAACACAACTGAACCCTTAAGCCGTAATCATCATCATCACGAAAACCATCCATTCATATGTACTTGTTCATTAAGTGTGTACTTGCCAATATAAAAAAAAAATCACTTTGAATTTTGAAAAAATAGACAAATGACAAAAAAAATGACGATTGTAGTATGCAATGAAAAAAAAAGATGGAAACCTTTTTCCTTTATTTTTATATATAAAAAAGTATGTTCTTATGATGAAGTATTTAAAAAAAAAAATAGTGTCAAGACTCAAGAGCTAAAACATATTTGATGGATTGTACAAAATTATCCATCGACTTTATTTATAAACCCGTTTTCAACCTCCCCTTCAGCACACATTATTATTATTATTTTTACTTCGAGTTCATTAAGAACCGGTAAAAAATATATATATATCAAGTCTAATTCACTATTTTCCCATTCCTTTTCATTGATTTTAATTTATTTCTATCTATTTAAAAACAACACTATGCTAATAAGCTCTCCGGCATACATAATTTGTATTAGTTAAATTATTAAAAATCACTGATAGAAACTAGAACTATCTAATGCATTAGAATGGGTGTTTTTCGATTTTCTTGTTTAATAACTTTTTATATATTTTCTTTTTATTTTTACCTCTAAGAACCAATATAAGAGCTAAGTTTAGTTCATTAAAAAGTGAAATTGTTTCCTCTTTTTTACTCCAATCTATTTAATAACAACTCATTTTTGCATGTTGCCACATGCTTTCCAACGTGGCAACATGTATTATTTTTTTATTATGTAAAATAGTAAGAAACGCTATAGGAACATTCGAATTTAATCCACTTAAAAGACTTGAAAACGCTATTAAAAAAAAACGTTATATCTCATTTTATTCTGATTTTTTCAATAATCATTATCCATTACCAAGATTAATAACTACGAAGAATATATATTATATTATGCGTCTTATATTTTTATAGAAACAAGTTTTAATAGCTTTGATTTGTCCGTTAACATTCCCTTTTATATATATATACATATATATATATATATATATATATATATATATATATATATTTAAAATCGTTATGTTTGTTATAACTTATATCAGTAAATTGTATACTGAGAAGAACCGATTTAAGTTATAGTACATATTGATTTAATTATATATATATAAATAAGGGAACTTCTTGACTAATTATAACACAACTTTTTTTATTATGATCATTGCAGTACTATCGAAATATAAGAGCAGGACTGATATATCATTCGATTGATGACGTGTTTCGATACGAGCATTATCAAAGGATAAATAACATTCTTGGATGGGCCAGTTTTGACTTATACTTTATTATTATTGATTTATTATTGTTCTTTAGCAATATATGACTAAAAATTGTTTGATTTTATTTATCACTCAATATTTCCCTTTCATTTTCAGCCGTATGGGCACTTTGTTGGGTGCAGGTGTTTTAAACACATTACTGAACAATATACCTCCCGTGAAGCATATGCGATTGTAACTTTCAAAAATAAAAATCTACATTTCTTTTATCATTGTTATTAACTTTACGTTATGACTTTCTAATTTTTTTTCTTCGAATTTTTTTTCAGCCTTTCAACGAATCGTTTGCACCTCCACCTTTCAGGAGAGGTGAATCCGGTCAGAGAACTAAACATCGGTGCAGCCGCTGCGGCCGTTACGGCCACAACAAACGCACTTGCCATGGACCTCTTCCATAGGATGTTTTCTGCTTGTGTTTTGGATTTGTTATGTTTGTGAGATGGTTTATGACTCTCCATCAAGTCATTAAATATAAGGAAAAATGTTTAGTTATTGACATACAAACCCACAATTACAAATTTTTGGAAAAATCCAGCCCTTATAAACTCGTATATAGGGTCCATTACCGAGTTTTAACTTCAAGACTATACCCAGTTATATACCACCCTCTGTGCCAGCTAGCCAAACCATATGTTTTAATGCATCACCATCAGTTAATGTCCTTGTACCTGTTCCTGTCAGATGGGAAAATATTAAATTTCCAGATGATTGGGTCAAAGAAAAGGTTGACCAACCATATTACAAACCACCTATGAGAAATTTACATGATTGTGTAACTGAACAGGATGGAACATTAAGAATATCGTTTAGAAGAAGCTTATCAATTAAATAAACTGACAGTGACCATTCTAGATCTTTAAGCGATTTCCAATCAGCCAAAAATTCCCTTTCCAGCTCATCTAGAAGAAACATTGCCAGACAAATTCCTAGCTTGACCTCAAGAAGAATTGATAAACAACCTATGTTAATTCCTAGCTTGACCTCAAGAAGAATTGATAAACAACCTATGTTTTCCATACCAGACTATAGCCCTGGTGATGATGAATCTAGTGAACCTATCAACCTTGTACCAAGAAGAAGAAAGCCTAAGCCTCCCACACATGTTACACATGTTTTAAAAACCCCGGAGCAAGTGGCCCAACCAATTCACTCATATGACCAAGAACAACAAACCTCACCAACACCATCACAAGTCTTAACTGAAATATTAGAACTAGAACCCCCCATAAGAACCGTTAATGTTATCAGTAAAGATAAGCTTGACTTTCTTAGGGCATATTACCATTCTGTCCATAACCAAGCTTTAAGAGAAAAATATGAGAAAAATTATTCAGTTAATAAAAGAAAACAATTCTATGAAAGATGGATTAAGTGCCTTGAAGACTTTAATTTGAACATTTCCTTTTTTCATTGGTACATAGATAGAAAAAATTATGAACAAACTTGTTCTGTCATTAATCGACAAAACCTTAGGTCTTATAAAACTAAAAAGGGAATAGAAAAACAGGTTCATCCTCCTCCCAGAGATTTTGAAATAGATATGCCTAATGAGGATAACCCAACAGAAACTAACCTTGCTAAATGCACCCCCTTTATCCTATTTGATGAACCAATGTCCCAAACAGTGACTTCATCTTCCCATCAAATTGGCATGGTTATGAGACAAGGAAATTATACCAACTTCTTCCTTAACTCCATAGGTGAACAATTGGAAAAAATTGACCTTAATTTAACCCAGACTAGTATTTCACCTACCAGAGAAGAAGTTCCTCCTCAAGTATATGTCCCCTATGATTTACCTTCCTCCTCTAGGAAAAGTAAAGGTAAAGACATAGCCATGAAATCTGAACCAATCATATTCCCTGATCATACTGGTATTGAAAAATGTTTTGACAATTTAATTGATGAAGTAGAAGTATTAAGAACTCTAGAAGAAAGACTTAGTAGAATCCCACACCCTAATGTCCAAACTATTGATAAAAAGACTCTTCAGTTTCCTCTGAGGAAAAAGAAGAAGTAATTAATCTACAAGACTTCATCCAGAGAATTACGACAAATGAGAAAACTGACAGTTATAATAAAACTAAATATTTCAAAATACCAAACCCTACTACCCCAGACCAACTCCACCTGACTTACAATATGAAGAAACTGTTCCTTATAGAGCATACACCGGGAATGCATGTTACCAATTTAACATTGACGGATTATCAGAATATCAAATAATCATTGTATTAAGACAAATGCACACAATAGGATATATTTACATAAAAAAAAATATGTCTCATTCTGATGCAGTTACCTCTTTAACCACTGGGTTTGAGGGACAACTGTTTGGATGGTGGACACACACTTTAAACCAATTAGCAAAAACATCCATTATTGGACATACTAAAACAGTTACCATAAAATTATCCCACACAAACTCGTGACCCCACTGCTTTTGATTCAACGTCCACACAAACCCAGACCACCACTACTACATCAGAACCTGGTGGTATTGATGTCCTATGCTATACTATACTAATGCATTTTGTAGGAAACCCAAACATTAATCAAGAAAAGAATTTTCTAAAATACAGAATTTAAAATGTAA
Organism: Dipteronia dyeriana; assembly: GCA_032871835.1. Taxonomy (NCBI): domain Eukaryota; kingdom Viridiplantae; phylum Streptophyta; class Magnoliopsida; order Sapindales; family Sapindaceae; genus Dipteronia; species Dipteronia dyeriana. The sequence continues at coordinate 100,718,554 of CM065299.1, forward strand.
AAAGTTAAATGACTTTCAAGTGGTATAAAGATATCTTTTTGACCAGGGTTTTCCAAATACCTGACAATGTGAATGCCTATTGGAAAGAAAAATTCATATCAGGATTACCAAAACTATTTTCTACTAAAGTAAGAGACGAAATGGTTAGACAAATTGGCTGGTCTGACTGGTCCCAAGTAGATTTAGACACATGGACTTATGGAGAAATAATAGCCTCTATAAATGTAGTAGCTATGCAACTTTGCAATGATCTCAAACTAAAAAGCCAACTTAAAAAACAGAAATTAACAACCAGGAAAGGACTTGGTACTTGGTGTGAACAATTTGGCTTTGATCGATTACCTTCCCAGAAGAAAAGGAAACATAAAACCTTTAAACACAAACTCTCCAAAAAGTATCCCTACCGAATTAATAAAGATTATAAGGCTAACAAAAAGGGAGATACCATATGGTCTCCTAACAAAAAAATCTAGAGAGACTTCTAAAAGAAAAATTTTTCATAAAAAGAACAATAAATGTTTTAAGTGCGGTAAAGGCGGTCATTACGCTAATAAATGCCCTGACCAGAAAAGAAGATTAATAGCCTAGATTTAGATGACCAAATCAAAGAGAAAATTATACAAGCCTTGTATCCAGACTCAAAAACCCCTAGTTCATGTACCTCGTCATCCTCAGACAATGAAGTCTTAATTATAAATGAATCCTCTTCTGACTCAGAAACATCCTCCTCATATAGTACTGAACCAGAAACCCAACCTTGTTTCTGTAAAGAAATTAATGTCCTTGACAAATACGACTATTCCCTTATGATCAGTATGATAGATAATATTGAGGACCCTATACAGAAAGCCCAATTCATCCGTCAATTACAAAAGAGAATCACTGACGAACCCTCTACAAGTAATAACAACAAGCCCTTTAATGAACCAAAATCTTTCAAAAATGCCCCCTTTGAGACACCTGATTTTGAACAAAATGTTCTGGGAAAATTTCATAGTAAATCTAGGAAGGTTACTATTCCTGACTTACAAAAAGAAATCATCAACATTAAAGACGAAATAAAAAACTTGAAAATCCAAGTACAAGAATTACAAGTAACAAATGCCCTTAATAAACAGTTTACGAAAGTATCCTACAAAAAACAAGTTACTGACTTCAATAGTTCTGATGAATCCGATAAAGAACTAGAAACTGAAAACAACAATCAGCCAGACCCTTTGAGCATAGACCAAATCAATTCAATACAAGAAGTAAGAATACAAAAATAGTACGTAGAAATTGACATAAGGATTGCCTCTAACTATAATATTCGTGCTACTGCACTTATTGATACAGGAGCAGACCTAAATTGTATCGTGGAATCTTTAGTCTCTACCAAGTATCTAGAAGCTACCACTGAAAACTTATATGGGGCTAATAAAATAAGGCTAGACATTAATTACAAGCTCACTAATGCTAAAGTCTACAACAATGGAGTTTGCTATAATAATGAATTTATTGTAGTAAGAGCCCTTTCACAAAATGTCATTTTAGGATTACCCTTCCTATACCTAATATCGCTATTCAAGGTTATTGCTGAAGGTCTAGTGATTGAATATTTAGGAAAAGAAATTCTTTTCCCTTTTCTCTTCCCTGTCCTTGTCAAATACCTTAACACTTTGAGAAAAGAGAACATCCATTATGAGCCTATTGACAAATACATTGCCACCTTAACCAAAAAATAAAATCAATTAGCATTTCTAAAAAATGACTTAAATTTCCAAAGACAAGATGAAAAGATCAAAGAACCACCGATCCAAGAAAAAATTGCATGTTTCAAGCAGAAACTAGAAAAAGAAGTGTGCTCTTCCATCCCTAATGCTTTCTGGGATAGGAAGAAACATATTGTATCTCTCCCATATACCAAAGACTTTAATGAAAATGGTATCCCCACAAAAGCCAGACACATACAGATGTCTTCAAATCTAATGGAATATTGCAAGAAAGAAATACAAGACCTAATCGATAAAAAATTAATTAGAAAATCTAAATCTCCATGGAGTTGTCCTGCCTTCTATGTCCAGAAAAATACAGAAATAGAAAGAGGAGTCCCTAGATTATTAGTCATTAATTATAAATCTTTAAATGATGCTTTATTATGGATCAGGTATCCTATTCCAAATAAATCTGACTTATTAAAAAGACTATATGATGCAATCATCTTTTCAAAATTTGATATGAAATCAGGATTTTGGCAAATCCAAATTAATGAATCAGATAGGTATAAAACGGCATTTACAGTCCCATTTGGGCAATATGAGTGGAATGTGATGCCTTTTGGCTTGAAAAATGCTCCTAGTGAGTTCCAATATATTATGAATAACATTTTTAATCCTTATTCTGAGCTTTCCATTGTTTACATTGATGATGTATTAATATATTCAAAAAATATTGACCAACATTGGAAACATTTAGAAATCTTTTATAAGACAGTTAAACACCATGGACTTGTAATATCTGCTCCAAAAATCAATCTTTTCCAAACCAATATTAGATTTTTAGGACACAATATTAAAAGAGGAACTATTATCCCTATCCATAGGAGCCTAGAATTTGCTGACAAATTTCCAGACGAAATTAGAGACAAAAAACAACTCCAAAGATTTTTGGGATGCTTGAATTATATTCAAATTTTTACAAAGAACTTAGTATAATTTGTAAACCTCTTTTCCAAAGACTAAAAGCAAATCCATCTCTTTGGACAGATGAACACACTAGTACAGTTTTAAAAATAAAAAGCTATGTTAAAAAACTACCATCTTTAACCATTTGTCATCCTGATGCCCCTAAGACCGTAGAAACTGATGCTTCAGAATTAGGTTATGGAGGTATCCTAAAACAAAAAATTAATGGACAAGAAAGATTAGTAAGATATGTTTCTGGATCATGGAATGACACACAAAAGAAATATTCAATAGTGAAAAAAGAGATATTATCCATTGTCTTGACTATCCAAAAGTTACAAGACGATTTGATTAATCAATTTTTTTATTAAGAGTTGATTGCCAGTCAACGAAATTTATTTTGAAAAAAGACGTAAAGAACCTTGCCTCAAAACAAATTTTTACCAGATGGCAAGCACTTTTATCAGCCTTTGACTTTGAAATCGAATATATTAAGGGATCAGAAAATAGCCTCTCAGACTTTCTGACCAGAGAATTTTTACAGGGAGAAAAATGACAAGTACCAACAGAGGTCGAGGTGGTGGCCAAAGAGGTGGCTTCGCCAGATCTGACTTATTAGAAGACTTATCGACTTATCAATCGACTTATCAATCCTCTCCCAGAGGAAATCACAAAGACAAATACGCCATATCACTACTATCACAACCTAGATCTCCCCATCAACTGCCTATACAGTTTCCTTCATTACCTCCTGCTGGGCCTTCGACTGGTCGCAGCCCAAGCCATAGCCCAGTCCACATGACAAATTCTTTTTCCCCATTAGACAAGACAAAATACAGGCCCAAATATTAGCCCAACAAGAAAAGACCCAAATACAGACTCAAGCCCAAGCATCAGCCCTTCCAAAAATAAACCATCCCACATATACATATATCAACAAACCTTTCTTTGATAGGTTTTTTGTTATGGAAGACTCATTTTTGCATGACCATTACTTCAAGGAACCCAAAAAGTTGGCAGATGATTTCATCGTCCTCTTTTTGGTAGGATCCCCGAAGATTTGACCAAAAGACACATATTTTATGAATTTATTCTTGTTGACACAGATTCGATTTTTACTTCTGATGTCTTTGACAAAATTGACAAAGAAAAACTCATATTTAGAAATATCAAAATTTGTAAAGTTATCACTTTAGAACAATGGGGTGGAAACCCTAATTCTACCAGAAATTTCAGCAGAATCTTTCATGTCTCTGATTTCTCATATTGGGATTACAGAGATGCATGGACCAAGTTTTTCTATGGACAGAACCCTGAAAATTCCCTTTCTTGGTTCCTCTATTTCGACAAAAACTTCCTTATTGATCTACCCTTCTGGTTTTTAGAATGGTGGGACAAATATGGACCTATCATTGACCTTCTTCCTCCCCCAGTAAAATAAAGCTTTTCACTATGGACCTCAAATGTTGACAAACCAGACTCCTGGGATTTCTATCCAGATCTATTTCTGTTCGTTGTCCAATTTAATTTGACATGGATACTTATGCTTGAGTACTCTATCCAGGAAAAATTAATTGGTAATGTCAATGTCCCCTATTTCGGCGGCAAATAAAAATAAAATGGTGGAGTGGCATAAATCTTGCCAACCTAGGAAAAGACAAGGTTTCTAAATGGTTAGCTAACAATCCCACTTTTTGCACCACTAAAGCAAATGACCAATCCAGCTTTTTAATGGACAAATCTTAGAACCAGGCCAGAATTGCTGCAGCATCATCCCCAGATGAATTAATGAAGATAGCAGAAGAAATGAGAAGTACCATGGCTAATATGTCCCAAGCTGGGTCTGACAATAGCCAAAATAATGGTGGGTCAGATGGTGACCCATTTGATAGCAACGACCCATCGACATATTTTGGACATGATTAAAGCAACCATGGCCACTAGACATCAACCATGGCCACTAGACAATAAAGATAAAAACAGCCAAATACGACAAACCAACAGTGATCAGATGACAAGAGACGTGGCAAACAAGAGAACATGGCAGACAAAAGGAATCTTATCACCTTCTTTTGACAAAAGCAGAGGCCAACTGCATATATTATTGCTCTCTTCGACCAGAGTTTACCGACATGTAACCCTAGTTTCTTTTTGCAACTAAGGTTAATTGTATCTCTATATATGTGTTTCCTGGTTTCATTTGAGAACAAGTTCAATTTTATTATCTTCCTTCTCTGATTGCTCTACGTAGCATCAATATCCCCTCTCCTATTGTAAATTTCTGAAATACATAAATAAAGTGTGAGACTTATTTCTGTAAAGACATCTTTGCTGTCAGACCAGTGTTCTGTAAGCATTGTAAGACACTATTCCTCTATCTCTATTTTATAAGCTTTTGTTATTTTTATTTCTGGACTAAGTATATAGGCTGGAAACCAGGACTTTTCCATATCAACTTTGCTTATTACAGTTTTGTTGAGGAATAACTCGGGTAGAACAATTGCCAAGTACTTGGTAGGTCCATTGACTTATTACTGTATTGTTGTATATGTGACCAGTTGCCTACTGTATTATCTCTCTGTTTTCCTTATGTTTTTGATTGTGCTATATTTTATCTTGTGGTTTCTATTATATATATATATATATTATTATTATTATTATTATATATATATATATCTTAAATAAGCATATCACCTTTTAACAGTGTTGATAATACATTTCGTTTCCACATAAACGGTGATGTGTTCAATCTCACCATATGTATATTACAAATATGAGTGATAAGTTTTCTTCTCGGATTTTAAAAAATAGTTATCTTTCGTTATGAGAGTAGATATTCGGACTGTACATATATTGTTTGATATCAGCAGGTCCCGACAGATTTATTCAGAGGCGGACCATGACAGAGGCCAGCAGGAGCTATTGCCCCAAGGTTTTTCCAACAAAATTTAAGTTATTATTTTATTATTAAAAAATAATAGTAAGGCTTATACTCTATGGTTTATGCACACTTACTCAACTACTCTAATCACTTTGCATTGTTTTTTTAATATAAAAATTATAAAAATATTAAATATTAATAAAATTTCTCTAGTTCATCTTCCATTTTTTTATAAATAAAATGGTCAATTTTGCTCACATCCTCACGTCTTCTTACAAAAATTTGTAAAATCTACCTCAATTTCTGGTTTTTACACACGTGGAAACATAGTGATGATATTTTGGTTGTTAGAGTATCTTCTGCAATGTAAGAAAGTCGAAAACGAATGCACTTTTATGATATTTTTTCAAATATACGCTTTAACTCTTTTTAGTTTAACATACATAGAAGAAATTTTTAGTTTAATTATTTATGTTATCATCGTGCATACCATAGAAAAATTTGTTAGATACACTTTAGCTCCCTAATATCAATTTTCAGGCTCCACCCATGGTTCTATTGTGGTGATATATATATATATATATATATATATATATCTCTTTTAAATAACAGTAATTTAAATATATGAATCAATTTATATATATGATTTGTATCCCTTTCTATTTTTTTATAAAGGCATAAAAATTAATAGATTAATCCAGTCTATTGTTTTGTTATATTAAATACGTGACAATAGATTATGAGATGAAAACAAGTTAAGAACAATTAAGATGAGGAGATGATCCAAATATATATCGAAAATTTTCAAGTACGGGAAATTCTATATGGAATCATCGATAGCTATCGACAATTATGTACTAACGATGATTCTGTACGGGATTTACCGCACAATATATATATATATATATATGTATATAATATGTGTCATCTTGTAATTTCTTTATTTATTTGTATTTTTTTGTATTTCTTCAATTTTTAAGTAATTAAATATTTTGTATACCGTGATTTTAATTTATCGTACATTTGTACGCTCGCACTGGTAATTTTGTTTTAAAACAAAGATTTAGTAATGTAAAAATAATAATAAAATATATATATTTAACGTCATCTTCAGGCCAAAAAGCACATATAAATACAACTTGACGCGGTGGCATTGTTCAAGCAAATCTTTCTTTCTTTCGTTTTTTTTTTTTTATAAAAAAAAAACAACTAAAATGGGCCTTGTCATTGTTCAAGCAATTGTTCGTCTTCAGATTCTGGTTGGCTGCCAAGAAAACGGCGGCATAAGTAAAGTTTCGCTCTATTACTCTACGTTACAATTCAGTTATTTCCAAACATAATGTTTCCTATTTTGCGTATGTTTTCGGTAATATATGCACGTAAATAAATTAAAACCTATATAATCCTGTTTCTCTCTTCATAACCAGTTATTGATGGTATTTTAGTCAAGTAAGTTTTGTCAATTCGAATACTGTTTATTAAACAAATTGTTAGAAAATGTATCAATATTTGCATCGAGAAAAATGATACTCAAATTCAGTAATTCGTTTTTAAATTCATTACATGTACGTTTGTTGTATAAAGTATTCCATGGATGTACTGACTGTATATTCTTTCTTGTTGAAAAAAATTGTGGAAGGGAAAGAATGGTCTTCTAGGGTAATCATATGGTTGGAGGATATTTTGGGGAATTTCGTGTCAACTGTTTTTGCAGGGTTAACCAGTTAAATCTTGAAAAGAATGAGAGAAAGAAAAGAAAAATTGTTAATTTTGGGAAGCGTTGTTGAGAATTTTTGCTTATAATTTCTCTTTTCCATTTCTTGTTCTTCTCAAGATTTAAATTGGAATGGGCCGGTGTGTCGGCGTTCTAAGGTATTTCTTATTTTTCGTTATTATTTTCTCATGCGAGTCCTATCATTGTATCGGTTTAGTTTGATTGGAAATTCCCAAAATGATGATATGATGATAACTTCTGGACTTGTGTAATGTTAAAGTATTGGGCATTCTCTTTATTAGATAGTAACAATAAAGGTATATATACGAATTTGGGGATTAAAGGTATACATACAACTTGTTTGATTGGCTTCAGTTGTACACCCAAGTTAGCATTTTTGAAGACAACATTTGTCATGATATGGTTTCTTGCTACTTTAAATCTGTTGGTTTAGTTTTTCTGACATGAATGGCTCCATTTACTCCTACTGTTTGGAAGTGGAAAAAAGTAGCAAAATGCTTAGAAAAGGGACAGTTTGAAGGAGGAATGATTGATCAGCTGGAGCAATAGCTGCAGAATATGTGAACTGGGCAAACGAGAGTATGGCCATCGGCAGCAGGGCTGCTTATGTTGATTTTATTAACGCTCTTTCGAAAGACGAGAGATGGCTTCAAAGGTAAAGAATTAAATAGTTTGGTTAAATTGATTTTTTTTCTTCTTGTTGTTCCCTTGGTGCTACCACTGTTTTAAGAAGGCAGAATACTGAGATTATAAAGTATGGGTTGAGGTTGCTTGAAATTGGTTCATAATGGTGGAGAGTACTTTCTACATGCTTCTTGTTATTGTTTTTGTCCTTTGATGTAATGTTCTTAAAGACATTATGCTCAAATACATTCCTAGGTCTTTCTGGGGAGATGAAGCAAGATTTAGGTGCCCTAAAACTGAATTTCTGAATATTTAGTTCCATAATGGACATTATCTTTTTATTAGCCTTATTTCATATAGTAAGTTAGGTAGGCACTTGTCTTGAAACTAGAATAAGCAATTTCAAGATTGTGTAACCTTCTTCGTCAAGTAGGCACCTGTCTTTAATTCTCTCTCTCTCTCTAATTACTCGAGTGAACTATTATTAAATTTAGAAAATTAAAGAAAAAAGACCCAGCACCATAATGATAGTATAATACAAAGAAAACGTAATTGAACTAGACTCTATTTAGTCATGATTTTTAAGTTCGTGATGGCCATAACATGTTATGATTTCAAATTGATTCTTGGTTGAACTAGCCTGCCTTATTCTGAAATATTTATAACCAAATTTGTGCTGTTTTTCTTTGGTAAGTTTATTCAATATTTTGACAGCTGTGTGTTTTGGGAATGAGCAAGAAAGGTGCTCCTCTTGAGATATTTGTAGGAAACCTGAGCTGTAAAAGAAGCCTTTTGTCTTGATGCTTGTGTCTCTTTTTAGCGCCCCTTTAGGCTTTGATTGTTGGTTTAATATCTATTTGAGGTTGAAATGTTATTTTCGTGTTCGGTAATGATTTTAACATTTTGCATACAGCATACTGCGTCTCCTTGCATGGGTTTCTCTGATGCGCATTTTCTTATTAGTGTTTTCCCTTTTTAACCTAAGCATATATAACACAATCTACTTGTGTTCTAGGGGTTATCTATTCTTCTTTCTTTTGTTCCTTTATGAAAAGATTTTCTATACATTCTCAGATAAAATACATAGTCTTAAAATCATAATTAATGTGGCTCAGTTCTCTTTTTTCTTGCGGAGCTTTGATTTAGGGAATGATAACAAGAACAATGTGTGTGACGTTAGCTCCGAGTCTTTTCTCAATTGTAAAGTTCTTCCCTTCACTTTGACAGTTTCCTGCCAGTCTGCCACCCACCCCTCCTCTACCTGCTTCTTTTAATTTTATTTTCCATCAATAATACATTATTTTCTTATGTCAACAATTGGAATTTCTTTACCTACAATAACTATACTGAAACAGCTTTCTTACCCCTCTTCACTTTGAATTACTTAGTAAAGATGGGATTCTATTCCAATTCTCTGCCATGTCACCAATTTCTACAACCCAGCAGGCTAGGTAGCAACCTTACTTTAATAACTTCCTGTTTACCATCCAAGCTGCCTTGCAATAAAATTTGAAGATACTCTTGAGTTGAGTATTCTGTGATGAATGTAAAAATCTTTTCCCTTTCTTTGTAATATCTCACTTGATGTAAGTACGTAACAAATTTTAGTGATGGTTACTGCTGAAGAAATGATCAGATCAGTGACATTTTCTTTTAGATTTGTGTGGCACTGTGGCCTATGAATTTTCATGCGATGTGTTTCCTTTATTTCTGATATGCATTTCTCATTTTATTGCAGATGTGAAAGTTATGGACTTGGAGACATTTTTGGAAAAACTCTCAGCTTCTGAAGCAAGAAACATGCTTCCTGAGGTTGGGTTTAGAGGGGAGCAGAAACTCATGCAAACTGGCAATGAAAAATCCAGCTTTCCAAAAAAACAACTCTATAAGAGCATTAAGAAGCGCCACCTGCTCTCAGAAAAATTAAAAGATTATTGTCCTCTAGTATGAAATGCTTCAAGGTTGTGGTAAACTTATGACTGTCTATATGCGTTAACTCAGTTTATGTGTTGTTTCTTGGTTTTCATTTTACCTATGTCAAGTGAAGTTTGAAAAGTATATAATAAGTTACCTTGGGGACTTTTATGCGTAGTGATGGAGGCTTTAATCCTATCGCTTACTGTTATGACTTGAATGGGCTGCCGAGGTTCTTTTGATTGGGAGCATATATATATACATATATTATCAAAAACATATGAGAACATGTGCATTTTCCTCAAAGTTTTTTGTTATATGTTTGGCACAGAATATTTAATAGGAGTTGTTGAGAAGCCAACCTTTTCCAATTTATGACTTTTTTGAGGAGTCAAACAATGCTCATCCATGATGCTTTCTTGTGGTCCTAAAGTGTGCAGTTTATAAATTATCCCGGAGAAGTTTGCAGTCACCTGGTGAAATTTTTTTAATTTTTATTTTCTTTTAAAAAGTTTACTGTTTTATTTGGCCTGCCCTGTCATATAATTATACAAATTTAGAAAAAAAAGAGAAGAAACTCTTGGAAGTAACTGTAACAGAAAAACAAATATTTAGCGTTATCGTTATGCAAAAAAGGAAAATATATCAATCGGCGTTGACACTATGCATCTTGTTATTATGTTTGGCTGCTTTCATCTTCACATTCTGTTTGGCTACAAAGGTTCACTCTATTCTTTAATGTCTCAAAGTAGTTGTTTCTGAATATAATGTTCCTAGTTTCTCATTTATTTTCATGTAAATAAATTCAAATCACGATATTGTTGTTTCTCGTTTTATTTCTTTACCAAGTTATTGTCTTTTCATATTGGCTTCATACAACCATCTTTTTATAGACTACAATCTTTTTATAGTATTGTAGTCATGTAACTTTTATCAAATTGGATTCTGATTAGTAATCAATCTATGTGACGTTGAGAAAAATAATACTCAAAATCAGTAAATTTTTGTAGGCCCTTTAACTATATTTCCTTGTTCTTATTATCGTTATTAATTTATTTTGTGTTCTTATGAGCCTTTAAATCTGGAGGATATAAAATACTTTCCATATATATAATTTTTTGTTCTGTTGAAATAATTCTGGATAGCTATTGATTATTTGAAATGAAGTGGCAATAATATTTGATTAAATGGTGATTTTTGGACATGGTATGTTTTACATTCCAAGTTGAAACATCTTGTCATTTTAAGGCATGTTTTTTAAAGTAAACCGTGCATGGACCGCTTAATATGTATTTTCCTTCAAAAAAATTGTGGCAGGGATGAACGATATCTCCGGTAGTCATGGTAGAAGGATACTTTGGGAGTTTCACAGCAACTGTTTTTTTATTCATTTGCACAGTCAAATCTTGGAAAGACAGAGGTAAAGAAAAGAAAAATGCTTAATTATGGGACTCCTTTTTGTGCAATTTAGTTTTTAATTGAAATCGTTGGTCCATACCGGTAGAGGATACTTTTTGCCAAAGTTATTTGTTTATAACTTTGCTGTTATTGCTTTTGCCCTTTGATGGCTGACACTAGGCTCATATACATTCCTAGGTCTTGTTCCGGTGGTTAATTGGTTTATAAAGCTAGCTTTAGATATCATAAAACTGAATTTCTGAAAATATTTTGTTCATGAATGACGTTTCCTTTTTATTGAAATAAGGTACCATTTGTCTTGAAACCTGAATTAACTTTTTCTAGATTGCGTTGCCTTCTACTTTAGGGAGTTAAATTTCTTCATTATATTTAATTACCCTTGCAACAACCATTGCTGGAGCAATGCTAAAAGTGTTAGGGTGTCAAGAGCAAGAGTGTGATCCAAGTAAAGCAGTGTCTTCATGTGCAGCCTAGGTTTGGCGATATCAACATAGGTAATGACTCTTTACACAAAAGTCTTACAAATCTGGTTGTTCATCGAAGAGCTTTTGTCGATGAAGAGTTTATTATTAAGGGTCCTCTCCTATCGCTAATTGGTTGGCTAGTGCTAATGTTGCTAATTTATCAAAGTTTAATTGGATTGCTTTTTTTTTAGCCATTCCTTCTAGTATATTGATTAAAATAGTGGATGGCTTTGTTAAGTTGGCTTATAGTCCATTACTTTTGTGTTGGTATTAGTTTTTTTCTCTTTGTGCTTTTATCATCATAGAAAATGAGTTTAATTAATTATCTTTTGTTTTATTTTCTTATTACCACGGACCCAGAAAAGCAAAATAAAATATTTAAGAGAAAAGACGGGTATTGGGAAATGAGAAGAATCAGTTTCCTTTTTTATTATCGCCCACATATTGGGCCATCGGCTCTCCGTTGTAACACGTGTTGTAACGCGTGGAGAGAATGGGTACACGTGGCTTTGTCTCTTTGGAGGCATCTTCTATGTCTTATGCCTCCTTTTAAATCCTCCTTCTCATTGTAAACCTAGTTAAGTTGCTTTTCCCATAGAGAGAACCAAAGGAGATATTTTCGAATATGGCAAATAATAATTCATCTCAGCCGATTTCGGAGGGCCGACCGATTCCAGAGGGCTGGAAGTTTGATGATACCAAAACTACTAGAAAAGGGAAGCGAGATTCGGTAATTAAACACCTAATTATAATTTTTCTGACTATATGTGGTCACTTCGGTCAATTATTTGCATGCGTTAATATTTTTTGGTGATGATTGATTTTGTTGGTTTGAATTCTTTTTGTAGATTTCATTTCCTAATTTGTTAGATCATATATCTCGAGTCCTGAACCTTGAATCTTCTTGTTGAATTGTGAGTTGTTGAACATGGTTGTTTTTTTATTTTTGGTGAATGTGATGCTTATGAATTTTATTTGATAGATCTAAAGCGAAGTGTAACCTGCGATACATAACGTTTAGCAAGTATTTGTGGTGTTGTTTTGATAAAATTATAAAATCATTATCACAGGGACTCGTTAATTTACCCTACTAGTAATTGTTAGCAAGATTTTGAATGACCATTTTACCAGAGCAATTAGTTTCCATTCTAATAACAGCACTCAGGAGTGCCTCACCCACCTGATGTGGAACATCACTGTGTCTCTATAAAGTCCATATCACAGGGACTCGTTAATTAACCCTACTACTTGTAATTGTTAGTAAGATGTTGAATGACCATTTTACCAGAGCAATTAGTTTCAATTCTAATAACAGTACTCAGGAGTGCCTCAACCACCTGATGTGGAACATCACTTCGTCTCTAGTCTTTGAGGCTTTGGACCTAGTGATGTTATTAAAGTATCTGAACCCAGAAACCAAGTAGCTGACTGGGTGTAGGTTGGTTTCTATGAGCACAGTCTCTTTACCAATAGATTATAAAAAAGTAAGCATATTATGGGACAGCAAACGGTGAGGCACTGGCTGGTAACGGCAGTGCTTTTGTCTTCAGCCTACCAAAGGCATAGGAGGGTTCTTCTTTGTCTCCACAACTGTTGTTTCTTGTTCTGTATGTAATGTATTGGAACTTAAAAGTATCTGGTGATAGATGCCACGCTTCTAATTCTCATGTGCTATAGGGCTGCTTGGTATGCTTTGGCATTATTTTCCTCATAGAATTTCCTTAGACTTTAGGGTACTTATCCTCTATTTTTATTTGCAGATCCCTTTCTGCTTGGATCGTAAAAAGTTATGAAGTCACTAATGCTGTAATGCAGTTGCAATCTAGTTATAGGATTTTGGAAAAGAACGGAGAGAGAGAGAGAGAGAGAGAGAGAGAGAGAGAATTAAATCCAATCAAGAGTAGGAAATGTCCTAACTGCTTATAGTGGAAAACTAGTGTATTTTATTCTTATCAATATATAGTCCCATAGTTCTATCAAGTGATATTAGGACTCCATGAAATTGTGATGTCTTAAGTTTGTATGAGTTTCAACTATTGAAAAAATGGGTAAAACTAATTGGCAGAACTTTTTTATGTTTATTTTTGAAATGCGAAGAGTGATGTTTGACTTTACAAGTGTTTAAAATTGTACCCTTTTACTAATGTCGACTTGAATGAAGGCACACATGCAGTGAGACAGCAGCTATTATTACATCAATAAATATTTTTCTAAGCTGGTAGTGAGATTGGCAGTGGTCTGAGGTTAAAAATCTTACTAATAAAAAGAGGGTATAAAGTCAATTTGGATTGACTAGGAATTTAATTGAATTGAAGTAAGTTGTAGCTGTCATTCTAGATTGGTTTAGTGGACATTATATGAATACGAACCCTCTATTAGGATAATAGTCTTGCTGTCTTAAGCTCATGAAGAAGCTCAATGATGGGCAGTCTTTCATGGATCAAGCTTGGACTGGCAGGATGAAAAGAAATGAAGCTCAAAATCAGTTCAAGCTTGGCCATGTTGGTTTGAGTTTTGAAGTTGGTTTTCTATTTCTGCTCATATGTGTTACATTCTACCATTGCTCGGGTTTGTATTTCATTGGTCAAATGTTGGCTTCTTTGAATGCTTATTTTGATGCATTATTTTGTCTGCAAGCATACTATGTCATTGTTTCATTAGTTATTTTTAAAGCATAGGCATCATCGTGTGCTAGCTTATTGTTTATCTATGTGATCCCACGTCAAATTATGCTATCTCCATAGGTACCTTTAGATGCTACTATGCTATAAATACTTTTTGTAGAGAAGATATTTCTTATTTGTTGAGGTTTAAACATATATGAGCGTATATGTGGATGTAATCACGTAACCTTAATTTTTCCTTGAAAATTTAAATTTTGTCCCTTCGAGTGTTGCATTTTTTGACGTGAAATCATATTTTATTATTAGACTAGTTTGCTTTCATAGCAAAAGGCACATAACATGTAACGATGGTATTAAGAATTAAGTACTGATTATGATGAAGACAAACATTATGTGTTACTTAACAATTTAAAAAGATATAATGTAATTGACCATGTTCGTTTGATGTTTGTGTTGTAGTGCTACGTCTGTGTGAAAAATGGACAACATTTTTATGACTATGAAGGTATGATGCGATATGTCAACTATGCCAGAAGAGCCCAGTTGCCTGTCTACATGCCAGTGAGTTTGATTTCTTATGCGTAAACGCTTTTTATAAGAAATTTATTTTGAACTATAAACTATAAGAACTGGGTATTCATACTTGTACCTACAGTGGAAAGTAGTTCCGATAATGGAAAAGAACTCAAGTTTGGAAAATTGTATGAGACTATGTAGTCATCTATTTTCATTTTCCTAAAATTCATGCAGAGTTTGTTGCCAACCTCAATTCCAACCCTCATTTTTTTCATTGATTTTTATCCTTCACTTGCATTAGATCTTTTTGGGTCACAGTTCTAATATGGTTTAGCAAAACTTTTGGAAGTTACTATTGAGTTAAAGGGTCTGGTGAATACTTGACTATGCTCACTTTGTATGTCCAGCGCAGTAGTGACCCTGACAAGTTATTGGGCAGCATAACAAACTTTTTTGCAAGTGATTTTGCTTAGGTTCCAAACCTTGATCTTTGTATTAACTATTGAGTATTCTATTGGAAGAACTAGTTTTTGTTCTATGTAATCACCTTCATTAAGTATAAGCTTGATCTTAGAGATACGGTGTCCGTAAAAAGATGACTGAGGATCTTACATATGCCATAAGTTAATATGGATTGCATTTTTGTGAATGATAAATAAGTTTGGTAAGGAGTTAAACTTGAAGAGTTCTAAGCTCCTGTATATAGTTTGATGAGATTAATATGCTGAGGTAAGTATCTATTTGCTGGAGTAGCAAGAAGTTGAAAGAATAAGAAGAATAAGAAGATAGATCTTGGTCCTAGGTTTCTAAGCAATCACTATATTGGCTGTGCTGGTACTCTGGTAGTGGTATCTCTAATTGTTGGTAGAACTGCAACACCTACTTACTGTGGAAAACTAGCTTTTATCTTAATAATTTAAGTAAATCAAGAAGCACTGTGATTAGTAAGACTATAGAAGTAATTACCTGAGTGAACTCTTATTAACTTTAGAAAATTAAAGAAAAAAGACCCAGCATCATCATGATACAAAGAAAACATAAAAGAATTAGACTCTGTTTATTCTTAATTATTGAGTTCATTGATGTCCCCAACCCAAATTTGAATCCTGGTTGAACCAGCCTACCCTTTCCTGAAATATTTATAACCAATTTTGTCCTGTTCTTTTGTAATATAAATCAATATTCAAATTAATAGCTGGGTGTATTGTGATGAACACAATGAAGATGGTGTTTTTCCTAATGTATCAAAGCTCTTAGCCTCTGAAGTAATCAAGGCTCTGAGCTAGAAAAGCAGCTTTTGGTCTTGACAATTGTTTCTCTTTTTGGCAACCTTTCAGGCTTAGATTGTTAGGTTTGATTTTTATTTGAGGTTAAAATGTTACTTTCATGTCCTGTAATGATTTTAATATCTGCATACCGTATCTCCTTTAATGGGGTCTCTCTGATGCACATTTTCTTATTAGTGTTTTTCCCTTTAATCTTGACATAAATTAAAATCTACATAAAAGAACTCTTCTTCTTTCTTTGTCCTTAAATTCAAAGATTTTCTTTACATTCTTGGATAAAAAAATGTGGTCATAATTAATTTTGCTCAGTTCTCTTTTTTCATGTACAGCTTTGATGTTGAGAAGTATGACAAGCGCAATGTGGATGAACGAACCTATGAGGATAACGTGGATGAGAAAACCTATGAGGATGTTCTCAGTGGTAATGTTCTGCCCCTTTTAAAAAAAATAAATGTTGGAAAATTAATTATTAATATTTCTGATATCAATAATTAGAATTCTTTATCTACAATAACTATACTGAAACAACTTTATTAGCCCTCTTCACTTTCAAATTCTCAATAAAGATTGGAATATGGGATTCTATTCCAATTCTCTGGTATGACACTTGGACTTTACCACCCAGGCTAGGTAGCAACTGTACTTTAATAACTCTGTGTTTACCATCCTAGCTGACTTGCAATAAAACTTGAAGATTCTCTTGAGTTGAGCATTTTGTGATGTGTGAAAAGCTTTTCACTTTCTTTGTAATATCTCTCACTCCATGATGACTTAATTTTGGTGATGGTTACTGCTGGAGAAATGATCAGATCAATAACATTTTAGTTCAAATATGCATTGCCTGTGATTTCGTACGAGGTTTTTTCTTTATTTCTGAAACGGACTCCTCATTTTGATGCAGATGTGGCAGGTATGAACTTGGAAACATTTTACAAAAAAGCCTGGGGTACAGGAGCAAATGACGTTGAAGCTCCTGCACTGGGGAACGCTGGTCCCAAGACTCCTCATTTTGTTGTAGATGTGGCAGATATGGACATAGAAGTAGAACCATATTTTGTAAAAGCCTGGGGTACTGGAGCAAACGACGTCGAAGCTCCTGCACTGGGGAACACTGGTCCCAAGTCGCCTAGTTTTGTTGCAGATCTGGCTGCTAAGGACTCTGAAACTTTCTTGGAAAGAGCCTGGGGTACTGTAGCAAACCGTGTCGGAGCTCCTGCACTGGGGAACACTGGTCCCAGGTCTCAACATCCAAGTTTCAGCTAAACAAAAAATCTTCAAGCGAACCGAGAAGTGCCACCGCTGCTCAAAGAAAGATTAAAAGACCCCTCGGGTATGGAAATAAATGCTTATAAGGTTGTTGTAAAACTCTGACCGTTTATCTTGGAAATAAGTGGTTTTAAGGTTTGTGGTAAACCTACGACTTTTATTGTGTTTATGTGTTGTTCGTTGAACTCAAGTTTACATTTGTTTAGTGAATTTTAAACTTCATATATCAAGTTATCCGGTGGACATTTGTGAGTAGATGGTGTAGCTTTAGTATTTTTTCGACAACTATTCGGAGCTGAATAAGGTGATGATGTTGTGTTCTTTGCGAACTTGTTTTTATCATAAGAAGTACAAGAGAAAATAATCAAATATGCCTTTTCTTTGTTGGAATATTTAATAGTGAACATTTTTGAATGTATCACTTCTTTGAGGAGCCGCAAAACAACGCTGGTCATAACCTTGTTATACGTTTCCAGTGATAATCTGTTCACGTAATGAAATTAATACTCGAGAATCTCAGCATTATTGATTGGATCTAAAGGGTTCAAAAATGCCTCTTTAAGTCTAGGCCTGGATGAAGAACAATCAAGAATTTCATCAGGTAAACAGTAACAAGCAATCGATTTCCTCTGGCAACATTGTTTTGAGTCTCTTGAAATCAAAAAAAAAAAAATGTACAGAACAAAATGGAGATTCCAAAATGGTTACACATCTGTTTTATTTGTTTTCAGGCAAACTACTTTCAAACACAAAATGATCGGTGCGATGAACTTCAAACTGCAGACACACGGTTTCATTCTATGTAAGAAGATTCTTTCCATCCACCAAAATTCTCCTCAGCACCGCATTCCCGATTACTCTGCAAACAAGAAACAGAGTTAATGAGATCAAGACACTAACAACAATACAGGTGAAGATTTTCCCTTTAGGCAATCAAATCAAGTGCAGTGAATCTAAATTTAATAAATAAAAGAACAAATACCTCAGGAGTGAAAGTGAGGCCAACTTTAATCTCTCCGCAATATTCCTGGTCCTTGACAACATTGTATACAGTTGGTGGGAGGCTTCCTTCCATGAACACAGGCTCTAAAGAAATGCTGCAAGGTGCAAGAATCATATTTACCAACATAACATAAGTAAACTATCTTACAAGTCCGCTAAGTGATTATATACAACGTTAAAGCAAGAAAGAAAACTCACTTAACTTCTCCAACGAAATCATCAGCGGAGAAAGTGTCTTTATCCATTAATTTCAACGAGAGATCAGAAACATCGCCAGTAATCGAGAAAACAAAGGTCTCATTCCATTCTGGTTCAGATCCTTGGCCTGCATTTGCCCATTTTATAAGTTACACATGAGAAAGTACAGAACTACAAACAAAACTAATTGCTTGACAAATCTGAATTGAGACTGTTGCTTTTATATGCACAAATCACTAATGTATATCAAAAACATGAAAATGTAATCAAAATTGATCGGATCATAAAATAAGACGACATCTTCTTTTCTAGATCTAGTCGGTAAAATGGCACGAAAAGAACCTGATGCAACGCTGCTATTCTGCTCCTGGGTTCGGCAAGTAAGAACAACATATGGAGACATGTTGACTGCTTGGACAAAAAAAAAATATATATATATAAGAATCCAAACAAAGTGCATTAACATAGACAATTTTGTAAACATCTGCAATATCAAATCCTCAATAGATTTTTAAGTACCCTAGAAAATAATAATGAAAATGTATGGAATTATAACAGATCAACACAATCTTCAATAGATTTCATGTACCATTGAAAATATTAATGAAAAATGTATGGAATTATAATAGATAAAGAAGAAGATCGAAATACCCACCACCATCATTGATACAAAACCGATCACATCTTCTCAACAAAAATTTCCAACGAAATTAAAAATATATACAAATCAATCTAGTAAGTTGATCATTCTATAAGATCAACATCAGATCAAACCACCTAGATTCAACGCTTGTATAGATTCAGAATTACAATACAAACTATCATCAGCCTATAAAATTCTCATACATACAAAAACAAAATTCCATTTTTCCAGAAATCACAACAAAATTTATACCCAAAAAAAAACACAAAGAGACATGCACTATGTGTTTTTTTTTTTTGTTTTTTTTTAACGTATTTAAGTTGATACAACAACCAGCAAAAGTAAAAATAGAACGCAATAAAATAAATAACTTACCCAGAAAATCGGTGTTTTCAAGAGCTTTGCAGCCAACAAGAAGAACTTCAAGCTTTCCCGTTGGCATTTTTTTTTTCCTTTTCGGACAAAATCTACGAGTCGATTGTCCGATGTCTAGGATGTCTATGATGATTTTTTTTTAGTGTGGGTCTATATTTATATAAAGATATCAACCGTTTCGGGCCCTATTTTTATATGGTTTACGTGGGTTCCAGTCCGGTCCGCGTTGGCATTACCAAAATTTTGAAAGAAAGTTATGCATATTTAATTAAGGATGTGTTTGGTATGTGGGACGTAACGAGATAATGTGGAATAACTTCCACATTTGATGTGTTCAAAAATGAGATGGAACATAACTGATGCAGTGAAAACGTAACTAGAATTAAACAGGCGTCTAAATTCTTTTGAAAAATTGGAATCCACCTGAATAAAATTAAAACCTTAGAAATTTTATTGAATAATAGGCTATTTGAGCCTTTGAGTTTACAAGGCTATTTAAAACGAAAGACCCTAACCCAAATCCTTGTCGAACAAGAAACGAGATTACATATCAAAAGCTGTCATAAATAGAGAAACTGCCAAAAATAGCGAAATCACAAAAGTTACAGAAATAAAATATACTAATGACCATAAACAAGTCGGAATTAAAGGTAGACGATTCTGGCTTGTCAAAGTTAACTTATGACAAAAAAATGGAAATTTCCCAAAAAAGAAAGAATTGCGATTTCGGGGCCTAAATGATGGAATTTGGCTGAAAATGGACGTGCCTCAACACCAAAGGTTTTGACTTCTGAAGATCTCGCCGATTCCCTCCAATTAAGGTAATTTAATCTTAGATTTAGGATGGCCCCACCAAGCCATGTAGGACTCAGCCACTTGTTCTACATCGGTCATCTCTACTTGCAAAGAACTCGACCTCGAGTTAGGCTCAGGATAAAGAGGCTCTTCTGTATGATACTGGAACAAATCAGCAACATTGAAGGTATTGGAAATTCTCATGGTCTCAGGTAGGTCGATCACATATGCATTATCATTGATCTTTTTCAGAATCTGATACGGACCATACTTCTTGGGCTTCAGTTTGTTATAAGTCCCAACTGAGAACCTTTCTTTATGCAAGAAAACCATTACTGAGTCGCCCTCCTCAAACACCTTCCGACACCTATGCTTGTCTGCAGCTGCCTTGTATTTCACATTGGTTTCTTCCAATTTCTGTCTCACCTCCAATTGCACCGCTTGAGCTTGAGTAGCCATGTTTTCTGCAGCAACACTAACTCCCGGACCCTTTGGTAAATAAATTAAATCCACAGTGTGCTTCGGTGGTGACACATATGTCACAGCAAAAAGAGATTTTCCCGTGGCACTATGCACAGCACTATTGTAGGCAAACTCAACTTGAGGCAATGCATGATCCCACTGTTTCGGCTTATCTCCGCAAAGCAACGGACCAGATTTCCCAAGGTTCTATTCGTCACTTCCATTTGTCCATCAATTTATGGGTGAGCAGTAATACTTCGTTTAAGAGATGTATTGAACATTTTCCATAAGGTCAGCCAAAAGTGGCTACGGAATTTCATGTCACGATCAGAGGTAATTGACTGCGGTACCCCATGATGTCGGACCACTTCTCTGAAAAATAGTCAGGCTATGTGCGAATCATCAGAGGTCTTCCGGCAAGGGATAAAGTGAGCCATTTTTGAAAACCTGTCAACCACCATGAAAACCGAATCTACTCCTCGCTGGGTACGGGGTAGTCTCAACACAAAATCCATAGACAAGTCCTCCCAGATATTGTTAGGAACAGGTAAAGGCATATAAAGACCAGTGTTTTGTGACTGACCTTTAGACACCTGACAAGTGTAACATCTCTGCACAAAATTTCCAACATCTCGTTTCAGTTGTGGCCAGAAATACCGTTCCTCCAAGCTAGCCACCGTTTTGTCTCGTCCCAAGTGTCCACTCAATCCACCACCGTGCAAGTCTCTGATTAATTTCTCTCGTAGAGATGTTTTGGGAATACACAAACGATTGCCACGAAACAGATACCCATCATTTTCATGAAAATCACTGATAGATTGTTTTTCAATACACTTGGACCAGATTTCCTTGAAATCCTCATCCTCTTCATACAACTCCTTCAGAGAATCAAACCCAACAATCTCATGAGCTAGGGTTACGAGCAGGGTGGCACGGCGGCTCAATGCATCAGCAACTCGGTTCAGAACCCCCGATTTGTGCTTGATGACAAAAGGAAATTTTTGAAGGAAAGTGGCCCACCTGACAAGCATGTTGTCCAAGTTCTTCTGATTGTTGATAAACTTCAAAGCTTGATGGTCGGTGTACAATACAAACTCCCTCTGTACTAGGTAATGTTCCCAGTGCTTCAAGGCTCGGACCACTGTGTAGAACTCCTGATCATAAGTACTCCACTTCTGGCGAGCTTCACTTAATTTCTCGCTAAAGAAAGCTACTGGTCGCTTTTCTTGGGACAACACAGCTCCAATTCTCACCCTTCTAGTATCGCACTCCACTTCAAAAATCTTCTCAAAACTGGGTAGAGCCAGTACTGGTGCAGTACACAATTTCTCCTTGATTAACGTAAAACTCATCTCTGCTTCTTCTCCCCACTGAAATCGACCCTTCTTCATACATTCTGTTATCGATGCCATGACAGTGCTGAAATTTTGAATAAACCGGCGATAGAAAGTAGCTAAGCCATGAAAGCTACGAACTTCACTTACGGTTTTCGGCGCAGGCCATTCTCGAATTGCTCGCACCTTCTCTTCGTCCATATGAATTCCTTCTGAACTCACCACGTAACCCAAAAATAACAAACTGTTGGTCATAAAACTGCATTTCTTCAGATTAAGAAACAGTTGATTTTCTTGTAAAACTTTTAACATCTCTCGCAACTGCTCAACATGCTCTTCTTCAGTCTCACTATAAATAAGAATGCCGTCGAAATAAACCACAACAAACTTTCCCACAAAAGGCCTCAATACCTGATTCATCACTCGCATGAAAGTACCGGATGCATTTGATAAACCGAAGGGCATGACCAACCACTCATACAAACCATCCTTGCTTTTGAACGCCGTTTTCCATTCATCCCCAGGTCTGACCCGAATTTGGTGATACCCACTACGTAGATCAATCTTCGAAAACAGCTTTGAACCCTCCAGTTGATCCAACATGTCATCTAAACGGGGAATCGGGAATCGGTGCTTGACGGTTATCTTGTTGATAGCTCGACTGTCCACGCACATACACCAACTCCCATCCTTCTTTGGTGTCAGCAATGCAGGAACTGCACATAGGCTCATGCTTTCGCGTATGAAACCCTTCTGTAATAATTCTTCTATTTTCTCTTGCAGAATCTCATTCTCCTTTGGACTAATCCGGTAATGTGGCAGATTGGGCAAACTCTCCCTAGGTATAAGATCTATATGGTGTTGAATGTCTCTTAATGCCGGTAAGTTGTTGGGAAAATCTTCTGAAGTAATGTCCCTGAATTGTTTTAGCAACGGATGTATTTTCTCAAGAACAGTTACGGCCGATGTTTCTTTCTCTTCTACCACCAGAGCTTTAACCATTAAAGCATAGATCTCCTGTGCATTCTTAACATCTGTCACGAATTCTGTGTCGGATCCGGTCACAGTTAGAAAAGACTGCTTCTCCACTATAGAGGGCTTGTTAGGCACTGTCTGACGTTTGGAAGGAGCCATAGCAATTTTATGTGACCCCCAAGTAAATAAATAAGTGTTATCCCGACCCTTATAAGTAATATCAACATCATACTGCCATGGCCGACCCAATAATACATGGCTAGCATCCACATCAATCACATCACAAACTACATCCTCTTTATATATCTTACCAATAGAAATAGGAACACGACAAATATTAGTTACCTTTACTGTCGGTCCCTTCTTGATCCAGCCAATTGTATATGGATTGGGATGTTTCTCGGTTGGCAACTTCAGATGTTCCACCAACCTCTTTACGACAAAGTTCTCGCAACTTCCACTATCCACGATCAGATCACAGACTTTCTGACTTATTGTACGACAAGATCGAAATATATTGTTACGCTGGCTAAGGTCCTCTTGTTTTGGTGCGTACAACACTCGTTGCACCACACAATTAACCCGCTCACCATCTTCTTCAGCGAATTCTGCTCCCTCATACAAGTCACATTCTTTTTCATAGTCAGAAACATCTGGATCTTCTTCACATCCTTCTACCCAATTTACTGGTCGACGATCATGACAGGCATTCGAATGATGACCAGGTTTTCTACATCTGTAACAAGTTCCTAGTGTAGGCCTAGCATACGGATTTGGATTCGGATTTCTAGGCACGTTTCTGTTGGCTGGCGCTGTTGTTTGATTGTTACTACTACCCTCTTCTCCATTAACTCCTTTTGGTTGGTTCTCTGTAACCGATGATTGAACACCATTGTCTCTGTTATGGAATGATGACTCAGGATTGTTCCTCTAGAAACCAGGGTTTCCAACTCTACGTTCCATCAATTCGGCCTTTAGCGCCATATTGTGAGCTTCATCCACAGTCCACAGCACTTGCAGTCCGATCTTATCTCGAAGTGAGGGACTCAACCCGTTGAGATATCTGGCTACGCGTTGCCCCTCTGTTTCACTCAGATTATTTCGCTCTGAGAGCCTAAAAAATTCTGCTGTGTAATCAAACACCGACTTGGTCCCCTGTGAGCAATTTTGAAGCAACTGGAATAAATATTGCTCATAGTCTGGTGGCAGAAACCTACCCATCATTAGCTGTTTCATTCTACGCCAGGTTCTTACAATCGCCTTTCCTTGTCGCTGACGGTTCTTCTGCAATTGATCCCACCAGACTGCAACCCTTCCTTCAGCCTAAAGGCGACAAATCTGACCAATTTCTCTTCTGGAATCTCCATCATCTCGAAGAACCGCTCTACTTCAGTGATCCAGTCAAGAAAATCTTCTATTCGCAGATTTCCATTAAAGCTTGGAAGATTTGCCTTCAACCTGTAGTCATCATGTTCTCTAGATCGTCTCACTGGTTGAATAACACCATATCCTCTATCTCCTTCGTCTTCAGAGTCATCCTCGCTATCAGATTGATGACGAGGGGGACGTCCTCTGTTAACAGGTTGGCCTCGGGCAAATCCCTCAGCTCGCACTCTGTTATCCGGTTGCGGCTGCCTGTTGTTAGCGTTGAGGTTCATCCCGACAAGCAGTTCACGAATCTCCCTTAATTGTTGTCGTTGTTCCTCCACCACTGTCCAAAAGGTCTCTACCCCATGATCACCATCAGTAGGGTTTCTGTCTCTTGCTTCGTTAGTTGACATCGAGATCGGCAAATCCGTGCTCTGATACCAATTGACGCAGTGAAAACGTAACTAGAATTAGACCGACGTCTAAATTCCTTTAAAAAACTGGAATCCATCAGAATAAAGTTAAAACCTTAGAAATTTTATTGAATAATAAGTTATTTGAGCCTTTCGACTTACAAGTCTATTTAAAACGAAAGACCTTAACCAAAATCCTTGTTGGACAAGAAACGGGATTACATATCAAAAGTTGCCATAAATAGCGAAATCACAAAAGTTACGGAAATAAAATATACTAACGACCATAAACAAGCCGGAATTAACGATAGACGATTCTGGCTTATCAAAGTCAACTTATGACAAAAAAATGGAAATTTCCCAAAAAGGAAAGAATTGCGATTTCGGGGCCTAAATGATGGAATTTGACCGAAAATGGACGTGCCTCAACACCAAAGGTTTTGACTTCTGAAGATCTCGTAAATTCCCTTCAATTAAGGTCATTTAATCTTCGATTTATGACGGTCCCATCAAGCTATGTAGAACTCAACCACTTGTTCTACATCAATAACAATGTGGAATAAAAATCACAAAAAAAGTGTTCCATCCAAGACCCTTGATTAGACTTGTCTCATGTATATAGGTTAGGTCTGGAAAAGACCTTTTTATCGATGATTCTTTAAAAAATTATAAAAATATCAAATATACAATAAAACCCAAAAACTATTTCACTTTCTCTCTTTTCTTTTTCTTAATCGTATGTGGTATATAAAAAAAATAAAAATTCAACTAACCGTAAGTGATATATATATAACTATCAATTGTATGATTAAATAACACTTGCAACATTCATCTACTCTTGAAATAAATTTGGAGGGCAAATTTGTAACATGTTGATATAAGTATGAACAATAACGAAAAATGTTGCATTTTCTTATTAATGTTATCTTACATAAGGATTTAGCTTATAATATGATTACGATTAAAAAAATCCCAAGTAAAAAATGAAATAAAATAATCTCTTAATTTTTTTTTAAACTAAGAATATTAAACTTTTAGGATTTGGAATCTAATAAAACTATATATTGTCTATCACGTCTACTGCTAAACACATTATACCCCCCACTAAATTTTGGGGAGCTTTAACAAAACACACAATATATATATATATATATATATCCAACTTTGACAATTGAACTCTCTTCATATAATTTGATAGTTTTGAGGGGCTAATATGTAACATATTAATATAAAGTATAAATGACAACGATTGCAACATTTATGTTATCTTACATAGGATTTAGCTTATAATTTGATTAATAATTAAAATAATCCCAAATCAAAAAATTAAAATTAAAAATCTATTAATTTTTTTTTAAGAACACTAAACTTTTAAGATTTAGAATCTAAAATTATATATTGTTTCCCACTAAATTATGGAGAGCTATAGCATAACATACACATATAAAAAAGTTTAAAATCCAACTTTAGCATTTGAATTGTCGTTATATAAATGATAGTTTTAACTTTTAAAAGATAAATCTATAACATGTTAATAGAAAGTATAGACAATAGTGAAAAATGTTGCATTTTAAACATTAATGTTGTCTTATATTTATTTAGTTTATAATTTGATTAATATTTTAAAGATACCCCAAGTCAATAAAATGAGATTTTTTTTTTAAAGAAGAATATTAAACTTTTAAGAATTAGAATTAAGCACTATAGAGTATATAAGACATTTGCCTCCTCCAAAGGTTCACGCCTTTTAGAGAGGGTAGTCTTGTTTCTGCTCTCTCCTCATCTACCAATGTTCGATTCGAGAACTTTTATCGAGGGATCGAGAACTTTTATCAAGGGATCCAGAACTTTTTCTAAGGGATCGAGAATATTTGTCAAATTATCGAATTTTTTTTATAACGGTTTGAGAACTTTTAACAAAGGAACAAGAACTTTTTCTAAGGGATCAAGAACATTTCTAACGGTTCGAGAACTTTTTTAAGGGATCGAGAATATTTGTCAAATTATCGAGAACTTTTATCAAGGGATCGATAACATTTTCTAAAGGACCGATAACTTTTTCTAAGGGACCGATAACTTTTTCTAAGGGATCGGGAACTTTTTTTATAGGATCGAGATTATTTGTCAAATTATCGAGAACTTTTATAACGGTTCGAGAACTTTTATCCAGTGATCGAGAACTTTTTCTAAGGGATCGAGCATCTTTTTGTCGAGCATTTTTTTTCAAATAATTGAGCTTTTTTCAAATTAAACGAAAGCTCGTTCCAATATAAAATAAGCTCGATTCATCTTTAAATATTCTCGGTCACACAAGAAAAAAGCTTGGATGTTTTCAATGTTCATACATGTTCATACATGTTCTTACAAAAACGGGAAACAACATATATTATCGAGGAATGGATATATTGTTAACCCACACAGAAATGAATGCAAAATATCTGAAATGCATAAAAGAAATTTAAGTGAATATCATAAATATTTGTTACCTTCTAGTGCATAATCTGGATAGAGACAAGTTTTTCAGATAACTTTTTTGGACAGATACCGACGAGTTCAGAAAGTTGCTTTTTAAGAATTAAAATTTAGGGACAATTTGGATAGTTCACCATAATAGGTGTCTTTTAAACTTAAGTTATTAAAATGGTGACATCATCACAACACACGTTAAAAAAGGTGACATATCTCACAATTTCCACGTCTAAAATTATATATTGTTTCCCACTAAATTATGGAGAGCTTTAACATAAAACACACATAAAAAAGTTTAAAATCCAACTTTAGCATTTGAATTGTCGTCATATAATTGATAGTTTTGAGGGATAAATGTGTAACATATTAATAGAAAGTATAGACAATAGTGAAAAATGTTGCATTTTAAACATTAATGTTGTCTTATATGTTATTTAGCTTATAATTTGGTTAATATTTTAAAAATACCCCAAGTCAAAAAAAAAAAAAAAACAAATCTCTAATTTTTTTAAAGAAGAATATTAAACTTTTAGGATTTAGAATCAAACACTATAGAGTATATAAGACATTTACATCCTCCAAAGGTTAATGCCTTTTGGAGTGGGTAGTCTTGTCTCTGCTCTCTCCTCACCTGTCATGGTTGCTTGTGGTTCTTGCTACGTTTACTCTACGTTGCTAGTCTAACTTATAACTCTTATAAACAAAAGATCTAAAACTATAGTGTTTATCACATCCGCCACCAAATATGCTGCATCCCTACTAAGCTTTAACATAACACAAACATATAAAAAGTTTAGAATCCAATTTTTATTGTTTGAACTCTCTTCGTATTATTGATAGTTTTGAGGGGCAAATATGTAACATATTAATATCAAGTATAATCGATAGTTATTGTTATCTTATATAGAAAGCTTATAATTTGTATTATTATATATTTTTTTTAAAAAAAAACTTTTAATTTGATGAATAATAAAAAAAATAAAAAACCCCAGAGTAAAAAAAAATACAATAATAAAAATTCTCTTAATTATTTTTAAAGAAGAACACTAAAATTCAGGATTTGGAATCTAAAACTATAATACTATTTATGACATCCATGATCCACCGCCAAATCTACTAAATTCCGGAGAGCTTTAACAGAACACAAACATATAAAAAGTTTAAAATCCAACTTTCCTGTTTGGACTCTCTTTCTTAATTTCCTTGTCACTCTCTACTTCTTCTCTTTTTCCCGCTTAATTTTCTCTCTCTCTTTCTCTTTCTCTTTCTCTGCACAAACCTAATTTTTCTCACTTCACATCCAATCACTTTCTCTCTTTATCTCTATTTAAAAAAAAAAAAAAATACATTACTAAACCTTTTATCTTGATAAAATCTTTTTGTTTCTTTCTTCTTTTCCATAACTTTTAACCGTTACAGTATTTTTTTTAGAAACATCGAAAGCTTTTTCAAGAACTTATGGATTTCTTGAACGCGAAACGGCTACTTTGATTTTGTTTTGTTTTGTTTTGTTTTGTTTTTCAAAGAGACATGGAACAAGTTAAAGAGTGTGGTGTTGATGATCAGAATAATAAGGCGGTCTCTGATAATATTGATGATGACTCTGGTGAAGCTGGAGATGAAGCAGAAGCAAAGCTGTTATCTATTCAAGGGTTTGTTATTATTATTATTATATAATTTTGATTCTGTTCATTATTTTATTTTATTAGGCTCAATTGAGTTGGATTTACTTTAGAAGGGAAGATTTTGTTTATTTTATTTGTGTATTTTTACTTGAAGGTTATATCTTCCAAATATAGATAAAAATAAAATCGTAAAAGTTAGATAGATTAATGATCGTTTTAAATACGGATCCCGATAAATTAAATTTAGGAACGTACAAGATCCCCGCACATGATAATTATATATGTGAATTGTTAGCGGTACAAACCTTGAGGTAACCGGTAGGTTTTTGATGTAAATTTAGGAGATATAGTGGCCCTACTAGACGCTCAATTAAGGGAGGTTGGACAGAGGAGGAGGTAAGTATCTAGAGTTGATTATTTCATTCTTTGTATATACTGTATTGTTATGCAATAGAATTTCTTTTGCTTTAAAAGACATATGAGAATTCAAGATCACATGTTCATCAAAAAAAAAATTACGTGTCTTGGTTTTGTTATTTACAGGATAACATTTTGTCCTTGGCTCTTCAAAAGTTCAAAGCCAAAAGTTGGAAAAGTATTGGTATGTATACACTATAATGTATATAATCCATCCACAGTTTACATGATCAGTTGGTTCTCTCTGTTGTGTGGTGAATTGTGTTCTAAAGGACATTGGATTTTGCAGCGGAAAATTTACCCGGTAGGACATCCGTGCAGTGCTTGCATCGCTGGCAGAAGGTTCTTGATCCTAATCTAGTTAAAGGACCCTGGAACAAGGAGGTTGAATTAATATATCAACAAATTTGATTCAAATTTGTGTTGCGGAAAAGCTTGTAATCATATCTGATATATTGTTATTCATTTTCTTGTCTGATTGGATTCCTAGGAAGATGATCTTCTCGTTGAACTTGTCAGGGAGCAAGGGAATAAGAAATGGTCTGAGATTTCAAACCGATTTCCAGGCCGAATAGGCAAGCAATGCCGAGAAAGGTACTAGTTGATCATCATCACCAGTACAAATGTGCGCTTTGGTTGACATTAATTCAAGCTATCTTTTGTGTTGAGTTATCAAAAATTTCAGCTATATACATTGGTTAATTTGGTTCTCACTATATGAAGCACTTGTTCTCGTTATTTTTTTTTTTTGGTTCAGGTGGCACAATCATTTAAATCCAGAGATTAAAAGAAGTGCATGGACTGAAGAAGAAGAAGCCACTCTCATTAAACTCCATGAAAAATATGGGAACAAATGGGCTGAGATTTCCAAGTTTC
The DNA here is from genome assembly GCA_032871835.1 of Dipteronia dyeriana. NCBI lineage: Eukaryota > Viridiplantae > Streptophyta > Magnoliopsida > Sapindales > Sapindaceae > Dipteronia > Dipteronia dyeriana. Next base: position 100,748,898 of record CM065299.1, read on the forward strand.
TCCCTGGAAGGTATTACTAGATCACACCATTCAAAAAGCAAAAAAAAAAAAAAAAAATGTTATGTGGTTGAAATGAGGACTTATTTTTTGTAAATTGATTTGGAAATTTTGCAGGACTCAGAATTCAATAAAGAATTTTTGGAACTGCTCTGTAAGTAAGAAATTAAAATTATCACCAGTTTGTGGTTCTGATCTCAACATTTCAAATACCTCGGCAGAAAACAGAAACTCTGTGCCAAAACAAGCAAGTCTTGACCCGAAAACTGAAACAAGTCCAGTTACTTGTCGAATGGATTTGGCTTCCGAAAATGGTAAAGAAAGGGAGAGCCATTTACCAACTTCAGGTAAAAATGATTGTATTGAGAATTCATCAAGTCCAGTTACTCCACCAAGGCAATATAAGGGAGTATCTATCATTTGTCAGAGTCCAGAATCTGTGTTGAGGAGTGCAGCTAAGACTTATAAAAATATACCATCTATTATGAGAAAACGGAGGCTACAAACAGGAAATGAAGATGACCGTACAATTTCGGTAGAAAAATGTCTGGATTATGCATTTGATGCTGCAAAGCAGGATTCAAATCGAACTCACAATTCAGGCTGATTCATTTGCTGCAACTGTACATAGAAGTCTCCATTATAATGCTCTTTTAAGTTTATTGCAAATTCAACAATAACCGGTGAATTCGGTGAGCGAGTGATTTTGTTTTTTTTTTCTTTTTTTTTTCATTTTCATTTTATCTATCTATTTTGATTTTGACCGACATTTTGTTTGCGTTTTCTTTTTTTGCAGATGGATTGTTTTGGTACATACAGCATACAATTTTGTTTTATATAGCATCCCAACTGGTCAGGAAGATTGAAGTTTGTTTTCCTGAATCAGTTTTAATTTTAAAATTATAAATATTTCAAAAACATTAGCTACGAAAATGAATTATTTTTTTTTTTTTTTTTTAATTCCAATGAATATTTTTCATTTTCCTAGTACATTGTTAGATCAATAGATCGGACAAAACGGGTAAGACAAGATAAAGTTGGTATATCGATATATATATATATATATCTTTACATAATATCAACTATGAGATTGCCAATCTTTCTAAATCCTGAATTTATATAAGAGTGACCGATATCTATACATCTAAAAAATTGTATATACACCCGTTTTTATACCCCGATTTTTTTTTTAAAATAATTATATCTCGTAAATATACCTACATATTACTAATTGCGTCCTTCCTTTTATTTTTGGTATATGTATATAAAATATCCTCCACCAATCTAGTTTTTCGTTTATAAACAAAAACATTCCTATGGGACCATACACTCCACAAAAGCACACAATTGAACTCAAAATCCTCCTACTTAACCATACTAAAAAGCCATCTAATAAGTTTATAGCAGGACAACCATTTGATGTCTGAGAATTGGTTAAAAAAAAAACAGTTTTTCTCCTGAAAAATGCATGAGCCAGAGTTTCCAAACCCTTACAAGATTAATTTAAAAATATTACAACTAAATAAATTATAAAATAAATAACAATAAAAATAATATTTATGGGAGGATCAGTGGTCTTCTGCTTAATTTTTGATGGACGAAGCTATTACTCCTCCATATTTTTAAGCTTAGGACTTAGGAGAAGACAGTTGCCTCCGGTCTACCACCCAAATTTCCGTATGATATTTTATTTTTGTTTGTTATTTTTTGTTTATCTTTTATTTTAATTAGTAAGATTTTGAGAAAGTAAAATAGCTAAAAAATTATTATAAATACATTTTAATTAAAGTATTAATAATTTAATTTAAGGATTGGAATTTTAAAAATATATAAATTTAGGGTATATATTCGGACATACTGTTTGGATGCAAAAACAATTGTTAGCTTAGAACAGACGTAGTTAGGAAGTGTTTGTTTGGTATGACTTTTGTACGGATCAAAAACGTTTATTTACGCTAGAAGCTATTTTGAGATTTTTTAGTTGTTTGATAAAACTTAAAACAGCTTTTTAATTTATGAATTCTCTCAATTACTTTTTATAAAAACCAATACTTGAAGAAGCCTCAAATTTGAGATTTTCCAAAAAGTTTTTTTGTTTTTGTTTTTTTTAAACATATGAATTGTCTCAATTACTCTTTATAAATTTTAAATATTCTACCATACAATTATTTCATTAAATACATTATCATTAACATTTTTATAATTTACACAACCAAAAACTATTTTTAAAAATACATTATCAACACACTTTTATTGTAATTTATACAATCAAAATTTTTTTTTGGTTAAAAACTCTATTACAAAAAATCTACTCTAGAAACGGTTATTTGAAAAATTATACCAAACATACCTAAAGATGTCATTCACGAGAGTAATGGATATCTATGCCTAGTTATTCATTCCAACTAAAACGATGTATATTTATATAAATATAATGTAAACGTGACATCAAAAAAAAGTTGTTAGCACCAGTGGTCTAGTGGTAGAATAGTACCCTGCCACGGTACAGACCCGGGTTCGATTCCCGGCTGGTGCATCTTTCTTTTTGTGCTTTTTCTTTTTTGTTTAGTTTCTTATCATATGGGCCGTGTCCAAATCAGCTTTACGAAGTTGGAAAAGTCGGTTTCAATTTTTCAATACAAGTCCAATAACATGTAAAGTTCAACATCACTTGTGTAGGATTTTCTGTTTACAACTCACAAGAACATAGTAGATTCTAGGTTGATGAGTAATGCTAGATATCAAATTGGCAAATTGCACATCAAAATTTTAGTTCAGCTAACTGTCTATTGTCTGGGTAAATGTAATCTCCACACCCATTTACTCTTTACACAATCATTTAAAATCAAAAAATCAAAGATTTACTCTCTAAATCCCTATAATACCAAAATTAATCTTAAATATAAGTGAAAATTATGGAATATGTCACTTTTTTTTTGTTACAGTAATGTTACCGCTTTAATAACTTAAGTTTAAAAGACACCTATTATGGTGAACTACTCAAATTACCCTTAAATAATCTATTTTTTATTCTAATTGTACGTTCATCTACACTTTGAAAACGATAACTTCTCTCTCTCCAAAAAACTCGTCTCTCTCCAGATTCTGCACAAGAAGATAATATATATTTGTGATATTCGTTTATATATTTTCATATATTTTTGTATGGTTTAACAATGTATTCATTCGTTATGATTTGTTGTCCAGTCTTTGTATAAAAATGTATGAACATTTTATAGCATTTTATTTTTGAAAATAAGGTTTAGTTAAATCGAGTATATTTGTAGCCAAATCGAACATTTTTTTTAATATGATCGAATTTATTTTAGAAAGAATTTAGCATTTTTTTTTGAAAGAATTGAAAGAATCGAGCATTTGTTAAAGATCGAGATTTTTTCAAAGAATAGAGAATATTTTTAAAAGGATCGAGATTTTTTTAAAAGGATCGAGATTTTTTTTAAAAGGATCGAGATTTTTTTTAAAAGGATCGAGATTTTTTTTTCAAAGGATCGAGAATTCTTTTCAAAAGATCGATAATTTCTTTTAAAGGATCGAGAATTCTTTTCAAAGGATCGAGAATTTCTTTCAAAGGATCGAGAATTTCTTTCAAAGGATCGACCACCGCGAGCTCGGCGGGGAGCTTGGCCCCCGAATGCGTCTGCGTAGTGCCACTTCGTCACCGTTCAAGTGATTGAAATAGACTTTCTCCCTCTACTTCACAACTATCTCATTGTAAAATGAATGAAAGAAATCTGATGTGAAACAACTATTTGTGATATTTTTGTCCGTTCACCATAATATGTGTCTTTTAAATATAAGTTATTAAAGCAGTGACAGTATTGAAACGTTACTTTCAAAAAGTGCTATTTATTTTTTGAACCCTAATATTATTACTCATTTTAGTTAAATTTTTCTCTATACGTATATTTTATTGTTTTCCACACCCAAAACAACACGTAATTCATTTGACAAAATTCCTATGGAACTTAAGATATCTTTGCAACATTATGAAGTTTTTGCAACCTTAAGATGTGGACTCGAATGAAATGTTTATATGAACAACAATCAATATATGGAAATACTACTTTGTATTGAATTGAGTTATTTAAATGAAAATGGATCGATCTTTATATATAGGTTGGAAATCCTGATAATCATAAATACAAACTTTTAATAACAACTAACCAATATCTACCGACTTTATTAGTACAATTTCTAACTACCAACCACAAACATCTAACATCTGCTTGGTTTAAATAATCTAGACCATTATTGATTTTGTTGTCAAAAGGAGGCATATTATTGATGTTGGACCGTTTTTGGATCACATTCAAAATATTTTTTTTAAACTCATTCAAAAATAGTTTTTTTTTTTTTTTTGACAACGAGGATATGAGGTGGTGTAACCTCGCACATGCATCACAGGTTTTAAATGTGTTTTTTTTTTAAAAAAAAAACAGCAACCGGTTGAAAAAAAATGAAAGATAAAGAAGAGAGAGAAACACGAGAGACTAAAGTTAGCTGCTGAGAAGAGCTTCACGGGTCGGGATTCGGGATTGAGTAGTGAAAGAGAAAGAGAAAGAGGAGATGGCGGAGGAGGCGACGTCGTCGAAAACTGTAATCTCGAAAGACCTGGATCTTGCTTTCGCAGATAACGCCATCGATTTCTTCAATGTCTGGAGAGTTTCAAGTCGTGCTCTAGACAATACCTCTACCAAGGACTTCTACTCCAATCTTATTGGAGCCCATCTCAGGATCGATAAAATCCAACGTGGCCGTGTTACTTGTATTTTCTCCATCAAACCTGATCTCCTGGTAATCAATCTTCCACAACCCCTCCTCTCTCTTTTCGAAATTCAATTGGTGGGTGGTAGGGTGTTGAATTCTCTCTATGGATGGATCTGCAGAACATTTATGGTGGGGCACATGGAGGATCAGTTGCTGCTGTTGCAGAGAAGATGGCAATTGCTTGTGCTAGAACTGTGGTAGCTGAAGACACGGATATATTTCTCGGTGAATTGAGCATGTCTTATCTCTCCGCTTCCACCGCAAATGTGAGTTCTTCTTTGGGTTTTGCTTTAATTTTCTGTTACCTAAATCTGGAATTGATTAATTAGATTGCGTTGAAGCTTTGATAATGAATTCATGACTGTCAATTTCTTTGTGTATTTGATAATTGACATGTAGCTGTAGTTTATTGATTTTGGTTTGGTGGTTTTATGTACCTGATACACAGTCAGAGTTGATAGTTGATGCTTCTATTGTGAGGAGTGGAAAAAATGTGACTGCGGTTGTGGTTGATTTTAAATTCAAGGAATCTGAGACGTTGGTCTATACTTGTCGTGCTACCTTCTATAACACGCCCGTTGCCAAGTTATGAAGTTTCCACAGTTGACATATTGGAATGTTGACAGGTAATGGAGTGTGCAATTGTGTGCCATACAGTTTATATTTTTGTCATATAACTATTTCTATGTGGATTTCCATGGTCTGAACTCTGGCATGTTGTCAATTTGTGGTTCAAATCTGATATTAGTCATGTTTGCTTTTATTCTCCTCCATTCTAATGTCTAAAGTGTTCTTAGCTCACTTGACAAAATCCATTCCTCTTGGTGTTTTAGTCGGTATGATGTATCTTATATGAAATATATCTAGAAGCCATTGCAGCTTAATATGTTATGTGTTAACACTTAACAGCATGTCACATTCAAATTGAGACTGAATATTGATGAATGATTTGACCTTTTTTTTTTTTTTTTTTTTTCCAAAGATGTAAGTTGAGATTGAAGAATAACCTTTTAGGAGCGTTTGGAGCATTAGAGACATGTTATCTTTATGACTTCTCATTTGGACAAAGCAACATTGTTTCAGAATATCATATATAGATTACATAGATAATTTGGTCATAGCTGATTTTGGGATTCCAAAAACCAAAACCATAGAGAATAGTTGGAACTCGTCATTCTGGTGGAGGAACGTAGATTTGGACAAATAGATAAGGACTAATGGTCAAGTTCACAAGTTAATTTAACAGTGATATCATGTTAGCATGGTGAGTTAACTGATGAGATGATACAATGGATAGTATGGCTTTAATCTGCCCTATCAGGTTTAATAGTTCTGAAAATTTTATAACTTTTCAAAAAAAAAAATCACTATGAAGTTGTCTGTATGATGTACAAGAGTATATTTATCACATGAGCAGTAACTCCTTAATTGAGGGTAAAGAATTGACCTATCCTTTATCTGTTGGTTTCTATTGTTGTAGATGTTGTGATCACACATCAACTTAGTTAGACACACTGAAATTCTTTGAAACATGTCTGTACCAGTGTTAGATTTGGACAGTTTTGTTGCATACAAGATTTTGTTTTCATGTAGATGTAGCTAGACTCTACATATTCATCTAACTTTTGTAGGTATTGATGCATTAGATTTCATCAATACTTCCCCCTTAAAATGCTAGAAGCCTAGAATCTATTTCTCATAGTGCGATAATTCAATTGAGAACAATTCCCTCATAAACTGTAGTCCAAGCATTTGCTTGGAAAATTTAGCTTGATTTGGTTGGCAGCTCAACTCAGTATTATTGTTGTTTAAAATGTTCAAGCATCATTGTGTTTTCAGGTCATGTTAATGCTTGTTACTTACTAATTTAATAGCGTTAAAAATTAATTCAATTGGGCGAAATTCCCTCTTAAACCGTAGTTCAAGCACTGGCTTGCAAAATTTTGCCGGATGTGATAGGTAGCCCAACTCATATTTTTATTGTTGTTAAAAACGTTCAAGAATCATTGTGTTCTCAGGTCATTTTATTCCGTAAATGCTTATTATTTAGTAATTTAATAACGTTTAAATCAATTTTATATTGCATTTATGGCGTCTAATGGATGATATGGTTTTTCTTGCTTAAAAGCGATGGTTGTGAGATCCCATCAGAATCATGCTTGAGCATGGAGGAAGCAGTAGCACTCCTGTAAAATTGCTTTATTAATATCAGATTTGTAAACGATCAAAAAATGCAAATGAAAATAAAAGTATTTAAGTATTTATTGCTCTAATATTTCAGGAACTCGCGCGCAATTTTAAATTAAAAAACTATAAAGAGAAGAAACGTGAAGATAATATAAAATAAACTAAAAGTTGCAGCAGAGAGGGGTTCACAAAATCACAAACCAAAGAATTGTTAGATTAGTGGGAAACTGAAAGAGAAAATATGGCGGAGCCGCCATTGCCGTCGCCGTCATTGACGACAAAGGATTTCTACTACGATAATGTTGGAAACCATCTCAAGGTCAACCAAATTCAACGCCGCTGTTTTACCTGTTCGTGGTAATCTTCCATAACCCTCCTCTGTTTGTAGAATCGACGTTCAATGTCAAACAATTGAAGATCAATTGAGCAAACTGAGATTTGAATTAATTTTATATCGGTGTCTGCTTTGATTTTCATATTTACCACAGTAGAATTTGTTAAATTTGACCACATAAATTATTAGAAAATTTAGTTTTTAGTCCCACGTTTGATTGTTATTTGTTAGTAATTACATTGCAAAACTTTTACCCTTCAATTTATTTTCTTCATATTCCTACGCGAAAACCAGGGGCATCGCCTCAAGGGAGCGCTCTACCCAGGTGATCTCTCTCTAGATTCCGACAGCAATTTGATCTTCATCTGCATTGAAATTTTCTTCTTCGTTCTCGACGACTAGAGATCTCTCTCTAAATCTGTTGAAAGCTATATTTGGGATTGTTTTTATTTGAGAAATAATCACTTATTTTTTAAGCTTTGATCAAATAGTTGTTTGGTAAACTTCCTAAAAGTTGTTTATTTTACAATTTGCTTCTTCAATAAACAGCTTTTAAGAAGTTGGTTAGGAGTTGTTTTTTGAAACAGAAGTTAGCTTATTGTTTATGCAATGTCCAGAATACCCCACTATTTTATTAAAAGACAATATTACCCTTATATTTAATAATATGATAATAAAACTAAAAAAATGAAAATGTGAATATATATATACATTGATTGGATTGGTGGCCACTACACCGGAGTTGGAGGTTGGAGGAGATCCCTCCCCGACTGCCACCTCCACCGACACCGTCTCGTCTCCCTTGCAGGTGCCGCCTCTGTGCGACAAGACACCATCAGCTCCACATCACCGATCTCGCCAAGCTAACCATCCTCACAACTGGCTATCGCCTCTGCCAACGGTGGATTCGAGTTCTTGATGATAAGCGTCGTCGATTTGACTGTGGAGGAGCATCACCATTTCGTATGCGATGGATCGGTCCACCTCCGGCGAGCCTGTGCGAAGTTGAACGAGCTACAGTTAGGCATGGGCGGCGACGGGTAGAGTTTCAGACAAACTGGGTCAAAATCACGGGTCGGGTATGTTATGAGCCTCTGGTCTTCAATGAGCCCATTCCCCTAAATTTATTTGAAAAGCCCAAAATTGCTTAATAGTACAAACACACTTATGTCTATTGTATGGGCCTTTGGTCTTCAATGATATCTATTTTGGTTATTTCATTAGATAAATATTTCACAATTTCAAAAGAGAAACAATTATAAAAAGTTTATTAAATATTTATCCACTTTTATGTGAATCTAATTATTTCTAAAGTTAAGCTAAAGGTAATTTTTTTTTTGGAGCAAAACAATTCTAAACATAGCTGAAGCTTTCTCTTTCTAAACTCTTTTCTGATTTTTAGTGATGGGAGGATGACGAAGAGTAGTAGAGTACTTCCAAATCTAACAAATGCTATCATCTTGATTTTCTTTTTTTGAAGAGTTCTATGAAATTGTCCCCACTTGACATTAGAAATATAAAGTATCATTCCATTGCATGATAATAAAGAAGAGAGAATAAAGCTGGTTATCCAACTTGTCCCCCTTAGGCCTGAGTTGAGAGAGATGGAGGAGCCGACGACAGGGAATGTGAAAGAGAATAAGAAAGTAGAGATGGTGGAGCCGCTGCCGTTTCGACAACTGTAATCTCGAAAGACGTGGATGGTGCCCGCGTGGATTTCGGCATTGGGCCATCGCTTTCTTCAGTAACTGGCGACTTCCAGGGCATGCTCTAAGTGGATATAGATAACTATGAAGTTGTCTGTATGATGTACAAGAGTATATTTATCACATGAGCAGTAACTCCTTAATTGAGGGTAAAGAATTGACCTATCCTTTATCTGTTGGTTTCTATTGTTGTAGATGTTGTGATCACACATCAACTTAGTTAGACACACTGAAATTCTTTGAAACATGTCTGCACCAGTGTTAGATTTGGACAGTTTTGTTGCATACAAGATTTTGTTTTCATGTAGATGTAGCTAGACTCTACATATTCATCTAACTTTTGTAGGTATTGATGCATAAGATTTCATCAATACTTCCCCCTTAAAATGCTAGAAGCCTAGAATCTATTTCTCATAGTGCGATAATTCAATTGAGAACAATTCCCTCATAAACTGTAGTCCAAGCATTTGCTTGGAAAATTTAGCTTGATTTGGTTGGCAGCTCAACTCAGCTCAAAATTTATCCCCCTGAGGCCTGAGTTGACAGGGAAAGTGAAAGAGAATAAGAAAGAAGAGATGGCGGAGCCGCCGCCGCTGTCGTTGACGACTGTAATCTCGAAAGACGTGGATGGTGCCCGTGCGGATTACAGCATTACGCCATCGCTTTCTTCAGTTACTGGCGACTTCCAGGTCGCTCTAGACAATAATACGTCTACAAATGACACTTCTACTCCAATATTATCGGAGGCCATCTCAGGATCCACAAAATCCAACGTAGCCGTGTAATTTGTCTTCTCTCCGTCAAACCTGCTCTCCTGTTAATCAATCAAATCTTTCACAACCCCTCCTCTCTCTTTTCGAAATTGAGTTGGTATTGATTGCTCTCTATGGATAGATCTGCAGAACATTTATGATGGGACACATGGAGGAGCAGTTGCTGCTGACTGCTGTTGCAGAGAAAATGGCAATTGCTTGTGCTAGAACTGTGGTTGCTGACGACAAGGAAATGTTTCTCGGTGAATTGAACCTGTCTTAAATCTCTCCTCTGCCGCTGCAAATGTGAGTTCTTTTTTGTGTAACCTAAAATCTGGCATTGATTAATTAGATTGCTTAGAAGCTTTGATAATGAATTCATGACTGTCATTTTTTTTTTTTTTGGTATTTGATAATTGACATTTAGAGTTGATAGTCGATGCTTCTGTTGTGAGGAATGGAAAAAATGTGACCGGGGTTGCAGTTCATTTTAAATTCAACCAACCTGGGAAGTTGGTCTATACTTGTCGTGCTACCTTCTATAACATTCCCGTCGCTAAGTTATGAAGTTTCCACACTTGACATGTTACAGGTAAGTGGGTCGCTAAGTTATGAAGTTTCCACACTAGACATGTTACAGGTAAGTGGAAATGATGAGGAATGTCACCTTTTTTTTGTGTCACTTGCAGTGATGTCACCGTTATAAGAAGTTAAGTTTAAAAGGCATCCATTATGGTAAGCTACCGAAATTGCCCTTAAATAATCGATATTTTATTATTTAAAGGCTGTCGTCCAAAAAAGTTGTCTGAAATCAATCACCTACTCAATTTTTTCATCAGAAAACGAGCTCCATTCCAGATATTACAGAAGAAAGTAAATTACTATTTCTGTTCTTCATTTCCATTTTTGTTGTATTTCTGTGTAGTATAATATTGTATGAACATTTATGAACATGTTATCTCAATTTTTTTATATTGATGTTCTGGGGTTGTAAACTTTTTACAAAGAATGAATGAACATGTATGCATATTTTTTTGTATATATATTTGGCCGAGTTGAGTTGTAGCGGTGCAAACAAGTTTATAATCTTGGACATAAAAGCTGAAAATGTTTTAAAAAAAGGTCGAAGCATTTGTAAAAAAGCTCGGAAATTTGAAAAAAAAGTCTCGATCAAAATCAAAAAAAGCTCGATCCAAAAAATAGATGCTGGATACGTAAAAAGAAAAGCTCGATCTCTCGAAAAAAGGCTCGATCCATCAGAAAAAAAGCTCGATCCTTGCAAAAAAAAGCTCGATTACTCATACAAATAGCTCGATCCCTCACACAAATAGCTCGATCCAGCACAAAAAAAAACTATATCCCGCACAAAAAAAAACTCGATCCCGCACAAAAAAGCTCAATTCCTAAAAAAAAAAAGCTCGATCTGTAAAAGTAAAAGGTCGAGCCATATTTGAAAAAAGCTCGAGCCATATGAAAAAAAGCTCGAGCCATATATAAAAAAGCTTGATTATGTAGAAAAAGAGCTCGATATTGAACAAAAAAAGCTCGATCATGTTAGAAAGAGCTCGATCATATACAAAAACTGTTTGATCATGTACAAAAAAAGCTCAATCAGTTTAAAAAAAAACTTCATATCTTACACTTTTGATTTTTGTTTAATCCTTTATAATTGTAAATTTAATATTAAATATTTTTTCCTTATTAATGATTTTTGATGTTGGTTTTGACAGGACAATGGATATGGTGAGAATAGTCATATCTTACAACGCCCGATGGGAGCAATTACCAGACGAAAATCAGAGGTATTTAGGTTCCGATAACCAAGGTTTGTATGTGTCAAAGAATTTGAGTTACGACGAACTGGTGTCGATCGTGCAAACCATTGTGAAGTTTGATGAGAACAAATACAGTGCTGAGCTACGGTCTCTATCAATTGTTCCTGGGACTACATGTCGTACATTTATAAGAAATAATGACGATGTTCAGTTTATGCTAAGGGAAGATAGGGTGATCCCTCAAGTATGTGTTAGTCTAATCGAGAGGCCAGCAAGAGGTGTCATTGGTGAAGATATCTCTCATCCTGATAACACCCAACAATTTCGATCGTCAGGCGTAAGCAACCAGTTGTTCATAGAAAGAAGTGGGATTGATGGTCGGGAAAACATATGTGTTGTCCCACCGGAAGTAGCCTCCCATGATAATAGACCGGGACCTCAATTCAACAATGTATTTGGTTGTTATATTGAGATGAATGGTAGACAGTACAACCACCAATACAATGAGATCTACAATGACATCAACAATTAGAAGAATACAGCACTGAATGTTAGGGTGAATAATGAGGTGGATAATGAGGGAAATTTAAATTCTGTAGAAAATGTAAAGGAAAATCAAGATGATGCAGAACCTGTCGAAACGGAAATACGGGTAAGACATGTACACAGATTTAGTTCCAGTGCACCAGATATAACTGGGACCTCCTTGGGGACGGCTAATGTAACTGCAGATGATTCTGATAATGCCACAACATGGGTTATTCCAGGAGCAGAATCATACTCGTTTGGTATTGGTGGAAGCATAAACTTGTTTGAAGATGAACCTGCAAGCATGATATATAAAGGCCGGTTTTTTTCCAACGAAAAAGAATTTGAAGAGACTAGTAGGCCATTTCGCAATGCGACAGAACTTCGAGTGGAAGGTGAAAAGGTCTAATAAGACAACATTACATCTAGTTTGTTTGATGGGAAATTGTATGTGGAAGTTAAGAGCGGTAAGGAGAGATGAAGGCACATACTTTCAAGTAAGAAGTTTTGTCAACGAACACACTTGTCCGTTAGAGAAAATTCACCGCCGGCACCGACAAGCTAGTGCAGTCATAATTGGAGAAGTTATTGCACCTAGACTTTAACAACAAGATGGTCGACTAATGCGTCCGAAGGACATAATCACCGATATGAAATCAATGTATAGAATCCAAATCATGTACAGTAAGGCACACGCTGCCCTCGATTATGCGCTGTCACTGACATATGGAACGCATAAGGAAACCTTCCAACTGCTTCCATCATTTGGTTACGTTTTGGAACAACAAAATCCCGGCACAATCACTGACTTACAGTGCGATGAAGATGGTAAATTTCTATACTTCTTCATGTCGATTGGTGCCTCACTTAGAGGATTTCGGACGTGTATGCGTCCAGTCATTGCCTTTGATGGTACCCATTTGAAGGGACGATTCTGGGGTACAATGTTATTGCAACAACACAAGATGGGAACGAACAGGTGTATCCAATTGCTTTTAAGTACGACGATTCAGAAAATAACCTTTCATGGGAATGGTTTTTGGATTGCTTGAAGGGTGCCCTAGGTCATATTGATGAGCTAGTTTTCATTTCTGATAGACATGCAAACATTGAAGCAGAGATTTCTAAAGTGTTCCCTTATGCCACCCATACCATATGTTGCTGGCACTTTGCTGAAAATATCAAAAAGTGATTTCATAGGAAGGATGTTGCCGTAATAATGGACAAAGCAGTCCACGCATACACCGAGTTTGAATATAACCAACATATGGAAGAGTTAAGAAACTTGCACCAGAATGCATATGATTATGTAATTGATGCCGGTCCACACAAGTGGTCCTGTGTACACTGCCCGGAAAGAAGGTATAGGGTGATGACCACTAATGCTGCAGAATGCATAAACTCATGCCTAAAATTTGTACTCCAAATGCCTATGTTGACTCTGGCTGAGTTCATTAGGAATATGCTGCAACGGTGGTTTCATGATCGCTATAGAGCTGCACAAACCATGCGTCATCAGTTGATCGACGCAACACATCTTGTGCTCTTAAAACGTGTGGAGAAGTGTGGTTATTTGTCCGTAAATCCAGTCGACTGGAACATTTTTTCGGTCAAACGGTCTGAAAAATAGTGGACTGTTGATTTAGCTCGAAAGACTTGTACTTGCAACAAATTTCAAATGGATCATTTTCCATGTCCTCACGCCCTTGCGGCGGCACGGTACATTACTGAAACTTGGACTTCACAACTTTGAAAACCTACTGATCATTTTCTCGGTGAAGCTGATCGTTTTCAATGTTTTTTACATGGAGTGAAACTTGGACTTCACAACTTTGTGTGCGGACTACTACAAAAGACATACACTTATTAACGTGTACTCGGTTCCTATTATGCCGGTGGGCTATCCTTCCACTTGGGTTGTGCCATCTGACATTGCTCAGAGGATGATTTTGAATCTAAACTCCAGGAGACAAGCAGGACGCCCGAGGGCGGGTCGCCATGTCTCGTCTTCGGAGAGGACAACTACACAATCCTGTAGAAGATGTGGACAACCAGGGCATAATTCCAGGAGATGTCCTAATTCACCTATGATTAATGAAGGTACAAGAAGAGCTGTTCTCGATGAATACCACCGCAAGTGTAGCATCTGCCATTCAATTGGACATAACAAACAAACGTGCCCTAACGTTGACTCTAATAGGGAATGAATGACAACGTTTCGATCACATTGAAAACTTTTGGATGTGTATCATATTGTAATAATTTGGATTTGCAATAATTACTTATTAATGAATGAATGAATATTAATGAATGAATAATGAACGAATTAATATTCATGAATTAATTACATGTCTGTGTACATATAAAATGGGAATATAAAAAAATCACTTGGCGGGCCTGGAGTTAGAAAAAATCTCCACAGCCATTTTCTCCCGAATGATCCCCATGTCGTCATCTGACCAATCAAAAGGCCTTCGACCTGCCAGTATGTACTCGATAAATCTCAAAGTAAGGGGACCACAGTTACCTCTGCGATTCAGCACATAAAACACCATTAGAAATCGTTCATAAAGAATATCTAAACACGTGAATGAAATAGAATGTCTTACGATTTCTTTTGTTGGGGGACTGTAGAAGTATGCACCAAGCTGACCGAGAAGGGCTTATTTTCCCAAGGGAAAGCCCGACGACCAGCTCATCGTGTTGTGTGGAACCCCGCGTCACTCAACATGGAGGGTAAAAACCACAGTAATGGCCGGACCTGCTGGTGCCTGATCTGATAAGGGACTTCCTGTCTCCAGGGGTCATAAATCTCAATCTTCCCGCTACAAAGGTCGACGCTCACCACCAGCCAATGTTGGGCCCCAACGTTGCACGAAATCATCACCTGTAATAGTTTGCATGCCGTGTTAGCTGAGGATATACGAACAGTTTTTTTTAATCATCTCCATAATGTAACACTTACCAGGTCAACCTCGTGCCATGGGCGGTTTCCACTTGTGGTTGCTCCACGGACTGTCAGAAGGTCTTCTTCCAACCATCGGGACTGTAACACATTCCACCTTACCCTGGTCACAGCACCGTGCGAATCGCGAGTCATCATCCTCTCCCACATGTACAACATAAGTGGCTGTACAAGCACTGACAATATCGTATTAATAATAAATAACCAGAAAATCTGATTTGCTTCCCAAATGTTATACCTACTTAAATAAAATTATGTATCCAACACGTTGATCCTCTGGTTGTACACATTGTGGAATCCTCACTGACGCTTGCGAAGAATATTAAGGTATGCATCCATATGCTGACAAACAATAAAACCACCGTAATTGTTAACAATTCAACAATACTTACACAAATGTTAATATGAAATTTAATAAGTATGTACCGTGTCCTCCAAGTCCATGAAGTTGGACTGCATACGCACGGACCATCCCGCGGTAACTGGTGCCGGCACGTCCACATCACGTCTGTTTAATGATTGAATTACCTTAGCTATACATAAATTTGAACAAAAAAGAAATGTACATCCATTTGTATTATAAAAAGTTGGACTCACTGTTCCCCGGTTATGTTCCTCTTGAAGGCCTTGTTTGCCGTAAGGTGGTCAGTGTCCACTAGTCCGTGGGAGTCAAAAATGTGTTCCACGGACTCGGGACTTGTCCTCAACCTCTTTGGACGGCATGGATCTGTGTAAGGGCTCACCAACTGCCATCCGCGCTTACCTAAACGCTTTGATGTATTGGCAGGGGGAGAGGACCTCTCCGACGGCAAATAAGTGCTGGGTGGGGGAGGGGACGGGTCAGAAGGTATTGACGTGCTGGGTGGGAGAGGGGACCGCTCCGACGGCACAGACGTGCTGGGTGTCGGAGGGGACCTCTCCGACGCCACGGACGTGCTGGGTGGGGGAGGGGACTGTTTCGACGCCATATACGTGCTGGATGGGGGAGGGGACCACTGTGGCTGAATAGATGTGCTAAGAGGTGGGGGGATCAATGTGCTGCGAGGTGGGGGATCGATGTGCTGCGAGGTGGGGGGCCATCCCGGTGTGTACGCATGGTCGAACCTTGAAGCCTCCGAATCATATCCAGTAACAATAGGTGTTGCTGCTGACGATCCTCATCACTCTTCCAGATCATATCCAACAACTTCAAGTGTTGACGTTGTCGATCCTCATCACTCTTCTAGAGGCCTTCACGCACATCGTTCAACATTTTTGCCCACGGAGCCTGAAATCATGTCTACATTGTTAGTAAGAAACTATCAGCACGTGTTAATAAAAAACACTAAACTATGTTTTCAACTTACCTCTCCATCACGTCCAACGCCCCCACGGGAATCCCATGTAGATGTACCATGTCCGGGGGTAGAAAACAGAACCCGCCTATGCCTATGTCTTTCTCGTTGAGGGTCTGTCTCATATCCTTCACTGTCACTGGGCCTCAAACCCCCAGTAGCGGGCTCAGATTCCTCACTGTCAATGGTCCTGTCTGTACCACTGATCCCGCATAAGGTGGTTTGATCAGGAACCTCAGGCAGCATATCATCCATGTCATCTTCTATATACAGGCTCCCCCTGTCATCTAGCCAGGCATAGTACGGTGCCTGTCTCTCAGCTGGTGTCGGCACCAATTCCTTGATCACAAACATCTGAAATATTAGTTAGAACAATGTCATTGTACAAATACTAACTAATAAAAACATTAACAAAATAAATACATACCCTGGCTTTGAAAATCTTTGCTAGCTTATTCCCTCTTGGTTGTTTGGTCAACTCCCACTTCAAAATCGGAGAGTCAGATCAGTAACCCTCCGGACACCGACCTCTTTGGCCAAAACAGGGATCACCTCCAAAGCAAATATTTGCATCAAAGATAAGTACGATAAGTATCCATACAATTTTGGGCACCAACAATAAAGTATAATTTGTAGTTCGAATTTCTTACCAACAGGGCATGAGATAGACTGTATATGTTGTAGGTCTCCACCCTGTGTACGTCAGCGCCCTTTTCCTACTGGCGTCACTCGAACCCGTCTCTTCACCCTTCAAGCGCATGCTTGAATGAGTGAATAGAATGCCTGTACAAGTGGGCACCCCACGGGAACGAGTCGAACGCATCGAGCTCCTCAACCTGCCGAAACTGCCAAACTGGAATCTTGAATCTTGAATCTTGAATCTCTCATCCACCCCCATCAGTATCCAATTCAGCATATATAAGTGGCAAAGCTTGACATCATCGTACGCCTTTACGAAATATGCGCCGGTGACAACACCCCTAATCTGCTCCAGCGACACCTCCTCGGCTCCAGGAAAGTACCGCTCATGTATGCCATTCTCCACTGCTGCATACATGGTGGTCTCTAGTACAACTCCAAACCGCAGTCTGGTGATCAGGTAAAATTTCACCTTCGAAAACCTCACCGATTGGGTTCCTAACATGAAGTGCATCTCATCTGTGGGGCCGTTATGATGGAGCTCCCTCAAAAGCAACCGATGGATAATACCACCGGAAAACTTCATCTCCCTATGCATCTTCAGGAAATGCCTGAAATATGACGCCATGAACCGCCAGCGGTCTTCATCTGCAAATTCTACTGGGACATGGTTCAACGCGTCGTCTATATGGGCGAGGACATCAAAATGGTTGTGTCGTGTCAATTTGCCCTCGTACCAGTATCCTTCTGGAGTTTTAAGCGAATCCCCTCAACATAATTCTCATCTGCAATGTAACAGAAATACAACATTATTAAACAGAATTTTTTTAAAAAGCTCGATCCCTTTAAAAAAAGCTCGATTGATTTACAAAAAAACTCAATTGCTTTTCAAAATGGCTCGATCCTTCAAAACAGCTCGATTGCTTTACAAAACAGCTCGATTCCTTTTCAAAAAGGCTCAATCCCTTTCAAAACAGCTCGATTGCTCTACACAAAAGCTCGATTCCTTTTCAAAAAGGCTCGATCCCTTTCAAAAAAGCTCGATCCCTTTTATAAAAGCTCGATCCCTTTCATAAAAGCTCGATCCCTTTTAAAAAAAGCTAGATCCCTTTTAAAAAAGGCTAGATTCCTTTTCAAAAAAACTCGATCCCTTTTCAAAAAAAGCTCGATCCCTTTTCAAAAAAGCTTCATCCCTTTCAAATAGGCTCGATCAATTCAAATATAGCTCGAACCTATTCAAAAAAGCTCGAAACATATTCAAAAAAACTCGATTCCTTTTCAAAATGGCTCGATCCAATTCAAAAAAAGCTCGATTCATTTTCAAAAAAGCTCGATGCCTTTCAAAAAAAGCTCGATCCCTTTCAAATACGCTCGATCTAATTCTAAAACAGCTCGAACCTATTCAAAAAAGGTCGAAACCTATTCAAAAAAGCTCGATCCTTTTCAAAATGGCATCGATCCTTTTAAAAAAAACTAGATTCTTTTTAAAAAAATCTCGATTCCTTTAAAAAAAATATCGATTCCCTTCAAAAAAGTCTCGAAAACCCAGATTTCATTTTCCTAATTTGATATTCAACCAAATTACAAACTCTAACATAAACCACAACCATTCTTATATCTCTATTTTAACCGGTTTCTACAATTCCTATCAACAAAACTCAATTCTAACATGTAATGCAAGTTAACAATAACAAAAACGAGGAAAAAAAAACCAATCTTACCTTTGTCAATCGCAGCTCTTCCGGTCACTTCACCGTCGATTAGTTTCCTTTCGGTTTGACTGTTGCTTCTCTCTGACTTTGGAAATGACAATTTCCTTACTGTTAAAATATTTTGGGATATTTTTGTCTCAAACATTCTTTTGATGCCTTTTAAACATATATTATCCTAATTTGATATTCAACCAAATTACAAACTCTAACATAAACCACAACCATTCTTATATCTCTATTTTAACCGGTTTCTACAATTCCTATCAACAAAACTCAATTCTAACATGTAATGCAAGTTAACAATAACAAAAACGAGGAAAAAAAAACCAATCTTACCTTTGTCAATCGCAGCTCTTCCGGTCACTTCACCGTCGATTAGTTTCCTTTCGGTTTGACTGTTGCTTCTCTCTGACTTTGGAAATGACAATTTCCTTACTGTTAAAATATTTTGGGATATTTTTATCTCAAACATTCTTTTGATGCCTTTTAAACATATATTAGTAAAGTGGTGATATTTGCACAACACACCACTCAAATAGTGCTAATATTATTTTGCCTCCTTACGGGTAATGGATTGTGCAACTGTGTGCCATACAATTAATATTCTTGTCATATAACTATTTCTATGTGGACTTCCATGGTCTGAACTCTCACCAACACTTTCTAAAAATCATCACAAATTCACAATATCATAACGTTATAAAACTTTTTTAAAAACCGTCACCGTATCGTGATGGTTTTTAAAAATATCGTGATTTAGTGATAACTTTTAAATAGAGATAGATCAAAATGTCAACGGCGGATTCTTTTTTTTTTTTTTTAATTTTGTGAATTCTATAAGATATTCATAGCATTTTAGATATGCTATATTATATCATGGTTATAAACCTCATTTTATAATTATATTATTAAATAAATTTTTAAAACTATAATATAACAAAAATACAAATTAGAATTAAAATTGATTATGTAGATTTTTTTTTTTAAATGTTATAATAAGCCTTTAAAAAACGTTATATTGAAAAGTATCCTAAAATTGAAAGAGAAAAAATAAAATGTTAAGAAGAAATTTAAAATTTAAGGAGTAAAGCTAAAAAGTTAAAGAGTCATTTAAAACTAATAGAGTGTAATAAAAAAAAAGGTAAAAAGTGAAAGAGAAAAATAGGCCCTACCACTAATCATGTGTTTGTGTGAGTGGTTCGACGCTCTCATCCCTTAAGCAAGGTCGTGGGTTCAACCCTCCTTGTGAACGGAGCTACATATATTGGTAGCACTTACTCCTTAATGGGCCGACCCGGTACGAGTCTGGATTAATCGGGGTGAGGACAGGGCCGATTGCATCGTATGGTGGATCCATCCCATCCGAAAACCGGATGGTGTAAATCAAAAAAAAAAAAGGTAGGCCCTACCGTTATCATTAGGTTTCTAGAAGTCTCCCACATCACAACTAACTTATATTTTTTTTTACTAGTACTTTTGGAGTTTGAGTGGCTGTTTAGCCTCTTTTCCCATCTCAAATCAATTTATTTTTTTATTCTCTCACTTTCTTCATCGTAATTCTTTGATTCATATTTGTTTTTTCCTTTTTTTGTTTTACATTTATGTTATATTTAATCATTTTATATTATAATTTTATTATCTCTTTTCACTAATCTAATTTTATATAATTGTGTTAAAATTTATTTCTGTGTGATATTAATTTTGGCTTTAAGAATTTGACTTACGTAATAACTTTTGTTTTTTTCAATCGATTTTCTTAGGTTAAGTGTTCAATCTCATTATTTTCAATTGGAGTAGTTCTTGTTTATAGTAAGTTAAATTTTAAGTTTGAAATATTGAGATGTTTTTTTTTTTTTTACTTTTACATTCGAGGTGAAATTCTTTGGATTATTTTCTCTCCTCTTACTTTTTGTTTTCTTTTAGAGATGATATATATATTTAAATTTTGGGATATATATATATATATATATATTCTTATAAATGGAGGACGTACTTCATTGTATTTGATAATGTAATTATTTTGTTTCCTTGTAAATGGAGTATATACTTCAGTGTATTTGATAATGTAATTGTTTTGTTTTATTAATAGAATGTGTTTATATTCAATTTTATTGATTGTGTAATTATTAAAGATCATTGAATTGTATTTATATATCGGATGATTTATTCAAATTTAAAAAATTAATTTTTAGTGGTATATATCTTATTGATTTTTTTTTTTTTTAAAATACGTTTTAAAATATATGATAGTTTTTATCCGTCATGATTTATTGACGGGTAAAAACTGTCGGGAAGTTATGATGATTAAAACCCGTTATAAATAATATTTATGACAGTTTTTAACCCTTATAAAACACCCTTTTTCTAGTATCGGTATATGTTGTCAATTGGTGGTGCAAATCTGATACTACACTACACATGGTTGCACTTATTCTTCTCCATTATATGTCTAAACTGACTGATGAAAGTATTGACTTATTCAGTATTATGCATGTTATTGTTGTATGGAATTTACCTTGACGTCTTTTCAGGTGAATATGTTAACAGCATGTCACATTCAAATTGAGAATGACTATTGATGAATAATTTGATAGCTTGGTGATGGGTGTGCTATAATCTTTTATTATCTTTTATGACTTCTCATTCGGACATGCAGAGCAATAGTGTTTCAGAATATCATATAGATTTTAAAAAGGGAATTCCATTAAATAGCCTTTAAATTAAGGTTGAATTCAAGAATGTACACTTTCAATAAGTTGATTGTTTTCATCCACTATTATAGGTAATTTTATAAAAATACCCTTACTTTTTGAATTTAATGAAAAACATTTTTTCAATTTAATGAAAAAATATTTTCAAATTATATCTCTCAAACACATATTAATAATATGTTTCTTTCATCAGCATCTCTCTCCCTCTCTATGAATTCTCTATCTCTATCCTAAATTGCTCCTTATCTCTATACCCACACTCTCTTTCATCAACCTTCTCTCTCTACAATATAGAAAACGATTAGAGATGTACATTGTCTAGAAATTAGTCGTTTTGCAATCGAAGGTATATTGTTTTTGTTTTTGTTTTTGTTTTTGTTTTGAATCTCTTCTAGGGTCGTATGTTGTTTTTTCTTATAATAAAAACAGATTGTGAAATCGATTTTGAATGTTTTACGAACCCTATTTTTGTTAACCCAGAATCATTGGACGACAGAATTTTTTATCGTGTAAAGATATGTATATTTAATCGTGTAATGATATAAACATGTCTCCGTACAATGAAACATATATTAAATCGTGTAAAAATATATTATTTTGGCATGCTGTTTGTGCAGAGTAATGAGAGAGTTGTGATTGATTATTTCATTCGGTGCCCAGTGGTTTGGTGAGAACTAGGAGGGCGGTGATTCATAAATGGTATTTGTAACTCGTGATTTAACATACGATGGTTTAATGAATACAATAGAAGATATTTTGAGGATTGATTCATCTACTTGCAACATTGAATTAAGGGTTGTTATGCTTACTCTCCGGTACAAAGATACACGATATTGATATCAAACATCACAGAATGCTTATACTCATGTCTACGACATGCGCGTCAGATGCTTGTGGCTGTTTCGATCGAGTTCATTCGGGATATGATGCAAAAATGGTTCCACGATCATCGGAATCATGCAGACACTTTGCGCTCAAAATTGACGACATGGGCAACAACTTTGTTAGATTAACGTAACGAAGATTCTACTATGTTTACGGTACGTCTGATCGATGGGAATGAATTCTTGGTTAAGGATGGTGATAAGGACGACCTAGTAAACCTTATTGAGACGACCTGTAGTTGTCGAGAATTCCAAATCGATTTGTTGCCATGTAAACATGCATTGGCTGCTTTAAGTGCTTGTAAAAAACCATTCATCGATTTTGCTCAGATCACTATAAGAAATCCAGTTTGGCTGAAGCATATTCTAGAGTTATTAGATCAGTCGGGGCATAAAAACAAATGGGCTGTTCCTAAAGAAATCAGCTCAATAGTTGTGAAAGCTTCTCATTGCCTATCGCAGGCTGGCCGACCAAAGAAGACTAGGATTCCATCAACTAGAGAATATCGTGGAAAGAAATCTAGAACATGTTCGTGGTGCAAACAAGCTGGCAATAATCGACAAAATTGTCCAAATCCCCTCGGATTTACAACTTCAAATACAACCGAGACCCAACCTACTCAAATACGTAAACAATGTAAATGTGGCGGTTAAGGCTATAACAAACGAACATGCCCCCACGGGCAGACTAGTACAAGAGATTTGTGGCATGATGAAGATGTTATTGGTGTTTAAACCTTTTCTACTGGTTGATTTCAGAACTTGTAGTTGAATTTAATTATTTTAGATTTCAGATCATGTATTTGAACTTAAATTTATGTTTTATTGTTACTGTTTTGTTATTGTTTTATTATGTTCAACTATATTAAATTATTTATCACTGTAAATTCCTGTATCATGTAACAAATACATTGTGGCAGTATACTAGGTACCAGGTATAAGAAAGATTACACTGTGAAAATTAGGAAACAATATACGGTTAAAATTAGAAAACATTACACATTGAAAATTAGGAAACATTACACGATGAAATGTAGTAACCATTACACGATTATTGATAACTTATTGACAACCGCTGCTTTTAACTTTAGATTTGTTCTTGGCTCTCAATGAGCCTTTAAGAGACAATTAAAATAACTCCCTTCTGGCATATCCAAATAATGACCAAAACAGCTGCCTCTGAAGTCGTCCAACTCACCGCAATCGTCCAACACACTTTCAATCTGACATATAAACTTATGTTTGCATTGAGTGTTTATCGTTATGTTATATGTCCATGTATCTCTTAAGTATATCAAATACTGATCCAGATCTTCTTCTTCAGTAATAACCATCTGTATTCAAACAAATTGTACATTAACACCATGATAATTGTTCAACATATATACAATAATCTTTTTTTTTCAGTTTTTATGATTCAACTGATACTCAATGTTTAATCATAAAACCAACAAGTAAGGTTTCTTTTCGTTTGTAAACTTAAGGCTATAGATAACCCAACAAGAGGAATCGAACACATGTTTTATTGTATAATAGTTAATTTTCAATGGGGATTACGTTAATGGTACAAACAAATCAAATTTAACGTTAACATACATTATAATTAATTAATCAGTCAAGTGGCAATTAAAATCCAAATCCTCTTTGCAAAAAGGCTAGTCCACAATCTGCATTCAAACAATACAATAGACTGGTAAAAACTATTTTCAAAATTATTACACGATGTCATATACAATACAATACACGTTGTAATATCCAATACATTACACGATGTAATATATGTTACATTGCACGATAAATTTATAAACAATATACTCGAATCAATACCACATCCTTAATCGATTACACTTTTGTTTTCCCCAAATCACTCAAAAAAAAATAAAGATTTTGATAATATCAAATCACACATCTTTCATCGTTGGAATACACCTTAGTCTTCCTCAAATCACTCAAAAGATTGAATATAATAAATCAAATCACACAAACTCATCTAAACCCAGCCATTGAAATACAAAATCAAATCAATAGAAGAAATTAATGGCTCAAGACAAAACAAATTAACACCCATTGAAATACACACAAACCTAATTCAAATCAGTAGAGAAAAATGCCAAAGATGATTTCGTTATCCTACTGTAGAAATTGGAATGGAGATAATCTAATGGACTTATTCACAAATTCATATTCAAATCATTGACAAATGGAAGAAATATTAAATTGAATAATCCAAGTAACTAACCAATTCGATATTAGCCCAATGCGTTCCCCAAAGGGATTTCTCACCGATTGCATATGAAATCTAATCTAGAGGAACCTCAAAATTGTCGGGTAGAAAATACTTGGCAACTATTGATGGATATCCAGCTGAATTTGGGCCCAATATTTACTAAGTGCATCATGAAATGAAAAACAAAGGTGTTAAAAACAAGTCAAACATTCATAATTTGTAATTCCAAAATGAAAAAGAAATAGTAATAATTATAAAGAAATTGCAATCAAGAACATCAACATATTTGAAAAAATGTTTTCTCTCATAGGGATCATTTTTTCGCTTGTATAATAGATTAATTTATGCATCTACATGTTCAT
This sequence comes from Dipteronia dyeriana, assembly GCA_032871835.1. Lineage (NCBI taxonomy): Eukaryota > Viridiplantae > Streptophyta > Magnoliopsida > Sapindales > Sapindaceae > Dipteronia > Dipteronia dyeriana. The sequence goes on from CM065299.1 coordinate 100,773,799, forward strand.
TTGATAGCCATCTTTAGGGTCCTCCAACGTTCTAAAAAATGTTTGTGTTACGCATGTTTCTATCCCCATGTTATGGATGTACATTACATTGCATCGATAACGTTGTCCACCAACAAATGCAATCCACTTAAATATTTAAAGTGAAAACCAAGTGTAACCGCCTGATATTCCTAAAAAAAATATATGTTAGCTCACCAAACTTTAGATCGATGCACAAATAAAACTCCCTAGAACCAAATCTAACCTTAGTTTGTGCTAACACCAAGATGTGTGATTTGTCTTACAAACAAATTGTGTATGTACTGGGCATGAAAATAACCTTGTTATAGCATATCTAAATAATGTCCAAAACAACTACTCCTGAAGTCGTCTAACTCATCGCAATTACGCAACACTCTTTCAATCTCGCATATACATTTATGTTTGCAGTAAGTGTTTATCGTTATGTTATATGACCATGTATCTCTCGGGTATACCAAATACTATTACATGTCATCATTTCTATTAATATCCATCTGCATTCAATACCATATGCAATTTTATAGTTTGAACACATCTTCGATCATCACAACAAACCACTTCTCAACCTAGAAAATCAATCAATCTCTATCTGCATATACGTATATATCCCCTGATCAATATTTTAGTACAATTGTAAGCTGCAATTCCCATGCTAAATGAGCACACCACATAATAACATAAATTTGTACTTTTTTTATCTCATCTCTTATTTAATTTTTTTTATGGATACGGGCCTCAATTTGTATCTAGATTCTTATCATTTTCTTACGGTTCCCATCTTTAATTTTTATTATCATAGGCTGATTCTATTATCAATGGGTGATTCTTGGTGGATAAAAACAAAAACACAATGTAATTAAGCAAAATAAAAATCATTAATAGCAAAACCCTTACAGAAATTCCTCAAATTTATGTAATGTTAAAAAAAATATATGCCCTAACTGATGTAAGAACCAATTGACAAATCAAAACCCTAACTTAACAAACCAATTGATTCAAGAATATACTATCAAAGTTGATTCAATGACAAAGCCAGAAAAATAAAAATAAAATCGTATTTAAATTACAACAATAACACCCTAATTGATTCAAGAACATACCTTTTTTCTATCTCATTCCAAAAGAAACAAATTTGACTAACACTTCGTCTTCAACCGGAAACCCCTTTCAAAACCCCTTTTGTTTCTCTTCGTCTCATTGTCTTTGCTGTTCGTCATTGTCTCTTCTTCGTTTGTCTTCGAAACACCCATTTCTCTCTAAAAAACCGATTTGAAACCTAGCTGCGCTTTCTCTCTCTCTCTCTCTCTCTCTAAAACCACGTCTCTCTCTCTGTAATCAAGATAAGCTTATTTGACTTGCTTTTCTTTTCTTATTATTTTATTTTTATTTTCTTTTCGATTTTAAAAAACCAACAAATAATATGACATATTACATTCCACTAAGGGCATTATTGTCCAAAAATAAATTCTCTTGGATAAAAACAATCAATTTATTGAACATGTATATTCTTGAATAAAGCCTTAAATTTATGGCTATTTAAGAAAAGCACCCTTAAAGACTAGATTAAATATATAACTATGAAATGAATGGAGGAAAAACCAAAACCATAAAGAATAGTTGGAACTCTTGTCATTCCGGTGGAGGAACACAGATTTGGGCAAGTAGATAAGGACTAAAGGTCAAGTTCACAAGTTAATGTAACAGTGATATTCTGTTAGCATGGTGAGTTTAACTGATGATTACAAGGGCTGGTATAATTGTTGAGTTGCCTATCGGGTTCAAATTTTATTTCATCAAAGTGGATATAGATAATTATGAAGTTTTCTATAGAATGTATAAGAATATATTTATCACCCGACTCTTAAAAAAAGAATTTATCTGTGATCTGTTTGGTAAGCAGTTCAACTCAGTATTATTATTGTTATTGAAAACGTTCAAGCATCATTGTGTTCTCAGGTCTTGTTATTCTGTAAAAACTTGTTACTTAGTAATTTAATGACTTTTAAATCCATTTTATATTGCATCTGTGGTATCTAATGAATGATATGGTTTTCTTGTATAACAGGGGTAATATAGAGAGCCAACAGAATCTTGCTTGAACATGGAGGATTGGAGGAAGCAGCACTCCTGTAAAATTACTTTATTAATATCAGATTTGTAAACACTATATATATAATTCAAATTGTAACTATGGAATACGTATATAACAAAATGCGGTGAAACAAACTCCAAATAAAAAAGAAATACAAATGAAAATAAAAGTTTTTAAGTATTTATTTGTTGACGTCGGTTTCTGGATGGTATTAGAAAAGTCAACAAGGATTGGATTTCGGTCGTGATTTCAAAGAGAAAGAGAAGGAGAAAATAAACAAACGCGAGTTTTTTACGTGGTAAAACTCCGATGAACGGAGAAACGTCCACGGGTGGTTGAATGATCAACCAAGCCAACATCCACTATGAAATTATGATGTTTACAAGCTCTCGATATCTCTTTCTTCTCTCTGTATTTTTCTATGATTGTTGTCTATATCCTTTTTGGCGAGATTATGAGTCTATTTATATGTTTATAGAACTCTAATCTGCTTTGTACAAGTAATAGATCTTTGTATTTAATTATGATTACTTGCTTGAAGCGGATTGTTTTCTTTCCTGTTTCGGAGTCTTGTATTGAACTCGAATGAGATTATAGTAATGTAGTCCAATTTGGACTTGTTTCCTTATGAGAGCGTAGTCTTTTTAAAGAAATAAAGTTGTTGCCTGATTGGGAACCCTTCTAGCTCAGTATTTTGTTCTCATTGGGATTCCTTCTTGATACAGATATCTTCGTGTATTTAATGACCTAATCCGTGTGAACTAAGCGGGGCTTTTCATTCAGTTTTCTTCATATTTGTCCCGAGTAAGGATAATACCCGCTAGTCCTGAGTAACATCATTTGATCCCGAGTAGAAACGTCATTTAACCAGTCACGAGTGTTGTTAGCTGATCCCGAGTAGTATATGATGTCGATTGACCCTGAGTAGGTTTTGTTCAACATCTGCTTACTCGGGTTCTCTTCTTCGGTGATGTCTTGTAGGATATTTTCTGAATGCCTATTCGGATGTCCACTTGGCAATTTATCCTCTTTGTTGATAACGTGTACGTACGATAAAATTCACATATGACAATACCCCCTTAAAATATTTTTGCTGAACAAGGTTTCTTCGGGCAAAAATATTTTAATTAGTTTTTCAATATCTTTTCAATACCCGAGTAAATGTCTTGTCATAATGACGTGTCTTAATGATGACCATGCAAATTCGATTTGCCTCCTTACGCGGGATCTTTAATGATGTCGACGTTTTGGAGTTCTGACGGCGAAAGCCAGTTCTCCTTCTGACACGCGTCTCTTACCTCTTCGTTTTTCGATATCATTTATGAGAAATGACTCACGCGCTTCCCCGTGCACCGCCTGCATCATCAATCCTTATCATTTTTTTCCCGCATTGAGATCTAGGGTTTCGTGCAATTATTTCTTTAAATTCTTCACTGAGACAGAGTTTGTTCATTCTCAAAGATTTTTCAGCAGAAAAAAATTCTTAAACCCAGATTTCTTTGCGCAGAAGGTCATGACTTTCCATTGAAGATCTTGCATCAAACTTTATTCAAGGTTAGTTTTAAGGGAGCCATCTTCCCGTCATCGTCTTTTTAATGTCGCTCTTGATGCATTAGAACGTGGGGATTTTCAGTTGGTTTCTTGCATTAGAAGATTACTGGGGGAATTCCCTGCTGATGAACCTCCATTTTTAGAAGTTGATGTTTCTGGGCTTCAACCTGACATCACTTTTAGCCCTGTATCCAGTTCTTCATCTAGTTCTGATTCTGACATTTCTGATCATATGGTACCTCTTCGAAGGATTGGAAAACATCAAAGCAGAAGTGAAGTCCGTAGGCACAATTCGGGCGAAACTCGAATCAGAGAGCAGACTGTCAACGAGAATGATGTCGAAGAGGCGTTCAGGGCGTCTCGTCTTACTTTCTCTGCTGAACGCCCGAGTGGGTTTGACACCGAACCAAATATGGTCGGGCCTGATGAGATAGAGAAGTATCGTGCCCGATTTGATCTGCCCAACTCGGTCACTCTGATTCCAACGGGTGATAGGGCCGCGTGGAATCCTTCCCCGGGTATGGTAGCAATCTACGGATCCATGCTTTGCTGCGACGTTACTCTCCCTTTTCAGCCATTTATTGTCTGATTTCTAGCTGAAGCAGGGATAGCTCCGGCCCAACTGGCCCCGAACAACTACAAAATCTTGATATGCATGTGGAACATGTACAGCCGGATGAACCTGTCGTCGCCCTCCCCGAATGAAATCAGGCATTTCTTTACATTGAGGCAGTCTGGCAAGACATGAACCTATTTTCTCATGTCTAATTCACCAGACTGTTGGGTCCCCGAGGGGACAAAGGCGAATCGGGGAGCTGATATCTCTGACGACCCTAAAAAGAGGGGTTGTGTATAAGGGTTCCCTACATCCAACAAATTCTGGAAGAACAGTTGGTTCTTCACCAGAGGGAGCCTCGGTTTTGAAGTCACCCTCAGATCAGGGGATGCTCGGGCGGTGTTGAGATTCCCCCGTTTCTTCTGTTCCCCCGAGATATGGAATAAGAAGAAAATTGATTAAAGCGATACTGAGCTGACCAGACTTACTCGGGCAACAGTTCACACTTTGGAAAATAGGAGCAAGACTTATCTTTCGTTGAGACGAAGATGATAGAGTTTGGCTTCTTCAAAAAGATTTCGGACCACCGCAGGCGATGTAAGTGATTTTTGTAATATTTCTTTTCATTGTTATATATATATTTTTGTTTTGCATTCTGACACAGTCCATTTTTTCTTCTAAGTGTATGATACGGACATCGTCTGCGATCTCCATCTCGCCAAATGAAGTCAATTATTCAGATGAGTTTAAAAGAAGCTTCTCGTCAAGGCAATGAAGACATCGCCCCGCCTGAGTCCGACGAGGAGACTGATGCGGTCGAAGAGCAAGTTCCCAAAGATGTCCCTGAGGACGTTGTTCAACCGACCGCTAGGGAGACTAGCGGACCGAGTGGCCCTAGTCAACTGCCTAATGATGAGGAGAGGCAGAGTGAGGGTCTTGGTGAAGGACCTACTGTGCGGTCAGATGCCGATGATGGAGGTAATTCCTCCGCTGGACAAGTACCTTCAAGTCCTGAGTTTTTTTAGTCTTTCCGGGATGAGGCTTAGGAAGATCCCACAGCTGATCTCAGTTTCCACCGTTCTCGGGCTGAGAAGCGGAAGACAATTAGCTCTCCAACTCACCCTCTCAAGGTTCCTCGGGTGGTCTCTTTCATCAACTCCAGCGATGAAGATATTGTGGCTGACATTCCCCCGAGCGTTGATACTGGAGCGTTGGCAGATGTGGAGGCTTTGGAGCCGAACAGGGGTTCTCTTGCTTCGACGGATGCGGAAACTTTGGAGCCGAACAGGGGTTCCCCTTTCCCCGAGTTTGAAGATCTAGAGGCTGAACCCTCGGGGGTTCCTTCACATCCTTCTCCCCAGGATATGCTGCGAGAGATGTCATCTGGTCGGGCTTTTATCAGGGACGACCGCTGAAGCTGTTTTCGGGATGGCTCCCTTACTGAACGTCTTTAAAACATTTTTAACGGTGCATCTTATGTAAGTCATCCCTAACTTCCTTCAATTGCTTTGTTTGTTCGACAGATTTTTAATCGAACTTCTTTATAGATGGTGGCCGAGTTCACTGATCTGGTTCAGACGCAGAAACATCAAGTTGATAGAATAAGGCGTCTCGAAGCTCAGCTGAAGGAAAGTGAGGATCAACGTGCTCGGGTCGAAACGGCTTATCAACAAGAGGTTGGTTCTGCCCAAGTTTTTACCGACCACTGTCTGGCGAAGCAGATGGAGGCCGAGGAGAGGTTTTCTTCGACAGAAGAAAAGGCTATATTAATTCAAAATTTATTGTCTTTTGCCCAAGAATCAATGCTCAAGGCCGAGCAGAACGTGGAGCAGCCCAAGTCGGCGTATGAGCAGAAGATCGAAGATTTGGAACGCCAGGTTCTGACAGTCGAATCTTTGTCCCGAGAAGCCAGGCTGGAACTTGAAGTCCAAGGGGTGAATTGTTTCAAAAGATCCTCTACCTATGACGCCCTTCTCCTTCGGGAGTTTCAGCGAGGGCTAGTTTCAGCTGGCGAATTCTTCAAAGTTAAGAACATGACGACTGAGAAGGCCCGAACCATTTGGGAGTTGTCGATCAAACATCATGTGGATCGATCCTTGGAATCTTTCCAGACTCAGATGAAGGAGTGGAGGGCTTACTGCCGCAGTCGAGGCAAAAAGCCCCATTCCATGCATTTGGAGGTTCCATATGAGCATTCCCTCTTGACCTTTTATGCCAATCAGGAGTCGGTCATGGAGGGTGTGGTGTCGGATGTTGGGCCGATCCCAGGAGAATATTACAGCCAGTGGATGGATGATTCGACTGACATGATTGATTGGCCTTCTAATGAGAGTCTGCTCCGAGAAAATGAGATGGTGTCTGACCCGAGTATCGGCAAGAGCTCCAAATCCTCACCATTCTGACTTTTTTAGATAGGATTTTTTTTGTACTTTTAACAATTCTTTTTAAAGAGTTCTTACTGTAACCATTCTATTGAAAGATTAATAAAATTTCAAGCAGCTTTTCTGAACCTGGTGTTTTGATTTTATTACTCGCGAAATTTCTTTAACTTGACTATGGATGCTGAGTATCTTATTAAACCAGCCTTTTCTGACGTTCACGTAACTTAACCGAGTAGCTTATTAAACCGGTTGTCACCCGAATAATGCCAAGTATCTTATTAAACTGGCTGTTGCAATCTCTATGCCAAGTATCTGGCTAACTCTGATGTTCGGGTAACTTCACCAAGTATCTTTTTAAACCGGTTGTCACCCGAATAATTTTAATGCAAAGTATCTTATTAAACTGACTTTTGTAATCTTCATGCCAAGTATCTTATTAAACTGGCTAACTCTGATGTTCGAGTAACTTCACCGAGTATCTTATTAAACCGGTTGTCACCCGAATGATTTTAATATCAAGTATCTTATTAAACTGGCTCTTGTAATCTTTATGCCAAGTATCTTATTAAATTGGCTAACTCTGATGTTCGGGTAACTTCATCGAGTATCTTATTAAACCTGTTGTCACCCGAATAATTTTAATGCCAAGTATCTTATTAAACTGGCTCTTGTAATCTTTATGCCAAGTATCTTATTAAACTGGCTAGTATTATTAACCGTGTCATCTTAAAACAGACAAGTAGGTTTATACTTGTGTTTCATACACGGTTGCTACTCGAACATTACATCATGGCTCACCATAATCATATGTTCGAGTCCTTACATATTACCAAGGACGTCTCCCCAGTTTTTATGTGTAAGGGTTTGCCGAATCGTTAAGCCTTTTTCTGAATTGCTTAACACAACTACACATTTCACCTGAATTTTTCCTGAAAGCGTCCCGAGCTGGTGCATCGGGTTTGCCTTTTTGCTAAGGTCAATTGACCTTGCTCGGCTGGCATGCTCCTTCGAGCTTCTCCGCCCATTCGGGAATCAATGGTCCCGAGTATTCTATTTGCATGTTCTTATTATCATGCATGTCTTCTATATGTTCTTATTATCATATGTTCTTTTTGGAAATCCCGAGTTTGATTTTTATTCATAACTGCAAGATCAACAAACTTTTTAAATTCCACAGCTAATATTTAACCTATGACTAGAAAAAAGAACAAAAAATAATCATGGATAGAAAATCTTCAGATATTGGGCATTGCATGGTCGGGGTAAAACCCCTCCATTGAGTCGTGCAATCCAATATGCTCCATGGACAGCTATTCCTTCGACTTTGTACGGGCCTTCCCATTTGTCAGACAGGGAACCCGCAACTTTATTTTTTATATTCAATGACACCTTCCTGAGTACCAGGTCTCCTAGCTGGAATTTTCTGACCCGAACATGAGAGTTGTAGTGGCGAGCTACTCTTTGCTGATATGCCATATTTCGTATTCAGGATTTCTCCATTTTCTTTTCTAGCTCATCTAGACTTTGTAATAGCATATCAACGTTTTGATCTTCATCATATAGCCTGACCCGGGGTGACGTATATGACGTTTCTATAGGGATAAAAGCTTATGTTCCAAACGCTAAAGTGAATGGAGTCTCTCCTGCTGAAGTTCTCACTGTTGTCCGATACACCCATAATACTTCGGGAAGCTTTTCAACCCAACTTCCTTTCTTGACATCTAGCTTCGCTTTGAGTGTGTGTTTGATGATTTTGTTCACTGCTTCAACATGCCCATTTGTTTGAGGGTGGGCAAGTGTGGCATAGTAATTGGCAATCTGGTACTTTTTACACAGCTGTCTGAATTTCAGGTTGTCGAACTGAGTGCCATTGTCAGTGATTATAGTGTTTGGGACTTCAAACCTATAAAGTATATTCTTTTTCACAAAATTTATGGTGTTTGCTTCTGTGATATGCACTAATACTTCAGCTTCTACCCACTTCGTGAAATAGTCGACGGCTACTATGGCATGCTTCGCTCCACCCCTTTCCCGACTGGCATTGGACCGATTAGATCCAAACCCCACATGGAAAATGGCCATGGGGACATGAGGTTTTCGAGCTGCTCAGGGGGTTATCGGATGTCATTAGCAATTCTTTAGCAAGTATTGCAACTTTCTGAACACTGTTGTGCATTTGAGAACAGAGTAGGCCAATAATAGCCTTGTCTGAGTACCTTGTGTGCCAAACTTTTACCCCCAGTGTGGGTTCCGTAAAATCCTGCATGGATTTCCTGTAATATCTGATATGCATCTTCCTCTGACACACATCTTTGGAGTGTTCGGGAATACCCCCTTCTGTATAATTCTCCTCCAATCAATCTGTACCTTGCTGATCTATACCTGATACGTTTTGCTTGTATGGGATCTTTTGGTATCGTGCCTTCTTCCAGGAACCTTTTTAGCTGAGTCATCCAACCGTCTGGCGTTGTTCGGATTTCTAAAATTTCTAAGTTTCTCGGTTCAGTTGTGCTCGGATTGAGGAGATGTACAACCGGAATAGTCTTTGGCCTGATTGTAGTTGTTGCTGACGCTAGCTTGGACAATGCGTCTGCCTTTTCATTCTCCTTCCTGGGGATATGGGGAATCTTATATTCTTTAAATTTTTGGAGGAGCTGTTTTGCAATGTCACGGTAGACTATCATGCCTTCATCCTTGGCTTGGTACTTGTCCAGGACTTGGTTGACAACTACCTGTGAATCGCTGAATATATCGATCTCATCTACCCCGAGAGCTATGCAGACTCTGAGTCCAGCTAGTAGTACCTCGTACTCGGCTTGATTGTTGGTTGCTTTAAAGTCAAACCTCATGGCACATTCGACATCATCTCCTTCTGGAGTGCATACCACAATCCCTGCTCCGCTGCCATGAGTGTTTGAAGAACCATCAACATATAATTTCCATGGGAATTTTTTTCCCAACATCCTTTTTGCTTTCAGGTTCGGCTCTGTGAACTCTGCTATAAAATTTGCCACTGTTTGCCCCTTGAGGGATGTCCTAGGAACGTAGTAGATATCGAATTCACTTAGCTCGATAGCCCATTTGGCCAGTCTTCCTGAAATCTCTGGCTTCTGTAGAATTTGCTTTAATGGGTAGTCAGTGAGTACCTGGATCGTATGAGCCTGAAAATATGGCCTTAGCTTCCTTGCTGCTAAAACCAATGCTAGGGCCATTTTCTCTGCCTGTGAATACCTGGTCTCGGCTGGTAGAAGTGCCTTGCTGGCATAGTATACTGGCTTCTGTACTCCATCTTCTGTTCTAACTAGGACTGAACTGGCTGCTAGTTCTATAATTGATAAGTACAGATGAAGTATCTCTCCCATCTGAGCTTTTGAAAGGATGAGAGCCTGCCCTAAGTATTCTTTGATTTTTAAAAATGTCTGCTCGCACTCTTTATTCAATTCGAGTCCTTTTCATTTTTTAATTACTTTGAAAAAGGGTGTGCATCTGTCTGTGGCCTTTGAGATAAATCTACCTAAGGAAGTTAAGCATCCTGTCAGGCGCTGCATTTCTTTGAGTGTCCTCTGTGAAGTCATTTTCTACAGGGCCTGGATCTTTTCGGGGTTGACTTCGATTCCTCTTTGGTGAACTTGAAAACCCAGGAATCTTCCTGAAGAAACCCCGAATAAACACTTGTTCAGATTTAGCTTTATTTGGTATCTCCTCAAGACATCAAATGTTTCTCGCATGTCTGCCGTGATGCTCTTGGTCAACATGTCATCAATGTATACTTCCATGTTCCTTCCAATTTGTCGTGCGAAGATTCTGTTGATCAACCTTTGATATGTTGCTCCTGCATTTTTTAGCCCGAAGGGCTTTACTGTGTAACAGTATAAACCCTGATCAGTTGTGAACGCTGTTTTTTCTTCGTCAGCCTTGTTCATCCGGATTTGATTATATCCCGAGTAGGCATCCATGAAACTGAGCAACTCATGGTCTTGTAGCGTCCACCAACTGATCTATCCTCGGAAGTGGGAAACTGTCTTTCGGGCATGCCTTGTTCAGATCTGTAAAATCTAAGTACATCCTCCATTATCCATTCTTCTTTTGGACGAGGACTACATTAGCTACCCATTGAGGGTAATTGACTTCTTTAATCAATCCTACAACGAGTAACTTCTCTACTTCCTGTTTGATTGCCTGACTTCTCTCAAGATTGAATGATCTTCTCTTTTGTATTACCGGTTTTACATTCGGGTCTACTGTGAGATTGTGGGATATTATTCGGGCATCTATCCCGACCATGTCTTCGTGACTCCAAGCGAACACATCCCCGTATTCTTTGAGTAGGTCAATAAGGTTTTGTTTGACTCTTCTTTCCATGTTGGCCTCGATCTTAATCTTTTTGTCTGGTTCATCTTCTTTCAAGATGATCTCTTCGACCGGTTCAGTTTTGGATTCATTCGGCTCTTCCCTTGGATCGAATTCAAAGGATAGTGGCTTTTCGTTCTGACTCAACTGTGTTATAATACAAACCTGTTCATTCTTTTCCTTGTATACTGACAGGTTAGCTCTTCGGGCCATCTATTGGGATCTCTTGATTACCCCGACCCCTTGTTCGGTCGAGAATTTGATCATTAAGGTATAAGTGGTTGTTACAGCCTTAGTTTTATTCAGGAATGGTCGTCCCAATAGTGCATTATATGATCAATTGTCCAAGTCTACCACCACGAAGTCGAGCAATACAGTTCTCTGGCAAGGTTCCACTCCAATCTTCACAGGTAGCTTTACCGTCCCGAGTGACCTGACCTTAACTCCCCTGAATCCTCTGAGTGGGGTATGGAAGGGCTGTAGGTCCTTTTGGTCTAACCTGAGTTGATCGTAGACGGCTACATTGAGAATATCTGTTGAGCTTCAATTATCTATCAGGATTCTCCTGACTTCCCGGTGACCAATCCGGGCACTTATAACCAAGACGTCATTTGCCCGAACATCGACGCCATGTGAGTCTGCTTCTGTGAATGTTATTGGGTCCCATCCTTCCTTTACCCTCTTCGGGTCTGGCTCGACCGAGTTTACGTCAAAGTTATTTCTTGCTTCTACTGCTTCTCTAATTTCCTGAGTTCGCTCTCGGTTACTTTTTCCAGTGGATAGTCCTCCAAAGATCGTATGTATTATTTGATTGGCCTCTGGACTGGTCTTTTGATTTCGACCAGTGCTGTGATCGGCCCTGATCTCTTTCTTTGCTTCTGATTTTTCATCCCTTTTCAAGATCACATCCTGTAGATGTCCTTCCCGAATGAGGGTTTCTATGTAATCTCTGAGCTGGTAACACTTGGAAGTCTCATGACCGGTTTTCTTGTGGAACCTGCAATATTTGGTTGTATCTTGCAGAGCAAACTGAGATTGACGGCGTGGCACTTGTACCATATTCTTTGTTTCCAGAATGGCCAGGATTTCCTTATATTTTTTCCGAAGAGGGGTGTAGTTGGTGTATCTGCCTCGGTATTTTTCCATGGTCTGTTCGGCATTACGCCCGTTTCCCCCGTCGCTCTTTTCTTTGCTGTTTCCTTTCTGTTTTCCCTTTTGGTTCTGCACCTTGGACTTAGCGTCCTTCTCGGGTTTTCCTCTATGCATGTAGCTTCCTCTAGTGGCTAACTCCTCTTCTTCGGCTAATGCATATCTTCTTGCTATGTCCATCACATCTGCATACCTGGTCAGACGGGCTCTTCTTAAATCAAAAGATAGCCGTCCATTCTGCAGGTTGTTGATGAATGCAGCAATTATTGCTTCATCGTTTGCACTGCCAATTTCTTATACTACTTGGCCAAATATCCCCATATATTTCTTCAGCGACTCATCTTTCCATTGCTTTATTTGAGAAAGGTAAGCCACTGACTTTTTCCTATGAACATTGCTCAGGAATTGCCTTGAGAAGCTCCTACTTAGTTCACTAAAACTTCCCATGCTTGCTAGGGGCAATCTCCCGAACCATCTTGAGCCCATGTCTCCTAAAGTTTATGGAAAGTTGAGACACAGTAAGGGATCACTATGGGCATACTGGGTCATAGCACTTTTATAACGTCTGACGTGCTCCTTTGGGTCTGTGTCTTTCTTGAACTGCTCCACGTGCGGCATCCTGAACCTTTCTGTGAATGGGGTCCGTAAGATTTCCTTGGTGAATGGACTGTCAGAATCTTCATCGGATAAATCGTTATACCCATAACATCTGACCAGCGCGTCCATTTGACGCCTATTATTCTCGACTTCTCGAGTTAGGCTCTGGATTACGACATCTCTGTCTCCCACCGGACTTCCTTGATGGTTGAATCGTTGGGTGATTGTCATTCTTCTTTCCGGCTCTTCACTTTGATACCGGGTTTCTCGTATGATTTTGTGATGACGCTTGCGATGGTGCCGATCACTATCTTCTAATGATGACCGATCCCTGTGTCGGTCATGTTTGCGATGTCTAGCACGGGCTGTCTGATCCTGGTTCTGCTTCTGGCGTGGCCGTTCCTCTTCAGGTGTTTCACGACCAGCCTGATTGATTGGAGTAGGGTTCTTTTTGACTTCTGGTGTATTTATTTCTGTCCCTATCACCACCGAACGAAGCCTTGCAGGTGGGAGGTTAGGAGTTTGTGCTTCGATAGCCAATAGATCAACTCATTCCTTTGCTGCATCTGCCACCAATTGCTGTAACGCCTCTCGGAAGCGTTGAGTCAGGTCTCCGCTGGTCGAAGGAACTTGCTGGATCCCCCCCAAGAATGTAGGTTGGTTTTCTGTAGTTGCAGAGAGATCCCGCAAGGTACTGCCAACATGGAAGTTATCCGGAGATTTTTGGACATCCCCGAAACTGCTTCTGCTTCTGCTTCTGCTTCTGCTTCCTGGCATTGCTTTTAATCAAATCGGAGGTTCAAACACGCCCATCATTCTAGCGATAATTGTTGACGTCGGTTTCTGGATTGTATCAGAAAAGCCAACAAGGATTGAATTTCGGCCGTGATTTCAAAGAGAAGAGAATGAGAAAATAAACAAACGCGAGTTTTTTACGTGGTAAAATTCCGATGACCGGAGAAACGTCCACGGGTGGTTGAATGATCAACCAAGCCAAAATCCACTATGAAATTATGATGTTTACAAGCTCTCGATCTCTCTTTCTTCTCTCTGTATTTTTCTATGATTGCTGTCTATATCCTTTTTGGCGAGATTATGGATCTATTTATATGTTTATAGAACCCTAATATGCTTTGTACAAGTAATAGATCTTTGTATTTAATTATGATTACTTGCTTGAAGTAGATTGTTTTCTTTCCTGTTTCGGAGTCTTGTATTGAAATCGAATGAGATTCTAGTAATGTAGTCCAATTTGGACTTGTTTCCTTATGAGAGCGTAGTCTTTTTAAAGAAATAAAGTTGTTACCTGATTATGAACCCTTCTAGCTCAGTATTCTGTTCTCATTAGGATTCCTTCTTGATACGGATATCTTCGTGTATTTAATGACTTAATCCGTGTGAACTAAGAGCTATGCTTTTTATTTAGTTTTCTTCATATTTGTCCCGAGTAAGGATAATACTCGTTGGTCCCGAATCCCGAGTAGAAACGTCATTTAACCAGTCCCGAGTGTTGTTAGTTGATCCTGAGTAGTATATGATGTCGATTGACCCTGAGTAGGTTTTGTTCAACATCTGCTTACTCGGGTTCTCTTCTTCGGTGATGTTTTGTAGGATATTTTCTGAATGCCTATTCGGATGTCCACCTGGCAATTTATTCTCTTTGTTGATGACGTGTACATGCGATAAAATTCACATATGACATTATTGGTTTATTGCTATTATATATCAAGAACCCGTGTCGTATGTAATTTTAAATTTAAAAACTAAAAAAAGAGAAGAAACGTGAAAAGGATAAAAAATAAAAGGGTCATTGGCACTAGTAGCTTTGAACTTTACGTGAGTTTGTATGGTACCTTTAATTTTTTTTTAATCGTTAAACCTTATAAATTTTCATTTATTAGCAAAACATTGACCGTTGATGCTACTTCAAATAGGCGTTATGAAAAGAATAAACCAAACTGTATATCAATTAACGAGAGTTCAAGGTTTACCGTTTAAAAAAAGTTTAGAAATAAAATGTAAACTAACCTAAATTTTAGGGACCGTAATAAAATAAAGGGATATTTAGATTTTAGTCCCTCTAGTTTGTATTTATCTGGGTTTGGTCCATTAGTTTTCGGAATTACTAAGTTCAGTCCACTAGTTCTCTAACAATACATATTCCGGTCCTTACCGTCCAGTTCCGTTAGAATTCTGTTGACTTCCGTTAGGTTAACAAGGGCAAAATGGAAAATGTGATAAAAGCTTCTAGAAACATTTCATAAGTGAGGGTAAAATTGATATTTAATAATATAAACAATAAAAAAATAAAAAATAAAATACAATAATTAATAATACAATTCAATTAATTAAAACATAAAAAAAGAAATTAAAACCCTCATCGGACTGCCACCAACTCCAATCCACCACCACCACCACCACCACCTACAACCAACACTACCACCACCTACAACAAATCCACACCAACACCAATCCACGACCACCACCTCCAACCAGCAACAAATCCACACCAACTCCGCCTCAAACAAACCCACACCAACAACGCCTCCAACCTTCCAATCCATCACCACCGGCACCAAACCACCTCCAACCACCACCACACCACCACCACCACCACCACCACCAAATCCATACCGATTCATCATCATCATCACAGCCTGACTTTTCGATCATCATCATCATTCAACCACCACCACCATTCAACCAAATCCATTCAACCCACCACCACCATCCAACCAAATCCATTCAACCCACCACCACCAGATCGAAACCCATCACCAGATCGAAACCTATCACTAACTTCAACACCACCACAAGATCGAACTCCATTCAACCAAATCCACCGCCACCACCATCATATCACTACCAGCAGCAGATCGAAACCCACCACCAACACACCACCAAATCGAAACCCATCACCAACTTCAACACCACCACTAGATCGAACTCCATTCATCCAAATCCACCACCACCATCGTCACCATCATCATCATATCACCATCATCATCATATCACCACCATCAGCAGATCGAAACCCACCACCAACACCAACTCAACAGCCAAAAACCCTAATCTAAACTCAGAATCAAATCATAGAAACTTAACACCCGAATCAAGAGAGAGAGATGAGATAGAAAGAGAAAGAGAGAGAGAGATGGAGAGAGAGGCGGTGAGAGAGAGAGATGAAGTTTACATGATTTTTAGGTGATGAGAGAGAGAGATGAAGAACGGTATAGAGGTAGAAGAAGATAAGTGGGTGCATTTAGTATTGCGCTGAGGTTGATTAGGATATGTGGGTGCATTTAGTATTGGGCTGGGTTGGTGTTAAATCTGATTTGTTATTATTTTATTATTATTCATTTTTTAAAATTTATATTTATTTTAGAATTTATAAAATTGAAGGGTAAAAAGGTCTTTTTACAGGTGTCAGCTTTTATCAAGGGTAAAAGGGTCATTTTACCCTCTGGCATCGACACTTTAGAAACCGTTACAAAATGACTAAACTTAATAATTCCAAAATCTAGTCATCAAACCCAGATAAACGTAAACCAGATTGACTAAAATCTTAATATCCGTCGAATAAAACATTTAGTATTTTAGTGAGAGGTTCACTAATCACAAACCAAAGAATTGTTAGATAAGTGGGAAACTGAAAGAGAAAATATGGCGGAGCAGCCGTCGCCGTCGTCGATGACGAGGTTAATTACGAAAAACGTAGATCGTAAATGCGTGGACGATATCGTTGGATTCTTCCAATGGGTGGGAATTTCGAGTAATATTCCAGAGAATATGTCTACAAAGGATTTCTACTCCAATATTGTTGGAAGCCATCTCAAGGTCCACCAAATCCAACGTGGCCGTGTTACGTGTTTGTTCTCCGTCAAGCCTGCCGTCGTGGTAATCTTCCATAACCCTCCTCTGTTTCTAGAATCGACGTTCAATGTCAAATAATTGAAGATCAATTGAGCAAATTGAGATTTGAATTAATTTTTATATGGGGTGTTTGCTTTTATTATTATTATTAGAAACAAATGGTGGGTTGTGAAGTTTGTGTTGATTGCTGTGTGTGGTGGATTTGCAGAATTTTTATGGTGGAGTACATGGGGGAGCAGTTGGTGCTGTAGCGGAGCGAATGGCAATTGCTTGTGCTAGAACTGTGATGGCTGAGGACAAGCAAATATTTCTTGCTGAATTGAGCATCTCTTATCTCTATGCTGCCCCTGCAAATGTGAGTTCTTTTTTGGGGCCAGTTTTGGATCCTATAATACATGTAATTTCATTGCTTTGTTACTGGTTCATGCGATCAATCCGTTCATAAATGAAGCTTTTCAATGAGTTTACTATTATGACTTTTTGGGTGTTTGATAATTGATACCTAGTTAATTTGCTGGTTTTTTATTGCTGTTATACACAGTCAGAATTGATAATTGATGCATCTGTTTCAAAGACTGGAAAAACTGTTACGGTGGTTGCAATTGATTTTAAATTCAAGGAATCCGGGAAGGTGTGCTATTCTTGTCATGCTACCTTCTTCAACATGCCAGTCTCAAAGTTATGAAGCTTCCATTATCAACATAGATATGGGCAAGTAATAAGGTGTGTAATCGTGTGTCATAGAATTAATTAATACTCTTTGTCAACATACTAATTCAATGTGTACTGCAAATAGTCTAGTTCTGATATTTTGATGGTGTTGCAAATATTTTCCAAAAAAAAAACTTCAAACAGCATGTTATACTGTAATGGAGGTAATCAAAATGTGTTATTCACAGGCAATTCATTCTCCTGCCTTTATTTGCTGCATTTTGCATTTTGTAATGTTATCCTTAGTCTCATGTAGATGTAGATGTAGCTTGCTGGGAATCGCACGCTTCATTATATTTTATATCACAATATGCTGTATAAACAGTCATTACTTATTGGTTTTTTAAATAACTCTAAATTTATATTGATTTACAACTATATTGCATAATAATTCATAGGGTAACAGAGAGTGATTATGCTGAACAAGGACTTTCACAGAATCCTACCTGTAAAGACTAAAAATAATGCATACATTTTACCTTTTCGGAAAATAACATTTTTAACTTGTATTACAATAAATTGACTCCCGATGATACAGAAGAAAGAACCACATTCACTTGACCACATCCTCTCATGCCGAGATTTCCAAAGTGGATATAGAGAACTATGAAGTTGTCCGTAGAATGTACAAGAATATGTTTATCTCCTGAACAGTAACTACTTAATTATTGACCTATCATATATCTGTTTGTTTCTATTGTTGTAGTGATCAAACAACAATTTAGTTAGACTCACTGAAATTCTTTGAAACATATCTGTATCGCGTTAAAATTGGACGGTTTTGTTGCATTCTCGATTTTGTTCTCTTGCAGTCTGTAGATATAGCCAGACTCTGCAATCATGTAACTTTTGCAGGTATTTATGCATTAGATTTCATCAATACTTCCCCTTTGAAATGCTAGAATCGATAATTCAATTGAGAACAATTCCTTCTTGAACTGTAGTCCAAGCAATTGCTTGGAAAATTCAAAGCTTGATTTGGTAGGCCGCTCAAATCAGTATTATTGTTAAAACGTTCAAGCATCATTGTGTTCTCAGGTCATGTTAATCTGTTAATCTATAATCGCTTGTTACTTACTAATATAATAGCTTTAAAATTCAATTTTATTTTGCATTTCTTGGATAATATGGTTTTCTTCCTTAACAGGTGTAATTGAGAGCCAACAAAATCATGCTGAACATGGAGGAAGCACTCCTGTAAAATTGTTAATAGACAGCTATTGAATACATCTTACATTTTCGGAAAATAACATTTAAATGACCCTCACTTCGCTGCCGTGTCTGGTCTTTTATTATTATTATTGAATTATTTCAATTTTGGATTTGGAGCAAGGGAACATGACTTGAAACTATATTGTCACTAATATGTCTGCCATAGCTGGCATTTGAAAACAGAAAAATCGTAGAAAACACATTAAATACAACCCTGTTGGTGAAGTCTCCAACCATCAAGACCCTTGGTAGAAAATGCATTACTTAATATGATAGAAATGATTAGTTTCAAATATATATTATGTTCCCAACTAACAACCCCATTAACATTGTGAAAGTTTATTAGCCACGATAGAATTTGTTAAATTTGATCACAAAAATTATTAGAAAATTTTGTTTTTAATCACATGCATAAGTTTGTGAAGCCTGGAATTTCCAGGAATCAGAGGTTGAATTTGTTTTGTGTTTTTGTTAAATTAGATCCAGAAAAATGAGAGAATTGAGAGAGAAATAGTCAAATAGATGTAAGAGAGAGAGACAGCTGTAGAGAGAATTTTGGATAAACTTGTCCTCCAATTTCAATGCTATTTTTCCATTAATACAACTGGAATTTCCCTCACAGAGACCAAGGTTGTAACAATAGTTTGTTACATTTTCTAACATCAGCTGACAAGTGACAACAAACCAAACTAGCTGTTACTTTGACCCAATATGACCACTGCTCTCAAAACGACGACGCACTACTAATTAACTCCATCCCAAAGGCTATGTTTTGTAAGAGAGAGTGGGTTGGAGGGATGAGGGTGGGAGGAGAGCTCCAATTGTCCAATCCATTGTTTGGTCAAAGACAAAAGAGAGAAGAGGAGAAGAAGAGGGATCTCAACCGTGGCGGACATGAGTTTCTGGATACCTTAAAATGGGTCCCTTTATATTCAGAATATATATAATATGTGTGTTTGTAGTATATAGTTTATATGGTACCAATATTGAAAATTGCTTTATATTTTGTTACTTTGATAACAAATTTAAAGTGATTTAAATCGGGTTTTATACCACCAAAATATAAAATTTATAACACTCATTAACCCGATATATTCCAAATGGTTGATCTTGTTTTTTCTCATTGCATTCATCCTCCTTAAAGTCTACTATACAACTTCAATTAAATTCAATGATCTCTATATTAGTGTTTTATGAAACTGAATTTGACTACGTGTATAAGTTCAGATTTTTTTTATTTTTTATTTTTAACAAATGTTAGGACTTTTTAAAGTTTAATGAACTCTTAATATCTACAATGAATTTGATCGTGTATATATGTATGGATTTATTTTTTGGACAAATGTTTGGATTTTTTTAAGTCACAAATTTATTGTTTTCAATCGACTATTATATTAAGAGTAATTTTATTGTTTCAATCAACTCTTATATTTTTGTCAATTAATTGAAACTTACTGACTTAAAGGTTGTTTGTTTTTTTATTTAAAGTCTTATATGACCTTAATTTATTAGATATAGAGATAAGTCTTACAAATTAAGTATTATAATATGTTTATTTTTTCATTTTGGATGACTTATTACAAATATAAAAGTGATTAAGTTGTGTTAGGGTTTCTTCAAAATTGGGAATTTTTTAAAAATTGATTTTTTGATTTTTATTATGTACTGGTAAAATTGTAAATGTATGAATTGTGGATATTTGTGGAAATTTACTGAAAAAAAAACTCTATTGTGGTACTTTTTTAATAAGATAAAAGTCAAATTTTTTTCTTTCTAAAAGACATATATATATTAAAATAAGATATAAGTCGGAAAAACAAACAAATTGATTTATCTTAATTTAAGATAAAAGAGGTAATGAGTCTTACGGTGAAAAAAACAAACAGCCCCGTACTCTTATAAATTTAATGTCCATGAAAAAAAAAATCAATGTATCAACAAAAATTGGGAGCAGTCGATTCCAAACCACTTAAGTGTATGTTTTGTATGGCTTTTGAAAGGGTTAAAAATGTTTTTTTTTTTAATGTTAGAAGCTGTTTTGAAGTTTATTTTTTATTGTTTGATAAAACTAAAAACAATTTTTTTAATATATGGAATTGTCTTAACTATCCTTTATAAAAGCTATTTTATGTCTATTAGGTTTGGGCTTCTCCAAAAAGCTTTTTTGAACTTATTTAAAACATATGAATCGTCTCTACTACCCTTTATAAATTTTAGATAATCCACCGTACAACTCCTTTTTCATTATAAATTGTCAATACTTTTTTTTTTGTAATTCACACGACCAAAACCTATTTTTTTAAATATATTGTCGACACTTTTTTTTGTAATTTACATAACCAAAAACCTTTTTTGTTAGAAGCTCTATTTCAAAAAGATATACTTTAGAAGCTCTACTTCAAAAGTCATACCAAACACATTCTAATCAATTAGAAAAAAGATGAAAGTATGAAACCCTAAATTGTAATGTTTGGACTTTGCTTTGAAATTTTATTTATTTGAACTCTGAAGCACATTTGAGTGTTTTCTAAGTTTTTTAGGCCTCGTTATGTAGATGTTTTTTAGCCCGTTTTTTGTTTTTGTTTTCCAAAAACAATTTCGAATTAGCATTCGTTAACTATTTTTTTCATTTTATTTTCAAGAAATAAAAAACAAAATGAAAAACAAAATCAATATTAACAGTGAAATATTTGAAAAACACAAAATAATTGTTTATGTTTTTGACTTTTTTTAATGTGATTTTTTTTACTTTTCCCTTTTTCTTCACATCTTCCCCGCCACTGTTCATCTTCATCTTCTTCCAGACTTTTTCTTTTTCTTTTTCTTTTTTCTTTCTTCTTCTTCGGCGACACCTTCCTTCTTTTGCCCGTTGATCTGCTCTTCTTTTTCTCCGGCGACTCCCTTCTTCTTCTCCGACGACACCTTCCTTCTTCTGCCTGCCGATCTGCTCTCCTCCCCCTCCTCGTCCTTCTCCTTTAGTCGATCTGGTTGTTCATATTTTTTTTTTTACAATTATAAAAATTATTATATATAATTTGTATTTTTGTTTATTTTTGTTTTTTTACAATTAAATAACTTCAACCGATCTAGTTGTATTTTTGTTTACGATTATAAAACTTATGCTTTTTTTTAAAACTTTGTTGTAATCAATTATAATCAATTATTCAATCATTAAACGGAGGAGAAGAGGAAAGATCTCGTAGGCCTAAAATGACAACATTACCCACATATTTTTATTACACTCCAATTTAAAATTTTAATTATACACCGATTAATCTATTAACTATATTTTCAATACCAAACAAGACAAATATGTCATCTCTATCCCTCCTACAGTCCTACTCTCTCGTTCTTAATTTATTAATTGTCCCCAGTTCACTCGCCCACCAACCAAACATACCGTCGACTGAGTTTTTGGCCCAGACTGTAGAGCTCTAAACGCTGTCGTATTCGCCGTAGAGAACAATATAAAACCAGCGTTGACTGACCTAACTCTATATCCCCAAATTCCTTCTTCTAATTTCCTCGATCCTGACATGAAGATATTTGAAGAGTCGATGGTTGGTTAGTAGAGGTGACATGGAAACTGAAAGAGAAAAGATGGTGGAGCTGCCGCCGCCGTCGTCAAGATTAATCACGAAAGACGTAGATGGTAAACTGGTGGACAAGGTCGTCGATTTCCTCCAAAACGTGGGAATTTCAAGTAATATTCCAGACAATATGTCTACAAAGGATTTCTACTCCAATATTGTTGGAAGCCATCTCAAGCTCCACCAAATCGAACATGGCCGTGTTACCTGTTTTTTCTCCGTCAAACCCGCTGTCGCAGTAATCTTCCACAACCCTCCTCTGTTTCTACAAATTACGTTCAATGTTTGTTGTTGGAATGTAAAAATTTATTATCAAAAAAAGAAAAAAAAAACTTGTATGATCGCTTTTATTATTATTATTAGAAACAAATGGTGGGTCGTGAAGTTGGTGTTGATTGCTGTGTGTGGTTTTGCAGAATTTTTATGGCGGAGTACATGGAGGAGCAGTTGGCGCTGTAGCGGAGCGAATGGCAATTGCTTGTGCTAGAACTGTGGTGGCTGAGGAAAAGGAAATATTTCTTGCTGATTTGAGCATTTCTTATCTCTATGCTGCCCCTGCAAATGTGAGTTCTTTTTAGGGGTGGGTCAGTTTTGGATCCTATAATACATGTAATTTCATTGCTTTGTTACTGTTTCATGCGATGGATCTTACTAACTTGAAGCTGTTCAATGAGTGTTTGATAATTGACATCTAGCTGTTTACTGCTTGATTTTGCATACACAGTCACAGTTGATAATTGATGCATCTGTTTCAAAGAATGGAAAAACTGTTACGGTTGTTGCAGTCGATTTTAAATTCAAGGAATCCCGGAGGGTGTGCTTTTCTTGTCATGCTACCTTCTTCAACATGCCCGTCTCCAAGCTATGAAGCTTCCACTGTCAACATAGAATTGGCCAAGTAATAAGGTCATAGAATTAACTAATACTTATTGTCAGATTACTAATTCTATGCATGTGTACTGCCATATAGTCTAGTTCAGATATTTTGTTGGTGGGTGTTGCAAATATTTTCAAAAATAAAAATAAAATATCTTCAAACAGCATGTTATATTTCTTTGGCACATTGACTTGAATATTGTAATGGAGATATTAGAAGAATCTTGTTCAATATTTACAGTAATCCATTGTCCTATATACCTTTATTTGCTGCATTCTACATCTTGTAATGTAATCTTTGGTCTCGTGTAGATGTAGTCAAAGAACTTGCTTGGAATTGCTTACATCATTTTGTTTCATGCCACAATATGATTGATATTGATTTAAAACTATATTGCATATGTAAACATCTCATGGACATTATATGATTTTTATGCTTGACATGGGTAACAGAAAGTGATTATTATGCAGAGCAATGACTTTTTGTAAAATTGCTTCAGATTTCAAAATCCTACTTGTGAAGACCAAAAATAATGCATACATCTTACATTTTCGGATAATAACATTTTTAACTTGCATTACAATAAATTGACTCTTGGTGATATAGAAGAAAGAACCAACATTCACTTGATAGATAAATAATGATAGGAGAATGATCATGCAAAGTCCAAAGCAATAGCATTCAACCAGTCGAACACTCCTTCAAATATCTCCATTACAATATACTTGTCAACTGATGTTTCTATTGTTGTAGTGATCTCACAACAATTTATTTAGACACTAAATTTTGTCAATTTTGTTACATTCTAGATTTTGTTCTCATGTAGATGTAGCTAGACTGTGCATTCATCTAACTTCTGTAGGTATTGATGCATTAGATTTCATCAATACTTCCCCTTTAAAATGCTAGAATCTGTTTCTCACAGTGCGATAATTCAATTGAGAACAATTCCCTCTTAAACTGTAGTCCAAGCACTTGTTGGAAAATTTAGCTTGATTTGGTTGGCAGCTCAACTCAGCATTATTGTTGTTTAAAATGTTCAAGCATCATTGTGTTCTCTGGTCATTTTAATGCTTGTTACTTACTAATTTAATAGCTTTAAATATCAATTTTATTTTGCATCTCATGGATAATATGGTTTTCTT
Source organism: Dipteronia dyeriana (assembly GCA_032871835.1). Lineage (NCBI taxonomy): Eukaryota > Viridiplantae > Streptophyta > Magnoliopsida > Sapindales > Sapindaceae > Dipteronia > Dipteronia dyeriana. The sequence goes on from CM065299.1 coordinate 100,797,904, forward strand.
GCTTAACAGGTGTAAATGAGATCCAACAAAATCATGCCGAACATGGGGAAGCACTCCTGTAAAACTGCTTTGATATCGGATTTGTAAAGACAGGAAATAATTCAAATTGCTAATATAGAATCATCGAATGCATACATCTTACATTTTCATGTTGTTAAATTTGATCACATAAATATCAGGAAATTTAATTTTTATTCACATGCATAAGTTTGATTGGCAAAATTTTACCCTTCAACATTATTTTCATATTTCTAGATGAAAACCATGTGATGATTTGTGAATTCGTGAATTCGCTCAGCTTTTGGGAAGAGGGAGTAATGTAAGCCCTCACACCTACATCCAAGAGGAAGTGGGTTGAGTTATGATACCTATCTCAATTCCAAAATATAATAGTTTAAAAAAAAATCACATATTGCGGTCTCATTAAAGTAAAATCAATCTATTGTATTTCACTCAAAGAATCATGGTATAGTTTAATCTTTCAGATCTACTGCAGAACACGTATGCATCCCTTTCTAACAATGATGCTGCTGGTGTATAGCCATGTTCATATCAGCTCAGCTTCAATGAGGTAGATTTACTTACCAAAATAACCAAGTACTATCATACTATGCACAAAATGCAACATATTCCAACATCATAATCCAAATGAAGTCGTGATACATGCTACTCTGGATATGGATATAAAGAAACAATTACAGATTGACATCAAATGAATTCTTTTCCATTCATCAATAACATAAGAATACTAAATGAGGAGGTATTTTAATAATGAGATCAAGGCATCATTATTTAGATGTTCACATTTGACTTCATTTTAAGTTTCAAGTAAAAAAATATTTGTGATACAAGGGACAAGGAAAGGGAAAAAAAAAATTGATTCTGCAACAAGCCAGATGAAAGAAAATAAAATGATATGTTGTAGTCAGCGATGCCAATTAGAACAATAGCTATCTACTTTTCATCATCGCTTTTTCCAACAAGCATAATTATTCAAATTAACTGAAGCTGACATGATTAAAGTATAAAAAAAATCTATCAAATCACAGATACGTATTTGTGATAAAAAAATATTAACCATACAACTATATATCAATCGATAAAACAAAATCATGTTCAATAAATTTCTCACATGTCCAATGTAACATTACAAGATAGTCCATTGACCACCAACTAGATCAGACGGATACATAACAGCCTTCGATTCATCGTCCGATTCCAGGAGTTTATCCAGTTCAATACTATAAGATAGTTCCTCCTCCTCAAGCAATCTTGCATCCATCGGTTCTGTTTGGATATCCAATCCCATGTGTTGTGAGTTAAACTCAGCTTCTTGTTGAACCGAAATTGGAATCGACAGTGGCTCAACCAGCTTGGACGACATGCACGGTTCATCATCAGAAATATTATCTGATTCCAGGAGTTGTTGAAGAGTAGTACCATTCAATAACTCCTCCTCTTCAGGACTAAACAAGAAATCCAGTTCAGGATCAAACATCAACCTTGAATCCACTTCTTCTGTATCGGATAGCAACATATTCGATCCTGTGTGTGACTTGTTCAGCTCGGCTTCTTGTTGATATTGTTGAACCGAAATTGGAACTGGCTGCGGCTCAACCAGCTGCTTGGAACGCTTTGATGACATCCACGGCTCGGGATTCAGTACCTGTTGCAACATCCTCTTGTTCTTCTTCGTCTCTGCTACCGGGTTCTTCTTTATCCGACAAAGAACGATGTCGTCCGGTTTTTGATGCTGCCTCAACAAAGATGGATCGACAGCAAACTCATGCATGATCCAGGCTCCGTTATCTGGGGATTTCTTATTTTCGTAACGAAACCGCTTCTTGAATCCGACAACGTAGTTCCCTGACGTGATTGTGTCGCCAGCGTCTTCTCCTGACCACGTACCGGAACCAACCCTTCTGCTGATCCTGGAACCCTTAGAGGACACCTTCTTGAGGCGGGTGAACAAGTAAAGCGGCTGATCATCTTCAAGGTTGTCTCCGCCATACAAGTTCCATATGTCCCGGGGATCCTGAGAACCGTAGAGATCACTCTCTCTGACTGAAAACTTTTCAATATCATTGAAAGGATCACCTGTTTCAGCGAAAATCTTGTTGAATAGGAAGTAAGTGACTAATTCCTTATCAGTGGGTTCGAATCTGTACCCCATCGGAATCCTAAACGAAGCTGCCATTGACACAGATTTAAGATTGTGAAAGAGAGAGAAACAGTGAGACAGGAGCCGGAAGTACAATGACAAACAATTAAAACAGAGCGAGAGGGAGGTGTATGTGTTTTCTTGATTGGAAACAAGAAGACTTGACGAGAAAGTTTCTTAATTTGCTTTCTTGATCTATACCCAAACGTAATCGGAATACAGACTACAGAGTGAGTACTGAGAGAGAGAGAGAGAAGCAGTGAGAGGTTGGTTTCCCAGGAACTGAAAAAAACAATAACAAAGAATGAAGTTGTGATCAACTATCAGTACGTGGAGAGTTTAGAAGAAAGTTTCTAAAAAAGATTTATATATATACACACTGTCAAGCTGTAATCCGAGTGTTAATTGGTAACGAAAACTGTTTGTAAATGGATTACAGAATTCTGCATGGCTTGGGACACTCTCTTTTTGGAAACAAAAAGTTTCCTAAAAAACGATTACTTCATTCTCAAGCTTCTGACAAAAAAAAATGGATTTACTTTCTTAATTATTTATTTGTTTATTTATTTTATTGATATAGGAAAGTTTCATAACTGGATTTGATTTTTTTTTTTAGTTTTTAGATTTTTAAAATTTTATTTAATCTCCACCATCCATAAATGGTTTATAGATTGCTGAGATACATTTTTTGTATATATATTCCAGCTTTTCAATTATTATTTTTTTATAAAAAAAATTGGATCCCTACATTTCTTTTTTATCCTATAATTATTGAATATTAAGATTTTAGTCTCTCTACTTTGCATTTATATGGGTTTAGTCTCTCTACTTTGTATTTATCTGGATTTAGTCTACTAGTTTTTGGAATTACTCAATTCAGTCCTTTCGTTAGAAAATTAATCAAAATAGACAGACTGTCAATGTCAAACGGTGTAATGACCAAAATACCTTTACAAATAGTGATGAATTTAAAAAGACAATTATACCCTTATTAATGTCTGTGATGGAAACGTTTAAAACTACAATTTTAATATTTTGCCCCTAAATTCTAAAATCTGAAAACAAAACCAAAATAAAATAAAATTAAAATATATAAAAAACTAATTAAAATTATTATTATTATTAGTAAATAAATTAAATTTTAAAAAATATTTGGTGAGGATCCAGACCGTCCTTCTCATAAGATGGACGGTGGAGATCCACTGATTTATTTTTTTAAATATAAAAAAAAACAATAAAAAATTCAATTTAAAATAAAAATATATAAAAAACAAATTAAATCTTCACCAAACATCACTCAACCTTTAAAATTCAACGTTCAACCCTTAACCCTCCATCTTCATCAACAACTATCAAACCAGAAATCGTTATCATCCACAACAATCAACAACCACCCAAACATCATTATATCAACCCTAATTTTATTTTATTTTTTTACAGTTCCATCATCATTAACATTACACTGCCAAAAATTACAACTATCATCATCATCAACATTACATCATTGTCATCAACAATCAGTGTCACAGTCCAAGAACCCAGAACAAAAACAAAAATTAATCTCCACCAGTTCAACACAAATCCCAGACTCAACAACTCAAAACAAATCACAGTTCAACTGGTGTCACCATTGTTTTCAACACACCAGAACGCCAACTTAAACACACCAGAAAGTCAATCCCCACCACAACTCCAACTCAACAAAACCTAACCATAGCTTACATCGTTGCCGCCGACACCACTACTGAAACACCATACCCTAGCCGTAGAAATCACAGTAATGAATACCCATAGCCACTTCGATCTCATCTCTCTCTCTCGCGGCCAATTTCATCTTTCTCTCGATCTCGATCGATTTCATCTCTCTCTCAATCTCGAGATCGTGTCTTCGATTCGACCGTCGTGGTTGACAGTGGAGGTGTTTGGTGTGTTAGATCTGGATGGTGGGTTTCGACGGCCATCACTGGTGGTGGTAGATTTGATGATGATGGGTTTGGATAAATGGTGGTGGTGGTGATATGATGATGACGGTGGTGATGGTTATGATGGGTTTGATTATGGTAATTTTTTATTTGGGATATTATATCATATTTACTCCTGAGAGAGAGAGAAAAAAAGATTTTATAATTTTAAATTTAAATTTTTTTAAATTATTTGTAATATTAATTATTTTAATTAAATTACGAAATTAGCTTTCTTCCAATCACCCTTCTAGAAGTATTATTCGAGTTTCCCATAATATCCCTTTGACCTAACGGAAGTCAATGAAAAACAAACGGAATTGGACAGAAAGGACTTGATTTTGTATTGTCAAAGAAGTAGTGGGCTGAATTAAGTAATTTCAAAAACTAGTGGACTAAACCCAGATAAATACAAGCTAGAGGGACTAAAATCATAATAACCCTAGAATTATTGATTTTCTAAATTTTTTAAGTCAATTCTTTTCTCACCAATATATCTTTATGATGGACGGTTGGAAATTAACTAAGAAAAAAATCAAATTAAAAAATTCTTTTAAATTTTTTTTGATCTCCACCACCCATCTTAAAGATGGATGTGGAAATCCATTTAAAAAGAAACCATTTTCCAATTTTTTTTAAAAAATTACATTGGTCATTCAGTATGACGTTTTTACAAGTTCGAGTTATCGTCACCTTATGTGGTATATCTAATAAAAAAACAAGAGATTATATGAGTTTTTTGCTTTGAATATTAAGTTGTGGACTATGACTAAATCACGATTCACACCCAAAAAATAATACAGCTTGAGCTTTTATGGTATTCTAAAGAATTACAATATATCATTCCACACAATTTGACATTTTTATAGATAGAAATAGATTTATCTTTACTTCACTCATCCAAAATTTTAGATATCAGTTAGCATATAACTTGAAAATCCTTGACATATAATTTGAAAGTCAATTGATATGTAATTTAAAATTTAATTGACATATAACTTGAAAAATCAACTCCCATATTACTTGGAATCAAATGACATATAACTAAGCTACATATTACATGAAATAAAATTTATGGGTAATTTTATCCAAAAATCATCAAAAATGACAAAAACAAATTAATGGTTAAAAACAATAAACCAATAAAAAATTTAACTCTTTATAAATTTACTTTTTGAAACAGAAATCCCTGTACTGAATCCTCAATTGGATTACCACGGGTAGCTATTAAATAACTACCACCGGTAGTAATCAACGATTTCATACAGGATTTTCATTAAAAAAATCCAGTCAAAAATTGCATTTATGTATTTCATGAGAGCAGAGTATTCTATGTTTTTTATTTTTTTGTGTTACAAAACAAATAACGAAATTGTGAGATTGATTTGACATGTTAAGGTAATTGATCAAATCACATTAACATAAAATTCCGGAGAAAATACATATCCAATCCACTCTTAATTTTTTTACTAAATGTATGCATAGTTCCATCTTATCTGATAAGAATATCGATCAAACATGATAAGGGTTATATAGCTTTACTATTCTAAAGCAATAGCATGAAAGCTTCATTTAATTAGAAAAAAACTATTTCAAAAGGAGTACTTGTAGGGCCATTTGACCAAATCATGACAAAACCATATTATCAAAAAAAAAAAAAAAATCCTCTTCAAATCATAATTATACTTCTTATTGCAAATGTTTTAGACTAAAAGTTTAAGTTTCAATGAAAAATGTTTTCACTTGTCTTTAAAAGACATATTAATAATTGAAAAAAAATTGACATATAAGAAATTGTACATGGAGTTATTGAAATATTAAGTTGAACTTTTTGTTATCTTATATTATGATATATGTTAACATAACCTAGTTTCATAATTGTGATAGTAAAATTTACATTAGTCATTCAGGATGATATTTTCTCAGGTTAAAGTCATCGTTACCATATATGGTATATTATATAAAAAACAATATTATATATAAAATCCAAATTGATTATTCGAATGAATAATTACTACGTATCAAAATTAATTATTTATCCAACTGACTTGACATATGAGTTGTAATACCATTAACATGATAGTTAAAATTTATATACTAATGTTAGATAACCTAAAAATTTAGTCCAAATTTTAACTTAATTGATGTAGTAAAAGATTTTTTTCATTAACCACATCATCCCGTGTTGTGTGTGGTGATGACAACTCACTTATCACATCATCACTCATTTATTATATCATTTGGGTTAAAATTTGGATTAAATTTTTAGGTTATTTAGTATTATTTAAATTTATATTGTACAAGAAATCATTTGAGGATGAATTTAGATATTACTTATATTCTATTTAAAAACTAAAAACTATATATATTTTGATCAATCTCGAACAAATTAAACAGTGATGCATGCATATATGATCGATATATATATATCGATCTATTTGAATGGTTTTTGTATATATTATATATGATTGTATATATGTTTCCTTCCAAATACTCTATATGTATCAATTGATCTATTTGAATGGTTTTTGTATATATTATATATTATTGTATATATGTTTCCTTCCAAATACTCTATATATACAATCATGCTACAATCTTTACTATTAAAACTCTGGCCGAGACGTCCATGCTTGTAGTCACTATAATGATCATGTGGATCCAAACAAGACCAATCGATTTAAGTTTTATGTTAATTGAAATTCTAAGTTATTGATCGGTTTATGTACGTAGAATCAACATAATTAATTCACCAAATTAATTTGTTTGTTTGTTTGTTTGTATACCCTTTTTGTTTGGGAGCTCAAAAAATAAATAACACTTTTTGGAGGTGACGTTTCAACACTATCACTGCTTTTATAGCTTATGTTTAAAAGACACCTATTATGGTGAACGAACAAAAATACCCCCAATAGTTGTTTCATCAGAATCCTTCATTCATTTTTTTAAAGTGAGAGTTATGAAATAGAGAGATAAAGTTTTATTGAAACTCAGAAGCTACACAGACACATTCGGGGGTCGAGCTCCCCGTCGAGCTTTTTTTTTTCTAGTCGGTACTTAATATGTTCGAAATATAATTACAAAAGGCTCAGAGCCTTTAGTAAAAGTCTCGAACCCAGTGAAAGTCTCGAGCTTTTTTGGTAAGGGTTCGAGCTTTTTTGTCAAGTGTACGAGCTTCTTTTACTGGGTTCGAGCTTTTTTACCAAGTGCCCGAGCTTTTTTTTAACTTGTCAAAAAGGCTCGAATCAAGTAAAAAAAAACTCGGGCACTTGACAAAAAAGCTCGGGCACTTGGTAAAAAGCTCAATTCGAGCTTTTTTACCAAGTGCCTGAGCTTTTTTTTACTTGATTCGAGCCTTTTTTCCAAGTAAAAACTTGGTAAAAAAGCTCGAATCCATTAAAAAAAGCTCGGGCACTTGGCAAAAAAGCTCGAATCGAGCTTTCTTACCAAGTGCCAGAGCTTTTTTAATGGGTTCGAGCTTTTTTGTCAAGTGTCCGAGTTTTTTTTTACTTGATTCGAGCTTTTATGACAAAAAAACTCGAAGATAAATCAAAAAAATTGGGAAGAGTATAAAAAAACTCAGAATCATATCAAAATAGCTCGGACACTAATAAAAAAGGCTCGAAGTATTTAAAAAAAGTCTCGAAGTATTTAAAAAAAGTCTCGAACAGAATCTTGAGACTAAATGTTTATACATGTTCATACAAAGATTGAGACAACAAACCATAACGAATTAATACATTGTTAAACCACACAGAAATATATGACAATGTATAAAAGAAGATCACAAACATATGTTATTTTTTTGAACCGAATCTGGAGAGAGACAAGTTTTTTGGAGAGAGATAAGTTTTTTGGAGAGAGATGAGTTATAGATCGATTTTCAGACAACTATTTTGGAGAGAGGGAAGTTATCGTTTTCAAAGTGTAGATAGAAGCACAATGAGAATAAAAATAGATTATTTAACGGTAATTTGGGTAGTTCACCATAATAGGTGTCTTTTAAACTTAAGTTATTAAAACGGTGACATCATTACAACACACACAAAAAAATGTGACATATCTCACCATTTCCACTTTGTTTGGCAGGTAGAGCATCTTCAATGTTGTACCAAATTAGTGTGTTAATACAAAAATTTAACATAGAGTGTAAAAATCTTCTTCCAATGCAATGTCAAATTTGGCATGCGATATATTGTATGCCAAATTTAGCAAACAATATAGCATATACCAAATTTTGCATGGTAGTAAATACTCTTTTTTTAATTATAAAAATGTTATTATATATATTTTTAAAAATTTAAAACAATTTAAATTTAATGTACATTAATGATATTTCAGTCAAAATCTATTTCATCTAATTATTATTTAGCAATTTAATGAATGCATTAATAGTAAGTTTTGACTTTAATAATTTTAATTAATGAAATAATAAAAATAGCATGTTAAATACAATTGTGCATTTGAGCACAATGCTAAATTGTTGTGTCAAATATAGCCATTTACATTTTTGTTATACCAACTTTAGCATTGACAATAACATATGTATTGGAAATGGTCTTATAGTGATTATCATTTTAATTGTATTATATGGAATGAAAGCAATTACAATATATAGCATGAGGATATAAAAAACTATGTACATTCATTTTATGTATTTTCAAATATGTACGTAGATGTATAAGTCAATCCAAATTTTCGTAGATTTTTCCTTAGTTTCCAACTTTCCATGCCAACAAGCTTTATATATGCATGATTGTCAGCCCTTAACCCTACTTTAATATCATGACATATAAGCATTGCAATGAATGAATGGTTGATAAACTCATTTTTATGTTTTGCTTCCCCCATCATTTATCTTATTTTTGCGCTCAATTTCTATGCAAATGACATCCTTTAATGTTTAGCTTATGCAAACCCTTTCCATTCTAGGGATGTCCTGGTGTGGTTTCATGATTTTCGAGGCAAAAAAGAAGATATCAGCTGGTGGATGAGCATTCAAGCGTACGACAACATAAGGAAATGCGTACCGCGTGTATGTACCGCAGAAGATATCTGAAAACACATGGAACTCTTCACGAGGTACGTGAACCGCGTGAGCATACCGCATAACATCACAGTAGGTCCAAGAAAGGAGTTATGCAGTATGCTACGTCAAGGCGTACCACATAACATACTGTATAAATTTGCAGATCGCCCGTATATACTTTTTCCAACCAATGATTTGAAAGCTCATGGACCCTACTCTCTTATCCCTGATTGGGTATGATGAGGGGACGTCTCTGAAAGCCAATGCAGTGCCTTTGGGGCCCTCCTCCACAAGTAGGTGGATACGTTGGATTGTTGATAAAAGTAAGTGGAGGAGAGAGAAAGAGGATCTATAAAAAGAAATCTCACCAGACTTCTTCTTCTTCTCCAATGAAATTAAAGCTCTCTCTGTGTATTTAGACCGAACTGACGAAGGATTGGAGCAGTTAGGAAATGGTTTGGTGACACCAATGAAGCCATTGAAGCTCTAGCTTCACAAGAAGCAGTTCTTCAAATTAGTTCATCTTTTTAACTCTCTATCTCTTTGTTTACTTGTGTTTTCATGGCCTATAGTTGTTTCATATCAACCATGGATTATTTGTGTAATATGAGCTAAACATAGTTGTGTTAGAACAAGATGAAACTAAACCCTTGATGTATTAGTTAATGACCCATTGATTTCTCTACATGTGCTTGTGTTTCACTTGCTTGATCACTCTGTAAGTGATCTATGGTTGAATGTTATGAACCGAGAGGAGATGTATTTGACAATGCTTAGATAAATACTCATTATACATGACTAGAAAATGTTAGAACCACTAGGCTACTGTGTAGGGTTTTTATATGTATCCCAAATTTCTTAACTGGTTCATATATATTATTCGGAGTGCTCGAGAGAGACTATGGTTATATATGGATGCAATCTCTAATACATCGTGAGAGATTAGAGATTAGTTTACAGGATACGAACCTATAACATATGCATGCACAATTGAGAGGTCAAGTGAGTCAAGTGTATAATTAGAAAGGTGAGGTAGATTCGAGTTCTAACACGTTTTTATCACATTCATTACTTATTGTGATTGGTATTCTATTTTGCTTTAGACTGATTGCCTCGGTATAAAATCCCGGAACCTCTTAAATTCTTTTGTTCAAATAGTATGCAAGCCCTTAAAATCTAGTAATCGAAACCTTCGTCCATGTGGAATCGATCCCTACTTCATCATTGTACCACCACCATGACCTCGTACTATTGCAAGAGTCAACATGTGTAGTTTGACACGATCAATTTTTGGCACCGCTGCCGGGGACTAAGCGGAATTTGATATTGAAAATATTTGGTTTTTACTAGTTTGAACGTGTTACTTTTATTTTCTTTTCTGTTTCTTTTCAGGCAAGTTGCTATTGTATGCACTGACGTACAATGAGTAACAGTCCACAAGACTTGCAATTTGATCCGAATATTGAAGGAACCGTAAGGAGAAATCATCGGAATTGAAGAAGAGATAGAGTTATGGCGAATCAAAATGCACCTCCTAATCAAAATCCACCTTTAGTGTAAATTCCAGCACAAGAACCAGCTGATATCGTTGGGGCAGATGAAAGAACTCTCCATGATTATCTTATGCCTAGTGTGGACCAACTATATCATCCATTAGAAGACCAACACCTGCATCAAATAACTTAGAGATCAAACCAACTCTTATTCAGATGATTGCAACCGCAGTTTGGTTCTATGGGATGCCTCATGAAAACCCTAATATGCACCTTCAGGGCTTCAATGATATATGTGACACCTTCTAGTACAACTGAGTCTTAGAAAACTTCGTAAAGATAAAGTTGTTTTCGTTATCTTTGAAGGGTCGAGCAAAGGCATGGCTACTATCACTACCTTCGGATTCCATCGAGTTATTTGATCAATTGAAACAACAGCTTCTGAACAAGTATTTTCTTCCAAGAGAGGCTGCTTGCCTACGAAATGACATCACCTCCATTTCCCAATTCGAAAATGAGAGTCTCTATGAAGCATGAGAAATATTCAAGGAACTTATTCAAAAATGCCCACATAATGGATTGACAAAGTGACATATTTTGCAATCTTTCTACAACGGGATCACAAGTTCAACAAGAAACTTGGTAGATGTAGCTGCAAGAGGATCACTTATGAGTAAAACAAAAATTGTGGTTTATGAGCTTATAAAAGGAATGACTATTAACAACAACCGTTGGGGTGGTGAAAGACAACTTCTGAAGAAGGGTTCCGGTGCTCTTGAGGTGGATGAATTATAAAGTGAGAAAGCCTAACTTGAAACACTCACCAAGCAAATGAATAAAATGAGTGCGGGAACTAGCCAAGCTAATGTGGCTAGCTGTGAGTTCCGTTTGCCAAGATGGTAACTCTTTTGCTTCCGACTCTTCAGATCAAGTGGCTTTTGTAGGCTATAACATAAACTTCAACACCTAACAAGAAACCCAAAACCCTCTAAACAACCCATTTTCCAACACCTACAATCTGGGATGGAGGAATCATCCCAACTTTTCTTGGAAGGATAACCAGCAACATCAACAGAATATATACCAAAGGCAACCTCCCGGTTTTGAGAGCCACCAGTAATGACAGAATATTGGTTTTTAAAACCAAATTCGTGGCTTTGAAGCGGGAAGAAAGCCAGCTATTGAAAACCTTTTTTCCAAGTACCTTGTGATGATAGACAACCGAATGGACATCTAAGATGCAGCACTCAAGAAGCTTAACTCTATAATGGACCAAATTACTCAATATAACCAATCCTCCATTAAAAAACTTGAGGTGCAAGTTAGTCAATTAGCAAGGAGAGCCCAAGTAAGACAATAAAGGACCTTGCCTAGTGATACAATCACCAACTAGAAGGAGCAATGCCAAGCTATCATACTAAGGAGTGGTAAGAATGTTGAGGTGCCAAAGAATTTTAGGGTAAGAAATGAGGTTGCGATTGATGATAATAAGGAAATTGTGGTTGATAGTGATGAAGAGCTGAAAGATGAGGAAGTGATCATGGAAGAAGATCAATCTAGTGAGCCACCAACAACATAATGTGATCCACCACCACCACCTCCACAAGTCAAAATATATGTTCCACCAATTCCATACCCACAAAGGTTATAGAAGCATAAGGATGCCCAAAGCTTTAAAAGTTCTTAGAAGTATTAAAAAAACTACACATCAACATCCCTTTTGTAGAAGCTCTAGCAAGAATGTTGACTTATATGAAGTTCTTGAAGGAGCTTCTATCAAACAAAAGGAAGCTAGAAAAGAATATAGTGCAATACTATATAGCTTTTACAAAAATTGAAAGATCCGGGCAAATTCACCATCCCTTGTACCATTGGTACATCGAAATTCAGCAAGACATTAATTAACTCGGGAGCTAGCATTAATCTAATGTCATTCTCGATATTTCAGAAGTTGGGTGTAGGTGAAGTGAAGCCAAGAAATATCACCTTGTAACTATTGGATCGAGCAATAAAATATCCAAGAGGAGTGATGGAAGATGTGTTAGTGAAGGTCGAGAAATTATACTTTCCAGTGGACTTTGTGATCTTAGATATGGGGAAGGATGTGGATGTGTCTTTACTTTTAGGAAGGCCGTTTTTGAAAACTACATGAGCAATGATTGATCTAAGGGATGACAAGATTACTTTGAGAGTCAGTGATGAGAAAGTTGTATTTGATATGGCTAAGGTAGTTAAGAAGCTAGATCAAGTCGAAGATTGCTTAAGAGTGGAAATTATGGACTCACGTATAGAAGAAGTTTTTTGAATCAAAGAATCAAAGGAACATTTAAAAACTTGCATTACCAATAGTGCAACTAATGATGATGATGATGGGGAAGTAGCGGAGTATGCTTCATGCTTAGATGCATTCCCTGTGGGACATGCTAAGAACTAATGGTAATTCGAAGACCTTGGCATGAGCAAGCCAAGAATTCCTCTTTCCATAGAGAAGCCTCCATAACTTGAGCTTAAGCAATTGCCTTCTCATTTAAGGTATGCTTTCTTAGAGGAACCAACATGCTTGTCGGTGATTGTGTCATCCCTTTTGAACAAGGTAGAAAAAGAGAAGCTATAAGAGTTATTAGAGAGAACAAGAAGGCGATTGGGTGGTCAATCTCGGACATCAAGGGATTTACTCCGACCTTGTGTATGTATAAAATCCTAATGGAAGAACAATGAATTGATTCGTACTCAGAAATTTTTTGGATGGAGGGTTTGTATTAACTATCAGAAGTTGAATAGTGCCACTAGAAAAGACCATTTCCCGTTGCCGATTATCAATCAAATGTTAGAGAGATTGGTGACACATGAGTACTACTGTTTTCTTTATGGATATTCCGGATATAATCAAATTCCTATTTACCCCGAAGACCAGGAGAAAACTACCTTCATATGTCCCTATTGGACTTTTGCCTACAGAACAAAGTCATTCGGATTGTGCAATGCTCCAGCTACATTTCAGAGGTGAATGGCGGCTATTTTTTCAATCATGGTGGAGAGATTTATGGAGATCTTTATGGATGACTTTTATGTTTTTGGGAAATAATTTGATGATTATTTGAGGAATTTGGAGTTAGTTTTGGAGAGGTGTAAAGAAATAAATCTTTTTCTCAATTGGGAAAAGTGTCACTTTATGGTACAAGAAGGGATTGTGCTTGGCTATAGAATTTCCAACCAAGGCACAGAATTTTATAGAGCAAAAGTTAAAGTGATTGAGAAGTTACCACCACCGGTTTCAGTTAAAGGAATTAGGAAATTTTCAAGGCACGTCGTGTTCAATAGGTGCTTCATAAAAGACTTATCAAGGATTTTGAAGCCCTTATGCACATTATTGATGAAGGATTCACAGTTTGTGTTCGATAAAGAATGTCATAAGGCTTTTGGATTGTTGAAGAAAGAGATTACTTTCGCTCCAATCATTTCAGCCCCGGATTGGAGTTTTTCTTTCGAACTAATGTGTGATGCAAGTGATTTTGCCGTGGGTGCAATTTTGGGCCAAAGAAATGAGAAAAGGCTTCATGTGATCTATTAGGAAAGCCAAACTTTGAATGATGCCCAAGTCAACTATGCAACGACGGAGAAAGAGCTCTTAGCTATTGTGTTCGCCTTTGACAAATTCAGATCATATTCGATGGGATCGAAGGTCATTGTGTACATCGATCATGCAACCATCAAGTACTAGTTGAACAAGAAATATACCAAGTCTCGGTTAATAAGATGGATTTTGCTTCTACAAGAGGTTGACCTGGAAATAAATGACAAGAAAGAAACCGAGAATCTTGTTACGGACCATCTCTCCAGACTTGACAGAGATGAGAAGAAAGAGGTTGTTGTTCCAATCATAGTTTAAAAATTCAAATCGAGGCGACCGCCTCGAGGCCACCTCAGCCTGCCTCTTGTCAATTTCGCACAGAGGCGACCGCACCACCATTTTTGGCAATAAATCCCGCCTCCTTCGCACTGAGGCTACCGCCTCAATTCGGTTCGGCCGCGTTGTGCTATGAGGCAAAATTGAAAAAAAAAAACAAAAGGTTGAAACGGTGCGTTTCATGAAACCCAGCAAAAAAAAAATACCCAAATCGATTTTACCAACCAAAATTATCGATTAAATTAACTTTGAAGCCCTAAATTGCACAAACCCTTCACTCTTCAGTCTCCTCCATCATCGGTGACATCTCCTCCTCATCGACGACTTCTCTATGGCAACGACTCCTCTTCAGCGGTGACTTCTCAGCTTCGACAGTTGTCTTCAGTCATCGGTCTCCTCCAGCTCCTCCTTGTCGACTTATTCCGGTAAGTTTTCTCTTCTTCGAATATGTTCTTTTTAATTTTCGATTCTCTTCTTTTTATTTTTGCTCTTCTTTTTTCTTTTCTCTTCTTCTCCATCGCACAATCTCTGTCTCTCTATTTTTTTTTCTTTCATTTTTGCTCTTCTTCGACAGTGAAACAGCTCTGTTTCTGTTTATATATATATATTATATAAATATATCATTTTTTTCTGCATGTTTGACTTTTTACCATTTTTTTTGCCTTATCTATTTCATATATACTTTGATATTGCCCGAGTAATCAGTGGTGTAAATATATATGTTGTCTTATGTATCATTTTGTTGACTTTTCAACATTTTTTTGCCTTATCTATTTCAAATATATATTGATTTTGCCGAGTAACCAGTGCATTATATATATATATATATATGTTGCCTTATCTAACATTTTGTCTTAAATATATATGTGTTGATATATATATCCCTAAACCCTAAACCCTAAACCACTGTTTTGTATGACAATATTGTTGAATTTTTTGTTTGCCATTTTGTTATAGACTTGTATTGGAGATGTCGAATCGAAAAGATCCAGCATGGAAGTATGGAGTTGAAGTTGAAATGGATGGACAAAAGGGATACAAGTACCTCCAATGCAAATTTTGTGATAAATTTTGAATGGAGGTGTGTATCGGATGAAAGAATAAAAATTTATTTGGAAAAAAATGATAGTGTGAAAAAAAGGGCACAATTGACACATGAAGAAATGATCGACAAGTGTGTCACCCTCAACAGTCAAAAAGGTTCAAGCTCGGGTAGTGTTACTCAAAGAGGAATCAGAGGACCGATGGATAGATTCCTTGAAAAGGATACGGTGGACGATGTGGAGGGAAACAAACAAGGACTTGACAAGGATGCACGTGAAAATACTTGTATGGACATAGCCAGAGTCTTCTGTGAGAATGGACTATCCTTCAATGTTGCTAATAGTCCATCATTGACCAATATGTTGCGTTCGGTTGGGAATTACGGACCTGGTTTGAAAGGGCCAACCGCACATGAGTTGAGCACAACATTCTTGATGGCAGAAGAAGCAAATACACAATCAATTGTTGCCGAAGTAAAGAAAACATGGATTCAAACAGGGGTGTCCATTATGTCGAATGGGTGGAAGGATATGAGAGGAAGGCAGTTGTTAAACTTCCTAGTAAACAATCCTTATGACACGGTGTTTTTAAAGTCAGTTGATGCTAGTGATATAGTTAAAGATGCTACATTATTGTTTGAGCTACTGGATTCAGTGGTTGAAGAAGTTGGTGAAGACCTTGTGATTCAAGTGGTGACGAATAATGCATCAAACTACAAGAAAGAGGGTGAAATGTTAATGAAGAAGAGGACACGACTATGGTGGACTCTTTTGATCCACATTTCAAACCGCTTGACACTAATGATAGTTTATGGGATACATTGGATATATAGTGGTCATTTCTTATTAGGAGGACGTTGTTTTTAGTAATGTTTAATTTGTTTGAGATTGAATATGACTTATTATTAATTTTATGGAATATTTTCTACTTTTTTAATTTTTAACTTTTTTTTAAATTTTTTTAAAATTATTTTCCCATTTTCTGACTAAGGCTGCCGCCTCGATCGCCTCGAGGCAACCGCCTCGCCTCACGAAGGCCTTCCCGCCTCGCACCGCCTTTTGAGTTTTAAAAATATGGTTCCAATAAACTAACAGTTTCCAGATAAACAGTTTTTCGCCTTGAAAGACCTCATGGTTCCATAGTTTACCGTCTATGTGAACTACTTGGCAAGTGATATAGTACTAGTGGACATGAACTACCAACAGAGAAAGATATTTGTACACGAAGTTAAGTGGTACTTATGGGATAAACCATTGTTATTTCGAACTTGTGTTGATGGAATGATAAGAAGGTGTGTGACGGATGATGAGATGAGTAGCATTTTAGGTCATTGTCACTCCAAGGAGTGTGGCAAATATTTTGGTGGAATCCGAACAGCATGAAAAATTCTTTAGTTTGGTTTCCAGTAGCCTACCATTTTCATGATGCTAGAAGCTTTGTGGAAGCATGTGACCGGTGCTAAGGAACCGGTAACATCAGTAAAAAGAATGAAATGACATTAAATATTATGTTAGATGTGGAGTTATTCGATGTATGGGGTATCGACTTTATAGGCCTTTCCCAAGTTTGTACGGGAATCAGTACATTTAGGTAGCAGTGGACTATGTGTCCAAATGGGTTGAAGTCGTAGCCACTCCAGCAAGTAATGAAAGGCCATCACCAAATTTCTAAAGAAAAATATTTTCTCACAGTTCGGCACTCCAAGGGCAATAGTGAGTGATGGAGGCTCACATTTCTGCAATAGGTAATTTGAAACATTGCTAAGGAAATACAGAGTAAAGCATAAATTGACCACTCATTACCATCCACAAGCCAACGGTCAAGCTGAAATCTCGAACCGCGAGCTCAAGAGTATTCTAGAGAAGACTGTGGGGGTTCAAAGAAAAGATTGGGCAAAACAACTTGATGATGCCTTGTGGGCCTACAGAACCGCCTTCAAAACTCCAATTGACATGTCTCCCTTCAGGTTGGTTTTCAGAAAGGCATGTCATCTCCCAGTTGAATTAGAGCACAAGTCCTTTTGAGTGGTAAAAGCACTTAACTTTGGTACGAAAGTTACGGGTGAAAAGAGACTCCTCAAACTGAATGAACTAGATGAAATACGGCTTGATGCTTATGAGAATACATGTATCTACAAAGAAAAAAGTATGAGATGGCATGACAAGCGTTTGTTGAAGAAAGAAATTAGGGTGGGGAATCAAGTCTTACTTTTCAATTCAAGACTTCGTCTCTTCCCTAGAAAACTGAAGAGTAAATGGACATTTTGGTATGGAGCTATGGAGATCGAGAATGATGCAATGGAAAGCTTCAAGGTAAATGGAAAGATTGATAATCTACCATGAGCATGATGCGAAAGGAATCATGGAGGTAATCAACCTCCGGGAACCCATCTGAGAGCATAAATGAGGGTACCATAGTTGTAAATAGTAGATTAGAGTTTAAGTTAATTTAAATTTTCAGAATTTTGTATATCTTTCTATATTTCTTCACATGATGAATCCTCTATTTTTTTCCCATGCGTTTGATGTGAATTTGAGAGTTTTGAGATAATCAGGTTTGTAAGAAAGAAGGTTTGCATTCAGGATAAAATAGTGCACGAAAGAAACAAAGAGAATCAGAGAATTCAGTTTCATGCATTACGCGTACCGCAATAGACAAAAAGTGAATCGTAACTCGTACTGCGTGACTCATCAGTGGAACCACTTATAAGTTATGCGGTATGCGAACCGCGACAGACCAAATGATGTACCGCATGCATACAACGTGGATGCAAGAGTTGATATTCTAATAAGTTATGCGGTACACGAACCGTAACTCGTACCGCGTGAATCCTCAATATCACCACTGATATTTTCTGTGGCACACGAACCGCATCAGACAAAAGGCTATACCACATAACAAACCACGCGGTTCATCGGGGTGAGCTCTGATATTTTTTGCGTTTGAATGCGCAGTACGCGTCCGCAACCTTTCCCAATTAATGAAACGATGTGTTTTGAATGAAAAAACTGATTTATACAGGCATACCGTGCAAATCTAGAAATTTGCGTATATAATGGGTAAATTGCGACAATTTCCTCTCATTCCCTCTCTATCACTTTTCAAATTTTTCTCTCAAGTAATGCTTCCTCTATAACTCGACTGGTATGTATCTCCATCTATTTCTCTTTAATTTTCTTTGAAATCAATTCCTAGCCTCATATTCTTTCAATTTGAAAGAGTTAGAGCATAGATTCATGAAGATTTCATGGGTTAGGGTTCCGAAATTGTGGGGTTTTGTTTCTACTTGCTATTTTAGGGATTCTTTTGTTTTGTTGCTCTTAATCACACACGAAATACATATTTGTGGTGTTTGTTGATTGTTTGAACATTTTGTGCATGGTTTTGATGTGGGTTTTGAAAAAAATTCAAAAATGGAGGGTTTAGTGTTATGTTTTGGCTTGATTTTGATTGAATGTTGAATAAGTGATCATTTTGGTTTTAGTTATGGAAAACTCTATGATTGCATATGATGTTTTCTCAATTTTTGAATGATTAGTTGGTGAAATTTTGATTTGTTGCTTGAAAATGCATATTGATGATGCTTTGAACACAATGGGCTTGTGAAATTACTTTTGGATGAATATTGAATATTATTGGTCTTATTGGGAGTTTAGATGCTTATGGATTGATATGTGATGACGATAGTTTCCCGGCAACTTTTTGAAGTGTTAGTTTAAAAGTGGTTGTGGCTTTTGTGGATTTTGGTTTGTTTTATAGGATTAAAGCACCACAGTTGAAGATATGGCTAACCTGAAAAACAAGAAATCCACTCCCGCTGAAAAAAGGATTGTCGGTTCGTCGTCCAGAGGTCAGCAGTAATGTGTACAAATTTGAGACTATGCACGATGAATGGCAAAGCTTGATGAAGCCCAATTCATTTTTGAGAGGGGTATTCACCTCAAGGAACTCAAGAAAACTACCATCCCTAAAACCGTGAGAGAACGGAAGTAGCATAACTTTATCAGTGTTCCGAGGAACATGAATGCCACATTATTCAAAGAATTTTATGCTAGCATAGTCCTGGAAGCAGTTAAAGATGGTGAGACAGTTTTGGTGCTAGGGATGCAAGTCACAATCAATGCCCACTTTAGCACTCCAAATTACAGTGAATTCAGCAAGGGCTTTGCATCCCCACATGTGTCTAACAGAAACTTGGACATGGCACTCAGAGGGGCAGAGGACGATGTTTGGGAGACTGGCCACATGCTGAAGCAATCTAATCTCCTCCAGGTGTTGGCCTTCTAAAACCTCTTCTATACATTTTCCCTCATGCCAACCCTCTACCAGACGACAGTACCAGTACCCCGTGCTGATTTGCTCCACTGCTATCTGACACAAAGGAAGATTGAAATAGATAAGGTCACCATGAGTGCCAGTATTGATGCATGAATAATCAATGTGCAATAGGGTGCAAAGCTGAAGTCTGTGATCTTTTCGAGCCTCATCAGTGCCCTCATAAAGAAGGAAGGGGTCCTGGAGCTCAGCACATATGAGATAAGGATCAACACCATAGGGGACCATAGTTTGAGATCTTGGCAGGACATTACCATCAAGACCAAAGGCAAGAAAAGCCAAAGACTTCTGAAGGCCAGTCTAGCGCTGCAAACCCCACTCCCGACTACACAGAGCCAGAGTTTGACTTTGAGGAGCAGGGTAAGGATTCAGATGAGGACCAGGACTACGAGGCCGCTACCTTACATTCCATGTTGGAAAAGTTTCTGTGTTAAATGGAGAGCATCCAATTGGATATGACGGACCTCAATGGTACCCTCCAAACAGTGAAAGAACAAACAGAGATGCTCCATACTAGGACGGACTTCTTTGAAGAGAAGATGAGGGACCAGATGGATGACTCCGCCTCTATCCGAAAAGAGATGGACCTGCGCACCTATAGTAAGAGGTCAGATCCGTCTACTGCCAGTGTCACTAACTCAGGGTACCAGGCTACCTAGATGGCTGCAACAGAGGCTAAACGTGCTAGAGCAGATGAGGAGGCTACGCGGCAGTCCAAGGGGAAGGATCATGTGTAGCAGTGCAGTTTACGGTCCATAAGATTTTGCTATACTCGATCATGTCAAATTTTCACTAACTAATTTTCTGCTACTACTTGAATATTTTCGAGTGGTTGTTTTATTTTAGATTTTGTGTGGTAGTAATTCCTTTTCTAATTTTGCCTTGTCCAATTTTCTAGAATATTAATAACATTGAGGACAATGTTAGATTTAGGTTTGGGGGTACGGCCACTCAGCACATAAGCACATAACTAAATTGTACAAAATTTTACAAAATTGTTGCATAATTTTTGTTTTTCTTGCCTTTCGGGTCAAATTACAGAGAAGTTTATCCTGCTCGTTTGAGTTGCATTTGGGTCGAGCCTTTTCAGGCAGTCTTTACATGTTTTGCACCACTGGGATTGTGCTTTCCGAAAGTTGTACCACATGGTTTGTACACATTCTTCCAGGCTCTATATTGTCCCAATAAAGAGGGTAGCGCGCTTGAGACGTCTAGGTCATTAGTAGAGACTACCCCTGTGCATTTTTAGAGCCCATAGTACGTCACTTGAGCGATAATTTTATTGGTCTATATACACTCATCTACTATACATTTAAGAGACATCATTTGGAGATAGAAACTTTTGAGCATTTGTCATTCAGATTTTGTCGTGGTTTCGTTTTTCGCTTGTCCTATGCCTTTAAAGATGAATTTGGCATATGTGTGAAACCTTCGAAAATGGCCTAAACACGTCCCATAACCGTGTGTGCTTAAAAGAACCATTATAATTGGTCCAACCATGTTACACACTACATTACAAAATCCCAAACACAAGACCAACCCCTTTTTGCTATGATCATGACTTGGTAGATCTAATTGGAGCTTGAATAAATAGGTCGTTGATGTGTGCATATCTGAAATGCATATGAACCTTATATATTTGATGTAAAAAAATGGTCATCAACATGTACAAAGTCAGTTAATGGACTTATTTGTAACCAATGGCCTAGTCAATTGAGCTCAAAATTGTATTTTACACAAATGTGCGTTATGTATCCTCGCTTGATTATTAGCCTCCCCTATCTCCATACCCACCCATCCTCGCCATCATCAGTTTACCATATCCCCAATCGAGCCAAATAGAAGTCCTAGTTGATCTTTAGGAAGGGACTTGTTCAATTTTGGAAATGTTGCCACGAAAAGACTCTAGTGTCTAATTCTAGTCCAAATGTTTTCGCTTCTCCAAAACACTAGCGCTTAAAAGTTTTCATATGTGTTTTTGTTTCTAAATCTTTTCATGCATAACTCCAGTTTTGTGCATATGTTTAATAAGTGAGCTTAAGATCTATGTGGAAAAATTAGAGTGAATCCGGTGAGCCTAAAGTCAAGGTAAAATGCAGTCATAAGACTTTTGTGTTCGATACTTTTGGAGCTAGGGTCATAGTGTAGCCTGGAATTGCATTCCTTAGTGTTGTAGCACATTGGCCTGCACTTCTCTTGCATTTATTCAGTGGTCTTAGCATGCATGTATTCTGCTTTTGGTTCACCCAACTTCGTATCTCGTTCTTCAGTTACCTCAGTAAGAAATAAAGTAAATACAATTTAGTTTTTCTTAAAAAAAATTGTCTCAGGTTTTGCTCGAGGACGTCCAAAATGCTAGTTTAGGGGTATTTGATAAGCTCATATTTATGATTTGCTTCCCCCATCATTTATCTTATTTTTGTGCTCGATTTCTATGGAAATTCCATCATTTAATGTTCCAAATTGCTTATGCATGCCATTTCCATTCTAGGGACGTCCTAATGTGGTTTCGAGAGATTTTCGGGGTAAAAACGAAGATATCAGCTGGTGGATGAGCATTCACATGGTACGCGTACCTCAACAGAAGAAAATGCATACAACGTGTGTACCGTAAAAGATATCAGAAAATGCATGAAACTCTTCATACAACACGCATACCGTGTAAGCATACCACATACGTGGTACGCTACGTCAAGACGTACAGTGTAACATACCGCGTAAATCTGTAGATCGTCCATATCTGCTTTCTCCAACCAATGATTTGAAAGCTCGTGGGCCTTACTCTCTTATCCTTGATTGGGTATGATGAGGGGACGTCTCTAAAAGCCAATAGAGTGCCTTTAGGGCCCTCTTTCGCAAGCGGGTGGATAAGTTGGATTGTTGATAAAAGCAAGTGGGAGGAGAGAGAAAGAGGATCCAAAAAAACAATAGCACCAGACTTCTTCTTCTTCTCCAACAAAATTAAAGCCTTCTCTGTGCATTTGGTCCAAGTTGATAAAGGATTGGAGCAGTTAAGAAGTGGTTCGGTGACACCAAGGAAGCCATTGAAGCCTCAGCTTCACAAGAAGAAGTTCTTCAAATTAGTTTATCTCTTTAACTCTCTATCTCTTTGTTTCCATGTGTTTTCATGGCATGTAGTTGTTTCATATCAACCATTGCTTATTTGTGTAATACGAGCTAAACATAGTTGTGTTAGAACAAGATGAAACTAAACCCTTGATGTATTAGTTAATGACCCTTTGATTTCTCTACATGTGCTTGTGTGGTTATATGGATGTTTTGAGTTCTTAAAGCATTTACTTGCTTGATCACTCTGTAATTGATCTATGGTTGATTGCTATGAACCAAGAGGAGATGTATTTGACAATACGTAGATAAACATTCACTATACATGACTAGAAAGTGCTAGAACCACTAGGTTAGTGTATAGGGTTTCTATGTGTATCCCAAAATTCTAAACGGATTCATATATATTGTTTGGAGTGCTCCAGAGAGACTTTGGTTATATATGGATGAAATCTCTAAGACATTTAGAGAGATTAGAGATTATTTTAGGGGATACAAACTTATAACATATGTATGCACAATTGAGAGGTCAAGTGAGTCAGGTGTATAATTAGAAGGGTGAGGTAGATTTGAGTTCTAACACATTTTTAATCACAAAAAGGTGACTAATTCCTTAACAATGGGTTGAAATCTGTACCCCATCGGGATCCTAAAAGAAGTTGTCATTGATACATATTTCAGATATTGAAAAAGAGAGAAACAGTGAGAGGTTTTTTTCTCAGTACAGGAACTGAAACTACAATTAAAACAGAGTGAGAGGGAGAGGTGTTATGAAATAGGAAACTGAAGAGTTTGTTAATTGGATTATGTTGGTGTAATGTGTTTTCTTGATTGGAAACAAGAAGACTTGAACGGAAAGTTTCTTAATTTGTTTCAGATACCACTTCTATCTGAGTCTTGTCTTGCAGCCAAAACAGAGTGAAATAGGAAACTGGAAAAGTTTCCTAATTGGATTTGAGAATATCAGAATATCAGAATATGTATCATGTATTCATGTATGTGTTTTTACAGACTTGTTTATAAAGTCTGGCACACTCGCAAAAAGTTTTCTAAAAATTCTCAAAAAGAAAAAAGAAAAATAGTTTCCTAAAAAGAAATTCCATCCGTCTCTATAAAACTATGTCATTTTGTACGTTGGTACGTAGGCCCAAAGTATACCTTAAAGGGCCCATTTACAAATATGGCATGTCTTTCATTTTCAGTACACAAGACAATGGGTATAACCCAAATTAGATCCGATTATTGTCCAACCAATACTTCTAGCACTATAAACTCAAAAACCTAGCGTTTTCTCTTCTACGAAGCAGCTTTTCCTTCTTTGAAGGTGAGTCACTCCTCTCCAAACCCTAATAACGGAGTCCCTTATATTTATTTCATCAAGTAATTAAAATCTCCCTTCAGAATTGGATACTAGAAACACTACTCGTAATTAGAGGTGGTCACGGTTCGGTTAAACTGATGGATAAAAACTGAAACCGTACAGTCAAAACCGGAAATGAAATCGTAACCGAAGCCGATGGTTACGAAACCGGATGGAAACTGGTTTTAAGTTGGGCAGTTCATTGAAAAATGGAAACGGAACAGGAACCATCCTGCTACCTGTTCCGGTTCGGTTTCGGTTTTGGTTTTTCCGGTTTGGTTCGCTGGTTCAAATCGAACCGGTGTTATGTCTAACCGGATAGGCCGGTTACGGTTTTGGTTTGAGCATCCCACGGAACCGAAACCGGCGGATCCTATTATACATGTAATTTCATTGCTTTGTTACTGGTTCATGCGATGGATCTTACTAACTTTAAGCTGTTCAATAAGTGTTTGATAATTGACATCTACCTGTTTACTGCTTAATTTTGCATTTTGCATACACAGTCACAGTTGATAATTGATGCATCTGTTTCAAAGACTGGAAAAAGTGTTACGGTTGTTGCAGTCTGTTTTAAATTCAAGGAACCCGGGAGGGTGTGCTATTCTTGTCATGCGACCTTCTTCAACATGCCCGTCTCCAAGCTATGAAGCTTCCACTGTTAACATAGAATTGGCCATGTAATAAGGTGTGTAATCGTACGTGTGTCATAGAATTAACTAATACTTATTGTCAGATTACTAATTCTATGCATGTGTACTGCCATATAGTCTAGTTCAGCTATTTTGTTGGTGAGTGTTGCAAATATTTTCAAAAATAAAAATAAAATATCTTCAAACAGCATGCTATATTTCTTTGGCACATTGACATGTATATTGTAATGGAGATATTAGCAGAATCTTATTCAATATTCAAAGTAATCCATTGTCCTATATACCTTTATTTGCTGCATTCTACATCTTGAAATGTAATCTTTGGTCTCGAGTAGATTTAGTCAAAGGACTTGCTGGGAATTGCTCACATCATTTTGTTTCATGCCACAATTTGCTGTATAAATGCTTGTTAGTTGTTACTTATTTATTTTTTATATAAGTAACTCTAAATTGATATTGATTTAAAACTATATTGCATATGTAAACATCCCATGGACAGTATACGATTTTTATGCTTGACATGGGTAACAGAAAGTGATTATTATGCAGAGCAATGACTTTTTGTAAAACTGCTTCAGATTTCAAAATCCTACTTGTAAAGACCAGAAATAATGCATACGTCTTACATTTTCGGATAATAACATTTTTAACTTGCATTACTATAAATTCTCTCTTGGTGACATAGAAGAAAGAACTAACATTCACTTGATAGATTAAATAATGATAGGAGAATGATCATGCAAGGTTCAAAGCAACAGCATTCATACAGTCGAACACTCCCTCAAATATCTCCATTACAATATACGTGTCAACTGATGTTTCTATTGTTGTAGTGATCACACAACAATTTATTTAGACACTAAATTTTTTTGAAACATCGCAGTATCACTGTTAAATTTTGACAATTTTGTTACATTCTAGATTTTTTTCTCATGTAGATGTAGCTAGACTGTGCATTCATCTAACTTCTGTAGGTATTGATGCATTAGATTTCATCAATACTTCCCCTTTAAAATGCTAGAATCTGTTTCTCATAGTGCGATAATTCAATTGAGAACAATTCCCTCTTAAACTGTAGTCCAAGCACTTGTTGGAAAATTTAGCTTGATTTGGTTGGCAGCTCAACTCAGTATTATTGTTGTTTAAAATGTGCGGAAATGGTGAGGATTGTCACATTTTTTTCTTGTGTTGTGATGATGTCACCAGTTTAATAACTTATGTTTAAAAGGCACATATTATGGTGAACTGTCCAAAATACCCTTCAAAGTTATCTTTGTACTTCAATCAGTTCTTACTTTAAAATTTTCGAAGATTTTATTCTGTCATCTTCTTCATAGAGGTCTGTTTAACAGACCTTCAATGGAGGTCAAACATCATAACATTATCAATGCATCTTCATTGGATAATTAGTTTAGTGGGGCTACGCAGATGCATTCGGGGGTCGAGCTCGGAGCTGTAACATTATCGATGCATCTTCATTGCCCACTGGGATTGTTGCAGTCTGTAATTACAAAAGAATCTGAAATGTAATTACAAAAGCTCGGAGCTTGAGCTTTTATAAAAGCTCAAAGCTTGAGCTTTTATAAAAGCTCAAAGCGAGGATTTATCTTAAAGCTCCGAGCTTTTGTATAAAAGCTCCGAGATTTTGTATAAAAGCTCGGTATATAAAAGCTCGGATCAAGCTTTTGTATAAAAGTTTCGAGCTTTTAAAAACTCGATCCGAGATTTTATAAAAGCTCGATTACATGTCAAAATCTTAAAAAATAAAAACTCGAATACAAATAAAAGCTCGATTTCATCTTCCTTAAAACCTTTCAACAAATACAAAGGGGTCGATAAATAAATGGCACTATTTGAGAGGGGTGTTATGCAAATGTCACTAGTTTAGTAATGTAAGTTTAAAAGGCACTATTTAAACTAAACAGACGAGAATACCCCCACAAAATTGAAAAAGAGAAAATTTATCGTTTTGTATTTCTGAGAAAAGCAACAGTGAGAAAGAAACCGAGAAAGAAACCGAAGACAACGAAATCGATGGAGAGGAAATCGACAGCTTATTGACCGAAACAGGAATACAGTACATTTCGCAGCGAGTGACAAAGGTAAGTTGAGTTTGTTTTATGTATCGATTTGTTGTTCATAACTTATAATTGCATTTCAGACTTGTTCTATTGAAAGAAATTATATGTTAGGGTTGACAACGGTTGTGGTTTTGGATAGAGTTTGAAATGAGGTTCAATATTCGGGTATCGAGGAATTTTTGTTTTGAAAAAAAAAATCGAGAATATTTCAAGCGAGATCAGAGAATTTTTTTAGAAAGAATCGAGAGGATTTTCAAAGTGATGGAGCTTTTGTTAAATGATCGAGAATATTTTTCATAGAATCGAGAAGTTTTTCAAAGGATCGAGACTATTATGAAAGGATCGAGAATTTTTGAAAACGATCGAGAATATTATGATAACGATCAAGATTGTTTTTCAAAGGATCGAGATTTTTTAAAATGATCGAATCGAGAAGATTTTTCTAATAATCGAGAAGATTATTCAAAGAATCGAGAGTTTTGTGAAAGTATCGAGAACATTTTCAAAGGATCGAGAATGTTTTCAAACGATCAAGAATGTTTTTCAAATGGTCCAGTTTTTAGAAAATGACCGAGAATATTTTTCAAAGAATCGAGAGGTTTTTCAAAGGCTCGAGATAATTTTCACAGAATCGAGAGGTTTTTGAAAGGATTGAGAGTTTTTTGAAAGGATCGAGAATATTTTCTAACGATCGAGAATGTTTTTCAAAGGGTCGAGAACATTTTCAAATGATCGTGAAGTTTTTTCAATGAATTGAGAGGTTTTACAAAGGATCGAGCCTATTTGCAAAGGATCGAGAACTTTTGAAACAAATTGAGAACTTTTTAAAATGATCATGAAGTTTTTCAATGGATCGAGAGGTTTTACAAAGGATCGAGACTAATTTCAAAGGATCGAGTCTATTTGCAAAGGATCGAGAACTTTATAAACAAATCGAGAACGTTTTTAAATGATCGTGAAGTTTTTTCAATGAATCGACAGGTTTTAGAAAGGATCGAGACTATTTACAAAGGATCGAGCCTATTTGCAAATGATCGAGAACTTTTTTTAAAATTCAAGATCTTTTTCAAAGGATCGAGAATATTTTAAAAGTATCGTGAATTTGTTTCAAACAATCGAGAATATATTTTTGTGCAGTTTACTGATGTACTGTTAATGTGATATTACAGATGACGAGCAGTATGAAGGAAATGCTTAAAACTGCAGAGGGAGATTGGTTCAAGGGAAAATTGACCCGACATGACCATTTTGAAGCCCTCGCCCGTATAGACGATGCACTGAATCGGGTTCCTGAAGAGTTTGCTGTTCAGGATCGGCGTCGGTTCATGGCCTTCTGTTTCGGGCATTTCATATCGATGCACCGAGAGCTGAAGTTTTCTGGTGTTGTTATTCATCAGCTGCAGTTGCGGGAGTTGGACCATGACGGGCCGACAGATGAGATACGGTTCTTGTTAGGGAACCATGTGGTGAGGTTTTCGAAGGAGGAATTTAGCTTCATCACCGGATTACATTTTGGAGTCATACCGGACATGAGTATGTATGTTGCAGTTGAAAATGGCATACATGAACGGTACTTTCCTGCACATGATGAGGTATCGTTGGATGACTTGAGGGTTGTCCTTACCCAGGGAGAGTTTGAAAAGGCGTACGATGATGTGAAGTTGTGCCTCATTTACATGTTGAACTGGATACTGATGGGGGTGGACGAGAGATTGAAGATTCCAGTTTGGCAGTTTTGGTTGGTAGAGGACCTCAATGCCTTCGATGCATTCCCGTGGAGTGCCCACGTCTATAGGCATTCTATATTTTCATTCAAGCATACATTACCGCGACATCGTGAGGAGAGACGGTAACAGTAACAGGGTGATGTTGGACATTCCGTAGAGGGGTACAACATCTACGGTCTATCACACGCTCTTTTGGTAAGAAATTTTAATTCCAACATGTACATTTTATTTTTAATCCAAAATTGTTTTGGATTATAGTTGTACGTATCTTTGATGCAGATATTTGCTTTTGAGGTGATCCCCAAACTGGCCGAGGTTTTCGGGACTCGGAGGGTTACAGACTTTTCCCCTCGGTTGTTAAAGTGAGAGTTGACCAAACAACCTATAGGGAAGAAACTGGAGAAGATTTTTAGTGCTGGGGTAATTTATTTTTTTGTTAAGTCAGTAATTTATATTACTTAAAATAAGTAACAATGAAATTCATCTAACTACGGTTTCAGATGTCGGCGAGGACGGAAATCGTGCCCACAGCAGCTGAGGCGGTGGCCCCGTACTTTGCAGGCCTAAGTGAGGGGGGAGCCCATATGTACAGGACGACAGGGTTCACCTTTCTACTGTCCATGAGCCGACTACAAGTGCAGTTCGTCCCGAGGAGGAGGGTGAGGGTTGGAGGTGTACTGAGACGAAGGCTTCAAACCCTGCAGGTTCAGATTTCATAGGCATGGACACTGGCGAATCTCAGCCGTCTCCTTGGTGAGTGAGGCAGGTTTGGTTTACCATCCGAGAAACTGGTTCCTCAACCGAGGATTCCCGTGCTGGCGTTCAACTTGATGGGGAGGTAAGTTGAGATGGTAGTTTTATTTTCATTAACTAGAGTTGTTGATTTTTTTCGTATTAACAAAGTTGCATAATTTTAGGCCTGTTTAGAACATAACTTGAAGGAGTTGCGTGAAGCCCTCTGAAAGAGTGAGGAGGATCAACAACAATAGCACCGGGATTTGGGTGAAGCCCTCCGGAAGAGTGAGGAGAATCGACAACAACAGCACCGGGATTTGCTCGATTTGTTCCAGAAGAGCGAGGAGGATCGACTGCAACAATATAAGGAGTTGCTTACATTCATCAAGGGCCTTCAGGGCTTCAGGACCCATACAGAGGATCCACATACCAGAGGGGCATTTTTGGATAGTGGGGTTTAGTCTCCCCATCTCCCTCTAAGAGAGCAGTCGGCCTCCCCTCCCGCTCAGAGAAATTTGTAGGCTCTCCCCACCTCCTACCGAGAAGCAGGCTCCCCTTCCACCGACGTCCAGCAGCAGGCTCCCCAGCCACCTCCTAGCGAGCAACAGGCTCCCCCGCCACCTCCTAGCGATTCGCAGGCTCCCCCGCCACCTCCTAGCGAGCAACGGGCTCCCCCCACCTCCTAGCGAGCAGTGGGCTCCCCCTCTACCTCCTAACGAGCAGCAGTCTCCGCCTCCACCTGTCCTCAAGCAGCAGGTTCCCCCTCCTCGTCCTCATCTCAGCGAACCCCGACGGAGGAAGTTCGACAGCACAGGCATGTACTGAAGTGCGGTTGGCAGTTGGTTAACCCGTACACAGATCCGTGCCAACCTAAGAGGGCAAGGGTAATACTAGAGAAACCTGAGCATGTCTTTAATCCCCAGAAACTGGTGGAGGATACCCAGTTGAAGGCATACCGAGCCTACAAGAGGAACGTAAACGGGGAACTGTAAGTAAATTTCATTGTTATTTAGGTCGCCGAATTTCTTGTAATGCATTATATGAAAGTGTAGATGTTGGAACATTAATGCAGACGTGATGTTGATTTGCTGGAGTCGGTTGATGCTGCATGGTTTCATCGGTTGCAGACCAACTTCATGGATGTTGATGATCAGGTTTGTGGGAGCGTAAATCCTGGTTTCAGTATTTGTTTTCGAAGTGTAAACATCCTAACATTTCTTAACGTGTTTATATTCCCAGAATATGGACGCGTACCTCCATATTCTTCGGAAGCGTCAACGAGCATTTCCGAATGTGTATAGTCAAACGGTTAACATATTGGACTCGTAATTCTTTGTAAGTACTGAAATTAATAATGATAACGCGTTGTTTTATGTGTGTATGGAAAACAAAAATTAATTTAAATACAATTGTTTCTGCAGTTCTTTCTGGAGCACCAGTACTGAAAAATGATGTATCGCATTTCTCGCGGGCAGATCACCCCGAGCCGTTGGAATGTGTTGAGGTCTTGGTGGAAGGATGACGACCTCACAACGGTCCTTGGGGGTGCCCTGATTGGATGTCGTTCGTGGCATGAGGTTGACATGGTAAGTGTTACTTGACATGGTTTGCAATTGTATATATATAAATGGCTTTGGACATCCTAACACCTGTTGTTGACGTTTCCAGGTCCTGATACCGTGCAACATTGGGCACCAACATTGGTTGCTGGTGATTGTGGACCTCACATGCGGGAAGCTGTTCATAGTCGACCCCTGGAGACAGGAGGTCGAACCTCATATCCGAAAGCAGTAGGTAGCCCCGTTGCTCTACTTTGTGCCCTCGATGTTGCATCAGGCTGGGTTTCATACTAAACGAGCAGCAGGACTATTGAAATTTGAGAAGACAAGTAAGCCATTTGATGTTACAGTCGTGTCGGAAAAACATATCCCCCAGCTGAAGCAATCGTAAGACATTACTTAATAGTCACTTTAAGATTGTATTAGTATAAACCTAATGCTTTATTAACGCTTGTTATAGTATCCAACTTCAGGGGTAACTGTGGTCCCGACACGTTGAGATTGATCTAGTACATACTGGCGAACAAAAAAGATTTCGATTGGTCTGAAGACGATATGGGGATCATTCAGGAGAAGATGGCGGTTGAAATATTTGCAAACTCCAGGCCCGTATAGATTTCTGTAGTAACTCATGTGTATACGTACCAATTATGTTTTATATGTTCCAATTACTTTGTATATTTATAAATTCTTTTGTATATGTACCAACAGTTTTGCAGCAATTTACCAATTCTTTTGTATATTTAGAAATTCTTTTGTACAAAATTTTTTACATTTTTATATATACGGAGAGTATTTAAATACAATTGCATTTCAGTTACTTAACAAGTCATACGAGTTCAAATTATAACAATGTCATCATGATAACGCCTAAATTCATTCCACGGTCCCACCGTCTCTAGTAGGGCACGTTTGTCTGTTGTGACCAACAGTATGACAGATACTACACTTGCATCTGTATTCCTCAACAATGACTCTGCTCGGATCTTCATCAGTAAAAGATGGGTTAGAACATCTCCTCGAATTATTTCCTGGTTGTCGACATCGCCTACAATTCTGTGTGGATGTTCTCTCCGAAGACGAGATACGGCGTGAAGCCCTCAGGCGGCCTGCTTGTCTCCTAGAGCTTGGATTCAAAACGACTCTCTCAGCGATGTCAGATGGCACAATCCAAGTGGAAGGATGTCCAACCGGCATAATAGGTACCGAGTATGCATCAATAAGTGTTTGTCGCTTGTAGTAGTCTGCACAGAGGGATGTGAAATCCATGTTTCGGTCCCTATAAAAACATTGAAAACTATGATAAAATTGTATGATGTTTAAGTACTATTAACCGTACACAAAATTGTATGATGTACCTTGCGGCAGCGATAGCGTGAGAACATGGAAGAAGGTCCATTTGGAATTTGTTACATGTGCAGGTCTTCCAGGCTAAGTCAACGATCCACTATTTTCTATCCCGTTTCACCGAAAATATGTTCCAATCAACTGGATTAACGGTCATAAAATTACACTTTTCTACACGTTTCAGGATCACAAGATGTGTTACGTCGGTCAACTGATGACGCATGGATTGTGCAGACCTATAACGATCGTGAAACCAACGTTGTAGCATAAGGGAACACTTTAGAAATCCCTGCTTCAATGCTTGCATGTCGATCAGAAATGAAAACCAAATCATCTATATGGCCAAGGGCACCTTTCAAGCAATCCAAAAACCACTCCCATGATAGGTTGTTTTTCGAGTCACCGTACCCAAAAGCAATTGGATAAACCTGTTCATTCCCATCTTGTGCAGTTGCAACAAACATTGTGCCCCCGAATCTACCCTTTAAATGGGTACCATCAACTACAATAACTGGACGCATACACCCCTGGAATCCTCTGACTGAGGCACCCAGCGATATGAAAAAGTATAGGAATTTACCATTTTTACTGCACTGTAAGTCAGTTATCGTTCCGGAATTTTGTTGTTCCAACACGTAACCGAATGATGGCAGCAGTTGGAAGCTTTCCTCATGCGTTCCATAGGTGAGTGAAAAAGCATAATCAAGGGCTTGATGTGCCATACTGTACATTATTTGGATGCCATACATTGTTTTCATGTCAGCGATTATGTCCTTCGGACGCATTAATCAACCATCATGTTGCTGCAATCTAAGTGCAACCACTTCTCCAATTATGACTGCACTAGCTTGTCGATGGCGACGGTAAATCTCTTCCAATGGAAAAGTGTGTTCATTGATAAAACTACGTACTTGAAAGTATGTCGCTCATCTCTCCTAACCGCTCTTAACTTCAATGTACAGTTATCTATCAAACAAACCAGATGTAATGTTGTCTTATTCGACCTTTTCACCTTCCACTCGAAGTTGTGCAGCATTGCAAAATGACCAGCCAATCTCTTCAAATCCCTTTTAGTAGGAAAAAATTGACCTTTATATATCATACTGGTAGGTTCATCTTCTACCCAGTTCCTGTTTCCACCCATACCAAACGAGTATGATTCTGCTCTTGGAATAACCCACGTTCTGGCATTCACAGAATCAGCTGGAGTTACATCAGGCCTGACCTCAGATGTCCCAGCTATATCTACTGCAGTGGAACTACATCTGTGGACACATCTTGCACGTCTTTCCGTTTCGAACCGTTCTTCATCTTCCTCATTGTTCGGTACATTATGTATCGGGTGCAAATTTACCTCATTAGCCATCTCATGGATTGGTAGGTTATGAGGTAAATTGTTCCGCTCATTGTTCATGTCATCGTACATCTCATTGTATTGGTGGTTGTACAGTCCAGCGTTCAATTCAATTTGACAACCGAAATCATCATCCAATTGAGCTCCAACTATATCACCATGATCGGCTACTTCCGGTGGGACACCACATAGGTTTTCCCTACCGTCAATCCCACTTCTTTCTGTGAACAACTGGTTGATTCCGCCGAAAGATTAAAATTGTTAGGTGTTATCATGAGGAGGGATTTCTTCACCGATGACACCTCCTACAGCCCTCTCAATTAAACTGACACATACTTGAGGGATTACCATATCTTCCCCTAGCATAAACAAAACATCGTCGTCATTTCTTATAAATGTGCGACATGTGGTCCTGGGAACGATTGATATAGATTGTAGATCAACAATGTATTTGTTCACATCGTACTTCACAACGGTTTGTACGATCGACACCAGCTCTTCGTAAGTCACATTTCTGGACACATACATTCATTGGTTATCGAAACCAAGAAACCAAGAAACCTCTGACTTCCATCAGGTAATTGCTCCCATTGACCGTTGTAAGATATTACTAATCTAACCCGATCCATTATCCTGTGAAAATCATCATCACAATCAATTATTAACAGATATAAAAAAACTTTTACAATTACTAACAATTACAAAAAAATCAAATTGATCGAGTACTTTATATAAGGGATCGAGAACCTTTTCAAGGGTTCGAGAATAATTTACAAAGGATCGAGAACTTATAAAAAGGGTTCGATTTGAGAACTTTTATCAAGAATATTTGTCAAACTATCGAGAACTTTTTATAACGGTTCGAGAACTTTTTGTAAGGGATCGAGAACATTTCAAACGGTTCGAGAACTTTTTAAAGGGATCGAGAATATTTGTTAAAAGGACCGAGAACTTTTATCAACGGATCGGCAACTTTCAACAAGTCAACGGGGAACTTTTTCTAAGGAATCGAGAACATTTCTAACTGTTCGAGAACTTTTTAAAGGGATCGAGACTATTTCTCAAATTATCGAGAACTTTTATCAAGAAATCGAAAACTTTTAATAAGGGAACGAGAACTTTTTCTAAGGGATCGAGAACTTTTTAAAGGGTTCGAGAACATTTGTAACGGTTCGAGATCTTTTAAAAGGGTTTGAGATCTTTTTAAAGGGATCAAGAATATTTGTAACGGTTTGAGATCTTTTTAAAGGGTTCGAGAACTTTTATAACGATTCGAGAACTTTTCCTAAGGGATCGAGAACTTTTCCTAAGGGATCGAGCATTTTTTTTCAAATAATCGAGCTTTTTTCAAACTAAACAAGAGCTCGTTCCGATATAAAATAAGCTCGATTCATCTTAAAATTTTCTCGGTCACACAAGAAAAAAGCATTCTAGTGCAGAATCTGAAATGGATACATTGATATCGAGGAATTAATACATTGTAAACCCACACAGAAATTAATGCAAAATATTTGAAATGCATAAAAGAAATATAAGAAATTTAAGTGAAGATCATAAATATTTGTTACCTTCTACTGTAAAATCTGGATAGGGCTGAGACTCAAGTTTTTCAGACAACTTTTCTGGGGAGATACCAACGAGTTCAGAAAGGGGCTGTTAAAAAATTTAAGTTTAGGGGTAATTTGGGCAGTTCACCATAATAGGTGCCTTTTAAACTTAAGTTATTAAAATTGTAACATCATCACAACACACCTTAAAAAATGTGATATATTTCACCATTTTCTCCAAATACAAAACCTCGAATGTAAGTAAAATCTAGATTTCACTTTTTGTCTCTTTACTTTTTCTCTCTTTCTTCACAACGACAGTGATAGTATGGATATTTTCGTCTCCACACTTTAAATGGTGCCTTTTAAACATGATTTATTAATGTTGTGATATTTCCATAAATTACCTCTTAAAATGTGCCATTAATTTTTCGAACCATTAATATGTTCGAGCATCATTGTGTTCTCTGGTCATTTTAACGCTTGTTACTTACTAATTTAATAGCTTTAAAAATCAATTTTATTTTGCATCTCATGGATAATATGGTTTTCTTGCTTAACAGGTGTAAATGAGAACCAACAAAATCATGCCGAACATGGAGGAAGCACTCCTGTAAAATTGATTTGATTTCGGATTTGTAAAGACCGGAAATAATTCAAATTTTTAATATAGAATCATAGAATGCATACATCTTACATTTTCATATTGTTAAATTTGATCACATAAATATCAGGAAATTTAATTTTTATTCACATGCATAAGTTTGATTGGCAAAATTTTACCCTTCAACATTATTTTCATATTTCTAGGTGAAAACCATGTGATGATTTGTGAATTCGTGAATTCGCTCGGCTTTTGAGAAGAGGGAGTAATGTAAGCCCTCACACCTACATCCAAGAGGACGTGGGTTGAGTTATGATACCTATCTCAATTCCAAAATATAATAGTTTAAAAAAAAATCACATATTGCGGTCTCATTGAAGTAAAATCAATCTATTGTATTTCACTCAGAGAATCATGGCATAGTTTAATCTTTCAGATCTACTGCAGAACACGTATGCATCCCTTTCTAACAATGATGCTGCTAGTATATAGTCATGTTCACATCAGCTCAGCTTCAATGAGGTAGATTTACTTACCAAAATAACCAAGTACTATCATACTGTGCACAAAATGCAACAAATTCCAACATCATAATCCAAATGAAGTCGTGATACATGCTACTCTGGATATGGATATAAAGAAACAATTACAGATTGACATCAAATGAATTCTTTTCCATTCATCAATAACATAAGAATACTAAATGAGGAGGTATTTTAACAATGAGATCAAGGAATCATTATTTAGATGTTCACACTCGACTTCATTTCAAGTTTCAAGTAAAAAAATATTTGTGATACAAGGGACAAGGAAAAGGAAAAAAAAAATTGATTCTACAACATGCCTGATGAAAGAAAAAAAAATGATATGTTGTAGTCAGCGATGCCAATTAGAACAATAGCTATCTACTTTTCATCATCGCTTTATCTAACAAGCATAATTATTCAAATTAACTGAAGCTGACATGACTAAAGTCTAAAAAAAATCTATCAAATCATTGATACGTATTTGTGATAAAAAATATTATCCATACAACTGTATATCAATCGATAAAACAAAATCATGTTCAATAAATTTCTCACATGTCCAATGTAACATTACAAGATAGTCCATTGACCACCAACTAGATCAGACGGATACATAACAGCCTTCGATTCATCGTCCGATTCCAGGAGTTTATCCAGTTCAATACTATAAGATAGTTCCTCCTCCTCAAGCAATCTTGCATCCATCGGTTCTGTTTGGATATCCAATCCCATGTGTTGTGAGTTAAACTCAGCTTCTTGTTGAACCGAAATTGGAATCGACAGTGGCTCAACCAGCTTGGACGACATGCACGGTTCATCATCAGAAATATTATCTGATTCCAGGAGTTGTTGAAGAGTAGTACCATTCAATAACTCCTCCTCTTCAGGACTAAACAAGAAATCCAGTTCAGGATCAAACATCAACCTTGAATCCACTTCTTCTGTATCGGATAGCAACATATTCGATCCTGTGTGTGACTTGTTCAGCTCGGCTTCTTGTTGATATTGTTGAACCGAAATTGGAACTGGCTCCGGCTTAACCAGCTGCTTGGAACGCTTTGATGACATCCACGGCTCAGGATTCAGTACCTGTTGCAGCATCCTCTTGTTCTTCTTCGTCTCTGCTACCGGGTTCTTCTTGATCCGACAAAGAACGATGTCGTCCGGTTTTTGATGCTGCCTCAACAAAGATGGATCGACAGCAAACTCATGCATGATCCAGGCTCCGTTATCTGGGGATTTCTTATTTTCGTAACGAAACCGCTTCTTGAATCCGACAACGTAGTTCCCTGACGTGATTGTGTCGCCAGCGTCTTCTCCTGACCACGTACCGGAACCAACCCTTCTGCTGATCCTGGAACCCTTAGAGGACACCTTCTTGAGGCGGGTGAACAAGTAAAGCGGCTGATCATCTTCAAGGTTGTCTCCGCCATACAAGTTCCATATGTCCCGGGGATCCTGAGAACCGTAGAGATCACTCTCTCTGACTGAAAACTTTTCAATATCATTGAAAGGATCACCTGTTTCAGCGAAAATCTTGTTGAATAGGAAGTAGGTGACTAATTCCTTATCAGTGGGTTCGAATCTGTACCCCATCGGAATCCTAAACGAAGCTGCCATTGACACAGATTTAAGATTGTGAAAGAGAGAGAAACAGTGAGACAGGAGCCGGAAGTACAATGACAAACAATTAAAACAGAGCGAGAGGGAGGTGTATGTGTTTTCTTGATTGGAAACAAGAAGACTTGACGAGAAAGTTTCTTAATTTGCTTTCTTGATCTATACCCAAACGTAATCGGAATACAGACTACAGAGTGAGTACTGAGAGAGAGAGAGAGAAGCAGTGAGAGGTTGGTTTCCCAGGAACTGAAAAAAACAATAACAAAGAGTGAAGTTGTGATCAACTATCAGTACGTGGAGAGTTTAGAAGAAAGTTTCTAAAAAAGATTTATATATATACACACTGTCAAGCTGTAATCCGAGTGTTAATTGGTAACGAAAACTGTTTGTAAACGGATTACAGAATTCTGCATGGCTTGGGACACTCTCTTTTTGGAAACAAAAAGTTTCCTAAAAAACGATTACTTCATTCTCAAGCTTCTGACAAAAAAAAATGGATTTACTTTCTTAATTATTTATTTGTTTATTTATTTTATTGATATAGGAAAGTTTCATAACTGGATTTGATTTTTTTTTTTAGTTTTTAGATTTTTAAAATTTTATTTAATCTCCACCATCCATAAATGGTTTATAGATTGCTGAGATACATTTTTTGTATATATATTCCAGCTTTTCAATTATTATTTTTTTATAAAAAAAATTGGATCCCCACATTTCTTTTTTATCTTAGAATTATTGAATTTCTGAATTTTTTTTAATTCTATTCTTATCTCACCCATATATATTTATGATGAACGGTTGGAAATTAACTAAGAAAAAAAATCAAATTAAAAATTTCTTTTAAAATTTATTTGATCCCCACCACCCATCTCAAAGATGGATGGTGGAAATCCATTTACAAAGAAGCTATTTTTCATTTTATTTTTTTTAATTACATTGGTCTTTTTTTCACAAGCTCGAGTTGTCGTCACCTGACGTTGTATATCTAATAAAAAAACAAGAGATTGTATGCGTTTTTTATTTTGAATATTAAGTTGTGGACTAATTATGACTAAATCACGATTCACACCCAAAAAATAATACAGCTTCAACTTTTATGGTATTCTAAAGTATTACAATATATCATTCCACATAAATTGACATTTTTATAGATAGAAATAGATTTTTAGATAATTTATTGTGAATAAATATTGAGATGCGAATATATATATATATAATCAAGTCGGTGTTTACTGATATAATTTAACTCAATGTATTGGATGTGGACCATTAGATTTACATACTTTAACTCAAAGTGTATGTACTTGTCAAACTTTCTCTATAATTAGTGGTCTACATGTAACGTGTTAAATTAAGTTATATCAATACGCACTGAAGAGAAAATGACTATATATATTAAAAAAAAACGGTTTGCTAACTTTCGTTAATTTTTTTCCAATCGGAAGTTGCATTTATGTATTTCATGAGAGTAGAGTATTCTATGTTTTTTTGGGTGTTCCGATACAAATAACGAAATTGAGAGATTGATTTGTCATGTTAAGGTAACTGATCACATTAATATAAAATTTCTGTGAAAA
Organism: Dipteronia dyeriana; assembly: GCA_032871835.1. NCBI lineage: Eukaryota > Viridiplantae > Streptophyta > Magnoliopsida > Sapindales > Sapindaceae > Dipteronia > Dipteronia dyeriana. The sequence goes on from CM065299.1 coordinate 100,837,591, forward strand.
TACATTTCCAATCCAATCGTAATTTTATTACTAAATGTATGTATAGTTCCATCTTTTCTGATAAGAATATCGATTGAACAAGATACAGGTACTACATTTTTACTTTTCTAATACAACAATATGAACGCTTCATTCAATTAGAAAAACCTATTTTGAGAAGAGTACTTGTAGGGTTTAATTTGGTCAAATCATGACAAACCCCTATTATCAAAAAACAAAAAAATTCCTCTTCAAATCATAATTATACTTCAGTTATTGCAAATATGTTTTAGACTAAAACTTTTAAGTTTCCATGTAAAATGTTATCACTTGCCTTTAAAACACATGTTAATAATTGAAAAACAAAATTGAGACGTAAGAAATTGTGCATGGAATTATTGAAATATTAATTATAAATTTTTATTTAAATTTTTGTTATCTTATGTTATGATATATGTTAACATAACCTAGTTTCATAATTGTGATAATAAAATTTACATTGATTATTCAGCATGACATTATTTTAGGTTAGAGTTGTCTATGTAGACCTGGCAAAACGGGTTTGTGGGTCGGGTTGGACCAAACCCGACTCAACCCATTTAATAAACGTATAACCCAATACGACCCGTTTAATCAGTTTATGATATGTTTGATTTTTTTCTATATTAATAATTATTAAATATACAATATAAATCTAAACTAAAAATATCCTTAAAAAACCAACAAAATAATCAACTTAATCACATCTCAATTTAGACGAACCATAAAAAGACTATAAAGTTTATACAATCCACAAATAATAGAATATATATATAAAAAAACAAACAATTAAAATTAATAAAAATGATAAATAAAGACTGATAGTTCAACTGTTGAGATGTTCAAACTTCATATTTCATAAACTATTGGCAATTGCAAGATGAAAGTTAAAACAATATAAAAATTAGTTATTTATCATTAAACCATAATTGTTGTTGCAAGTATTCCCCCAATTAATTTTAAATTACATATTTTTCTCAAACTAATCGTGTCAACTCGACAACCCATTTAGGGTGCGGTTGGTACGGAGATGGGACAGGACAAGGTGGGACTGGACAGGACAGGACAAGACTGGACATGTTGTTCTATATTGTGTTTGGAAGGCCTGAACAGAACTATAAATTGTATTGTTATGTGTTTTGTATGGCTGGGACAGGACGGAATAAGATATTCAAATGACCAGAGTACCCTTCTTATATATATAACAACATAGACTATAATATTATATATATATTAATAAATAATAATATTATATATAATGATCTATAACATATTATTACATTTTATATATGTTGACGGGAAATTTGCTCGAGATGAGAAATTTCTGTTAACACCCTCGAGACCACTACCACGAAAGCGGTGGCCGGGGTCTGTACCGTTGGTTTCCGACCAGTTTAAAAGAGAGACGAGTGGCAATAACAATAAATGAGAGCTTTATTATTGATATATTGCTTTAAGATACAAATAACTCTCTTGTTTGCTCACAATCTCTCGGAAGTATAGGGTGGTGGCAACTCGGTGCCTGTCGAATAGTGGAGATGAAGGTGACTATGTTCTGAAATCAGAATTTAGGCCCTCATTCTGTGTGTATATCTGTTGTTTATGATTTTCTGTCTCTGCCGTTCGTTGTCCTCTTTCTACCATGCTTGGCTTCACATATATATATCGTCCAAGTAGGTATTTAGTTCGCGAATACTCTACCGTAATCTCATGAATCCGTTCCCTTCTTATCGGGCGGGATTCGTTATTTAAATTTGAATTGTTTCCGGATTCGATGATATCGTTGACGAAGATAAGTTTGTTCCCTTTTTGAATTTAAACTCTTGACGTGCATGTAAATATTATGTGGAGATGATCCTATGTGCACTCGTGTCATGGATCTTCATGGAGGTCACCCTGCCAGCTGCCTGTTGACCCTTAGAGCGAGGTAGATTCCTGCTCTGGCTCTGTTCTTAGAAGCTTAAGATGGATTTTCCCTGACCCTTGGGGGCTTGAGGTGCTCTTGTAGACCCTCCTGGGAGGTAGCTGAGGTAGTGTAGATTTAGGCATGATTCATCCTTTATGTCCAGCAAGGACAGCGGGCTTCTGGAGATGTTGGCGGGCTTCTTTCGAAGCTCTCTTGAGCTTGAAGACTTCCCCTAGCATTTATGGGGTGGTTATGGAGCTCGACCTCTGAGCCGAGATTCCCCGATAGATGGCCTTGAGAAGTCTGGCTTCCAGTACTCTTGTAGGGGTTCTTCCCGGTCGCGTCTGGCTTGTCTTCTGGTAGCTTTAAAGCCGAACTGGCCTTCCCTGCTCTGCGGGGTGGCTTTACAGTCTTTCCGGACTTCATGATTGTCGATTATAGATGGAAAATTTCTCTTTGACCCCTGGCCAAATTTCACTATTAACAGAAGTCCCCTCTAACTTGAACATCGGTGGTAGAGTTGGGGTTAGAGTCAGATTCCTTGTTTAGTTGAGAAAGTTTTTCGCCATCAAGATAATTAATGAGAGTGAAATCTTCTCATTAACTACCCAACATTTTGAATTTGAAACTGAGTGTTATTCGAAGAAAAAAAATGGCTGTAATACGGCTCTAGGTGATTTTCCCGAGGATATCGCCAATAAACCTCTATTTAAGCCCGGCCTGACCGTCACTTTCTTCTTACTTCCTCAAATCTTCAAACTTTCAAATTTCTTCTTCCCTGCTTTCTCTATCTATCTCTATCTCTATCTTCCGCTTGCTTTCTCATCTCTCTTGCCCATCAATGTCGACTTCCACCGATAGTGTTGATGCCTTGGTGCAGGGCTTCGGAGGCCCTAACCTAGCTCCTCTTAAGCGGATGTGAGGGATTTCAAGCGACGAGGAATCTTCCCCCATCCGTCAGCGCCGTCGTCTAACAGGAACGCTTCTATCGGCTCTGGCTTTTCAAACCGGCCTAACAACCCTCTGAACTTAGTCGATGAAGACTCTGATGTCAGGGAGAGATTAGATACGGTCGGGAGGGCTCAAGTCACGGTGGCGGAGCTTCCTCCAGTGATAACCCTTCCTTTCGAACCCAGGGTCATCCCCGACTCTACTGTCGACCCTCAGTCAATTGGCCGTCTACGGGACAAGTATGGTGTTCCTGATACCGTTTCTCTAACTGTCCCCCATCGAAACTACGATGTTTTTAGCCCGCCCAAAGGCATGCTTACTATCCACGTCGCTGCTTTTGAGAGAGGGGTGAGGCTTCCTCTCCACCCCACCCCACCCTACGGCGGGCTCTCAATGCCCTTCAGCTGACTCCACTTCAACTGACGCCCGGCTTCTTGAGGCATCTAATCGGCTTCCTGGTATTGTGGAGGGAGCAATACGAGCTGTGCGGTATAAACAGAGAACCCGGGATTGAGGAGCTCACCTTTCTTTTCCTGATCGGTAGCTTGGCAGGAGTCCCACGAGGCCGATTCTATGTCAAGGCTAAGAATAGGCTCAATTTTATCATCCCCAAGGCTTCAAAGAAGGACCCCGTTTGAAAAAAGGAATGGGTATTGGTGAGGGGAGACTGGGGGAGCTCCGTCTTCGTCGACGGGCATGAGCTCGAGGTTCCCAATGCCTTTAGTGACAAACCCACCTGGGGTCAGGATTCCTTGCCCGATGAGTCTGAAGCCGTGCTGAAGACCATCCTAGCTCGGAACTATTTGAATCTGAAGTTTCCGACCGTCGACCCCTTCAATCCCTGTAGAGTAAACAGGTACATGCGGATATCCAATGCTACCCCTCGTAAGTATCTCGATCTATCTTGTTTTTTCTTTTCTTTTTTTATTGGAGGGTTCAGTTCTGATGATCTTGATTCTTTTCTCTAACAGTGTTTGTTGTTGCTCCAGCTTCTCGCGAAGCTCGACAAGCTGGGATACCTCATCCTCCTTCCAAATCGTCCCTTGGAGATCTCCCAAATGTTCCGAAGAAGGGGGGTCAACCACTAAGGTAGCTGCCTCGTTCTTTCATTCCCCTTCTCCTTCCCAGGTGAAGTCCAAGATGGCTCTTCTGGCAATCTCGGGCTGCGAAGGCTCTAAACCGAGGAGGGTCTGCTTCCCAAGTCATCAATAAGTATGTTCCTTCCACTCCTCCAGAAGTTATTGCTCCAAACGATGCCCTCCGAGTCCCGCTACCCCTCTCTGCAGATCAGGTTGTATCCCGGGTAGTCGAGGTTCCTAGGGAGCTCGATACCGATTTTTCTGAGGTCGCCCCTTCTATTCCCCACCAGCAATCGAGGTCGGCGGGTCAGGATGAGGTCCTGAAGCAATTTATCGCATCTTGTCCAGGCGGCGGGCTTTCTAAGATGACCGCGATGCCCGTGGATATCTTGATCACCAAAGGGTCCGCCCTTTTAACCGAAGTAATTATCGTTTTTACTTCTTCATTGAGCTGCTTGACTTGTCATTTTCTAACCTGATTTTCCTTTACAGGCTTTCAAGTTTCAGGTGGCCATGGTGCATCAGGTAGCCTTCCTCCGTGATCGGGCAGCCAATGTTGAGGCTGAGGCTGAGGCTGAGGCTGAAGCTGAGCAAGCTATGGGGTTGCTTGCACGGGCTCAAACCCTGGTCCAGGAGATGACCTCCAGCCAACAAGGAATGGAGACGCAGCTAGCTGAGCTTCAATACGATCATGAGAGGCTGAAGCCAGCTTTTGATCAAGAGATTATCCGGTCGAAGCGGTTGGCTAGCCAGCGGGATGACTAAAGGAGAGAGGCAAAGGCCCTAGATGTTGAAAACCAAAACGTGCATGCTCGAATTACCCAGCTCCAAGCCGAAGTGGAAGCCTCTTTTAGAGAGGGGTATTTCTATGCCTCCTATCAGGTTACAGAGGCTCTCCCTCCCCCATTCGATCTCTCCAGCATTACCGATTGGGATAGAGCGGAGGTCATGTCACGGACTGCGGAGATGTCTCGCCCCTAAAACTGATGGAGCTAGCCCTTCTAGGGAAGGAGCTGGGAAGCAGATGGAGGTGCCAGATCTGCCTCCTCATATTCCAGCCTTTCCAGTATCTGGTCCCGGTGAATCCTCAAAGGGGGTTCACAACGAGGAGCTAGAATGAGGCCTTGCTGAAGCCCGAGATCCCCTCGCAGTGCTCTCAGGAATGGAGCCAATAGAAGGCGAGAACGTGCCTAAGTCGGTAACCAGCCTTCTTGATGCAGCTATACCGCCTGAAGTTATGGTGGTGATCGATGAAATCGTGGAGGAAGATCCTGTTGACCCCGAGGCAGTCAGGGCTGATCCCCAGAAGGAAGTGGCTGAAGCGGTAAATGCAGCTGATCAGGATGAGCCACGACTGGAGAGGGAAGCAGGGAGAGAAGTCCATCATGTAGAGGAGGAAGCTGAAGGCCCTCAGGAAGAAGAAGAAGCTTGAGTTCTCTTCCATGTGATCTATTTTGAATGCCCGAAAAAAGGGGTGGGCATCCCATCTTCAACTGAGTTTGATCTTTTATTATTTTTCTTTTGTAGCCTGGAACCAGGGATTGGTCCCCCCTTGCATGTTGTAGCCTTGTTGGGGGATAGGCTCCCTTACTTGATAATAAAATTTTAATCTCAGGTCTAACTCTGGCTTGCATGTACTTGCTTGGTCGTCCAGCTTTTATATCGAAACAAGTTATCTTTGGGGGGGGAAATAATATAAGAAAAAAAGCTGTTGGCATTGATCCCCCATACTAATGAAATTCATGGCTCAACTTATTCTGTTGACAGCCCCCTTGTTTGATTGTGGGTCTGCTATAGTAAGTAACCCTGTATCAATGAGAGCTAGTGAAATAACAGGAGTATTTAGAGTTTAAGTAAATCGAGTCCTCCATCCCCGAGCTCCTTTGAGGGGCTATAGCCCGAATAGAACATTTAAGTAAAGACATGTTTAGCCCCCTCCTTGGGCTCGGGATCAGGAGGGCTTCCGCACTTTCAAGCTCGATTCCTTCTTGGGGGGAACGGTAGCCCGACCAAGGTATCAGGAGGGCTATCTAGCTATTTCCTGGTCTCGAGATCTGGATGGCAACTATGCTCTTACACTCAGATCATTCTTGGGGGTGGTAGCCCAACCAAGGCATCAGGAGGGCTATCCAGTTATTTCCTGGTTTTGAGATCTGAACGGCAACTATGCTCTTACACTCAGATCCTTCTTGGGGGTGGTAGCCCGACTAAGGCATCAGGAGCGCTATCTAGCTATTTTCTGGTGTTGAGATCTGGATGGCAACTATGATCTTACACTCAGATCCTTTTTGGGGGGTGGTAGCTCGACCAAGGCATCAGAAGCGCTATCTAGCTATTTCCTGGTCTTGAGATCTGGATGGCAACTATGCTCTTACACTCAGATCCTTCTTGGGGGTGGTAGCCCGAACAAGGCATCAGGAGGGCTATCTAGCTATTTCCTGGTCTCGAGATCTAGACGGCAACTATGCTCTTACACTCAGACCCTTCTTGGAGGGGGGGTGGTGCCCGGCCGAGGCATCAGGAGTAACGAGGGGGCTTTCCCGGCTTACCCCTGGTCTTGAGGCGATAATGTCAAAACTTTCCATATATACCCAAATCATTGTAGGACATAGTTGAAGAATGAGTAAACAGGAAAATGTAAGCTTTATTGATATGGAAGATGGAGTACAATACGGTCAGAAGAAAAAATAAAAGAAGCTAGTTGGAGGTTGCCTGCTCCTGAGTCCCCTGTTCAAGGGTAGAATTTCCTTAGGTGATTCGTATTCCAAGTATGTTCCATGATTCGGCCATCCATATCCTCGAGCTTGTACACCCCATTACGGATCACCATCTTTATTAGGTAGGGTCATTCCCAGTTGAGCCCTAGGACCCCGTCTGACCTCTTCTTGGTGTTCAACGTCACTTTCCTGAGGACCAGATCCCCTTCTTTGAAGCTTCAAGTTTTAACCCTCTTGTTGAAGTACCTGGCAATCCTGCCTTGGTAGATTGCTACCTTTTCAGCTATTCGATCTTGTTTTTCCTCTAGGAGGTCCAAACTAGCTCGGAGCTTGCTTTCATTACTTCCCGGTTCAAATTGTTGGACTCTAAAGAAGGTCAACTTGTGCTCTATAGGTAGGACTGCTTCAACCCCGAAGGCCAGCGAGTAGGGCGTTTCCCCGGTAGTTGTTCTCCTTGTAGTGCGATAAGTCCAGAGGACCTTGGGAAGCTCCTCTACCCGTCTTCCTTTCTTTTGTTGTAGCTTTTTCTTCAACAACTTCTTGATGGTTTTGTTCATGGATTCCACCAAACCATTGGTCTGAGGGTGGGCTACCAAAGCAAACCGAAGGTCATTCCTAAACCTTGACAGAAATCTTTTAATCGGTCATTGTCAAACTATTTTCTGAGGTCGGTTATGATGATAAGAGGGGTTCCGAACCTGCAAACTACATTGGTCTTGATGAACTTTGTTGTGTTCTCTTCCGATATCTGGGACAGTGGTCTAGCATCAATCCATCTTGTAAAGTAATCAATCGCTACGATAGCGTGTTTGGCCTGTCACGGAGTTGTAGGAAGCGGTCCAATCAAATCGACTCCCCACATAGCAAAGGTGTATGACGAGCTAAGGGATGACAAACGCTCAGGAGAGAGGTGACTCAAATTTATGGCCTTCTGGCATGCCTCGCGGGTTTGCACCAAGCTCTTAGCATCTTGATGGATGGTCTGCCAGTAATACCCCATACGGAGAACCTGATATGCCAAGGCCTCTCCACTAATATGGTTCCCGCATTCCCCGGATTGAACCTCTCTCAAAGCCTACTTGGCATCTTCAGGGTGTAGACATCGGAGTAAGGGAAAGGATTTTCCCCTTCAGTATAAATGCCTATCCACCATACAATACCGGACCGAGAGCCTTTTAACCCTCCTAGCTTGGTCGGGCTCCTCGAGGAGTTTCCCGTCCTATAGATATTCTGCTATTGGATCCATCCAGCATGGATGTCGGTCCAGGGTATAAGCTTCCTTACCAGTCATAATGCTAGGTAGGGGGATTACTTGAAGAGGGACTCCGTGTGGTAGGGTCTGGCCACCATAGGCAGCTATCTTGACTAGGATGTCAGCCCGATGATTTAGCTGTCGAGGTATCTGCTCGATTCTGAATCCCCTAAATCTGGTTCTGAGTTGTTGCACCAGTTTCAGGTAAGCTATCATGTTATCCCCTTTGGCCTGATAATCCCCGAAAACTTGGTTGACCACGAGTGAAGAGTCGCTCTTGATATTCTGGTAATCAACCCCGAGCTCTATGGCAGCTTTTATCCCAGCTAGCAGAGCTTCGTATTCCGCTTCATTGTTCGTGGCTTTAAATTCAAACCTGAAACAATGGCAGCATTCAGTTCCTTCTGGGTCGATGAGGACTATGCTCGCTCCTCCCTCGGACTGCCCGAAAGCTCCATCAGTGTAGAGAGTCCATGACTCGTAGCCCTCCGGCCAGTTGTCAGATTATGGAATCCTCTTAAGGGTGACATCTGTTACCGCGGGGGTTGCCTGATCTGAAGGTACTGAAAGCTCGGCTATAAAGTCCGCTAGTGCTTGAACTTTTATCATGGTCCTAGGCTTATACTTTAAATCGAACTGGGTAAGCTCTAGGGCCCATAGAACCAGCCTTCCAGAAACATCCGGCCTTTGCAAGAACTGACGGAGGGGTTGGTCTGTCACCACTGCTATTGAATAAGCATGAAAGTAAGGACGGAGTTTCCTTACCGAAGTCACCAATGCATAAGTGAGCTTCTCCAGCAGAGTATAGTTCTTTTCGGGCTTAGTTAGAGCACGACTCACATAGTAGATAGGTCGTTAGATCCTATCCCTGTATTCCTTGACCAAGGCCCCACTTACAGCGGTTTCTGAAACGGCCAAGTATATTTAGAGCTCTTCTCCAGGATTTGGCTTGACCAGCAGTGGAAGGCTTGTTAGGTATCTTTTCAAAGCTTGGAAAGCCTGTTCGCTCTCCTGATCCCACTTCATGTTTCTTCCCTGCTTGATAGCTTTGAAGAATGGTAGGCACTTATCGGTAGACCGGGAGATGAACCTGTTGAGCACTACTACCTGACCGGTCAAGGCTTGAACCTGTTAAAGAGATGCGGGGGATTCTAGATCCAGGATAGCAGTGATTTTTTCTGGGTTAGCCTCTATGCCTTTCTCATGAACCATGAAGCCCAGAAACTTCCCCTCAATTACACCAAAGACGCATTTGGAAGAGTTCAACCTCATCTAGTTTTCCCTTAGGATCATGAAGGTCCATCGAAGGTCGTCCAGGTGACCTTCCGAGGTCAAAGATTTAGTGATCATATCGTCAATATATACCTCCATCGACCTTCCAATTTTGGGTTTGAACAAACGGTTGACTAACCACTGGTAAGAAGCTCCAGCATTTTTGAGCTCGAAAGGCATCACCTTGTAGCAGTATAGGTCTTACGCGGTGATGAAACTGGTCTTTTCTTGGTCCGCGGGATGCATCATAATCTGATTGTAGTCGGAAAACATGTCCATGAAGCTCAAGAGCTTATTCTCGGAGGTGAAATCGACCAACTGATCAATTTTTAGCAAAGGAAAACTGTCATTCGGGCATGCCCGGTTGAGGTCGGTGTAGTCCACGCACATACGCCACTTCTCATTTGCCTTCGTGACCATGACCACGTTGGCGAGCCATTCGGGATAGCAGGCTTCTCGAATGAAGCCTGTCTAGGTGAGTTTATCCACCTCTTCTTGAACCGCCACATTTCTTTCATTGTTGAAGTGGCACCTTTTCTGTTTGACGGGCTTGAAGGTCGGATCCACCGCCAGTCGATGTGCAGCTAATGTCATTGGGATCCCTGGTATCTCCGCATGACTCCAAGTGAAAATATCGTTGAACTCCATGAGGAGCCTAATCAAGCCCTCTTTCATTCCTGGCTCAATGGTAGCTCCGATCTTGACGACCTTCAAATGATCGGTTAGTCGAACAGGAATCTCCTCTAACTTATCGACCGGGTGGCTGCTGGCCCATTCCCTTCTTTGTTCTTCCATGTCGAGCACCACAAGGCCTTCTTCGGGACAATCGGTAGAGCCCGCGTCTTCCAGGTTTAGTACCGAGGTTATCCCGCCTTGGATAGTTGTTACTTGGGCGAGTTGTTTAGCTAGAGCTGTTGGGTTAGCCGACATTGTGTAGCATTTCCTAGCTGCTTGCTGATCACCCCGAACCTCTCCCACCTTGTCTCCTACCGGGAACTTCAGGACATTATGGTAAATAGACAGAACCCCTTTCAGGGATGATAGGAATGGCCTCCCTAATATGGCGTTGTAGGCCGACGGGGTATCCACCACCATGAAGTCGGTCATGATGTTTTGTTGAAGAGGTGTGGCTCCGATGATCACAGGTAGGATTTTTGATCCTACGGGTGTGATGGAGTCCCGGTGAAACCTTATAATGGAGTCCCGGTGAAACCGTATAATGGAGTAGTACAACTGTTGTAGCATCATTGCTTCAAGTTTAGTTTTTCTAAAGTCTCTTTGAACAGAACGTCGACGCTGCTACCTGTGTCGACGAGCACGCGGTGCACCATGAAGTAAGCAATTTGTAATGTAATGACCATGGGGTCATCATGTGGCTGCACGGTTTTAAAGACCTCTACTTCGGTGAAGATGATTTGAGACAGCTGGGAGGGGTTGGTCGGTCTCTGGTCGACCTTGAAGATATCCCACCTCTCGTCCGCACGAGGGACCTTCCTCGCATGATTTTTCCTGGAATTGTTAGAGGTGCCGGCCAGAGTGGGACCTCCGTTGATAGTGTGTATTGCCTAAATTTGTTGTATCAGGTCCGTCTGCTCTCCCTTCCTCTTCTCAGCATGTTCCAGGATCTCGGCTTGCACCTCCCTTCCCGTCTGAATGTTCTCCCTGACATGTTGTAAGAACTCTATCAAGCATCCTCCCCTGATCAAAGCCTCAATCTGGTTCCGCAGGTTGTAGCATTCTAAAGTATTGTGCCCTAAGTCCTCGTGAAAGTCGCAATATTTGTAACGATTTCTTTTATCGACCGGGGCTTTCATAGAAGCGGGCTTCTGTAACAAACCCTTATCCCGGATGGCGAGGTAGACTGTTTCTCAGGATGCATTCAAGGGAGTGTAACGGTCGTACCCCCTCTCATCGCGGGCTATAGGGGCCACTGTCCTGGGAGGTGGTAAAGCTTGAGGAGGAGCCCGTTTATCTGGATACCTTTCTGATCTGGGCTGAGGAAGAGGGAAACCGTATGTTGATTTATTATGGGGTTTGTTCCGGATTTTTTTATCTTGCTCGGGTCTGGGAGCTTCCTTTTTTTGTCGCTTTTTGGCTCTCATGTCGTCATGCTCCATCTTGACCTTGAGCTGTTCGTCGACCTCGATCTGTTCCAGAGCCCGATCATAGGCTTCCTGGTAGGTTTTCGGAGGTCTCTTGGCAAACTATCGGCTTAGTTTTCCTGCCCACAAGTTTCTTCTGAAGTTGGCGAGGGTTTCTCTCTCGGTGAAGACCCTCATCTGGATGACTTCCTTGTGGACCCGCTCGACATAAGCCCAGATAGTTTCCCCTCTCTCATGGATCACATATTGTATATGAATCTGGTCCTTCAGTCGGGGCTTAACCCCCTGGAACTGTGAGCAGAAGTCAATTGATAATTTGGTGAATGATTATACACTCCCGACGGGTAGTTTCCTAAACCAAGTCTTAGCATAATCCGTGAGTGTAAAGGGGAACATCCGACACATAGCGGCCATGGTTGTGTTTTGGACCTCCATCTTTTGAATGAAGCTCTCTAAGTGGCTCAACGGATCTTCAGTCCCAGAGAACCTGTCAGCTGGCATTTTGAACTTAGGCGGGAGCTCTGCCTCCCTAATCTTTCTGGTGAAGGGAGCGTTCATTTCACTTATAGGATCTTTCTTGTCCTCATTGTACTTTCCCTTATTCATCAATTGGACCTCTTTCTGTAGCTCTACCAACTGGTCCCTTAGTCGCTTGCTTTCGGACTTCCTAGAGTCGATCTCGGATTCCTCACCATCAGATCCCTCTGATGAACTGGTGACCTCTACCTGGTTCCTTCTTTGGAGGGGGCTTGCTCGGGGACATTACTGACTTTCTTCTTCTCTACCTCGGGCTTCCCTCCTTGTAGTCATTGGGTGGAGGAGCTCTTCTTATCCTCGGGAAAGAACATCTGCCGCGAATCTGACTTGTCGTGGTTGGTAGCGTGGCAGCGCTTCGGGAACATGAGGCATGGGCCCTAGCCTATCCCGGATCGAGGTCAGAAGCCCCGTTCTGTTACGAGTTGATTCCCGGGGGGCAGGCTCCAAGCGATCAAAGGCAGGTTGCCTAGCCCCGGGTCTGCTTGATTCCCCCTAATTACAGAGACCCATTTGTTGGATAGCGATACCCTCAGCGAGTAGTCGAAGGCGAACGTTCTCTACAAAGGCCGACGCTTGTTGGTCAAGCTCGACCTGGCTTCCTAGAGGGGGATCCAGAGCCCACACAATAGCTGGCTGGATGGGAATCTGGCTATGGAGCCCAGAGTTTTTCCTTTTCCTCTGGACCTTTCGTGTCGATGTAGTAGAAGGTTATCCCGAGGTGCCCTGCTGCCTTTGTGAGGAGTGGAGCTTCATGATGACTTTAAAATAAAGAACTTTTTGAATGTAAAAAGATGGTGGTGTGAGAGGTTTCCCACAGACGGCGCCAGAAAGTATTGACGGGAAATTTGCTCGAGATGAGAAATTTCTGTTAACACCCTCGAGACCACTACCACGAAAGCGGTGGCCTGGGTCGGTACCGTTGGTTCCTAACCTGTTAAGAGAGAGACGAGTGGCAATAACAGTAAATGAGAGCTCTATTATTGATATATTGCTTTAAGATACAAATAACTCTCTTGTTTGCTCATAATCTCTCAGAAGTATAGGGTGGTGGCAACTCGGTGCCAGTCGAATAGTGGAGATGAAGGTGATTGTGTTCTGAAATCAGAATTTAGGCCCTCCTTCTGTGTGTATATCTGTTGTTTATGATTTTCTGTCTCTGTCGTTCGTTATCCTCTTTCTACCATGCTTGGCTTCACATATATATATCGTCCAAGTAGGTTTTTAGTTCGCGAATACTCTACCGTAATCTCATGAATCTGTTCCCTCCTTATCGAGCGGGATTCGTTATTTAAATTTGAATTGTTTCTAGATTCGATGATATCGTTGACGAAGATAAGTTTGTTCCCTTATTTGAATTTAAACTCTTGACGTGCATGTAAATATTATGTGGAGATGATCCTGTGTGCACTCGTGTCATAGATCTTCATGGAGGTCACCCTGCCAGCTGCTTGTTGCCCCGTAGAGGGAGGTAGATCCCTGCTCTGGCTCTATTCTTAGAAGCTTAAGATGAATTTTCCCTGACCCTTGGGGGCTTGAGGTGCTCTTGTAGACCCTCCTATAAGGTAGCTGAGGTAGTGTAGATTTAGGCATGATTCTTCTTTTATGTCCAGCAAGGGCAACGGGCTTCTGGAGAGGTTGGCGGGCTTCTTTCGAAGCTCTCTTGAGCTTGGAGACTTCCCCTAGCATTTACGGGGCGGTTATGGAGCTCGACCTCGGAGCCGAGGTTCCCTGATAGATGGCCTGGAGAAGCCCGGCTTCTAGTACTCTTGTGGGGGTTCGTCCCGGTCGCGTCTGGCTTGTTTTCTGGTAGCTTTAAAGCCGAACCGGCCTTCCCTGCTCCTGCGGGGTGGCTTTACCGTCTTTTCGGGCTTCATGATTGTCGATTATTGATGGAAAATTTCTCTTTGATCTCTGGCCAAATTTCACTATTAACAATATATATATATATTATTTGATATTAATATGATATATAATATTAAATATTAGTATATACAGAAAATATAATATTTATATATATTATATAATGTATAACATCATATATATATATATATATATATATATATATATATATATATATATATATATTATTGTATAGGTAATAATAATATTATATATGTAATAATATTATAAAATATATTATGAAACCCGAATCCATTTAGTTTCACCAAACCCAATCCAAATTCGTTGAGTTCGTATTGACCCGTCGTCCCAAATTGTTAGGCCTATGTCTATGTGGTATATTAAATAATAAACAATATCATATATATAATCCAAATTGATTATTCGAATGAATAATTACTACATATCAAAATTAATTACTTGTCCAAATGACTTCACATATGTGTTATAATGCCATTAACATGATAGTTAAAATTTATGAATATATAAAACTATATACATCATTTTATGTATTTTCAAACTTGTAAGTAGCTTTATAAGTCAATCCACAAGTTTTGAGATTTTTCCTTAGTTTCAATACAAACAAGCTTTATATATATATATATATATATATATTGGAAATTGCTAAAAATAATCATAATTATTATAAAAATTTTATTTTTAACCACATACGAAAATTTATTTGTTGATAGCCACTTTTTTTAGAAATTACTTGATTGCCCCCATATAAAAACTATCCCCAACCTTTTTCTCTCTCCCTTCCTCTCTCTCCCCGATTTCTCTCTCTTCTTTCCTCTCTCTCTCCCCGATCTCTCTCTCGCCTGCGAACAGTCGTCGGCTTCCTTGCGAAGGCCGGCGAACCGTCGCTGACCTCCTCTTTCTCTCACCCAACCTCTCTTCTCTCCCCCCGTAACTTTCTCTCTCTTCTTTCTCTCTCTTTCACTCACATCTCTTTCTCTCTTCTTTCCTTTCTCTCTTCTTTCCTTTCTCTCTCACATGTCGTTGACGGCTTGCCGGAGTGCCGTCGCCTGGGCTTCATGACCGTCTAGCAACACCGTCGAGCTCCTCCTCAGCCAGCGATTAGATCTGCTGAAAAAAAAAACGAAATATTAGAAACCCAGAACATTTCAAGTTTCAACATTTCAATTTAGGCAACATTTCAAGTTTAAAAAATTGAAAACGAAGAACTTAAAAACCCCGAACATTTCAAGTTTCAACTTTCAATTTAGTCAAGATTTCAAGTTTCAAAATTTCATTTTTTTCAAACAAAATTTCAAGTTTCAAATCCTAACCGTGATTTCAAGTTTGGTTCCAGATTTTAGTCATGATTTCAAGTTTTCTTTCAGTTTTAAAGAAAAAATCAAATCCAGAGATATTTTTATAATTTACAGACATACACTGAATTTTAAAAAAAAATGGCTATTAACAAATAAATTTTCGTTTGTGGTTAAAAACAAAATTTTCATAATAATTATAGTTATTTTTTATTTTCTCTTATATATATATATATATATATATATGGTTATAAACCCTTAATCACATCTTAATCTTATAACACATAACCATTAAAATGAATGAATGGTTCCGATGTAATTGCTTTTCACCTGTAATTCATAAGCAACCAATTATATTCTTTAAAAATGTGAGTGAAAATATATTTTTTTTAATTGGAAATACTTCTTTGATTTTGATAATTAACCTGAAAAAATATACAAAATACGGAACAAAAAGTTCTGGAAAAAAAAATCCAAGAAGATATCAATGGAGAATCCGAGACTTATTTACCAAGAATCCTGAAACAAGAATCCGAAACTTATCTAATTCTCGGAAATAAGAATCTGAGACCTAAAACCAGACTTGTTCTTGTTTTCTTTTTCAGATCGACTTTTTCTATCTTTTTTTTCAATAATACTCTTCATCTTCTCCAACACAAGAAGCAAAATCTAGTAATAACAAATCAAAACCATTACATAAATCAACATATTCCATTTAAATGCTAACACGATTTCACAAAACAAATTAGATCACAATGACCGAGTCTCGAAACAAAATTAATTGAAAAAAACACAAACAAACAAAATACAAATATGTTTCCAAAAAAATGAACCACCGGCTTCAATCCGAACTGTCAGCATGGTCTACAGCTCTTCGTCTTCGTTGCCAATGAATCGTGTCTTCGTCGCCGTCCCGTATTCTTGATCCAACAATCAGACAACCACAGCTTTCTCTCTCTGCTTCTCTCTCAAACAGTGAATTAAATCTATAAAAAAAAAAAAAAAAACCAATATGGTGTGGCCGTGATGTTGCCGCGTCTTGCGGATGCAGTCAAAGTCTTCACCGTCGTTGCCCAGAGCCATCGCACGCCGTCTAATTCGCTTTCTCTCTCTCAATGCTGTTCTTTTTTTTTTGTCAAGAAGCAGAGAATAAAACATTAAAATTAAATAATAAAAAAAAAACACAATTTTCCTGGGTTGCCCTAATTGAGAGGTATTTTTGTCTCGATCTATTTTTTGGTGACTATTTTCTAGTGCATTTCAACATGAATTATTAATATTGTGTCAATCCCACAAAACACTCTTGTGCTATTTAATTTTTGAAATTTTATCACAAACCATAAAAATTTGTCCAAAGGTCAAAACTTCAAAACTTCTTCATGATCAATAATCGGAAAACCACTATATATATATATATATATATATATATACCGATCAGTATTTATTGATCATGAAGAAGTTTTGATAAGTGCATATATTTGGAGTCAAAGTATATAAATCTAACAGTTCACATGTAACGCACTGACGAATTTATATCAATACGCATTGACTTGAACATTTATACATATATATATATATATATATATATATATATCAAGGCAACTACTTGTCAATATTGATTATTACAAGCCCAATCTAAATTAACAACCGAAACATTCTTAATGGGACAGAAAATAATTTACCTGTGACAATCTGTTTTCACAAACTATACTCCTAAGCTCATAGTCACACAAACAAAAGTACTTAAAGACTATGTTATAATGTGGGCAAAATTAAAATTCCATTTTGATAGTATGAGAATTGTTTCTTATGATTATTTAATTATAATGTCATACAAAATGAAATGAAATTAACCGGAGAATGTTTTTAACAACCGAACAAATGAATCATATATATATATATGGTTAGCAATATTTCTTGATGGAGAACAACATTAATAAATTAACTCCATATATATATGATTAGCAATATTTCTTGACGGAGAACAACGTTAATAAATTAACTCCAACTACTCCTTAGTCATGTACCATACATTTTCGTATCCCTCGTAATCAACTTTGAAACTGCAACTAAATTATCAGAAAATCATCTAACATTTAATATTGGAGAGATTAACAAATATATAAAAATATGCACTAAGGGGGGTGTATTGATTCAAGATTTTATTAGATAATTTGGGAAAGTAAAAGTCTTATGGTATTGGATTGAGAGTTTTTAACAAGTTAGATAAATCTTGTGGTATTCAATAAAAACTTTTAAGATTTAAAAAAAAAAATCCATATTGTCTTGTGGTATTGGATCTAGACTTTTAATATTTTTTTTTAAATCCATATTGTCTTGTGGTATTGGATCTAGACCTTCAAGAAACAACAAATTGTCTGCTGGTATTGGATTGGGATCAAGATTTTTAAGATTTCAAGACAAAATAGATTGTCTAGACTTTTTAGTGATATTTATAAATAACTTGAACCCAAAATTGTCTTGTCATCTCCCTCACTACTTTCTAGACTTCTCTCTCACTCAAAATCATCTTCAGCTTCCTCAACCTCCACACCGCCATTAAATTTTCAGTTTCCTCAACTTCCATACCTCATCAGATCTTCCATACCCCATAAGATTTCCAGTTTTGACGAGTTGTGGTCCACATATGGGTAATTGTGACCGGAGATTGAAGATAAGAGGGTGGAGTAGTGTAACAATTTTATTTCGTTTTTTTTTTTTTTACTTTAATTTCATAGAACAGATGTTGACTAATGATACTTAATCGTGACATCTTTATTGTTGGTCATGCTCCTTTGATAGGTGTAAATAATGGTCTATTTACATATAAATTGTAATGATTAGTGTGGATAAAGATATAGTTGTTTTACTAATATATATATGGTGGTTCTATAGTAAGGAAATCTTGAAATTATAAGCTAAGGGTGTTCAATAACGTCCACACATTCATATTGGGTGTCATATTGGGTATGGGTATTCGTTAATGTGTGGAGAAAATTAAATACTACAATCGACTCTTAAAAATCCATATTTATGTAAAAATCTAAAAAGTCTTGAAATAAAATCAAGATAATCCTAATAGTCTATAAATAAAGTCAAAGACTCTTTCAGAATTTTAAAAGTCTAGTCCAAATAATCTTAATAATCCTAAAAGTATAATCCTAATTATCCTAATAATTATAATAGTCTTGCAAATCTATAAAATCCTATCTCTCTAAAATTGTCCATTAAAATCTCAATTCAATACACCTCCTAAATTCTGTTTCAACTTGTAAAAAATTGTTGATTTTGAATTAACAACTCATACATAAGCAGATATATCCCAGAAACAATATATTGGCATGGCAAGTAATTACAGGCCAAAAATTAGCGTTATTGGCAATTGAATCAATGGACTAATTCTAGGAGTTTATTATAGCAAGCTCAATTTAAATTAACAACCTCAATTTAAATTAACAACAGATACATTCTTCATAGGACAGAAAATAATTTATCTGTGACAATCTCTATCTTCACAAACTATACTCCCAAGCTCATAGTCATACAAACAAAAGTTCTAAAGGAGTATGTTACAGTGTGGACAAAATTAAAATTCCATTTTGATCGTATGAGAATTGTTTCTTATGATTACTTAATAATTATGTCATACAAAATGAAATGAAATTAACCGGAGTATTTTTAACAACCGAATAAGTGAGTCATATATATCTGGTTAGTAATATTTCTTGATGCAGGACAACATTAATAAATTAACTCCAGTTACTCCCGAGTCCTGTATATGCATTTTCGTATCCCTCATAATCAACTTAAAAACTGTAACTAGATTATCATAAAATCATCTAGGATTTAATATTGGAGAAATTAGTAAATATATAATAATATCAAGGCATCATTATTTAGATGTTCACACTCGACTTCATTTTCAAGCTTCTTGTGTTTCCATTATCCATATGTGAAAATTAATTTGCACCAACAATCATCCTTGTTTATTCATAACTTGGTTCGAATGTAATATGCTCCTCTTTTATCCACTTTTTTTAATAAAAAAAACCTAAACATTTTAACCGCTATATATATATACTCCCAAGCTCAAAAAATCAACTTTAAAACTGCAACTAAATTATCAAAAAAAAACATCTAGCATTTAATATTGGAGAGATTAGGAAATATATAAAAATATGCACTAAATTCTAGTTCAACATGTAAAAAATTTGTTGATATTGAATTAACAACTCATACGTAAGCAAATATATCCCAGAAACAATATGTTGGCATGGCAAGTAATTACAGGCCAAAAATTAGCGTTATCAGCAATTGAATCAATGGACTAATTCTAGGAGTTGATCTAGAGTAGTACTATAAAATAATTCCTCTTCTTCAGGACTAAACATTAATTCTTGATCAGGATCAGGTTCGGTTTCAGAATGCAAGACTTGAACGATATTCGATCCCGTGTGTTGTGCTGAAATAGGTCCGCTGATCTCTTGTGTCTCTGCAGCCATCGACTCATCATCATAGAGTTGATCAAGTTCCTCAAGATTATACGTACGCATCAATCTTTCGGTGAAAACAGGAATATCTGCTTTGCTTTCTTCTTGTGTCTGATCAGCAGCCATCGATTCCAGGAATTGATCCAGTTCAGGACCATACAATAATTCCTGAGGATCAAACATCAAACTTGTATCAACAGATTCCGTTTCGGATGGCAAGACATGAACCATAATACTCGACCCCGGCTCGGCTTGTTGTTGTTGAACCGAAATTGTTGTGTCAGGACGGGGATGAACATCAATTGTTGACGACACTGGTGATTCATCATCTGATTGCAAAAGTTGATCAATACTATTCAATAACTCCTCCTCCTCCTCAAGATTACTATAAATCAATCTTGCATCCAAAGGTTCTGATTCGATACTCGATCCCGTGTGTTGTGAGTTAAACTCAGTTTGTTGTTGATATTCTTGAACCGAAATTGGAACCGGCGGTGGCTCAACCTGCTTGAAGCGCTTTGATGACATGCACGGCTCGGAGTTGAGAACTTGTTGCAACATCCTCTTGTTCTTCTTCTTCTCTGCTATCGGATTCTTATACATCCGAGAAAGAACAATGTCGTCCGGTGTTTGATACTGCCTCAACAAAGCTGGATCGACAGCAAACTCATGCATGATCCAGGCTCCGTTATCTGGGGATTTCTTATTTTCGTAACGAAACCGCTTCTTGAATCCGACAACGTAGTTCCCTGACGTGACTGCCTCGCTGGAGGCTTCTCCTGCCCACGTACCCGAACCGACCCTTCTGCTGATTCTGGAACCATTAGAGGACACCTTCTTGAGGCGGGTGAACAAGTAAAGTGGCTGGCCATCCTCCAAGTTGTCTCCGCCATACGAGTTCCATATGCCCCTGGGATCCTGAGAACCGTAGAGATCACATTCTCTGACTGAAAACTTTTCAACATCATTGAAGGGATCATCTGTTTGAGCGAAAATCTTGTTGAATAGGAAGTAGGTGACTAATTCCTTATCAGTGGGTTTGAATCTGTACCCCATCGGAATCCTAAAAGAAGCCGCCATTGATGCAGATGTCAGATTGTGAAAGAGAGAGAAACAGTGAGAGGTTTGTTTCTCTGTACAGGAACCGGAAATACAATTAAAACAGAGTGGGAGGGAGAGGTGTAGTGAAATAGAAAACTGGAGAGTTTGTTAATTGGATTATGTTGGTGTAATGTGTTTTCTTGATTGGAAACAAGAAGACTTGATCTTGATTTGTTTAAGATACCACTTCTATCTGGGTCTTGTCCTGCGGCCAAAACAGAGTGAAATAGGAAACTGGAAAAGTTTCCTAATTGGATTTGAGAATATCAGAATATTTCGAAAAATAGTTTCCTAAAAATAAATTCATTTGATGTCTCCACAAAACTACGTCGTTTCGTATGTAGGCCCAAAGTATATATATATTTATATATGTTATATTTTTAAAAGGGCCCATTTACAAATATGGGCTGCCCCCAACAGCGATATTTGATACATTAAGGGCAATTATTGAAATGGGTCTGGGTCCGATCCGGGTCTTTCTTTTTCAGTACACAACATAACGAGTACTTACACTTATACCTGATAACCCGAATTAGATCCGACTTGATAACCCATACTTATAGCACTATAATCTCAATTTGGACTTTGGAGTATCAGTATATGTATGTGTTTTCAATTTGGACTTTGGAGTATCAGTATATGTATGTGTTTTTAGAAAGTTGATTGTAAAGTTTGCGACACTCATAAAAAGTTTCCTAAAATTTCTCAAAAAAGAAAGTAAAAAAAGTTTCCTAAACAGACATTCCATCTAAAATGTTCAAGCTTCCGGAAACACTCATAGTTTACATTATATATCCATTGATGTTTCCGTAATTTAAGGGTACCGATATCGACATTAGGTATAATATATTTTCGGTCAAATATCCACGATATGTCATAAAATATCCATAACTGTGAACTTAGAGTGTATTTTTACTTAATAGCCTAGTTTCATAATTGTTTCTTAATTGGTAAGGGAAACCTGTTTGTCAAGTTTTGAGAGATCTGAAAACTTGGGGCACTCAGCACTCTCCAATGTTTTTGGAAACAAAAACAAAAAGGAGTTTGAGTAATATTTCCGAAAATTTGTCTCGTAATCTTCCACAACCCTCCTCTGTTTCTAGAAATGACGTTCAATGTTTGTTGTTGGAATGTAAAAATTTTTAAAAACTTGTATGATATCTTCTTTTATATCTTGTATGATATCTTCTTTTATATCGTTTCATTAATGGAAAAAATACTAACGAAAGCTTACACAAACTAGAAAAAGAAAAATGACGGTCAATTGAGCAACTGGATACTTGACTTAAAAATTATGTAGACTTAGCTGTGGTCAAAGGACTTGCTGGGTATTGCTCAAATCATTATGTTTCATGTCACCATATCTAAATTGATATTGATTTACAGTCACCGGATAGCATGTGTACATCTCACTACATACGATTATTATGCTCAATAGGGGTAACACAGAGTGATTATGCTGAACACGGACTTTCTGTAAAATTGCTTTAGATTTCAGAATCCTACTTGTAAAGATCAAAATTAATGCATACATCTTACATTTTCGGAAATAACATTTTTAACTTGCGTTGCAATAAATTGACTCTCAGCGATATAAAGAAGAGAGAACCAACATTCACTTGAACACATCCTGTCACGCTGAGCAGCAAATAATGGTAGGAGAATGAATGATCGTACAAAGTTCAAAGCAATAACATCCAACCAGTCGACCACTCTTCAAATAACACCAACTGTGCTGTCCTCGTACACAGCCTTGCATGACTGGCTGTTTGCTAAAAGCTTTTAGTTGATTGTAAAAACAATTTATCTGCGCATAAAGATAAATATAACACATTTAGAAATGATACGCTTTATATATCTACAAAGAAAAAATATGTGCATACTAGGGAGTTTCCAACCAATAGCCCCAGTAAAATGTGGAAATTCATTAATTAATAGTTCTTTGATGGCTATAACTTAGGAGTAGTTTATAAATAATTACAGAAAAGGTTAGATGAATTTAAATGTGTACTGACCACATTTTAGGTTTCATGAAAATATGGCATTAACGAAGGCCTCTGCATCGAAGGGTTGTAGGTCCTCAACACCTTCGCCTACACCCACGAATTTTACAGGGATGCCAAGTTCATCAACCACACTGACCTGCACGAAAGTACATATGACAGATATCCAATTCATACATTTGTTGCACATATGCAAGTGTAGAAATCACAAGTTGTGTTGTCAGAAAAAGAAATCACAAGTTGTAGCTTTGAAGGTTGAAATATAGTTTACCACACAGCCGCCTCTAGCAGTACCATCAAGCTTTGTCAAAATCAAACCGGTAATACCAACAACCTGTCACAAAATTGTT
The DNA here is from genome assembly GCA_032871835.1 of Dipteronia dyeriana. Classification (NCBI taxonomy): domain Eukaryota; kingdom Viridiplantae; phylum Streptophyta; class Magnoliopsida; order Sapindales; family Sapindaceae; genus Dipteronia; species Dipteronia dyeriana. The sequence continues at coordinate 100,860,542 of CM065299.1, forward strand.
TAGTCAAACAATATGTATTGAAAGAGTATTACAAATAGTATATAATGGGATTACTTCGTTAAATTCTCTTGCTTGCGGAAGCATATTCAACCCAGTAGTTCCATCCAGAACTAGTAGGATCTCCTGCAAATAATGTGAAATGCTCATTAGACAAATCTAAAATATTGACCAGGGAAGAGTTATACAAATGACGATTAAGCAAATGTTCTATCATATGAGCATCCCGTTTACTTATAACCACGGAGGATACCTCTTAAGAACAGAAAACTAGCTCAATGAAGCAGCAAGAAGGATAATGAATACTACTTCATGCTCATATGTATTGAAAAGGATAGGAATTGCATCTGTCATGTATCCTGAGAATTCATCAATGGTAGAAACATGTTAAAAGTGCAAAAGATTCGAGCTTACATTAGGTGCACGAGAAACAATTTTGCCCACAGCTTTCTTACATGCTATCAACTCTTCCATCAAGCTGTAGTTAGTGTGCAGACCTGATAATCAATAGAGATATCTGCTCACAATTTACTAGATAGTTGCACGTAACAAACTAACAATATATTTAACTATGAAAGCTTTTGGTACTTACGTCCAGATGTGTCGCACAACACAATATCAAAACCCTGCTCTTTCCCTCTTTTCACAGCCTGTGTAAGAACTATTCAGGAAGCACTGTAAGATGGTATGTTAGTTGTTATAACATGTCTGACAAATTTTTACATTAAACTAAAAGAAGACAAGCAAACAGATTTCATTACAAATTATTCTCTACCTGATGATGCTTTGGCATTAGCATCATCAGCCATAACAATCTCGCAGCCAGTCCTTTCAGCCCATATCTCCAGTTGGTCACTCGCAGCTGCTCTAAATGTGTCACCTGCTGCCATCAGTACCTGCCATAATTTTGAACCATAAAGTGTTGAAATGGAAGAAAACTGCTTTTAAATAAGCATGTTCTCTAAAGGTAAGAAACAAAACAAAAACGGGTCGATGCAAATAGGCTTTAAAATGTAATTACAGGACTGTTAGACTGCCAAAATGCACATCAGTGTTCCAAATGCAATTAAAAATATCGGTGCCCTTAACCGATATACTTCATACTACAACTAACCATTTATTCAGAATTAACGTCAACACTTCGAGCATTTGAACAAATTTATTTTCTATTGGATTAGATCTACATAAGAACAATAAAATAGGAGCAACACTAACACCTTTTAATTCCAGGGAAATTGCATGACTTTTTCTAATGCATTACTCGGATAAATATATCGCACTGCATCAGAAGCAATGCCCACATAACAATATCTCACCTTTGCCCCTTCGTTCTTTAATCTATATGCCAGCTTTCCTGCGAGAGGAAAGTAGGTCAGAATGTCAGATCATCACAAGAAACAACTATGGCATTTTATGTTTTCTAAGAAAGCAATGCGTATGAAGCTTTGTATTTCAAAATTATTGTTACTCCAATTAAAGATGCATCACATGATCCCAACATCAAGCTACAACACCATTAATAAGTATATATTCCATGAAGCTGCATACTTTATACAAAATTTGAAGCTAAGACCACCAACTGGACCTCGGTCCCTTTACCAATCAAACAATGACACTTTCTAAATATTAACTACCATTAACCTACAAGAAAAGATGGCATGTCTTTCTATTTGTGGTACAAATTGACAATCAAACACCCAAATCAGCTATCATAAACAAATGTGCATATGACTCACCAAGAGATGTTGTCTTCCCACCTCCATTGACACCAACTATCATGATCACAGCAGGTTTCCTAACATCACAACATAAACACCATATTAAAACAAAAAAAATCATATAGCCAGTTAGCCACAACAGAACAAGACAAAAAATAGAACTTGAAGAATTCAGAACATACTTGTAACCAAGTTGAAGCTCTGTCTTGTTCGCTTTCTTTGTCAACAAATCCAACACACCTTTCTTCAAAGCATCCTAAAGCACCACATCAACAAAGAGCTTACTTAACAATTCAAAATAAATAATTGAATACAGATAATGTTAATTAAATAAATAAACACCTTAATTTCGGTTCCTGATTTGAGTTTCCCTCCCAATATATCCTCTCTCAGACTCTCCACAATCTTAACTGTGATTCTAGGTCCAAAATCAGACACCAACAAAGCCTGCAATTGACAAACAACCAAGTCGGTCTCATTTCCTATTAAAAAAAATCATTGGAGAATAATAAAGACGACGAAAATTGAAACCTCTTCGAGTTCATCGAGGACTCGGTCTGTGTCGGCGAGGTTCCAGTAAAGAAGTAGCTCATCGATTACGGCGAGGTTGTCTCTGGTTTTGGAGAATCCGGAGGAAATCTTCTCGACGTCACTCTTGGCTTTCTCTTTAATCAAACGGCCGAGTCGCGTGAAGAAACCTGTCTGACCGGCAGAGCATTTGAACCGGTGAGTTGCGGGTCGGGTTTTTGTTGGCGGAGAGTGTCGAGTTTGAGGAATAGTGAAGGAGAGGTGTTGTGGTTGTGAGAGTTTGGAGAGGAGTGAGAGATGAGCAAGTGAAGCCATTTCTCACTTCTGGAAAATGGAGCGTCAGAGGCTTGAGTCACTAGATAAAAATCATAAAATGCCTTCCAACGATGTCGTTTTGCCGCTGTCTGAACAAAACGAATCGTTTCACTGATTTGGACAATTGGACCGTTAGGCAATAGGCATTCTATGAAATATAAGAACAAGTTCACTCCCGGTTAGACATGCCCACGGTTCCAACCGGTTCCGGTTCGATTTCTCTTTTTTTTTTTACTTATCATACCCATTTCAAACAAAAAATATCAAAATATAAGACATATAATAATGTGAAATTGTAAATGAATTTTATTGAGTGAGGTCGTAAGCCGAAATTTAAATTGTAAAAAAAAAAAACCTAAATACATAAATTGAAATAAATGTATAAAACTAAAAAAAAAAATTGGTCTTGCACTTAATTTGTATCAAAATTAAGTTGTCTACGTATCCTTCTGAGATTTAGAGGAATCAAATATCACTTAGTTCCTTTACATTTTATTGTCTTTTACATATGTAACTCTGTAAGTCTGTAACTAATCGTTGTCTTCTGTTCCGGTGCCGGTGGTTTGATCATCATCGAAGAAATCGTAAATCACCTCTAGATCCATTTCTTGTTGTCTATATTCAGTCTTTGTCCAATCATCAACACACACTTGGACTTGAATTGATTATGGACTCAAAAGCGACCGTCTTGAATCCATAAAATTTCTCCACCCGCATTAAACTCTTGTTCCACAGCCACTATAGAAACCGGATTGCAAGAATATGTTTGGCTATTATAGACAAGTTCGGGAAATGCTTTTGATGTTCTCTCCACTAATATAGAATATCAAATTGATCCACGTCACTGTCTCATGTAAACTCAAAATTGGTATTGTGATAAGTTTCAATCTCATAATACGAGACCGAACTTGATGAAGAAGAAAAAGAACCTCGTAATCTTTTGATCTTTTGGGATAACATTGCAGACCCTGCCCCCAACACTCCAGAATATCGAGTTTGAGAGACACTTTCAGTTTGTGAAACACTAATGTTCAATGATGGACCATAAATATTAAATTATACGATATTCATCATATAACTGATAAAATAATATCTTAATTGTTGCACAATAAGTATTAATTTATAATTCTATACCTAAACAATTATAACAATGAGTTAAATAATCTGTCAATGCATCTATTTACAACGCGGGTCAAAACACAACGCAAGCAGGTAAATAGTTGGAAACTCCCTATAATAGTCTAACCATTTTTTTTCATAGCTTCAATGCATGCCTCTAATTGTATATCAGATGAGCAATCAACAAATGCACCAACAATATTACAACCCTCAATAATAAATAATTGAGAAGTAGGATAATAAATACCTGACAAATTGTTAGTATCACTATTTAAAACTTTTAACAAATTAAAAAATTTTGTACAAACATCCTAACGGTGTGCAAAGATTAATTTGACTAACATTATATTGCATAAAAGAAACTAATAAATCCCTATATTCATAACTTTTACAAAGCAATTTATAAGTAGAGTTCCAACGTGTTGGAACATCAAGAGAAAATTTAATGGATGCCTATTTGCATGTTTACAAAATCTTACCCATGATTTCATAACATTAGGATGTTTCCACAAATATAAGAGGGCATCCTTAATGGGTTTAATGAAAGCTTGAAGAATTTTCAAACATTTTTGAACGCATAAATTTAAAACATGGCAAACACGTATTTGATGAAAAAAATTACTATTAAAATAAGGCTTGCATAATTCAATTAAAACAGGAATAACTACTGTATTATTATAAGTATTATCAAAATCAATTGAAAAAATTTTGCTTTCAATTTTATACTTTTCAAAAATGATTTTCATATTTTTATAAATATTATCAGTAGTATGTGTATCATCAAAAACTCTAAATACAAGATTTCCTTTTTGTATTGTCCATGCTTTGTCTATATAATGACAAGTTACACCTGAGTATGAATGCGTTCGCCAATGGTCAGTCCATATATCGGCACATACGGAAACACGACATTTATAGTTCGTAAAATATTTTTTTCAAAATCCTTTTTTTCTTTTTTATAGATATCATACATTGTACGTGTGAGAGTGGTTCTATAGACACAACATGCAGTAACATTTAATGTGTTATGACAATATTTAATAAAACCAATTTTTTCACCAAAACTAAAAGGTAAATGTTTTATAGCTATTATCATAGCTAATTCTTCTCTATTAGTTTGATCACTATATTTAAATAATTGAGCGTTAAGGGTAGAAAACCTGGAAATTTGAGATTGTGTACTCCCCTTGGCATGTTCTACTGGATTGCGGGCATAATATGCTTCCTATATGTGTCGTATCCTTCAGATTTAGTCTACTTGTATTCTTTAGGGCAGTAATTGCATACCGCCCAACATGTTCCATCCGGTTTCGTAACTTTCTTCATGTGGAGAACGAATATATCAGATTTGGTCTGCTTCTTATCCTTCTCTAACGTCTTTTCAAAATCTGGATCTGCAGCGAAATCGGGTATATTTTCTGATTGGCTTGTCATATTGCCAAGGCTAAGGCTAGGCTGGCTAGCATTGTGTTCAAAAATTATTAAATGGGGATTTGGATTGGCTGGATAGTTTAGGGATTCAAGATAGGCTTGTCGTTGCAGAAACACATGGTAAGCGGTGTCATCAAAACCGATATTATCCTGCTGGATCGGATCCGACTCCGACATACGACCCTTACCGGTCCTGAAAACGGAATGCCTTGGTGGGATGTCTCCTACTCCACTTCCACTTCCACTTGCCATTAAAAAAACAATTTGTAAAAAAGCTCTTAAAAAAAATTAAAATAAACTGATGGAAATAAATTTGGAAATTTTATTGGAAATATATTGGAAAAAATTGTTAACAATGATTTTTAAATGATTTAAAAAAAATTGAAATACAATAAATATAAACAAATAAACAATTGACTAATTGAGGGATAATTGAAGAGAATTATGAGAATTTAGAAAGAGATGAGAGAGAAATGATGTGAAAATAGGGGGGGGGGGGGGGGGGGGGGGGGGGGTTAAAGGGAAAAGAAAAAAAATAATAATAAAACAAAAGCAGATCGTTGGGCCCAACGATTTGAAGCAGACCGTTGGGCCTAACGATTTGTTTAAAAGAAATAATTTTTTTTATAAAAAAAAGATAAAAGAAAAAGAAAATGGCCTGGAACCGAACCGTCGGTTCCTGACCGGTTTTTTTTCGGAGATGAACCGGAGCTGAACCTTCACCCCCATAGTTACGGTTCATTTCACACGGTTACGGTTTGATTCCACGGTTCGGTTCGAACCGTGGTCATGTATACTCCAGGTTGACTAGTTATGCACTTCTATCGCTCTTTTTTTTAAACAAATCAAGTAATTTTTTTAAAAAAAACTTTTGTTATTCATAGGATTTGAACCACTGATTTGTGAGTTATTTGTCCAAATTCATAACTCTTTTATCTATCAGTTGAGTTACGTCTCTTGAGACCTCGTATTTACAATTTGTGTATATCAAATACATTGTTCTTAAAAACGCTAGACGCTACTTGAGTGGTAGACTAGCGTCTAGCGCCTAGGCGGTCTGGACGGCACCTAATATGTGTCTGACTTGATGTATCATAGGAATATCACATGTGATGCTTCGAATATAAAATATTATTAGTAGTTATGCACTTCTATTGTTTTTTTTTGTTAGTATTTATTTGTCCATTTATCTAACTCATGTATTTTTGTAAATGCTTTTGTTATTTGTAGGATTCGAACGGGGTTATTTGTCCAAACCAAAGCTCGTTCATCTACTGGTTTAGCTACGTTCCAGAGGTCATCATGTTTGAACCTTATGTGTATCAAATGTGTATGATTTGATGTATCATAGGAATATCACATCTGACACTTCGAATATAAAATATTATTTGATGAATGAACACCGTTTAGCAGCAAGCCATACCAGGTGTTTGGGTGATGTTCACCTTATGTATGTCTCATTTGTAATTTCATATGGATAGTAATATATAAGGTAAATGACATTTGATTAAAACATGATATTACTTTTGAAGTTGGTGGCCAATACATTTGTAAATGTATGTTCAATCTAATAATATAATGTTACTACGTGATATGAGTTTTTAAATATATGCGATTTTTATATCATAAGATATTACTTTAATGGTTAAAACTTAAAAGTATGTATATCTTGGGATAGTGACGAATCTCTGTACTATATAGTCGTCTTTTACAGTCAAATCGTGTAAATTTTAGACCTAACAGGGCTTGAGGAATGGGTACAGGCGGGCCTTATGTTTTTTTTGTAGGCTTGGCCCTGCCCATAAGCCTTAATTAAAACAAGTTTTCTTGTCGGGTCTAGGGAGTCTATCAGACTTTTAGGGTCCGTTCAGTAATGTTTTTATTTTTTATTTATGTTTTATATATTTTCATTTGAAAACAAGAAATTAATTTTAATATCTTCAAAGGTTTAAAATGCATATAGTAAAAATAATTAAACAGTATTCTGAAGAAAAAAAATAATATATATATTTAGTGAATTTAAAAATATAAATAAAAACATATTTGCAATATACTGTAAGAGTTTTAAAAAATAGTGTTGTATGTAGTTTTTTAAAAAAAAAAATACAACCGCTGCCGGAACCTTAATTAGACTCTACAAGTATGATCCGGAATATTACTCCCACTATTGGGAAGAGGTTATATATAGATCATAACTCTCACAATCGAAGAGATATAATAGGTATAAGTGTATATCAACAACCACATCAAACAAAATAATATATATTTTTTTGTTGTTACTTTAAGTATTACTCATAAAATATTGATGGATAAATAGAGATATCCTTATCACATTTCCTTTAAGCTATTTTATAATTAACTTTAAAAAAAATAACGAAAAAATATATATAAATAAAAGCAACTAAAGATTTTATTGGTGCTGGTAAAAAAAAAGAGAGAGAGGTTTTATTGGTGGGCCTTATAAAAACTATCTTTTTTATAAATAAATAAAACAACTACAAATTCTTATCGGTGTGTATGAAAAAAAAAAAGATTTTATTGGTGGGCCCGTAAACTACGAAAACAAAAATTGTGAGAACATCTGTATCTTCTTTTCAGCACAGCTCTCTGCCAACGCCTTTAGGGTGTGTTTGGTAGATAGAACTAGACGGGATAGAACACGATACTTGTACCATACCGTATTTAGAATATTTGGAACAGAACTATTAATTGTATTATTATATATTTGGTATGATTAGGATAGAACGAGATAAGAAGTTCAAATGATCAAAATATATATATATATATATATATATATATATTCTAGAATAATGATAGTTGTACCATATCGTGTTTGAAATGTTTGGAATGAAACTATTAATTATATTATTATATATTTTGTATGACTATGATAGGACGGGATAAGAGGTTCAAATGATCAAAATACCCCTTATATATATTCTATTTATAATTATATTATATTATATATATATATATATATATCAATATATAAACATGTTTGTAATTTAAAAAAAAAATTAAAGGGTAAAATATTCTTTTAATAATTGTCCCATGACATGGGATAACTTTGTCATAGGGTCTTGGATGGGATAAAATTTAGTGTTTTTTGTCACATATTGTCCCGTCCAGTCCCATGTCAAAGATGCATCAAACGTTATACAAGAGGAAATTGTCCCACTTTGTTCTGTATTGTCGCGCATACCAAACACAACCTTAAACCATGTTTGTTGCCTGTGACTAGGATTGAATTGGACTATATTAATCATAAACTCATGTTTAGCAATTGCATGAGATTGAGATTTTATCTTCCAACAGTACCCAATAGTCCAATCAATATGGGACTAAATAAACTCATCTATACTGATGAGTTTATTAGTCCTAGGACTAAAATCATTTTTTTTCTTTTATTTATCTTTCTTTAAAATATATATATATAATAATTTCATACGTAAATTTTAATTTAAGTTACCCTCATAATCATTTTTTTTGTTCTTTTTTTTTAAACTAATTTTTATATATTATATAATATAACTTTACTTTTAATGCAAAAGTAATAATACGATACATATATAATTTTTTTAATCCAATCAGAAATTGAACCAAATATATGACAAATACTAATTTGTTATTCAATTTTCATTCGATTATTAGAGATCGGGATTATTTCAATCATAATTTCTCTCAACGAGATTGAAGAATCTAAATTCGTTGGGCCTACCGTAATCCCATATGTGTGTGTATATATAATATTTTATTAAATAAACAAATTACAAAATTGAACATATTTAAATTTTATTTATGACTAATATAAATCTATATTTTAAAAATATTTTTGAATATTATTACTTTAATAATATATAAATTAAAACATTTATTCTCTTTAAATACATATTTCAATAATCTATTATTCAATTTCAAAATATTATCAAATTAAAAACATTATCAAATTTAGTACAATCTCACGTATCAAACAAAACATGATATCCATTCAGTCTAATCTCACGTTTCTCTAAACACAGCATAGTATTAATTTAGTAAAATCCAGTACAATCCAATATTATCTAAACATAGTCTCATATCAATCCAATATAATCTCATGAAATAGTCTAAGTCAATCATGCACACCAAACGGGACCTTGTGAAAAACTGATTTTAGCATTTTTATTTTTTATTTTTTTAGAAATGTGTTATGTGTTTTTTCTATTCAAAAAAATGAAAAACTAGTCTTGAAAAACGATACCGATCACCCTCTTACCTTTTTTTATATCATTTTTTTTTCTATGAGTTGCGTGTTTTATACCCCTTAAAATTTGTATGTGCAGTCAAAACGTTTACTTTTTAAAATTTTCAGCACAGTCCTCACATGAAATTACATAGAAGGTTAAATCAACTCTTAAAATAAAAAACTTATCAAGGGAACATTTTGTTTAGAAAGTAAAGTTAAAATCCAAATTTAACATTTTTTTTTAAGTATTGTATTAATTATGGGTTTTTTTTAGAGAGTGGATTCGAATCTATAAATCTATAAATCTACAATCTCGTGGACTCGTCGTGTAGATCAGGGCTGACCCATGGGGGGCAGCAAACCCAGCATTTTGCTGGGCCTTGAAAAATTCAATCTACCTATTCAATCTTTTATAAAATGAAGGGGCCACGGACCTCCGATTGGTCCAATATACTTATTCATCTTTTATAAAAATAGGGACCTCAAATCAAATATATTTAAGTTTAAAAAGGGTCAAATCTTAAACCTTTATTTACTCTCTTTTTTTTTAGTAAGAATCAATTATCTATATCTAATTCAATTTAATAAAAATAAACATCAAAGTCCAATTGAATTCTAACATATTAGACTTACTTTGACATGGTCTGAGTAAAAAAAAATTTAGTCCAATTGATTTTATTTTCGAAAGAGAGTCCGATTGAATTGATATCATAATTTGATGTAGTTTTGATCAAAATCGCCGCCCTCTCTCTCTCTCTGCGTTGGCCGACCTCATTTCCCATTTTTGGTGTCCCGAGTTCTGTTAATCATTGCCGATTTTGGGGCCTTGGCTTTCGTTAGTATCATAAATGGTTCGGGTCCCAAAATATCTAGAGATTACCCTTTGCATATGTGAGAGATTTACCACCGTACCAACCTCATATCCTCCAAATTTAACGTAAAAACTATTTTAAATATTTATTTATAAAAAACCGTAAATAATCTATTTCAAACATATAATCCATAAATAAAAATCAAATGAACAGCATTTTTTTTTCTTAAAAAAACGCAATGGTGAAAGCGTCGATGCTCCAATTTTATTGTTTTTTTGTTTTTTAATCAATCCAATTTTATTGTTGGTTCGGCTCTTGATCTACACCAAACAATTTGGTTTTTGGTTTTTGATAAAGGGAGTCTACTGTTGGTTAGTTATTCGTAGAAAATGAAGTTAGGGGATTTCATTGGTAATTTTTTCTTTTTTAAAAAATAAAATAAAATTCTGAACGATGGATTGTATCTGGAAGAGAGATGTTGCTTTAAAAAAAAAACATGGAGATGCATGAACGATGGATTGTATCTGGAAGAGAGTTTTTTTTTTTTTTTTTTGTAGCAATGGAAGAAAGATGTTTCTTTAAAAAAAAATGTAGATCTGTCTCCTCCCTTTTTTCTTCAATTATGTTTTTCAATTTCTTTGTATGTTATGTTTATTCTATAAATTATTACTTTTTTGTCAAGTTTTTCTAAAAAATAAAGATAGAGGATATACTGGGTAATAAATCGGTCTTCATACAAACTATTTTTTTTTTTTAAAGTAAACTATTTAAAAAAAAAAAAGTTTTTTGTTGTGAACTATTTAAAAGGGTATATACAATTTGTTAGGAATATAAATATTACCACTCTTTTTAATTTTTCATTTTATTAGTTTAGCTTTTCGAATTCACGATCGTCGATGGTTAAACGTCGCCTACATTTTTATCAAAGGATCCGGGTTAGGATTTAATTTGAAGGTTGGGCACAAGCACCTACCCGGCTTTAATAATTTGAAGATTGGAACGTGATGTTCAATATTTTATACGATATTTGAACCTTATTAAATTAATTCAATTGACATATAAAAAGTGTGGCCCTCATGGGCTTGACTCGACCGGTGGATCGACGAGATTAGGGTTTGGACAAACGAATCAAAAATCAACGTCTCGAATCTTATCGATGGTAAAAAGTTTTTAAAAGAAAAAATATGGTATAGAATTCTAGATAGTTGGATAGATAGGTACTATCGGTAACAAACGAAAATACAAACATCCATTCGAAACCTTGCTATTAAAAAAAAAAAAAAACAGCAACAGTCCAGCATTGCATGACAAGGCAAGACTCAAGAGTTGAAGACCAAATCTACCCCCCAACCCAAACGTAACACGTGAGAGATGACGACTAAGAAGAGGTCCAGAAATTGTATTCCATAACTGTCAGCTAACAAAAGAGAATTGAAACGACTTGTCAAATTAAAATTAAAGGAAACCCTCCTGAAATTTGAGTCCATTTCCTCAGCTCTCTTGCAAGTTGCAACAATGCAACTTTGGTCATCTTCATGTTCAATGTTCATCGCCGCGCCACTTTATTAATCAGTTGTTTATTTTTGTTTTGTGTTCTCTTCTACTACTCTTTCTTTTGACGTGTACAATGCTACCATGTTCTGTAGATTAGCCTCTCTTTTAAAAGTTAATTAATAAAAAATAATTATAACGTATTTTACTTCTCCACGCTACGTACAACTAACATTTATTTTTTATTAATTTGATTATTTTAAGGTTGTTGGGTGGGGTCGGAAATCGGAATCAATCCTAACAATAATTTGAATTATAACATGGAAGATTCCGGTCACCTAATTGTCACTTGCCAAGAAACAATGAATTGGATAATAATTATTTAATGGGATATTATTGAATTAGTTCTTATATTTTTTTTAAAATTATCTATTTTTTTTTTCACATGATTGGTTTTTAAAATTTTCAAAACCATTCAATTTTGTCATTTTAATAGTCAACCGTTAGTAAAATTAAACGATTCTAAGAGTATTATTATCTTAAAACATTGATATACTACGTGTCAACACATAAATTAATAGATATATATATATATATAATAAAAATTAAATTTAAAATTGGAGATTGGATCTCCACCGTCCATCCTATTCAAATTGACGGTGGATCTCCACCTAATAAAAAAAACAAAACAAAAAAAAACAAAAAAGATTATCAAATTTAAAGAATTTTTTTTTATTCCTTTTTATTTTTATTTTTTAAATTAAATACTACATCTCTTCAACAATCAATATAAACCCAGAAACCTATCGATCGAGAGAAAAAAAAATACGCAACAAACTCAGATTCATCAACACATATCTTCATCTGACAATGATCAAGGATACGAATAAAAGATTTATCATCAACACCAAAAATAAAAAATAAAAAAACTAATAAACAAAGAACACAAATTTAATCTTCTACTTAACACTTTTTATTCTTACATTTTCTCACTTCCCAAACACAATCTAAATTTCTTCAAACCAAACTCCATAATAAAAATGTACAAATCAATTCTACAAAAAAAAAACCTAGATTAATTGCAATATTCCATATATTCTCCTTCAATTAAAATCACATAAATTAAAAAAAAAAACCCCAAAAATTCAATCTAGAAAAATGGAGCAACTTTGTTCTAATCTACCAACCTATGATCCATCGCGCCTTTATCATTTGCCTCCAGCATCTGCACATCTGCCACTATCATCAGCGTTCCATCTTCGCGGTGTTCCATATTCGTGCGCTAGTGGAAGAGATCCGCATCTCCTCCAAGCTGGTGGAGCAGATCCACGTCTCCTTCATTAGTTTGCCCTATCTCTAGCAGCCATCTTCAATGACGGTAGAGGTGGCAAAGGGAGGCAAGAGAGAGGAAGAAAACCGTGAGGGATAAGGAAAAGTGAAAATGAAAGGGAATTTTGGTTTTTATTCGTGTTTCAATTTATTTAAGCAACAATCCATTTATGTCTTAGATTCATGCTTCAATATATTTGAGCTGGAATCTGATGGGACGATATCCTTCTAACATATATTGCATTTTCTTTTCCATTTTTTCTTTTTAATTTGTTAAAATAGATTACTCTTAATTTTATTAAATTAAGGGTATTTTATTTGTTTTTCTTTTTTCTTTTTCAATTCTTTTTTTCCATTTGTTCTTTTCTCAAAAAATAAAAATAAAAACTTTTTTGTTGTGTTTGATAATCATCGTCCATCTCAATTTTGTATACTTAAGTTATTTGTAATTATTGAATTTTTAAAGGGTAGAGTTGTACTTTTAGACAATGAAACTGAAGTTATAGACAAATTAATCCTTTATGTGACGGTTGACCTTCAACATTCCGATCAAAGAGACAAAATTGAATGATTTTAGAAAACGTAGGAACCAGTTATGTGAAAAATAAATAAATTAGTAAAAATTAGATAATTTTTAAAAAAAACATAGCCCTTATTTAATTAATCATGAAACTGCCCGAGACTGGTGGGAAGATTATAGAATTGCAAATGCTTACGCATTTGTGCTGATGAGTGATGACATGGAATGATCTGGCTGAGGAATCCAAATATGGTTGTTGTCTTGTTTGACATGTTCCAAAAATCCAAATCAGCCTCTATCATCGCCACATTGTGTTTCACGCTTTTCACAAGTCCATATATTGTATTTATATAACCGGACTTTTCTTTTATATGCAGACATAATGCACCCATACGTATTGAAATTACGTCATTTGGCTTTGATTATCTAATCGCATAACATAGCATTTAATCTATTTCCTTCCAATTTCTTACAAAAACTATAGGGACCGGAGGAGCCTAGCTTGAAGTGCAAAACGTTTGTTGGGAATTGGTTGTTAGATCAAAACCCAAAAAGTAGTCGTTTAACTTTACACAACAAACGTGGGGCTATCTATGAGTCAATACATTTTAAAAAATCTCGTATGAAACGGTCTCTATTCACATTAATCATTTCATATTAAAAATATAAAATAGATTTTAAAATATTAAGATCTTAAATTTTTTGATTGAATAACCGTTTCACGTAAGATTTTCTAATCACTCACATTTATTGAGTCGCCACATACCACACACCGGTGTCTGGCATGGATAAATTGAGATATAAGATTGAATCGAGTAATGCTACTCCATCCAATTTTTTTTTTTTTTTTTCAAAATCTGTATTAAATGATATAGAAGCATCTTATGAATAATGATACTGTTTGATGATGGATATGATATTCACACTTAATGTATCAAATTAATTGTGATAAATTTAGGAAAAGAGAAATTAGGATCTACTGCTCTTTAGAATTTAGATAAGATCTGAACTGAGAGAGTAAAAGTGGTTTCAGCTAAAGTCAATTTCACTTGTACTTTCCTCAATCCACGTATCACTGGGATGATTTCTGATCGGTGGAACGAATCATAGATGACAATCGTGATAATATAGATATGGATAGATTCTTTTACATCATCTCCAATCCAATACATCAAATTTTATATAAAAAAATATATTTAATAAATATTCTTTTAATAAATTTTAAAATTATTATAAAATTTTTAAATTAGTTAATAAGTATATTAATTAAATTAAAGATTTTATAAAAATAAAAATATACGGTGTTATAATTAAAATGAGAGGTTAAATTGATAATTTTTATAAATCAACCTAAATGATGATGTGACGTTAAAAAAAAGGTGAGAAATTTGGTAGAGTAACCGGTGCTCACCAAATTCGTGGCTCCACGCCTCCACCAAAAAAAAATAATTAGTGTGTTAATTGAAGCTTATTTTTTAATAAAATTAGGATGTTTAGTGTGACCATCGGAGTTGCTCTTAATCTTTTTATATTCCTAAATATCAACAGTATTGAGGATCTAAATTAATCAATTTATTGCCAATTCAGTTGTACAGAAGCAACTCAGAAGGCTAGAAGGGTGTGGTTACTAATAAGAAATTCTAATTAAGAAATGAAAACTTAAATTCATATTTGTGATCTGTTTACTAAAAGTTGTGAATCTCACACGTAAATAACAAATTTAGTTGATGTTGGAAAGGGAACTTAATCTCCTTTTCCGATTTTTTTTTCAATGAAAATTGATTTTTTTTTTGTTAACGTTAGAAACAGACTTCGATCCTTTTTTCTGATAAAAAAATATTCCTTTCGAATTTTAATCCCGTTAAATAAACATACCTTTAATGCAATGTAATATAAAACAAGAATTGAAATATTATAGTATAAATTATTTTTTATTTTATTTTATTTATATTAAAAGACAAATTGTTACGAGAGAATTAGGTAAACATTTTAGAAATTTCCAATTAAGACTATATTTTTGGAATAATTAGTAATTACTTGGTTTGACCAGTTAAGTTGAATTGAGGAAGACTTGAGAATTTTCTCCAACAAAACCCACACGCCATTCTTGAATTTCGAACCCATTTAACCCCCCTCATAAATAATAATAATATAGAAGACAGTCCATCAAGTAGCCAAAAAAGACGCAGTCAACTTTCATTAGCCATTCACGTTTTACAAAATCACAGCTCGTCAACCCACTCGGTAGAAGAAACAACGCATCTGCTTCTGTCACACTTCCTTCCAGCTTCCAACACAAACCCATTATAAATAACGTCGCTCGATTTTACTCCCAAACATTCCACAAACAATAACACACACAGTCAACAACGCCGCATACATATATTTTATTGTTCTAGCGATTTATTTTCCTTCAAACATTAAAACGATGTCGTCTCGGAGAATTGAAATCACAGTATTGTCCGGCGAAAACCTACGAATCGACCGAAAATCGGTGAAAAAGAACGCTTTCGTTGTCGTAAAAGCCGACCCTTTCAATTACAGTACAACCAGCGTCGACACTCTCGGAGGAAGCTATCCTTCATGGAACGAAAAGCTTGACCTAGAATTGCCAAAGCATGCGAGTTTTATTACTTTGGAAGTACAATGCAAGACTTCTTCAGTTAACCGAAATATCGGATTCGCACAAATACCGGTTTCGGATTTTATCGGAGGGTATTTACCTGAGAATTATTTACACTTTTTGAGTTATCGATTGAGGGATGCGGGCAGGGAAAAGAATGGAATTATAAATATTTCCGTTAGAGTCAAGGCGCCGGAATGCTCCACGTATTCTTCTAAGAATGGCTTGAATTTATCGGGGTACGGGACGGCTGCGGTGGAGGGTGTTCGTCGCAGGCCAGTGGGTTGAATGTTCAGGGATACGGCACGTATTCGTTGCAGCATCCGCAGCAGCAGCAGCACCGGCAGCAAAGGCTGGGAATTCCGGTTGGTGAAGTGGCGACTGGTATTCCTGTTTGGTGGTGAATCGTGCATAAGTTTGAAAATTTAAAACGTAAATGTAAATAATAGGAAATTAGAGGGTGAATGTGTGATTATAAGATATACCAAAAGTGACAAATTTAATTATTCTTTTAAATATAATCTTTTAATAAGTGATTGGTTCAATACAAAATAAAAATAAGTGATTGGATGTGGCAGAGTTCAATTGTTTGAACTTTTTCCTCAATTAATTGTTACGTTACTGTTTTGATGGAGTGATCAAATTACTATTTCTTGAATTCTTCGTTCTTTTTTCTTTTTTTACTATTTCTAGAACTATTTTTAATGATTTTGTTAAATACAGACATAAAAAAAAATGGAAGAAATATCATAAATTCAAGAAAAATCGTTTTAATGTTTGAAAAAAATCTAAAATCTTATTTATACGTAAATTTTCATTATAATTATCATTCAAAAAAAAAAGTTTAAAATTCTTAAAAATCGATATGATTTAAATAATTAAATATACACAATGATTTTAAAAAATATATATATATATATATATATATATATATATATATAGTGGCTTATTATTGTCGCCTAATTTATTAACTTGAAAGCAACTTGAATAATTAATTAAGTTATAAATTATAATTTTTGATACCACATACAATGATTCGATTGTTTTTTATGAATTAAAATGTGTATACACATGAACTTGGATCTCCTGATCTCACACAATCTCATGATACAAAAACATTGTAATGAATGTGTGGTTAATATATGGTTGGACTTTATCTGTAACTAATCACATACTTTAAAATGTTCGGGAAAAATGTGATATTACTTTTAGATTTTTAGAATCTCTTTTAATATTTTTTTTCATAACCAATTTATCAATTTTTCCAAATTCTTTTGCTGATGAAGACTGATTTCACCAATATTGATGTAGGAAGATTAATCAAATTTCTATTTTAGTAAGATTTTGTATTTGTTTCCTATTTTAATAATATTTGTTTAAGTTGTTTTTATGTTTTAGAATAGTAGTATTCGAGTTGCAAAAAAAATAGATTATTATCATTAAAAAAAGAATTAGATTATTATAAATATGTTATTATTTTAATAAAATGTAATTTTGATCATATTATCAATATAATGATTATAATCGCTCTACTAAGCATGGATAGCTCGTTATGTAATTTTTCTATCACGTGCACATATTTTGAATATATTTTAAACACAATAATATACATTCAAGGTTACAACACTTTTGTGATATAAACAATGTAGCATTACTTATCTCACGCGTTTGACGAATATAACGAAGTCAAAAGATATAGAGTTCAAGTTTTTTCATGTTTTTTTTTTTTTGCCAAGTCTTTCCTAATCTAGTTATGCCTCAAAGTAAAAAAAATAAAATAAAAAACCAATTGTTTCAATCAAATTTATTTGCTCTTAAAAAAGAGCTCAATAAAATGATTGTTCATGAGAGAATTAAAACTCCATGATATTGTAAATTATATATATTAAGAGAATATGATAACTTATCATAGAGTGCATTAGGATTTTTGATAAAATTCAAGTCTGGAACTTCCGACGTGGATCACGTTCAGATGATGACGTGCCCCTCACAACATCAGTCTGTATTTTTTATTTAAAACTTGCATAACTCGTGCATATATCATAATTGTTGAACAAATAGAGGACAGTGATAGGAAACTTCAAAGTTAAAATGTTCCAAATATATATATATATATTTAACATGTTAAACACGAAGACAATTATCAAATCATATATAATTAAATAATTAGATATCTGTAGGCATCGAATTTAAATTACTGTCATGTATATAATTATATATATCTATATATAAAGATTTATGTTTTTTTTATTATCCGGATAATTGAATAAATTAATGGAGGAAAGTGGGTGTAAAGTCTAGGTAATTATGGTAATCCGTGTAAGAGTTTAAAGTTTATAAAATGAAAGTAAATGATGATTAAAAATTGAAGTTAATTAATGACAAATTTCCAAAGTCATGACCTGGAACATACGTTCCTGCCACCGAAAAGCCGTGACAGTCATTAAAATGAATAATGATCCAGTGGAGGTGTCAACAAAAGAAGCTATGCGTCTCTTTCGCTGCTCCTTCTCATTAACTTCCTATATCCTCCTTCCTTCCCAGTTCCCATCAGAAAAACTTATTTAAAAGGGGACCAATAATAATACTCTGGTTGACCGGCCACCAAATATCGCACTTCATTACTGAATTGTGTACTGCACCCAACTACGGAACTAGTCATCCCCACTGTGATGTTGACACATATGCAATTTGTTGTTTTTATTTTATATGGATTGGTATGATTCTGACTTTGGATGATTGAATGATCACTTTTTACTACTAAATCATGATGATCAAGTAGTTATTGTCGGTATTTGATTTAGTTACTCTATACATGTATTGTTTAGTTTTTATCATTAAATTTCAAATCAAGGGATTTATAAAAATCAAAGGTTTAAAAATTAAAAATAACTCTCTCTAGTCATTTATATATATATATATATATATTCCATTCACATTGTTGACTCTTACATGATATTGTATGTGCTTTATGTTAGCATGACTTTCAGCAATTCTAAAAATTGATCGTTTAATTAATTTATTTATTTTGTATACAACTTGGGTCACTGGGTGTGATGATTCGAATATGACCCGTTACCAACATGAATAAATACTATTTCCCGACTGATCCTTTAATTAGAATCTACATTTTTTTTCTTCTTCATATTCTTGCTTTCCTTCATATAATGAGCAAGAGCAAAGGAAAAAAAAAAGAAAAAAAAAGAAAAAAAAGAAAAAAAAGAAATCAATCATTGAAGAGAGATGTATGATATTGTCGTATGTAAATTTTAAGCATACACGTCATTGATAGGAAGGAGAAAATAGTCAGGTGGACGCCCAAATGGACACTCAGGAAATATCCTACGAAGCATCATTAAAGAGAAAAAAACCCGAGTAAGCATATATTGAATGAAACCTACTCATGATCAGTTAACAACACTCGGGACTGGTTAAACAAGGCTTTCACTCGGGCTCAAACGGCGCTACTCGGGACCATCAGGTATTACTCTTACTCGGGAATAAATACGACTCGAGTAAGAACTTGGTGCTTATTTCACACGGATTAAGTCATTAAATACGCGAAGATATCCATCAGGAATGAATCCCAAATAAAATGGAACATTAAGTTAGAAGAGTCCCCAATCAGGAAATAACTTGATTTCCTTGCGAAGATTACATTCTTATAAGGAAACAAGTCCAAATTGAACAGCACTACTAGAATCCCACTCGATTTCCATAAGAGACTCCGAAATAGGAGAGAAGACAAATCAACCTCAAGCAAGTAACCGAATCACAATTAAATACAAAGATCTTGTATTACATGTACAAAGCAGATTAGGGTTCTATAAGCATATAAATATACCCAAAATCTGACTCCAAAATATATAGGCAATATAACATACAACAATCATAGCAAATACAGAGAGAAAAAAGAGAGATCGAGAGCTTGTAAACATCATATTTTCATAGTGGATTTTGGCTTGGTTGATCCTTCAACCACCCGTGGACGTTTCTCCGGTCATCGGAGTTTTACCACGTAAAACTTGTCTTCGTTACTCTCTCTGAATCTCTTTCTCTTTGAATCAATAACCGAAATCCAATCCTTACTGGCTTTTCTGACATAATCCAGAAATCGATGTCAACAATTGGCGCTAGAAGGAGGGGGTTGAACCTCCGAACTTGTTAAAAGCAATGGCAAGAAGTAGAAGCAGTTCAGCGAATGGCCAAAAATCACCAGGCGGTTTCCATACTGGCAACACGTCACAAGATCCTGCAGCAAACACAAAAAACCAGCCTACACACCTGGCAGGGATCCAGCAAGTTCCTCCAACCAACAGAGATCTTACGCTGCGTTTTCAAGAGGCCTTGCAGCAATTGGTGACAGACGCAGCGAGGGAAGGGATTGATTTACTGGCTGCAGGAGCACATACTCCCAATTCTCCACCCGTAAGGCTCCGTTCCGTGGTGGTTGGGCTAGGAATAACTATGCCAGAAACCAGAAGGAACTCTTCCCCAATCAACCCGGCTGGACAGGGAACACTTGAAGAGGAACAACATCACCAGAGGCTGGACCACAATCAAACAGTACGCACTAGACACCGTAAATATGATCGGTACAGGGATCGATCGTCATCAGAAGATAGCGATCGACCTCATCGAAAACGTCATTAAGGAGTCATGCAAGAATCTCGGTATCAAAGTGAAAAGCCAGAAAGAATGACAGTTACCCAAAGGTTCAACCGTCGAGGAAGCCCAGTGGGGGACAGAGATGTCATGATCCAGAGCCTAACTCAAGAAGTCGAGAACAATATGCGTCAGATGGATGCCTTGTTCATTAAGTTATGGCTATAACGATTTATCTGACGACGACTCAGACAACCCATTTACCAAGGAAATCTTACGGACCCCTTTCCTAGAAAGGTTTAGGATGCCGCACGTGGAGCAGTTTAAGAAAGACACGGACCCGAAAGAGCTCGTGAGACGCTACAAAAGCGCCATGGCCCAGTATGCCCACAACGATCCATTATTATGTCTCAATTTCCCACAAACTCTGGGAGACATGAGGTCGAGGTGGTTCGGAAAGTTACCTTCAGCAAGCATTAAGAGTTTCAGTGAACTAAGCAGGAGCTTCTCAAGGCAATTCCTGAGTAACGTTCATAGGAAAAAGTCAGTGGCTCACCTTGCTCAAATAAAACAAGGGAAAGATGAGTCACTAAAGAAATATCTAGGGAGATTCGGCCAAGGGGTATCAGAGATTGGCAGTGCAAACGATGAAGCCATAATCGTTGCATTCATCAATAACTTACAGAATGGACGGCTATCATTTGATTTGAGAAGAGCACGACTGACTAGGTATGCTGACATGATGGATATGGCAGGAGGATACGCACTGGCCGAAGAAGAAGAAGAATTAGCTACAGGAGGAAGCTATATGCACGGGGGAAAGCCTGAACAGAAGGATGCTGAATCCAAGAGGCAGAATCAAAAAGGAAAGCTAAAAGGGAACGAGAAGGAGAAAAACAAGGATTGGGGTAATGGGTTCAACGCCGAGAGGTCCATAGAGAAATACCGAGGCAGATATACCAATTACACCCCTCTTCAAAAAAAACAAGAAGAAATTTTAGCCATCTTGGAAGAGAAGAATATGGTGCAAGAGCCGCGGCGACAATCACAGTTCGCCCGGAGAGATACAACCAAGTATTGCAGGTTTCACAAGGAAACCGGGTATGAGACTTCAAAGTGTTTCCAGCTCAGAGATTACATAGAGATTCTTATTCGGGAAGGGCACCTGAGGGATGTAATCTTGAAAAAAGATGAGAGATCAGAAACTAAGAGAGAAGTCAAGGTTGATCACAACCCTAGTCAAAATCAAAGAACCAGCCCCGAAGCCAATCAAGTAATACATACATACAAATTTTGGAGGACCCTTTACTGAGAGAAGCAACCGAGAACGAACTCAGGAAATCAGAGAAGCAATAAAAGCAATAGAAGCAAGGAATAACTTCGACGTAAACTCGGTTGAGCCAGACCCGAAAAGGGTAAAGGAAGGATGAGACCCAATAGTCTTTACAGAGGCAAATTCTCATGGCGTCGATGTTCGACCTAATGACGCTATGGTTATAAGTGCCCGGATTGGCCATAGGAAAGTTCGGAGAATTTTAATAGATAATGGGAGTTCAGCAGACATCCTAAGCGTGGCCGTGTACGACTAGCTAAGACTAGACCGGAAAGATTTACAGCCTTTCCATACTCCATTAAGAGGGTTTGGAGGGATAGAGGTCAGGGCACTCGGGACGGTAAAACTACCAGTAAAGACCGGAACGGCACCATGCCAGAGGACTATCCTGCTCTACTTCGTGGTAGTTGACTTAGATAATTGACCATATAATGCATTATTGGGCCGGCCATTCCTAAATAAAACAAGGGCCGTGACGGCCACTTATGCATTAATGATCAAGTTCCCAACAGAAAAAGGGGCTGGGATAGTCAAGGGATCCCAAGAGATGGCCAGAAGAGCAAACCTGTCAGTATACAGAGACAAACATGATGTTGAACAAGTGTGCACCATAATGCAGCCAAATCAGTGTAAAGAATCCTTGTCATTCGAACTGGATCCAATGGAGGGCTCGAATGAATACAAAACAGAATTGGTTGAAGTAGTACTTGAAGAAGACGAACCGGATAAGAAAATCAAGATCGGGGTCAACTTGGATGGAAAAGTCAAGCAAGACTGAACCAATCTGCTTAGAGAATACAAAGATGTATTCGCTTGGAGTCACGAAGACATGATTGGAATAGATGCCCGAGTAATATCCCACCACCTTGCAGTTAGCCCGAATGAAAAACCGGTAATACAAAAGAGAAGATCGTTCAATCCTGAAAGAAGTCAAGCAATCAAACAAGAGGTGGAAAAGCTACTGGCAACTGTATCAATCAGAGAAGTCAGCTACCCTCAGTAGGTCGCCAACGTAGTCCTCGTCCAAAAGAAAAATGGACAATGGAGGACGTGCGTAGATTTCATGGATCTAAACAAGGCATGTCCAAAGGATAGCTTCCCACTTCCAAGGATAGACCAGCTGGTAGATGCCACAGCAGGTCACGAATTGCTCAGCTTCATGGACGCTTACTCGGGATACAATCAGATCTGGATGAACAAAACTGATGAAGAAAAAACAGCTTTCACAACGGATCAGGATTTATATTGCTACACAGTAATGCCCTTCGGTTTAAAAAATACAGGTGCTACGTATCAAAGGTTGGTCAACAAAATATTCACTCGGCAAATAGGAAGGAACATGGAAGTGTACATTGATGACATGTTGACTAAAAACGTCTCGACAGATGAGCATGCTCTGGACCTCTGAGAGACATTTGATGTTCTGAGAAGACACCGGATGAAATTAAACCCGAACAATTGTTTATTCGGAGTTCATTCGGGGAGATTCTTGGATTTTTAAGTCCACCAAAGAGGAATCAAAGTTAATCCCGAGAAGATCCAGGATTTGCAAGAAATGACCTCACCTAAAACATTGAAAGAGGTACAGCGCTTAACAGGGTGTTTAGCCTCCTTGGGAAGATTCATCTCAAGGGCTACAAACAGGTGCGCACCCTTCTTCAAGATAATCAAAAAAGGGAAAGGACTCGAGTGGAATAAAGAGTGCGAGCAGGCATTCTTAAAAATAAAAGAGTACTTGGGACAGGCTCCCGTTCTCTCAAAACCTTAAAAAGGGGAAATACTTCAGCTGTATCTGTCAATAACCGAGCTTGCAGCAAGTTCAGTCTTAGTCAGAACAGAAGATGGAGTGCAGAAACCAGTGTATTATACCAGCAAGGCACTCGTACCGGCTGAGACCAGGTACTCACAGGCAGAGAAGATGGCCTTAGCATTGGTCTCAGCAGCAAAAAAGCTGAGACCATATTTTCAGGCCCATACAATTCAGTTTCTCAACAATTGACCATTAAGACAAATTTTACAAAAACCATAAATATCAGGATGACTTACCAAATGGGCAATCGAGTTAAGTGAATTTGATATTCATTATGTCCCCAGAACCTCCCTCAAAGGACAAGTTGTGGCAGACTTCATAGCCGAGTTCACAGAACCAAACCTGGAAGCAAAAAAACTCTTGGATAAGAGTTTCCCATGGAAACTGTATGTTGATGGCTCTTCAAATACTCATGGCAGCGGGGCAGGGATCGTAGTTCACACCCCAGAAGGAGATGATGTTGAATGTGCCATGAGATTTGATTTTAAAGCAACCAATAATCAAGCAGAGTACGAGGCATTGTTAGCTGGAATCAGAGTCTGCATAGCTCTCGGGGCAGATGAAGTTGAGATATTCAGCGATTCACAGGTAGTTGTCAACCAGGTTATGGACGAGTACCAGGCCAAAGATGAAGGAATGATAGCCTACCGTGACATCGCGAAACAGCTCCTCCAAAAATTTAAAGAATACAATATCGCTCAGATCCCCAGGGAAGAAAATGAAAAGGCTGACGCATTGTCTAAATTAGCGTCAGCAACAACCTCAATCAGACCAAAAACCATTCCAGTTGCATACCTCCTTAAACCGAGTACAGCTGAACCTAAGCATTTGGAAATTTTAGAAATCCGAACACCTCAAGACGGTTGGATGGTCCAGCTGAGAAGGTTCCTGGAAGAAGGCGTGCTCCCAAAAGATCCAGTATTAGTAAAGCGCATCAGGTATCGACTGGCTAGGTATATCATGATCGGAGGAGAATTATACAGAATGAGGTTTTCCCGAGCTCTCCAGAGATGTGTACCGGAAGAAGATGCACATCGAATACTTCAAGAGATCCACGGAGGAGTTAACGGGAACCACACTAGGGGTAGAAGTCTGGCCCATAAGGTACTCAGGCAAGGCTATTACTGGCCTACGCTTTTCTCAGACGCACAACAATGGTCGGAAAGTTGCAATACCTGTCAAAGGATTGCTAACGATATCCGACAACCCCCAAATAAACTCAAAAACCTCACCGCACCATGGATATTCACCATGTGGGGCCTAGACCTGATCGACCCAATGCCAGCAGGGACAGGGGTTGGAGCAAAACACGCTATAGTCGTTGTCGATTATTTCACAAAATGGGTAGAAGCTGAAGCGCTGGTGCATATCACATAAGCTAACACCATAAATTTTGTAAAGAAAAACATACTTTATAGGTTTGGAGTTCCGGACACTATAATCATTGACAATGGCACCCAGTTTGATAACCTGAAATTCAGACAGTTATGTGAGAAGTACCAGATTGCTAATTAATATGCCACACCAGCCCACTCTCAAACAAATGGGCAGGTAGAAGCAGTAAATAAAATTATCAAGCAAACCATCAAAGCAAAGCTGGATGCCAAAAAAGGAAGCTGGGTTGAAAAGCTTCCCGAAGTATTATGGGCATACCAGACGACAGTGAGGACTTCAACAGGAGAGACTCCGTACACTTTAGCATTTGGAACAGAAGCTGTTATCCCCATAGAAACATCGTATGCGTCACCACGGGTCAGACTATACGATGAAGAACAGAATGTTGATATGCTACAACAAAGTTTGGATGAGCTAGAAGAAAAAAGGGAAAAGTCCCGAATAAGAAATACAACATATCAACAAAGAGTGGCTCGCCACTACAACTTTCGTGTTCGGATAAGGAAATTCCAGCTAGGAGACCTGGTGCTCAGGAAGGTGTCAATGAACACAAAAAATAAAGCGGCAGGATCCCTGGCTGATAAATGGGAAGGTCCATACAAGATAGAGGGGATAGCTGACCATGAAGCTTATTGGATTGCTCGACCCAATGGAGGGGTTTTACCCCGACCATGCAATGTCCAATATCTAAAGATTTTCTATCCTTAAAATTACATATATATGTTCTTTTTTCTAGTCAGGACAATATTAGTCAGGATAAATATTAAACTGTAATTTGAATCTTTGTTGATTTTTGCAGTAATAAATAAAACTTCTCGGAATTTCCGAAAGGAAAGCATCTAGCTCGGGATTTCCAAAAGAAAACATATGATAATAAGAACATATAGAAGAAGAGCACGATAATAAGAACATGCAAATAGAATTCTCGGAACCATCAAATCCCGAATGGGCGGAGAAGCTCGTAGGAGTATGTCAGCCGAGCAGGGTCAAAATGACCTTCTTAAAAAGGCTAACCTGATGCACCAGACTCTGGAAAAATACTCGGGACTCTATCAGGAGAAATTCTGGTGAAATGCGTAGCTGTGTTGAAGCAATTTTTTTTTTTAAAAAAAGAGCTCAACGATTCGGCAAACTCTTCCGTATAAAAACTGGGGAGACGTCATTGGTATTGCGTAAGGACTCGAACGTATGATCATGGTGAGCCTTGATGTAATGTTCGGGTAGCAACCGGGTATGAAACACAAGTGTAAACTTGCCTGTTTCAAGATGACTCAGTTAATAATAAAGAGCCAGTTTAATAAGATACTTGACAATTGAAGTCATTCGGGTAACAACCGGTTTAATAAGATACTCGGTTAAGTTACCCAAACATTGAAGAAGCCAATTTAATAAGATACTTGGCAATTGAAGTCATTTGGGTAACAACCGGTTTAATAAGATACTCGGTTAAGTTACCCGAATATAAAAGAAGCCGGTTTAATAAGAACTTGGCAATTGAAGTCATTCGGGTAACAACCGGTTTAATAAGATACTCGGTTAAGTTACCCGAATATAAAAGAAGCCGGTTTAATAAGAACTTGGCAATTGAAGTCATTCGGGTAACAACCGGTTTAATAAGATACTCGGTTAAGTTACCCGAACATCAAAGAAGCCAGTTTAATAAGATACTTGGCAATTGAAGTCATTCGGGTAACAACCGATTTAATAAGATACTCGGTTAAGTTACCCGAACATCAAAGAAACCAGTTTAATAAGATACTTGGCAATTGAAGTCATTCGGGTAACAACCGATTTAATAAGATACTCGGTTAAGTTACCCGAACATCAAAGGAACCAGTTTAATAAGATACTTGACAATAGAAGTCATTCAGGTAACAACCGGTTTAATAAGATACTCGGTTAAGTTACCCGAACATCAAATAAGCCAGTTTAATAAGATACTTGGCAATTGAAGTCATTCGGGTAATAACCGGTTTAATAAGATACTCGGTTAAGTTACCCAAACATCAGCCAGTTTAATACAGCACTCGGCAACAATCAGCAATAAACAGATCAAGACCATTCAATTCAAAATAAAGTAGAATTTTATTGTTCCTAAAAGAATGGTTACAGTTCCAAGAATGGTTCTGTACAAGTAAAAAAATAATCAGAATTTTATACAATTCTACAAAATTAAGGTTGCGAGGATTTCGAGCCTTTGCTAATACTCGGATCTGGCACCATCTCGTACTCACGAAACAGGCTCTCATTAGATGGCCAAGTGATATCGTCGATAGTATCATTCATCCACTGGCTGTAATCTTCACCCGGGACTGGCCCGACATCTGGGACTACACCCTCAACCGACTCTTGACTTGCATAAAAGGTCGAGAGAGAATGCTCGGACGGAATCTCTAAATGCATGGGATGGGGCTCTTTGCCTTGACTACGACAGTAGGCTCTCCATTTCTTCATCTGAATCAGAAGAGATTCCAAGGACCGGTCCACGTGATGTTTGATTGACAACTCCCAATTAGCTCGGGCCTTCTCAGTCGCTCTATTCTTAACTTTGAATAACTCGCCGGCCAAAACTAGCCCACGTTGAAATTCCCGAAGAAGTAGGGCATCGTAAGCAGGGGATCTTTTAAAACGATCCACCATTGGACTTCAAGTTCCAACCTGGCCTCTTGGGAAAGGGATTCAACTGTCAGCACTTGGTGCTCCAGATCTTCGATTTTTTGGTCATACGCAGACTTCGTCTGCTCGACCTTGAGCATGGATTCTTTAGCAGAAGATAAAAGATTTTGAAGTGATGCAACCTTCTCCTCTTCCAGAGATGCCTTGTCCTCGGCTTTAACCTGCTTCGCCAGACAATGGTCGGCAAATATTTGTACAGAACCGACCCCCTGTTGGTAAGATTTCTCGGCTCGAACACGGCCCTCCTCACTCGCCTTCAGCTGAGCCTCTAGACTTCTTATTCGATCGGCTTGATGTTGCTGTGTCTGAATAAGCTCAGCAAATTCGACCATCATCTGCAAAGGAATATACTTAGAAATCTGGCAAAAGCAAAACAATAAAGGAGTCGGATTCAACTTACATAAGATGCACCGTTAAAAACATTTTAGAGACGTTCGGTCAGGGAACCATCCCGAAAGCCGCTCCAGCGGTCTTCCCCGATAAAATCCCTACCGGACGATATCTCCCGTAGCATATCCTAGGGAGAAAGGAATAAAGGAACCCCCAAGGGTTCAGCTCCCAGATTTCCAAACTCGGGGGCAGGAGAAGCCCTGTTCGGTTCTAAGGATGGAGAAGGAACCCCCGAAGGTTTAGCTCCCATATCTCCAACTTCGGGGGTAGAAGAAGCCCTACTCGGTTCTGAAGCAGCCGCATCTACTGATGCTCCAGCGCCAACACTCGGGGCAATCTCATCCGCTACATCTTCATCACTGGAGTCGATAAATGAGACTTTCCGAGGAACTTTGAGAGGACGAGACGGCGAACTAACTGCCTTTCGTTTCTCACCTCGAGAACGATGGAAGTTAAGGTCAGCAGCAGGATCTTCCTACGGATCATCTCGGAAAGACTCAAAGAATTCGGCATCTCAGACACTTGATCCGTCAAGACGTTACCACCGTCGCCGGCTACAAACCGTCCAACAGGCTCTTCACCCGAGCCTTCACATTGCCTCTCCCTATTAATAGGCAGTTGGGTGTCAGTTGGCTCATTTTGTCCACTCGGACCAGCATAATCATGAGTAGAAGGCTGAGCACCCTGGTGAACGTACTCGGGGATATGTTTCTCAGCAATGTCAATTTCCTCATCAGACTTGGGTGGAGCAATATCTTCATCGCCCTGACGGGAAGCTTCCTTTCTGCTCGCTTGCAGAATCGCCTTCACCTGGCGAGCCTGAAGATCGCTGACAACATCCATATCGAACACTAGTAAAAAAAAAGATTCATGTTAGAAAAGAAGATGAAAAGCAGAAAAATACAATAGAAAAAGCGCCAGGTCTTACTTCACCTACGATGACCCGAAATCTGTCTGAAGAAGCCGAGCTTTATCAAATCCTCTTTAAAAATGTAGCTCTTGCTCCTCTTCTCCAGAGTACGAACAGCTGCCCGAGTTAGCCATTTCAGCTCAGAATCATTATAATCAATTATTTTTCTGTTCCACACTTCGGGGGAACAGAAGAAACGGGGAACACTCAACACAGTTTGGGAATCCCCAGATCCAACAGTGACGTTGAGCCCGAGAGACCCTCCAGTAAAAAACCAATTGTTCTTCCAGAACTTGTTGGATGTAGGGAATCCCCATACAAACCCTTCTTTTTGGGATCATCAGAGGTGTCGACCTCCAGATTCACCTTTGCTCCTTTGGGGACCCAGCCGTCCGATGGAGTAGATGCAAGAAAAAATGTCCCCGTTTTGCTAACCTGCCTCAGTGTAAAAAAATGCCTGATTTCATTCGGGGAAGGCGGCGAAAGGTTCATTCGACTGAACATATCCCACATGCACATCAAGATTTTATAACTATTCGGGGCCAATTGAGCTGGGGTTATCCCTGCTTCAGCCAAAAACCAGGCAATAAAAGGCTGAAAGGGAAGTGTGACACCACAATATAGCATTGATCCATAAACCGCGACCATACCCTCAGGAGGATTCCATACGGCTCTATCCCCCGCAGGAACCAAAGTGGCCGAGTCAGGCAAGTCGAATCGGGAGCGGTATTTTTCTATCTCAGCTAGCCCGACCACATTCGGCTCAGTATCAAAGCCACTCGGGCGAGTATCAGAAAATGAAAGATGAGACACCCTGTACACTTCATCAATGTCACCCTCGTTAACAATCTGTTCCCTGGTCTGAACGTTGCTCGAGTCGTGCTTATATATCTTACTTCTGCTCTGATGTTTACCCATCCTTCTAAAAGATACCCTGTGATCAGAAATATCAGAATCAGAATCAGACCTAGATGGAGAACTCGATACAGGGCTGAAAGTGACGTTAGGGTGAAGCCCAGAAACATCAACCTCTAAAAATGGAGGTTCATCTATTGGGATATCCCCCAGTAATCGTTTAATGCAAGAAACTAACTGGAAATCCCCACGTTCTAATGCATCAAAAGCG
The DNA here is from genome assembly GCA_032871835.1 of Dipteronia dyeriana. Lineage (NCBI taxonomy): Eukaryota > Viridiplantae > Streptophyta > Magnoliopsida > Sapindales > Sapindaceae > Dipteronia > Dipteronia dyeriana. The sequence goes on from CM065299.1 coordinate 100,890,895, forward strand.
ATTTTAAAGAGACGATAACGGAAAGATGGCTCCATTAAAACTAACCTTGAATTGAGATTGATGCAAGATCTTCAAACAGAGAATCGTGAACTTCTGGATAAAGAAATCTGAGTTTAAAGAAATTTCTGCTGAAAATTGTTGAGAATAAACCAACGATGTCTCTCAGCAAAGAATTTAAAGAAGAGACGGCACGAAACCCTAGGATTTCAAGGCAAAAAAAAAAACTTATGACGAAACTCGATGACGTAGATGGCGTTTGGGGAAACGCAAAAATCATTTCTCATAAATAATATTGAAAAACGAAGAGACGAGGGACATGTGTCAAAACAGGAAGTAGCCATCGACCGTCAGAACTTCAAAACGTGGCCATCATTTAAGATCTCGCGTGATGAAGCGAATCGAAATTACAGGGTCACCATTAAGACACGCCATTATGACAAGGCGGCTATTCTGACGAGTAAAAATTAAGACGATTAAAATACTCTTGTCTGAAATGAAATTTACTCGGCAAAAATATTTTAAGGGGGTATTGTCGTATGTGAATTTTACCAAGCATACACGTCATTGACAGGAAGGAGAAAATAGCCAGGTGGACGCCCAAATGGGCACTCAGGAAATATCCTATGAGGCATCATTAAAGAAAAAAAAGCCCGAGTAAGCATATATTGAATGAAACCTACTCGGGATCAGTTAACAACACTCGGGACTGGTTAAACAACGCTTCCACTCGGGCTCAAACGACGCTACTCGGGATCATCAGGTATTACTCTTACTCGGGAATAAATACGACTCGAGTAAGAACTTGGTGCTTATTTCACACGGATTAAGTCATTAAATACGCGAAGATATCCATCAGGAAGGAATCCCAAATAAAATGGAACATTAAGTTAGAAGAGTCCCCAATCAGGAAATAACTTGATTTCCTTGCGATGATTACATTCTTATAAGGAAACAAGTCCAAATTGAACAGCACTACTAGAATCCCACTCGATTTCCATAAGAGACTCCGAAATAGGAGAGAAGACAAATCAACCTCAAGCAAGTAACCGAATCACAATTAAATACAAAGATCTTGTATTACATGTACAAAGCAGATTAGGGTTCTATAAGCATATAAATATACCCAAAATCTGACTCCAAAATATATAGGCAATATAGCATACAACAATCATAGCAAATACAGAGAGAAAAAAGAGAGATCGAGAGCTTGTAAACATCATATTTTCATAGTGGATTTTGGCTTGGTTGATCCTTCAACCACCCGTGGACGTTTCTCCGGTCATCGGAGTTTTACCACGTAAAACTTGTCTTCGTTACTCTCTCTAAATCTTTTTCTCTTTGAATCAATAGCCGAAATTCAATCCTTGTTGGCTTTTCTGACATAATCCAGAAATCGACATCAACAGATATATCAATAATAATGCAAGAAGCGACATCAACAAACAGCAACAGCCATGTGGAAAGATTTGTACCCTGCTTGATTGAGCAGTGTTCGAATCTCGGCGTTGACAGAAAGAGCAATGACGAAAATCGCGCTCCTGATGGTAGGGTCCATCACCATCACCTTCAAAGTTGGTGAGTTTGCGCAGCTGAGCTCTTTTTTTCTTTTCTTTTTTTTTCTTTTTTTCTTTTTTTTTTTTTCAGCCCAGATATATCATTTTGATTAACATCAACAAACAGAACCAGTCCAGCATTCAAGCTTTATATCCTGATTGTTTGATCAGGTTATGAAGACAATCGCACCCATGTTGGTCACGATCACCTTTCAAAGTTTGGTCAGAGGTGGTGCGGCTGAGCTCTCTCTATATTTTTTTGTTACCACCCAGAGATCACTGATTCATTCCATTATCGACTTACGAGAACTGGTAGATACTATTATACTAGGAGAGTGTTCCCCTTTTTTATTATTATATTTATACGACGGTAAACTCAAGACATAGCACGTAAGTTACAAGAGGGAAACTACAATATTTACAGCTAATACAAAACCAGACAATTCTCTCATAACTGGAGAATCTTGAAGACAACATATTATATGCGCAGCGTTGAAAAAACTTGACAAAGTTAACACCAGCTACAAATACTAAGATTACCATTGTTAACACAACTTGGTCCGAAGCTACCACCAAGAAGAAAGTGGTGGAGTGAGAAAGAAGTGCAATGCCCGCGTGGCTGACAACCATTAAAGCGACTCTGTCCAGTACTCAGAATGAAAATCTTGAATCTAGGCGCCTTCAATGTCTCTTTGATTTCCAGATTTTAGAATGTTGAACTTGCAAAGAGGACAGGTAGCATTGATGTATAACCACTTGTCTATGCAAGCACAGTGGAAATGGTGACGACAAGGAAGTTCACGCATTTCAGTTCCATCATCATAGGCAGAAAGGCAGATGCAACATTCCTGTAATTTACATGAAAAATTTATGTCAAAACCGATATATGTTATCCTCCAAATGGCTTCATCCATTAACACCAAACATAAAAAGATATCCAGCTTACATGTATTATTACAAGCATAAGGTCAATGTTGACTTTCAAAGAAGGGGTACAGATAAAGATCCATCACTGACGGACTATGTATCACCAATTACATACGGTGATAATTTCTACTCTAACATTATTACATTAATGAGTTGCGTCCAGTTATGGAGTTTGAGGTACCAATCTTCTCTATAGAATCATGGGCATAAGTCCTAAGTTTCACTACAATCATGAAGCTAAGGTATTTCCAAGAACATTCTAAAATTTTAATAAATCTGCAAAGCAACAAATAACCACAATGGGATACTTACAGCATCGTCCTGGGAAAGAACACGTTCAATGGGTGTATCAGCGCCACATTCAGACATTATCCCTCCAAAAGATTCTTGAAGCTCACCATTAAGTTTCTCAATATCACCTATCCTGCGGAATTTGTACTTCGGCAACCGATCAATCTCTTCTTCTGTGGCTCCTTCCTGTTGTAGAGTGTAAACAAGAGAAATAGGCAGGGATTATTAAAATATGGGGAGCGAAAGGAAACAACAGAGAAACATATAATCATAACTTGAACTCCCAGCAAGCAAACAAATGAAGGAATCCAAACAATCAACAAGCATAGAAATTGCTAAATAGGAACAATATGTTCAGTAACAGTGACACTTAGACATCCAAACTACCAAAAAGGTGCATTCAAACACATTGAATGTCCACTGCTCCTAGACAATAGCGATGTCCGCAACCAAAAATGTGTCCCGACATTCCAGGGCACAAACATAATAAGACAACAATTGTATTTTAAATAAATCATAGAACTAGTTAATTGTACCAACTGGCATGCTTACTTGAAAGTTTGTTCACTGAATATAATAAGTCCTATGATTCAGTAACTTGATAACTGTGCATTTCGGCATAAATTCAAGCTACCACATTACAATAACTGAAAACACCAGGCGAATAATGATAAAAACCGATTGTTTTCTTCTTCTTTTTTTTCCTGACTAAACCACCCTTTTCAATTTATGTTTGATATTATAAGTCTATATAGGAGACAGATTACAAACCAATCCACTAAAATAAACAAAACGGGAACTGAGAAAATAACACATCAACAATAATGTTGTAGATCTTCATAGCCAATTACCCGCTCCGTTAAAGCATATAGTATCCCGAGTATACAAGGAAGACAACAACAAACAGCAATACCAATGAGACAAGCCACAGCAACACAGATCACAACAAACGCCACATCGAAAGCAAGGAATACAATGCAAAGCCTGCAAAAAACAAACCCACAATTCTGTAACAAAAAGAAGCTAAAAAAACCAAAGCACTTCAAGAACGAGTTTATGTTAACGAACCAATAAAGCTGCGGAGAATCACTAGTCAGAGTTTCACCAATGGCGGTTATCCAGTAAAACCCAACAATCCACCATAGAAATGAAAACATTGTATTTGCAGACTCCAAATTCTTTGCTAAACTGCAACCACACGTGACACAAACAATCAAATACAACCTTGAAATGCAAATACATGAGTGTGTGTATAATTTCAAAGAAAAGACTTGTGAGTCTACCTGGTTTCATCTTCATTCTGAGGCAGCTCCGGCCTATAATAATCAGAATCGCCAACTTCGCTACCTGACCCGGAACCCAAATCGCCGAAACCATTATCCCTCGCTTCACCGCCCCTTCTTCTGTACTCCACAAAAACGCACGAGACATGAAACAAGCACTGCAAAGAGTACCCAACAATCCACAGCCTGAGAGGCACGTCAGGCCTCTCTTCAATACTCAGACCCAGAACCACGACGGCGATCACTACAAAGGCAAAATTCCAGAGAACGTCGAGGACTATAATAGGCTTCGAGTACGCCCAGTCGCTTTGACGCTCCTCCAGCTGCTCCGCCGCCGTCTCTCTGACCCGGACAGACGGCTCCCGCAGCATCATGCGCCGGCCACTAGCCCGCCTGAGAATACGCGCCGCAGCACCACGTAAGGGAGGTGGAGGGCGACGGAGGAGGCGGCGGCTCCGCAGGAGATGGTCGGCGATTGAGTGTGTCAAGAGCGGAGACGCGTCCACGGTTTCCGGCGGCGTGTTCGGTGGATACATATCTAAAAGAACGAAACCTAATTAAATCTCCACAGAATCGAGTCGAAATTCAATTTGCAACTCTGCACCATAAACTAAATTTGGGTTTCTGAACAGTTCACATAGTATACAATAATAATAATAATAATACTAAAAACATCGAAATATTTTGGAGACTGAATTCGAGACTGAAAATATCAATATTTTGGTAAAAGCGATTTGGGGATTTTTGAAAATTTAAAACTTTGAAAATTGAATGGGGAAATTTTGTGGGTAGCTTTTCACTGTAGTTTTGTTTTGTTTTTGTTGGTTGGTTTGGGGAGACTGTTGTAGAGGATGAGAAGATAATTTATTTTAAAAAAAGAAAAAATTAAGCAGAAACAACAAAATAGAGCGGGTAGCTTTCAGCATTTAATAATTTATGTTATATTTCCCGGACAAACTGATTCCTACAACCACCTGTTTTTTCTATTACTTAGTACTCACCGATCTATATGATCTTATTTGGTGTGCTGGATTGGATTGAATTATTTTATGAGATTTGATTAATTTAAGATGTGATTATGATTAAATGAGATTGGATTGGACTAAATTAATATTATGCTACATCTGGATAAATATGAGACTGAATTAAATTAATACAATGTTTTGTTTGGTGAAATATGAGATTAGATTAAATATAATAAATTATTTTTAAAACGGAAATAACAATAAAATAAATTAATTAAAATAAAAATATAAAAAAACTAATTAAAATTAAATTAAAAAACTATAAAACTTTCTCTTTTCCTAATTCGATATCATCATCACCGTTTCTATATCATCGATATCATATAGGTTGGGTTTGATTTCAGATCAATGTTGGATCTGAAATATGAAGATATTGAATTTGTTTTTTTTTTTCGATTCTAGCTATAGGTGGTTTGATTTTTTTTTTTTAGATTTTCAAAATATTATGTTTGTGGGTTCTATTTTTTTTTTTTTCCATAATATTATGGTTCTGGGTTTGTTTTTTTTTTCTGGGTTTTGATTTATATTTTATATTTTTGATAGTGCATTAAAAAATCTAAAGAAAAAAAAACTATTAAAAAAAAAACTTAAAAAAAAATAAAAATTCCTAGGACAACTAAACCCACCAATTTGATGAGTTTATTTATCCCACAAAATATGAGACTGTTTCACTAAAATTGGGTCCCATTAGATTATTTTATCCTGTTTGGTGTTGCTTCCAAACATATGTAACAAACCGGGGCTATGTGTATCAGTGTACACCAACTCGCTATAAAATAGATACAATTTAATTATTTTTTATTGTGTTATTTTAAATAATAAATATCATGTTTTGTTTTTGAAATATTGTTCAATTAATTATTTAACAATTTTAAATAACCCTCTAATTTACCGAAACGAGGTTGTTTCAGTTATATACACCTTACATGTACGTTATGGGATTACCAGTTTGGATCATGTTCTCTGCACACCCCTCGTATTTTTGGTTAAATAAATTTTAACCAACTTTTGTTTTTTTTTGTTCTTTTTCAATTGCTTAATTTTTTTTTGTTATATTGTAGTTTAGTTAACTAAAAAATATACAAAGTCATAATAAATAACTATAATATTATAAGATATAGGCTTAATTGCACAAACATCCCCTAAGTTTAAATGAAATTGTACTCATATACAACCTTTCCATTTATTGTACAAACATCCCCCGTAAAAAGTTGACCAACATGGAATGACGAATTTACCCTTACAAAAAATTATTAATTATGGTCCCTCTATTTTCTATAACAGCAGGTCAATCCCAAAAAACCTTAACCTTTAATTAAAAATTTAGTTTTTGCATTCAATAAGTATTGAACCTCAAATATTATAGTTGGAAAACACAACCCTTAACCAATTGAGTCATCTAAATATATTGATAGAAGTTCGTTAATTTAAATATATATATATATATATACCCGGTTATATATTTTTATAGTTATATATTTATATAGTTATATATGTAAATATGTGTATATGTATATAGTTATATAATTATATTTTAAAGCTTAATTGACAAAATAATATAAATATGTTTCTTTCCATAATTTTAACATATTTAAAATAATTATTTTCCATATATATATATATATATATCCAGTTATATAATGTAAATATGTGTATATGTATATAGTTATATAATTATATTTTAAAGCTTAATTGATAAAATAATATAAATATGTTTCTTTTCATAATTTTAACATATTTAAAATAATTAATTTTTTTTTTTTCATTTTAATAAATATTTTTTTTATTATTAAATATAAGTTTATTATAAATGTTATATGTATGAGTTCATTTTAATATAAATAGATTTAAATTATTTTAAACAAGTTATGTAACTATATATAAACTATATATTTATATTTATATATTTAAAATAAACTCATATATATAAGAAACAGATTTAGACAATTGAAAAAACTATTTATCAATTTAAGAAACATATTATTATATAATATTTAAATGGGAGAGATACGATCTCCCCATATTTGTTTTAATAAACAATTGATAAATATTATATAAATAAATAATAATAAAAAGTTCCATTGACCATCAAATTAATATAATAAATTAAGTAATAAAATAATTTAAATCTATTTATATAATTTAAATAAACTCATATATATATATATATATATATATATATATTAAATAAATTCATATTTAATAATAATATATAAAAAACAGATTTATGTAAAAGAAAAGGAAAATAAAAAAATAAAAGGAAAATAATTATTTTAAATTTGTTAAAATAAAGAAATAGATTTAAATTATTTTATCAATAAAGGTTTAAAATATATATACCTATATACATATACATATATACATTATATAACTAAATATATATATTTAAATCAACAAATTTCTATTGATGTGTTTGTGTAGCTTAGTTGGTAAAGGTTAGTGGATTATATCCTTAAGGTTGTAGGTTCAATTCTCGTTAAAGTCAATTATTAATTTTAATTAAAAGTCAAAGGTTTTCTAGGATTGAAATTCAATTATAGAAAATAGAGGAACGATAATTGATAATTTTGTGTAAGGGTAAATTTGTCTTTATATTTTGGTCAACTTTTGATCAACTCTTTACAACGGATGTTTGTGCAATAAACGGAAAGGTTGTATATGAGTGCAATTTCATATAAACTTAGGGGATGTTTGTGCAATTAAGCCTAAGATATAATCTAACAAAAGGTTTTGTCGGTCTCCTTAAGAGACATCCTACCTACTATCTAAAGTCAGGGTCGTCTCCAGACATTTTGGAACCCAAGTCATTTAATGATATTAACAAAAATCAGAACCCTATATAAAAATCAGAACAATTCTTATGCATTGACCAGTCAGTATTCAAAATACAGACACCACAAATGAAAGCGTAGCACGTGGCATTTATTCTTTTACTTTTTACATTTATCTTATAAATTGGGCCACGTGTTACATTTTCATTGATAGGGTTGGGTATTGACTGGTCAGTACTCGAGTATTATTCTAACAATTATTATCATTAAAGAAATGTTAGCAATTCAATTGAACTAGATTAGAAAAGAAAGAATACCCAATAAAGTAAGACTCCGACGGAGTCACGGAGATAGTGTGTGGCGATTTTGACTAGGTTAGTAAATAAATGTTAGCAATTCAATTGGACTCTCAAATGATGTAAAACTAAGTCTGATATGCTAGAATCATTTGAGCTTTGATGTTTATTTCTATTAAGTTGAACTAGATATGAATAATTGAGCCTTATTAAAAAGAAGCAAATCAATGTTTGAAATTGGACGCTTTTTATAATAAAATAAATTAGGCCTAAGACCCCGAAAGAAGAAGCAGATTGGACCATTTGGGAGCCCTAGCAAAATACTGGGTTTACTGCCCACATGGACTGGCCATGTCTAAAGCCATGATTTTCATAGGTCATAAAATATTTTAAAGTAGACAAAAAAAAACAATATTTTAGAGTATGTTAATTAAAATGACTATGTTAATTTAGATTCTTAAAATAGCGAAAGTTATCTAATATATTAATGAAATGAGGTTGATCCAGTAATAAACTCTAGTAGGTTCAAGTACTCTCATAATCGATGAATTTATATTACGATGCCATAAAAAAAAAAACTAAATACTATATACAACTTAATTGATGAATTAACTTGGTCCTTTAAATAAATACTACATAATTAATGTTCAGTCCACGACATTTTTCATAAAATTGTTAATTGATACACTGCACAATATAATTTGGTTGTATAAAATAGAAAAATTAGCACATTAAAGTTATTGGGATGCCATCTCCAGAGACCTAGTTCATTTTGCAGGTCGTCTGAGATTTAGACAAACGACTCGAATCACAGATTCACAGTGACAGATAAAATAATAATAATAATAATAATAAAATCCAAAGGCCAATGAGTAAGCGGGTATAGAAGTGTTGGTACAAAAGCAAGTAGTAAATTAGAGTGAGAGTGAAAGTGAAAGACACGAAATGTGTTGTGGAGTTAGCGGACGATAATAAGAGAGATGTGATTGTGAAGACAACAAGGAGGACAAAATTCCAAAAAACGATGTTGACTTCTGAAAACAAAAAACCATAGACAGCGTACGTACTCTTCCTGGTACGAACAGATGAAAATTCTCAACATACCATACGATTACAACACCTGTGTTCTGGTTAATTGAATTTCCCGCCTGTTTTCTTCGTCGAGTTTCCATTCAACTGACAATCAACTGGTGAACAAAAACTCAGGGGACCCGCTATTTTGGCTGATTATTGATTTGTTGTCCGTGGTTTTCTTTGTTTTTGCGTAGCTAGCCGCGTAAAAAGAACGCGGTTATGTTCAAATTGAATTTTGAAATTTTGAATTTTTATCATAAATGCCGAGGTGAGCATGTAAAATTAGCTCGTTGTGTTCACAGTGTTGTGAATTTTAGTGATTCTAGGTTTGATTCGAATAGGGTATTGAGAGATTTGTCGAAATCGGGTAGAATAGATGAAGCACGCCAATTGTTCGATGAAATTTCTGATAGAGATGAGTTTACATGGAATACGATGATAGCTGCTTATGCCAATTCAGGGAAATTAACTGAAGCTAAAAGACTATTTGATGAGACCCCATATAAGAGTTGCATTACTTGGTCTTCACTCATTTCTGGGTATTGTCAATGTCGGCGGGAAGTTGAAGCGTTTGAGTTGTTTTGGAGAATGCGATTTGAGGGACACGGACCGAGCCAGTACACATTGGGTAGTGTTCTTAGATTGTGTTCTTCGATGGTTTTGCTTCAAAGAGGAGAACAAATTCATGGTTATGCTGTAAAGACTTGTTTTGACTCCAATGTTTTTGTTGTGACTGGTCTTGTTGACATGTACGCAAAGTGCAAATGCATTTTGGAGGCTGAGTTTCTCTTTAAAATGATGCCTGATGGAAAAAATCACGTGACCTGGACTACAATGGTGACTGGGTACTCGCAAAATGGATACGGGTACAAAGCAATTGAATGTTTTGGAGACATGAGGGCCGAAGGAGTTGAGTCTAATCAGTACACTCTCCCTAGTGTATTGACGGCTTGTTCTTCTGTTTCAGCGCTTGGTTTTGGGGAACAAGTGCACGGTTGTGTAATTAGGGGCGGATTGGAAGCTAATGCTTATGTTCAAAGTGCATTGGTTAGTATGTATGTGAAATGCAGGGACTTGAACAGTGGAAGGAGGTTGGTATTGAATATGTCAGTTGATGATGTAGTTAGTTGGAACTCCATGATCGTCGGGTGTGTAAGGCAGGGGTTCGAAGATGAAGCTCTGTCTTTTTTCAAGCAAATGCATGCGAGAGAAATGAAGATTGATGATTTTACATACCCATCTGTTTTGAACTGCTTCACTTCCAATATGGATATGAACAATGCAAAGTCTGTCCATTGTTTGATTATTAAAACTGGATTTGAGGCTTACAAGCTAGTGAACAATGCTCTTGTCGACATGTATGCTAAACGGGGGAGCTTAGGTTGTGCCTTTACGGTATTTAACCACATGCAAGATAAGGATGTAATCTCTTGGACCTCATTAGTCACAGGATGTGCACACAATGGCTCTTGTGAAGAAGCTCTTAAATATTTTTGTGACATGAGAATTGCAGGCATTTGTCCTGACCAAATTGTTGTTGCAAGCATCCTGAGTGCCGGTGCAGAACTGACTCTGTTGGAATTAGGGCGACAAGTTCATGCCACCTTTCTCAAATTTGGCCTTGGATCATCCTTATCAGTCGATAACTCCCTAGTGATGATGTATGCTAAGTGCGGAAGTATAGAAGATGCACATCGTGTATTTGACTCTATGCAAGTTCGTGACGTGATTACTTGGACAGCTCTAATAGTTGGTTATGCAAAAAATGGTAGAGGAAAAGACTCGTTGCAGTTTTATGATCAGATGCTTGCTAGTGGAACAAAGCCAGACTCCATAACTTTTGTTGGTTTACTATTTGCTTGCAGCCATGCTGGTCTTGTGGAAAATGCTCGCCACTATTTTGAATCGATGAACAAGGTTTACGGAATTCAAGCAGGTCCTGAACACTATGCCTGTATGATTGATCTGTTGGGGCGATCGGGAAAACTTGTAGAAGCCAAGGAATTACTTGATCAAATGGTCGTAGAACCAGATGCAACTGTATGGAAGGCGTTCCTTGCCGCTTGCAGAGTACATGGGAACTTGGAATTGGGAGAGAGAGCAGCAAAGAACCTCTTTGAATTGGAACCCAAGAATGCTATGCCATATGTTCTGTTATCTAATATGTATTCTGCAGCTGGAAAATGGGATGCTGCTGCAAGTATTCGAAAATTAATGAAATCGAGGGGAATCAGTAAGGAACCTGGCTGTAGTTGGATTGAATTGAACAGCCAAGTGCACACCTTTTTGTCTGAAGATAGGGGCCATCCAAGAACAGCTGACATTTATTCCAAGATCGATGAGATGCTGCTATTGATCAAGGAAGCCGGCTATGTGCCAGACATGAAATTTTCACTTCATGATTTGGATGTTGAGGGTAAGGAGCTTGGTCTGACCTATCACAGTGAGAAGTTGGCCGTTGCTTTTGCACTTCTCACGGTGCCAGCAGGAGCACCAATTCGCATTTTTAAGAATCTCCGGGTTTGTGGCGATTGCCATAACGCTATGAAATACATATCAGGGGTTTATCTTAGGCACATTATCTTGAGGGATTCAAACCGTTTTCATCATTTCAGAGAAGGAAAATGTTCGTGTGGAGACTACTGGTAGAAAATCTATCATCTTAGCGCGTTTTATAACTTTCTTTCGAGGAAAATCAAATCGAAAGGTTAGCAATTGGCACGTTCTACAATTTTTTGTCCCGAATAAGTTGAAATTTTGAGAAACATACAGGATACATAAATTATCTTTTCTCTTGAACCCCTTCTAGCTTCTGTCTTGGTGTAAACAGGATTCAAGAGGAAAAGCAAATATATGTTTGACAAGTGAATTTGACATGCAGACATTTGCAAATATAACACTAAATATTGGCCATCGAATCAACAGATAATATAACACTAAATCCATACTACTATACAGCACACACATGATGACACCTGTTTTTATTATTTTACTTGCATTTTATTTATGCAGCATAAAATATACTTCGTATTTCTTAAAGAAACATTTTGTCATTTGATCATCAGGATTCTGGTTGGACAGTGGAGACCTTGCATCATAACAATCTTCTAGCAAGTCAGAATCGTTGAGAATTTTGGTTATCAACAGCTATTAATTCATGTTCCATTGTATTGTTATGTCGTTCAAGAAAATAAAGATTGGTACAAAGGAATGGTTCTCTGGTTATTATAGTTTAGGCGGTGCGCAACATCGAGATCATACCGTCTTTTAAAAAGTAATTAAAATTGAAATGAATGTTTATATATGATATCGGAACCGATAAACAGATTAAGCCAGTTCATGTATCCAAGGAGACGAGACCATGAATTTCATGAAAATTTGAATTCTTCAATTAAAATAAAAGGGAGGAGGAAAATTATACACTGAACGATGTCCTAGTTCATCTAGTGATCCCATTCAATTAGTATCGGCAATGAACACCCCGTAATCTATATTGTCATGCAAGATATCATATCTGTATTAACCCATCCTTCACAATTGAAGTATATTAACACATCACATTGAAAATAAATAAAATGTCAAACCTCAATGCCAAGAAATCGAAATCCCAATCCCAATCTATCCACCCCTCTATCCCATCACAAAAAACCTTGAGCAGCCACTACGCAACTAATCAGGGAAAAAAAATTATGGCCCTGGACTAACACGAGCGGGGCATTTTGGCTTATGTGGCAACTAAGCATCCAAAAAATGATTTATATCGCTAAGGATGTGATTCTTCTCACTCATCGATTTCATTTCCTTGCATGCTCTGGAATGAGACGTTGCCGCAGTTCAGTAGATGCACCAGCCAATTCTGCAGGGAATTTAGTATGAGCGAAAACAGAAAGAACTATTAGGCAAATAAAGTGAGAAGAGTAAACGTGCTTTACCTTGTGCAGTGAAATTGAAAAGAGGTGGTAGAGCTCGACCGTTAGGCAAGGATACATTTGGCTCTCTCAGATCATCAAAGAAAGGATGTGCACATGCCTCCAACTGAGCCAAGACACGGAAAAATTAGCAAACTCAAAACAATCATCAACTATGTATTTTAAATGAAGTACAAATGCTCACAAGTATTCCATTAGAGAAAAGTTTTCTATTGCAACAGCTAATTGCAGGTGTTATTGTGTCTAGTTGTATTCATGTAAGTTTTAATTGTGACAAATAACGAATTTTATGGGCTCATTTAATGTATGATATTCTTACAGCGGTACAACGTAGGTCTGGTGAGTACTGGAGCAATCTTGAGACAAGATCCACTGCTTCTGGGGGCATTCGCTTTTGAAATATCTGAAATCATATCTCTGGTAAGACAACTGTGGTTTAAGAAGGTGCAAATACTATAGATAAGGAAGAAAAGAAATATTTTCCTGATAAGTTGACCCACCTTGTGCCATGGATGAGCTTTAATCTGTGGAAACTTAAATTCAGTGTAATTTGGATTCATGCACTTAATTTCTTCTCTTGTTGGGGTCCCCAGAATCTGATACAATACAGCAAAAGAGGGAAATCCTAATGAGGAAATGCAAAACATGAAAAATAAAAATAAAACAATGGAAATAATAGGCCTCAGAATCTGATACAGTACAGCAAAAGAGGGAAAACCTAATGAGGAAATGCAAAACATGAAAAATAAAAATAAAACAATGGAAATAAAAGGCCTCACGATGTCACACCTTAATGATTTCCACCAACTGATCAACTCCACTTTCCCCAGGAAACAGAGGCTGCATGATGTGCAAAAAAGCAATAGAGATCAGAACTGGCCATTTAGATCTCATTATAGAAGTAATTAAGTGTGTGTGTGTGTGAAATATGGCAGAGCTCCATAATCTACTGCATGAAAAGAAGATCTCAGAAGCAGACAATTAATGAAATGAGCCACACATTTTGTGTATTGAGCAATTGTTGGAAAAGACTGAAATCAAGGATCGAACAATTCATACAAAAAATAGAGGAAAAAAAGTAAACTCCAACCTGTCCCAGAAGAAGTTCAGCCAAGACACAACCAACAGACCACATATCAATAGCAGTGGTGTATTCTGTAGCCCCGAATATAAGTTCTGGAGCTCTATAATATCTTGAGCATATATAGGATATGTTAGGTTCACCTGGCATCTAAAGATGAGATAGCAAATTTCATTAGTTTCCACACATGACCAGTGATACTTTCAAATTTCAACCAAAAACAAATTTCTTTAATTAAGAAAAAGTAAAAACATACCAACATCTTTGCACTTCCGAAATCACACATCTTTAACTGGTGAGTGTGGGGATTGACCTGCAAATCACATAACAACTTCATTCTAAATATTTTTTGCATTAGAAAAAAGATCTTTTAAGGAAGGTAACACATTAATGCAACACAATTAAAAACATCCTCACAAACTTCTACCAAAAAAATCCATCGAAACACTGTTGCATTTCATGGAATGCTAGTTTAGAGAAAAAGGACATTAATGTATAATTGCTAAAAGCACTTGTCAAGCCCTTTCTTCCTAATTTCACTAGTTAAAAACAGAATAATTTGTATTACGGGCAACATATATTCACAGAGGAAAGCTCACTTAATTGATTCCTGAGATAGCATTCAACCAAAGCAAATTTCATTATATAGCACCAAAATAGGAGGCCCATGCAAGAAAATCATTATATGACACCACAACAGCTCATTAATTATTATATCACTATTCAGATGTATACAAATGCAAGAAAATCTTACCAGTAAGTTCTGTGGCTTAATGTCACGATGACAAACCCCAACAACATGATGCATGTAATTCAGTGCACGGCAAATCTACATAAAAAAAAAAAGCATTATGATTTGTTACAAGTTACACAAGTGCAGAGAAATTCAAAGTGGTTATATATTAACTTCTTAATTTCTTATTCATCAGAAAAATCTCAAAGCCGACCAAAAAAAAGAGACAAACTAAGTCACAGTTTCAAGGTTCACCTGGTATGTATAAAGCTGCACGTAAATTATAGGCATATGTTGGTTCATTCTGCTATAGTGCTTTGAAACTCGGTAGACAGTTTCAGATATATACTCCAAGACAAGGTTAAGATACAGCTCATCTTTGTCAGTTGTTGAAAAAAAACAGTGCTTCAGCTGAACAACATTGGGATGATCAAGTGTACGCATTATCTGAAGTTCCCTATTTTTGTATCTCTTGTCCTGCAGGACCTTTTTTATTGCAACTGAATCCCCTGTTTCCAGACACTTAGCCTACAGAATAAATAAGAAACGTGAGAAGTAATAACATGACAAAAACAGTAGATTAAAACCAAAGTCTCAATCTAGATATGTTGACCCATGCCAAATGATTCCAAGTACCTGAAAGACAACCCCAAAGGAACCGGTGCCAACTACACGCTCTGCCATATAAGAGATTGTCTGGGAGGCAACAAATGGTAAGCTTCATTCATAACTCAAGGATCAAGGAACAAATACGATATTCATTTTAACATAACCAAAATTTTAAAAATGGTGAAATCAAGAATCATGGAATAATTAGTTGAGGGTAACCACTAACCATTAAAATACTAAGGCTTTTGAAGGGTTGTGCCATCAAAATTTTGCCTTGGCTAAATCATTAACATGCAAATAAATCATATTGGCATGTACAAAAAAAGGATCGCTCTACTACTTGGTCCTACTGTTACTATCCATATTCAAGTGCAGTCTACGCTGTTGGAAAACAACTAAATTGATCTCTCCTAACAACTTCCCCAACTTCTCCCCACCCCCACTTTTCTGTGCTGCCAAAAATGAAGGGGAACGGCAGAGGGAAGTCTGATAGCATCAATTACAAACAACAAGGCTGCTGGACATAATTTTAAGATCTAAAAAGACAAAAAGATCAATCGTAAGACAGCCTAGAAAAATCAACAAAAAATGACGAGAGAATTCAATCACCTGTTTTGGTTGTCCATTTCGACCACCAACTGTAGTTGCAATTATCTGACCTGCTTCTGTTCCATTACCTTTGACAAAAGAGGGCTCCACTTCCTGCATACACAAAGCCACAACCACCAAGTCATTAACTGTCAAGTACAAAATGAAACTGTACCCCACATTTCATTCATACCACCAACTGAAAATTCATGAAAAGACTTGAAAAAGGTTGTCTTGAGGAACCCTCAAGTTACAGTCTTCCAGCTACCTTATCATCAGGCTTGACAGTTTTATCGTCTCTAATTCTCATCTCATGCATTTCTTTAGGCAGCTGATCGTAACGGGATCTTTCTGTTGTAGCATTTGCGGATATGTTGGACGTGATTGCAACAGGCTCCAGAGAAGTAGAAGCCATATGCTGCTCTAGACTGGTAGCATTTCTCTCAACTGAACCCATTTCTCCATTCACTTCTGTTTCTTTATCAACTTTCGCCCTCTTTGTGCTTGAATCCCCACCCTGTACGAGAAAAAATCAATTTTTGAGAACAATTTAAGACACGAATAGTTAACCAACTAAACTTACAAATTACCATGTATATCTTCTTATATATGGCAAATCTTTACTAGTTTAACCGGACAAAGATACCAATCCCATTATGCAATCAAAACTTTCTTACGGAGCACTGGTCTGTTAAAAATATGTGCATCTCAACTGACTCAACCAAAATGTGCGTCTCAACTGACTCAACCAAACCTTAGAAAGAAAACGTTAATTGATGCCTCTCCAGAAAAATGAAATCGAGGTAAAAGGAAGCTGAAATTGTTGCATCTCAAAACTCAGAGGGCAAAGCATGTATTTTCAAGGTTGGACCTTTCAATTGGTAGTTCATTAAAATTTAACCATAAAGGAAAAATAAATAAACAAATCTGGCATTCAATTTAGTAATCTCTTCCTTGAATGCAAATCGATAATACCATATACTTTGGTCAACATTGCGTAAAGACGTAGCAACTTATACGAATAACTTATTTCCGCTTTTTTTTTTCTCTACATCTAAGAGATAGTTAATCATTGTACATAACTTCATTGTTTAAATGAGGAAATTGTTTAATAGAATAGTATTTACCTATTCTTAGAAAATAATCAAAAATATTGATTTTGACCGAATACCAACCCCAACAACAATTCTCTTCACAAAAGCCAACCACTAGATTACAGCTTACCATCAACAACCCTCATAAACAATAATCTAGTCTAGAAGCATATACCACATCATGGTTTTATTAAATTATATTCCATTATAAAACAACAAAGATTTTGTGCGATTTTTAATATTTCCTGAGATTCGCAGCTAAATTTGTTATTAGAATCGCTGCCAAAATTACGATAACATCGTTCCTAAAACAAAACGATTACCAACAGAAATCCATTCAAAGTTAAAACAAACACGCAACGCAAAAGCTAACAACAACAAAAATTGACACCAAAAGACAAGCAAAATAACAAATATAAACTAGATGTATCCCAGCTAATAATGATCTCAAAATGAATAATATTCACATAGCAATCTTGAAAAAAAAATACTATAAAAAAAAAAATCAAAGCATGAGCAACACAAACAAAAGCTGAATCAAATAAACATGCTAAGAAATAATAATAATAAAAAATCAACTTTTCAGAATTAAAAATAAAATAAAATTAAAAAACTTACAGGATCAGACGAAATAGAAGTACGACCAGAAGCAATGCTTTTGAGCCGACGCATCACATTCATTGTTTCTTGAACCGAACCCTAATTTCTTCAACTCAGAAGCTTTCTTCTTGTTTTACAAATATCAAACAAATTAAAAAGTAAAAATCGCTCCACCAGAAGAGAGAGAGAAAAAACTCGATTTTCTCTCTCCTCCTCCGCGTTCAAAAACTTTTGAAGAGCAAAGAAAAAATAAAAAATAAGAGACGAACACACTATCAAAAAAATGAAAAATCCCACACCTCTCTCTCTCTGTCTTTAGTTTTTCATTTTCTCGCTAATTATTTATTTTCCTCTCTCTCTCTCTCTTTGAAAAGCCTCCAGGTGTCCTTTTTGTTTTGATTTTTCGTGGTCAAAGCTCGATCAAAGCCAATCATTCCAGCCTCATTTTTTGTACTTCAGTCAAACGTGAATTCTCTACCGTCAATCGGTAATTATATGTCAGATCGGACGGTCAATGTTTGGGGTTTTTTTTTAGTAGTGGGGAGAGGAGAGTTCGGTTACGTCTATTTGACGATAATGACCTTGGTTTTATTGAATATTTACGAGAAAAAAAAAGGATTTTCAGACATAGATTTATGCGAAGCGGATATTCTGGAGCTTTTGACCACTCTTAGACGTTTCTTTTGGCGGTTAAGTTAAAATGTGTTGGGCCTCTTTAGCACTATAATCAATCAACCACACAATTTTTAAACCCATCCATATTTGAAAAACCAATCATTTTAATTATGCCAATAATTAAATTAAATTATAAAAAAATAGTTGTTTTAATTATTACAAGATTATTAATTAAATAAGAGGATTTAACATTGAGACTTGATATCTATATAATAAACATTCGTCAATTATTATAAAATAATTCAAAATAGAAGTTCATTTACAAATCATTTTTGTGCTTTTAAAAATAATAATTATAAGTTTACGTGAGTAAACATTGTATTTGTATCGGGCTTAAATTTTTTGCTTGAACATTTAATCAATCATGTAAATTCCTAATTTGTAAACATTCAATTTATAGTATAAGAAGTTGAAATATTAACTACTTCAATTTTTGAATTAAGCATGAATTGTAAGTCCTTCATACGCCATGATGGAACAACTTAAGTATATACGTAAGTAGATATGGTGGGAAATGTCTCATTTTAAAACTAATTTTACATTCAATTGAGTGTTTTAATAAATTATATTTAAAAGACATGAATGATTAAAATTGTTCTTAAATAATCATTTTTTATTCTGTTTTTACTTACATCTCTACATTTAAAACACTGAACTCAGTAACTTTTCTCTCTATCTCTACAATAAAGTTGTCTAAATTTGAAATCTCCTACAATAAAAAGTTCAAGAAAACCTACCATTTCTTCTTCAACTTAGAAAGAAGTCGACGTTCCATTTCATTTGTTATCCGAGTCTTTTGTAAACTTGAAGTTGGTTGTGTGAATTTTGAACCTTCGAGTCTTTTTAAGCTCTGTCCGAGCCTTTGAGAAGTTGTGCCCGAACCTTTTGAGTTGGTAAATGAAGCAGTGTTTGAGCCTTTTACATAAGTGTTCGAGCCTTTTAAAGCAGTGTTTGGGCTTTTTACATCTGCGTCCGAGCATTTTGTAAGTGGTTCGATTCTTTTGTAAGTGTTTCCGAGCATTTTTGTAAGTGTTTTCGAGTCTTTTGTAAATGTTTTCGAGCCTTTTGTAAGTGTTTCCGAACCTTTTGAAAATATTTTATAATACTATTCATCATCTTCCCCACTTGAAAATCTCAACCCTCAATAACTTTTTTGGGTTTTAAATTTAAAAAAAAAAGCTCCGGAGGCGTTGCCCCCCTGCGAGCTGCGAGCTCGACCCCTGAGTGCGTCAACGTAGCGTCACTCCGTCGCCGTTTGAGTGAATTAAAGAAATCTGATGTGGAACAACTCTTGAAGGTATTTTTATCCGTTCTCTATAAGATGTATATTTTAAATATAAATTATTAAAAGAGTGACAGTTTTAAAAGACACCTCCAAAAAGTGTCATTTAATTTTTAAATCCATATACATAAATAATTGTCCATTGATTAAATATAACCGAACATGGACTAAGTTAGAAAAGATGAATATATCGAGAAACTAAAATTATTATATAGTGTGCAGGAGGACTAAGAGGCAAAGCATAAGCTACAGTACTTTACTCTTTAAGTTGAATAGGGTCCAAACCGAAATGGGCTATATGGATTGAAAACAAACAAAAAAAACACATGAAAGAATTCGGGTGCAATGCAATGGAGTACGAATCCATGCAGTAAAGAATCACATCCATGTAGATTATTGGGCTTTGCTGATCTGCGAGCACCGCCAAGGCTATTAATGCACCAACTTTTGATAAAATAATTTCGAAATTGGAAGATATACATGAGATTGAGACATTGAGTATCATATAATTAGACAACATGCACGTGAAAGTGCAGTACATATAAAGAAAAAATTTGTATATTTCTGGATTCCCATCTAACCAATAATTAAGTTGAAAAAGTCAGAAGTACCCACACCCAATTGTCTATAATACAGTATATATAATTGTACTTCTTTGTATAAAAAAATACAAAGCTCCATGAACCTAACTGGTCTGGTTACTATCACTCTATTATATTTGAAGTCATTTCAATGTTGGATACTGCTAGGTGGATTGTTGACCAGTACTTTTGTATTTTATACCCAAATGAAAAAAATGGTTGATGGGATAAGATTTGTTTGGAGATATCACATCTACACCACAAGATTATCGGTTCAAATAGTATGATCATTATGTTTAATACTGACTAAACATATCATGGTCATGCACGATAATTGACCCTCTCAGGCTTAACTCAAGCAAAGGTGGCTTAGTTCCTCCTTTAAATATTCAAAACATTTATCTCGATCATTACGTTTAACACAGATTAAACATAAAAAAAAAAAAAAAAAAAAAGTCTGATGATGGAGCCTCTCACGATTAACTCAATCAAAGGTGGCTTAGTTACTCCTTGAAAGATTCAACGCATGGAATTGAATTTTTTATATATTTTTTTTAAAGAAGGAAATAAAGTTTTACTTGAAATTAAGAAGTGTTTAATTTTGTTTGTACGTAGTTATTACTAGATTTTGTTTTGTTTTCTTGAATTTGAAGAAACACCACCTTATTTTTTACAATGGCCCTGAACCTACGTAGGCTCCATGAGTCCATGGCCCGTTTTTTCAATCAATTCAAAGTTCGAAGTACGTCGGCCCGTATTCAGCTGAAGTTGGGCCCCAACGATCCGAAGATATTTCTCGGAATTGTGTTGGCTCAGAAGCGGCAGCACTACAGCAGCACATGATATATATATATATTGATATTGATGTACTCTTTGATTTTTTTTAATCAAAAATAATGACATTCAATGTTTAATTGGGCCTTGATTATATATATATATATATATATATATAATTTTCATAATGAGGACTTTTTATGTACATTAAGTATATTTTTTGAAATTTAATGAAATTTATTGAATCTTAATGTGATTTTTTAAATGAATGGTAAAAAAGAATGAAATACATTTGTAGGAAAAAATTGAAAACTTTCCGGATACAAGAACTATTTTTTCCGATTTTTTCTAAGGTAAAACATTTTAAAAATAACAAGAAACAAATTTTATCGAATCTAAAAAAATTACAAATTTCTACTATATGTGTGTTTCAATTTTCCCATGATGTCTATAAAAAATCTTATCAAAACATATTGAATTGCATGTAATTTTATCAAAGATATTTATTTTATTAAGATGATGGGGTGTTGATAAAAATAGTTCCCTATATATAGATGCAGCATATAATGACTCCAATATTAAATATTTTCAAACTGTACGGTAGTTGTTAATTAAGCGAGCTTGATTTTGACATTCATCTATACAAAACAGTTTGATTTTTAACGACTATTAAAATTTAAAAGTAAAACCTTTCTTTTCAAAACAGAATCTATCTCATCAATTAAACGAGTGGATGATATCAATACACAACATTTGGAAAATGTTAGGTTCATTACGATTTACCATGCAATAATATTCAAATGTTGCTGGATGTAATGATATAATTAATAATTGGGTGCCTTGTACGGATAATTAACGAATACCACATCTTTTTTTTTTTATGTGTATCATGTGTTTTTTTGAGACTAGAAAGTGTTACAAAGTCCCGAAACCAATCAACCGTGGAATCAATAAACTTGATAGTATAAATACTTGTCAAAAGACTCGACTCAAAACAACGTATTTAAATTACAAAAAAAGTCAAATTTAATAGGTAATAAACTTTTCATAACACGAGTCGAGGTTTTTGATTAAATTGATACTTTATTTTCGATCTTAAATTTGTAATTTAAACAAAAAACAACAAATGTATTATAGATTTGAATTGCTTAAGTATTAAATTCTTAATTTTCATATAAATATAATAAAATTATGGGTTCGAATCTTATTATATGAATTTTCAATAATTGTTACATATGTCCACATGGAGAGAAACTTGGATGCATCCTTACCCCTAAAATTTATTCTTCAACCAAATTAATACTGTCGACTGCCCGTTAAACCAAATTAATACCATGCACGGTCATGTAACTACTAATAATTTCCTGACTTTTAGACAAATGTATCATAGAATTGAGTTGGTTAAGTTTTAAGTTCTTAATTTTCATATCAATAAAATTATGGATTCTAATCTTATTATATGATTTTTCAAAATACGTTACGTATATTCATCTGAAGAGAAACTTGGGTGCATCCTTGCACCCAAAATTTGTCCTTCAACCAAATTAATACCATGGAGTAATGGTGTCCACAATCTGGTTTCGGTTCGGTTTCGGTTTCGAACCGTCGGTTTTCGGTTCGGTTTCGGTTTCGGTTTCGGTTTTCCGAAACCGAACGGTTCGGTTCGGTTCGGTTTCGATTTCTGTTTGTGAAACCAAACGGTTCGGTTATGTTTCGGTTCGTTCGGTTTTTTTTTTTTTTACAAAAATTAATATATATATTATTTTATATACATTTAATTTTTATATATATATACATATGTTTTTTTAAAATGAAACTATACAACTAATATTTGTACTTTTATATACACATAAATATGATTTTGTTTTTAATGGAACTATACAAATATATACAACTAATAGTCTAATTACTAATACAAAATTACAAATTGATAAACTTAAAATTTTAAAAATGGCCAAACATTTTTATTTGTAATCAAATTTCATTTACAATGTCTATATTTTAAATATTCACATAAAATATGAAATACAATTATTTAAATATACAATTGAACCGTTGAACTATTTAACAATGAATGTGTAAAAATAAAAGAAATTGACATTAATTAATAAGTAAAAATTTACAATTGCATCTAAATTTTATATAAAAAAATTAGAAGTTAGCCTTAATTGAATATAAAATCTAACGAAGTTCAAATAACACATTGAAAAAAGAAAAAATTAGCCTTGCACTTAATGTTGACCACAATTAAGCTGCCTACGTATCCTCCGCCAATGTAGAGAAATCAAAGGCCACGTAGTTCTTTTACCTGTAGTAGGATAGTCGGTGTTAGTGGTTGGAAGATTTGAACAGAATCTATTCGCTGCCTTCTGTTCCCGTGGTTTGATCATCTTCGAAGAAATCATTCACTATTTATGGCTCGAGTTCTTGTTGTCTAAATTTCGTCTTTGTCCAATCATCAACACATGCTTGGGCTTCAAGTGATTGTGGACACAGAACCGACCGTCTTGGATCCAAAATATTTCCACCTGCACTAAATTCTTGTTCCACAGCAACAGTAGAAACCGGTGTTCCAAGAATTTGTTTGGCAATAATAGCCAAAATTGGATATTCTTGTTCATAATTCTTTCACCAACCCTGGATACTAAATTTATCTTCTAAAAATACATGATTGGCTTCTAAAAATCGGTCAAGCTCAGAATGTGTGTTAGAGGATGAAGAAGATGCTCGTAACTTTTTGGCTATTTGGAAAAACAATCGATCCCCTAAACCCTTTAATTTAAATTGTGAGGAACTGGTAGTACCATCAGATGTGGGTTGGGGTTGTGAAACCGATATGTTCAAAGACGGACCATATATTTTAAGATATTCATCATATAATTCATATAGTAAAGTCTTAACGGAATTACAACAACTAAGAACATCAGTTTATATTCCTAAACTATTGTAGTAATGAGTTAAATAATCTTGCAAACATTCTAATTTAAAGCGGGGATCAAAACAAGATGCAAACAAATAAATATTTGGAATATCCTTATAATACTGTATCCATTATTTTTTCATTGCAGCAACACATTGACTCAATTGAACATCTAATTCACAGTCACTGAATGCACTAGCAATATTAACACTTTGAACAAGAAATAAATGAGTAGTGGGATAGTAAATACCAGATAAAGCATTGGTAGCATCATTAAAAACACGTAACAATTCAATAATTTTTATACATACATCCCAATGCTTCAATTGAAGCGAAATTGAAGGAACGTTATAAGTAATAAAAGAAACTAATATTTCCTTATATTCAACACTTTCATTAAGCAACTTATAAGTAGAATTCCAACGAGTACTAATTTCTCGAGAAAATTTTATGGGACGCCTATTATTTTGAGAACAAAATTTAAACCATTGTTTTTGGATTTTGTTATGCGTCCAGATATAATTCATACTATCTCTAATTGGTCTAATATAAACAGAAAGAATCTGTAATCCAGCTTGAACACACAAATTTAAAACATGACGTGCACATCGTTGATGAAATAATTTACCCCCAAAATTGGGATTGCATAATTCCTTTAACATAGGAATAGATGCGGTATTGCTCGCCGCATTATCAAAACCAATTGCAAAAATTTTGTTTTGGATATGAAACTCTTCAACAATAATTTTAAGGTGTCGAAAAATATTATGAGCTGTATGTGACTCTTCGAAAACACGACATGCAATAATTCTTTTTTGCATGTTCCAATTATTATCAATATAATGACATGTCACACCCATGTAATGGTGGCTACCAAAATTATCGGTCCATATGTCAGCACATACGGAAACGCGACCTTGATATTGGAAAAAAAATGATTTCAATTTGTGTTTTTCTTTTTTGTAAATGGAAAACAGTGCACGTGTGAGAGTGACTCTAGGAACACGTTGCATTGCAGGATTTAATGCAGTTTGACAATAATTAACAAAACCAACTTTCTCACCAAAACTAAAAGGTAAGTGTTCTACTGCAACCATTGTTGCTAATTCTTCCTTATTTTTTTCAGACGTATAATGAAATAATTGATTGGTAGAGGTACCATACCTGGATATTTGACCTTGGTTACTAGCTTTCACCAATTCGGATGGATGATTTCTTTTAACATGGTTCCAATACGTGCCATATCCAAAGGACTTAACGGGCTTGTATGTTTTGGGGCAGTAGTTGCACATGATTTTGATTGTTTCATCATCTAACTCAATTTTCTTCATATGCACTCTGAAGAGATCGGACTTCAATGACTTTTCTTCTTCATCTGCATCAAATTCATCTGAATGGGGTGGCATAGTATAAGGGGCAGATATATTTTCATTACTAATGGGGATATTGGGATTTGGCTCAGCAACAAAAGGGGGGGGGGGGGGGGGGGGGGGGATTAGGATTAAGAGGGGGATCGGATTCAAAATGACTTTGAAGGAACTCGTGGTAAAGTCGGTCATTGTAATTAACGTCTTCACCTTCGTGTTCCAATAAATTTTGCAATGGACCCTTTCCTCTGTCCAAATTTGTAGTACCTGAACCTTCTCCCCACTTGCCATTAAAAAATTAATTATAAATACTAATTGAAAAAAAAAAGACAATTGTAAGTAAATAATATATTATTAAAAAAAATGGAAGAAATATATGTGTTTTTTAATTTATATGAGAAATGAGAATAAAATAAAATTGTTGAATTCAGAGAGAATTTAGAATTTGAGATTGAGAGAAGGTGGGAGTGGTGTGAAGAAGAATGAATTGTGGGTGGGGGATATTTATAGAATTTGTGTGGAGGGGTAATTTGGAGAATAAAAGAAAGAAAGAAAAAAAAAACAATATGACCGTTGGACGTTGGGAACAAAAAAGGAAGATGACCGTTGTTCAACGGTCATCATCCTCCAACGCCCACCGGTCATTTTTTTTTTTTCTGAAATGCTGTCACGTGTCAGCATTTCATTGGTTGTTTTTTTTTATTTCGAAACCGACAGTTTAACCGGCGGTTTTTGGTCGGTTTTTCATATCCCATAACCGTAACCGAACCGTCGGATCTGGTTTCTAACCGGTTTTGTAACCGACGGTTTCGGTTTCGATTTCTAAAGACCGGTTTCGATTCGGTTTCGAACGGTGTGGAGGGGTAATTTGGAGAATAAAAGAAAGAAAGAAAAAAAAAAACAATATGACCGTTGGACGTTGGGAACAAAAAAGGAAGATGACCGTTGTTCAACGGTCATCATCCTCCAACGCCCACCGGTCATTTTTTTTTTTTTTCTGAAATGCTGTCACGTGTCAGCATTTCATTGGTTGTTTTTTTTTATTTCGAAACCGACAGTTTAACCGGCGGTTTTTGGTCGGTTTTTCATATCCCATAACCGTAACCGAACCGTCGGATCTGGTTTCTAACTGGTTTTGTAACCGACGGTTTCGGTTTCGATTTCTAAAGACCGGTTTCGATTCGGTTTCGAACGGTGTGGAGGGGTAATTTGGAGAATAAAAGAAAGAAAGAAAAAAAAAACAATATGACCGTTGGACGTTGGGAACAAAAAAGGAAGATGACCGTTGTTCAACGGTCATCATCCTCCAACGCCCACCGGTCATTTAATTTTTTTTTCTGAAATGCTGTCACGTGTCAGCATTTCATTGGTTGTTTTTTTTATTTCGAAACCGACAGTTTAACCGGCGGTTTTTGGTCGGTTTTTCATATCCCATAACCGTAACCGTAACCGAACCGTCGGATCTGGTTTCTAACCGGTTTTGTAACCGACGGTTTCGGTTTCGATTTCTAAAGACCGGTTTCGATTCGGTTTCGAACGGTTTAATCGAATCGTGGACACCTCTGGCATTATGGCATTCTGGCATTCTGGCATTCTGGCATTCTACTAATAATTTCCTGATCTTTTGGACAAAATCTGACATACAATTAATAAACTTTGTTAATCAGAAACTAAACCTCGTGACTCGATAACCCAAAACAATAAAAGCATCTTCATGAACCATGCATGTAACCTCAAAAGACGTCACTTGAATTGTTCGCATCCAATTAATTGAATCCCAAGTCTGTTTCCAAGTTTTGAATACAAAAAGTACTGAAAAAAAAAATACACTAATAAATTAATAACAACGAGCAAATGATGACATACGAAAATAAATAAAAATAATTAATGAAAAAAGTGATATTTTACGTGATTAATTACAAGTCTATATCGCGGAATATTTCTTCACTCAACTTAACTTGTCAAAACCGTGTTTACAACAGTGAAATAAACTCTTTCCTTCTCGATTCAGTCTTTAAATATTATTTTTCTTTTATCATCCTTGAACCCTAAGAATGTAGGAAATTAAATAATCAAATTCTAAGAAAAAAAAACTGTAACTCCTCAATATAATAAATAATTAAAATTTGTTTCGGAGAAATCAATTCCGTGCGACGTCGGTACAGCGCAACATGAATTAATAATGATTCAGACTTTACAACAATATGGTAAACTCTTAGAAGTGGATAAATATGTTGTTGTTGGTACCATGTTCATCGTTCATACTACATGGAGAGAGCAGTTTGGAGTTTGTAGAATAAAATGCAGGCTCTTTATTTCCAATAAAAAGGGGTGCGTTGTGTGTTGTAGTTTGGCAATTGTGTTGTCAAAAATGGTCCTACTCCAATAACTGCACCGATGAGTTGCAATCTTCAAGTTTCTATCTTCTCACAATTTAATGTCTCACCCACCAACTTTCTCTATTGTTTCTCTTCATCAAATTAAAGCTCAAAGGCTTCTTTTATACGACGCTATACTAACATTCAAAGCATTAAATGTTACATGTAACATTTCAACTAGAATAACTCCAAATCTCTACTTATACTTTTCTATTATTTATTAATTAATTTCTTATTCATCTCCATCACGCTTATAACCCTGAAAACAAACAAAGAAAATATACACATTTCGCTATCGAAAAATGACTATTTTAATTTCTCTATATAAATTTTCATCATCTTTCAAACATGGTAGTATGACTTCTCTTTTTGTCAATGTAAACATAATCATGCTCTCACACTTACATTTTCAAGCTTTTTTGTGGTTTGGTCAAATTCCATTCTCAATTTATTTTCATGAACTATACTATATACGAAACGTATAATTTTGTCTTCTATTGAAATAAGTTAATAAAGTGATAAGTAAAAATAAAAAAACCGAGTGGCAGACCTCGTGGAAAATATATATATGTATGGATATATGACTTTTATGAGACCAATAAAAGAAGATGTGGAAAGATATATATATATATATATATGGATTCTGCATAAAACACTAGATTGATGTAATCGAAGTTCATGGATTGTGCTGTGTCCATGTCAAAACTTTCAATATAAAAATCTGGGTAATATAAATAGCTGGAGATTGACTTTGAAATTCAGTATGAAAGCGATGGATGATAGATAAATCACGGCATACACATCGTTTCAATCAAATTTCAATACATCTTTCACGAGCTAATTTGTATAAAATATACTTATCATATACGATATTTATTTGCATTAACCGTTGATTAATATCGTTTAGAAATTAATATATCATTGTTAGTTGGTGGGAAGTTTTTCCATTGCAAGTTGTTAATTAAAGTAGTTGAGATTTGAGAGAAGAGATTGTTCTTTTAATTCTAAAAAGTATCCTCTTAACATTTTGTTAATAATAAAAAATGCTTGATATTTCAATTAAGTAGTTTAATGTATTAAATTACTTTTGATAAAAAAAAAACATGACTATACGATATATAGCATATTTTAAACGATTAATAAGGTCATTAATAACATTACCGGTTTAGATAAGTGACGGATCCAGAAATTTTAACCAGGTAAAACATTTCGATATATAAAAAAACATATTGAAAATTAAAATAGCAGTTAAATGAGTTTTTTAAACTAAAAATGAGTTTTTTTAAAATAAAATAAAACAAATATAACACTTAATCAAATGAATTTAAAAAATCTTCCATTTAAAAAACAAAAAAAAAACAAAAAAAATATTAAAAAATAAATAATAATACGAAAAACGACATAAATAATGAAAATAAAGTAAAAGAATAAATTACAATCAAATTTTATAATAAGATTTTTTTTGTATTTATAATAAAGTCAATTTAAATTTATTTAAAAATAATTTAATATTAAAAAATTTCATTCTTCAAATTCTTGATAGATGATTGAATATTTCGTTCTAAATAAATTAAAACTATAAAATAAAGAAAAATAGTAAAAAAAAAAAATTGCTTAGATATGTATATTTATATATAAAGTATATACAAGATCAATTCTTTTCTTAAAAAAAGAAGAAGATTTAAAACACTGACCCTACCTGATCTTCAAATGGGTCCATCCCTATTTAGATCATGTATATTTCATATAAAGACAAATATACATTTCTAATTGATAAACTAATTCTTTCTCTTTTTTCATTGAATCTTTTACTATTGAGATATAGGGATGTATGGTTCTAAGTGTTCATATAGATTTTGTTCATGTACCGACGAAAATGTACAAAAGCCCTATTTACCTCTCTTATTGTACGAGCCTCTTCCTATTTTACGTGTGTAAT
Source organism: Dipteronia dyeriana (assembly GCA_032871835.1). NCBI lineage: Eukaryota > Viridiplantae > Streptophyta > Magnoliopsida > Sapindales > Sapindaceae > Dipteronia > Dipteronia dyeriana. Next base: position 100,920,665 of record CM065299.1, read on the forward strand.
CAGCTTATCGCCACTCTCTTATGAAGTATATCAACAAGTGACAATATATATATATATATATATATATATATAAAAGAAACATCAAGGATGACACAGAATTTGATCTATACCCTAAACCCGTAAAAATGAGAGTATTTAATCGTGTATGATAAAATTGGAGGGCTTAACTTTTACTCATGGTAGTTGGTAAGACTACCGAACAAAATACTAACTATTCCATAAAAATTTTACATAAGAATAATTCAGAAGGATTCTACAATATAACCCTAAAGAACAGTAAAAAAAATAAATATCAAATATGGTCCCTTCATATGAATGTGTATATATATCAAAGTGACCCCCACAAATAATTAAAGTGAACTATTGAAGATTAAAAAAAAAACACAAAAACAAAATCAAGATCGGTGAAGTTGACAGGGGTGGCCTAGGAGTGGAACCCACAAGCATGTGAAAGAGAGGTGGACTTTTTTGGATGGATAATAAGACTAAAATGACCCTGTCAAAACAAGTAGATTGTGAAGTAGAAGGTCCAAAAACAATGTCCTTAATAAAAAATGTATATTAAATTTATAATATTATATCCAACTGTCCTTGCCTTTTTCGGATAGCATTTCATTTTCTTGACTTTAAATGCCATCGTCCACACCTACTTGTATCCACGAACATATCTGTGATATATATAGCTTTCTATAATCTATCTATCTATCTATCTCCTATATCCCCTCACATGTCACAAATATATGGCGTAAATTTCATTCATGTCGACAAAAGATTTCAGTTTTTTTTAAAAAAAATTTTAATTTTGTCCTATATCCAATCAACCAACTTCATTTAAAAAGCTCCAAATATTTTTCATTTTTTATTTCTTACGAGGTATTTACTAATTGAAGAAACTTGTGTGTTGAGAGTAGAGGTGGGTATTAAGTGGGAAGAATATTGCCGTGTTCATATAAAGTTTGACCGATTTTTTCCTCTGCAAGCTATAGATCGCTGGTAGCTGAAAAGGTGGCCAAATTTGCTCAAAGTAGTAGCATTTGATATTCTGATGATATTATGCACCTACTTGATAATCAAAACTGGAAACGCTAGCTCATTCAATTCTAATGTCAAATTTCAGCAATGCATTCATTATTGAACATTCAAATTATGGATTCAGCTATATATATATATATATATGTTCACGTGATCAAAAGCAAAATATACCATTCAAAATGACCTATATGCACTACAATAGTAAATATATCCTATTCACACATATACTACATGCATAGATTTAATGTATAAATATCACAAATTTAACAATCAAATTTGTCATTAACATATCATACCCCCATCTTATAAGGGTTCCTAGTAAAACGATAACTAGTGTATGCTTTCATTTGTTATGATTCCTTTTTATATAAGGACAAATGTAGGGCAAAGTCGATTTTACAACTATCCGATGCTTGATTTAACGGATCGGATAGTTGGGTTTAACTATTTTATTTAACTCAGTCAAAGAGTTGGGCATGAATTCAACCAATCTTATCGCATTTACAATACAAAAGATATATAATTCAAACAAGAAACTAACTAAACAAATATCTTCCAACACGGCAAGATACACACACACATGCCAAACTCTTGCCTCCCAATGAGAATAATTCTTCACTTTTCTGAATCCATGAAAAAACACAGAGGAGCATGCATGAAATCAAACAATATCTGCTTATATAACACAGAAAAATGTTGCGTTTGTCAGATACACCCTCCAAACAAAACTTGGATAAAAACGTGTGGCTGTAGAATTGGTGGATACACGAAACCAGAGAGTATAGAACTATAGATATATAGACACAGTAGATACTAGACAGTAGTGCTGCCAAACTCTTGGCATTAAATGAAAGCAACACTCTCTCCCAACAGCTTCTGCTACCTCATTTAATGCCATATCACACCCCACACAGTACTGCGGTTCCACTAATGACAAAACCTCTGCCTTGAATCTCTTTTCAAAAAGACCACATCAATCCACTCGCATCTCTTCCTGCTTGATTTTACATGCAGCACCCCACCACTGTCATATGTGTGTGACACATTTGATATGTGTTACATCCGTGTATGAAATCCACAAATTGAAGTGCAGATTAATCTTAATTAAACAACAATTAACTTAAAATTGCAAAAAATAGGATTCAGGATTCAATTAAATACCAAGATCAAGACACTATTAAAACTTTTTTTTTTTTTTGGACATTTTGACTTTTCAACAACTTGAGCCAACTCAGGGGTCGACCTGAGTCAATACCCGAACCACCACCCTTGCCTTGTGTTAAGAACAGTAAACAAAGTAGCGAGTTGGCGACTCAGCTCTATCCTCACCACCATGCAAGGAGTTCGCACGCGCGGTTCGTTCTTGACTCAACACCCCCACCCCAGCAAACAGTTTTTTTTTAAAAAAAAAAACTCAACCAAAGCGCTCTCATTTTTTTTTTACTACAACCATGCACATGAAAGGAAAAAAAAAAAAAAAAAAAAAACCAAAACCACTCGTCATGTCATTTGTTAAACGAAAAAAAAAAGAAAAAAAAAAAACTAACGACCGACTAACTTCCATATGATCACGTGATGTTTGAAGCAGCAACACGCGCACACGTCAGCTTTCGCATTGAAGAGCGGCTTTGATTTTCTGGACAGTGCATGAGATGAGGTTGTTGACCGTCTCCACCGACTCTACCGTGAGCTTGGCTGTAGGGAGACTATTCACCAAGATTTGGAAAGCAACGGTAAGTAGGGACCCACTCACCCGCGGTGTGACTCCGTTGCCGTTTGTGGTGCCTCCGTTGTTAGCTCCTGGCCCACGTGAGCCTGGACCATCCGGAACTATGGCAAATCCTGAAGGGAGGAGAGCAACGTAGGCTGAATCACCACCGTTCATCACCACGTGCATGGCAGGTATGTCAACGGGCGCGTACACAACAAGCGACCCAGCCGCGTCTATGCATGTCTCTTGAAGTATCAACATACTGCTCTGGTTGGCGTTGATAGCCTGCATTCAGACAACATGCAAAACAATGTAAAAATTGTCAACCCTCCTTTTTCAGACTAATTTACGTAATTTGCCATTTTCACCATATTTTACGTGACAGTATTGATAATCTTTTACAGGCGTATCCGCGTATGTACGTATAGAGAGACAGACAAGTGGGTCAAAACCCGTTTTAAAAAGGTAATGATGATAATAAAAATAAAAAAATAAAACTGGACCATCCATCAAAAACGATGAGGTCAGAACTGTTGAAGAAAGGTTACAAGTGTCCTATATTTTGACTTTTGGGAGCTAACAAAATAAATAGCTGTTGCTACTTTGCTATATTATCTGCCATGAAATTATGAAAATGTCTTTATAGATACTTCCAAACTCCCAACTCTGTCCTTTCAAATTAACCTTTTATATCTCTACCCTATTGACTTTACAGTACAGGACACATGCGTCATTACGTGAATATCAAATGCGACATTTTCGACTTTTCAAAATAAAAATAATAACAATAATAATGTGAGAGAGAGAGAGAAGTGTTACACTGGCTCGGAGGAGAGAGACGCAGTTGCCGTGGTCTTGACCCTTGGCGATGTGGGCCATCTCCTGCATGGGCCCACCATTGGAGAGTATGTCCCACTCACTTCTAAGCCGTTCATCGCGTAGAAAGTCAAAGAGTCTCTGAGGAGAAACTGGGAGCCAAACGGAGGTGGCGGCGCTCAGCACAATACCCGGCGGCTCACCGGGATCGTCGACGCTCTTCCTCGTCATCACCCTGACGTCCTCGTCAACGTTGCCGGCGTTGAGCTTGTTCCATTTGTGTACAGTTGATGCGCACACACCGGCACAGAAGTTGTCTGTCATTCTCTGAGCTAGCTTCAACATGCTTCTTCGACCACCAGCAGTTATTGCTACAAATTATTATTGTACAACATCATTATCAATTTTTTTAAGAAATAAAAACTGTATTTAGCATATGCTATATATATGTAATATATACATTACCAGTGTGATCTCTGGAGGAGACGGTGGAGGACATGATAATGGCGAGGCATTCGCATTGACGTTGAAGGGTGGCGACCCACCGTTGAGCACCGAACCCCATGCCGGAGCTTATCAAGGGTTTAAAGAGCTGGTGGACTTGGCTCTCTTCATATTCTGCATGTTCAACCCATGTAACCTGCAACGTATTGTTTTAAAAACAAAAGATTAATCATCAAAAGCCAAATATGAGCTAAATAGATTTGATTAATTTACTCCAAAAAAAACATAACCTACATATCAATGGAAGAAAGCTATCAGTCAAAACTTATTATGATATTTTTTTAAAAATTATTAATCATATTATTGTTTTATAATTTGAATATAAAAAATATGTTATCGAAAAATGATTTAGAAATTAAAAACAACCAACAAGAGGCAAATCTGGGAAAAAATCTCAAGATTGGGCTCGATGAAGAGAATTGTTTTTAGATTCTCTTCCTTATAAGATGGCATAAAATATTATATTGGTGTGATATTGTATAAAGTCTTTGCATGATTTGAAGGAACACAAAGGTACAACGTGGAAGGTGACATCGAGGTGCGTACTAATGTCTAGTGAACCTCATCTTTGATACTCGTATATATATTATATATAAATACTACATATGAAAACAAAAAATAACTGGTCCTGGAATTTGACTAGAAGGGTCTTTCATTTGAGTTAAAAAATAAACACACATTGATGCTGGAACCAGGTCACATACACGTAGTTTATTCACTATTATAATAATTATTCAAGATAAACGAGACGGGAATCAAAGATTGGAATAGAAACATCAAATGTTTAATTTATTTAACCAAAAAGTATTGAAGACTCCTATGCATATGAAATTAATGTGTTCAATCAAGGCACAAAAATTATGGGGTAGTAGAGGCTTCTATTTTTAATAAACTAATGAGGCGACCTCGATTTTGTAGTATACTATGACAATATTAAAATTTGATTAGTAAAAACCCAGTTTTTGAAATTTGAAAATCTTTCAAATTAGAATAATGATATTTGATACTTACTTATCATACACAAGAAGAAGCATGCATCGATGACCAAGGTCAATAAAATAATAGTTTTGGAAGGTTCACAAGAAGACTGACATGACAGTGTAAGGATACTGAAAACAGTGAGTAAGTAATCACTAGACAAATAAAATTCTTTGATGCGTGCGCTCTCTGCGCTCTCTCTAATGGTAGAGATTGGGAATGCAAATTCCTATGATTTTTTTGACCTGGTGTTTTCCTCAGAAATTAAATGCTTACTCAACTAAAATCGCCAATGTTGCACAGTTTAGTTCAACAAACTTCATTAAAGACACTAGAAAAAGCTTTAATGCAAAGAAAGTGAAAAAAAATGATATATTTATGAGTAATTAATCTACCTTAGAGTAACCATTTGGCATATCTTGTACTACACAACCAGAAGGAAGTCTCCTGCAGTTGACAAATGTGGGTGCACCAGATGATGTTTCTCTTATGGCGTCGACTGAAACATCAACCACAGCCCAAACCCCTTCTGCGTGTTGCTTGCAGAAACGCAGGAAATTCACTTCTCTAACAGGCACCAATGGTGACAATACTTGTAGCTCAGCATGCATCTGGAAAAATAATAATTAAAAAGACCCAATCAGTAAGAAAAAATTGTTTTCATAGCTGAGAATTAATGTTTGTGATGAGACTGAAATGGGTTCCGCTATAAATAAATTAATGAAAAAACCTACCAGCTGAAGTGCACCATTTCTAGTTCCACCCATGCCACTAGATATCACATCAGTAGTTGAAGTCCTTGCTATCATACATGGAAACATCTCTGCCCATCGATTCTATATACATGTGAAATAAAAAAGCAAAGTTTGAGAAAAATAAAAATAAATTGACTCTAAAATGAGAAGCAAGTTAAAAATTTGATTACCGGGTCCATTAGAGTCTCAACAAGAGCTAAACTGTTGATGATGACCATGCCAGTCTCTCTTGAGGCTTCAGAGACAAAACCATTGGGTTTCAAGCCAATGCAAGGAATGAAAGCTCTCATGTACTCTTCATGGTTCAACATTTCTCTACCACCTTCAAAGTTTCTCATCCAAAGGGGCTCATCAGTTTGAGCCAACTTGACCAATTCGTCCATCGCAGCTAAAGCAAGCTCCAAAAACATTGACCTTTCGATCGATCTATCGAGCCCGGTCACAGTACCAGGGCCGGATCTATTTGGAGTCATCGCTGTCAAAGCATTTGAAATCCCAGCTCCAAAATCAGGTCCTAAAGGCAATGTTGTGGTCACGTTTGTTAAACCACCAAAGCCGTTGCTGCCAACAGCTAGTTCTAAGCTGGAGTTTGGAAGGTTAGAAGGCACTGAACCAGTAAGTGAAGAAATGGGTCGACCCAGAAACTTGCCAGCGAGAGCACAAACCCGGTCCAACTCATCCTTCAAACGCGCATTCTCGATCCTCAAGTGTTGTTCTTCAAGAGATACGTCACCGATAATTGCCGGACCACCACAGTTTGTGCAAATTGGGTTTCTCATGGCATCTCTAATGGACATGTTCTCGGCTCTAAGCTTGTCGTTTTCTTGCCTGAGCAATGAGTTCTCGTGACGTTCAAGTTGGGTCTGTTTTTTTTTTAAAAAAAAAACAACGAACATCAAATTTTGAACAAAAAAAAAATAAGTACTAAAAATTTGATGTTCTAGTGAATTAATTTACCTTCATTTGAGTCCGACGATTTTGAAACCAAAACTTAACTTGTCTGGTCTCTAAGCTGAGTCTTCTACTGAGTTCTAGTCTTTGTTTCTCATCAGGATGAGGACACTCTTTGAACAAGCTAAAAAATACAAGAACCAAACCAAACCAAATAGTAAAACAAAAAAATAGTTAATTAAACAAAAAATTCATTAGAAGATTAGTGTTTTATATTAAAATAACAAGAACCATACGATTCGAGTTCTTGGATTTGCTGAGGTGTGTGTCGGTGGTATCTTTTCTTTCTTGGAGGGTTGTCGGCAGCATCTTGATCGTCACCAGAACCACCATCCATGTTATCACTTCCAGATCTGCTTTCATGTTCTTCGTCTCTGCTTCTTCTTCCGACAATTCCTTCAAAATTCTCGCTCATTCTTGGAATATCACCTTGATTGTCGATATTGGGTTGTTGCTGTTATAAAAATCAGAGAACAAACCCAGATCAGTCGTTATTTTAAAAAAAAAAACAAACACACACAAGATACAAAAGACAGCTTTGAGAGAGTGGTAATAATTATTACAAGAGCAAGAGAGAGGCCTGGAGAGTTGAACATAGATTTGGTTAGAGGAGGTGAAACAAGACGAGGTTGAGTGAGAGCACTGGTGGGCATATTGTTACTATATGGAATGTCAGCGACGATTCTTGCACCGCCACCACCAGAACTACTATTCTCAAGAAAACCTCCAAAACTCATCAAAAATTGTCTTTTTTTTTCAATCTCTTTTTTATAATATGTTCACAATTCACACCCACTTATCAGTCTCTTTTTCTTATTCTTCTTCTCTACAAATTGATACAAAAAAAAAAAACTCACTTTGAATAACACTAAGAGATGGTTGTCAAACAAACAAATCAAACCGACCAAGAAATCGAAAACCCGCCCAAAAAAAAGTCCAAGGAGAGGCAGAGGAGACAAAAGGAGAGATACCCAAATGTCTCCAACTCCCTCTCAACAGGAAGTGAAAAAAAAAAGTGTTGTGTTTGGAGAGAAAGAAAGAGAAAGAAAGCAAGCCACAAAGCTGCGTTTTTGTTTCTCTGTTTTACTGCTTAGCTCTTCCTTCTCTATCCCTCTCTCTCTATGTCTCTGTGTGAGGAGTCTTAAAACTTTCTCGCTCTATCTAAAGCTATATAGGTCTGCCAAACGCCCAAGCCAAACCCAAACAACAAGGCTTCAAATCAGACGGTTGAGTTTGATACTTGATAGTGAAAACAAAAAAATGGGAACCCTAGTTTGGGCAAAGTGTTATTTCGTTCTCTGCATGCTTGGCTTGACTATATATCGTTATAGCACTTAAAAAAAATGTATATGAGCTTGAAATATAAAAAAGGTTATTGAGAGAAAACGAAAAAGGCTTCAAAGATTTGCAGATAGAGAGAAAAGAAAAAAGGAAAAGGAAAAGAAAAAAGAAAAGAGAGAGAGAAAAAAAAAAGGAAAAGAGAGAGAGAAAAAAAAAGGGTTTGAAGTTGAAGAATGAAGATGATAAAACTCAATATGTGGACTCTTCGAAGCCTTACAAATACATACCACCAAATAAAGGTCGGTTGACTATCGTCTTCTTCTTCTCTATCTGTGTAAATAATAAATATAAAAAAAATATTTAAAAAAATATTTAAAAAAAATCTCTTGATTGACAGAAAAGTGAAAAATCTATAAACCTTTTTAACCTCTTTTAAATAAAAGAAGTTACTCTCAAGACAGGGATCTCAGAACTTCAAGTCCATTGCCCTTCTTTTTTGTCTTTAAATTTGTTTTTTATTTTTTATTTATTTATTAAAAAAAACAAAAAAAAACAAAAAAATCATTGGGATCTGAAACATCAACAAACGATTATATGATCAAAAGAAAACAAATTAGGGTTTTTTTTGGGTTTGGACACACTGTTTAGTCAATGGCTATTTCACTGTAAAAAAGTGTGAAAACTAAAAACTGAAAACTACACTGACCTACCTGTCAAATGTGAATTGCAGAAGATGATAGGGCCACCACCACTGTCTTGGATGACTGAGGAAAAAAAAAAACTACAGTGGATTGCAAAATAAACATATTTATACAGTATATGTATTTTTTTTTTACACTATATATAGCTCGAAAAAATTAAAATTGATTGAAGTGTTTAATTAGTAAATTATGGGAATAAATTTTGAATTCCCTTTTTTCCTGCTAAATCAGATTTCCTTAAAAGGGTTTGATAATTTAATAAGGGAAACAATGATTTGACTTTTTCCAAGATTAGTTTCTTTTAATTTCCAGTTCATTATATAGTCCCATGAATAAAAGGATTGATAAAATAATTAAAGTAATAAAATATTAATGTAAGAGAGAATTCAGTGATGCAATCTTGGTCAAATATTGTCAAATTATAATCTCCATTTTTGGATGGTTTTTATTCTGTATAATTGTCAAAGTTATTATATTATTTCTTTGTATGTATTACCTACAATTCACACTGTGCTTTTCTTTTTGTCATTTTTCCTTCTAGATTGAGACGTTGAGTATTTACAAATATTTTAAATTCCTTTTTAATAAAATTAACCGAGACGAGATACATTGTTTCGATATTAAACCCCTCATATATACACTATAAAGTTACGGGTTTGAGTTATCTTATTCCTATATAAAAAACCCTAAATTTATATAATAACATAATATTAAAAAAAATGAGAAAAAATATAATAAAGCTTGGTAATGCAAGGAAAATAAGCTAATAAATAACAACATTCTTCATTTACATTCGAGATTAATCACAGTAATTTTGGTTGTTCACAGCCCAAAAATTCAAGTTACTTATTACGGTTCATTATTAGAGAGAAATAATGTCTTAAATATATTGGGATTCAATGACATTTTCAATATTTTCAAACTTATTTTTGTAGTCCATATACAATTATACATACACTTATTAATATATATATTAATTAACTTGAAATTCTTATTTATGGTGTCAGTTTTACATCTACAATCCCCACGCAGACAAAATCAAAGAACCTATCAATAATAAAACTATTTCTAACAATTAATCTTTTTGCACTATCAACTTCACCTTGTAATTACTGGCATATCTCATTCTTTGTACTCGTTTTTTTTTTCTCATTATGATGTAGCAAATACTTCTAATTATTTATTAAACAATTGGTGTTGTCGTAAAATAATTATCACATAATTAATTACTTTCATTAAGAGCCTTTGTGATATTATTGAAAATACCTTGATAAATTAATCTGCTCCTCTTTATTATACATGTATATTAATTGTGGGCAATTAATTTATTGATTTAGCATAGTTAAATGAGTAGTTACGAAAATGATTACGTTTCTTTTAGGTTTTTTTTTTTTAAATTCCGTTAACAATTGGATTATAATCCAATGATTAATAATCATCTCTTTAACTATACAAAGTCCATACAGTAGCTTTGATTCGTATTTAATTTAATTTTAACATCCCTATTTTCGAAATACAGTTCTATGGTTACAAACTTTAATTTAATTATTCAAAGGTTTAGACTGAGAATTTAAGTCGGTATAACTGTACGTATTGATAAGCTAAATACATCATTAACACAAGATGATTACGATAGAGTGATAAATAGTGTGTACTTAAATAGACTGCCAAATAATTTTGAGTAAAACATTCAATGATAACTACAATTATAATAAAACAAACACTACTTAAAACAACATGCTTGAATGGAGATGTTACATAATTGCAGTGTATATTTTAAAAGCATTTCTTCGAACATTTCATTTTGTAGCTTTCAAATATGACCAACAATAAAAGATAAATGTGAATCAAATTATATATCCAACGGCCTCCAGGGACATAGCTCAGCTCAACCGATAGATGGACAAGCTTGGAGCTTGCGTAAATAACTTCAAAGTCAGTGATTCGAATCATACAAATGATAAAAACTTAAAAAAAAAATACTTGGTTTAGATATTTTGTTATATTGATACTTCCAACCTTTATTAATCACATAACAATAAGGATTGAAGTGAACGAGTGATTAAAATAATATTGTTTTTCTTTTACTTTATCAACAACTAATTATATGATTTGAAAATGTGAGGTGATGAGATGATCCAGATGCATATTCAACGAACATAATTCAATGAAAGATGCTATAGTAGTTTGATATGTGTTCTCTCCTAAACTTAATTATCACCACCTCTATAATTTATTTGTAACATGTCTAATATAACAAATCAATAGTTTGAATTAATTATTTTTATTTTCATGTTTTTATTCTAAAATAAAAATAAGAAACATTAATTTATGTGATGACAAAATGAGATGATAAAGATGTCCAACATTCATAGTATTTAGAATTTTAGACCAAGATTTACCTAATATTTCCTAATCAATCTAAAGTTACCTAATCATACAAAGGTTTTCCTGCCATGTCCGATCCATTGTGGTTTATGGTAGAAGAGCACTCATTGTGTTCGTCGATATCTAAAACAAGGCCAGGCAAAAGTTTACTGAATCAAAATTTGTTTCTTCATTTATCATACAGGCAAGCACATCTAGGTCTGCATACCATTGAGAAAGTCCATGTAAAATATCAGTAAATTGATGGTAAGTCTCCGATTTAATATTATTATGTTGAATGAACAAACTTTACTATTAAATCTAAAGACACGCCATACCGTGATATTTTTTTTATTTAATATATAAATAATTTTTTTTTCTTTGGTACACATATATAACTTACATCAATGCGCTGTATGTGGACCACTGATTATGGAGAAGTTTTGACAAGTGCATACACTTTGAGTCAAAGTATATACTAATTGTCAATATACAACGGTCTGATGAATTTATATTAATACGTAATGACTTGAACATATATATGTGTGTGTGTATATATGTATATAGTCTTTTACTAGGGGCGTAACTAGAAGTTTGATATTAGCTAGGGGGCCGAAGTGTATCAAACAAATTTTTTCATGGTATGCATTATGATAACATAAACAATCAAACTAGCAATTTCTTCAACGTATGTTAAACTAAAAAGACTAAGGTGACATCTGATTACCATGGTGGAATGGGTATTTGAATGAAAAGGAATGAAAAACTGATTTCTTTGTTTGGTTGAGGCTTTAGAATCAATATCTGAATCAGTAATATTTTGTTTGGTTAACAACTGAATGGAATGGAATCAACTGTATTTTGACCAAAATACCCCTAATTACAAAACATTTATAATAACATTATATATTATGGATAATAATAATAAAAATATGAAAGTATATGTTATATATTTCTATATTATATATTATATATTATATGTATAAATGTAATATTATTTATTATAAATATTATTATATATATTTTAATATATATTATATATTAGAAATATTGATATTATTAATATTAATATTATTAAATATATAAATATTATATAATGTAGATATATATATATATAATAATATATATAATTAAAAAATAATAAATATAAAAGTATAAATTATATAATAATATATATATATATATAATATATATGTAATAATTATTGCATATATATAATAATAATAAATATTATATAATAGTATGATATTTATAATATATATATATATATATATATATATATATATTATTTTTGGAAATGAGGATATTTTTGGAATTGAGTTGTGGGATAGAGGGTTATTTTTGGAAAAAAAATGTGTTAATGGAATGGAATGGGCATTCCATTGGTTTTTTGATGGAATGCTCATTCCACTAAAATGGTGGGATCCCCATTCCAATGGAATGCTCATTCTATTGGAATTTAACAAACCAAACAAATTGAATGAATTTCTTTCCATTCCACACAATCAAACACCACCTAAAATCGTACCTATTTGAAAAAAAAGTAATGAGAGTGCATTCGTCTTTAACTTTCTTACATCTGAGAAGATAATCTAACAACCAAAATATCTTTAAAGCATCACCATACTTTCAAATGTGTGCATAAACCAGGATTTTGGGTGGATTGTTTTTTTTTTTAATTATATAGAAAGATGTGAGGATGTAAGTAAAAATAACCATTTATTGTAAAAATAAAATAAAGAGAGAGCCAGATAAATTTTATAATTTTAATAATATTTAATACTTTTATAAATTTTTTTATTGAAAAGACAATGCAAAGTGATTAGAGTAGTGGAAGGAGTGTGTATACTGTTTTTTAATAATAAAATTATAACTTAAAATATATATAAAAAAATCCTTAAAAGTTACATATGGATTACCGATAAACTTTTATCGGTATATATATTTGAATCAAAGCATGTAAATCAACGTATATTTACTTGAATTATATATATATATATAATTTATAACAACTACCGAATGAGAGTGTAAAGTGTAACTATTAACTAAACACTGTCACGAGTTCAATCAAAACTTTGCCGACAGTAAAAAAAAATGAGTAATACAAAAGAAAGAAAATGAATACATGAAACCGTAGGGAAACTTGAATTCCAATGATCAAAACGATAGTACATACGTACCCCACCAATAAAACTCTATTTTACCAACTAAAGAGAAGTTATTATCTCACTTAATTGATGTATTCAAATCACTCTGAAAAATCCAGATACTCCTCCTCCACCACCTCTTTTTCTTCTTCCAATCTTAAGTATTACTTCAATCACAATTAATCACTTGAGAAGAAGTCAGAGTTATTAAATGAGATTATAGATACTAAACCAACTAAATTTAGCATACACTACATATCTTTAGAAATATCATGTCAAGTCTCAAGACATACAAGTTTTATTTTACGTGAGTTGTATCATGATTCATGAATATACGTACGGGAAATAGTTGCAGGGAGGGATGAGAAGAGATTGAATATAGATCAGCCCATGATATTCAGATTTCAGTGAGATGATGATCAGATGGGTCGATATTGCTTCACAGTTTGTTGTTGTACCAATACATCTGATGACTTCAATACACAGTTTGTGTTAGGATTGGCACATGCTATGTCTCTGCCGACACCAAAACTTAAAACATATATAAAACCAAGCCTGGCTATATATCTAATATCTCAATTAAGCTATTGTTTATAGAGTTGTTCTCCGGTCAAGTTGATTATGACTATAGTTACATAAAATTATGGAATTATATTACAGGTTCAAAAATTAAATAACACTTTTTAGAAGTGAAATTTCAATATTGTCACTGCTTTAATAACTTACGTTTAAAAGACACATATTATAATGAGCAGACAAAAATACCCCCAATAGTTGTTCCATCACAATTCTTTCATTCATTTTTTTTTACAGTGAGAGTTATGAAATAGAGAGAGAAAGTTCCGTTGAAACTCAGACGCTACGCAGACGCATTCGGGGGTCGAGCTCGCGGTGGTCGAGCTGCCTGGTCAGCTCGCGGGGGGATAGGGGGCAGCACCCCCTGATTTTTTTGTTCTGGTCAGTACTTAAAAAAAAATCTTGATCCTTTGAAAAATATGCTCAATTCTTTAAAAAAAAATTCTCGATTCTTTCTAATATATGCTCAAATTCGCTATAAATATACTCGATTTAATTAAACCTAATTTTCTAAAAAAAAATTCTCGATCATTTGAAAAAAAAAATCTCGATCATTTGAAAAAAATTCTCGATCCTTTGAAAAAAATTATCGATCATTTGAAAAAAATTCTCGATCCTTTGAAAAAATTCTAGATCCTTTGAAAAAAAATCTAGATCATTTGAATAAAATCTCGATCATTTGAAAAAAATCTCGATCCTTTGAAAAAAATCTCGATCCTTTAAAAAAAAACTCTGTCCTTTGAAAAAATCTCAATCCTTAAAAAAAAATCTCTGTCCTTTGAAAAAATCTCGATCCTTTGAAAAAATCTCGATCCTTTGAAAAAAATTCTCGATCCTTTGAAATTTTCTCAATCCTTTGATAAATGCTCGATTCTTTTAAAAATAAGCTCGATCATATTAAAAAAACGGATTGCTTTGGCTACAAATATGCTCGATTTAACTAAACCTTATTTTCAAAATAAAATGCTCGATCATTTGAAAAATAAAATATTCATACATGTTAATACAAAGACTGAACAACAAATCATAACGAATTGATACATTGTTAAACCACACAGAAATATATGAAAATATATAAACGAAGATCACAAATATATGTTATCTTCTTGTACAGAATCAGGAGAGAGACAAGTTTTTCTAGAGAGAGAAGTTATCGTTTTCAAAGTGTAGATGAAAACACAATAAGAATAAAAAATAGATTATTTAAGGGCAATTTTGATAGTTCACCGTAATAGGTGCATTTTAAACTTAAGTTATTAAAACAGTGACATCATTGCAACGTATAATAATAAAAATAACATATCTCACAATTTTCAATTATATTACTTTGGTCTTGAATTTTAATTTGATGACCGACTTGACTAGGAAATTATTAATTATTTTTATTTCTACATTATTTTTTAAACGCGGATAGTTATGATAATACCTTTAATATCTATTTTGTATTCAAATTCAACACTATACTAAATGTCTGAATCTCAAACATTGAACGTTTTATGTTTGGTAAGAAAATAAGTTGTTTTGTGAACTAGGCATGCTTTTTTCTTTCCGTCTTAAAGTTTCATATAGCCAATAAGTTAAAGACATACACATGAAGTTGATGAGACTAACATATTGCAATTAATTGAACTCATAATTAGCTAAATTAGGACTGAAAATGGGACCCCAAACAAAAGAAAAAGAAGAAGAAGAAGAAGAAGAGTGAAACAAACCCTAGAAAGTGAATGAAAAAAAATAAGAGAGGAAGAGGCAATGGAGGAGGTGGTGGGTGGTTGGGTGGTGTAGTGTTTTGGCATGGAGAGACCCACACCTAGCAAGTAGCAATCAACCCCACAATCCACATGACCTTTCACTCTCATTAGGTTGTATTTTGTAAATCTGCCCGTAAATTCTCTAATTTTGTTTGCTCAATCGATAAAACACAAAATTCAATTTCACAAGTCCAGGTAGATAGAGACATCAGACATGTATATAATAGAATTCAAGCCCCATCAACAGCTTTGCTTTTTTGCCGTTGCATTAATTTCATTCCCGTTTTCCAGATCC
This sequence comes from Dipteronia dyeriana, assembly GCA_032871835.1. Lineage (NCBI taxonomy): Eukaryota > Viridiplantae > Streptophyta > Magnoliopsida > Sapindales > Sapindaceae > Dipteronia > Dipteronia dyeriana. The sequence goes on from CM065299.1 coordinate 100,936,530, forward strand.
AGCACATCACCTTCTCTCTCTCTTTTCTCTGTTTAGTGTTTACATTCAAGTCTTGCCTTTGATTGTCACCCAACTCCCACTCCAACGATAATCTCCGTTTTATACATTTTACCTTCCAAAAAACACTTTTCCATTTTCAGATTTTTACTTATATATATATAATGATGATGTATCGCTTTGAATCTTGTAGGTATATTCATCACTAATTGGTATAACAAAATCAATTAGTGCGGGTCACATGACTCACACTCACATCCAGTCCACCTAAAATTTATATGCACACCCTCTGCTTCCAATTGATTAATGTCTCGTATATTTGCTGTTAGTGGATAGATCTGGATCCTCTCCTCGTATTTTCTCTGTTCATATTGTCTATTGATATGTGTCTAATATAGCAAATCAATGGTCTTAATTATTTCTATTAATTTTTAAATTTTACATAACTAAAAATAGAATTAATCCAGACCATTGATTTAAGTGAGGACAATGTGATGACAACATAAGGTGAGAAGAGGAGAGGAGAGGATCCAAATTCTAATGTTTTGGATACAAATCAACATTTGTGCTACAAAGGGGAGCAATTTTAACCAATCAAAAGCTAATTAACAGCAATCCAATAAGTACTAAGGTCCAGTTTGACATTGCTTTCCCAGCTACTTTTAGGGCCAAAAGTGATTCTGGACATAAGATATGGTGTTTGGTAAAATCGCGGGGAATTGCTTTTGGTCACTTTTAGCTTCTCCCAACTGAGTTTTTGTGAAACTACAAATACATGCTTTTGGATTTTGGCTTTTGGCTTCTGCTTTTGGATTTTGGCTTCTGCTTTTAGAAAACGCGCTACAATGATATTAAATGAAATTGTACTAACTTTCCAACTTTGTCCTTGCCTTTAACGAAATTTAACAACAAAAATTGGACTTATATTTCTGTATGAAAACAAATGTTGTCATAACTGTATAAAAAATAGGGATAATTAATTCAATAAAGTAAAATAAAAATGAAATAAAAAAATAAAGTAGAATAAAATAAAGAAATAAAGAAATAAAGAGAGACTAATTAATTAAATAAAGTAGAATAAAAATGAGGTTAATTAATTCAATAAAGTAACATAATTATATAACACTTAACACTAAACACAAATAAACAAGAAAAATATAAAGTATAGCACATTAGTACCATTTAGATGTCTATGTCCTTCTAGTAATTTTACACACTCACAACACTTTTTATTTCAATTTACCAAACACATTGAAATTGCTTTTAGTTCTCACAGCACTTTTGAAAATCAGTTTACCAAACACTCAGCTGATTCTTCCCACAGCAATTCCAAAAGCAATTTCCTTTACATCAATTCCCTTTACAGCAATTTCAAAAGTACTTTTCCCCACAGCACAACAATACCAAACTGGGTCTAAGTAACCTCCTTGGAGGCTTCATTATTCTTGTGGACTCACTCATATTTAAAAGAGAAAAGATAAAGATGATGTTGGCACATAACACCTACACCCAAAAGGATGCGTATTTGAGTCACGTCTCCTCCCTTCAATTTCGAAGAAAACCTGAAGTTAAGATTACGTCCATAACATTCTAGATTTGAATCCTTTATTGCCACCATTGCATATAAAATTATAAAGTAATACTACTTTGTCTAAATAAGATATTCAAATGATGTGGCAATCCATTCATTAAAATTATATAAATCTAATCCAATCTCAATGGATGAATTATAGTGATGTCATATCATTATGTCACCGTATTTGGATACTAAATTTAAACAAAATAGTATTGTTAAAATTTAAATAAGTGTGAATAGATTTCATCCGGCTGTGTTAAGAAGTAGGAAAATGAAGAAGTCTATTTTGTTTTTATTTTGATATAAGAGGTCCATTTTATTGAAAACAATTAATAAGTGAAGGGTTAATAAATAGTAATAATGAGGTTAGATAATAGAATAGAATAAATGAAACACACTTGAGAACAGGAGGGGGGGACAGAGTGACAACTGTCCCTACACACGTGCATACATGAAATCCGATGTCAAAGTTGGTTTTAATCAGTGGTCTTCTTTAATTTAGAAGAAAAAGAAGCCCAAGTCTGTAGTTGGGCCTGCTAATGCGTGAGACCAGCAAAGCCCATGCCCATCATCCATTTTGTTAAAATCCAAAATCCGGCTATGCCCATCAAACAGCTTACATGCATGAAGCAGGTAGAGAAAACGCTTTAGTGATTCATTTTTAAATCTCTAGCTTTTAGGTTTCAAATGGTGATTGAAAGTTTTCTAGTGTTAACATGTTAGGGAGGAATAATTTAGTACATAATTTGGGTCGGTTTTTAAGTTATTTTTTTGGGAAGTCTACCATCGGTGTTTAGGACTCTGGTAAAGAAGGGCATTCAATTTTTTTATTTTTTTTTAAAGTGAAGGATTAATATTGTTATTATTTTAAATATTGTTATAACACAGTCCTCCAAATGCATTCCATCAAATCATGTTAACAATAGAAAACAGACTGATCTATAGTAATATTTTACCATTTCACAACTGAGAGCAAAGCTAGCACGCTATCAAAAACATCTAGTTACAAGCAATCTTTTAGAATTAACTGAAACTATCAATGGCACTGATATGTGAATGCTAGTAACATACCATTGCAGAGTCTTCTTCTTTTTGTACTTTCATCCAATTCTAACCGCACCGTTTCTTCATATAAATAAACGAAACGAGGAAAAAGATAAAGTGCATCTTTTGATGCAATGAAGATGACATCTGGGATTCAAATAAGAACCGAAAAGATGAGAAAAAAAAAATACCTACATTACAAAAAATATAATAGCCATGTTGTCTTGTTGTGTTTTATTGAGATGCTGAAGGTAACTTCCAAAAGTTTTTTGTTGCAACAAGAATCTTCTCCCTCCCATGTGACTCGGGTTCTTTGTCATGTACAACGGCCGTCCACCTTACAGCACTGGCCATGCGACTCACTTTGTCGATAACTTCTGGAGAATCCCGAATCACCACTGTTCCCTCTGGACGCAACATTCGATCTATCTCCGCCATTAGATCCACCAAATTACACCTGCAAAAGTGGTGATGTTGGGTAATGTCAATAGCTGACCAAGTACTTTATCTAATTCCAGAAGAAACTATCGAATCAGACAAAACAAGGGTGAATAGATAGGAAAATCACTGCTTTGTAGAAATGGCACCAAAAATAGATTCGATGAAAATCGATGAAAATCAATGTAAATCAATGACTATCAGAAACAGTTTTGTCAAAATTTTACCACAACTTGCGAGATGCATATGAAAAAAGGTTTACTAAATTAAATCATTGCATGTAACGATCTAAGATGTTATAAAATTGAAGGCTTGGTGCAGTCTGAGGAGAATCCTGAGTTTTTGGAAAGTATAATTATATGAGAATCCACACAATAACGACTTTCCAGACCGTGGCCAACTTAGACAAATCACCATGTGCAGGCATATAAACAGAAAACAATTTAAAAGAGCCACACACCAATGCTTGAGATTGGCCACAGCACACCCATTTGACCATTCGGATTCATTTTCATCATGCATGTCAGTCAAGTGATTTCAAGGTAACCAAGATGGAAGACATAAAGTCCATCAATATATCACAATGCACAGGTTCTCTCTATTAGTAATTAACATTTAACGGTAACTATCATTTTAGTCTATGATGCCCTATTTAAATTAGTAATTAATATTTTTGCTGAGTCACTAGGAAATTCATTAAACAAAAACATGACTGGATTCCTAGATGCCCAAAGGCATGTTTTTTCTTTGACAAAGGAGAGGAGGCCAAGGAATGAGAGAGAAAGCATTAAGTACAGCTTAAGCGTGTTCTGCCATACACATCATGAAACTTGCATGCCTTGATTCGGAGAATTTGTAATTCCAATGAAAGTGTAACTTTGTACTCATCCAATGCAATTAGTAATGATATACGTGGGGCAGAATGCAACAAATTATGCATCAAAAGAGCAGTATTTATAAATTTTCAACCACATTGCCTTCAAACAAGGATAAGTCAGTCAACTTATAAATGATGTAAATCATTTGAGCAAGTAGGAAATTTCTCCACATAATCAAAACAAAAGGAATGAAGAAACTATTGAAATTTCTCCACATAAAAATCTCACACGTATTAAGAAAATAAAGAACTGAGAGGAATCAGAGGACAGTATTAAAGAATAAGGTTATAGATCATATATACCTGTTCTTCTTTGAGCTAGGATTTTTTACGAGTGATTCAAAACCAGCTGCATGTATTAGGTCATAAGTTCGAGGATAAGTTGAGAAAGGTTCACACCTATTGACATCAATAAAAATAAAAAGGTTAGCTTATTAACATACCCATGAGCTTAATTATCTCCACAAACAATGCGAGCACCTAAATATCTAATCCATGTTATGACAAAGGAAAGAGCAGTGAACCAGAAAACATGCAACAAGAAAGGATATTTGAGTATAATAATAATAAAACATAGCTTCAGTTGCAATCCAGAACAAATTTAACTCCATTAAGAGACTGTTTCATCAAAGTGATTACAGTGCTTTAACCTAAAGATATAATTTGGCCACATGAGATCCAATAGCCAAAGGAGGTTTTCTGCAAGCTAAAAGGACATGCAAGTGGACTTGGGAGACAGATTTGATTATAACCATTAAGTAAATTTCCAGTATAAAGCAGAGAAATGCTAAAATAACTCACCAATCATGGTAGACTCCCATAAGGCCTCTGTCATATATGATACTGAGAGTTGATGGTTTGCGAGCAGGAACAACATTCATCACCCACACAGGATCAGATACAAGTGCTGCTGCAAAACCTCCAAAAAATGCATTCATATCCATGACGTTACGTATAGCTGGAGTTCCTAGCTTCAGGTTCAAAGATTTCTTATAGTAGGCAACCCTTCTAGCCCATCGCCTTGTGTCAGCCTCAAACACATCAAACCCATTTTTCAAGGCCAAGGCCCTTGAAGGAGCTTTAATTAGCCGCTCCGGCCACTTTGGGATTGTCCCGACAGCATATTCTCCCACCACTGAAGATGTCCCACTCGCACATTTCTTTAACTTGAAATACCTGCAAATTAAATGTGCATAGGTTTACAATTCCAGTGGAGAGTTAAATCAGCTCTTAACTGCACAGACTCCAGCAATAATATTAATGTCAATTTCAATCAAAATTATCTACATGCATCTATAGGATTTGCTTGATATGAAATAAAAACAGAAAAGAAGAATAAAAAAACAATCAGTGGAAGGCCTGCCTTAGTTTCTACACAAAGCCATTCTCAGAGACCAAGAAAACATTCAATAAACAATTACCATGCATAGTTTGGGTCATCTGATCCATCACACAATTCAATTCCAAATTCATTTTCGTTGGGTAGGCATGATTCTCCAACTGGCTTTTTCCAGATGACAGTGTTTCCATCAACGGCAATTAACTCATAACACAAGGCTCTTGCCACAGCCTGGAGGTCTGCCCACTCCTTGTCTTGTTTAGGCCACTGTACAGGAGGACCGGAGATGACTAGGTATCCTCCAGGCCTAAGTAACCGATCAACTTCAATGAAATAAGTTGCATCTGCAAAGCCAGATTTTCAATGTAAAACCAGAAAATAGAAGAGATGATAAAATACAAGCCATATGCAACCGAGAACTCACTATAGGCTGTAAAAGGGATCAAACATCGAGAGCAGTGCATAAAGTCAAATGAGAATGCCGGAAATGGGAGTCTGCGAGTGCCCAGCATGGCAACAAATGCTGGTATCCCTCTTTCCAGTGCAAACTGTATCTGTGCTTTATGTGAATCTCTAGGAGCAAATGAGAGGGTCGTGATGTTCTCAGCCAGCATAGACCCGCCAAAACTTGCGACCTGAAAATAGATTAAATTCCGCGATCTTCAAAATATAGAACAACCAACAAGGACTAAAACAGAGAAACGAAACTGAGAAATCATTGAATAATACCCCGCATCCCATATCAAGAGCAGTCCGCAGAGTTCCATCACTTATAGGGATATACTGTTTCAGTTTTTCAATATACTTGTCTGCTCCTTCTGTAAACATTGTGCCACCTCCCGGAAAAGTGAAGTAAGGGCCACTCTCTTTCATCCATCCCTGATGACCTTTCCTGTCTGCAATTTTGTTGTACGGCATGTTCGAGTGCCATATCTACAGATCATACGATTCAAGTTTTGAGCAATACTAACATATTAACCACTACAAAAATTGAAAAGCTAGCAATTTGCAGCAATATAAATTTTGTTATCAAACAAATATTCCAATCACAGGAGTATACAAGATCCACTAAATTGTCATAAAAAGCAATCCTTGAATAATATTATTCACTAATCCATATAAAATTAACTCTAAAACTAGCTCGATCTCTACTTGAAACCCCCAAAAAAAAAAAAAAAATCCACATTTTCGCTAAAAGTTGAAACGACGACGTACCTTGTCCAAACTCTGAGGCCAGCGAACAGGAATCTTGTAACCGTCAGGTGGAGGAATCAGACAAAGCGGTGTCTCATCGGGAAGCGGACACTGTCTTTCCCGGTAAAAATTCATTTCTCTGCTGAGCTGGCGGTTGCGCCTCGGATCCTCGCATGGCATGTGATCAACAGAGTCGGCGGGGCAAGCCTCGATGGGCTGGTGGTGCTGACCCGACTCGATCAGAAACAACAGCCGCTGACGCTGGCGCGGATCCGGCGCCGACAGCAGCAGCGTCTGACGGCCAGAGGCGGCGAGAGAGTCTCCAAGTGGAGTGAAGACCATGAGGAAGAAGATGATGACTAGACCGAAGAACGCGGCGGAGATTATGTCCAGAAGTTTCCATTGACGCGTGTTTCGCTTTGATGCAGGCATGTTGAGAAGCCCCATTCGGATCTGATTTGATTTCTGATTAAGCGAACATTTAGACAAGTATCAAATATGAAACTATGGTCTTGTATTGTACAGTGAAGTTTTTGAGACAGTGGAGTGTGTCTGTGGTGAGTTGGTGACAGAGACGAAGAAGAAGACGAAGTTAAAACAACATGACGGTGAGATATTAAACCAAAATCTCATTGCATGTGGTTGGCAGCCGTTCAGTGACGATTTTAATTTTACAAAATAAGAAAAATTAAATTCAAAAGGTTATTTATTTTAATAAATTTCTCACAATGAATATACATATAAACTAGTCTTAGATTCAATGTGTCACACGTACACTACGAGTTTAGGTTTTATTTAAGTATTCATGATTGTGGTAACGACAAAGGAAAGGAAATTACTGCAACCAGTGAAGATATGGTAGGTACAAAACAAAGGTCGTTCATGAAAATCTGAGGATTCAGAACTTGGATTTCATTTATAAACTGGTCGTCTTAATTGAACAATTGTTTATCTTCTGTTTAGATTATTATATCATTAGATTGGAACAAATGATATTATAATCATCCTCATTTCAATCAAATACTCAGATCATGAAACCACATCTTCAAGTTTAGAATAACACTAAATGTAAAATATCAACTTCACATTAATTAATCATCATATAATCTCATGATCTATAACATATTGATAGAATTTATTACATTATTTGATATAGAATTTCAAAAAAAATATTGACTCGTCTAACATTACTCTTAATGTTATTATATGAATTATATACCCGAAATGCCACCAAAGTTATTTTGACATGGAAACATCAAACATTGAATCTACTAATTATATCAAGTAGAGGCTGTCTAGTGATGATATGAAGGTGTCATCTCAATAACTCACAGAAGCATTTGAAAATTGAACTAGCCTTTGTATTGTGTAATGATATAAACAGTCGATATAGATCAACAGTTCAACACAGACAAAGGGGCCAAAAAGAAAACAAGAATTTCGAGACCTTCAAGTATGGTGGTCTGAAATTCAATCGAGCATATTGGGCACGATCACAATTGACAAGTCCAGTATAGCATCATACGCAAGAAGATTGAATGTGTAGAAAGGTAACCACCAGTCGAAAACGAATAATTGAGACTTTTAAAAATAAATCTGAGTATATACACTAAATCAACCATCAGACTTGTAACCGTTGAACATGTACCCTAAAATCTTCAAAACTCCCCAATTCATAAGCACAGTCAACCAATCTTCTTTTAGATTATCTTAGAACCCAGATTCCCTCACTTATTGACCAAGGCAAGGAGAGTGAGTCTAATCAAGACAGTCTTTGTCAATCCCGGCAGATTAAAAACTCAAAGTTTCCTACAATTCCTTTGATTGTAGTCATGTTTCAGAAGGTTTGTCCTTAGCAGCATTGCCCTTACATCCCGGTCAAATTCATTGCCAGTTTGCAAAACCCGCTGGAAAGTTGCATTTCTTTGATCTGCATGTCGTGCATAAAGAATCTTGTTGTGTGAGTCAATCCGAGCCTGCACAATTGTGACAAAAGAGTCAATACCAACCCGAATCCAGTTGCAAGAATCAAGTTTAGGTTGAAGGTGAACAGGTCACAAACGGTTTGTCTCACATTTAGGCCCAATACAGGTTAACACAGGGGTACAGAAAGAAAAAAAAAATCATTCGTAACACAAGAAACGTAAACAACTAAGTTGTCTCAATTTTTGTCATTATTCAAAGCCTAATTATTTTATTTAAGTTAAAAGTAAATCTAAATGCAAAAGAGTAAATAAAAATAGGAGCAATTAACCTGAATTTGGTTGTCAGTGATCAAGGCTTCAAGTTCTTTTTGTATTCCAGCAACAGTTGTTTTGAAAGCATTTGCCATCATGTTCAAATCAACGGACACAAATGGATGTGTATACTGGATGAGAGCTTTGTTACGGATCTGATCATACAATGTCTCAACATGGTCATGCAAATGGATGTCAAGCAACAAGTTTGCTTTAAGATTTCCAAGGTAATCCAGACAAGATGCATAATGGCTGCAATAAGGGCACAGGTATTAGTGTGTCACTGGCTAATAAATTGAAATATACCCTAAGCAACAATTAAATTGAGAGGGCGGAATGCATATCAAGAACATAAGAGAAAAGGACATAAATATATAAGAAAACGATAACCGGTGTTTTATGCTTTGACCGAATAAAGATGATGGATGAAAGTTTTCTATTTCGTCTTAATATGTATAAATTGACTTTGAGTTCCGAGTGAAAACATAGAATGAGAAAAATAATATAAAGATGATGGATGAAAGTTTTCTATTTCGTCTTAATAGGTATAAACTGACTTTGAGTTCGAGTGAAAACATAGAATGAGAAAAATAATATAAAGATGATGGATGAAAGTTTTCTATTTCGTCTTAATATGTATAAATTGACTTTGAGATCGAGTGAAAACATAGAATGAGAAAAATAATAAGCTAAAAGCAGATAATTCCGTATAAGAGCTTGAAGCATTACAGAATCTACATATACAACCCATGAGATGCAATTTATGTCTCTTAAATATCATTTTCTTGGACAATATGACACAATATTAATCATAGTTAAGCCATTTTGCAGCAATATTTCCTAAGATCAAATCATTGACAAAACTAAAAAACAAAGAGCAACATATTACCTTGAGTAGAAATCATTAATAAGCTCCCTGACTTCAGGAACCAACTCCAAAAAATTCCGGAAGCTGACATTATCTATAACTTTACTCTGCCAAATAAAAACATCAAGTCAAGAATGATCTCTCAATAGCACATTAACACAGCATAGAAAAAAAAAAACAATTACAAAGGAAGAAAACAGATTGATGCCTTAAGCTCAGCCCGATCGAAACTTGCAAGTGCACAAAGTCCCCCATATGTTGCAACATCTTGAGGAGCAATCACCTCGTTGTAGGAATTCACAAGATCAGGGCCCACTTCCAAGAACTACATACATATGAAAAACAGTAAATGCCACGATGAAAAGACAAATTTTAATAAGGATAACTTAAAATATCCCTCGTATGATTTATCCAAATTAAATAATAACAAAAGAAGGCAATAAAATGAATCTATATCATGTGCAACTTAAAATCAATAGAATCATACCCATCCTTAGCCTCAAACAAGCAATTAAATAAAACTTTGCGGCTACTTCAAAACACTAATTTCAGTCGTCCTCTTTGTTTGATAATTGATATCTCCTAACCTGTGATTACCAACTGCTTTTCACATAACCAAAATCATATTCCTCATAAGAGAAATATATGAACTAGATTGGGAGCTCGCAGTTATAATATCTAAATGCCATTTATTTTGGCTCGTGTAGTCAGTCTCAAATTTTTCGAGTGACAAAATCACCAGGAGAGATCATGAGCCGAGAACTAAGGTGGGAGTGACTCATCAAGATGTATACTTGAAGCAGGAATAATTTCCCCAAAATAACATCAACATGAGCCACCGGTGTAAACAAGAGTTAAACATTAGCTTTTCTTCAAAATTGTGGAAAGCACTACTCCAATACAATCTATATTGCAGATGAAGCACTGCCTATGAAAACTTCACAGCATATAGGTTCAACCATTAAGTCGGGGAAGATACTGACAGCCATGCATAATGATGCATTGCTGACAGACATCCTGTGCAACTTAAATTTGCAACAGACAGACCTCTATATTTTTATATGGTTTGCAGGGAACTAAAATATAAATATCAGTGTGTCAGAAGCTTGGGACACAATACTTGTATTCACAAGCTCTACATTATTATATTATTCACAAGGTGCGAATATTCAAATATTAGGGAGCCAGACGCTTGTATTCACTAATTCACACTGGTATGAACATTTATAAGACTCTACGTTTATCAGCTTAAATTAAATGCAAATCGTGAGGACGATTTCCTTTCTTCACACAGACAAAATCATAATTTCATTAGATTTTTCACAATAAACACCGTTAAATACAAAGGTTTGATGTTCAGCCACCATGTCCAAACACCCTGTCAGTGTAAGGAAAAAAGATTGTATCCTTGTCCCTTGATATCTATATACTTGATATCTACAGTTAACTTCTATATACTTCCAAATGCTTAGAATCACAACCCATATAAAGTTCAAAACATTTGGGTGGTCAAAACAGAAATTATGATGCAACACATTCAACCATAGAAAAGTTAGACAAGAAATCAAGACCAGTAAAGTTAGTAACATTCTGAGTGAGAAGAACATTACGATAAGAGTTGACAAACCTTGCGGGCAGCAAGCTTGTACTTTTTAGCTTCCAAATGAGCCAATCCTGCAGCACAACGTAATTTTGCAACAGTAGCAGGTTCAAGGGCCTCTGGAGTTTGTTCTGCTTTGCTGACATAGCTTGTCACATGAGTAAATTGACCCATCTCAATGCTGACCAGAATTGCACTCATACACATGTGAATGATATGCTTTGAGGTAGTACAATAATCACGAGTACGAACGTAACTTTTGAAAGCATCCCCAAGCGCACCATGAGCATAGTAAAAATCGCCAAAATCATTGTAACCCATTCTTATGCTCTCTTTGATCAAATTTGTCTGCACAAACATAAAATAAGAGCCTAGGAATATATATAATGCAAACAAAAGACAAATTTTTAGTAACCCAACTTAATCATATTATTACAATGAACAAAAAAACAAGGGCGTAGCCAAGAGTAGGCCACTCCGGGCTATAGGCAATAGCCCAGTCTAAAATTAAGATTTCTGTTTTTATAGCTTACTAGTTACTAGTTAGTTCATTGATTTATAACTTATGAGTTTTATGAGACTATTAATCTAATCCAATTCATCTTTTTTTCAAGTTTTGTGTAAACATTTCAGATCACGTTCTATTTTATAACCCAATTAACTAATTATCTAATGGTTTAAAAGTTCTATAATTATGTAAGTCCACAATACCATTTAATAAAATAATGTAATAATTCAAATAATCAAATCTAACTCTTTCAAATACCGATTGTTAGAACTCTTTGATCTCTCATTCTATTAGTACGTATCTCTTATGAAACTCCTTATTTTTTAGTGCAAATTTAGAATTTGAAGAGAAAGATATGACTTCTACCCACGACCAGAATATGTGAGTTATAGGGGCTTACCACAAATCACCTCAACTTTCACAACTTTTGTAAAAACTCTACTTTGTTACTTTGTGGTATTTTGTACATAATGCAAATTTAGTAACACTATGTTACAAAGTTTCACATAAGAATACTTAGTCTAGCCCACCCCAATGAAAAATTCTGGCTACACTGACAAAATATCACAAAAAGTTACTATACTATCAGCTATTCAGCTGTTGAATAGATCCATAAACACAAACATATCGCATTTACATTTAAAAATAAATAAATGAAAATGCAATGCAATAATAACATACATGCAAAAATACATATATAAGTTTAATAAACATGAAAAACAAGTCATACCCTGTAAGCATTAAGTTCGTTCTCGAGCTTCTCCTTCCGTTGTTCGGCTCTGCGATCCACCGATTCGCACCAGGCTGCGTCCATCGCATAATTGGGGCCCAGCCTCCCATCAATCTTCTGCACGACCTCTCTGAGGAGCTGCGTGTTCTCGCCTTTCTTTATCTCATCATAGGCCATCCGCAGCGCCTCGAGCCGCATCGAAACGTTGTCGCAGTGGTCGGCGATGAAGAGTAGCCGCGTAATCTTCGTCCTCCCTTGGTAGAGGCTCGCATAGGCCTCGATGTCAAGCTGCTCACCGCTTATGATTGGTCTGCTGCGCTCCGATTCCTCGCCACCGTTGGAGTAGATCTCGTCCATCATTGCGTTCGATTGCTCGTCCTCGGCTTCCATTTTTTTTCCGTAATTTTGCAAAAATTAGGGTTAGGGTTTTGCTGGTTTGGAATTATTTATTTATTTTTTTTTTTTTAGTTTCAAACGCTGTTCTTCTCGGTGGTGCCAGAGTGAGTTTTTTTTTTTGTGTGTTTTTTTTAGTGTCAGTCTATGGAGAGGGAGATGGTTTCGCACGTGCCTTCGTTATTTATCCTTCTATAGTTCTATTCGTTGTTGGCTTGGATCTGAGTATCCGACCCGTTTACTGAACGAAACTCTTAATCGACCCGAAATTGTTCTGGTCAAAATCCATAAATTTATACAAGCCCAAGTCCAACGAAATCGAAATGTCAATAAAAGTATTTATTTGGTATGGCTCCTATGGGCCTAAAGAACCCTTTTAAAAATAATAATAATTCTAAAAGTTATTTTTAGATCATTTTGTCTTTTAATTTTATCTTTAATTTTATCTTAATTAGATTCTGTTTTTTCTCTTTTAAGATTATTTTGTGTCTTTAATTATTATTTTTTTGTAAGTAATGCTACTTTATCTAAATTTTATGTCAAAATGATGTGGCATCACTATGATCTGTTTATTTAAATCATATACAAATCTAATATAATTTAAATGAAATGATTATAAATATGTCACGTCATTTAGACACATTTGGATAAAGTAGAATTATTTATTTTTATATCTATTCGAATATTTAAAAAGTATTTAACAAGTTTTGGTACAAATGTAGTAGAAATCTACATGGACAACCTAAGGGGGTGTATTGAATTAGGATTTTTGAGGATATTTAAAGACTTTGTAAATCCGGTTGTATTCAATTTGGACATTTAAAGATTTTAAAAGAGTCTATATTAATCCACTGATATTCAATTCGGATTTCTATGGACTTTTAAAGAGTTTTTCTAAATCCATTGAGACATTAAAAATGTCTACAAAAATTAAGGTGTATTCAATTAGGACAAGATTTTAAAGAATTTTCTTAAGTCATGGATTTTGGTGGACTTGATGGTGAGAAGTATGAATATCAAAAGCCATAACAAGTCCAGCCTTCTCCCCAAGGATTTTGGTGGACTTTAGCTTTTGAAATATACAAAAGCTTGCTGGAACCCTTTTATTTTGATAAATGGCTAGAATTCGTAAATTTATTTGGATGAATTTTTCTATCTAGAAAATCATGAAAAATTATATTTCGATAGAATGTTATGTCTAATGTTAATCTACAAAATTCCTTTATTTATAAATAAGTATAAAAATTGTTATAAATTTTGGGGTGGACAAAGGTTAATATTGATTTCTGCTAAACAGATTTGAGAAACCAAAATTCATAATTTATTTGGGTAAGTTTTTCTATCTAAAAAATTATGAAAAATTATATTTAGATAGAATGTTATGTATAATGTTAATCTGAAAAATTTCGTGATTTATAAATAAGTATAAAATCTTTTATAAATTTTGGAGTAGACAAGGGTCAATATTGATTTCTCTTGGACAAATTCGAAAAACCAGAATTTGTAAATTTATTTGGGTAAGCTTTTATTTCTAGAAAATTATGAAAAATTATATTTAGATAGAATATTATGTCTAATTTCAATCTGAAATATTTTGTGATTTATAAATAAGTATAAATGTTTTTATAAATTCTGGAGTGGACAAATGTCAATATTGATTTCTGTTAGATATATTCAAGAAACAAGAAAAAAATGAATGTTTTCATATACAAATAGTCATGGATTAAATTGATAATTTTATTGTAGTATATCCTATATTTCTGGATTATCCATACCAAATTTTATAAGATTTGAAATTGTAGAGGATTAATTAAAAATCGTGGATCAAATAGGGCCAGTTGTGACAAGGTTTGGTTTAAGGTTATGCTTTTTTTTTTCAAATTTTATATGTAGCTTTGCTTGGTTATTCAATTAGTTTATTATTGTTTGTTTAAATGATCAGTTGAATATACAAATGTTTAATTATTGTTTGCCTGGTTATTCCATTATTTCATTATTGTTTGTTTATATTCTTTCATCATTCTTTATAATATAGTGTGAATAAAAGATTTACTCATTTTTGGGTTCATATTTTTTTTTATAAAATGAGAGATTTGCTTCATTTTAATTCATATTTTTTAGTTCATATTTCAAATTTTTGTTAAGTAGCTCAGTGATGATATCTATTAGATGGTTGATTAATTTTCTTACGTGGTTATTATAAATTGTATTTGAATGTCTAAATTAATCCATCTATAATAGAAGTTTGAAATAACAAATTCATGAAAGTTTGAAATAGATATCTAAACAAATTCATAAATGTCTGAGATAAATGTCCAAACAAATCAATTAAAGTCCATGTGGATTTATAAAAGTCTGTAGAAATCCATAAAAATCTGTCATTTTAAAAATGTCTTTAAATGTCCTTAAACGTCCTCAAGAATCCTAATTGAATACACCCCCCAAGTATATACTATTGCAAAACATTGTAAATAAATTTTTATCCACACTGTATGAGGAGACTTTAACTCCCACTTTAGATATGAAAGGGGAGTATACTACTCCCCTCCACTCGGGCAAGAGTGAATATACAACAAAAATTATACAATTCAAAAATTTAATCTAAATAATGTGGTAAATGAGTTGTGTATACCATATTAATCATGAGATTATATAGTAAATGACATGATAAACACAGATCATTTGTCACATTATTTGGTATTTGACTTGCTTTTTGGACTAATTTTTTTGGTTAACTAATATTGGTGGAAAATAAATTGTATACATATCTATTGGAAAAACTCATTTATGTTGTGAATAAACGAAAAACAATCGAAGAAAAATGAACTGAGATGAGAGAGAGACGAGAGAAATGAAAGAAAGAACAAAGAAGAGAGACAGACGAGAGAGAGGTAATATCTGATATTCAAGAGTAATCCCAAAAATTACAATAGAAGCCATATATATATGTAGGCCGATGAGGTAGCATGATGATGAGAGATGAGGTTACAAGCAAGTGGAGAGAGGCAGTGGGGAAAGCCACTTTCACAACACACCCCATTGGATTTTCCACCACTTATTTTTTAATTTATTAGGTAAAATCCAATGGGATAAAAACATTGACAAATAATATTCAATGATCTTCTTGATCTTGTAGTGTTGGATGTTCTCAAAACTATCTCATTAAAAACCTTGTCAGGAAAATCCAATGGGATAAAAACCTTGACAAATAATATTCACAGAACCCATATATATATATATATATATATATATATATATATATATATATATATATGTGTGTGTGTGTGTGTGTGTAGGCTGATGAGGTAGCATGATGATGAGAGATGAGGTCACAAGCAAGTGGAGATAGGCGGTGGGGAAAGCCAATTTCACAACACTCCCCCTTGGATTTCCCACCATTTAGATTTTAATTTGTTAGGTAAAACCCAATGGGATAAAAACCTTGACAAATAATATTCAATGATCTTCTTGATCTTGTAGTGCTGGATGTTCTCAAAACTATATCATTACAAACCTTGTCAGGAAAACTCAGTGGGATAAAACCTAATCGATGGGAAAAAAAGTATAGTGTACATGTGTCCAGAATTATTGTTTTCTTTAAAACATTTATCACATTTATATTTTACTAGGAAAAACCTAGTGGGATACAAACCATAACGAATATATTTATTGATTTGTCGAATCGAAATAATATTTATTATGATCTTCTGGATCAAGGTAACATATATACGATGATTAGCAAGATCAAAATAATAGTTACAATGATCTTCTTAATCAAAACAACATATATACGAGGATCAATGTAATTTTTATGATGATCTTAATGGATCAAATGATTTCTGGGTGTGCTTAGAGAATTGCCTCATTAAAACCTTATCAGGAAAACCCAATGGGATAAAAACCTGATTGGAAGAAAAAATAGTACAATGCACAAATACCCCAATATAATTAATATACTTCATTTGATATGCTCACCCTAATGGGACGTTCCCCCTAATAAAAATTCTTTGGAAACAATCTTCTTGGTTGTTAAGTTGAAGCATATGGATGTTTATTTCATGAAATAACATCATAAATGATTAGGGGTAAGTATAAACAAGGACTTGCTTTATAAAGTAATACCCATATGGAATCTTTTTAGAATCTTTTCAATATATTCTAATTGATAGACAAACATTTCATTTGATCTATGCTTGATCTTCAGGTCGAGACAATATTTTCTTTTTTATTTCTTTATGAAGACACGTGAGTAAATAATATGATTTATTATATTCGTATCTTATCGGATATTAACTGAGACGGTTTATACTAAATCCATTCATTTTGTTTTTAATCCATATAAGGGTTTCTGTATGTTCATCAAATACAAATTACAAGATCTCGATTTATATGCTTTTAGCATTTTAAATCCTTCATGGATTATAAATATCTACATTGAGTGATTCATATAGATAAATGATTACTACGTCTAGAAGACATATTTCAAGGACAACCAAATTTATTAAAAATTTGGAACGTAATCGTATTCATCAATAGTGAATACCAAGTTTATGTAAGAAACTTTTTACTATGAGTCGTGCCTCATATCTCACAATCTCGTTTTTCTCATTACGTTTCCGTATAAAGACCCATCAGTATCTAATTAGTATGACATCTCCATGTGTCTGGAGTACTATTGGGCTCAATACTTTATGTTTGGCTTATAAAGTCAATTCTTCTTGAATTGCTTCTTTTCATTTAGGCCAATCATGTCTTTGTCTACAATAATTGATATTATGAAAATCATGATTCTCATTTATAATTTCAGTAGTACTACTGTGTATAAAAATACATCATCAATGTTTGTTTTCTTATGATTCCACATTTCTCTCATATAATTTATGGAAATTTTCTCAATATCTATATTCTTGTATCTCTCTACTGAGATTACTTCTGTTTCAATGGATTTACTCATTTCATAAATTTATGTGTCTTTAGATATATCAGACTCTTATAGAGTTGATTTAGAGAAAGTGGATTTATTTATAACTCAAATTTTGTTTACTCTTGGAATCTCAATAACAATACCTTTCAAAAAGGTTCATAAGCTTATGATATGCATCAGATGATTTATCTGTTGCATTTTGCTTTGATTGTTCTGTAAGAACAATTACCCGGCCGAGGTTTATGAGATAACAACTTATAAAATCTTGTTAACCTTTAATATATCAGGTAACAAATTAATAATCATTTGATGATCAATTATCTTCCGTATTTGAGAGATATGAATATTTAAACGAGACACACACACACACACACACACACACACACACACACATATATATATATATATATATAGAGAGAGAGAGAGAACCGAACTAGTATATATGTTTTGTATATAAGTAGCTTTTTATTTACTTTTATCTTCTAGAGAAACTTTC
Organism: Dipteronia dyeriana; assembly: GCA_032871835.1. Taxonomy (NCBI): domain Eukaryota; kingdom Viridiplantae; phylum Streptophyta; class Magnoliopsida; order Sapindales; family Sapindaceae; genus Dipteronia; species Dipteronia dyeriana. Next base: position 100,954,751 of record CM065299.1, read on the forward strand.
CCACTTGGAAATTAATCAATATGATAATATATAGATTGTGTTAAAAATATAAACTATCAAAAGTTTAAATGATCTAATGGAAGGTTAATCAAAATCAACATTAATCTCATAATGATATAGAAGCTTTATCTTAGATCATGCCAGAGATGTAAGTCCCTAAATAGAATTTAGTAATTGTATCGAAACAATAAAGTTCTCGCAAATACCTGTAAACGTTTGACAAGTGATTCCTCTGATCTATTTTGATTATGAGTATATCTAAAACCTAGATGTTGAACATCTATCCAGCTGATTTGTAATATTCATCAAATATCTTGTAAGCTCAATCAAGTTAATATACCTAAAAAACTAATAATCAATGTAAGTAATATGAAGACGTTTGATAATAAACAAACATGTGATAATCTCGTAGATGCATCAATTAGAACCACATATTAATGAAAATGGATCATTTGGTGGATGAATATGTCCACATATATCCCTTGAATTCTTTGTAAGAATGATGAGGATCCAAAACCAACCTTAGAATGAGATGGTTTTATTATTAGTCTCCAATTGTGAATATGTAGTACATAAGTTCTCATTGGATAAAGAATCTTTTGTTTCTTTAATGGATATCCATGAGAAATTTCAATGATTCTATGCGTCATTGTAGATCTAGGGTGATCGATACAGTCACGCTAAAGTACAAGCATTTTTTTTTTGGATTTGGGAACTTTTGATTCATAATTGCTTAAACATTTATACTCTTTATAATAGTGTAATATAATCCAGATAATAAAGCATGCGACTTTTCTTTAATGAGTTTATAATCTGAATCATGATAAGTAATGTGTGTGTATATATGTATATATAAAACATTCTCATTACTCATAGTTTCAATATGATATTCATTCCTCCATATATCTTTGAAACTAAATAGATTCCACTATATTCTATTTGAATGATATAAATTATCATCAATACACAATTTAATACCATCTGGTAATAAGATTGTGGCTCTTCTAGTCTTTAATCAGATCCGCTGGATTTGATATTGTCTTAACCTTATATGCTCTTAAACTAAGCATATTTTTTTATGTTCTATTTGAATAATATCGAGTATCATTGATAAATAACCGAGTATTGTTTTATAACAATATCGTGGTTCCTCCGGAACTTTCTGTCAGATCCGTTGGACTCGAAAACAATATTAACATTTGCTCAGGTCAAATTCATAAAATATATATGGCTCCGCAGAACTGTATGAGTCGTTGCACTCTCGGCAAGATGTTTATTTTCCTTTTAGGATTTTTATGAACATGATGTGTAATTCCATTTTATATCTCATCGGAAATGATAATAATTTCTCTCCCCCATATCATAAAATATTTCTGACACCGCAGAAACTGTAAATGTTGTTACACTCTCGACAAGACATATATTTTCATTCTATAAACTTTATAGACATTACATGTAATGTCTTTTTAGATCTCATCTGAAATGATAATAATCTCTCCATATTTTTTTAATAGATTTATTATGTAAACCATTTTATCTTGTCATTTACAAACATCCACTCTTAGGGTATGTTTTGATATCTCATGAATATAAATGTATCCAAATTTACTCTCTTGATATTGCTCCTTCAAGAACAAATATAAAATGAATAAAATATCCTTTCAATCTAAGTATACGTGATATTAGGATCTTACATCTCTTTTATGATACTTACAGCATCCTATTGGATGTGTAGATATTTGTTCTCTAATAAATGATACGTTGAGATCTTAATTATTTTTTTGATACTAACAACATCCTGTTGGATGTATATAAAATGGATAAAATATTATTTCCAATATTATTTCCAATTTCATTTATTCGTTAGGATCTTATATCTTTATTTATGATACTCTCATCACCCTACTAAGATACATAGATCCTTTTGCTCAAATGAATGACATAAATATATCACTTTATATATATATGAGATAATTTCAAATTCTGAGTGGGTGTTTAAACCTCATATTCCAAATAATGAAGTACAACATTCATGTACATAATGCTGAATCCAAAACTCCAGATTCTCATCGGTTTTTAAATCCGTACCAACTTAAATATCATAAATTCAGAAACTGTAAGTTCTGGTTAATTGGTCTAGCCGATCTCATAAATTGCGTATAAATAAATAATCAAATATTTAAAGTGCATAAAAATTATACAATTCTCTGGAGACACGGCCGAAGCCAGTCCTAAGATACGGCCGAAGCCAGTCCCGAGTCATGACATAAGCCAATCTCATATATTACCTAAAAATAAACACCGACTATTTAAACAATTTATTTGGAGACACGACATAAGCTAGTCCTAAGACACGGTCTAAACCAGTCACGAGTCATGACATAAGTCAGTCGCATATAATACGTATAAATGCTGAATATTTAAACAATTTATTTAGAGACACGACATAAACCAGTCTTAAGTCACGACCTAAGCCAGTCCAGAGACTTGACATATGCCAGTCTCATATATTACATGAAAATAAATGATTTCAGGACCATGAGATCACCTGATATATGCATTAAAATAAATTTAGAATGATAATATATAGGTTCCGTTAACGGAATAAACCATCTTGTTCTACGAAACTATATAAAGAGATATCCAGAATGTTAATATGTAAGCAACTCACTCATCAGGGGATCCTTTTTACTTTTAGGCAAACATGCTTGAGATTTGGATCTTCCATCGCACCTGAAAATAGAGTTAATAAAGTATGAATAAGTCAAAACTGTACTAACAAGCAAAATTAGCTGAAACTGATGGCACAATTACGTTCGGAATGGTCAAAATAGCTAGTAATAGGTCTGACTCGGTTGAAAATGGATGAAAATTGCACTGGGTTGGGCATAAAACATTTCTGGAGCGAGTTGACTCGGGAATATTCTGTTAAGTTAACCGAATATTCTCTGACGGTAACAGAATATTCCCAGATCACTGACGCGTCGCTGATGTGGCACTGTGAGACACTGACTGGATGATGACGTGGTCGTCTTCTTCCTTAGAAATCTACAGAAAATCTGTATTTTTTTCAGTTTTGACCAAACTTTGACGGACTCTAGAGAGTTCGTTAGAGTTCCGTTTGAGATGCGGTCAGTGGCGTTGAAATCGTATTTTCGAGAGAAACACAACAGTATCCTCTGGAAAAGCGATTCGAGCATTTTGAAATTTCTATACTCAATCACAACCAAAGTTAAAAACTCTCAATAATCTTCTATGTACAAAATTAATACTTAGTAATGCCTAATCTATATCAAGGGCGAAGCCAGGACATTATAGCAGGGGGGTTAAACTAGTTATATATATATATTTATTAAACAACGACAATATGAGAAAATTATATTAATTAAAAATCAGAGATACATTTAGATAGGAGGGGATATAATGAACTTTACCCGTTAATTTTCATATTCTAAATAAGAATTTCAATACATGCAGGTTTGGAACATGTTGATAAGCTTCCAAAGGTATTTTCATTTTTTGTTTGTTTGTCCGATACTCTGTTACGTGGCTGATGCTTTATTCCATAACTTTTACTTTTTGTTTGTATTTACTTTTGGTTGTTTTTAGTTAAGTTAGGTTAGTAAACAAATTTGTAAAGTAAGGGTAATTGTGAAAAACTCTAATAGAATGACAAAATTTTGAATATCTAATAACTTGTATTTTTTTTTCTTAAAAGCTAGCCTGAACTGTAGCCCAGGCTACTTTCCAAGTACATCCACCCCTGATATATACTCGTACCGATAACGTGTTGTGAATAAATGAAAAACAATCGAAGATAGATGAACTGAGATGAGAGAGACGAGAGAATTGAAAGAAAGCACAGAGAAGGGAGACACACAAGAGAGAGAGAAGTAATATCTTATATTCAAGAGTAATCCCAAAAATTACACATATATATATATATATATATATATATATATATAGGCTGATTAGGTAGCATGATGATGAGAGATGAGGTCACAAGCAAGTAAGGAGATGTAGACATGACCATGGTTCGAACCGTGGAACCGAACCGTAACCGTGTGAAATGAACCGTAACCGTAATCGTAACCGGAACCGTAACTGGAACATTAGGTTTTAAGATTCGGTTCCGGTTCGTCCAAAAAAAAAACCAGTCTAAAACCGCCGGTTGGGTTCCGGTTCCGATTTTGAACAGGCGGTTCCAGACTTTTTTTTTTCTTTTTAAATGTCCATCTTCTGGACTCTTCTTTCTCTCTCTCTTTTCTTCTTTCTCTCCTCTTTTCTTAAATTCTCATCTCTCTCTCTCATTTCCTTTCACAATCTCTCATCTCTGATCTATCTATTTCTTTTTTTCTTCTTTCTTCTTGATTCTTTCTTCTCGGAGACGATTTCTTTCTTCTCTCGCTGTCGTCGACAATTTCTCTCCCCATCGTCGGCAAACTCTTCTTTGATCGTCCTCTCGTCGGCGACCTATTCTTCAATCGTTTTGTCACATGCAATCTTCCCTTAAAAACCCTCTCTCTTCGATCTCCCTCTCTCTCTCTCTCCTTGAGTCCCTCAAATCTTTTCTTCGATCCCTGGTGACTGGTGACTGGTGCCGTGGTGGTGGTGGACTGGACTACTGGTGAATGATTTAGATTTTAGGTTTTGATTTTTATTTGGGTTTGACTTGTTATTTGAGTTTGATTTGTGTGATGAAACAAGTAAAAGAAATTTTAGGGTTTGATTTTTTATTTTGGTTTGATTGGTGTGAATGTGTAATAATATGTGTGATCAGTGATGAAGTCAAGAACACATGGAGGGGATTTTTTTTTTAAAGAAACCGAACTGCTAGAACTGTTGGAACCGGACCGGAACCGGCTTTCAGACGGTTCCGGTTCCCGTTCTAGGTCCCTCCGGAACCGGAACCTGCGGTTTGGAACCAGAACCGAACCGGTCCGGACCGGAACCGTGGTCATGTCTAGGGAGAGGCGGTGGGGAAAGCCATTTTCACAACAATTTATACTTAAATACATTTATAAGTATTATCTTTTAATTGTATAGCTTAATGTAATATTGAGGATGAAAACAAGTTCAGGGGGAAAAGGCATAAGCCGATAATGGGATTATTTTATGAAGATTAATATTTCAATCGGTAATTTGGTATGATATTGATGATTATACATTTATACCTGATATATTGTCAGTTTAAACGAAAGCTTTTAACATTTGAGAATTGAGATAGAAATATTATTAGTAATTAATTTTAATGATGTTTTCTAAGATTTAAATATTATTTGTCATTATTTTAATTTATATAATTTAAGATTTGAGAAAAAAAGGGTCACATTTTTGGGTTTTCTAGCCCAATCAGTATGTTAGTGTTGGATTTATGGTTTATATATATATATACACGAGTGGTGATATTGACACCCTTCAAAAACTGTATTTACACCCTTTCGTAAGTACATTTATAAAATATTTTAAAAATATATGTTTCATAAATAAACCTCATTTAATAGTAAAAATACACTTTCTTTAATTTTATTATATTATATTTTTGTTAGCACAACCTACCATTTTGTTATCTAATCAGATTTATTTAAAATTTTATTATTTTATATTTTTTTATTCAAATAAATATTTTCTCTTAAAAAAAATATTCTAACTCCTATAAAAATATTTGATGTCACTAAAAAATTGTTTGAATTTTTTTTCTTATCATTGCATTAAAACTTTTTTTTTAATTCTTTAATTTTATTTAAGCTTAAAATTCTCTAATTCCACCGAATTGAAAAGCTTCTAGCACTCATTACACAACAATATATCTCAATTTCTCAATTTCTAAGAAAGTTTATTATTATTTTTTTACAATAGAAAGTTTATTGTTTGTACTGATTTTTGTTTCACTCAATTATAGCAATAAATTGTTGGTTAACTCAATCAATTTATATTTCTTAAAAGAAATTGAAATTATTATTTAAAATAGAAATTAGGGTTTGATAAAATAGGAGTATTTTTATTTTCATATCAAACCATTAATAGATTTTTTTTTCAAAGGATGTATATAAAACCAATTAATAATTATTGGTGTGTATTTCAAACTATTTAGTCATTTAAGTAATTTTACTCGAGGGTAATATTGGATTTTTAAAAATATACTAAATTTGGATGTACATATAGTTTTTATAGGGTGTAAATATCGTTATATATGAACGGTTTTGATGGATTTAGTAAGCATTGATAAGGTCTTTTTATAATTAAGGAATTTTGTAATTGTCTGATTAGTTAAGGGCAATTTTCTACATTACATCGTCTCCTACTTTCCTTTAGAGGTTTGGATTAGAATTACCAAAGTTTCAGAAAAGCTTCGAGCACTGATTCAGGTAGGTTTTATAAAATCCAAACCCGTATCCATGAATTTTTTTTCACCCATATCTACCCGTAAACCCATGAAAATAAACGAGTTGTTCGGGTTTCACCCATGGGTTTTATACGAGTTTGCAGGTCACACCCACCGTTATAAATATTTAATATTTTTATATTTTTTTATATTTTTATATACAATACAAAACTCATCTTTATTTATAATATAGCAAGGAGAATTACAAATACAATAATATAAAGCACTATCAAGTAGAACCCTAAATGGATCTCTAAAGACAAAACAAATAAACAAACACGATGTTTCATAAGAGTAAAACCAGTAAGTGTAACCTACCATCAGCTATATATAAATGAGAGTTGAGAATTGTCATTCTCAAACTTAGAATGAATGAAGTTTTTATATTTTTATCTCTATACGGTTAAAAAGGTTCAACTAGAGTTTAATTTATAATATTTTAAATAATAAATATATATAATTTTTATTTATACGGGTTGATTTTCCAACTGCACCTGCATCCGAACCCGCTAGGTTTTTATTTACACGTGTTTACGGGTTCGCGAGTCATAAATTCACCACCCAAACCTAACCCTTTAGGGTTGGGTTGGGTTGGGCTGGGCTGGGTTGGGTTGGGTGTCTGAGGGTGCGAGTCAAATTGTCATCCCTAATGCATCCACCAGTGAGCATAATGCATTTAAGATTTTATTACTGAACTGATTTTTATGATGTCTTCAATAGATCTAGTGACACGTCTAAGTAATGGTTGAAATATAAGGGTTCGTCCTATAAGGGTTTTTCGAAAAGAAAAATGAAAATGAAAATGAAAATGAAAATGAAAATGAAAATAATGTTTTTAGTTTCAAATTCGAAATCCGAAAACACATATGGTGACATACGGTAAAAACTGGATTCTGAAAATGAAAATAGAAAAATACATACATGGTAGTTTAACAAAAAAACATCAAAAATCGTAATTTTCCTATTATTTTTTTAATTTGAATAAAAAATAATTCAATAATTTATCAAATATCTTATGATTGAGAAATAAATATTAACTTTTTACTAAAAAAAAATTAAAGTCTTTCGATTGGAAAAAAAAAAGTGAACTTTTTTCTATTTGGATATGGTGTTTTTTTTTTCTTTTAACTGGTATATTTTTTAAAGATCTAGTTCATGTGAGTTATGCGTGGATTCCTCCATTGGTTTGAGACTCATTTTCTGGTTTGAGACCTTCCAGTTTCTTGTTTACACCTGCTCGATTCGTTTCTAGATTCTTCAATTCCCCAATTGAACTGGGAATTCGATCACCGAGTTGGTCATCATATATCATTAAATCCTTCAACCTCGTAAGATTTCCAAATTGAACTGGAATGGAACCTACTGGCAAGTTGACTGGAATTAAGATACAGACTTCTAATCAAACAGTAGAGCACACTTGGGATTTCATAGGTAATTCAATTGTGTAAGAGAAGCAATCTGTTTAGGGATCAAACCGGTGAGATTTGTTCCAATAGAACAAAGACAACAAGTGAAATTAGAAGGAATATTTGCAAGCAAATCGACATACCTTACCGGCTTAGCTCATATATATACATATATATTAAGAGGCAATTTTATTCAAGTAAACAACACTGGCAACAAACAAAGACCAACAAGAGAGAAAAAACAGCTGCTCCCACAACCAAAGACACCGAGAACAGAAGCCCCAACAACACCTAGAAAAACACAAAGAACCAGCAACAAACTAGAACAAACACCACACCAGAAACCCCCACAAAACACCTAGAAAAATTAGCAAAAGAACAAAACAGAACTCAACAGAGTCAGGTATCTCCCCATTCCACAAAATCCCCCCTCTTACTTGATTCCATCTTTTCCAAACCCGAATATCTCAACTTCATTGTTGGAATTGCATACAACACCATACCAATCTCCAACCAAACAAATCCAAGAACTTCAATTAGTTTCTATAATCCAAAACCCAAATCAGAATTTCGAAAACTCACAAATCAAAACCTAAAAATTTCAATTTTTGGAAAAAAATGTGAATCGTTTTGTTTTTGTTCTTGAATTGATCGGCGCTGAAGGATCTGAGAAGAAGAAGGTCCGTTCTTTCATTAGAGTCTAATGGTAAGAATGAGAAGATGAAGAAACATACGAGAAGAAGAAGAAGAACGTCCATGGACGAGCAGATCAAAGAACAAGAAGAAGAACGTTGATATCAAAATCGTTGAAGAAGGAGAAAAAAGAAAGTGAAAAAAAAAGAAATCGGCGGCTGCGAGCAGTGAAGAAGATGATCGGCGGCGGCGACCGAAGAAAGAAGATGATCAGCGGCGGCGACCGAAGAAAGAAGATGAAGATGGGAAGATGGGAAGAGAGAAGATACAAGGAAGAAAAAAGATGATGATCGGGAGGTTGAAGAGAAAAAAGAAAAAAAAATTATTATAATTTTTGTTTGAGAAACAAAAAACAAGTTTTATCTGTTTTCCAAATATTCGTTTTTCGTTTTTCGTTTTTCGTTTATGTTTTTCATTTTGTTTATATTTTTTTTTATTAAACTATTAATTATACTGTTATGCGTTTGATATAACTAGAACAAGACGGAACAAAAATTTTAAATTACCAAAGTACCCCTCATATATATATTATATATATATTATAATATTATTATATATTTATATAGGATATAATGTCATGTATTATGTATTATTATATAAAAAGTATAATAATATATAAAAAATATAATAATTTTTAATATATAAAATAATATATATATTACACTACCATCTCACAGAAAGAACCAAAGACCAGGGTTTTTCCACAACGGCGGCCATCCTTCGGCCTTAACAGGGTACTTTCCCGGTCAGATACTAATAGAGATGGATGGAGATCAACAGGCCAAACGAGTCAGTACGGGGCTTTGTTAAACCTGAGTTCATCCTAGCCAGCAACATTCTGGTTCTGGATGTGTCCAGGGTGTCTAGCCAATATACCAAACCAGTATACAGGGTCTGTTCTGATATGCAGGATCCTCATAAGAGGTAAGCATAGAGCATACTAGGACCTTGAAGAACCATAGTCTTAGACACAGAGCTATCTGAAGATTAGGAAGAGGAAACTGTTTAGAAAACCATGAAACTGAAAACACAATCTTTATTGATTTTTTCTCGTCCCCTTTTACATCGAGGCTGGCCTTCATTTTTATAGAGAAAGGAGACCTTACACGATCGATCAAACTATTTTACAAGAGATAAGGATGAGGCTGGCAAAAGCTATCTTACAAAGGATAAGGGCGGCCGACAAAGGACAAGGGTGGCCGACAAAAGCAGGAAACATAATAATGCAAAAGAAAACAAGACAGCTGGAGTTCGTTACAATAATAGAGCAGGTGGACCAGTTACAGGCTGCTCAGGTTGCAAGTGGAGTGGTACTCATCATCTGAGTTGAGGGCCCCACAGATCGAACAGGGCCACGTGTCAGCCTGGTCTTGGGAGTCTTGGAGGAACGAATCCGGGAGAGAGTGTAGGCTCCTTGTGGGGTCTCTTGGGACGTCAGGGAGGATAAAGATGACATATGTGTAGTCATTATTGACGTCACAAAGGAAGTTGAGGAGGGGTATCTGGATGTTGGTCCGGTACAGCCTTTCGTAGTCGTATGAAGTATCTCATTCGTAGCAGACGTCCAAAGAAGTTGTGTATGTGGGTTATAGCTGTAGGGCCTGCTGAAGATCCAAATGCAGCACACTTTGGAGGCCTGGTCAGAGTCCATCTTCCAGAGATGGTATTGGCCCGTGAGCTTGGTGAGCTCGGTCTGCCAGGTATGCAGGGCTTGAACCACTGTAGAAAAGTCCGGAGGTTAACAGAGGTAGGGTCTTGGACAAAACCGTATAGTGCTTGGAGAGGGAAAACCATGGCGTGGCGATGGAGAACAGATAAACACCATAGGAACCATAACATTTGATCGGAATAGTAGTAGAATGGAGGTGATATAAAAGGGTCAAGAAAAGGTTTCTTGAGGTTGGTTACCTGGTGGTGACAGCCCTGACTGTTGATCTGGGATAGATATTGCGGAAGGTACAAGTTGGCAAATGCTTGGATTTGCTGGATGGTGGGGGTTTGACCTGGAGAAAGAGTGGCTATGAACTCTGGAGGGAAGCCATGTGGTATCTGGGGAGTTTGAGAGGCTGTGGAAGAGGAAGCTCGGGGAGACACCATGTAGATCAAGGGGATAGGGCCGGTACGAGAGAGGAGGTTGACAGGTTGGGGTCGTGAAAGCATGCCTGGGATAATGTTGTGATGTCCCTTTATATGTTTGACCGAAAAGTCGTATCTGGCAAACCAGTCTTTAAGTCTCAGGAGCTGGGGGTTTGGTGGAAGCTTATTGCGGAACTCAAGAACTTTAGGGAAGGACGAGTTGTCCATTTCAACGGTGAATTTGGTGGTTCTGAGGTGGAAGTCAAACTTGGAAACTGCATTTTTTACAGCAAGGATCTCTTTGTAAATGGTATGATAATGCTTCTGGGATTCTTTGAACTGTCCACTGGCATGGCCACAGTAGTGACGTTTTCCCTGGTTTCTTCAATGAGGATGGCACCCCAGAAGTGGTCGCTGGCGTCTGTTTGCAGGATGAGGTGGCCAGATGAGGGAATGCTTAAGGGTGGAGGTTTCTGTGCAGCACGCTTGAGGTGGGAGATTGCTTCAGTGTGGAGGGTATTCCATTGTGGGGGATCCTTCTTGAGAAGCTTGGATAAGCAGGTGGTAAAACGACCGGCTTATGGGATGAAATCCCTGACATAGTTGATAATACCAAGAAATTGTTGGAGCTGCTTCAGTGAGAGGTTGGAATCTGGGAAGTCCAGGAGTTGGCTTGCAAGGTGAGGTCCAAGGGCATAAGTCCCGTCCTTGATTTGCATGCCAAGAAACTCGATTTCTGTGACACCTATTGAGCTCTTTTTGTCAGATAGCATGATCCCATACTCATCAAGGATTTGGTGAAATCTTGTCAGGAGATCATTATGTGACTGCTTGTCTGATGAGAATAGCAGGATGTCATCAATGTACAGTAAGGCCGAACTGAGCAGTGGTTGAAAGATCCTGGTAACAGCCTTTTGGAACAGGGAATGGGCTGTTTTAAGCCCAAAAGGAAGTACGGTCCATTGGTAATGGGCATTGGGAAGGCAGAAGGCCGTTTTGGGCCTGTCATGTGGTTGTATTCCAATTTGCCAGAAGGCCCCCTTTAGGTCAAATTTAGAGAAAACTGTGGCTCCAGGTATCTGGGAGAACAAGGTATTAGTTCTGGGGACTGGGAATTTGTCATCTTGGAGGTTGAGTGGTTTGTAATCAATAACGAGCCTTTTCTTTCCTCTGACTTGTTCGGACCTTTTTTCAACGTAGAAGGCCTGGTAGGCCCAAGGGGATGAAGTGGGCTCTATAAGGCCTTGGCTGAGGAGTGAGTTACACTCTTCTGTGGCTAAGGATAGGTCAGAAGGGGACATCCCTGTGTGGGTAGCCTTTGTGGGATTGGCATCCTCGTTGAGTTTAAAATGAAGTTCTATGAAGAATTCAGGGTTCTTCCACAATGTATGTGGGTGCTTGAAGTCTGTATGGCTGGTGGTGCAGAAGAGTTGGAGTTTATCTTGTATCTTTTGAAAGTCTGGATTGATAACCGAAAGAGGGAAGATTTTCGGGATATCAATGAAGGGTTTGAACTCTCTTTTGAACCGAATACCCTGAGGCAAAATCCTGATGGATTTGGATTGGCTGTAAATATCCCAGCCGATGAGGATATCTTTATCTGGAAGAGGCATGCCAATGACTTGTGTCCAGAGAGTGAAGGAAGGGAAAAACTGTAGCCCAATCTTGTGTTTGGAGACTAGGTGGGTGTTGAAAATCTTTCCGTCGGCTGCTAGGAACTGGTTGTTTTCTTCTTTCCAAGCTTCTGCAGGGAGGACACTGGGGTTCATCATGGAGGAGTGGGCTCCTGTGTCAAAATAGGCAATGACAGGGATTGGTTTAGAATACTTTGTAGGTAGGATTTGGATTTTGATTTGTGGGCCAGAATTTTCTTTATTGGTGGCTTGGTAGGCTTCTGACGGGTAGTCATGGTCTGGGAGGCTTGATTGTTCTGAGGAACTAGAGCCATCTGAGTCTAGTACCATGAAAGAGGTTAGATGGTTGACATCTTCTTGTTCTGAAAAGTAAGATTCAATGTCAGCATCTGAAGGAATTTCTTCTGCAACCTGTCTCAGTTGCCGGATGAGTTTGGCCGACTTTGTTCTCTTGTTGGGACACTGTTTGGCATAGTGTCCTTTTTGTCCGCAGGCAAAACACTTGTTGGATTTGTTCCAAGATCTTCTTGCCTTCTTCCTGTAGTACTTGTATTTCCTGGAACGTGAGAGCCCTTTCGGGTTTTGGGTCTTGTGTGTCCTTTTTCTGTAGGGTCTGTTCACCTTGCAGTTGCAATGCTCATCGGAGCTGCATTTGAGATGGTAATTCAGAGGAAATTTACAGTGTCTGTTGTATCTCTTCCCTTCTTTAAGCATCTTTGAGAAGACCCGTTGAGTAGCACAGAGTTTTTCTAGGGCCGTATGAGTGAACATGTGGATTTCTCCTAAGGTGATTTCTCTGAGGCTTTTTCCTGAGAACTCAATCAGCCTTTGAAGTTCTCCTTGGAGCTCTGAGGGAAGTGAATTCAGGTACACTTGTCTTAGAGTCTCATCATTGACACCACCGAGTGCATGGTACCTGAAAGACATGCGTCTGTAGTGATAGTCAATATCTTCTTTGTTCAAAGAGCACACTGTCATTTCGAAGAATTCCTGCCTGGTCTGTTTATAGAACTGGGAAACGTCTCCGAGGAATTCTCTAAAGATTATCCCAGTTGCTATTGAAACAGATCCGCATCTGACCAGCTGTAACTGTCTGTATTCTCCAAGAGCTTGGTACCAATCTCTGAGAGATCCGGTGAACCTAGAGACAAATTCTCTCAGAATGGATTCTGTGTTATCACCTCCTTTTGCAATCTGGAGGTCGAGCCAAGCGCTCATTTCTGACATTCTTTTTCTCCATTGTCTAGGAGCGACTTCGTCAAAGTTGAACCAGGGACCGTTGGTAGGTTTTGGGAGAGGAGTGTGTGTTTGTGCTCTATCCCTTTGGTCGGGTGGTTCGTCAGCCACTGGGGGTGCTTCAGTGGTTCTGCTGAGGACTCCGATGATGTTTCCATGGTCTGTGTGGATGGTTGTGGATCGGCCCTTGTGGCTAGGTAAATTTGTGTGGGATCATCTGGGTCTGAATAGTTCGAAGAGTCTGGTGTCTGGTCAGAGTGATAGGTTTCCCATGATGAGGTGGAGGATGTCGTTTCTGTCTCTGTTGAGGAGGTATTTGAAGAGTAAGGTTGGCGGGAAGATGTGTAGAAGGCATGTTTCTGGTGGTTCGGTGGTGAATGTTTGTGGGAAGAATGTGTCTTCTTTTTCTGTGAGGTTTTCCTGTCTCTACTTGTTGATGGTTTTTCGGTGGGTAAAGGTGGGTATTTCCTGAAGAGATCTCCGGTTGATCTAAAAAACTGAGAATGGTCAGGAGGTCTTAAAGGAGGTGGCGGTGACTGGGTTGGAAATATCAAGGACGGCGAATAGGGATGAGGGCTTGGAAGGTAGGGTGCACTGACAAAGTGGTCCCTTGTAATTTGGTCTAATTGGTCCTTGAGACGTCTGATTTCCCTTTCTTTGTTGTCGAAATCAGGGCCAAAGTATCCCTGGCTGATATATTGATGCAAGTCAGCATCCAACCTAGAAACTCTTGATTGCAGGTCTATATACATGTTCCACAGCGTGGAATCAAGATGTTGTAACTGGTTGTCCTGTTGAGAGACGTGGTGAGAGACCTTATCAATCTTCTGGTCGATAGAGTGAAGTACCCTATTCTGTACTGTTGCATTGCGAGTGTGCCAGTTGAGGACTTGTTCAGCCTGGGAGGGATGTTTGTGGGATCCATCTGGTAAGACTTCTGTTGATTGGATGAAAGGTCTGGAGAATAGGTTCCTTTCAGGATTCGATGAGGAATCCAAGGGAGGGAAGTCTTTATCGTAACTAGAGGCCATGAAGCATGGGACAGGAGTCGGGACAGCTGGCAGCAATATTGGTGGTTCATCCCGAAGTAAGCCTTCTTCTCTTAGGATTTGGAGTGCCCTATCATAGATGGGGAGAGGCTTGCTTTTTATTGGTCGTAGACCAATCCAAGGGCTGTGAGGATCTTTAGGCCTTCTGAGAGAGGCAACATGTTTACAGGGCGTCTTTTCAGGTCTGTGTCAAGACCTGCATTCGCAGTCTGCATCACACATGTCTGGGTCTACGTCCCAGATGAAATGCCCGTTGACTTTGTCTGTGTAGACTGGAGTTCCGTCAGCTTCAAAATGATGGATAGGGATTTCTTGTTCGGTTGTGACAGGTCGGATTGTCAGGATTTGAAAAACAGGAAGAGCACTGGGTGCTGTTTCAGTGGCAGGAGTGCTTGCTTCTGAAGTACCAATTCGTTCATATGTAGTTTGGATTGAACCGTCCACTAACTTTGTGAACTTGGTTTCAGTTGCTACCACAGTCGTGGTATTCTGAAAAGCTTTCTCATAGTTGGTGATCCAGTTTAGGGGCATGATTTCTGTGAGCTTTTCTCTGGGTAGTTGTTTGGGAATCTGGATGATAGTAGGAACCTCATCTTCTCTCTCTGCTTTGATGAAGATGGTATCTCCAGAATGTCCAGGGATGGGAAGATCAAGAGCATGATCTTGGAGTCTGTAGGCAATTTGGTGATGGAGGGTTGCCATATACGAATTTGGCATCATAGGGGCTCCTATGAGCTGTAGTTGGACTTTGAGACAGTTGTGTAGATTCAGATCTCTGAGAGGGATGTTGAAGTTCGGGTAGTAGGTGAGTGAGATACTTCCTGCATGTAAAGTGGAGAGGCACGTGCCAATGACTGCATGCTCATACTGTTTGTAAATCGTATTGAGGAGGGCAATCCGGGCCGTGACTTGTAACCCTTTTCTGCCATGCAAAGTAAGGATTATTCTGATAGCTCCGATGTGCAGGTGAGAGTATCCTTCTTTGATCCACTGTTCAATGAGTGGTTGGCCAATTTCTAGGTCAACATATTGTTCAGTAGACGAAGCAGGAATCGTGCAATTGTCCAAAACAGTAGACTGGACATACTCCTTGATAGGAGGGGAGCAGTGTTGGACCAGGGCTGTAACTCGCCTGGAAAGTGACCGGCTGCGTTTAAAGATGGTGTAGGGATTTAACAGAGGAAGAGCTGTTTCAGTAATCTGGGCAGATTCTGGGATGTGGGTGTATTCAACAAGGTGTTGGATCTTGTTTGTTTGAGTTTGTCTAATAGAAACAGTAGAAGAAAGCCTGGTAGGTTAACCGAAAACTATCAAAAATTAAAATATCAAGTTTAGTTTTGATTAATTCATTTTTTTGATATGTTTTTTTGAATTAATTTTTGATGTGTTACTTTTGTTTAATTTAAAAATTACAATACAAAAATTATATTGATTGATTATTTAATCAATTTGTTTATAGTTGTAATAATATTAAACAAAATACTAAAATTGATATTTTAATTTTTGATAGTTTTCGGTTAACCTACCAGACGCGATTTTTCCGTTTTTATTTTCAAAATACAGCTTTCGGTACTTACTACCAGACGTGTTTTCAGAAATAAAAAATGAAACCAAAAATACTGTTTTCATTTTCATTTTCATTTTCGAAAAACAGCAACTGAAAAACGCTTACAGGACGGGCCCGTCTGGTTTTTTTTTTTTGTTTTTTTTTTGTTTTTTGAAAATAAAATTAAAAACGGTTAACGAACGTGTTTTCGAAATCGTTTTTGGAAAATAAAAACAAAAACAGACTGAAAAACAATTACATGATGCCTAAATGGCCCGTCCTATAAGCGTTTTTTAGTTATTGTTTTTCGAAAATAAAATGAAAATGAATATGAAAACAATGTTTTTGGTTTCAGTTTCGAATTCTGAAAACGTGTGTGGTAGAATATACTGAAATCTGTATTTTGAAAATGAAAACGGAAAAAATGCGTCTGGTAGGTTAACAGAAAACTATCAAAAATTGAAATATAAATTTTGGCATTTTGTTTAATATTATTACAACTATAAACAAATTGATTACATAATTAACAAATATAAATTTTGTAATGTAATTTTTGATGTGTTACTAAATTAAGTAAAAGTAACATACCAAAATTTAATTCAAAAAAACATATAAAAAATGAATTAATCAAAACTAAACTCTTAAATTATAAATAAATATTTACAATATATAAATATATATTATAATAAAAATATAAATAATGTTATTATAAATATATATATATATACATTAAAATATTATATTTTTAATATTATAATATTATTATATAATATATAATATTATAATATATATATATATATATTATTGCATGAATGTTTTTAGTTATAGTTGGAAATAAATTATTCTGGAATATATATAAGGGGCATTTTGGTCATTCAAAAATCTTATCACGTTTTGTCCTTACCATATTAAACGTATAACAGTACAATTAATAATTTTAAAAAATATATTTTTTTCTATAAAAAAAGTGAAAAATAAAAACAAAAATAAAAAATAAATATTTTATAATTTTTAAATATTTCACTTTTAACACTGACCATTCTTTTACGTTTTTCACTTTCACTGTATTTTTAAATATATTGTATTATTTTTCACTTTTGCAAGACGTCCGGAAGATGCCCAATTTTCATTTCTCTTTAGAGGTGTTTTGGTTATTTGTTTACCTAGGCTTTTTCTAGTGTTCAATGTACTCTATTTTCTTTTAGCTATTAAGACATTTTCGAGATCCCATATTGGTCGTTGGATTCTGTCCATCCAACGGCCATGATGAATGTTATTTAAAAAAAAAAAAATTCAAAGTGAGGTCCATCAGTCATTAATTCCAATCTTTTTCCACCTTATTAGCCAATCTAGGTACAAAACTAGTGGCGTAAAAATGGGCCGGCCGGTGATAGGCCGGTCCGGCCGGCCCAGGAAGTTCACGGGCCGTTCTGGAAACGGCCCGTGAAGGAAGAGGGACAGGCCGCATGCCGGGCCGCTGGGAGGAGGCCCGGCAGGCCGGCCCGCCTGGCACGCCAATCCGGCGTGCCAGGCCTGTCGGACCGGCCCGGCGGACCGATCAGCAGGTCCGTTCGGCATAATTTTTATTTTTATTTTTATATTTTTTTTCAAAAAACCTCCAACGGTTGGAATTGATTTCTAGCCGTTGGAGGAAATAAAAATTACCAAAACCCCCCTATAATATTTTAAATTATATTTTGACCCACAAATCAAATTTTTCTGTAAATACTTCCATCCATTTCATTTTCCATTAACTCTCTCTATTATTCTTTCAATCTCTCATTCTCTCAAATCTCAATCTCTAATATATTCTCCAATTCTCTAAACTTTTTCATTCATTTTGGTTATTACTCTCTCTACAAAATTCTCTACGTTTTCCACCAACATACCAAATTTTAAAGGTACAATTTTGTTATTACTTTTGGTCTAACATATTCTAATAGTAAATTTATATGTTTATGTTTAGATTTGAGTTACTTAATGAAAACATTATCTATTTAGTTAGTTAGTTTATCAATTTTTGGGCTTTAATGTTAATATTATTTGTTTAGTTTATTAAGATTTTTAAGTTTAGTAGTAATTTTAATATTTGTTATTAATAAATTTAGAAAGTTAATTTGTATTACTGAAATTACTTTTTGTAATAAGTAAATGATGAATGTTAAGTGTAGTAATTACGTTTGATATTGTTTTTTTCATAAATTAAAAATTTTCATTTGTAGATTATGATAGTAAATTTAAGAGTAGTGGTTCAAATCATCAATTTTATGTTAGTATATTATGTTAGTAAATTTATCAATTTTATTTGTAGTGGTGAACTAGTGAATTTAAAATTTTATGTTAGTAGATTATGATTTTTTTTTGTTTATTTAATTTGTTTTTTAAGTAAATAAATTATTGTAAGTGTCGTATTAGTTATAGTAATTATTGTTAGTAAATTAAGATTACTGTTAGTAAATATTGATTTTTAATTTGACTATTAACTACTATAGTGCTCATATTTTTATTCAGATAATGGATCCTAACCAGCAGCCTTATTTTCCGGACAGTTTGAATATGCTCAACGATGAATTTGAAATTTCAGAACCGACCCATACTCAAGCGGGACCTTCTGGTTCCTGCGTTACACCAACATCACGTCCCAGAAAATTAACATCAGATGTGTGGCAATGTTTTAACATAGTCCAAATGACACTCCCAAACGGGGCGTCTGGCCTCAGAGCTAAATGTAAGTTTTGCCATAAGAATTATGCTACAAGTACGGGGGGAACCGGACATTTGAGACGGCATATGCACAAATGTATGCCTGCACATGGACAGGTAGATACTACAACCCAGACACAGCTTCAACGGCACCCAGATGGGTCCGTTACGTCGTGGCAGTTCGACGCCATGCAAGCTAGAGAGTGTTTGGCACGATACATTGCACAAACTGATCAACCGATCAGTATTGGTGAGAGTCCATTTTATAAAGAATTAATCACATCTGCATATAACCCCCAATATGAACCTGTTTCTAGAACCACCATTAGAAATGATTTGATACGATTGTTTGAAACAGAAAGGGATGACTTAGTTGCTGAAATACAGCATTTAAGTGTCTCTGTTGCATTAACTTATGATATTTGGAATGCATGTTCCAAATAGGACTATTTATGTGTCACGGGACACTATTTAGATTCTGATTGGAGGATAACAAAAAGAATTTTTGGTTTTCGTCCTATGGATTTTGCACATACCGTAGAAAACATTTTTAATGTCATAATGGAAGTTTTAGAAACTTATGAAATCACGCATCGCATTCTTTCAATCACATTTGATAATGCATCTGTAAATACTAGCTCTATTGCATTGTTTGTTGCAAGAAATATCCCGCAAGATGGAGGTTATTTCTTCCATCAACGGTGTGCATGCCATCTTATAAATTTAGTTGTACAGGCTGGTTTAAAGCAGGTAAGCGACCAAATAGATCGCATCAGAGATGCCATTTCTTGGATTTGCATTTCTAATCCTAGATTCAGTGAATTCAAGAGACATTGTAAATTAAACGGTCTCAAACCCCGACGATTCCAAACTGATATGCCGGTAAGGTGGAACTCTACTTATTTAATGTTGCAAAATTGTTTGGAATATGATACAACCATTACATGTTTTTATAACATGAAATTGACCGAAACAGGACAACTTAGTCCAAAATTACTTTCCACAGACGATTGGTATGTGGAAAAGATTTTTGTTCAATTTTTAAAGATTTTTTACAATGTCACTGTAACTCTTTCCGGGGTATATTATCCCACATCTTCCCAGACAATCCATCAGATAGTGGAAATGTCTGAACTGTTAAACAGTTATAGAGAAGATGAACATCTAGGCGCTGCAGTTGTTGTCATGGAGACAAAGTTGAAAAAATATTGGGCTAACATTCCCCTACTTTATGCCTTAAGTGCTATAATAGATCCCAGGGTTAAATTATCTGGTTTAGAAGTTTTGCTTGAGTTTATTGGTATTAATTTGTCAATAGATTATTCAGAATAAATTACTGACATTCGAACCAAGTTGTTCGAGATTTTTCATATTTATAAGACCAGGTTTGGCAACATTGACATCCCCCAATCAACACGACCGGAGGCAGAGCCGAAACAAACAAGTTGGAGCCTTCTGAAACGAAGAAAAAAAGACAAATCAACAAGTACTTCTTCAGGGCAAAGATCTAGCCCATCTTCTTGTACCGAACTTATTAGGTACCTTGAAGCACAGTTCGATGCTGTTGAAGACAAGGAAGAGTTTGATTTGTTGTTATGGTGGAAGACCTATACGTACAGGTATCCAGTTCTGTCACACTTAGCACGTGACGTACTGGTTATTCCAGTGTCAACGGTGTCTTCAGAATAAGCTTTCAGCACCAGTGGACGCATAATTGAACCAAGAAGAAGCTGTTTGTCTCCAGAGATGGTGGAGGTATTAACATGCCTTCGGGATTGGGAGCATGCTAAAAAAAGGTTACAAAATCTAACTGTAGATAAAGAACTTAATCTAAATTTCGACAATCTATATATTGATGACCCTTCAGGTAGTGGCCAGGGCCAGAACTAGGTTATACTTTTACATATGTATTTATTATTTACTTGTAAGTTGTAAAACGGTTGCACTCATTTTCCCTTACCAATTTTTTATCCCACTGGATTTTTCTTGGTAAGGTTTTTAATGAGGCAATCATGTAGATATGTATTACTGAATTCCATAAGTGAAAAATAAATAAATAATTAAAAAATTGTTCGTTCTCTTTATTCATTTTAAATTCTAATAATTGTTCGTTCTCTTCATTCATTTTAAATTCTAAACCCTTAACCATAAACTATAAATCCT
Organism: Dipteronia dyeriana; assembly: GCA_032871835.1. Classification (NCBI taxonomy): domain Eukaryota; kingdom Viridiplantae; phylum Streptophyta; class Magnoliopsida; order Sapindales; family Sapindaceae; genus Dipteronia; species Dipteronia dyeriana. The sequence goes on from CM065299.1 coordinate 100,975,642, forward strand.
AAACCCTATACCCTAAATCCAAAAAAACGTAATTTGGAAAAAAAATTGGACCAAAAAACTAACCTGCCGGACCAGGCCCGTTAGGCCTGGCCCGCCCGGCCCGCCAGAGGGGTCCGGCACGGCACGTAGGCACGGCTCGCCTGAGGCAGGCCGGCGTGCCGTGCCGGGCCTGCTTCTCTGGAAACAGGCCGGGCCGGGCCGGGCCGGGCCAGCCCGCGACACCTTCGTGTGCCAGGCCTAGCCAGGCTTGTTTCCAGAAATGAACTGGCCAGGCCGTCCCTAATGGGCCGGGCCAGTCCATTTTTACACCACTATACAAAACCACAAGAAAAAAAACAATCAAGATCAATCAGATCTAAATATCATGAATTACCACCCCCAACTCAGAATTTGGAATCTCTTTCGCCTTAATTAAATTAACCACCATTTAAGCATCCAATTCCAAAATCGTGGACATAAACTAGTCTCCATAGCCAAACGAAGTCCATGAAGAATAGCCATTGCCTCTGATTAACACTGAAAAGTGTATGTTTACTAAGGGATAATATCATCATTTTACACTTTCAATATGATTAATTCCCAAATTTAGACATAATTTCGTTCGTTTGCTTAAATAAATATGTTGTGTAATAATCAATGTATTTTTATTTATATTTCAGAGGTAATTTGATCAATTCAGAATCATGGAGAAGTCAGATGACAAAACAAACATCGTTTTCAAGTTTAAAACGTCAAAAAACCTTAAGAAGATAACAAAGGGTATTTTCATAATTTTGACTATTCACAGTTGACTTTTACTGTTCACATGTGACTTTTACTGTTCACAGTTGACTTTCACTGTTCACTTTCGGATGCGTTTACTGTTCACTCATGGATGTGTTACTGTTCACTGATGACGTGGCAAATCTGGACGCTCCATTCTAAATTCATCCGACGGTCAATTTTTAGCCCCCCACCCCCCGACCCTAATTTTGATGTTCTGAATCCAAATCTGATATTAGATTTGTAAAATTCTCTTTCTTTTGTTCTCGAATTCTCAGTTTAAATAAAATAGCTATTTTCTAGTTAAATTATGTCTGGCTAATTTTATATAGTTAGGGCCAAAGGTGATACTATTGGTATGGAAAATATGATCCAATTTTTGTAAGTTTATTATTTTTATGCTTTCGCCCCTCTAATATTTGTGGAGTTTTTGACTCACTATAGATAGACAGATATTGTCTAGCACAATGAGTACTTTTACCCATATCTATCAGATAGTAGTTTATCCCCTCTAATCTTTGTGGAGTTTTTGACTCACTGTAGACAGACAGATATTGTCTGGTACAGTGAGTACTTTTACCTGTTGAGGTTTATGCCATAAAGATGTAATTTGTAAATGGATTTATGAAATAAATAAAAAGAAAAGTTCAATTCATTTTTGTTATATTATTTATTTTATAAACTCGTGCATATATTTAAACATCCAAGATTGCCATATGTAATTTCGAATTGTGTAAATGAGTGTCATATACGGATGGATACAGTAAGAGACGTGCAATATAAAGAGTCCATAGATAGCAAATAAAGTTGGGTACTTTATTTATGGTTAATCTATAGTTGCGGTCTATTCCGTAATGTACGATGATTCTATCCTGAATCATTATATGAGATATGAGAATAGAGGCACCTTGTATGATGTGATCATATAGGACTGGGTCATGATCTATATGAAAATCTCACCAAGATCCGTTTACTAATGAGATTCATATATATCAATTAATGATGACTATATGTGGGTGATCTTAATCCTGAGTGTCTTATCGACTCCTTCAAGTTAGATCGTGGTCTTTGATATACCATAGGTGAGGTCAGATGCTGTTCCCGATCAATATGCTCCATATATTGAGATTGCGGTTTGGCTTGTGGCTGGGAATGTTTGTACACAATAGTGGAATCCACTCCTTCTTGTGAGAAGTATACGGTAGTTCCTTTAAGGGTTGATTCGGGGCTTGGACAATATGAGCGCTCTCCTAATTCCGTAAGGAAATAAGATTTATTGTCCATTAGAGAATCAACGGTACTTAAAGGATATATTTAATTAGAGGGGTATAATGGACATTATGACCCAGTTCTAATTATGAACTAGTGTGGAGGATCGCACCATGTGTAATAGCTGTATCGATGGACACCGAGTTATATCGGTCTGTGTAAAAACGTCTACAGTTGAGAGAGTGCAGCTTCGGGTTTTTAGTGGAATAACACTGGAGTTAATAATCAAGGAATATTAATTAAAGAGTTTAATTAATGATTCCGATGGTTATTGGAGCTCAAAATACTGTGGGTCCATTAAGTCTCTTTGCTAGCCCGATCGATTTAGGTAACAAGGGTCACGGTTAATTAATTGGATTGTCCAATTAATTGTGTTACAAAAGTGACATGTATATATTCGAGGAATTAATTGAATAATGAGATCATTTAATTAATGAATGTTAATAGTTAAATTAATTAAATAATTATATTATTTAATTATATTGATAATTATGAATTATTAATTAAGTATTAATTGGAGGGTGTTAGTTGATATATGAATTTAGGTGAGGATTATTTTATTTTACTAAATCATTTATGTAAGTATTTGAATTTAAGTTTAAATTTAAAATACTTATTATCACTTTTAATATATTATATATATTTAAAAAGGATAATTAAAAAATATATATCAATCAATAACACAAGAGATTGTATTAGATGTGTTGTGCAGTGTATATATATAGATATATTTGTGATAAGCTGGCGATTGAGTTTATATATATATATATATATATATTTGTGAAAAAGAGCATGCGAAAAAGAAATATATGTGTGCAGGCGATTTTTCACTGATGCTTAAGCTGATTTTGTTTTTTAAAATATATCACTCCTGCACGTGTTTTTAATATTTCATGCCTTTAACTTGCATTTATATATCTATATTGTGTTCTCTGATACACGCAAACAAAAAAAAAAACAAAAAAAAAAAAAACAAAAAAAAAAAAAACATAATTTCTTGCATGAGATGCAATTCATATGTACGTAAAATCAATACACCAAATTGAGAAGAAAGAGTTTCTTCAAGTATTTCTCTACATTCTTCGTTCAAGTTACTGAGTCCGTGACGCGCCCAAACGCAGTTATCAGATCCGGAAGATAGCGAGGAAGATCAAGTGGTTTAGACATGAGCATATCGAAAAGTGAATGAGCCTCCAAACGTTGGTAATATTTTCTTCTTCTGATTTTTGTTGTTTACAATTTCCTGTGTTTATATATTGTATGTATTAGTTTCGAAAAATAATTACTATCAAAAGTTCACTGGTCCCAGATACAGATATGATCTGTATAAAATTTTAAAACCTAGTTCCGCTGCGTGACCGGTGAACGGGGTTCCAACAATTGGTATCAGAGCCAATTTTATTTTTTCGGAACTCGAAATTGTTTTCGATGCTCCTGTATGTATGAATGTGTATGCACCATCTTTATGATTGTATGAATGTTTATAATTAAATTGTTTAATTTAAACATGGTTGATCGTAATTTTTTATGGTACTGTGGATTTAGGGTTTATGGGTTGTATAATTTTTATTTTACTGTTATTGTATTGTAAATAATAAAAAAAATTGTTGTAACCTGTAAACGAAGAACTGGAAACGCGTGCGACGTCGGGATTGTTCACGGCGGTGTTACTGTTCACTGGGGTACTGTTCACGGTTGGCACTGTTCACCGGGTACTGTTCACGCACGGTTCCGTTGGCAAGTGTTTCCTAGTGTGTTCCATGCAGATTTCCCGTTTCGGATTCATGAGATGAATCGGAGTGACCTAAAAAGACTAGAAGACTCGGAAATTACAAGAACACCAAGGAATGCCTTGGAATTTTTTTTGTAATTTTAGATTCCAATTTTTTAGGTTAAATAATCCACAGTACTCGGTCAATTTATGTATACTTTATATTATGTGATGATAAAAGCATTGTCATGCATACGTATGCCATTTAGATTAGATGTGCCTACACAAATATATTTGATATGTCATACATGCATCATAGCTTGATATTTTATGTATTTTGTTTAATGTGATTAAAATGGATAATATACATAATTGGCTATGAATAATGAGATTAGTTTTTAATGGTTAGAAAACTTGGTAATTCTCATTAATATTAATCTAGTTATTAAAGAGTTTAATAAGTTAGATTAATAGGGTCATTTATTGTAATTAGGATTAATATGATTAATTACCTAATAATAAATGATCTAAATAAAGTATTAGGGTTTTAATAGTTAAAACTTGGTAAACACTAACAAAATAATCTAACCCTAGTAAATAGTTTACAAAGGCTTAAATTATTCACTAATAGATTAGATTTTTAATTGTTAAAAATCATTAATAATTTATTAGTTAATTAGAATTTGGTTTTAATTAGTTAATGCGCTAGATAACTTGATTAAAGTTAGCCGTTTAATCCGGTAGAGTCTAGGTGCATTAACAGTTAAAAGAAAACCCTAATTTTAAAATAGTGAGTGGGAGAGAGATATATGACATATATATCCCGCGGTTTCCATCATTAGTTCAACACCGTGAGATCCGAGTGGGGCCTCGTGACGGCTTTGCTTTCTTCCTCCCTAAGGAGGGTTTCCACAAAGGTCCATACCAAGGTTGACTTCCTAACGGATAGGATCTCTGAGGGTATTTTGGCATTGACCGACTTTAAGGCGGTAATTCTCGAGTTAAGCTCATGAGATCTGAAATGGTGGGTTACACTCACGAAGGTTTTGATTAAGTTTGTTAATTAAAAACCTGACTGAATGAACGATGGTTGAATGATATGGAATAAGAGTTATTCTAGAATATCATTTGATTGAGAATGTCTCGGTCCAACATGCAAAGACTTGACCGACCCTAAGGCGGCACTTCTTTGTGGTATGTTGGATTATCGTGGTATAGTAACTAGTTTTAGGGTAGTTCTAGTTCGTTAAACATGTGCATGCATCATGTTTAAATTTATGCCAAAGCACTCGCACTTGTTTTAAATAAATGACTGAATGAATATTTTATTTATTTCAGCAATAATGTCTTCTGCATTACTTCAAATTCTTGCAAATGACAAATTAACTGGTGATAACTACACTAAGTAGAAACTTAACATTAATGCAATATTGGTCACCAAAGACCTCAAGTTTGTGCTTACGGAGGAATGTCCTCCAATGCTTGCTACCTTTGAGTCTTTAATTAAGGACAATAAGGGTAAGACCAGTGAAACAAATGTTGCCGAACCATCTTCCTCCTCAAATAATAAAAAGAGGAAGAGGTCTGCTACGAAAGCGAAGGGTAAGCCCAAACCCAAGAAAGCCCAAAGTAAGAAGAAGTCCAAGAAAAGTAAATATGATTTACTTGTTCTTGAGTCGTGTTTAGTAGAAGATGATTCTTCACCCTGGATAGTTGATTCGGGGGCCACTAACCATATTTGTTCTTCTTTACAATGGACTGATTATTGGACACAGCTAGAGGAGCAAGCCTTCTCAATGCGTGTGGGGTCGGGGGATGTCGTGTCGGCAAAAGCAGTGGGAGCAATAAGATTGCAATTTTGTAATAATAATAATAATTTTTTTATTGTTGAACAATGTTTTTTATATTCCTGGATTTACACGGAATTTGACTTCCGTTTCTAAATTGTTAGAACAATCGTATTCTATTTCTTTTAATAATAAGTCTATTATTATTGGAAAGAATGGTCTGAATATTTGTTCAGGAATTAATGAAAACAATTTGTATGTGTTAAGACCGTTAATACATACTACACTGCTCAACACTGAAATGTTTAAGGTTGAAAAACCAAAAACTAAACGGCATAAGATTTCTCCAGATAATGACACGTATCTCTGGCATATAAGGCTTGGTCATATCAACATTGACCGGATAGACAGATTAGTAAAAATCGGACCTTTAAGTGAGTTAAAGGTTGGCATCTTACCTGTCTGCAAATCTTGTCTGGAAGGTAAGATGACTAAGAGACCTTTTACTGGAAAGGGGCTTAGAGCTAAAGAACCGCTAGAGCTTATACATACAGACGTCTGCGGACCGATGAATATTAAAGCGAGGGGTGGTTATAAGTATTATGTCACCTTTATAGATGACTACTCAAGATACAGATACGTCTACCTGATGCAACGAAAGTAAAAAACATTTGAAAAGTTTAAAGAATTTCGAGCTGAAGTTGAGAATCAATTATGTGGGACTATCAAGTCACTACGATCGGATCGTGGAGGTGAATACCTTGACCAAGAGTTTGAAGACTTCACGGTCGAGCATGAGATAGTTTCCCAACTCACAGCCCCCGGTACACCTCAGCAAAATGGTGTAGCGGAGAGGAGAAATAGAACCCTAATGGAAATGGTGAGATCTATGATTAGTTTCTCATCATTACCAAATTCCTTCTGGGGATATGCCATATACGGATGGATACAGTAAGAGACGTGCAATCTAAAGAGTCCATAGATAGAAAATAAAGTTGGGTACTTTATTTGTGGTTAATCTATAGTTGCGGTCCATTCCGTAATGTACAATGATTCTATCTTGAATCATTCATATGAGGTATGGGAATGGAGACACCTTGTATGATATGATCATATAGGACTGGGTCATGATCTATATGAATCTCTCACCAAGATCCGTTTACCGATGAGATTCATATATATCAACTAATGATGACTATATATGGGTGATCTTAATCCTGAGTGTCTTATCGACTCCTTCAGGTTAAATCGTAGTCTTTGATATACCATGGGTAAGATCAGATGCATTTCCTGATCAATATATTCCGTATGTTGCGATTACGGTTTGGCTTATGGCTGGGAAGGTTTGAACACAATAGTGGAATCCACTCATTCTTGTGAGAAGTAGATGGTAGTTCCCTTAAGGGTTGATTTGGGGCTTGGACAATATGAGCGCTCTCCTAATTTTGTGAGGAAATAGGATTTATTGTCCATTAGAGAATCAATGGTACTTAAAGGATATATGTAATTAGAGGGGTATAACAGACATTATGACCTAGCTCTAATTATGAACTACTGTGGAGGATCACACCATGTGTAATAGCTATATCGATGGATACCGAGTTGTATCGATCTGTGTAAAAGCGTCTACAGTTGAGAGAGTGCAGCTTCGGGTTTTTAGTAGAATAACACCGGAGTTAATAATCAAGGAATATTAATTAAAGAGTTTAATTAATGATTCCGAGGATTATTGGAGCTCAAAATACTGTGGGTCCATTAGGTTCCCTTGCTAGCCCGATCGATTTATGTAACAAGGGTCACGGTTAATTAATTGGATTGTCCAATTAATTGTGTTACAAAAGTGGCACGTATATATTTTGGAATTAATTGAATAATGAGATTATTTAATTAATGAATGTTAATAGTTAAATTAATTAAATAATTAGATTATTTAATTATATTGATTATTATGAATTATGAATTAAGTATTAATTGGAGGGTGTTAGTTGATATATGGATTTAGGTGAAGATAAAATAATAGGATTATTTTATTTTACTAAATCATTTATCTAAGTATTTGAATTTAAGTTTAAATTTAAAATACTTATTATCACTTTTAATATATTAGATATATTTGAAAAGAATAATTAAAAAATATATATCAATTAATAACACAAGAGATTGCATTGGATGAAAATTGATGTGTACACATAAAATATTAGACAAAAGAAAAATTTATATAGGATGTGAATATTTGAATACACGATAGATATATATATAAGAATGTTTTGCAGTGTATATATATAGATATATTTGTGATAAGCTGGCGATTGAGTTTTTATATATATATATATATATTTGTGAAAAAGAGCATGTGAAAAAGAAATATGTGTGCAGGCGATTTTTCACTGATGCTTCAGCTGATTTTGTTTTTTAAAATATATCACGCCTGCACATGTTTTTAATATTTCATGCCTTTAACTTGCATTTATATATCTATAGTGTATATCTGATGCACGCGGAAAAAAAAAACATAATTTTTTAGATGAGATTCAATTCATATGTACGTAAAATCAATACACCAAATTGAGAAGAAATAGTTTCTTTAAGTATTTCTCTACATTCTCCATTCGAGTTTCTGAGTCTGTGACGCGCTCAAATGCAGTTACCAGATCCGGAAGGTAGCGAGGAAGATCGAGTGGTTCAGACAAGAACATATCGAAAAGTGAAGGAGCCTCCAAACGTTGGTAAGATTTTCTTCTTCTGATTTTTATTGATTACAATTTCCTGTGTTTACATATTGTATGTATTAGTTTCGAAAAATAATTACGATCAAAAGTTCATTGGTCCCGGATACAGATATGATATGTATAAAATTTTAAAACCTAGTTCCGCTGCGTGACGGGTGAACGGGGTTCCAACATTATCCACATCTATTAGAGAGTGGTCAGTGGAGTGGAATACCATCCCGTTAATCTGGACTAAATATTAATAATTTGATCATATTCGAATTACTAACAGTGGATCTCTTAGTCTTAGTATTAATTTTAATTGATTTTCATTTTATACAAGCTTATTATTTAATCTAGAAATTAATTCTACAAGGACAAGTAAACAATCTCCCTGTGGTTCGATCCGGTCTTACCAGTTAATTTATTACTTTGACACTCTTATACTTGAGAGTAGGAGCACTTCTTTAGGACGTGTCAAGTTTTTAGCGCCGTTGCCGGGGAGGTAAGTCCGCCTTTTTTTTGTAGAGTAATTTCTTTTTAATTTTATTTTAGTTTTGCTATTTTTTTTCTATCTTCTTTGTTCTTGTTTTGTATTCATTTTGCATCACTCATCTCAATCATAAACTTCATCCATTTGAAAAAAAAAAGCACTTGTAATCATTAATCACATTTTTGCATTTTATTCCTTCAATTTTTTTATTTGTATTTTAGCTTAGATCTAGTTTGTATTTGCATATAGGTCATTTTATTTTTTATTTTTACATATCAGTCCCTGTAATTATCATATTTTCTAATTAGTCCCTATATTTATAATTATTTACACTTTTTTCCCAAATATTTATGCATATTTGCATTTACACCCCTAGAATTTTGCATCTTGTTATTTTTATCTTTTTTTTTTCTCTTACTTCTTCATTTTTGTGTATTTCACCTCCATTAACCCTCGTTAAATTTGCATGAGACGTTGGTCTCGAATATCTAGTGGTAGATTAATTAGGGGATCACAATCACCCACATTCATCAACAACATGGCTGAAAACCTACATAGATATCCAACAGGAAACCAAGCCAACTGCACCTAAAGAGCCTACAAAAAAAAATTGTGTCATGAATATTCGACACGTATAATTAAAAATTTCAAAATAGAATAAAGCTCACCGGGAAAGTAGAAAGTAGACCAGCATCGACCACATCCTCTGTCTTTTTTCCCTTGAGATATTCATATTCAGATAGGAAGATAAGGTTATCCGATTAGTTCAAAAAGATGCTCGACTCTATAAAGGCTGACCCCCCGGAGGGAATAACACCACAGTCGAATCAGGCTCTTTCGGTGTAGCCTCGACATCCTTCCCTGTGGGATTAACTTCAATAGTCTTTCTTTTCTTCATAGTCCTCAGGGGGCTCGATTCCAAAGAAGAGTCAAAAACTAGCTCATCGACCATCACGATCGACTTTTCTTTCAATTCTTCAGTCACCTACTTCTTCTTAGACAACATCTCCACTCACCTTTCTTTGTGGCCTCTCTCTGGATCATTATAGACTCATTAGGATCAGGTACGCTAAACTTTTTGTTCAACATCGAATTGTCTGTGAAATGACGTTCGACGTTAGATACAGGGGTTAAAAACGTCATACTTCATAGAATTTTGAATCCCCTTCTAACCCAAACTACATCATGAGATCCTTTATGAAAGTATACAGTGTCTATGGCACATTCCAAGTCCAACGGAGTAGCAAAGTACTAGGTCTTAAATTTCCTACCAACAACAGCACCTTCCAACTCCTCTCACATGCAGGTATCACTAACATATTATTGGTACGCTCGACAACATCTGGAAACTCTATCTTACTCTCCTAGTTCACTAAATCTATAAAGACGAACATGTTTGTCAATGCTAAGAAAAACAAACTATAAACTGGGAAAATGACGCTAAAAGTTAGCACTCACCAACTTGACTCCACAATCGAGGATATATATGTTAGGATTATGCTCAATAGCAAGAGTGTAATAATATTTTTAACAATCTTTTCATATTAATAAAAGTGATTTCTAGTTTAACAAATCTTATAACATTTATAGTTTAATTATTATAATTATCAAAAGTAAATAATCATAAGATCAAAAGATTACGAAAAAAGAAGAATTTTTCATATATCTAGATATGTATGAGGTAGACACAATTCTTTAGTTAGTCTTGAATAATATTCACAACTTAAGATAAAGGTTGGGCGCCTTTATCTTGTCAAAGTTGTAGATTCTTTTGCTAGTATTTGAGTGGGATCAAATGTGTTATGATGAGTCTATAATCATCAAAGTGTGGTGTCTTTGGACAAAAAAATCTAGTGCACTGGATGCATTGAATTGGATCATAATGAAATACTTTATCTAGAACCGTTAATGGATAAAAGTTTTCATTTGAAGACAATCGGAGAGTCTATCTCAATCCTAAGATAAATGATGGACTTATGGTTGCAAGTGTTATCATTTGAGCTATCAATGAGTACGATTATATAACATAGTCTGTCCTCGATAGTTTGGTGGTATTCATTTGTTAATCGATAGAGGATTTCATTTATAGATATGAATGAGAAATATTAACTTATTCTATCTTTATTTAAGAGTTCAATTTTAGTTCTTCAGTGGAATGGACTAAAATTAATAGATTGGACCTAAGTAAATCATTTATTGATTGTGATTATGTTATGTCTATTGAAGCTTAAATTTAGATAGCCCGCAAATATCCCCAATTCACACGAACTTGCATGGATCACTTGATATATTCTACCAGATCAATTTATCGGTCCATTTAGAATTGTATTGAGGCATGTGGATTTGTTTCTTTTTGTAAGAATGAATCTAGTTAACATGTGGATTTTTTTTATAAAAGTCAAATGGATTTAATAAAATAGGAAAAACAATATTTGGCCCATGTATAAGGTGTTGGGCGGCAAGGCTATATAATTTTAGCTTAATTATATTGTTTTTATTTTATTATTTAATTAAATGTAAATTAATTAATTTGATAATTAATTAATTATTTAATTAAAAGTCAATTTTTTTTTCTAATAGAAGTAGATCTCCTAATATTATACTATTATTGGTAGTATAATTAATATTAAAGATTATATTTGATAAGTAAATAAATAAAATGAATTATTTATCTAGTCAAATTAGGAAATCTTTAATATGGTCACAAATACTCCAATGAGTTGGATTAAGAGTCTTGGTGTAAAATAGAATTCTTCTATGAAAAAGGATTATTTATCACCAAGTAAATCTACTTAAGGAAATGATTCTTGCCAACCAAGTAAATCCTTCTTAGGAAAGGATTTGTGATCCTAGATATACCACCTTGAAGATTTTGGCCAACCCTAGTATTCTATGAGTGAAATTTCGGCCAAGCTAAGTGTTTTCCAAGAGAGAATTTTGAGGCAGAAAAGTTTAGTTTTTGCTCTAGACAAAGTTCGATCAACTTATAGATATAGGGTGTAGAATTCAGCCAAAGGGAACATTTTTGTTTTTGATAGTACACTAGTATCTTTTACATCAAAAGGGTTTTGAGTACAAAATCAAATCGGGTTCACGCGAGTTTCAATCAAGTAGATTGATAATTCACAAGTGACTGGACGTTCTTAGATTTTCTCTTGGAGGATTATTGTGACTAACAAAGAAAAAGATTTTGTTTGTTTCCATCCTTAGGTATACAATTTAAAGAAAGGGAGCTCACACTCCTAGGTTATTCACATTCGTGATTGGATTGGAAGATCTTACGGATTCAATTCGGTGCTAGTTCAATCGATACAAGAAAAATGTACGATACTTTATATATATATAAATTAACCTAGGGTTAAGGTTCTTATTGTTAAAAGGGAATTTTTTTTATTTATACCAAATTTTTTAATTTTTACGCTTTCATTGCATGATTTTTCCCTACAATTGGTATCAAATCCTGGTTGTACCCTTGATTAATTGATGTATGTGTACGTGAATCTTTTTATTTCTATTGTAAATATGCATGTTTTAAAAAGAGATGACACTCTAGGTATTCATATATATATATATATATATATATATATATATATATGTTTTATATGTGGTTTGTTATTACTCAATTTTGGTCATAGAATTTCAATATATTTTTGTTTGGGGATTGTAACAAGAAGGGTAGCCTATCTTCGCCATAATTTCCTTTTTGGTAGTTGCTAAGTTTTTTTTATTTTGTTGTTGTAATATATATATATATATATATATATATATATATATATATAATTTGCACTATATTATAATAAAAAAAACTTCAGTGTTTTTATTTTATTTTATATTCTTTTGTAATACATTCAAGTATCGAAGACTCAAAGGTTTGAAGAATTGGAAACAACCGGAACAAGTTTGGGACCGTGAGAGCCATAGCAATAAACGTGCATGCGAGGAGCACGCAGCCACGATTGTTGTGGCATGGGCTGCACACGGCATCCCTATGGAAGCCATGGGCTGCGCATGGCAACCTTTATGGGGTTGTTGTTGGGGTTTATACTCTAAAGATGTAATTTGTAAATGGATTTATGAAATAAATAAAAGGAAAAGTTCAATTCATTCTTGTTATGTTGTTTATTTTATAACTTGTGCATGTATTTAACATCCAAGATTGTCGGATGTAATCTCGAACTGTGTATATGAGTGTCATATACGGATGGATACAGTAAGATACATGTAATCTAAAGAGTCCATAGATAGCAAATAAAGTTGGGTACTTTATTTGTGGTTAATCTATAGTTGCGGTCCATTCTGTAATGTACGATGATTCTATCCTGAATCATTCATATGAGATATGTGAATGGAGGCACCTTGTATGATGTGATCATATAGGACTGGGCCATGATCTATATGAATCTCTCACCAAGATCCGTTTACTAATGAGATTCATATATATCAATTAATGATGACTATATGTGGGTGATCTTAATCCTGAGTGTCTTATCGACTCCTTCAGGTTAGATCGTGGTCTTTGATATACCATAGGTGAGGTCGGATGCTGTTCCCGATCAATATGCTCCATATATTGAGATTGTGGTTTGGCTTGTGGCTGGGAATGTTTGTACACAATAGTGGAATCCACTCCTTCTTGTGAGAAGTATACGGTAGTTCCTTTAAGGGTTGATTCGGGGCTTGGACAATATGAGCGCTCTCCTAATTCCGTAAGGAAATAAGATTTATTGTCCATTAGAGAATCAACTGTACTTAAAGGATATATGTAATTAGAGGGGTATAATGGACATTATGACCCAGCTCTAATTATGAACTATTGTGGAGGATCGCACCATGTGTAATAGCTGTATCGATGGACACCGAGTTATATCGGTCTGTGTAAAAGCATCTACAGTTGAGAGAGTGCAGCTTCGGGTTTTTAGTGGAATAACACTGGAGTTAATAATCAAGAAATATTAATTAAAGAGTTTAATTAATGATTCCGATGGTTATTGGAGCTCAAAATACTGTGGGTCCATTAGGTCTCCTTGCTAGCCTGATCGATTTAGGTAACAAGGGTCACGGTTAATTAATTGGATTGTCCAATTAATTGTGTTATAAAAGTGACATGTATATATTCGAGGAATTAATTGAATAATGAGATTATTTAATTAATGAATGTTAATAGTTAAATTAATTAAATAATTAGATTATTTAATTATATTGATAATTATGAATTATTAATTAACTATTAATTGGAGGGTATTAGTTGATATATGGATTTAGGAGAAGATAAAATAATAGGTATTTTACTAAATCATTTATATAAGTATTTGAATTTAAGTTTAAATTTAAAATACTTATTATCACTTTTAATATATTAGATATATTTGAAAAAGATAATTATAAGATATATATAAATTATAACACAAGAAATTACATTGGATGTAAATTGATATGTGTACATATATAAGTGTTTGTATAGGATACAAACAATATATATATATATATAAAAGAGATTTAGAGAGGTTGACTTTATATATATATATATAATATACGCAATATAACAGGTGTGATACGTGAAAGATAAAAAGGAAAAAATCTTTATTTGTGATAAAAAGAAACAACAGAGACCAGAGGGTGATATATATATATATATATATATATATATATATATATATATATAGCATAGGCGTGGAGATATTTTTGTGAAAAAGGTACAGGCGTGATATAGTTAGATATATATATATATTTAGCTGCGTAATGAGATTGTGTACATTAAAAATAACACCAATTATTGAAGAAAGAGTTTTTTCAAATTTTCTCTACATCCTCCATTCAAGTTCCTGAAATCGTGACGCGCCCGTACGCAGTTACCAGATCCGGAAGATAGCGAGGAAGATCGAGTGGTTCAGACAGAAGCACATGGTATTTCAGACAGAAGTACATCGTAAAGTAAATAAGCCTCCAAACGTTGGTATGTTCTTCTTGATTATATCGATTTCAATTTCCTGTGTATACATAATGTATGTATTAGTTCTGAAAAATAATTACGATCCAAAGTTCACTGGTCCCAGATACAGATATGATATGTATAAAACAAATGTTAAAACCTAGTTCCGCTGCGTGACCGGTGAACGGGGTTCCTACAGTTGTGGCATGTGCATGCCCATGGGAAGGGGCCAATGGTGCGCACGCTCATGGGAGGCAGCCGAGGGAGTCCAAATGACGAAGGTCGAGTGAAGGCTTGTTCGCTAAGAAATGATTTTTTGTATTCCAAGACATGTAATTTACTTGCTTTTCTAGGATGTACCAAAATTGAAGCTATTTATATTTTTGTAAATATTATAATGTTTGTCATTGTAATATAACATGTCATATAGAATAGGAGTGCCACTCATATATCTCTCTTGATATGAACATGCATTGAATGGTTTTGGTATCTAATTGGCATCTAGATAACTTGGTAAATCATTCTTTGGAACTCGATCACACACATTAAATAATTGAGTGGGAGAAGGTGTTTTGGAACACCTACGACCTCCAAGTTTAGTTGAGCTTTATGTTTCGTGTAATAACCTCCCAAGAGGTATTCATGAATGGAATTTAGCAAGATACTTTTTTATAAGGATAGACTAGACAGTTAACCCAAACGATATCTACTCCCAACGGAGGGATATTCGTGAGGGATTATATTGAAGGTCGATAACTTGGTAACACACTTAATGTGATTTTATTAATATCCTCCAAAGAGTTCTTGTTAATAAAATTACAAGGCTAAAATTGAAAACGTTTGTTGTTATGTTAACAATTAGGTGGGATCTAGTCCAACTAGTAAATGGTGCGAACTCCTAAAGGAGGCGTGACATTTATGGGTATTGGATCACCGATGAATTTTACGATTGAGTTATTTTATATAATTCAAGATAAATATTCGAAAGTGCTTTATCATATATAATTTTTGTTATTGTTCAGAAATCACGATTCCATCCCTAATCAACATCCTAAAAGACAAGCATGAATTTACTCAGAAGCAAAGAGATGAGTATCATTAGTGGGAGTCTTCAGATGATGTGTTGCAACAACAACATGAAGGAATGGAGACTGCTGCTGATATAATGATATCTCTAGAGGAGATGTTTGCTATGAGGTCTAGGATGACTAAGACATAGACAGTGACTGCTTTCATGAATCTTAGGATGAAACCTGGACAGGCTGTGAAAGGTCACATGATGAAAGTCATAGCACATCTCAATATTACTGAACTGAATGGTGTTGAGATAGATGGTGAGACGAAAATTGACATGATCGTCAACTCACTATCAGATTCCTTTGATCAGTTCAAGTTGGACTACACCTTGAAGAATAAGGAATACACCCTGTAAGGCCTGATGCAAGATGTTTAAAGCGTCGAGAAAATCCTTGTGAAAGGCAAAGTAAAAGAGATTCATACCGTAGGTAAAGTTGCTACTGTTAAGACTCGTAAGAAGGTCAAGAAACAACAAAAGAAAAAACAACTAGGACCTACTAAGAAGGAGACAAAGAAAGTAACCAAGATCAAAGGGAATTGGAAAAGAAATTGCCTAAAGTCTCAGGTCAAGAAGGAAGAAGGAAATATTAATTATCTTGAAATATGTTTTTTGACTGATTCTATGGATTCTTAGATCATAGACTCCGGAGCCACTAATCATGTTTGTTTTTCCTTACAGGGGTTCAAGGAAAGAAGAAGGCTTAATGAGAACGAAGTCAACTTGCGTTTAGACAATTGAGCGTTGGTGTCTGCTAGTTTAGTGTGAGATATTAGAATTAGTTTAGATTCTTATAGGCAGTTAGATTTAATAGACGTTTATTATGTACCTTAATTCAAGAGGAATTTAATTTCAGTTTCTTGTTTAAATAAATTTGGTTATTCAGTTACTTTTAATAAAGTTTTTATTATTAGTAAGAATGACAAAATTATTTACAAAGGTACATTGGAAAACGGTTTATTCTATTTGCACAGAAATATCTCTCACTTGTTAGACACGGAATCAACGGAACATAATCATAAAAGAGTAAAATTATCAAAAGATGAAACCTACCTATGACATTTATGCCTAGGTCATATTAACCTTAATAGGATTAAAAGATTGGTAAGTGACGGACCTCTAAGTGACTTAAAGGTTTAAAGGTTGATGATCTACCAACTTGTAAATCTTGTTTGGAAGGTAAAATGACCAAAAGGTCGTTTATGACCAAAGACACAAGAGCCATTGAATGTTTAGGATTGATACACACTGATCTGTGTGGACCTATGAGCATTCAAGCTAGAGGTGGATATGAGTACTTTATCACTTTCACGGATGATCACTCAAGATTTGGCTATGTGTATCTCATGAGACATAAGTCAGATGCTTTTGACATGTTCAAAGCATTTAAAGCTGAAGTAGAAAATCAGCTTGAGAAACATATAAAAATCTTGATGTCTGATCGTGGTGGACAATATCTAACTAGTGAGTTTCAGCAATATCTTATTGATAATGGGATAATTTCTCAGTTTTCTGCACCAGGTACACCTCAACAAAATGGGTTGGTAGAAATGAGAAATAGAACTCTTTTGGATATGGTTAGGTCTATGTTGAGTTATTCAACGCTGTTAGGATTATGCTCGATAGCAAGAGTGTAATATTGTAATTAACAATCTTTTCATATGAATAAAGTGATTCTAGTTTAACAAATCTTATAGCATTTATAGTTTAATTATTATAATTGTCAAAAGTAAATAATCATAAGGTCAAAAGACTATGAGAAAAGAAGAATTGTTCATACATCTAGATATATATGAGGTAGACACAATTCTTTAGTTAGTCTTGAATAATATTCACAACTTAAGATAGAAGGTTGGGCGCCTTTATCTTGTCAAAGTTGTAGATTCTTTTGCTAGCATTTGAGTGGGATCAAATGTGTTATGATGAGTCTAAAATCATTAAAGTGTGGTGTGTTTGGGCAAAAAAATCTAATGCATTGGGTGCATTGAATATGATCAAAATGAAATACTTTATCTAGAACCGTCAATGGATAAAAGTTTTCATTTGAAGACAATCAGAGAGTTTATCTCAATCCTGAGATAAATGATAGACTTATGGTTGCAAGTGTTATCATTTGAGCTATCAATGAGTACGGTTATATAGCATAGTCTATCCTCGATAGTTTGGTGGTATTCATTTGTTAATCGATAGAGGACTTCATTTATAGATATGGACATCGTGGCTCCATTTATTGAATGAGAGTAGAATACCATCATATGGATGTTTTGAGGTATTGGATATTAAATCTTAATGTTAAGTTTTCAATAGTGTCTATTGAAACATGGCTTATGAACAAGTCAAAATATTCAAGTTCAAAATGTGGTCATATGAGTAAATATGGTAACTTGGAGAGCTATAGGCGGTCTATGAGCTCTTGGCGATTACTGGTATTCTTCACGAGGATACACTTTCTCTAATAAGGTTGTCTAGGGTACGAATGAGTAACATCAACTTATTCTATCTTTATTTAAGAGTTCAATTTTAGTTTTTTAGTGGAATGAACTAAAATTAAATAGATTGGACCGAAGTTAATCATTTGTTGATTGTGATTGGGTTATGTCTATTGGAGCTTAAATTTAGATAGCCCGCCAAGATCTCCAATCCACACGAACTTGCATGGATCACTTAATATTCTACCGGACCAATAGGGGTCCATCTAGAATTGTAATAAGGCATGTGAACTTGTTTCTTTTTGTAGGAATATGTCTAGTTCACATGTGGACTTTTTATTAAGGTCCAATGGATTTAATAAAATAAGAAAAATAATATATTGCCTTTATACTAGGTATAGGCGGCATATGCAATGGTTAATAGCTTATATATATTATTTTTATTTTATTATTATTTAATTAAATGGAAATTAATTAATTTGTTGAATTAATTAATTATTTAATTAAAATTCAAAATCTTTTTCCTAATAGGAGATGGTCTCCTAAAACTATACTATTGTTGGTAGTATAGTTGATGTTAAAGACTATATTTGATAAGTAGATAAATAAAAAGAATTATTTATCTAATCAAATTAAGGAGTCTTTAATATGGTTACAAATACATTATTGAGTAGGATTAAGAGTCTTGGTTGATGATAGAATTCCTTTTTGAAAAGGATTCTTAACCACCAAGTAAATCTACCTAAGGAAAGAATTCATAACTACCAAGTAAATCATTCTTAGGAAAGGATTTGTGATCCTAATCTATATCATATAAAATTCGGCCAACCCATATATATATATACAAAAGGATAGAATTCCTTTAAGATAAGGATTCTTAACTACCAAATAAATCCACCCAAGGAAATGATTCTTGCCAACCAAGTAAATCCTTCTTAGGAAAGAATTTACGATCCTATATATATATGTGTGTGATTTTCGGCCAGCCCTAAGAATTCTATGATGAAAATTTCGGCCATGCCTAGGTAATTTTCAAGAGAGAATTTGACATAGCAAGAGAGAATTTTGAGGGAGAAAAATTAGTTTTTGCTCTAGACAAAATTCAATCAACTCATAGAAAAAGGTTGTGGAATTCGGCCAAGGAGAAAAGAGAAAAAGAGAACGTTTTTGTTTTCAATAGTACACTAGTATCCTTTACATCAAAAGGGTTTTGTGTACGATATTGAATCAAGGTTCAAGCGAGTTTCAATCAAATTGATTGATAATTCACAAGTGACCGAACGTTCTTGGATTTTTCTCTTGGAGGATATTTGTAACTAACAAAGAAAAGATTTTTGCTTTGTCTCCATCCTCAGGTATACAATTTAAAGAAAGGGAGCCCACACTCCTAGGTGATTCACATTTGTGATTGGATTGGAAGATCTTATGGATTCAATTCGACGCTAGTTCAATCGTCACGAAAAAAAAAGTACGATACTTTTATATACGTCAATTAATCTAGGGTTGAGGTTCTCGTTGCATAAAGGGATTTTTTATTTATTTATACGCAAACCCTAATTTCGTTTTTATCACGCTTCCATTGCGTTTTGAACCTGTTTTTTTTCCTACAATTGGTATCAGAGCCTGGTTGTACCCTTGATTAATTGATGTATGTGTTTGTGAATCTTTTTCTTTTTATTGTATATATGCATGTTTTAGAAAGAGATGACACTCTAGGTATTCACATATATATTTACATTGGAATGTATGGATATATATATGTTTTATATGTGGTTTGTTATTGCTCAATTTTGGTCATAGAATTTCAATGTAATTTTGTTTTGGCATTGTAACAAGAAGGGTGGTCTATTATCATCATAATTTCCTTCTTGGTAGTTGCTAAGTTTTTGTTGTTGTTGTAATATATATATATATATAAAACTGCAGTATTTTATTATGTAAATTCTTCTATAATACATTCAAGTTTCGAAGACTCGAAGGTTTGAAGAATTAGGAGCAATCGGAACAAGTTTGGGACCGTGCAAGCCATAACAACGAAAGTGCGTGCAACCACGTTTGTTGTGGCATGGGCTGCGCACGACAACCCTTTTGGTAGCCATGGGCTGCGCATGGCAGCCCTTTATGGGTTTGTGGCATGCGCATGCCCATGGGTAAGAGCGAGGGGTGCGCACGCCCATGGGAGATAGCCTAGGGAGTCCGAACGGTGAAGGTTGCGTGAAGACTTGTTTGCCAAGAAAGGAATTCTTGTATTCCAAGATATATGTAATTTATTTGTTTTTCTAGGATGAACCAAAATTGTAGCTATTTATATTTTTTGTAAATATTACAATGTTTGTCATTGTTTGATAACATGTCATATAGAATATGAGTGCCACTCATATATCTCTTTTGGTATGAACATGCATTGAATGGTTTAAGTATCTAAATTGACATCTAGATAACTTGGTAAATCATTCTTTGGAATTCGATCACACGCCTTAAACAATTAAGTGGGAGAAGGTGTTTTGGAACACCTACGGCCTCCAATTTTAGTTGATCTTTATGTTTCGTGAATAACCTCCCAAGAGGTATTCATGAATGGAATTTAGCAAGATACTTCCTTACAAGGATAGACTAGACAATTAGCCCAAACGATATCTACTCCCAAAGGAGGGTTATTCGTGAGGGATTATATTGAAGGTCGATAACTTAGTAACACACTCGATGTGAGTTTATTAATATCCTCCCAAGAGTTCTTGTTAATAAAATCACAAGGCTAAAATTGAAAACGTTGGTTGTTATGTTAACAACTAGGTGGGACCTAGTCCAACTATTAAATATGCGAACTCCCAAAGGAGGCGTGACATTTATGGGTGTTGGATCACCGTTGAATTTTTACGGTTGAATTATTTCATTTAATTTAAGATAAATATTCAAAAGTGCTATATCATGATTGTTTACTTATATAATTTTTGTTATTAAAAAGAAATCATGACCCCATCCCTAATCAATATCTTAAAAGATAATACTTTAACTGATGATCATTATGTCACATAGAAAAATGAATATTGGGTTGTTGTTGCAAGTTGACAAGTATAAGTTCATTCTGTATATTCCTTAACCGCCAAACTAATGAATCTACTCAGGAGCAAAGAGATGACTATCAGTGGTGGAAGTCTTTAGATGAGATGGCTAAATGTACGTTACATTATGACCATCATCTCCAACGTGTTGTAACAACAACATGAAGGAATGAAGACTGCTGCCGATATTACGATGTCTCTAGCAGGGATTCATAAGGTTGGTAAAGTTGCTACTGTTAAGACCCGTTAGAAGGTCAAGAAACAACAGAGGAAAAAGCAACTTGGGCCTTCTTAGAAGGAGACCAAGAAAGTAACCAATATCAAAGGGAAGTGTTTCCTTTGTGGTGAAAAAGGTTAAAGAAATAGACCGAATAAGAATGAATTCAACTTGCATTTTGGCAATGGAGCTTTAGTGTCCACTAATGTACTGGGAGATATTAGAATCAATTTAGATTCTAGTAGACATTTAGATTTAATAAACGTTTATTATGTACCTCAATTCAAGAGAAATTTAATTTCAGTTTCTTGTTTAAATAAATTTGGTTATTCGGTTACTTTTAATAAAGCTTTTATTATTAGTAAAGAATGAAAAATTTATTTGTAAAGGTACATTGGAAAACGGTTTATTCTATTTGCATGGAAATATCTCTCACTTGTTAGACACGGAATCAACGGAACCTAATCATAAAAGAGTAAAATTATCAAAAGATGAAACCTACCTATGGCATTTGCGCTTAGGTCATATCAACCTTAATAGGATTAAAAGATTGGTATGTGACGGACCTCTAAATGACTTAAAGGTTGATGATCTACCAACTTGTGAATCTTGTTTGGAAGGTAAAATGAACAAAAGGTCATTTATGACCAAAGGCACAAGAGCCATCGAATGTTTAGGATTGATACACACGGATGTGTGTGGACCTATGAGTATTCAAGCTAGAGGTGGATATGAGTACTTCATCACTTTCTCGGATGATCACTCAAGATTTGGATATGTGTATCTCATGAGATATAAGTCGGATGCTTTTGATATGTTCAAAGCATTTAAAAGTTGAAGTAGAAAATCAGCTTGAGAAACACATAAAAATCTTGAGGTCAGATCATGGTGGAGAATATCTATCTGGTGAGTTTCAGCAATATCTTATTGATAATGGAATAATTTATCAGTTTTCTGCTCCAGGCACACCTCAACAAAATGGGATGCCAGAAAAGAGAAATAGAACTCTTTTGGATATGGTTAGGTCTATGTTGAGTTATTCAACGCTCCCTATTTCTTTTTGGGGATATACTTTACAAACTGTCATGTATATTCTAAACGATGTACCATCTAAGTCGGTTCCTAAAACACCGAATGAGTTGTGGACTGGGCGAAAGCCTAGTTTACAACACTTTAGGATATTTGGATGTCCTGCACACGTGTTAAAAGGAAAGACAGATAAGATGGAGTCCCGTTCAGAAACATGCATATTTGTAGGGCATCCAAAAGGAACAAAAGGATATTATTTTTATAGTCCTTCAGATATTAAAGTATTTGTTTCGACAAATGACAAATTTCTAGAAGAGGACTATATGAATAATTTTGTGCCTAAAAGTAGAATTGTCCTAAATGAGCTTTTAGGAGATACAATTCCACAAGAGGTTTCGCAACCAAGCCTAATTGTAAGTTCCGTACCAACACAAGATCAACAATTTACCATACCTCGTCGTAGTGGGAGGGTTGTTAGACAACCCAAGAGATACATCGGTTTAGGAGAATCTGTAGAGAATCTTCCGGACAACGATGATCCCTATACGTACAAGGAAGCAATGGAAGATGTTGATTGTCGCCATTGGCAAAAGGCAATGCAATCCGAAATTGAATCTATGTTCAAAAATAAAGTCTGGTCTATTGTAGACTTGCCTAAAGGGATAAATCCCATTGGGTGCAAGTGGGTATACAAGAGGAAAAGAGGAATGGATGGAAAGGTGGAAACCTTTAAGGCTAGATTGGTAGCTAAAGGTTATACACAGAAAGAAGGTATCGATTATGAAGAAACCTTCTCTCATATGGCCATGCTTAAATCCATTAGGATACTCTTATCCATTGTGGCATCTCTAGACCTAGAGATTTGGTAAATGGACGTCAAGACAGCTTTCCTTAATGGAAGTCTTGACGAAAGCATCTATATGATGCAACCAGAAGGATTCATTGAAAAGGGCCAAGAGGAAAGGGTATGCAAATTGCAAAGATCCATATATGGATTGAAGCAAGCATCCAGATCCTGGAACATAAGGTTTGATCAAGCCGTTAAAGGTTTTGGATTTATTCAAAACCTTAATGAACCTTGTGTATACAAAAGGATTAAAGATGACAAGTTGGTTTTCCTAGTTCTTTACGTTGATAATATACTACTCATCGGAAACGATGTAGGTGTATTGACATCAATAAAGGAATGGTTAGCAAAACAATTTGATATGAAGGACTTGGGAGAAGCAAGTTATATTCTTGGTATCCAAGTCATAAGGGATAGAAAGAATGGAACGATTGCATTATCCCAAGCTTCATACATAGATAAAATCTAGTCTAGGTTTTCCATGCAAGATTCCAAGAAAGGTATGTTACCTTTCAGGCATGGAATCAAACTTTCTAAGGAACAAGTTCCTAAGAATGATCATGAAGAGCAATTCATGAGTAGGGTTCCATATGCATCGGCAGTTGGAAGTCTCATGTATGCAATGCTCTGCACTAGACCAGATATTTGTTTCGCTTAAATAAATGTGTTGTGTAGTAATATGTGTATTTTTCTTTGTATTTCAGAGGTAATTCGATCAATTCAGAATCATGGAGAAGTCTGATGGCAAAACAAACATCGTTTTCAAGTTTAGAACGTTAAAAAACCTTAGGAAGACCACAAAGGACATTTTCATAATTTTAACTATTCACTGTTCATAGGTGACTTTCACTGTTCATAGTTGGCTTTTACAGTTCATAGTTGACTCTCACTGTTCACTCACGATGCGTTACTGTTCACTCATGGATGGGTCACTGTTCACTGTCACTGTTCAGTGATGATGTGGAGAAATCTGGACGCTCCATTCTAAATTCATCCGATGGTCAATTTTCATCCTTATTTTGTATAAATAGGGGGACTCACCCCCCTAATTTTGATGTTCTGAATCCAAATATGATGTTAGATTTATGAAATTCTCTCTCCTTTGTTCTCAAATTATCAGTTTAAATAAAATAGCTATTTTCTAGTTAAATTATGTTTGGCTAATTCTATATAGCTGGGGCCAAAGGTGATACTGTTGGTATGGAAAATATGATCCAATTTTGGTAAGTTTATTATTTTTATGCTTTCTCCCCTCTGATCTTTGTGGAGTTTTTGACTCACTGTAGATAGACAAATATTGTCTAGCACAGTGAGTACTTTTACCCATAACTATAAGAGAGTGGTTTATCCCCTCTAATCTTTGTGGAGTTTTTGACTCACTGTAGACAGAAGGATAATGTCTGGCGCAGTGAGTACTTTTACCCACATCTATTAGAGAGTGGTCAGTGGAGTGGAATACCATCCCATTAATCTTGACTAAATATTAATAATTGGATCATATTCGAAATACCAACAATGGATCCCTTAGCCCCAGTATTAATTTTAATTGATTTTCATTTTATAACAGGCTTAGTAATTAACTAGATAATTAATTTTACAAGGACAAGTGAACAACCTCCCTGTGGTTCGACCCGGTCTTACCGATTAATTTATTACTTTAACACTCTTATACTTGGAAGGATGAACACTTCTTTAGGACGTGTCAAGTTTTTGGCGCTGCTGATGGGGATTAGTCAATGATATCACAGTGGAGAGTTTAAAAATTTGAATGGTCAGAAGAGAGGAAAAAAAAATGAACTACAAAGATACGTCTCAGAAGTATCTAAAAGACCTCCTTACTCGGCCATCTTTACAAAAAAAAATGGTCAAAAGTTAGTTAGTTTTTTTTTTAAAAAACAAAAGTTTTTGAATCAACTAATCCCCCCCCTCCAACCAGAACAAGACATTGTCCCTAATGTCATTAGAAAGAGGTAAGGTTTAGAAGATATCACATTAACAACTTGAAAGACAACAAAATCCTCCAAAACAACAAAATAAATACAAAATATAGAAAAATAAAATGCATAAAAACCATGGGACAATCACAAACTGAGATTCAGATCAATTCTGCGTTTCTTGTTCTCTTCAAAAATCAAAAGTAAACAACAATAATTACAAAAGACATAAAATGCGGAAGGAAAAAGATAATAAAAATAAAAGGATATTTATTGGTAGTTGTGATTGTTGCTCACATCTTCCTCTGGTTTTACATCCAGAAACGGCTTCAACGCCCTCTATGGGCCGGGGATATGCTTCCCATCCAATTTTCTTATAAATTGGCAAACAGGGTCTTTTAAAGTCAGATTCCCAAGACTATATTGTGCATGTTCTTTATATGTAAAGGCAGACTTACCTCTACAAAGTAAATGCGGACTTACCTTGCCGACAGCGGTGCCAAAAACTTTATATGTGTTTGCAATTATTATTTTTGTTTTTGTTTGCTTTTACATTTTGAATTTTTGCAGGATTAATTTCTAGGTTCAATTTTTGCTTGTTGTGTTTCGATATATAACCCCAGTTAAGTGGCGGATAACTGTACTCCGTGATAATTTAAGTTATTTTAATTCAGTTTCCCAAATAACTGATCCCCAAAACAAGGCATGGACGAAATTTTCACAAACTTGCGAAAACATTTTCTATCGTTGCCCCAAAGTGCTCCGAAAAAGATTTACAAAGCACTTTTCGAAAGATTACGCTTACTGATGATAAACAACATTCCTGCTGAAATTTGCTGGTTGATCGAAGCTAAGGTACATCTAGCAGGTGAGTCAGCTGATTCATTTATATCTTACATGCCTAGTTTTGGAAGAAGTAACCTTGCAAAAAAAAAGAAGAGCTAAGAAGTTATCACAAATGTGCACGTACAACTTGCAACACACGCTGTCGTTCTTTAGAAATGGTGTCTAATAATCGGGAAGATAAAATTTTATTCATTAGGCATGGTTTACGTAGGGAGTCACTGGGTAATATCCTAACGACTCTTGATGCACATCCTAGTGGATATGTGCAAATGATAATTGACCGATTATGACCACAATTCTAAAAAGAACATGCACAATATAGTCTTGGGAATCTGATTTTAAAAGACCCTGTTTGCCAATTTATAAGAAAATTGGATGGGAAGCGTATCCCCAACCCATCTAGGGCGTTGAAGCTGTTTCTGGATGTAAAACCAGAGAAAGATGTGAGCCACAATCACAACTACCAATAAATATCATTTTGTTTTTATTATCTTTTTCCTTCCGCATTTAATGTCTTTTGTAATTATTGTTGTTTACTTTTGATTTTTGAACCATTTGGATCTAATATCATTGACAAATACGCCGCCCTATACATATAGGTGTATCATTGTGTTACCTTTTCAGGATCTATATATACAAGCATTTGTTTTCCTTTTTGCTTCAAGCACTCATAAACATTCAAAAGAAAAATTCAGAGAGTGCATTAATGGCGTCACCTTCAACTTAACAATTCACAAACATTTGTGTGTTTGGTGACACCAATTACAGGAAATACAGAGAGTTTGTTAATGCTGCAACTCATCTTGGTAAGGTTTTGGCTGAGCGAAAGTATGGAGGAGGTAACTTGGGATTAATGGGGTGTGTTTAACGAGCTGCACAAGACATAAGTAGTCAAGTTATGGGTATTGTCCCAAAACCTATGGCCGCAACAGACATCATCGGAAAGACAAACGACGAAGAGCTAGTTGTTTCAGGTATGCCTGAAAAATTGACTGCTATGTTACATAATGCTGATGCGTTTATAGCTTTGCCAGGTGGTTTTGGAACCTTAGAAGAAATATTTACAATGGCATCCGAGGCGCAACTACACATCCATGAGAAGCCCATCGGTTTGTTGAATGTTAATAAATTTTATGATGGTTTGCTTTCATTTCTTGATCATGCTCAGAAAAATTATTACATTCCACCTTCAATCCGAAAAATCTTTATATCTGCTTCAAGTCCTCATGAGCTGATTGACCAGTTACAAGCTTTCAATTATGTGCCAGATCTTTCAACCTCCAAATTTGATTGGTCCACTGATGAAGAGAACAAGAAATGTAGAATTGATCTGAATCTCAGTTTGTGATTGTCCCATGGTTTTTATGCATTTTATTTTCCTTTATTTTATATTTCTTTTGTTGTTTTGCAAGATTTTGTTGTCTTTCAAGTTGTTCAGGTGATATTTTCTAAACCTTAACTCTTTCTAAAGACATTGGGGACAATGTCTCATTCTAGTTTGGGGGAGGGGATAATTGATTCAATAACTTTTGTTTTTCAAAAAAAAAAAAAAAAAAACTAACTTCT
Organism: Dipteronia dyeriana; assembly: GCA_032871835.1. Lineage (NCBI taxonomy): Eukaryota > Viridiplantae > Streptophyta > Magnoliopsida > Sapindales > Sapindaceae > Dipteronia > Dipteronia dyeriana. The sequence goes on from CM065299.1 coordinate 101,003,306, forward strand.
GCCCATTTTTTTTTGTAAAGATGACCGTGTAAGGAGATATTTTAGATACTTTTGAGACGCATCTTTGTAGTTTTTATGCATTTTTTTCCTCTATTCTGACTATTCAAATTTATAAACTCTCCATTGTGATATCATTGACTAATCCTTTTGTTCATTAAGTCATCTTGACAAAAAATTTCGAACTATTCTAGACACACACGCACATTGACACGTGATTATGTGCAGTAAGTTGAGATTTTGCAATATTGAATTCTGAAGCATCATTCAAGGGTAACAACCGAAGGCAATGGTCTTGTTTAAAAATTTATATAGTAATAATAATAATAATAATTTTGTGTGTTGTGACCAAAACTCTTACTTAGTAGCCGGGCCTAATGCCTCAGTAAGTATAGAGTGTTCGTGTAAAACGGTGGAGTCTTGATAAGAATAAAGTGCAGTTCTGTAGCCTCTTTAACTCGAGCAATTAAATCCGAGGAGTGCTTTAACACCTAATGCTCTAAGACCAACTGGTTTGGGAGTCATTGACCAAAAGCTCGTTACACGGGTTAAAGAGAAAGCTTAAGGGAATTGTACTAAAAAAAAAACATCTGCAATCCAAGTAATTAATCCCGTATGAGTGTTTTAACACTTAATGCCCTAAAGCCAACTGGTTTAGGAGTCATTGGCCTATAGTTCGCTACATGGATTAGAGATGGAATGTTTGTTTCCAATTTTGTTGTATTAAAAAAAAAAATAGAGAAGAGAATAAAACTGCTGCCTAAGGAAAAAGCCCCGGTGAGATTTCGGAATAAAAATGTTGGGATAGGTTCAAAAACCTAAGGAAACATTTATTTGCATGGATCACTCCATTGAACACTTATTCTCCATTTCGATTTTAAAAACCTAGGGAAACACTTTACCAATGTTGGGATAGGTTCAAAGAGTTGTTAAATGTCTGTCCACATCACGGTTTTAAAACATGGAGGATAGTGTCACATTTCTATGAGGGACTCACACCCCAAAGTAGACAAGTCATTGAAATGATGTGTAATGGGGAGTTCAGTGAAAAAAATCCTGAAGAAGCACTTGAATACCTTGACCATATCGCCGAAAGTGCTCAAATTTGAGAAACCATTGGTTCCTATGAGTCCATGAGCAAACCACAACCATCTCCATCTAGTGGAGGCATTTACAATCTTAGGGAGGTTCATGACCTTCAAGCTAGATTTGCTTCCCTAGCTAGGAAAGTTAAAGTTTTAGTTTTAGAAACTAAAAAGAGTGAACATGTAAAATCTGTACAAGAAAATGTATGCCATGTATGTGATTATGATGATCATTTCACTCATAGTTGCCCAACTTTACCAGCCATAAAAGATTGCCTTCATGAACAAGCCAATGTTTTATACACTTTCAACAAGCAAAATTCTAACCCATACTCACAAACCTACAATCCTGGTTGGAGGAATCATCCAAACTTTAATTGGAGGAATCATCCAAACTTTAATTTGAGGAACAACAATCAAGCCCAGTCTTCACAACCACTAGGTCCATCACATCCACAAATACACCATAATTTCCAAAACCCACAAGGTTATGCACCTTATGTTCCACCATATTGGAAAATCCTTGAAGACACTTTGCACTCATTCATTGAGAAGCAAGAATCCATTAACAGTCAAACTGCACAAACCTTGACAGATGTTAAAGATACTTTGGCAAAGATTGCTTCTATACTCACCACACACGAAAAAGGTAAGTTTCCATCTCAACCACAACCAAATCCCAAGAGTCAGTCAAATTCCTATGATAATAACCAATGCCCAGATCAAGTCAAATCAATTATCACAATTCGTAATGGTAAGGCCATCGAAAAACCTATTCTTGAATCTGGTAAAAATGATGATGAGTCACTTTCCAAGGGTAAGGAAGGGGTTGATGAAACCACTGTTGACGAAGAAATAATTGAATCCCCACCTACACTCCCATATCCTCAGGCTCTTAAAAATTCACAGAAATCGAAGCATTCCCTAGAGATTTTTGAAATATTCAAACAGGTAAAGATTAATATCCCTTTGTTGAACGCAATCAAACAGGTACCTTCTTATGCCAAATTTTTGAAGGATCTATGCACTGTGAAAAGGAAGCATCAAGTAAGAAAGAAAGCCTTTATGGCTGAACAGGTAAGTTCCATTCTTTCCAATAAAAATGTTTTGAAATATAAAGATCCTGGCTGTCCCACTATTTCCTGCACAATTGGTAACTGTAAAATTGAGCATGCATTACTTGACCTAGGTGCTAGTGTAAATTTGCTCACATACTCATTTTATCAGCAACTTAAACTTGGTGAGTTAAAGTCGACTTCAACCACACTTTGTCTTGCTGATAGGTCAATTAAAACCCCTAAAGAAATAGTGAAAGATGTGTTAGTACAAGTCGATAAATTTATCTACCCAGTAGATTTTATTGTCTTGGAAACACAACCTGTTGTTAATGAGCACAAATCAATTCCTGTTATATTGGGCCGACCATTTTTGGCTACTGTTAATGCCTTGATTAACTTCCGGAATGGAATAATGAGCATGTCTTTTGGAAATATGAAAATTAAGCTTAATGTTTTCAACATGTCTAAAGAACCATTTGATGATGAAAATGAAGATGAAGATGTAGACATTATTGAAACCATTGTTGAAGATCATGTTCAGAAGGATTCTTTTAACTCATCTGAAATTTGTTTGATCAATTCACCTGAGTCAAGATCGCATTCATATCATGATAATTGTTTGCAGGTTGCCGAAGAAGAAAGAGACACTTTAGATTTTGAAGAATTGGAACGGAAAGATGGCAAGCTAGAAGAAAGAGCACCCATCAATGATTCTTTTCCTGATAAACTTTTATTCTCTATCACAACTTTGCCTTGGTATGCTGACATTGTTAATTATCTTGCAACAGGAATAATGCCACTCGATTGGAATGCTTAAGACAGAAAGAAATTTTTGACCGAGGTAAATCGTTTTTACTGGGATGACCCGTACTTATTCAAGTATTGTCCTGATCAAATTGTTCGACGGTGTATTCCAGGCAATGAGGTAAGCAGTGTCATTGAATTTTGTCATTCTAAAGCATGTGGTGGTCATTTTTCCTCAAAGAAAACGGCTGCAAAAATCTTACAGTGTGGATTTTATTGGCCCACCTTGTTTAAAGACGCACATGCATTCTGTAAAACCTGTGAAAAATGTAAAAAGGTAGGATTCATTTCCAAGCGAAACATGATACCTTTAAACCCCATTCTTGTCATTGAAATATTTGATTGTTGAGGAATTGATTTTATGGTTCCATTTCCGCCGTCATTTGGATTTTTGTACATTTTAGTTGCCGTTGATTATGTGTCAAAATGGGTTGAGGCAATTCCTTGTCGAAATAATGATCACAAAACAGTGATTAAGTTTTTAAAGGAAAATCTTTTGAGTCGATTTGGAATCCCTCGAGCCATTATCAGTGATGGAGGCAAACAATTTTGTAACAAACTTTTTGAGTCTTTAATGAAGAAATATGGAGTCACACACAAAATTTCCACACCATACCACCCTCAAACAAGTGGTCAAGTTGAGTTAGCAAATAGGGAGATAAAACATATCTTGCAAAAAACGGTTAACCCTGATCGAAAAGATCGGTCTCTTAGACTAAATGATGCACTTTGGGCTTACCGCACTGCATTCAAAACATCTTTGGGTATGTCTCCTTATCGTTTAGTTTATGGAAAACCTTGCCACTTACATGTTGAACTTGAGAAAAAAGCATATTGGGCCATTAGAGCTTTCAATTCTAACTTTTAGAGCTTTCAATTCTAACTTAAATGATGCTGGTGAATTGCGTAAGTTGCAAATAAATGAACTTGAAGAATTAAGAAATGATGCATATGAAAATGCAAAAATTCTTAAAGAAAAATCTAAAACCTTTTATGACTGACGAATTTTAAGAAGATCATTTGAAGTTGGTCAAAAGGTTTTGCTTTATAATTCTCGACTTCATTTATTTCCTGGTAAATTGAAATCAAAATGGAGTGGTCCATTTGTTGTGAAACACGTGTATCCATATGGTGCCCTTCACATTGAGAATCCTAGGAATGGTAATGTGTTTAAAGTAAATGGACAACGTGTGCAACCATTCTTAGAAAATACAGATTTTCAAAAAGATTATACCGTCCTTTCTGACCCTTGTTACAAAGGTGAGTAAACAAATCTTTTGCTTTTGACTTTATTTGTGTTTGCAATTATTGTTTTTGTTTTTGTTTGCTTTTATGTTTTGAATTTTTGCAGGATTGATTTCTAGGTTCAATTTTTGCTTGGTGTGTTTTGATATATAACCCCGGTTAAGTGGCGGATAACGGTACTCCGTGACAATTCAAGTCGGTTTAATTCAGTTTCCCAGATAACTGATCCCCAAAATAAGGCATGGATGAATTTTTCACAAACCTGCGAAAACATTTTCCATCGTTGCCCCAAAGTGCTCTGAAAAAGATTTACAAAGCACGTTCCGAAAGATTACGCTTATTGATGATAAACAACATTCCTGTTGAAATTCGCTGGTTGATCGAAGCTAAGGTACGTCTAGTAGGTGAGTCTGTTGATTCGTTTATGTCTTACATGCCTGGTTCTGGAAGAAGTAACCTTGCAAAAAAATGAAGAGCTAAGAAGTTAGGGGTTACTTGTCACAAATGTGCACGTACAAATTGCAACACACGTTGTCGTTCTTTAGGAATGGTGTCTAATAATCTGGAAGATAAAATTTTATTCATTAGGCATAGTTTGCGTAGGGAGTCACTGGATAATATCCTAACGATTCTTGATGCACATCCTAGTGGATATGTGCAAATGGCAATTGACCGATTATGGCCACAATTTCAAAAAGAACATGCAAACTATAGTCTTGGGAATCTGACTTTAAAAGACCCTGTTTGCCAATTTATAAGAAAATTGGATGGGACGCATATCCCCTACCCATAGAGGGCGTTGAAGACGTTTCTGGAAGCAAAACCAGAGGAAGATGTGAGCCACAATCACAACTACCAGTAAATATCCTTTTGTTTGTATTATCTTTTTAACATCTTTATCTCTGCTTCAAGTCCTCATGAGCTGATTGACCAGTTACAAGCTTTCAATTATGAGTCAGATCCTTCAACCTCCAAAATTGATTGGCCCACTGATGAAGAGAACAAGAAACGCAAAATTGATCTGAATCTCAGTTTGTGATTGTCCCATGGTTTTTATGCATTTTATTTTCCTTTATTTTGTATTTCTTTTGTTGTTTTGCAGGATTTTGTTGTCTTTCAAGTTGTTCAGATGATATATTCTAAATCTTAACTCTTTCTAAAAACATTGGGGACAATGTCTCATTCTGGTTGCGGGGAAGGGATAATTGATTCAATAACTTTTTTTTTTCAAAAAAAAAAAAAACTAACTTTTGACCATTTTTTTGTAAAGATGGCCGAGTAAGGAGATCTTTTAGATACTTTTGAGACATATCTTTGTAGTTCTGATCCATTTTTTTCCTCTCTTCTAACTATTCAAATTTATAAACTCTCCATTGTGATATCATTGACTAATCCTGTTGTTCATTAAGTTATCTTGATAAATTTTTTGAACTATTCTAGACACACACGCACATTGACACGTGATTATGTGTAGTAAGTTGAGATTTTGCGATATTGAGTTCTGAAACATCATTCAAGGGTAACAACCAAAGGCAGTGGTCTTGTTTAAAAATTTATATAGTAATAATAATAATAATAATAATAATAATTTTGTGTGTTGTGACCAAAACTCTTACTTAGTAGCCGGGCCTCATACCTCAGTAAGCATAGAGTGTTTGCGTAAAACGGTGGAGTCTGGATAAGAATAAAGTGCAGTTCTGTAGCCTCTTTAACTCGAGCAATTAAGTCCGAGGGGTGCTTTAACACCTAATTCCCTAAGACCAACTGGTTTGGGAGTCATTGACCCAAAGCTCGTTACACGGGTTAAAGAGAAAGCTTAAGAGAAAGCTTAAGAGAAAGCTTAAGTGAATTGTACTAAAAAAAAACATCTGCAATCCGAGTAATTAAGCCCGTAGGAGTGTTTTAACACTTAATGCCCTAAAGCCAACTGGTTTGGGAGTCATTGGCCTAAAGCTCGCTACATGGATTAAAGATGGAATGTTTGTTTCCAATTTTGTTGTATTAAAAAAAAAGAATAAAACTGTTGCCTAAGGAAAAAGCCCTGGTGAGATTTCGGAATGAAAATGTTGTTTGATTTCAATTGAATCTCATAGCTACCGTGTTGATCTTTATTGAGCACAAGAAAGTTTGATTGATAACTCAATTGATGACTGGTTGTCAAAGGGTGAGAAAAGAGGTATGAGAGAGTTTGTCTATTTGGTAGTTTAGAGATTTGAATTTGAGTTTTTATTATTTTCGCTTTAAATGCTAGGGACTAGCAATAAGCTGGTTGGGGGGTGTGATTAATATTGAAAAGTGTATGTTTGCTAAGGGATACTATCATCATTTTACACTTCCAGTATGATTAATTCTCCAATTTAGACATAGTTTCGTTCGTTCGCTTAAATAAATGTGTTGTGTAGTAATCAGTGTACTCTTCTTTGTAATTCAGAGGTAATTCGATCAATTCAGAATCATGGAGAAGTTAGATGGTAAAACAAACATCGTTTTCAAGTTTAGGACGTCAAAAAACCTTAAGAAGATCATGAAGGGTATTTTCATAATTTTGACTATTCACTGTTCACAGGTGACTTTCACTGTTCACAGGTGACTTTCACTGTTCACAGGTGACTTTCACTGTTCATAGTTGACTTTCACTGTTCACTCACGATGCGTACTGTTCACTCATGGATGGGTTACTATTCAATATCACTGTTCACTGATGACGTGGCGAATCTGGACGCTCCATTCTAAATTCATCCGATTTTTAATTTTCAGCCGTATTTTGTATAAATAGGGGGCCTCTTCCCCCTAATTTTGATGTTTTGAACCCAAATCTGATGTTAGATTTGTGAAATTCTCTCTCTTTTGTTCTCAAATTCTTAGTTTAAATAAAATAACTATTTTTTAGTTAAATTATGCATGGCTAATTTTATATAGTTGGGGCTAAAAGTGATACTGTTGGTATGGAAAATATGATCCAATTTTGGTAAGTTTATTATTTTTATGCTTTCTCCCCTATGATATTTGTGGAGTTTTTGACTCACTGTAGATATACAGATATTGTCTAGCACAGTGAGTACTTTTACCCATATTTATCAAAGAGTGGCTTATCCTCTTTAATCTTTGTGGAGTTTTTGACTCACTGTAGATAGACAGCTATTGTCTAGCACAGTGAGTACTTTTACCCACATCTATTAGAGAGTGGTCAGTGGAGTGGAATACCATCCCATTAATCTGGATAAAATATTTATAATTTGATCATATTCGAATTACCAACAGTGGATCCATTAGCCCCAGTTTTAAAAATTTGACACGTCTTAAAGAAGTGTTCCTACTCTCAAGTATAAGAGTGTCAAAATAATAAATTAAACGGTAAGACCGGGTCGAACCACATGGAGGTTGTACACTTGTCCTTATAGAATTAATTTCTAGATTAATTAATAAGCTTGTATAAAAATGTAAATCAATTAAAATTAATACTGAGGCTAAGGGATCCACTGTTGATAATTCGAATATGATCCAATTATAAATATTTAGTCCAGATTAATGGGATGGTATTCCACTCAACTGACCACTCTCTGATAGATGTGGGTATAAGTACTCACTGTGCTAGACAACATTTGATATCTACAGTGAGTCAAAACTCCACAAAGATTAGAGGGGATAAACCACTCTCTGATAGATATGGGTAAAAGTACTCACTGTGCTAGACAATATCTGTCTATCTACAGTGAGCCAAAAACTCCATAAATATCAGAGGGGAGAAAGCATAAAAATAATAAACTTACCAAAATTGGATCATATTTTCCATACCAACAGTATCACCTTTGGCCCCAGCTATATAAAATTAGCTGGACATAATTTAACTAGAAAATATCTATTTTATTTAAACTGAGAAATTGAGAACAAAAGAGAGAGAATTTCACAAATCTAACATCATATTTGGATTCAGGACATGAAAATTAGGGGGGAGAGGCCCCCTATTTATATAAAATAGGAATGAAAATTGACCATCAGATGAATTTAGAATGGAGCGTCCAGATTTCGTCATGTCATCAGTGAACAGTGACAGTGAACAGTAACCCATCCATGAGTGAACAGTAACGCATCCGAGAGTGAACAGTAATGCATCGTGAGTGAACAGTGAAAAGTCAACTGTGAACAGTGAAAAGTCAACTGTGAACAGTGAAAGTCAACTGTGAACAGTGAAAGTCAACTGTGAACAATGAAAGCCAACTGTGAACAATGAATAGTCAAAAATACGAAAACAGTGAATAGTGAACATTGAAAGTCAACTGTGAATAGTGAATAGTGAATAGTAAATCCTTCTTAGGAAAGGATTTGAGATCCTAATCTATATCATATAAAATTCGGCCAGCCCATATATATATATATATACAAAAGAATATAATTCCTTTAAGATAAGGATTCTTAACTACCAAATAAATCCACCTAAGCAAAGTATTCTTGCCAACCAAGTAAATCCTTATTAGGAAATGATTTATGATCCTATATATATATATATATATATATATATATATATATATATATATATATATATATGTGTGTGTGTGATTTTTGGCCAGCCCTAAGAATTCTATGATGAAAATTTCGGCCATGCCTAGGGAATTTTCAAGAGTGAATTTGGCATAGCAAGAGATAATTTTGAGGGAGAAAAATTAGTTTTTGCTCTAGACAAAATTCAATCAATTCATAGAAAAAGGGTGTAGAATTCGGCCAAGGAGAAAAGAGTAAAAGAGAACGTTTTTGTTTTCAATAGTACACTAGTATCCTTTACATCAAAAGGGTTTTGTGTACAATATTAAATCAAGGTTCACGCGAGTTTCAATCAAATTGATTGATAATTCAAAAGTGACCGGACGTTCTTGGATTTTTCTCTTGGAGGATATTTGTAACTAACAAAGAAAAGATTTTGCTTTGTCTCCATCCTCAGGTATACAATTTAAAGAAAGGGAGTCCACACTCCTAGGTGATTCACGTTTGTGATTGGATTGGAAGATCTTGCGGATTTAATTCGACGCTAGTTTAATTAATTTGATAATTAATTAACTATTTAATTAAAAGTCAAAATCTTTTTCTAATAGAAGTAGGTCTCCTAATATTATATTATTATTGGTTGTATAATTAAAATATTAAAGATTATATTTGATAAGTAGATAAATAAACTTTTATTTATCTAGTCAAATTAGGACATCTTTAATATGGTCACAAATACTCTAATGAGTTGGATTATGAGTCTTGGTGTAGAGTAGAATTCTTCTTTGAAAAAGGATTCTTCATCACCAAGAAAATCCATCTAAGGAAATGGTTCTTGCCAACCAAGTAACTCCTTCTTAGGAAATGATTTGTGATCCTATATATACCACCTTGAAGATTTCGGCCAGCCCTAGTATTCTATGAGTGAAATTTCGGCCAAGCTAAGTGTTTTCCACGAGAGAATTCAGCAAAGCAAGAGAGAATTTTAAGGCAGAAAAATTTAGTTTTTGCTCTAGACAAAATTCGATCAACTCATAGATACAGGGTGTCCAAGAAGAAGATAAAAAAGGGAACGTTTTTGTTTTTGATAGTACAGTAGTATCCTTTACATCAAAAGGGTTTTGTGTACAAAATCAAATCGGGTTCACATGAGTTTCAATCAAGTAGATTGATAATTCACAAGTGACCGGATGTTCTTGGATTTTCTCTTGGAGGATTATCGTGACTAACAAAGAAAAAGATTTTGTTTGTTTCTATCCTTAGGTATACAATTTAAAGAAAGGGAGCTCACACTCCTAGGTGATTCACATTCGTGATTGGATTGGAAGATCTTACGGATTCAATTATGTGCTAGTTCAATCGTCACGAGAATAAGGTACGATACTTTTTATATACATCAATTAATCTAGGGTTAAGGTTCTTGTTATTAAAAGGGAATTTTTTTTATTTATACCAAAACCCTAATTTTCACGCTTCCGTTGCGCGATTATCCCCTACAATATATATTTCTCCTTTCAAAAGGGTCATCTACTAAAGAACACTTCACAAAAATGTATGTATCCTTCCACTTTCTATCATTAGTGGTGAGATCTGAGATGAAGTGTCTCATGTCTTGTCTCAAATAAAGCGTGAATCGACTCTTCCCATGAGTGTGTTGTTTCAAGAAGTAGTTATGTAGAAGCGAGCCTAACCCAAATTTCAATTCCTTCTTCTCGTGAAGGACAATTAGACTTAAAAGAATCCTCTAACTGTTAGGCATCAATTGACCAAGAGTAATGTCATAGCAAACTGAAGCTTGAGGGCTAACGAAGGAAGCGGGAATCACCACCCTAATCTAAGGACGTATTTTTAGAAGCATGTCCATCTTGGAATAGCCCAGTTTGCTCATTCGAGCTCATTCGCCGCACGTAGCTCGACACAGTCAGGGATACCATATGTTACCCTAAAACGGTTCATGTCATCATGTGTAAATACGCTCTCCAATTTTTCACCGGCTAGATTGCCTAGCGGTCTACCCGAGTACGACGGTTCTTAGACCTCTATATGCTCCAAAAACTTGTAGGACGACGGCTTGTACGACCCCAAATATCCACTAACCCTAACCTATCCGGGTGTACGACATCTAATGGGTCATTTATGGTGACTCGTTGTTTGACATTTGTGGTGTCGGACTCGACACCCTCAACCACCTCGTCTCCCGAATTGCTAGGTGTCTAGCTGAAAACTAGATTTGAATTCGTACTCTCACTCGACATGTTGCTTCCAAAAGCTTAAAATGCACAAATGCAAAAAAAAAAAAAAAACCTAGAAGCTCCAAATCAGATCCTAACGGTTTCTACGGGATAAGGTCAGTAAAAAAAAACCTTAGAAATTAATTTAAATTGAATATAGAATCATACAGCGACACGATATGTCTCAAACTTGCTAAATCCTATGAAGCATCGCTTAAAAGGATCTAACAAAGAAAATCAAATCAAATCAGGATTGAACACAACAACGAAGAGCATAAAAGAATTCCCAGTCCTAAATCCCTAAGAACTACTCATCTAGTTCCTTATAGACAAGTAAAAGTAAGTCTAACAATATTCGATACAAACGAAAACAAAACTGAAAGAACTTTGCTTACCTTGCGAAATATTCGAACTAGATTCGTTGGAGAAAATAAACTGTTTCTGACGAAGATTTACATAGTTAGTTTGCAGAGAATGCTTTTATTTTGAGAGACAAAATGTTAGATGATGGGGAAGTGGAAGAGTTTATAACCAAACTTAACATAGAATGTTTGCAGAGAATGCTTTTATTTCGAGAGAGTAAATGTTAGATGATGGGGAAGTGGAAGAGTTTATAACCAAACTTATGCTTTAACCGTAACTGCCACGTGTCGTAACCGCTACGGTTACCAATTAACCAAGGTAACTGCCTCAGTTAATTCAAAATTTAATTTGATCAAGAGTGTGCCAAAAACGAGGCGTCACGTCAGCCCTAAGAAACTTAACCAATTATGTCCCATCAAATGACCATTCCATTTTCAGAGCATACGAAGCATTTGATGCCTTGTCGTTGCAAAAAAAGAGGCTCTTGAGTTTCATACAACGCGTTATGTTCGACTATAGTGTTGGCCTGTATTTGACACCTTGTAGAACCCATGCTCGACGAGACGAAAATCATACTCTTAGATATCGTATTGGATCCGGTTTAGGCCCACCTAGTATGGGTCAATCCGAAGACCTCTTGTGTGTTGTTTGACTCAGTCATTCAAACAATTCAAACAACTGCCATATGATAACAGAAGCATAACTTGACTAAGTCGTGGATTCTTTATCCCTCAAAATCTGGCTAAGATTTCAGGGATTAGATACTCCACAAATTGTGAACCAACTACCTCAAAGACCTATAAATACAACAGACCTTTCATGAGGAAAAGATTACGATTTCTTTTAGATAAGAAAAGCTTTAACGTGCTGAAACTCTCTTTGAACAAAGACTCAAGCCATATAAATACTTAAATCCTCTTTCTACGATCTTCCCCATCTTCATTTCTATTAATTAAAATCACGCTCAGTCGTCGACGTATACTCTCGGTTCGATAGGGGTTAGACCAAATTGCTTGAGCCTAACTCGCATCCAACCCGATCCACAATAATTGTAAATCAACCACCTACAATCAACACAACCGAGAACCCAATAAAGATGATTTAAGTTTGTAATTCAATAATACCAAATTACAATAATACAAGACTGGTCTAACTTGTGTTTGCCATTATTATATTACAAGACTGGTCCCACTCCCACTTTTGTGAATGGATATTTAGATGACAAAAAAAAAATGTTTGAATTTTTAAATAATTGCATATAAAACAACCGATATCTTTTAATTTTTTTATAATAGTGACATAGGTGAATACGATATGAAAATTGTAATTCCTACTATAGTACCAAATTAAACCGTCTAATTAACTTGAGGGATCGGAGAAAAAAAAAAGTTTGTAATCCAATAATACCGATTACAATAATACATGACTCGTGTTTGTCATTATTATATTACAAGACTAGTCCCATTTTTGTCAACGGATATTTAAATGAGAAAAAGAAAGTTTGAATTTTTAAATAATTGAATTCAAAGAAAGCGAATACAAGACTATTCTAACTTGCATGTCATTATTATGTTGCAAGACTAATCCCACTTTTGTGGATGGATATTTAGACGAGAAAAAGAAAGTTTGAATTTTTAACTACCTATACCCAGAGTTGTTATCAAATTTTCAATTATTTTCCTTTTCAACGTATATATTAGATGAAACCTAGGTATGATTATCAGCATCTGCATATCGTAGGCGTCAAACATCAAAAAGAAAAACAAGATCGTATTTATTGCAGATCATTAACAAGAAAGACAAGTATTTATTCAACAATGACAATACACTCTAGTTTGTGATAATTAGTAGAAAATGAAAATAAACATACATATTTCAGTAAACGGCAAGAGAGAGAACTTGTACACGATCTCTTTTGTTTGTCTTTTATTATTATTATTATTGCATAGACTCATATTGGCTGTCTGATTTACATGGCTTCTATTTTTCTGCAATCTTGATATGTAGTCCGTTTGGAAAAATATTTACAGGCTTTCGAATGATCTGCCCTCCTTTGTACACTGACCACCTGATCAACCAAAATAAGTACATCTTTTAGTTATATATCCAGTACAGTATATGTGAGTTGCATGCAATTAAATCAAAATACCTGTATTGCCTGTATTTAGTGACTAGGTGATGGAGATAAATTGCCATTTGAACCTTTGCGAATTCAGCTCCAACGCAAAGTCTGACGCCAATACCAAAACCCATAAAAGTTTTGGACCCGTGATGCAATTCTTGTCCCTTCAAAATAATAATAATAATAATCACTTCAATGCCTTTTTTGGAAGAATGATAACTTATAACCTTGTGTTGTAGGTGTTAGAAGTTTACTACAGAACCAACATCATCTTGTTTATCACTTATTTATTGACTCTATATTGATTTTTTATATAATAATTTATTGAGCTATATAGTAAACATTACAGAGAAAATTATGAACAACAAAACATATATAATAAATAAATTATTAATTAATTACCTGCCAACGCCATGGATTAAAAGCAAAAGGGTCTTCAAATTTATCAGGAGTTAAATGAACATATGGCAGAGCAGCCAAAAGTATCCAACCTTCTGGTATTGTATATCCTATCAAGAGTTAAATTTCCAAATTATCCCTTGAGTTTTTACATATAATTAAAAAACTTGCTTATATAATTGGTATATTTAAGAAGTCAATGTTGAGCGGATTATGAAATACAATTTAGAATAACTTGCCATTTATTTCTATTTCTTTCACAACTTTTCGGAAAATTGCAGGTACCATATTTCCCAATCGAACTGTTTCATTGATAACCTGCAATAAGAAAACAATAACACATAAATGATCAATAAACCAATAACATAACCACGTATTCTCTCCATATCATTAATTATTACTATATTGAAACTCACCATATGTGTAAATGTCATCGATTTATATTCTTCCCATGTAAATCCAGAATTCTCGTTGTCGCGGCTTTTCAAAATTGCCTTATGTTCTTTCTGAAACCAAATAAAACATCTATATACTATAAGAGAAGGTTTCATATGCGGGAATCCTAAACGTTTTCTCGTACAAAATTCATCTTATATTTATTATATATTTATTTTATATATACAAACCGTCAATTCTGCGAGGACTTGAGGATGATCATTAACAAACTTGGTAGCTAATGTGAGTGCTTGAGAAGTAGAATCATAACCAGCTAGGAGAACTGCAAAGAGCAATTTAGCTACGACTTTGGGGTCATTCATCATTGAGTTTTCTTTCTTTGAATCTTCAACCATATAACTCAAGAAGTCGTTCCCTGACGTATTTGATGCTTTTCTCTCTTCAAACTTATTTTCAAATGCCTTAATTATTCTTTTTTGTCCCTATATTCACAATTAGAGAAAGATGCTTCCGTCAAGAAATAATTAATATAATTATATGTAAATGTTGGTTTGTATATTACTGGATAGTCTTACAATTCAATAAGCTAGTAACAAGCTAGTTACACTTATTAGATTTTGATGTTTGTCCGACTTTTTAATATTTGTTGGACTTTTCCATTTATTTAATATGGAATTTATTGCCATCATTTATAGCTTCACATGTGGTTTCTTTAATAAAAATAAAAGATATTTGAATTGTTGAAATACAATACCTTTACGGATGCATGGAAAGCGGTTCCCGGAATGTTTATAGGAAACGCAATTAGACCATTCATGAATTTTTTCATATCTTCTCCTAGTTTCTTCGAATCCTTAGTTTCGTCATAACTCATTAGCTTCATGGCAACAAATTCAAACATCATCTGCAAAACAAAAAACCAGTTGATCAGTTTCCATAGTCATATATTTGTTAATCAATAGGTGTACTTCATATTTACTAAAAAAAAATTCATATATATTTCACGAGATTAGAATAATTTACATTTCTAGAAGCGTCTTTAACTTCGGCAGTGCCATTGGTAGCCCATGAACATAGATGTTTTTGAGTTGTGACATCCATTTCATGCACTAATTTTGCTTTCAGATTCTCAGGGCCAACAAAATGTAAAGTCAAGTTCTTAATGTACTTGTGAGGGTTTCCATGTTTTGCAAGCATGCTTTCTTCTCCAATGACTTCACTGAAAGTCCCACCATACCACAGCAATAGAGACTGATTTTCTTGTTGGAATAAGCTATAATTTACGTCCGGGTCAGTCGATATAACCATCTTTTGTCCAAGTAAACCTATTCGAAACAAAGATCCATATCTGAAAATAAAAAGTAAAAAAAATCATAAATGCTTAATTAAACTGTCGAGTAAGAATCGGACGATTTGAAGACATGAATTACCAACTTCGTATTTAAAAATATATGTGATCATATTTACCGTTCGAAACCTTACGGATGAAAGGTGGCATTTCGTAAAGTGAATGGACGGCGAAGAAGTCGAGTGTGTGCCCGATAATGGGCAAGCCAAATGAACCAGGCGGTAGCTTGCCATTGCACTTAGGGTTAGCCCAAGCGTCACTTTAATCAAAGCCGGTCTCATCTCGAGTTTCTTTAAGAGAAAAAGTTAGGTGCACCTAGCCACTCACGATAAGGTATATGGCAACTTTTATATTTTAAAAATAATATTTTATAAAATACCAAATGTACATAGAAAAGTTATTTAAATATTACATTTAATTTAAAATTTGACATGTGTTAATTTTTAGTGTCCTAGTGCACCGCTCTATTAGTTCAATAAATGCATCCAAAATTTTCTTGTTTCTTTTTAAAAGGAAAGTTGTGCAACTATCACTACTTTTATAAGTCTAGTTTTATTAGCACCTAAAAAGGTATGTATATCAAAATGTTTCTCCATTTACTTTTATTACTTTTACAAATATATTTTTTGTTTGCCTCTTCTTACAGGCATTAGGCGTTCTTGAAGATCTTATTTTGAAATTTTCTCTATTGATAGTTCAGTCAGTCTCCATTGAGTCGTTCCTCCTCTCCTTCGACTGTTCGATCGTCCAACATTGTTCAAAATCGATAAATGCCCAGTATTGAAGAGTAGATCTAACCATTAAAACCTTCTTTGGATGATTTGAAGAGTTGATAAGGTAAATTTCGTCTATAAACTAGTTCACCCACATTTTTCCATTTCTGGTCTGCATTTTGATCTGATTTTCTGCATTTCGATCTGGTTTCTGCATTTCGATCTGGTTTTATGGAAAACTGCGTTATTTGTGTTTTTTCTAGACTTATTTGATGTAATCGAGACTTAATTGCATTGTTTTTTAGATTTATTTATATAATCTTTTAGACTTTTTTATTTCATAATCGAGACTGATAAACATTTCTAGACTTATTTATATAATTTTTAAACTTAATTAATTAATTATCGAGACTTATTATATCAAAATCGGACGTAAGTATGTAATTGTCGAGACATATTTATTTAACATTCGAGACTTATGTATATTATTTTCGAGACTTAAGTATATAATTGGCGGAACTTATTTATATAACATTTGAAACATATTTATATATCATTCAAGACTTATGTATATCATTTTCGAGACTTAATTATGTAATTGTCGAGACTTATTTATATAACATTCGAGACTTATATATATCATTTCGAGACTTATTTCCATTAATTCGAGACTTACTGGAATGAATCCGACTTAATGTTAATTTTGGATTAGTTTTCATGTGGTGAATAATTTGATAGTGTTATTTATTTATAGGACAATGGATCGAGTTAGAATATTGATATCATATAATGGACGATGGAATGAACTACCGGATGGAAGCCAAAGATATGTTGGCGCCATTAATAAAGGTGTATATGTCCAGAAGAATTTGACATACGAAGAGCTGTAGGGGGTTGTGAAGGCCATTGTCAAACATGATCCAAACAAATATGAAATTGGCGTAGAATCAATATCAGTTGGTCCAAACAGTACATGTCGCAATATGATAGCAGATGATGATGACGTTCAGTTTCTACTAGGGGAAGATAAGGTAATTCCGAAAGTGTGTGTTACACTTATTGAAAGAAGATGGGAGGAACGTGTCATGGGTGATGACATTCAATTCAATCAAAATCCAGTAGAAACACTGCAATCTGATAATAATGTTGTCCAGGATACGTACGAGGCAGTTGACCTTAATACACCTCATACTATACCTCATTTTGACTGTGACTTGGAATCGCAGTTACCTGACCGTTTTGATATTGGTTATGTATCTGAACAACATCATGCGTCGGGAAGACGTGTGGAAGGAGAGCCTAACATTTCTAGTTTGAACAATCCAACAACGTGGGTTATCCCTGGATCATAGTCATTTTCGTTTGGCGACATGAGCACCATGGGTTCCAGTATACCTAACGCTATGATTTACAAGGGACAATTTTCCCAAGGAAGAAGGATTTAAAACGGTTAGTAGGCATTCATGCGATGAGAGAGAATTATGAATAGAAGGTGAAACGGTCCAACAAAACTGTTTTACATTTGGTTTGCAAGCATGAAAATTGTACCTGAAAATTAAGAGCAGTTAGAGTGTCTGAGGGGACATACTTTCACATTCGAAGTTTTGAAAACAAGTACAGTTGCCCATTGGAAGAGGTTTACCGGCGGCACCGGTAAGCTAGTGTAGTCATCATTGGTGAAGTTATAGCTCCAAGACTTCAAGGTCACGGCGGACGTATGATGTTTCCTAGAGATATAATTGCAGTTATGAAGTCTATGTTTGGCATCCAACTCTTGTACAGTAAGGCACACGTCTCATTGCAGTATGCATCGTTGACATATGGAACACATGATGAGTCGTTCCAGTCGCTTCCTTCTTTTGCTTATGTTTTGGAACAACTAAACCATGGTACAATTATGGACATACAATGCACAGATGATAATAAGTTTTTGTACTTTTTCATGTCGTCAGGAGCTTCAATTCGAGGTTTCCGTTGATGTATGTGTCCTGTTATTGCTGTTGATGGTACACATTTAAAGGGGAGATACCTAGGTACAATGTTTGTTGCGACAACACAAGATGGAAATGAACAAGTATATCCTATAACATTTGGTTATAGGGATTCCGAAAACAATAGTTCATGAGAGTGGCTTCTACGACCATTGAAGGATGCTTTTGGGCATATCGCTGATTTGGTTTTGGTGTCAGATCGTCATGCAAGCATTGAAGTTGTGATACAGAAAGTCATCCCAAATGCAACCCATGTATTTTATATTTGGCACCTTTCCGAGAATGTAAAGAAAAGGTTCCACATAAAGGATGTTGCCAAGATATTTGCTACCAGAGCATACAGGCAAGTGGATTATGATTGGGAGATGGAAGAGTTACAGAAGCTGCATAAGTTAGCATATGAATATGTCTTGAAAGTCGGACCTCATAAATGGTCACGTGTCTATTGTCCATGTAGGAGATTTTCCATGATGACAACCAGTGTTGTTGAGTGTCTTAATTCATGCTTACGATTTGCCCGTAAATTACCAATGATGACATTGGCCGAGTTTATTAGGAACATGCTCCAGAAATGGTTTTACAATCGTCACCAAGCTGCAGTAAACATGCGATCACAACTCACTAACGCTGCACATGCAGAGATTTTGGAGTGAATTGTCAAGTGTAATCATATGACCGTGAGTCATGTTGATTGGAACATATTTCTAGTGAAGCTACAAGGAGACCATTGGACAGTAAATCTATTGGAAAAGACATGCACATGCAAGGTTTTGGATCTTGATCATCCACCTTGTGCTCATGCACTTGTTGCTGCTAGGTATTATATTGTTTTTGGAATTGACATGCATATTTTATGATTGCACTTACGTGACTGTTATTTGTTGTTAAATTCACAGGGAGCGAATCCTTGGTTACACTTCATTATGTGCTGATTACTACAAAAAGGAAGTCCTTGTCGATGCATATTCTACACCGATCATGTCGGTGGGTCATCCAAGTACATGGGTAATTCCTCCAGACATTAGAAATCGGGTCATCTTAATGCCAGGTATCCGAATACAAACTGGTCGGCCACGAAGAAGTCGAATTTCGTCCGTCTCTAAGAGGCCTAACAGACAAAAATGGAAAAAATACAGAACACAGGGTCATAATTCCAGGTGATGTCCGAATTCGGGCCCCAACTCCAGTAGTATTCCAGATTCATACCGTCGAAAATGTAGTGTGTGCCATGAGATCGGGCACAACAAACAAACTTGCCCCAAAAAAGATGAATTGTTGGAGAAAACAACATGTAATGCTTTCATTTTGCGAGTGGATGGTTAGTAGTTGTTATGTTTACTTTTTACAAGTGGATGGTTAGTGGGATACTATGTTTAATTTAATTTTTAAGAAGCTAGAAAGGATTTCTTGGCTTGTAATTTACAGGTGGATGGGTAATGAGTGTTATGTAGCATTATTATATTAAGAAGTGTATCGGTTTGAAGCTATGTAATAGAAATTTATTAAGTGTCGAATACGAGTAATAAGACTCGAAATATTAAGATAAGTCTCAAAATATTTATATAAGTCTCGAAAAGTGCCTAAAAAGTCTCGAAAATAGTAATAAGTGATTACAGTATTTTTGATCTTAATCAATTTAAAAGAAAGTTCGTTCACTGGGATCGGTGATTCCACTAGTCGAACACTAATTAGTCTAATTTAATCCTATTCTAAGTGCATGAAAACTAAATGCATAATGCTTGTCTTGAGTTGGTATTTTAATTCACTAATTTGTAAAATGCAATAAACTAAATAACACAAAAGCTCACACTAAAATATGCATATGAAAGAATGCTAGGGAATCAATGCAACCTAATTAAACTTCTCAATGTAATCCACAAGTCTCAATTAAGCATTTAAATCCAATTGATAGGTTTGTTTCATGAAGCACCTAATCTTCCCAATTAATCACACACGGTCATATAATGAGCAATGGTTAGAATTAGTTTTTAATTAAAAACTCTAAACCAAATAACACATAGCATGGTCATGCATATGGAAATTTTCTGAATTATTAAGTTTGTAGTAAAAGACTAAATGGGATGGTCACCCACATCTAACCCTCAACATCATAGATAAACTAATCCTAACACAAACATTCATTGAGGTCTCATTTGAATAGAAGTGAAGGAATTAGAGCATATATTCCAATAAAAGAGACTACCAAAGTATTTAATTAAAAACCCTTAGACTAGGATTACAAAGAGTTGCTCAATAGGTTTACATCAATCCCCTAACATAGAAAATAGTTACACATCAAGGAAAGGAAATTAAACAAAGAAGAGTGAAAGGAGAAACCAAAGTTGGCCATTGAGGTTTCTTGACTTGTAAGCTTCCTCTTCTTGCTTCCCAAGTTCCAAGATGGATGGATGGATTCAAGTGTCTAAGGATGGTGATGGAAAGGTGGAAGTAGTCCAAAAGTTCGTGTGGCTCATCTCTTTCACAATAATATAAGATGGGTATTTATATGGGTTCAAAAATAGGTCAGAAATCAACCTAGAAACGTGTGCTGGCGAACTATCGCTACCCTGTATGTCGCGGTTGTCCATGACGACATGTCGCGGTCTTCCATGAAGACATGTCGCGGTCTTCCATAACGACATCACAACGACACTTTAGAAAAGTTGCTGTCTCGTGGTGTGTCGCGGTCTCCCATGACGGAAATCATAACAGCGACATATTTTTTCATTTTGTCCAAATTTTCAATTTCCAGCTCTTTTGGGTCTCAATCTTCACTCATAACTCCCATATGATGCCCCTAATACAAAATCCTGCAAATACACTTAATCGAGCCATTAAACACTTGATTTTACTCGATAATTGAGCAATAAGCATCGGAAGGGGGACTCGAAATCTAGTGTTATCATGGCTCGATCAACACCCCCAAACCTAGCCTTTTGCTCGTCCTCGAGCAAAATCAAGAGAAAACACCAACAAAAACAAACAAGCAAACAACACGAAGACTCGATAAAAACAAAATAAATTCAAACAATAATAACACAAAAGTCACATTTTCAACTGATGATGAGATGCAAAGAGGTGTGGATAAGGAGAGTATACACATGCAAAACATTCTCAAGCAACTCGAAGGCACTCACGGGACACTAGAACAACATGAATCCCACACCTAAAGTGCTCTCATGTCGGGAACTACTCACTCTCACACCTCGAGCATAATTCGCTTCGACTCTAAACCTCACTTGGACATTCTCTTTTCTTTCCTCTTGGAGTCTTAAGTTTACACTCATGCAAAGTATGCAAGGATAGAGTTATGTATGGGAATCAAATACTTGCATACAATAAGAAATGAAACTTCATTATTTTGGTAAACTAGACTAGGAAATGAATCAAATGCCATGGATGTGAAAGATCATGCTTTAACAAACATTCCCAATCTAGATTTCATAGTAGATTATTTAGGTCTTCCCTTTGGTTGTAATAGGGCCATTGGGTGAAATATGGTGAACAAAGAATAGGAAATGGAATTCAAAAGTCACCAATCTTGCTAAGACACTACACGATTCACCCAATACTTAAGCTCTATTCATATCACTCGTGACACTAGTGATTAGGCTTGACTTTTCATTACGCTTGTGCTATACATGAGTACTCTACTTGTAAGTACTTTACAATTACATACAAGACTCTTATTCTTTTCTTTTTTTTTTCTTCAATAAATTTGGCACTTTATCTCATAAGTGCTCATTTCCGCACTTTTACATTTTTGAGCCTGTTGCCTTGCACATTTACAAATATAGTCTAAATACATGCTAACTTTTCATATTTAGAGCTTTTCCACCTTTCACACAACATAACACATCATAACAAGATTGGTAACAAAGGTAGGCATGTGTTTAGGTTTAGCTATATGGTGTAATGTGGTTGCAAAAGAAAGGTAAGTGTTTGGCCTCAAAATTGGCTTGGAAGCACACGAATAGGGAAAAGGAATGTGTTTAGGCTAATATGAGTAGTTAAGCACACACATTGCCTAAAATCATTTCCACCATTTCATCTATCAAGGGAATGCAAGTATCTATAAAGCAATCCATAAATATAATACAATTTGATGTCCTATGGCAAATGATGTGCGTGACGAGATAAGTGTTTAAGATGAAACAATGATAACACTCAAATGCGATTTTTAAGGCTTGTGTTTGTGAACTCACTAGGTGGTCTCCACTGTTAGAATAAGGTGCTTGAGCACCGAGTTCCCTCAACTTGAACACAAAAGGATAGGACAAGCCTATGAAATGCAAATGAGACCCTAGAGTGACAACAAGATGCTCAATCGAGCACATTAGGCATAAATAAACTCTCACACAAACACACACTCAAAGCATCACACCTAAGCTACTTGAAGCTCGAATTTTTTTGGCCATGCGACTATTTTTGAAAAGTTTAACTCAACATTAAATCAAAAATTTGAGTCAAAAATAAAATTTAGGACCCAATAAAACCAAAACGACCGAAAACGATATCGACACCCCCAAACCTAAACTCAACATTGTCCCCAATGTTAACAATGAGAGCCCGGCGAGAAAGGCGTTTATACCACAACCAACACAACACAATTCAACAATATAGAATAAAATAAAATAAAATGCACAAAGGCTCGATCAAGATGGCATAGAAAGCTCTTAATGACAATTAAACATCAACCACAACACAATACAACGCACACCCTTAGTCTAATCAAAAATAAAACAAACAAAAGAAAAGATGCAAAAGTACTACTACGATAGAAATCAAATAATTAGAGTAATTAAAATAAGTACGAAATATAACTGAAAGCAGTAAAACGAACAAAACAAGTCTAGCTACATAAGAACAACTCAAAGCAAATAATGAGGTGGTGGTGGTGGTGGCCAAATGTTCCCTAATTTTTATTATTTTCAGTCAATCTCACCCACAAATCCTCTAAAAACACAGAATCACTACAAAAATGTTTCAATAAACTTCACAACCAAAACCAACCTTTCTATTCACACAAATATGCACAAATTTGCTTCAACCCCAAAGATTCCACTAATTTCCCAAATCAACCCTAGAATGTGTACATGTAAGTAGAACTAGGATTTGGGACTAACAGGGCCTAAAGTAAGTGAACAGAAGAAGGAATTACCGATTGTGTGGGTAGAAAATCTTCGACGTCACTTGGAGGGAGAATTTTAGCGATTCAGGTTTGAATTTTTGGTGAGAAAATGTCCTACCATGAACTGATGTTTTATACCAGGTGTCTGTCGCGGTCACACTTTCGCGTTAGTCTATGACGGAATCCATGACCGCGACACACCGTCTCTTCGTTTTGGTCTTGAAATTCTGGTGTTGTGGTTGTTCACCCATGCGACAGTTGGGGCGACATGTCGAGTGACAGCAACCCCTAGAATTTGTAGCGTGGTTGTGTCGCAGTCTTCCATGACGGAAACTTAGACCGCGACACTCCGTTTCCTTGCTCGTTTCATTGTCGCTTCTGTCCATCAACGACACTTTAGGCGATAGCAACTCCTTGATTTTGTCGTGTGGAAAGGTCGCGGTCTTCCATGACGACATCATGACCGCGACATACCTTGAAAATTCCTCCTTAATGCATTTAAGTGTTCCAAAGTGCCTAATATGCACATATACTAAACAGCAAAGATATCAAGGGCATTTGCTTGAAAAAATTGAATTTGGTAATCACTAGACTTGCAAATAAAATGAAAATGAAAATGAAAATCACCCCCAAACCTATGCTTTTCCACACCTTCCACTATCAATTAAGGTGTGGATCAACTTTGACTTGGAAGTGAAGTAGAATCACTACCATTCACAATTATTATGCAAAATTTAAAGGTTTATTGAAAGGAAAGATACCTAGGTGGGTTTCCTCCCACCAAGCTCACTATTTAATGTCTAGGCAAGACGTGGTAAGAGCACCATGGCTCTTGAAGCTCTGTCTCTTTCAACCAAGCAATCTTCACATCAACGAGAGTGTCTCTTGCTTTGTGAAGTTCGTCTTTCTGAATCCAAACTTGTCGAAACTTTCTTGGCCTTCCTTTAGGCATATTCCGTCTCTGTTTGCACACTTATATAAATTCAATACATTAGGCATTTTTATGACCCTAGTGTGGCAAAAATGACATTTGTAAGAAAAATATGATGAACTACCTCCGGTCTTCTTAATTCTTGCTCTCGGATGATTTGCATCTCTCTCAATGGTATGAAGTTGTGGAATTTCTTCGTCTATGCTTCGGTCCTTGGTCAAGGTTTCAATTGTTCGTTCGGTTATTTCAAGTTCCACTAAGCAGTCACATTCCTTAACCTTTGCTACCTTTAAAGCAATTTCTTTTTCTCTCAACTCCTCCTTGACGGCATTGATTTCCTTGTCCGCTTGCTCCACTTGCCATTGCAACTTCTTAGTGCCTCTGGCAAATTTTTCTTCTTGCTCTTCTACCAACCTTGCAAGATCTTCCGCCCTCTTGATTGCTTCATCCCTTTCCTTTTCTAGGATTTCCATCCTCTTCATAAGTCGGTGTTTTTGCTCACAAGCTCATTAATGTCCAAGATTGCTTGTTTGTCACATGGATCACCAATTTGACCATTTTCCTCACATTTATCCTCAAAAAGTGCTAGGATTTCATTTAAGTATTCAATTGGACTCTTAGAATAGTCTTCTACCTGAAGTGTACCCACAGCAAGGCAATCAACTGAGCTAGTGGCTTTTTTAAACCTTCCAGGAAATGGAACCGGTGGGATGTAGGGATCGGGTGACTTGTGTAGTAGGGATGTCTTCTCAGGCACATTCTCCACTACTACTTCCTCTTCTTCTACCACAGTCTCACCCTCGATTTCCTCTTCTGATTCTTTAGCCTTTTTCTCC
The DNA here is from genome assembly GCA_032871835.1 of Dipteronia dyeriana. Taxonomy (NCBI): domain Eukaryota; kingdom Viridiplantae; phylum Streptophyta; class Magnoliopsida; order Sapindales; family Sapindaceae; genus Dipteronia; species Dipteronia dyeriana. The sequence continues at coordinate 101,028,435 of CM065299.1, forward strand.
TTAGGCTCTCCACTTGTATCTACGGTGTCTAACACTTGGTCATTTCTCAGAACTGTCACTGCCTTAGCTTGTTCATTCCTGTGAATTGTGTCAGCTACCTGCCCTAATTGTGTCATCAACTTCTTCACTGATGCCTCTAAGTTGGTGAACATTTGCTCTGTTGCTTGGAGGAAAATATTCAAGTTCGGATCTGTCTGTTGTGAACTCTAAGCAAGGGTAGTCACAATGTCCTCCAAAAGACTCTTCCTAGGCTGATATGAAGTCACATCTTGATTACCCGAGTTGTTCCATTGCTGCCCATTTAACCCTTGGCCTTGGTAGTTCTGAGCTTGGTTATTGAAAGTCTTGTCTGGGTCGGACCATAAGAAGTTGGGATGGTTGCACCACCCCGGATTGTAAGAGTTTGAATACGGATCATTTCTTCCTCTTTGAAAATTTAGGGCTTGGACATCTTCTATCTAATAAAATACCATCTCTCTACCTTGACGGTCCGCTTCATACACCATGTTTGCCCTTAAACAACAAAAACAAAATACCAAAGAAGTAAAAAGAAACTAAAAAAAATGAAAATAAAACTAACTAACAAAATAAAATAAAATAAAATGACACACACTACCTAAATCAAACTAATTAGGCACAACTAATGAATATACGCCGATCCCCGGCAGCGGTGTCAAAATTGATTGCAGTATTTTTGATCTTAATCAATTTAAAAGAAAGTTCGTTCACTGGGATCGGTGATTCCACTAGTCGAACACTAATTAGTCTAATTTAATCCTATTCTAATCCTATTCTAAGTGCATGAAAACTAAATGCATAATGCTTGTCTTGAGTTGGTATTTTAATTCACTAATTTGTAAAATGCAATAAACTAAATAACACAGAAGCTCACACTAAAATATGCATATGAAAGAAAGTTAGGGAATCAATGCAACCTAATTAAACTTCTCAATGTAATCCACAAGTCTCAATTAAGCATTTAAATCCAATTGATAGGGTTTGTTTCATGAAGCACCTAATCTTCCCAATTACTCACACACGGTCATGTAATGAGCAATGGTTAGAATTAGTTTTTAATTAAAAACTCTAAATCATATAACACATAGCATGGTCATGCATATGAATATTTTCTGAATTATTAAGCTTGTAGTTAAAGACTAAATGGGATGGTCACCCACATCTAACCCTCAACATCATAGATAAACTAATCCTAACATAAACATTCATTGAGGTCTCATTTGAATAGAAGTGAAGGAATTAGAGCATATATTCCAATAAAAGAGACTACCAAAGTATTTAATTAAAAACCCTTAGACTAGGATTACAAAGAGTTGCTCAATAGGTTTACATCAATCCCCTAACATAGAAAATTGTTACACATCAAGGAAAGGAAATTAAACAAAGAAGAGTGAAAGGAGAAACCAAAGTTGGCCATTGAGGTTCCTTGACTTGTAAGCTTCCTCTTCTTGCTTCCCAAGTTCCAAGATGGATGGATGGATTCAAGTGTCTAAGGATGGTGATGGAAAGGTGGAAGTAGTCCAAAAGTTCGTGTGGCTCATCTCTTTCACAATAATATAATATGGGTATTTATATGGGTCCAAAAATAGGTCAGAAATCAACCTAGAAACGCGTACTGGAGGACTGTCGCTACCCTGTATGTCGTGGTTGTCCATGACGACATGTCACGGTCTTCTATGACGACATCACAAGCGACACTTTAGAAAAGTTATTATCGCATGGTGTGTCGCGGTCTCCTATGACGGAAATCATAACAGCGACATATTTTGTCATTTTCTCCAAATTTCCAATTTCCAGCTCTTTTGGGTCTCAATCTTCACTCATAACTCCCATATGATGCCCCTAATACAAAATCCTACAAATACACTTAATCAAGCCATTAAACACTTGATTTTACTCGAGAATTGAGCAATAAGCATAGGAAGGGGGACTCGAAATCTAGTGTTATCATGGCTCGATCAATAAGTTCTGAAAATATAATTAATAAATATCGAACTTCGTGACTTACTAGAAATATGTAATTTCGATGCATATGGTCTGCAACATTTCCGTAATAATTTCCTCCATCCATAACACATTCAATATAACCATTCAAAAGTTTATCTATAATTCCATAATTTCATCCTTCTATAACAAACAAAAAATCCATCCAAAAATTTCCAACCATCCATAATATATTAAAACATAGCATAAAAAACATCATTAACATCCTTCGTTGGTCTGCAACAATTGAGGAGTTTGAAAACACTTCCACAGCCATTTTCTGTCGCATATATGGCATTTGGTCATCACTCCAAATAAACTTCTATCTCTTTGCCACAGTATGCTCAATCAAAGCTAATGTGTGAGCTCCACAATTGCCACTGTAAAGACGTTAAAAAACTTTAAAATACCTTGTAAATAAAATAAGGATTTCAATTAAATAATCATTAAATTTGTGCTATTTACCTAGTTTTTTGTTGTGGAATGTTATGTTTGCTTACTATGACCATATGAAACGGGTCCGAATTCAATGTTATGTCCTTCCCCCGTCTCTTTTTGAACCAATTTGATTCAGCATCAAAGGCAACGGATACCGTAAACAAGCAACTTGTTCATTCCGGATTTCGTATTGAACCTCCTGCTGCCATGGATCATACATACGGATGGATCGAAGTGTGAGCTCCACTCTAACCATTAACCAATGTCCGCCTCCAGCATTCACAGGAATCAAGAGCTAGATCCAACACATACATTAGAGTTAAAAAACAATACGAGTAATTCAATGTAAAACAAATAAATAATTGCTTTCCATTTCCATATCATAACATACCGTATCAACCTCCTTCCACGGACGACAACCGTATTCGTTGTTCCCTCTTGCCCATGCTAATTGTTCGTCGATCCACTTGTAAGACAACACTGGCCATTCTAGAAAAAAGTTTATCTCTTGTTCCAGCAGGTATCAATTTCTCCCACCAATTTACCATGTAAGACTGCAATTTAAGCTGAACAAAGTTACAATTGAATAAATTTTATAAATTTAGTATTATAAATACTATGTACTTACGTAAAGATATGGATCTGTGATGTTGATGTTCTGCTGGTACACTTCTGGGAATATGCGCTGACGCTTCCTTACTATCTTCAAATAGGCTTCCAAATGCTGTAAGAAAATGGACATATTCAGTAATTATAAGAAAATATACATAACTGTTTGACAGTGTAATCTCACAATATAATTCATACCGTGTCTTCCAAATCGGTGTTGTTGGACTCGAACTAAATGAACCAAGGGACATCAACTATGACTTGTAAGTCTACATCGCTTCTGTCAACAAACAAATAGTTAGAATATGTATAAGTCTATGTACACATATATGTTAAATAATATTATCTTAGAATTACCTCCCAGTTGGGTCCTCTTTAAATTTTAAGTACTCCGCCAACATTTTCGCATCAACCGGTTCATCTGGCTTGAATTTATGGGATGCTGACCTAGCCCTCTTAGGCCTAAACGGGTCAGTATATGGAGTTGTCAACTGCCATAACTGTACTGGTCTATAATTCATACTTGTACTCTCCACTGTATCCTAAGCCTTTTGAGCCATCAGTTGAGGATCCTGGACCTCTAGAGTCTGCTGGGCCATCAGTGGATGATCTTGAACCTCAACAGTCTGTTGTGTGATCACTGTAGAATCCAATGGATGATCATAGTCCATACATGGAGGATCAGACCGAGCATGTTGGGTCATGGATGGTGAGCTAGCCAGAGGAGTATGGTATTGGTCATCGATGTGCCTATATGTACGAACGATGCTCATCATCTCAGCATGTTATTCCTCTCTATGATGGTCGCTGTCTCGAAGCTCATCTAAGACTATCTCCAGCCGATCCTGTATACGTGACTCGAAATCCATAAAATCTTCCCGTAACTCTTGGAATGAATGCATCACTGACTCAAATTGATGTGCACGATCTCTAAGTGGTCCCTGAAATGAACATTAACAAAATAATGCAAAAATAATACAGAAAACAGAAAAAACAAACCTTAAGAACTTATGAATAAGTACCTCTTGGACAGTAGACGGTGGCACTGCATGGTCTAATCCCCCTCCTACAGTTCCTGCTCAGAAACGTTGACATGGATGGGTAGGAATGTCTGCTACACCCGCAGTTCCACTAGGCTCAGTAGTGCTGGTGGGTCTAGTATATTCAAGTGTATGATTGTTTGTGCTACAACCGTCTTCATGGACATCATTCTCATCTAGCATATTATCTAATGCACCGGGAGCCGGGTATAAATCCTCAACATTTTGTACCCCCTCATAGTACCACTTACCAACCTCCTGATTCGTAAGAGTGATTTCTGGTTCCACAAACATCTAAATTGATTCAAAAATCATTCAAAAATCAAATAAGAGATACAAATAAGCACAACCCTAAAAATTATAAATGATAATATCCAATAAATAGGTTAGAACCAAGTTACCCTATCCTTAATAATCTTTTTGACTTTGTCCGTTCGGGGTCGCCTCATGAATTCCCACTTCAGAATGTGTGGAAATAGGTCAACGTTACGACGCGTGGCGAACTCCTTAGCCAATGCTGGAATGGCTTCTAGCACAAATAACTACAACATTCAAGTAATACAAAATTGTTACAAAATAAAATGTTTCATATAATAATAGATAAGTAAAATTTTTAAATAAAATGTTTCATATAATGATATTATATTGTAAGTCTCACTAATAAAGCGTATGAAAACCCTCAGATGTTGTACTTCTCTTTAGGGTGCTTATCTTTTCCTTTAATCCTCAGTCTCTGTTCAAATCATCCTCTCCGACCGGACAACGCAGTCTTGAATCCATATATAGAGTAACTGTAGAAAAGGCAACCCCATGAGAACTCATCAATCCGTCCAAGTTGTCTACAAGCCGCACCTGCCATATAGGCACGCTACCTCTTTTATCCCCTCCAATCAAAAATACAGTAAGCAACAACAACAAACACAGTTTCACAACGTCAAACTGCTCTGTCCATTGACCTTGTTGTACCATTTCCTTCAATTCCTCAATCTTTATTTCATTCCGACCACCAAAGTAACTTTGGTGTATGCCATTCTCCACCTCCAAATATTGTGATGTGTCAGGTACGATTCCAAACTTCAACCCTGTTATTAGACAAAACTCGATTTTCGAAAACAGACACTCACATTTCCCAATAAGAACCGCATCTCATATGGGCTGCCATCGTGATGTATCTCCCGCAACATCAAGCGATGCAAAACTGTCCCATAAAACTACATGGTTTGATGCATACATAAGAAATGTCTAAAATATGAGTCCATAAACCTCTACTTTTGGACCCCTAATCATCTATGCCGGAAAGTGCATCGTCTATTACTTTAAGAATTTCGATGTGATTGTCCCTTTATACCAATCCGACTCGGGAGTTTTCATTAGCTTCTTCAACTTCACCATCTACATATATGATGTAACAAACAAAACATACATTCATCACTACACATCACAAGATAAGTCTCCAATGAATCATATTTCTTGAAAAATATATACATATACACTAGTAAGTCTCGAATATAAACAATTAAGTCTCGAATGTACACCATTAAGTCTCGAATATACATGACTTTAGTCATCATTAAGTCTCACATAAAGACAAAATAAGTCTCGAGTAAACATGAATTAAGTCACTAATGCACATCAATTACAGTCCAGAATACATGTTAAATAAGTCTCGAATATAAACCATTAAGTCATGACTATACACCATTAAGTCACGAATGTACTTGACTTAAGTCATTATGAAGTCTGACATGGAGACGAAATAAGTATCGAGTAAACATGAATTAAGTCACGAATCCTCATCAATTACAGTCCAGAAAACATGTTAAATAAGTCTCGAATAAACACAATTAAGTCTAGAATATATACCATTAACTCACGAATATATATATCACTAAGTCTAGGCTATAAACCATTAACTCTCGAATATACATGAATTAATGTATCATTCAGTCTCAAATTAAGACAAATTAAGTCTTATATAAATACGCCATTAAGTCTCACATAAAGACGAAATAAGTCTCGAGTAAACATAAATTAAGTCACGAATCCGCATCAATTACAGTCCATAAAACATTTTAAATAAGTCTCGAATAAACACAATTAAGTCTAGAATATATACCATTAAGTCAAGAATATATATATCATTAAGTCTAGACTATAAATCATTAACTCTCGAATATACATGAATTAAAGCATCATTAAGTCTCAAATTAAGACGAAATAAGTCTTACATAAAGACACCATTAAGTGTCACATAAAGACGTAATAAGTCTCGAGTAAACATGAATTAAGTCACGAATCCACATTAATTACAGTCCAGAGTATAGGTTAAATAAGTCTCGAGTAAACATGAATTAAGTCACGAATCCACATCAATTACAGTCCAGAGTACAGGTTAAATAAGTCTCGAGTAAACATGAATTAAGTCACGAATCCACATCAATTACAGTCTAGAGTACATGTTAAATAAGTCTCGAATAAACGTGATTAAGTCTAGAATATATACCAATAAGTCACGAATTTATACCATTAATCCCTAATTAAATGACTACTGTTCATTATCTTCTCCTTCTCTTAATCGAAATCGAAAAACCCTAACCCACCAACACCACAACTACTTGTTCATTATCTTCTCCACTGAAATCAATAACAAAACCCACTGAAATCAAAATCAACAAACTAAATCGAAATTGATAACACCACCATACATATTCAAACCCAAACGAATAATGTCTTCTCCATTGAAATCAACAACAAAACCCAAACGAAATCGATAACCAACTAAATCGATAACACCACCATTCATATTCAAACAACAAAACAACACCACTGAAATCAGATTCACAACAAACAAAATCGAAATCAACAAAAACAAAAACAAATCAACAATATCACATTTGATAACTAAACCCAAACGAAAATACTAAATCGAAATCAACAAAAATGAAATACATATCGAAAAATCAACAATATCGCAATTCAAAACAAAACCCAAATAAAAATATCTCAATCGACGAGATCTAGTGACGACCTGACACCTGAGTGTTACGGCTGCCGTCGAACTGCTCACGGTTGCTTGTCGGTGCCGTACTGTTCATCGAAGTCTTCCGATTGCCGTCAAAGTCTTCCTGCTATCGTCGAAGTTTGCAGTTGATGCCATCGTTGTCGGTTGTCGATTGTCGTTGTCGCTGGAGGTGGTCCACGGCTGTTTGTTTGAAAAGCTGAAGCAGTCAAAATAGAGGAAAGAAAGATAAAAGTAAAACATAAAGATAAATTCAGATGTCTGTTGCCCTAGTTAAATTGGGGGTATTTTAGTCCGAAACTAATATTTAATGCTATTAAAATAAGACTTATTAATATGGTGCTATTTACACAAGAACAACCCAAAAAAAAAGTGTTATTTAAGTTTTCGTCCCTTATTTAAACATAATATAGTTTTAATTTAGTTCAATACCATCTAATCCCAATAATCTCATATAATTCTAATTTCATCTTAATCATATCTAATCCCATAATATACATATTAATTATGATATCATCAATAAGTAATGTTAAGTTGTCTAAAATATTTATCTAAAATCATATCCGAATAACGTGATATGTGAGTTGTCAATATTATATTTGTATATTACTTATACCATAATCTTATGATTTATTAAATCCATATCATTTTGAGCAAATATTTAAGATGGTATAGTATTATTTTATCATTAATATATCATCTCACAATTCACGTTAATTAACAATTTATCATCCCATGCTAATAATAGTGCATTGTTTCTTTGAATCTTACCTTGGTCAAATATTAAATGGATGGATGACGATAAAGATGGCAGGTGATGATATTGAAAGGGTTAGAATTTTATTTTATGTACACTTGCATAAGGTTTCGACTTTAACATGTCAGTGACTCGATATCAAGAAATGCGACAGTTGAGCGTAGTATATGCCCGTACTATTTAAATCATATGATTTAACATATTTAAATACATTTAATATATATCGTGTGATTTGACCATTAAACAGGCAAATTTAATCATAATAAAAGTTTGGGTGAAATCCTTTTTAATTCATCCGGTTTGATTTAATACATAAATCGGTCCCTCGATTTTAAGAATTACCCATTTTAGTCTTTCTGTTCAATTTTCCGTTAAAAAGGCTCCTGATAGGGTCAGGGTAAAATGACCCTGTTGCCCCTTATAGTTGTTGAAATGGATAAAAAAACATTTGTTGGTCTAAAATGCCCCTCTCCAACCTTAACTAAAACACCTGAATCTACAGACCATCATCACCACCACTAGATCTGCAGTTCTTTATAACTATCAAAACACACCCACCAGACAACCGTTGACCCACCACCACAAACAACACCAACTGAAACCAGATCAAACCCAGAAATTCCCCTTTCTTTAAACCCAAACCCAAAAATCCAACTTTCTTCAAACCATCATCATCAAACAACTATATCAAAACCAGAGATCCCTCTTTCTTCACCACCACCAGACCACCATCAAACCACCACCATCACCACCATTACCACCATTCATCAACAACAGTGTCTTCTTCGAAATTAAGGATTATAAATATAAATAATATAAATCGATCATCATCATTCATCAACAACAATGTCTTCTTCGACATTCTGATCATCATATTTATCAATTAAAACCATCAAATCCAGTTGTTTCACCACTGAAAACCATTCACTCAATCCCTCTTCCATAATAGCCACCTTTTCTTTTCTTGGATCTACTCACAAACTCTGTTTCAATCAACATCAAAACCAAACCCATCAAACCTCACAAAATCAAACCCTAACTCTCTCAAAATCAAACCCATCACCACAGATCCTACCAAATTAGAATGAAAAACTCAAAAACACAAACCAACAGCTTCAATAATGGCGAAGTACTTGCCAAGATCATCGGCGACGCATAGAAAAGGCCTGACAACAGCCTTCCTAACCAGCCTAAGAAGTTGCTTCTGGCAAGCGTCTCTATGCTCATCTGACAGTCAAACAAACAAGTTTCAGTTTCGGGACTGGGTTTGGAATTGAGTTTCGTGACTAGGTATCCAGATCCGGCACCGTTCTCGATCTCTCTCACCAGTGCCGATTGGGTTCTATTGGGTTTGGATTTGGATTTAGGTACATGAGATCAATCGAGAAAGGGTTTGGTGGTGGTGGTGGTTTGGATCGAGAGAGATTGAGGGTTTGGTGGTGGCGGTGTGGGTCGTGAGGTGATGGCTAAGGTTTGGGTCGTTTGGTGTGATGGCTAGTGAGAGAGAGAAAGATGGTCATGAGAGAGAAATGAATATGGTAGAGATGATTACTTCATTGCCTTTCGTCAAACCACTTTCTAGAAGCTCATCATGTCAGTTTACCATTTTACCCTTACCACTTGGATGAAATCTTTGTAAACCCTACCGGAATTGGACAATAGGGACTGAAATTGAGATTTTTTGGAACTATAAGGACCTGTTACAATAAAACTCAAAACTGGGGATCAGTTTATGTATTAGGTCAAACTATAGAAACTAAAATGAAATTTGCCCTAAAAGTTTTATAATTTAACGGTCAAACCCAACAAAAGCCCATATTAATTGTGTATCCGTGAATATCATATTAACGGCAAAAGCTTGGATGCACCGGGATACACAATGCTTCCCCCGCCCAGATGTTGCCATGTGAGGAAAGTTGCTTAAGTGGCAACATCTTGGTGGGAGATGCATGTTGTATCAAATGCAACCAAGAACTTCTCCATATTAACAGGCCGACTCATTTTTTGACATTTTCAAACAAAACAAAAATATATTTTTTAGTTTCGATATATATAGAAATTTTCAGGTCAATGTTTACTGATATAAATTCATCAGTGCTTTGAATGTGGACTATTAGATTTACATATTTTGATTCAAAGTGTATGCACTTGTCAAAACTTCTCCATAATCAGTGATCCACATACAACGCACTGATGTAAGTTATATCAATATATACCGAGAATATATATATAGTTATTATCCTATCAGTGTGCACTGATGGAATTATATAAGGACATTAAATGTGAGCCACTCATTTATAAAAGAGCTTTGACAAGTACATACATGTCAAGGCAAAGTATGTAAAATGAGTGGTTCACATTCAATGTCCTTTTATATATATATATATATATACATAATGTAAGCCACTTATTTTACATACTTTAACTTGGTATGTATGCACTTGTCAAAGCTTATTTATAAATGAGTGGGTTACATTCAATGTCTTTATATAATTTCATCAGTGTGTACTAACAGGAAAAAGACTATATATATATATATATATATATATATATATATATATTCATATATATATATATATTCATAATCAATTATCCATATACAACACACTGATGTAAGTTATATCAGTAAACATTGAAGAGAAAAAAAGATATATATACAGTGGTTTTCTTATCAGTGCGTATTAATATAACTTATATCAGTATGTTGTACGTGTGCCATTGATTATGGAGAAGCTTTGACAAGTGCATAAATTTTTAGTTAAAATATGTAAATCTAATAGTCCATATCCAACGTACTGACGAATTTATATCAGTACGCACTGACTTGAAAATTTATATATATATATACACACACACTTTTCAGGGTCATTCTTTTGGCGTTTTCAAACAAACAAATATATACTTTTCGATATATATTCTTTTGACGTTTTCAAACAAAATAAAGGATAATGGTAGATATCCAACTCTATTATCCAATATTTTCATCCAACTTGATGTGACAGTTTATATGAAACTTCCTTGTCAGCTGCCACATTATCACATTGCCATATCATCACACATTTTAATTTTTTCTAAACCCTAATTTTTTACTTTATTCAATTTGTAAATAATTTTACATAACAAAAAACAAAAACAAAAAATAAAACAAAAAACAATAGTAATACATCACGTTCAAACGCCTCATCTCATTCGGTCTTTCTCTCCAACTCTTCATCTGCCTCATCTGGTTTCCATCTCTAACAAGGTTTGCAACTTTCTCTTCGATTTTTCTTAATTTTATTATAGATAAAATATCTTATTTTTACTTTTAGTGAAATAGCGGAATATATTAATGTATTGCTATCTATATATATTGTTTTTGTTGTTTTTGTTTTTGGTCGCTGGGCTCTGTTCTTCACAGTTGCTCCCTTCTCTAGTGTCGCTGTTTAGGGTTTTCTTTTTTACCTTTCGTTTTTCTCACTTACACGGTATACAAGAGAAAATATATAGTCTAACAGATTTGAAAGAAGTTAAAAAGTGTCCAAATTTTTAGGTATGAACTAGCTTAGTCGGTAAAACCTCTTGTACTTATATGATATATCTTGGAATAAATTCTCACTTACACTAGATTTTTGGGCAGAATTAATTTACATCTGCGTTGTATGTAATATCTCATTATTAAAAAAATAATAATACAAATCTATAAACATTTGAGTTGTATGCATCAAAGAAAGTCAATGAATCCATTCAAAATAGGGTTAATTTCTTTTTAATCCCTTTAGTTTGATCTAATACACAAACTGGTCCATCGGTTTTGAGCTTTACCTAGACAGGCCCCTCTAGTTATCAAAAAATTATATTTTGATCCATACAGTCTAATTTTGTTAGGGTTTCGTTAGATCATTAAGGGTATAATGGTAAAAGCAGGTTAAATTTAATAATTTCAATTAAAAAAATAAAAATCAATTTAAAAATTTTCCCTCCCTTCTCTCTTTTCTATCTCACAATCACGATCTCCAAAGCGCAAACCCACACCATCCATTCTTCTCTTCTTCCTCTCTCTCTCTCTCTCTCTCTCTCTCACGATCTCTACACTCACATCATTCTTCTTCTTTTTCTTCTTCTTCTTCTTCCTCTCACGGATCTTCTTCTTCTTCTTCTTCTTCTTCTTCTTCTTCTTACAAATCTTCTTATTCTTACAGATCTCATTCTTCTTCGTTAGGGAGGTGGCTAAAGATCTAGGGGTTCGATTATGTGGTGTTTGATTGATGCGTTTGGTTGATGGGTTGATGGGTTGTTGTTAGGCTTGATTGATGGGTTTCTAGGTTTGGGTATGTTGTGAATGGCGTTCGGTGGTGGGTTTGGGCGGAGTTTAGGTGGTCGATGGTGGATTTGGGTATGGGTTTGGGCATTCAGTGTTTTGGATTTGGCTAAAGTGGTTGTGGATGTTTGACTGGTGTGGATTAACGATTTGGGAGGCGATTTCTCTCTCATGGTATTCGAATTGGTTAGGGGTCAATTTGGGTTCGGTTGGTGGTAATGGTGGTTTGGTCGATTTGGTTTCTAGCTATGGTGGTGGTGTTATGGTTCATGGTCTGGTGTTGATGGTCCGGTAGTGTTCTGGTTCATGTTTTGGGTGGTGTCAATGGTGTGGTTTGGAGTTTGGTCGATTTGGTTTGAAGCATATCTAGGTTATAGGTTCGGAGTTTGGTGATGATGATGATGATGAATCGATGATGATAGTGGTGGTGTTAATCAGTTAAGTGACGAAGATGATGAATCGATGATGATGATGAAGAATGATTTAGGTTTGGGTTGTGTGGTGATAGGATTTTGGGATGGAGATTGAATCTTTTAATTTTGAATGTAAAATTTGAATTTTTTCTAGATTTCCAGATTTGCTGGAAATGGTGTTTGATGATGATAATATTAAGCTTCCATAAAAAAATTTATTTTTTATTTTCTATGATAAATGAATGGTGGATGAGTGATGATAAAATTAGGGGCAGTAGAGTCATTTGACCTTCTGATCCTGTCAGATTCCACTTTTTCGACGGAAAATCTAACAGAATGACTAAACGAGGTAATACTCAAAACCGGGGGACCAGTTTGTATATTAAATCAAACTAGAAAGACTAAAAAGAAATTAACCCTTCAAAATAATATAAATAAATTAAAAAATTAAAAAAAAAAGCTAAGAGGCCAAATTATTAAAGCAGAGTATTCAAAGTCGATAAAACAGAGGCAACTGAATATAAGTAGAAACACCATGGTGTAGGTCCAATTTCACATTGCATTATTTCTCTGTACTCCACTCACAAGAGCACATGCATCAGCTTCTCTTTATTATGCGTTGCTGAGTAGCTTGTAAAAAGGTCTAGGTTCTTGCACAACGACAATATATAAATATGAACTTTCAGTGTTTTTATATTTAAAACTCAACTGAGAGTTACTGTTTTTAAAGTGCAACCCAATAGGACGGAGGAGTTTGAAATTAAAAAAAAAATGTTTTGAAGAAATTCTTACGGTAAATTATTCAGAGTTTATTTTAATGGATATGTTAATTTTTTTTATATTGAATATTATCATATTGTAGTTTGATATGTTGATTTTATTTAGGAAAATAATAAGAAAGAGATTGACAAGTTGACAATTCAAAAGAAAAATATAGAAGAGCCTAAACCTGGAATGATTTTTGATTCGATGGAAGAGTTGTGTGAATACTACAAGGTGTATGGAAATAAAATGGGATTTCAAGTCATTAAAAGAACAAGAAGAAAGGGATACGAGGGGGAGTTGGTGTCCATATGTTTGACATGTGCTTGTGAGGGTCAAAGAAAATCAAAATCTTAAAAAACCTTTACCACACGTCCAATAACAAAGATAGGTTGTAAGGCTAAACTTTCTGCCTCTTTACACAATGATGGAAAGTCGAAGTGATTTCTGTGGTTTTGGAGCACAACCATGCTCTTAACACTCCAAGACAAACTCGATACTATAGGAAAAACAAAAAAATAAACGCATTTGTAAGGAGGCAATTGGATGTGAATGATATAGCTGGGATTATAACAAATAAGAGTTTCAATTCTTGTGTGGTTGCAGCCGGTGGGCATGAGAATTTATCTTTTACAGAGCAAGATTATAAGAATCTTGTAAAGAAAAGAAGACAATTGAGACTTGGTGAGGGGGATGCTGCAACACTTCAGAAATATTTTTTGAAAATGGACCGCGACAATTCGAACTTCTTTTACATTATAGATATAGATGAAGAAGGTCGATTGAAGAATGTTTTGTGGGTAGATGCAAGGAGTAGAGCTGCATTTAAAGAGTTCGGAGATATTGTGACATTTGACACAGAATATTTAACTAATAGGTATGATATGCCCTTTACTACATTCGTTGGAGTTAATCATCATGGGCAATCAACTTTATTAGGTTGTGGATTAATCTCTAATGAAGATACAGAGACATTTATATGACTTTTTAAAAATCGAAAGACATGTATGTTTGATTGTGCTCCAAAAGCTATAATCACAGACCAAGATAGGGCCATGCAAAAGGGTGTTGAGGTTGTATTTCCAGAAGCTCAACATAGATGGTGCCTATAGCATATTTTGAAGAAGTTACCAGAAAAATTGAGGGGCTACAAACAGTATGAATCTATTAAGTTTGCTATGCTAAATGCAGAATATTACTCATTGTCAAGGGATAATTTCATACAAAAAATATAACCTTTCTGACAATGAATGGTTACATGGGTTGTATAATGAGAGACAACGTTGGGTCACAACTTTTGTGAAGGATGTGTTTTGGGCTGGAATGTCTACTCACAATGTAGCGAAGGTATAAATGTATTTTTTGATGGATATGTGAATTCAAAGACTACACTGAAGCAGTTTGTAGAGCAATATGAGAGTGCATTGGGAGACAAGGTGGTGAAGGAGCGTCAAGCTGATTTTGCTTCTTGTAATTCACATATCCCATGCATTTCTCATTACTCAATGGAGAAGCAATTTCAAAATGCTTATACTATTGCAAAATTCAAAGAATTTCAAGAAGAGATGAAGGCTTGAATAGAAAGAGTGGTTCAAATCTAGAGTTTGAAGTAAAAGAAGATGTAAAGTTTGTAGAGACTTGCCATCGTGTTACTTTCATGGTTTATTTGGATGTGAAGACTTATAAAGTTAATTGTAGTTGTCGTCTTTTCGAGTTTAAGGGAGTTTTATGTCACAATGCAATTATGGCATTAATAGATCAAGAAATATTTTGTGTTCCAGATAAATACATTTTAAAGTGTTGGAGGAAAGATGTGAAATGGTGTCATACAAAAGTGAAAATTAGTTATGTGGACTTGAACAACAAATCTGAAGGGCATAGGTTCGATAAAATGTGCACTTATTGTTATGATGTGGCAGATTTCGCAATGGATAGTGATGAAAAATACAATGAGGTGATGAAGGTACTAATAGAATTGAAAAACAAAATTTCAAGGAAAAATCAATGTTGCTTGTTGCAGTGAAGACAATGGCATTTCAACTAATTTTACGACAAATGGTAAGCATCTTGGTGGTTTTACCGAATAAGAGAATCGTAACATTCTTTCACTGCAACAAGTGCGTAGTAAAGGTCGCCCCCCATGCAAAAGAAAACATCAAAGATTGAGAAAATTTGTCAAAACTGTTGGTGGGATGGTATGGTTTGAGGTCACTTGTGGTGCACCTCTGAGAGAGAATTCGAACACAAATAATAAAAGGAGAAGCTTTTCTTATATCTCTCTATATTTCATTCACCACTCCACACATTTTCAATACAATCTTCATTCCTTTATATAGGAAAATGAGATAAGTTAAACTACAAACAAAATAAATGCAAAACAATGAAGTCAAATGTGTGGTTAGGAAGCAGCTGGGAGTTGGAGGTGGTTGGAGCCATATCAATGGCCGGTTTCTAGAAGTGGACGGCAAGGTGGTTGGCTGAGGTCAAGTTTATTTTTCAACAAAAACAACAAAGAAAAGAATGGAAAGAAGAAATTAGATTATCGACAAACAGTGAAGGTAAAACTCAAATATGAATCAACATTATATACTATTATATTATTGTTTTGAAAAATTCTTAACAAATTTCTATTATCTTTCTGTAGGATTCTGAAGTTGTAGAAAGTGGAGAAATGGTTGATGCTGATAACGAACCTGTGCTTAAGGTACCTGCCCGATATAAGCAACATATATTTTTTTGAAAATTTTCCTTTATATAATATTTGTATCCCTATTATTTTATAGGAGTCTGAAACCCAACAAGTTTGTCATGAGGATGTATCCTTTAATGTGTTCCATGGAGGACTTAAAGCCCATTCTTTTCGGTTTATGGCCAACAATATAGAATGCATCAAGCAACTAGTTCAATTCCCACTTTGCAAAAATCATTTACTGGTTTTTTTCCCTTATTGTAAGTGTGACTTGCTTAAAGTCTTAAATTTATTTAAATAACTCATATTATGATAATAATTTTCACCAGCACCATCTTCCAACATGGGGTGCATATGCTTCTACACATGCTCCATTGCAAACTCAAATTTCTAAATTACAAGTCAGAATGGCAAATGGTTGGGTATGTTTTTTTTTAATCTTAAAATGTTACTGAATTTATTTATTTTATTATGAAAAGGAACATATTTATCTCTCTTCTTTGTTTAAATGCATATAAATGCAGGCTAATACAAATTTGTAGAATATTTCTACAAATGAGGAACATAGAAGACCAATAAGAAATAGGTCAAGAAGAAAGAGGAGGATTTGGTAGGCGAGGCAGTGGAAAGAACCGAAATTTGTGGCTTTTAGTGTATTTGATGTGTTTTGGTTTTTCGTTTTCATTGTTTGGAAGAGAATTGAAGAGGAAGAGTGAGGTCTTCTATGGGGTTCTTGGTTTTTTTGGTGTAATTTTGGTTAAGGGTTTGAAGAGAAATGTGAAAGTTTGGATTTTTGGATTGTGTTGTTTGGGTTTTTTTGGTGGGTTTTAGATTGAGAAGAAAGGAGGCAATGAAATGGGTAGATCAATTTAGGGTTTGTTCTCCGGTTGTTCAGATTTTTAGAGGCAAAAGAAAGACTAGAAGAAGAACATTGTAAACACTAAACAAAGATTTTTCATTTTTTTATTATGTAAAACAAAATTAAATTATATTTTTATACCCGCAGTGACCATATGTACACCAGAACCGAGATCAGGGTTACCCTAGTTCCTCGGTGCCAAGAAACGTTGATATCAAGGTCCAGAAAGCCCTGTCCGATATCACAGCACACATGCTCCCAGATGCTTAAAAGCCACGGTACCACGGTCCACGCTACCCGATACCCCGATACCACAATTCCCTTCTTGGATCGGTCTACCAAGCATTCAAAAAGGGAGGCCTCAATGCGTCGATAGAAAGAACCAGTGCACCAAGGAGTAGAACCTAAAGCAATACCACATCATAATATGAGAAGTATGCAATAACATTCAGCAAAAGGGAAGAAGGTTGATATTTTCCTGTCATTCGCAACCCCATTAACGGAAATAGTCAACCTCATCAATCCTATCAAGAAGGAAGCAATTTACTTGATTCCGGGACAATTCCTGCGTTTAAAACACGACCACCATCAATGTTAAATCAATGTTTCTTTGATTGATAATTGATTGACTAAATTAACAGAATGGACAATGAGAATTGGAACCTATTAAAATGACAAAGCTCTCTCAGAAAAAAAGGAGGAATCTACTTGGCTACTAAAAGTACATGGATCATCGCCTATTGAGAGAATCCTATTGATCGACTAGCACGAGTTTGTCATTGCCTATTGTGTAAAAAAAAAGTCCCTATCTAAATCCCTTCCATGCCTTGATCGTATCATCAAGTTGTATGTAATTCTTAGTTTATTAATAAAAGAATCATTCATTTGTTAATTAAATGTTGTAACCATTTTTCAAGTTTGTATCATGGTACCAGGTGGTACCTCTCCAACTGTGACCAGCTTGGTTGCAGTTTGAAGGAGTTAGTTGGAAATCCTTCCTTACGATTTTTTGGTTAACAGAGTCCTATCCTCCTTGTCTTGAGTCTTTCATCTTGGCTGCGTGCATTTCTTAATAAAGTTTTGCTTTTAAAAAAAAAACACGAATAATAACTCAAACTTTGCCTTTTTTGGTAAACATTGTCTTTAATTATTATTAATATATAATCATTTATTTGTAGTAAATTTTAATTTGTTGTGTATTCGACCCCAACCATATCTATTTAATTGTCACATCATCCTTTGGATCCACTTATCATGTTTTTATACTGTCTTCATCTAAATCAATAATCTAAATCAATTCTATCATTTGGTAGTGAAAAGATATAAATATAATTAAAATAATTCAGACCATTGATTTGTAATATTAAACATCTGACAAGAGATTATAAAAGTTATCGAAAACAAGGTGAGAAGAGGATCCATAACCCCATTCTAGATGTCGAAATGCTATCAATTAGAGGAATTCTAGTCTTTTTTTATTAAAAAAAACTCCAAATTTATTTGGTCCAATCACGAGTCTATATAAACGTGTACACCGTATAACAAAGGATGAACGTAAAATATTAAAGAACTTTTAACATTAGGCAATTAAAATTGAAATAATTTCATCATCATCCCTATTATTTCTTTTTCTACTTGCATAAAAAGGCTTTCATTTGACTATAATTAGAAGAGTCTATTTCAAGTTTGATCATAATAATTCATTCGGACTTTTTTATTTCCCATTAAATATTGTGATAGGGATATAAAGCAATCATTATATCTCAACTTTTGTGATTGTCACTAAATTAATAATTTAAGTTTAAATAGTTAGTATTAATTTTATTTTCTTTAATTTTTTTTCTTCAAAAACCGCAGTTGATGAAGGTGAAAACCTCCATCTATGGAGTTTGAATAGACCTTAAATGGAGGTTGTAACGATCTCCTGATAAAGATAGGGACGTAATTTCGTATTTGAATAGTTTAGAGCATCCAAAACGAAGCTGAACTTTTTTTTTTTGATTACATTCAAGGGCAAAAACCCATTTCAAAGGAAGAAAACTAAGACAGGGACACAAAACTACGCCAAAAACAGGCTACACCTCTAGTATCGGCCTCAAATTACAACTTTCATAAATGGGTTCAGAATCACTATATTATAAAATATTTTCGGAAAGTCCAAAACGAGCTCTATAGAAGTTTCGGGACTTTGTCCTACATATTGGACCGCAAGAAGCCCATATACGGCTGTTTAGTTTGTTGTTCGGAGACTTTCAGTTTCTTACGTAACATTAGGTTTTTTTTTCCCTTATTTTGTCTAGAATTTGTTTTTAGATATTTAGTTGGGATTATTTCCCGATTTAGTTTGGTAGCTTTACGATTCTAGGAGATTTTGAATCCTTGTGTATTCAGGTTTGTTTCTTTTCCCTAATTAATTAGATTGTATTAGGGTTTGGAGGATAATTTTTTGATGAATAAAATTATTTTGAGTATTTCTCAACTATTTTCCTCTTTTTTCATGGTATTTTGCGGAATTAGCAGGGATTAAGAAAACTTGTTGTTTGATTTCGTGTACTTGTTTTTCTACTTCCACCTACATCAGCTTCTTGTTGTTCAATTTCGTGTACTTATCTTTCTCAACAGCTTCCGCCCACATCACCTCCTAGGAGGTCGTCCAAACAACCACTATTGGAGGTTTGTTCAACCTCCAATGGAGGTCATTGATGAAGGAAGACAAAAAAAAAAGGCTTGGAAATAAGTCACAGTTGGGAAAAATAAATTTTTTAGGCTGGGTAATAATTCTCTGTTGGGCACCCACGACTTATTTTCAAGCCCAATTTATTTTTAATCAATCTTCATCAACCTCCAATGGAGGTCACTTTTGAAAAAAAAAAAAGTGAAGAGAATAAATGTATAAATGGGGGCATTTTTATCCATCACCATACTTTGATGTTATTTAAAATCAAATTATTAATTTGATGCTCCCAAAAGTGAAGAAGTGAAAAGTGCTATAAATTTAAAGAATCCTAAGGATATTTTGGTATTATTAGATTCAAATAATTTTTGGGAGTTTTGGTAGTAGTTTTATAGGAGATTTTTTTTATGATTTTAAGAATTGTTCTTGTAATTTTATAGGCCCTTTTTTTTGTAATATTTTAAAGTTTTTTTTTCGTAATATATTTTTCAAATTATAATAGAGTTGATTAAAGTTTTTAAGTACCATATATAGGGGTATAAGAATCTTTTTACAGTTTAGAAGGATTTTTTATACAAACTGAAACAGGAGAGACTATTTTGATAGTAAATAAAACAATAAGGACGATCATATTGCCTAATTCTGGAAACAGAATAATTTCATTAAAGTCTTTACTTTTTCAAGAAATATCACATTTTTAAATGTATTTATCATATTAGTAATTTAAATCCTTTCGTTTTTCAAAATACATCACTTTAATCATTATGTTAGTCAACTGTTAATTTTGACTAACAGAGTTAGGAGTATTTTGACTAAAAATATAACACTTTTCAAAATGTGCCATGTATCAAAATATATAATAATAATAATAAATATATATTTTTAATAAAAAAGGTTAAATAAATAAAAATATTAATAACTTTGAAAAAAAATAAAAACACAGGGAGGAGAGACAACTTCTACTTAAAAAAAAAATATTAAATAAACTTTGAAAAGATCAATGAACTTCATCCTCTTTTTTTAAGTCAAAAGAATTTCTTGGAGGAGAGATAACTTCATGAGCAAAGAACATCATATTTGTAGGATTTGCTACCATTTTTTTTTTCCTTTACCTTCCATAAATTTTCTTATCTCTTCCTTTTTATGGATTCCAAATCTTAAATCTCAAATCTCTTCCCTTCCATGGATCTCGAATCCATCTTGATATGTATCGATTTCATTTCTTTTTTTGTATTTATGTATTTTTTATAACTTTGTTTGGTTGATATTAATGATTTTGGTGATGGAAATGTAGTTGGAAAGGAAGACTTGGAGACGTGGTTGTTGATGGTAGGTACTAGGTAGGACTGGACACAGTTCAGTTTGGTTCGGTTTTAACTAGGACTAGACCAAACTAAAAATTTCGATTTTTTAAAAAACTGGACCAATCTCTTTTTCAAACCAGACCAAACCAAATTATATTGGTTTAGTTCGGTCTATCAGTTTTGATTTACCAAAAAAAAAAAAAACCTTATGTGAAGTTACATACATTTTGTTTTAAAAAGAACATATATTTCAATTGTTTTAGATAAATACATTTCAAAATAAAATAGCAAGAAAAATCGAAACAAAATAAAACAGCTTGTAAACATATTTACAATGAAGATATGTTGTTTTATACTTGGTGATTAGAAAATAAAAACAAAAAATAAAAATTATATCAAATCAGTTGTTCTATATCTGTGGCGCTACCACAGTTTAATTTTATATATAATTTTTTTTACCATATTTAATGTAAAACAAATGATAACTTCATCAAGTAAATAGAAAAAAAAAATCAATTTCATCGTAGAGTTACCTTACACTAAAGTTGGCGAGTTAATAAAACACATATGAAATAATAAGTCGGGTTTTTGACTTTAATGTTTTTCCATTTTATGTTTTATTAAAGAGTTTTGAGTGTGATCTACATTGGAATAAAAGTGTGTACTTAAAGCATTCGGTTTACGGTCTTGGTTTATTCAATAAACTTATACCATAGACCAGACCATACCGTACCTTACCATACAATTTTGTTTTAATAAAATTGTACAGTTTTTTTAATAGTAAAAAATCAAACCAAACCAAACGGTTTGGTTTGATTTGATTTAGTTCGCGGTTAATGGGTTATTTTGTCCAGCTCTAATGGTGGGTATCAGAGATCTATGTATCTCCACCGTTTTGTTTTCCGTTTTTTTTCTTTTATTTTTTTATTTATTTTTTGTTTGAAATTGTTGTAGATTTTATTTAATAGTAAAATGTGTTTTACTTTATATACTTATAAGAATATGTAAATAAAAAATGATCATTTAAAAATATTTTAAAAAAAGAAGTAAAACCGGAGGAGGCGCCTCTTCCTATTTTCTAATGTTTTAATATTAAATTAGTTTTGATATTAAAATTGTTTTAATTAGTTTATTTTATTTTGTTTAGTTAATAATAATTTTTCTATCTTATTTTAATTTTTTATCAAAGATTTTTTTTATGTAATTTTTTTAGGGATATTATTAATTTCCCCCACGTTTCAAATTTCAATCAACCCGTTTTACCTCCTTTGTTTTCAGAAATCCCCATTTTCCCCAGCTGTCTATCAGCAGTTAAAAAAAAAATAGTGTCTGACTGTCTGACATATACAGTGAACAGAAATATTGAAATACCCTTATAATTAAATTTTAAAAAAATATCAAAATTTTAATTTTCAAAAGAATCTTGTGGAGATCCACAGCCAAATCCCCCAAATCCACACCACCGTCGCCTCTAAACCACCACCAAATCCACACCACCACCACCACCACACCGCAATCACACTTATTTCACAAACAAACATACCAAAAATCACCATCTCTCTCACACCAAACCGCCATATCTCTCACACAAAACCTCCGAGAATAGGTTTCGATTTGGTTTTGGTTTCGTTGGCTGTTTCGGTTGGGGTTTCTAGTCGGTTTCGTTGGCGATTTTTGGGTGGGGTTTGGTGGTGTCTTCGGGGAGGTTTCTTGGTGATTGATGGCGGGTTTAGGGCAGTTTCTGGGTGGGATTGGTGATGGTTCAGGTCGCCCGGGAAGATGACCGGAGAAGAGTAGGAAAAGAGAACGCAAACTATGGTGGGCTGTGGGTGGATAGGGTTTTGGTGATTAGGATTGGATTCTGTGAATGTGATGAATGATGAATGATGATGAGGCTGATAATCCTAGTTAGCTTCTTTCTTTTCTGGGTTTCGTTTGCTTTTTACTTCTGTCATTTGCTCTGCTTTGTTTTTCCTAGTAATGTTCTCGTTGAATCAAAGAAAAATAAAAAGATGGGTGGAGTTGTGAATGTGATAAATGATGATGATAAAGAGATTTTTGTAATGTTCTCGTTGAGTAAAAAAAATGGGTGGGGTTGTAATGTGAAGAATGATGATGATGAGAAAGAGTTGGGTGGTGGACCTGGTGGTGGTTGGTAATCGATGATTGGTGATTGTTTTGAAGAGAGAGATTTTTTGATTTTTTTATTTTTATTTTTTTTATTTTTTTCAAGTGCATGTTATCGAAGTACTAAATTGCCCCTCAAAAGTAACGTACATGGCCTCTTTTTAACGGCCGATAGACAGCAGGGGGAAATTGGGGATTTCTGAAAACCGAGGGGTAAAACGATATTGACTGAAACATCAGGGGGAAATTCATAATATCTTTTTTATATATATATAAAGATGTTTTGGACAATACATGTAAATATTAATGAGTAATATTGCAATAATTATGAAGATAAAATCACCATTTTAGCTTAGTTAAATGATAAAAAGGATAAACCTATACTTAATCAGTTCTATCACGGTTGACCGTTAAAAATTTAGTTAAATAGACTAAAGTCATGTATTTTGAAAAAAGAAAGAACTTAAGTTATTAATATGATAAAGACATTTAAAAATGTGACATTTCATTAAAAAGAAAGGACTTTGGTGAAATACCCCCTCTGAAACCCTTGGATTAAATTGTTAATATTTCAAATAACAAGGACATTTTAGTACTTTCTCAAAATAAAATTTCCAGGAAGAATACTCATAGTCATATTTTCATTATCATAATCATGTTATATTAATGAATATATAATGTAAATAATTTACATCATATCATACAAACATTATACAGAACGACAAAGAATAAAAAAAATTCAGATGTTGGTCTTTTTTTTCTTTTTTTTTTTTGGAAATGGCAAGGAGCTACAAAGCCAAACAGGGGAAGCTGGGACACCTCAACCTGCCACCACAACACCCACAACAGGCAACAAAGAGGGGAAAACAGAAACATAAATTGAGTTCTGACACAAATAGAGCCAAACGCAAACAAAAACATGAACAGAGCACTGGCACAAGCAGAACCCCGAACATAAAACAAGAAAGAGGAAAAGACTAAGAATCGTCCCACTTTATGAACTCCCCACTTGAAGCCGAACCTTTCATAGCTAGATTATCTGTAAAAGAATTCGTAGCTCTAGAGTTGAAAATGAAGAAAGTGTTGCCTAAGTAGTCAAGCTTGGAGCGGATATCATATTGGTTCTTTTCTTCTTGGTTTGTACGTTTGTAACCAGGTGCTCAAATTCATCGTGTAGCTCAATCTGTCGGCCATTCAACGGCTGCTCGGACCTTGCATTGTCTTTGTATCCTGGATTCATTGGAGCCATCAATGCTTCTACATGCTACTTGCTGATCAATCTCACCTGCATGTTTTTATTTTTCGATAGTTAGTCACTTATAAATCTTGGTCACATCCACTTACACTCACTTACGATAAAAATAAAAAATTCTAATTTTGTCCAAATTTTATGTCTAAATCTGGTGTTTAAATGATATGACAATATTATAATACATTTATTTAAATTGTATTAGATTTGTATGATTTAAATTAATGAATTAGATTAGAGTGTTGTTACATCATTTGGATATTAGATTTAGACATCAATTTAGATAAAATAGCATTATTTAAATATATATATACCTTGTCAAGGACGGTCCAAATGACTTTCTCAGTGCAGGGAGGAGTGGTAAAAGAACCTACGTATCTGAAAAATTGGGTTCAAAAAATAAATGACACTTTTTGATGGTGGTATTTTAACACTGTCATTACTTTAATAACTTATGTTTAAAAGACACCAATTCGGTGAACGGATAAAAATACTCCCAATAGTTGTTCCACATCATATTTCTTTCATTCATTTTACAGTGACAAAGTTGTGAAGTAAAGAGACAAACTCTTGTTGAAACCCAGACAATCATTTGAACGGCGATCGAGTGGGGCTACGCAAATGCATTCGGGGGTCGATTTTTTTTTGTAAGGGATCGAACTTTTTTTGTTAAGGATTGAGTTTTTTTTTTAAGGATCGAACTTTATTTGTAAGGGGTCGAGCTTTTTTTGTAAGAGATCGAGCTTTTTTTGTGAGAGATCGAGTTTTTTTTTAAGGGATCAAGTATTTTTGTACATGATTGAACTTTTTTTGTTAATGATTAAGTTTTTTTTGTTAAGGATCGAGTTTTTTTTACATGATCGAGCTTTTTTTATAAGGAATCAAGTTTTTTTTTTGTGAGGAATCGAGTTTTTTTTTTTAAAGGGATCGAGCTTTTTTTGTAAGGGATCGAGCTTTTTTTTACATGATCGAGGTTTTTTTGTAATGGATCGAACTTTTTTTATAAGGGATCGAGCTTTTTTTTTAAAGGGGTCGAGTTTTTTTATTAAGGGCTCGAGCTTTTTTACCCAAGATTATAAACTTGTTTGCAGCAGTTTAAAAATTCTTGTACCAATGTAAAAAAGTTCAGACAAATTAAAAAAAAAAAATACTGAGACCAATTACAAAATAACTCGTAAACATATCAAAAAAAGCTCGAACCAATGTAACAAAATCTTTTGACACATATACAACATTTCGTAAACTTATCAAAAAAACAGGATCATGTTCAGACAAATTGTAGATCGATTTTCTGACATGTTTTTTGGAGAGAGAGAGAGAGGGGAGTTATTACTTTCAGTGATTAAAGTGTGGAGATGAAAGTACAAAGAGAATTAAAAATTGATTATTTAAGGACAATATGGGTAGTTCACCATAATAGGTGTATTTTAAACTTAATTTATTAAACCAGTGATATCACTACAACTCACCAAAAAAAATGTACATTTCTCACAATTTCCACTTTCACTATAATATGTGCCTTTTAAACTTAACTTATTAAACCGGTGACATCACTACAACTCACGAAAAAAAAAGGTGACATTTATCACCATTTTCAATTGAAAAATTTGCGGTTGTTATACGTCAATGGCTTTGTATTAAACAGCTCAACATTAACTTGAGTTACGTGGTCCTTATCGAACTTCTCCTTAGACAGCCTTTGGAATGCATCTCCCAGCTGTAATTATAAATATATTCAATGTACGTCTTCGTTAATTTTTGTATATACATATACAAACCCAAAATTAATTATATAATATGTATATAAATATACCTTTCCAAGGAATGGATCTAACTCTCAAGAGAATTACCGTACTGATAAAGGATTGTGATCACTGTGGTACTGTGGTACTGTGGTGCTGTGGTCTTCTGCCTCATGGATTAGATGCAGTTCCGCTGCAAATATAATATTTCCATCCATGGAATATATATATTAAAGTTCAATGACCGAAACAAATCAATTTTGTATGATGTATGTATGTATGTACGTTGGTATGCATGTTTCCGATTCACATCACGTAAGATAACATGAGAATAAATCTTCGCATCGAATAAATATACCTTTTTCCATCAATGAGATGCTCTGAAGGAGAGTGCCAGTGCATTTGTTTGAAGGTGTATTTCTTACCATTTATTTCCATCCATCCAAGCATCCAACGTCTCCACCATAGTGCAGCTGCATGCATGCAAATGCAATACGTGTACACACACAAAGTAGATCAGCTTTATTTTTTAATTAAAACCCTAAAAGGAAAAACTAGTAGGAACAAGAAGAAGAATTAATACAAGTTTAAAAACTACAAATTACAAACCCCAATAATGTGACCCCAATTTATGAGTGTAGCATTAGCAGCCGCATTGTATTCCTGGGATTGGAGTTGCAAGTTCTGTTTGAGGACTGTGTTTTTCTTTATAATGTTGATAAGAGACTGATTTTTCCCTGATGAGCATGCAGAGTATGCTGGTTTCACCCTGCCCCAGTTACTAGGGCCATTTTCTGTAGCTGAAATCAACTGTGCCTACATCTGAACAAACAAAATTCCATCCATATATACATCAACATGACACAATAATTCACATATGTTAATTAATTAGCATCGTTTAACTAGCTAGGCAGAATTCCGGTGGTCTCAAAAATAAAGCATAAAGAAACGAAGATGATACGTACCCTCATCGACTGTGGCAAAAGCCAAGCCTAGGAACAATGAAATCGCTACGACGGAGAATGGGATTTTAGAGGCCATTTTATTTGCCGGCCTCTATCAATCAATCTCCTAACCTACATTATGGAGTCTGACCGGCCTTTTTGTACATAAAAATCAATTCCATATATTTCTGACATATGGTTCGAAATTGGTGGCTAGGGCTGTTTTCAAACTAGTGTTGCTATATGTAAACATGTTTGTGCTTAATCTGGGTAATCATTGTAAGCCTAAATGATTAATTAGTCTGTATTTTAGTCAAGAGTGGAATTGAATCGGTTGTCATTATAACTTATAAGGTTAACCGGATTATATGGAAACGAGATTTGGGGGTTTTAATTAGGGACAATAACAATTTTACCCCTAACAATTGTCTTCATTGCTCTTTTTTGTGCCTAATTACAATCACAAGAAATATAACATGTAATAATTGATCAACTTTTTTTGGAAATTTTCCATATATTAATTTAGAATTCTACATAATACTGTATATATACATACCTGCATACTTGCATGGAAAGTTGTTCCTGGAATGTCCAAAGGCAACGAGACAAGACCATCTTTAAAAGTTTTGTAATTCTCTCCCAGTTCTTTGCCTGCTTCGATTCATCGCAACCTAATAGTTTCCCAGCAACCAATTGTAATAACATCTGTATCGAAAACCACGAGTTTCGTAAGATGTTGTCTCCAGAATATTGTTACGTACAGGTAAAATAAAATCAGTACAATACGTGCATGTGAGCTGAGAAAGACTAATTAATTTACCTTTTGAGAAGCGTCTATGACAAGGACACGGCCATCATTGGCCCATGAACGTAAATGTCTTTGAGTTGCGACATCCATTTCGTGTAGTAGTTTTACCCTCAGGCTGTCGGAGCCAACCATACGTAGAACCAAGTTTTTCATGTACCTATGGATGCTTCCATGACTTGCGAGCAACTTTTCTCCAACCATTTCTTGTATGGTTCCAAAATGCCACAATACGAGATCCTGATTTTCTTGTCGAAAGATGCTATATTTTATCTCCGGATCAGTTGATACAACCATCTTTTGCCCAAATAGTCTTACTCTAAACAGAGGTCTATATCTAAAAAAAAAAAAAAGTAGTAAGAGTAATCATTAAATGATAATATTTAAGATATTAATTAACTCGTAATTCTGATACTATATTAGTAATCATTTTATTAATTCAATGGTTATGATCACCATATCTTGCGATTCTCTTGCTAATAAATGGTGAGATTTCGTACGGTGAATGTGAAGCCAAGAACTCGAAAGTGTCTCCGATGAGTGGCAAGCCCGTTGCACTGGGTGGCAATTTACCGTTGCAGTTGGGGTTCGACCATCTATAAATGTAATGGCTAACCCAGATCACAAGTAAAGCTACTATTGTTGAGAAAAATCGCACAAATACAAATCTAATCACAACAAATAATAAGAAAGCAATAAGAATAAAAAGACGACATCAAAGATTTTACGTCGTTTAATAATTTACCTACATCCACGGAACGCACCGCACTCAATCCACTATTTTTCA
This sequence comes from Dipteronia dyeriana, assembly GCA_032871835.1. Taxonomy (NCBI): domain Eukaryota; kingdom Viridiplantae; phylum Streptophyta; class Magnoliopsida; order Sapindales; family Sapindaceae; genus Dipteronia; species Dipteronia dyeriana. The sequence continues at coordinate 101,056,954 of CM065299.1, forward strand.
AAGTTGATTACAATCTGTATGTCTCTCTTTCAGTTTCTCTACAATTGTTCTCTCTCTCTAAGAATTTTTCTCACATTATACACACAAATCAGAGAACACATAATGTAGTATTTATATAGGAGCACTAGGGTTGGCCAAATCTCAATTGGAGTCTATATCATTTTTTATATCATTTTTTAATTATTTCTCTACGTGAGATTTCCTATGTCTTACAAATTTGTGATCGACAGCTGTAAGTTTCTACAGCGCTCTCACAACATACACCTACTGATCTTGAACTCATGTACCACCGCTGTTGTAATTTGCAGTGCTTCTCACAACGCTCTTCAGTTTGATGGACCGCTGTCATTGCCGCAGTGAAGGCCACAACACAATGCATAGCGGTAGTGCTTAATTTGGCTTACAGCATTGCAACTCTGTTGCTATTCAAGCAGCGTGAAGCAATTTCAATTTGCTTCCTTGTTTACTTGATCTGCACAATTCCCCAAACTCCAATTTGAACTTTGCCTTTATTTATTTATTTTATTTCACAAAAGACAAAAAAACCAATTAACTTTGTTTCTTTGATTTTAAAGTCTTCACCAACTCCAACAATCTCCCACTTGAAGACCGAAACTCAATAAACGTTTTCCATACTTCCTCGATGACTTAGTAGATAAATAACGGTACGCTCATTCACACGTCTTCACTCTTAAAGACCCACTGAAGTTGCGTATAACTCCAGTTTCTCAATAGTGACAAATTTGGTTAACATGTCAACCAGATTCTTAGCTCTTGCAATCTTCACTAACTTCAATACTCCTTCTTCGGTTAACGATCGAATAAAGTGGTAGCATAGGTTTATGTGTTTGGTCCTAGAATAGAACGCTGAATTCGGCCAAGTGTATTGCACTCTAACTGTCACTATGCAATACGTTCATCACCTGATCGAATCTCAACTCAGCTAACAACCCTCGTAACCACATCAGCTCATTGTTTGCTTCTGTCACAACCACATACTTTGCTTCAGTTGTAGAGATTTTCACTATCTTCTGTAACTGGAACACCTAACTAATTACGGTACTGGCCATTGTGAACACATATCCAGTGGTACTTCTTCAATGATTCACCTCTCTAGTAAAATCTGAATCCACATAACCTTCTAGCTTGAATTCATCTCTTCTGAAGGTTAGACATCTCTCTGTCGTGCCCCGCAGGTATTTTAGGATCCACTTCACGGCCTCCTAGTGATGCTTGCCTAGATTGGACATGTATCGGGTCACAACTCCCACTGCTTGGAAAATGTCTGATCTTGTGCAAGTCATGGCATACATTAGACTCCCAATGGCTGAAGCTTAAGGAACTCTAACCATGAAGTCTTTCTCTTATTCCGTCTCGGACTTTGATCCTTGGACAACCTAAAATGACTAGCAAAAGGTGTTCTCACCTGTTTCGTATCACCTATGCTGAATCTCTGTAACACCTTCTGAACGTACTCTGCTTATGAAAGCTTCAATGTACCTTCATGTTCGTCTATGCTAATCCTCATTAAAAGTATATCTTCTGTTGCACCTAAATCCTTCATCTCGAACTCACTCAAGAGTTGCTTCTTCAAATTGTTAATCTCCTCTAAATCTGCACCAAATAATAACATGTCATCAACATAAATTAGCAAAATAATAAAACTTATCTTAACATTTTTGAAGTAGCAGCAGTGGTCAACATTGCATCTCAGGCAGCCATTGACTTGCATAAACCCATCGAACTTATTGTACCACTGTCGAGGAGGTTATTTTAAACCATAAACCATAAACCATACAAGCTCTTCATCAACCTACACACCAACTCTTCCTTGCCAACTTTCACAAACCCCTTCGTTGCTTCATGTTTATCTCCTCCTATAAATCACCATGAAGAAAGATAGTCTTCATATCTAACTGCCCTAAATATAACCCTTTTGTTACGACAATACTCAACACTAACTGGATCAAAATTAGTATAACAACACGAGAGAATATCTTAGAATAGGCAATACCTTCAATTTTTTAGAAACTTTTGATTACTAGTCGTGCTTTGTATCTCTTGGAACCATCATGTTCCTCTTTGATCCGAAACACCCACTTATTCTGTAAGGTTTTCTTTCCTTTAGGCAGCTTGGCTAACTCCCAAGTTTCGTTAGATACCGACGACTTATCGCATCCTTCATTGTAAGCTCCCACTTGCTCACATCTTCTCCCTGACATCCCCCTCATCATAGCACTCAGGTTCTCCCGCATTTATCAGCAACATGTATTGCAAATACTTCATATTTGGTATAGGAGTTTGAGTTGATATTCTTAATGCACTTTAAGCATATGTCGCTAGAACATCTCTAAGTGGGATAGGTTCTTGAACCTGGGGCTGCATATGTCTCGCTCCAAAAGTGGATGCTCGCAAGTGTACGAGACCGAAGTGTAGTACAATAATAAGTGAAGTTCGTTCCCACAAAGATGGAGGAGCTGAGTATCGAAATTGATTGATTTAAATACTATTTGAACAATGATTAAAGAGTATATGATTTTAGTACCTTAAAATATTCTAAATTAAACTACTAAGCAAATTTTAACTAAATTGCAAAATGAAGACAAGCTATTATATCGAATGCAAATATATAATGAGAAATGCTAAGGCATAGAATCCACCTCACCCCTTCTATCTCAATCTCTAGACTCACCTAAATACCCAAATTGTGCATATGTGAATTGTAGACCCATGCACCCAATAATAATCTCTACTCTCTCTCGAGTAATAGAAATTACACCCAAGCATACTCAAAGCCTATCTCTCGATGACCATAGAATATATGTATGAATTCATTAAGGACTTTGGTACACAAAAAGGGGTCATATATGCTAGCCTCGCGTATCTCTACCTTACTAGCCTTATATACAGGATATTTTATCAAACATGTGGAGTGCGCCACCTCTCGGTCCATAGCACACAACAATATACCAGTCACAAGTTAATCAATAACTTGAAAGCATTAAGTACTCATAAATCCTATACAAAATACACACATATATGGATATCATATATAATATTATAATATTTGGGGAAAATGGAAAAAGAGCGATAGGGACGGGTCCTCCCATCCCCATCCCCATTTTAATTTGGGGATAAAAATTATCCCCATCCCCTCTCATTTCCCCATTTTTCCTAAAATGAATTCCCCTAAATGGGGATATTGGGGGAGCGGGGATTTGGGGCCCCGGGGGAAATTGGTCATCCCTAGTAATATATAAGTCATTCTAGTTTGATAATTTTTTTTTTAAAAAAAAAAATACATACTAGGAATATAATTCTAATTTATGAATATATCATATACGAAAAGGTATATTCGAATGCAATTACGAAACTTATCAACGACAAAATTATATGTTTTGAATTATAAAGACGTTTAAAATTAGACGAGTGGGGTTGGTCCGGTGTTAAACCCTTCACACTTACGCCTCGAGGTTGCGGGTTTGAGTCATCCCATTCTTCTAAAAAGCCTTGAATTTATGTACATTAATGTTAGACAACCCAAAACTTTAGCACATCATCCCATGTTGTGTGTGTGGTAATGATAACTCATTTACCATATTATTTGGATTGTATATAATTATTCATTTATGTTAGAGTGATGATAATGACCCCTTTCAAAAACTATGAATAGGATACTCTGTTGAACGAGAATTATGTTGAGCTTTAAATGATCCAAGGACATGTGTCTTTTAAAAAAAACGTGTGGTTAGGATTTATTCCTCTTTTAACTTAAACTAAAACTACACCGTTTCATAACCCTTCTTGTTCAAATTAAAAAACCTCTTCATCTCCTCCCCATTTGTCAACAACCGGTTTTTCTCCTCTGAACAAACTCACTATCTCTCTGTTTTGTCTCATTCCCATTCAACAATCAGCAGTGAACAAACTCTCTCTGATTTCGTCTCATTCTCATTCCCATCAGGTTAGCTTTCTGTCACTCTTTTTTTTCACTCTAACTTCTGATCTCAAACAACTCAAAAATGAAACTCTGTAACCATATTTGGGTTATGATAAAAAAAATTGTTGTTACTAATACTGGAGCCAATAACTTGATTAAGAAAAGGAATATAAGTTTTTTTTTATTTAATTGAGTCATGATTTTATTTTATATTATATGATTCGATTAACCCATCAATCATTCATTAAAAATGCAAGCATTGGAGTTGAGATGTGTTTAATCTGATTGTTGTTTTTTTATTATTTAATTCATTCATGGGATATTGTTGTCTACTGGTTTCGTCATTGAATAACATATATGTTTCAGTTTTGAATAAGTTTTTTTTTTGTGTTTTTTCTCTTTCTTTGTTTATCCATTATATAAGATTCCTTGCTGTTTTTTTTAATTGAATGAGCTCATCAATTTTAAAAGAATGAAAGACATTCCGTTTAATCAATTTTTAATTTCATGTGTGGTCCATATAATGTAGCACTTGAAAGACATCCAAATGACAAAATTTAGGTGGTTGCAGTATTTTGTATGATTGGAGTGTGGCCGTGATGAAGAGATTTGTAAACTTTCCATTTAATCCACTTGATAGAGTAATATAATGTGGTCCATATAATGTAGCATAAAATTCTTAATGCTTGTTTTGGTTGTGGTCCTTGCAGATATATATTTCGTTGGTATTGTATTTAATGGCTACAATTGATTCTGAGTTGGAGTGTTTGAATGGATTGGATTGGATTGGTAACTGAGATGGGGTATGGAGTTTGAAACTGAGCAATCAGCTTATGAATTTTAAAACATGTATGGACTAAAAATGGGATTTAGTATTAGAAAAGATACATTTGAAAATAATAGACGTACCGGTGAAATCACTTCTAGGATATTTGTTTGTAGTACGGAGGGTTCTAGATCAAAAGATAAACGTGATGTTTTGACTATAAAACCTAGAGCAGAGACAAGAACCGATTATGGAGCACAAATGGGTATCAAAATTGATAGAAACAAAAATAAGTTTTATGTTAATTATTTTATGGAGATGCATAAGCATCCTCTTACAAGGCAAGAATGCACTCACATGTTACCTTCTCAATAGAAAATATCTGTTACACAAGCTATTGAAGTAGACTTGGTAGAAGAATATGGGATTCCACTCAAGTCTTCATATGAGTTGTTAGGTCGACAGACCAGTGGGAGAGAGTCTCTTGGATATACAAAACGAGATCAAAAGAATTATGTTAGATCCAAAAGACAAAACAAATTAGCATATGGAGAATCGAGTTACGTGTAGAAATGTTTTTCTGATTAGACATTAAAAAATCCATTATTTTTTATTCTGTCGAATTAGATAGTGAAGAGTAAATTACAAATATGTTTTGGGAAGATGGCAAAATGATAATTGACTATGGTTAATTCGGTGATGTTTTGAGTTTTGATACAACATATAATATTAATAAAGAAAATTGACAATTTGTGGTGTTTGTAGGACTTAATCATCATCGGGGGACGGTTATCTTTGGGGGAGCTTTAATGTATGATAAGACAATTGATTCATTTGTATGGTTATTTGTGACATTTTTACAAGCAATGTCTGGAAAGACCTTTAAAACTATTTTTACAGATCAAGATGTTGCAATGACCAAATCTATTTTACATGTTATGCTTAGTACATACCATAGACTTTGTACATGGCATATAATGTAAAATGCTTTAAAACATGTAAATGGTGTGTTTAGGGGTGAGGTGAAAAGTGTTTTATCATGATTTTGTTATGAGATCGAAGAAGAAATTGATTTTTTGTTGGCTTGGAATCATATGCTTGATGAATAAACCGTGCATGAGAATACTTGGTTGAAGAGCATATTTGATTTAAAAGAGAAATGGGCTTATACATATGTTAGGCATGCCTGGACTGATGGCATGAAGAGCACCCAACTCAGTGAAAGCTTCAATGCTACCTTAAAAGAATATTTGAAATTAGATCTTAATGTGGCACAATTTTTTCATGCACTTTGAGAGGGTAGTCAATGACAAACGATACAAGGAGTTAGAAGCCGAATACGATTTGTTGTATAGTTTGGTTAATGTAAAAATTAATGCTAAAATGTTGATTCAAGCAAGAAGGTTTCTTAAAGGCTATATTTTTGGAGTTTCAACATCAATTTGAACAAGCTATTGAATTAAACATGAACTGTGCAACAAATGGTGGAAACATTTTTTATTCGGTGAGCATGGATTGTGCATCTAAGGAGAGGCATGTGAAGATGGACAGTGACAACAAATTTGTAGTTGTAAGATGTTTGAGATGAAAGGAGTATTGTGTAGTCATGTCAACAAAATCCTTAGAGATGCACTGAACATCAAGGAAATTCCTACACAATATATATTGAAAAGATGGACAAAACAAGCAAGAGTTGAATGTGTCCAAGACATGCATTGGCGTGAGATTCAAGAAGACGCTAAGTTGCAGCAAACATGTCGATATAGTTCATTGTGTTCTATCTTCACTAGAATATCAAGTAGAGCTTCGGAGAGTGAAAAAGTTTATATTCTAGCAAATGAACAAGCAAGTAATTTAACTAAACTCGTTGAAGATATTTTGCATATAGAAATGGCTGGAAACAACCATTAGAAAGATCATGGTTCTCAAACCGCTATTGATGAGATGGATTGTGCTCAAGATTCCAATATATTGTTGTTACAGTCTGAACCACAACTGCAAGGTTGTAATATTGCATCCACTTCAATGCCATGGATTCCTTTTGAACAATCTCAACCAAGAAGTTTTCAAGAATTGCTTCAACAAAATAGTTGTGGTTTTTCATTTGAATTTCAAGACTCTTCAGCATCTAACAAGTAGCTAAGGAATATGAATGTCAAAAAAGAACTATTGCAACTCATGTATTTAGAGTTGTTGGGATCAACTTTTAATTTATTTTTTTGAATTCATTACAATACATTCAACTTTTCAAGATAGTGTTTATTGATGTAATGTTGACAATTTCAGCTTGTATATACAAAAGGCTCTACATTTAATTATGCAATAAGCCATTAACCAACAATAGCAGCACCATCTTGATAAATTCTTCTTCCATATGCTGTATCTTGTGATGGATGATTGATTATGTTAGCTGTTTTCCACTTCTTTCCAGGGTTCAAGATATCTAGACCTTTAAACACATTCACGATTCCCATGATGAGAATGGAAAATCCAATTCCATGGTGATAGATATTCCAGTAAAATCTGTACTTGTGGTCCTTTGGTCCTAAGAAGAGCTTAAAAACCTACAATAAACATCAAACAACGGTAGTGTTGCCATCAGAAAACAAATTAGTTGCAAATTGTACCGAAATTAAGGAAAAATCTTTCAACAATAAGCATTCCCAGCCACATAGCAAAAGATCAAACACCAATATCTATAAGGATTTATAATCAAAGTTAACTAGATTCGCTACCAAGCTTAAGACCATGAAGGTAAAATCACGCTGGATCCATACCCTCAAAGGGTCTCATATACCTTGCAATTATCACAACGATTGGAAACAAAATTCCCGAACTCACAAAATCCCATGAATCTGACAAATAAAAAAAAAAACAACAATTAGATTATACACATCCCCCAAAGATCAAACATAAAACAGAAATAATAAGCAATTTCAAGAAGCATTCGAAAACATAAGATTAAGAGAAATTGGAATGAGTACTTACATAAGTATGCTACACGAGGGCGTTGGCTCTCGATTCCGGTGGCAATGGTAGGATGGAAGCAATGGAGCCGAGTGACGAGGCCGGCAAGACCTCATTGTCGAAGACCTCCGTAGAGAAGGTGGTCACTGCCGCGCTCCTCCACGGCCGCGTATCCTGGTTCGACAGCTCTACCTAGCCTTGAGAGAGAGATATGTCATATGTGTGTGAAGAACCTCGTACAAAGAAAGACAGAAATAAATGAAGCCAAAGGTGTAGAGAGGGAAACACGGGAGGAGACGAAACAGAGAGAGTGAGTGAGTGAGTTTGTTCAGAGGAGAAGAACTGGTAGTAGTTAATGAAAACCAACGTGGTTTTTTAATTTGAACAAAAAGTTATGAGACGGTGTAGTTTTAGTTTAAGTTAAGAGAGGAATAAATCCTGACCATACGTTTTTTTAAAAGAAACGTGTCATTGGATCATTGAAAGCTCAGCAAACAACAGAGGATCTTATTCCCAAAAACTATATCAGCACCCTTTTCGTAATCAACTATTAACATTTTTATAAAATTCCTAATTTATAAATAAATTCCGCTTAATACCAAAAATACAATTTCTTTAATTATAATATATTATATTTTTGTAAATGCATACCACAAAAGACTATTATTATATTATTTAATCAACTTTATTATTATTTTAATTTTTTTTATTACCTTTAATTCTTTTACTATTCTATATTTTCCCTACTTCTTTTCTCTTCTTGATTTTTTCAAAATCAAACTCCATTTTTCATTAAAAATCCATTTTAAGATTTGTTTTATTGATTGGAAAACCAATTTCTGTTTGATAGAGTTGTAAGAATGTAAGATTTGTGTCATGTTCTAATTGATGTGGAAGTAGATAGGTGTTAAATGATATTTCAAAAAAAAAAATGTTCGATGAAATTGAAGAACATATAATATATATTTTTTAACAAGAAAGAACATATAAATACAATATTGATAAAAAAAGGTGTAAAATATGTTTGAAAGAAATAAAAATATATAGATAATATAGTTAATTTAAAAGTATGTTTACATACATAATGATTTTGCTCTTCTAATAAAAATTAATTTAAAACTTTATTTTTTCACAAATAAATTTGTTTCATGATTTTGATTCATTTTCCATATTTAGCAATCAATTTGTATTTCCTTAAAAGAAATTGAAAATATATTTAAAAGGGAATTTAGAGTTTATTAAAATGAAAATAGCTTTTATGATATATGTTAATATCGAACCATTAATAGGAAAAAAAAATACAAGAGATTAAAATAAGAAACTAATTAATAATTATTGATGGGTGTACTATGAAACAATTAGTCCTATTAGTAATTTTACTTAGGGTGTTAATGAATTTTTAAAAACATACTAATTTGGGGTATACATACGGTTTTTTAGAGGTGTAAATATCGTCACTCTTTACTTGAATTGATATTTAGTGAATATCGATATTTGCACCCTTTTAAATATGTATGTGCACCCAAAAGTAGTAAAATTTTGAAAATTTCAATATTACCCTTAATTCAAATTATAAATATAATTCCAAATACATCTCATATGTATATATATAAAAAATGGATTAATTTTGATTAAAATTTAAAATATTTATTAATGAAAACGTAAATAGTGATTATTTAAAATTAAACATATTAGGTAACTAAATTAAAATAAAACAGATTAAAATACGTTCCTAAAATAAAATAAGGACTTGTTACTGATAAGAAACACTGGTTTACATCTGCTAGAGTGATAATATTTACACCTCTCAAAAACTGTAGGTACACCCCAATTTAGTATATTATTTAAAATCCAATATTACCCTTGAATAAAATTACTTAAATGACTAAATAATTTGTAAGTACACACCAATAATTATTAATTTGTTTTATATCAATCCTTTGATAAAAAAAATGAAGTTTCCTATTAATTGTTTGATATGATAATAAAAAAATTTCTATTTTATCAAACCCTAACTTCTATTTTAAATAATAATTTCAATTTCATTTAAAGAATACAAATTAATTGAGTTGACCAACAATTATTTAATGTTATAATTGAATGAAACAAAAATCAATGCAATCAATAAAAAATCTATTGTAAAAAAACAATAAACTTTCTTAGGAACGGAGGAATTTAGATACATATAGTTTTTCAGTTTGGTGGAATTGGAGAATTTTGAGTTTAAAAAAATTAAAGAATTAAAAAAAAAGTATTAATGTAATGATAAGAAATAATTTCAAACAATTTTTTAGTGACATCAAATGTTTTTACAAGAGTTAGAATATTTATGTAAACAAAAATTATTTATTTGAATAAAGAGATTAAATTTTAAATAAATCTGATTAGATAATAAAATAGTGGAGTGTGCTAACAAAAATATATTATAATGAAATTAAAGAAAATGTATTCTTGGCATTAAGTGTGGTTTACTTACGAAACATAGATTTTTAAAATATTTTAGGGGTGTAATTACGAAAGGGTGTATATAAAGTTTTTGAGGGGTGTCAATATCATCACTCTATCGTCTTCTCACACAGCTCCGAAGGGTACAATTGTGGCCCCAAACCGTGCTATTCTCACAAACTCTTGCTAATCAAGCCAAATACATTTATACTGTTCACCCCTGATATTGCAGAAGTTAGGGGTGTGCAATTTCGGTTTGATTTGATTTGGGTTGAAGCTCAATACCTATTAAACCAAACCGATATGTATCGGTTTGATTATATTTCAACTTAAACCAAACCAATGTGATTTGTCAAACCGATTCCAACCAAACCAAAAAAAGTTGGGTTGGTTTGGGTTGATTTAACGGTTTATGTTTGAATATAAAAATCATTTTTTGTATTATTATAAAAAATTATTTAAATATAAAAATATTAAGTAGGTGTTCTTTAACTATTTTAAAAATTAAAAATATTATATAATTAACAAATTAACAATAAAATGTACCATAACAGAAAAATAAAAAATAAAACTCATATTCTAAAATGTAATGGAAGGGATGGGTAACTGTATTTTATTTATTAAAAAAATATAATATATAAAAGAATGAGAAGTAGTACGATACCAAATGGTTGATGATAATGAGTGAGAAGAAAAAAAAAACTTATTTATATGTGAAGCAAATAAGTATAAATAAAAGTTACAAAACCCCAGGAAATATGGATTGAATTTTATTAAATATATGGGTTGGGTTAGGTTGTATGAATTTTATTTTTAGCAACCCAAACCAAACTAATATTTGATCGGTTTGGTAAATGACAAACCGATTAATAAATTTGTTATATATGAAACCGAACCAACCCATAAAGTTTGGATTGGATTAGACGGGTTGGTTCAGTTTAACGGTTTTTTACACACCTCTAGTAGAAGCACTATAACGGTAAGGAATCATGTTCTCTACATAAACAAATAATTACTCCATATAAATGACAAAGTTCAACTCTAAACAGCAAATACTATAAATTATAAATCCCATAAATTAACAGATGATCATAGTATTTTCTAGGTCCTATGAACATGTGGGTAAACGGAATCTAGATTAGTGAAACGTTTATGACAACCGGAAGAAAAAAAATCAAAAGGTTCGTGCTTTTGCAGTTCTGTTATTCCTATGAACTTCAGCATTTTCAAGGTTGTCATTTTTAATTTCAAAACGAAAGAATAAAGAAAAAAAACCTCCTTACATGAAGATATGCATATTAAACATCTAAATGACAATAATGTGTCGTAACATAAACTGAATTCAAACTTTCACACTGTCAAGAACATGAAATTAAACAGATAATTGAAAAACAATTCAAAAGTCTCGGAAGGAAAGAAATACAAAAGTTTCGGAAAACAATACAAAAGTCTCATAAATAATTATAAACGGAACACAATACAAAAGTCTCATAAACAAATATCAAAAGTCTAGGAAGGTTTTTGAAAAGTCTTAGAAACTAAATTATTGTTTATTATCTTTCCCAATCGAAAATCTCAACCATAAAACCTAAAACTCACAAATTCAAACTCTAGGACATAGATCTAACACTACAACAGTACAAATCGAATGAATACCCCAACAAATCACAATCAAATTTAACTTCAAAATCATATCGAAATCATACCTCGTTTTTGATCGAGATCGAAACTCCCTTCAGTCGTGGTCTACATCGTCGACTTCGTTGTAATCCTAATTGTGGTCCACCGTTGTTGTCGCCGCCGTCGCGTGTTCACCGATATGTCAATGGAACTTTCTCACTCTACTCTCACAACTCTCTCACCTAAAATAAAAAGTAAAAATGAAAAATGAAACAAAACTAAATTCAAAATAGCTGATGTGGAATTACAATAGGGGTATTTTTGGAAGAAACTCATTTTTAATGCATTTGAAACATAATTTTTTAAAATTGTGATAATGTTGAAATGCCATCTCATAAATGTGTCATTTAATTTTTGAACTCAATTAGAACGACAAAGATTATTAAAAACAAGCCACGTAAAGATTAAACTTGATGAAAATAAACAAAGCAGGTAAATGAATTATTGTGCAAACACATTGATTTTGCAAACAAAGCCACGCTGAGTATGAAATGTGTGAAGTATAATTATATACACTAGTATGCAGCCTGCGATGTGCGGACACAGTAAAATATAATGTAAACATTATCAAATTTATATATTAATTTTTTTCGTCTGTAATCATAGGTTGGAATTAACATATATTAGAAAGAAAAAAGATATTAAAAAATCAATCGACTGTAAATTTCGACAATTACATTTGAAATATACATAATAAATTTTTCAACCATAAATTTAAGAATTTTCCGAAATTTCTAATTCAAATAATTCCAAACTATTGCTTTACTTCTAAGTTGATGTTCTAATTCCATCCCCGGTCTCCGACAAAATAAGATTGTAAAAAAAAAAAAAATCAAGTTAAACAAATCTATAACAACTTAAAATAATGATAATAGTAATAATAATAATAATAATAATAATAATAATAATAATAATAAAATAAATGTTGTATATATTAAAACCTATCTTATTTGTATAAGTACCTATAAAGACATGATCAAATTCTTTGCAAGCATGTAGCATGTAAAGATTTATATATCAAAAATAAACACTAAAAACCTTGATTTAATTGTAAAATAATTTTATAAAAAAATAAACAATTTATTATTATTACCGCTTTATTTTTGGAATTTAATGCATATTTAATACATTCTAACAAACCAAAAAGAAAAGAAAACTGAAAGGATAAAAATAGATAGACTGAAATCCATAAAAAATTGTTTTTAAAACCCCTAAATACACCCCAATTTACTCGGAAATACTATTTCTATAATTTTTTTTTTTATAAAAACGTTTATTCTAAAAATACCTGTTGAGGTATTCAATTAAAAACACACACACACACTCCATGGAGTTATTGTCAAGTCTAGTGATAAATTAATTTATTTTTCCACACATTTTCTAAAGATATTCCAGCTTTTATTAATAAACTCATTCCTAAAAAAAATTCACATGTTGCTCACTTAAGTAATTCAATATATAAAAAAATGTGAAGACTTTTATGGAGATGTAAAGAGTAGTGGATTTTGTTTTCATTATCTTACAAAAATATTTATTAATTATCATTCATTAAAAAAATTATGATTGAATTTCATATATTTAGAAGAATGGTTCATTGAATTTAATACAATAATTAATGTTTTTAATTTTTTACCATTAATATTTGATTAGATATTATTATTTTAATTTTTTGTTATGTTATCATTAAAATCTTACCATTAATATTTAAAAAAAAAACATTTAGCGTTGATTAAAACATTTAGCATTGATTCCAGAAAAAAATGGATCACCATTAATTTTGTATTATAATTGATATTTTATTTGTTTTGAAAAATATTTATTTATAACCATGTATAAGACTAATTAAAATTTTAAAATATTTATTTTTGAATATAATCATAATTGTGTATTGAATGCGTATTTAATACAATTTAAAAAAACCAAAAAGAAAAGTAAACAAAAAGGTTAAAAATAGAAAATGGAAAAAACCGAAAAAAAAAATATGTAACTTTCCTTTAAAAAAAATATGTATGAGAAGAGACATTAGATTAAAATTAATGATTTAATTAAAAACCAAAATTTTAATTTTTAATCCTAGTGATGGTTGCACTTATCAATTAAAATATAGGAACTGATTGAATATTTTTAACCAATTCAACGTTTTAAAACTGTTTAATGCTTGATTGAATTGAATAAATTTCTTTAAAAATTGAATTAAATAAATGAAAAAATTCATATGGTGTATTAAACTCCATATTAGTCTCTTTATTCCTCACATTTCTTTTTCACAGATTCCTTTGTCACTCATTTTAATTTGTTTCTCTCTCAAAATCTCAATCTCTCTCTCAAGCCTCTTATCCCGATATCTCTTCCCTCTTCCTTTGTATAATCTCTACGTGTTTTTTCATGGTGATGGGCCTAGTGGCCAGTGGTCGACGACGTGAATTGGTTCACGGTTGGGTGAGATAACCGCCGGGATGGTGGCTGATTGTCGATTTACCTAACAACTTCTATAAAAAAAAATCAATCTAACACACAACGACACATAATAATTTTATCAAATTGATTTAACATTTTCTTAATCCATCGGTAGTGGATATGCTCTGTCATCTATGTAGCAGTTGAGAGTCATCTATGTAGCAGTTGAGAGTTGCCATAATCTGACTTTTACTTCTTATTGTGTAAGCCTACCCATAATAATGGGTAGCATTTTGTTTCTACACATAGCCATCTTGCTTGTCTCTGTATATAAGAATTGTTTGGATAAGATCAAAAGCCAAAATGTTTTGTAAAAAAATTATTAATGAAAAATTATATCAGTTTTATCGGTATTGGATACCCAAAAGTTAGTATTGAAAACCCAAAAGTTATGTCTTCAATTGATGATATTCAAAACAATCATTATTATTTATTACTTCTTTAATAGAATTTTAAATTAATTAAAAAAATCAATATTACTAATATATATAATTGTATAAATTAATGCATTTAAATCCAAACCTCTTGCGGCGACACGTTGAGTTGTGAGGGTCAACTTTTATATATATATATATATATATATATTAGGGTTAATTTCTTTTTAGTCCCTCTAGTTTAATATAATACACAAAATAGTCCTCCGGTTTTAAGTATTACCTCGTGTAGTCATTCTGTTAGATTTTTTGTTGAAAAAGTGGAATCTGACAGGGTCAAGGGGTTAAATGACCATACTGCCCCTGATTTTATCATCACTCATCCACCATTCATTTATCGTATAAAATAAAATAAAAATTATGGAAGCTTAATATTATCATCATCAAACACCATTTCCAACAAATCTGGAAATTTGGAAAAAATTCCAGATTTTACATTCAAAATTAAAATTAAAATTAAAAGATTCAATTTTCTTTCAGTCGATTCATCATCTTCATCACTTAACTGATTAACACCGCTACCATCATCATCAACACCAAACTCCAAACCCATAACCCATATATGCTTCAAACCAAATCGACCATAATCCAAACCACAAACTGGCACCACCCAAAACATGAACCAGAACACTACCGGACCACCAAACCAGACCATGAACCAGAACACCACCACCACAACTAGAAACCAAATCGACCAAACCACCACTACCACCAACTGAACCCAAATCAACCCTAACCAATTAGAATACCATGAGAGAGAAACCACGACCCAAATCGTGAATCCACACCAGTCAAACACCCACAACCACTTCAGCCAAATCCAAAATACCAAATGCCCAAACCCACACCCAAATAACCTAGATTCAATCCATCACTGACAAATTCAAACACTAAACACAAAATTAAAAAATTTAAAAAAATTATTGATCTGTGAACCAAATCAAACCTAGAACGAAACCCATTGATCTGTTTATCACTTCCATCTGGTGTTAAATATGTTCAACATCACTCACCTAACCCAGCCACAAACACACCACTCCCACCAATGTTGATCGACCCACCACTCCCAAACCATAAAATCAGAACCCTTAATCCCCAAATGTAGAAAATCAGAACCCACATAGCAAACCCAAAACTCAACTCAACCTCATCAACAACCACCTCCACTAGAAATCAGACCAATAATATCTACACACACAACAAATCAAATCGAACCTTTAACCAATTGAGTGATATAGAGCAGATTTCTGGGTTCAGAAACATAAATAGAAGAATCGGTTTGTGGAGTCTGTGAGATCATCGGTGAGGAGATGGCACTGTTGAGGAGATCGCCGACAAAGAGAACGATGTCACTGAGGAGATCGTCGACAAAGAGAACGTCGCTGACCAAAAAGAAAGAGATTCGATTTGATTTTGTATGATAAATGAAAGGTGGATAAGTGATGACAAAATCAGGGGTAGTAGGGTCATTTGACCCTCTAATCCTGGTATATTCCACTTTTTCAACGGAAAATCTAACAAAATGATTAAACGAGGTAATACTCAAAACCGGAGGATTAGTTTATGTATTAGGTCAAACTAGGGGGACTAAACAGAAATTAACCCTTGTTTTAATGACATGTCCAATGTTATTTTCTATTTTCTTTTTTATTTTATTTCCTTACCAAAAATAGATAAAAAATTAATGTCATTTTTAAATGTTTGATGAGTTAACCTAAAAAAAGGTTGTGCAACAAACCGTCTGAAAGTGAACAGTTATGTTGACAATGTCTAATATTTTTTTTATCACGTCAGCTTGAGGTTAAATATGTACGATTGCATTGGAAAATGATTTTTTAACGAAATATCTATTAATCTTACGTGGAATCTCTATTTTTCACAAGTCACGCTTATATTGGAGATGTTCTGAAAAGGGTAACCAAAAGGCAATTCGAAAATCATAAAATCAATAGGTAATCAAAATCCTGCAATTAATTCGATAATGAGTAAGTTATGTTAACCAATCTTATAATTGATTTTTAACCCATTAATATCAAATCATATTATTAATTGCAATCAAAATGTGAATTCACCTACTTTACTGATATATACATAAATAAAAACATTTATATCCAAAACTCTATCAAATTTAGATTTTTCAATATCTATAGATATTTTAATTTGTTTTGAAAATATTTATTTATTACTATTTATTTAAAAAGGTATTTTTCGAGTAAATGTGGATGTATTTAGAGGTTTAAATTATTATTATTATTATTATTATTATTATTATTATTATAAAAACGCTTATCCTAGAAATAATTGTATAAGTATTCAATTGTCTTTTAAACTCCACGAAGGTTATTGTCAATCCTAGTGACAAATTAATTTAACTGTCCACACATATTTTCTGATGACATTCCATATTTTTTTAATAAATTCATTTCAATTTTTTTTTTCATGTGTCAATCTCAAATATGATCCGGTAAAAAAAAAGGTGAAAACTTTTATGAAGATGTAAATAGTAGTAGAATTATTTTCTTTTATTATCGTGCAAAAAATTATTATTACCATTTAAAAAAAATATGAGTGAATTTCATATATTTAAAAAAAGGAATCAATTGAATTAAATGTAACAATTAATGTTTTTAAGGTGTTGCCGTTAATATTAGATTAAAAAATATTATTTTAAAGCATTTATTTTTTTAAATAACCATAGAGTATTTTATGCATATTTAATACATTATAAAAAACCAAAAAAAAAAAAAACAATGTTACTAATAGAAAGAAAAAAACAATTAAAAAAATGTGTATAAATTTCTTTACAAAAAAAATCCATGTATTTATAACGAAACTGAGTAGATACAATATTTTTTTAGAGAGAGGCAATATATTCTAATCTTAGAACCAAAGACTGTAACCTCAATATTTATCTTTAGTAGTTTGTCTCTCGAATTCATCATCTATAAGTACAGAGTACCCGTAGAATGCTAGCCTTATTGAAGAGTTGGATAGCGAACAACATCTATAATTGAAAATCCAAGTCTATCAAAATAAAAAAAAAAAAAAATTAAGTTTTGTTAACCAAAACAAACATGATAAAAATATCAAAATGCGCTACAATAATAATTCATCCCAAAAAGATAAGAAATCAACATAACATAAAAAAAAATATTCTTCCAAATATTAAAAAGAACATGTAAAAATTACTCTTACCTCCCAACACCATCAAATTCCCCATCGTTTGAGTGTTTTAGGTTTATAAATCGACAGAACAAAAAAAATAAAGATTAAAATTATTCTACCAAATATTAAAAAAAAATGTAAAAATTACTCTTACCTCCTAACACCATCCAATTCCCTACCGTTTGAGTATTTTTGAATCCGTTTGAGTATTTTTGAGTTTATCTATGAGGGAGAGCCACGGGAAGGGGATGAAAAATATATGAGATTTTGGGGGTTTTATAGCAAAAATTGAGGAAGAGGAAACGACTTTTGAGTAAAGGTTATTGTTAATATATTATAAATGGCTCAGTTTTCAATAAGGGGAATGTCAAAAGATAAATAATTATTAATAATATTAGAAAGTAATAAATATAATAAATGGAATAGAAAGAATATCAAAAGATAAATAATTATTAATAGCATGAATATGAGTAAATAAATCAATTATTAGATAAATGATGAATTGTAATTTAAAACCAAAGCTCTCTCACGACGATACGTGTCGCCGTGAGGGTCAACTTTTATATATTATATAGATATATGACCTAATAAACAAATATAACCTACTTGTGAAATTGAAATTCCTTTTTAACCTAGTTTTCAAAGAAAACCATATTCAACCAAAAAGTCCAAAATATATTCGAAATTAACCTGGAAGTGACTAAAATGCTCTTATGATTTTTTTTTCTTCTCTATCTTTCTTTTCTCCTAATTGTTCACTTTCTCTCATTGAGGTCTTTCTTTCACCTATATGTAAATCCTGTCTCTCCAACATCTCTTGTCTTCAATCTCTGAAAACTATATAAATAACACCATAATACTTGATATCATTACTCTTGATTGGCCCACAAACTTGAGTAGGAGCTGTATAAAGACAAATTTGAAGTTTATAAGGTGGGAGTTTTTGTTATTTGAAGCTTGAATCTTCTTGAGCTCACTTTTTAAACCATACGGTGAGTTTTAAATACTTTGATCAACTTACAATTGTTTGTAATGGTTTATATTTCATGGGTTTTGATACATTATTTGAGTATGTTGTGGTTTTGGAAATCAATTTTGAACTTTTTGAATATTTTAGGTTTCTGTCGAAAGTTACAGGGCAATCAACCATGTAATATGATATTAGTTCATCATGTACATGTTTGCCATGTAATATATTTTTAGTTTATCATGTAACACATATGACATGTAATATGTTTTTAGTTTATCATGTAACATATATGATAATCTAAACATCTAATATATGTTTATGTCATGCAATAGTGGTATTTGCATCATGTCATATGAGTTAGTATATCATGTCATATGGATCAGTTTATCATTTCATGTCGTATTTAACTCATTGGTTTGCAACTTTTTTAATCTACTTGTACTGTTACATGTGTATTTATGGATGTTTGTAGAGTCATCATAAGATTCAATGGATATTGGGAGGATGACAAATATACGAGTGGTGAATCAAGAGGGCTTGTTATGCCTAAGGGACTAACATACCATGACTTAGTTTCATTGGTATGTTCAGTTGCCAACATTGACATAAATAGTTGTGAAATCATACTACATGGAATAAATGAATATTATAGTTACTGTTGATGGAGCTGCAATAATTGATTGTTCAACCTCATAATTATTTGACCATCCTTTGTTAGAATTAACACCAGTTTCTACATGAAGCCTTGGATCCACCCTATCACCAGTATCCAAAGTTGGAGAATTAGGCACATGGATCCTATGCTCATCATCCGAAGTTGGAAAACCACTTGTACCAAATTCTCTCGGAACACCGCCATGAGGTCAAGACAATGGAACTGTTGGGGGCACTAAGGTTGTTGGATTATTGGAACTGACCCACATACTTGGTTACTACAACTTGCAGATGTATGGGTGGGATGTTTGGGTGAAAACGTGTGCTGCATTCCATCAACGTGTCCAGGCATGTTGTGTTTTGCTTCACTTGTTACATAAATCACAGGAGTACATCTATCCTCCATCAATGCAAATGTAACATCAACAGTAACTATAATATTCATTTTCAACTGCCCCGAATGTCCGTAAACCAAGAGGTCAGGGAAGTCTTCACTTTAGAGTTTGGCAAACAACTAAAGGTAAAGGGTTTGTACATTATATAGGTTATCAAGATTATTCAAATACTTGCTAATTTAGTAGCAGCTATAAAAATCCCCATCATACAATCTATTTATAATAGTGCTATATGTACAAAAACCAAATTCACTAAACTAATTCAACAACGTTCACCTGATTATCCAAACAAAACACTTCATTAATCCAAAATTTTGCATTTGAAAAGTCTAAACATACCTTCCAAAAAAAATAAAACTTTTGTTCAAACAAAGATAAAGCACCCATAACTACAAATTAATTCTGAAACAAGTGTGCATCACAACTAAATCCCTATTTCATGTCTTCTAGAAACCAATCGGAAATAGATTGTAAACATGTTAAGTTCACTTGACTTTTCACCTATGCAACTACTAATCAAGACCCCATTCCCAACTAAATGTGTTCAATGGTAATGATCTCTCTTAAGTACTTCAATCCATTTCAGAATGAGAAAAACCGTTTGTTTTGTTAAGGATAAAAACAAATTAATGATAATAATTTGTACAAAACCAACAAAAATAACATAACAACTTCATTGCCACCATTACCAAACTATCCTAAGACCATTATGCAAGCAATGTCATGATAGTGACTATTGAGCATGGAAAATATAAACAATAAAGTACTACACTGTTAAATAGATTCAACAAGAGCAAGATAAAAACCCCAAACCCACATCATGTTGAAACAACAATAGCCATGCAAAAAGCAAACACAAAAACCCACCAAAACCCAACTAGAAATAGAGGAAACAACCTAAACAAACAAAAGGAAACATAAAGCTAAAAAATTGGAGCCTAAAACATACAAAAAAATAATAATTTTAAACCTAAATCCTTAAAAATAGCAGCAATTTCTAAAGGCAAACGACCAGATTTTTTTTCACATCACATCCCTAGAAAAAGTAAATTGAAAAATCCAGTAGCAATTTTGATTCCCTTTTACAAAAATGCAGTACAAATGTAATAAACAAAAAAAAGGTGAGATGAAAGAAAACCTATAATTGCCAAATTCTCTGTGACGGTGGATGGAAAATGGAAAACCCTCTTGCTCGACAGTCTCTTCTTCTTCTTCTCGTCGCCGCCAAGGGAATTGCACTATATGGTTGTTCTTTGGTCGGAAGCTCCTCTCGCGCAGCTTCTCTAACGACGACGGTCGAACGGGTCTCCTTCAGCACCTCCTTCTCTCACTATGAATAGTGTAGAAATCGCTCGTCTCTCATCTTCTCTCTCTCTTTCAGACAATTGAAATGTGAAATCTATAAAAATAAAATTTAGGTTAAACATTCATTAAGGGCAGTATAGTCTTTTTACAAGCAAGGTTGGTTAATAACAAATTTTTACCACAACCCCGTTTAGAATTGAATTTCACGAATTTCATTTGGTTAAAAAAAATCTCTCTATATATATATATATATAATCTTTATATATATATATATATATATATATATATATATATATATATATAATCTTTTTATTGTCAGTTCGAACTGATATAAGATATATCAGTTCCTTGTATATGGGTCATTGGATTTAAATATTTTGACTTGACTGTATGCACTTGTCAAAGCATCTTTTAAATCCAATGGTCAATATGCAATGAACTGATATTTTTTATATCAGTTCGAAATGACAATAGAAAAACTATATATATATATATATATATATATATATATATATATATATATATATATATATATATAGAGAGAGAGAGAGAGAGAGAGAGAGAGATAGAGATACCTCTAGTTCGTCAATAATTTGGGATCCATCTTCATCATAAAAAAAATCATTATACTCTCTGTATTTTTATATTAAAAAATCATTTTATTATGATTTAAAATTTTTCATTACTTTTTTTATATATAATTGTTATTTTGTTTAAGTGTCCCACTTCGTTAAAATTTATAGGTCCGCCACTACAACTACACCATGCATGAATGTCTTTATATATATAAGAATTGTTTGGATAAGATAAAGAGCCAATACAATGTATTTGTCAACCTAATTAAGCTTGGTTAAATAATTATTAATAAATAATCATATCAGTTTATTACCAAATATTCATTTGCATGAGAGAGAATCAATGAACAAATCCAGAATTTAAAACCCGTGTGAGATGAATCTAAATTCTAAATATGTGGATTATTAATTTGAAAAGGGTCAGTGTATAGACAGAGTATAACCATTCATTTTATTTTAATTAAATGAATGGATCATTAATATTAACATATTAAATAAGTGGATCATTATTTTGAAGGAGTTTAATGACAATGGCGGATCCAGAAATTTTAAGGGCAGTTGAACAAAATTAAAATCACAATTATATGAAAAACACTGAAATATTAAGATATAAGTAAAATAGATTTTTTAGATAAAATAAAATAAATAGAACATTTAGAATTAAATAATCTTACATTCAAAAAGAAATAAAAACAAGAAAAATATTAAAAAATAAATAACAACAAGAAAAACAACATAAATAATGAAAAAAAATAAAAAAAATAAATTACAATCTAATTTTTTATTAAAAAATTTTGTTTTGCATTTATAATGAATTCAATTTAAATTTATATAAAAATAATTTATTAATAATTGTTTCTAGACATGTTTTTAACTTTTTTATTCTTCAACTTATTGGTAAATTATTGATTTATTGTTTTTTAATAAATTAAAACTATGAAATAAAGAAAAATTCTAAGGATTAAATAAAATGAATCATAGTAATAGATTGACTATTTTAATCCAATAAAGTAAAATATGAGATTGAATGGTTTATTAATCGGACGTGTTACGTATGTCAAATTAAAACTATTAGAAATAATAAAAGTCCAAAATAGTAATATATAGTTTAATATAAAATAAAATTGAATTTAATTAAACACAAATTAATAGTAGTTAAGAAATTGACAACGACGGTATTGAGAAAATGAAACGATAAAAATGGTAAAATAAATAAGACATTAAAAAAATGAATTGGAAAAGATGGTAAAATAAACAAGACATAAAAAATTAAAAGATCAAATTGAATTAAAGAAGTATCTAGATGAGACTTGAACCAAACACCCTTAGTTCAAAAAAAAAAAAAGATTCACTGTCAATTGTACTAACATCAGTTAGATGTTAACTATTTTTAATAATTATGTATATATATAATATAATATATACGGAATCAATCTTTTATAATAAAAAAATTGAGGTAGGACACGGGCCCTACCTGGGCTATACGTGGGTCCGCCCTGTTTAATGAGTATATTTATATATATACATACCAGTTCCGTTCTAATCGGTACGTATTGATATAATTTACATCAGTCCGTTTGTATTTGGATAATTACAGAGAAGCACTGACAAGTGCATACACATTAAGGGGTCTTTATTTTTTTCACTTAAAACTTAATGGGCCTGAATCATAATTATTAAATTATTTTATTTATTTTTTAAGTGGTCAAACAACTTAAAATACCAAAAAACAACTTCAAATAAAAAGTAAAAAATCCTGACTTTTCACTAAATTGTAAATCATTGAACTGCATTAAATGCAATCCAAAATCTTTTCTTACGATACTATCCTCCATATATAACATATTTCCAATTTCATCATAATTATATATGGTATATAAATCTTTATTTTAATATATTACTTATTTTAAATATTTTTAAAAATAAAAGAGAACCCTAATAAGTACTTCTCATATTGTTGTTTAATATCAATACTTTATTATGATATTAGGGTGATGCATTTATATATTATTTTTTTAGAGTGTTTTGTGTGAGTTTTACTGCTGTCCATTTTATTTTTTTGAAAAAAAATACATTTTCTTTTCTTAATAAAAATGAAGTTTGTTTGTAATCGAATAAGAAGATCATGATCATATGTGTTCATATATAATTATTATTTTTAAATTATTTTTATTTCATATTATATGTATAATTGTTTAACATGTGTATAAATGTAAAATTACTTATTTTCAGATAATTTTACTTTTAAAAAACAAACGTGTTGACAATACATTCAGATGTGAGAAAAAATAAACAAACAAACATGTCATTCAAATTCAAATTTCAGTTCCTATTCAGTCTTTAGAAAATTTCAGGATTGTTTAGTCTTCAGACAAAAAAACAAACGACCCCTAAGTTAATGCATATAAATCTAATGGTTCACATGCAACACACTGATGTAAGTTATATCAGTATGCACTAACTTGAATATATATACACGAAAATTTTCACATAAGTGTGCACTGATGGAATTATATAAGGACATTGAATGTGAGTCACTCATTTTACATACTTTGACTTGACACGTATGCACTTGTCAAAGCTCTTTTTTATAAATGAGTGTCTCAAATTCAATTTCCTTATATAATTCCATCATTGCTCACTGAAAGGACTATGTATATATACATATAC
The DNA here is from genome assembly GCA_032871835.1 of Dipteronia dyeriana. Lineage (NCBI taxonomy): Eukaryota > Viridiplantae > Streptophyta > Magnoliopsida > Sapindales > Sapindaceae > Dipteronia > Dipteronia dyeriana. The sequence goes on from CM065299.1 coordinate 101,081,377, forward strand.
ATATGTATATATATATATATATACATATGTTTATATATATATATATATATATATATAAGAAGCACAGTACAATATATAGCAATTCTAAAAACATAAAGAGAATCAAAGATAAAATTAGTCAAGCAATTTACTGTTCAAAAATACAGTATATAACAATGGTCCTGTCAAGTACGTGGCAATGTTAAATACAAGTTTATCATAGCCAGCACCAATCTGGTTACAGATATGTCTGAGTATTTCAGCCGATATACTTAGACTAGAATAAAGCAATAAGTCATAAAAATTTATATGGTGAATAGTAGCTTACAGAGAAGCAAATAACTTGTTTGACAGCAAAGAAGATATACAGAAATAAGTCACAAACTTTATTTATGTGGAAGTTCAGAAATTTACAAAGTAGGAAGAAGGGAAATTAGTAAAGCTACGCAGAGCTTTCAGAGAAAACTAAAAAATGATCAAACTGAACCTGAGGCCTTGAAGAGCCTTCTCAATCTATTTATAAAACAAAACTTAAACCATAGTTGACAGTTAACTATAGTTAAGTTTACAAAAGATAAGATTACAGCTAAGTCCTCACGTGATAGGTTACTGCTTCCTTTTGATTAATTGGACATTGCTTTGTCGGAGCATCTTCTTTAAATCTTGTCGGCTGCTTTTGCTTTAATAATGCATTCCAGATAAGTCTTCAATTGTTGTGTTATTATTTCTTTTGTCGTTTTTACTGTCTGCCACCACAAAGGGATAAGAATCAGGGATCATGCCTAAAGAACGTGGTGGGGTCCTCACTGTCATACGCATAGTCGTCTGAGCCATTATCTTTTTCTTTGTCTTCACTTTTGTCTGAGTTTGTACCAGCCAGGGACATGCTGGCCATAGAATTCTTCATTTCTTCAGCTATCCTCATGAGCTCATCAGGAGTACTAGCTGCAGCAATTCTGGCCTGGTTTTGGGATTTGGCCATTAAGAAACCAGATTGGTCAGATACTTTGGTGTAGAGGGTTGTATTTTCATTGAACCATCTGACAATTCTTTCCTTATTGTGGTTGGCAAGATTCATGCCACTCCATCATTTTATTTTAACTTGTCTTCCAAAATAAGGGACATTAACATTTCCCACCAATTTGTCTTTGATGGAATACTCAAGCATGAGTATCCATGTCAGGTTGAACTGAACGAAAAAGAGTAATAAGTCTGGGAAGAATTCCCATTCGTCTGGTCTGTCAATATTGGAAACCCAGAAGGAATATCCTTCTTTAACTTGAGCTAGAAGGAAATCAATTATGGGTCCAAACTTGTTCCACCATTCTAAAAACCAGATTGGTAGGTCGATATGAAAGTTTTTATCGAAGTAAATGAACTAGGAGAGAGAATTTTCTGGTTTTGGCCATAAAGGAATTTTGTCCATGCATCAATATAGTCCCAGTAAGAAAAATCTGAGACATGAAAGATTCTACTAAAATTTCTTTTTGGTTAGGGTTACCACCCCATTGCCCAAGAGTAATGATTTTACAAATCTTGATTTTTCTGAAAATCAGTTTTTCTTTGTTGATTTTGTCAAAAACATCAGAAATGAAAGTTGAATCTATGTCAACAAGGATAAACTCATAAAATATATGTCTTTTTGTATTGTCTTCAAGAATCCTTCCAAACATAGGATGAATAAGATCATCCGCAAGTTTTTTAGGTTCTCTGAAATATTGGCCATGCAGAAATTGGTTTTCTACTGCAAAAAACCGATCGAAGAAGGGTTTGTTGATATAAGAGTATGTCGGTTGATTAATTTTGGGAAAGCTAGTCTGAGGGCTTTGGGCTGTTAGTTTTCTTTGTTTGATGGAATGTGGGCTCATTTTGGATGAGGCAACAGTTTTGAAAGAACTGTTGTCTACAGCTAAAGGTGAAAAGGTATTTGTCATATGTATTGGGCTTTGGCTTGGGCTCCTGCTTGATGAAGGCCCATCATGGGGTAATTGTGAGAGTTGTATAGGTAATATGTGAAGTGATTTAGGCTGAGACACTAATGAAATAGCATAATTGTCTTTATGACTTCCTCTAAGGGAAGTATGATAAGTCGATAATGATAAATCCATGCTCTTGTCTTTTGATAAGACAGATCTCATGGAGCCTCTGCCACCAGGGCTTCGGCCACCACCACGACCTCTGTTCATGCTAGTCATTTGTCACCCTGTAAAAATTCTCTGGTCAAAAAGTCTGGAAGACTATTTTCTGATCCTTTAATATATTCAATGTCAAAATCAAAAGCAGATAATAGAGCTTGCTATCTTGCAAAAAACTGTTTACAGGCAAGATTTTTTACATATTTTTTTCAAAATATATTTTGCTGAATGGCAATCAACTTTTTATTAATCAAGTCATCCTGCAATTTTTGAATAGTCAGGACAATGGTTAAAATTTCTTTCTTAACAGTTGAATATTTCTGCTGGGTATCGTTCCAGGATCCTGAAACATACATAACTAAATATTCTCTGTTATTAATGGTCTGTTTCAAAATACCACCAAAACCTATATCTGAGGCATCCGTTTCTACAGTTTTGGGGGCAGTATGATGACAAAATAAATATACAAAGGAGTTTCTTAACATATTTTTTTACATGTTGAACTGCCTTTGTATGTTCTTGTGTCTAAGGAAGGGGATTGGTCTTTAATCTTTGAAAAAGAGGTTTACAAATAATACTAAGTTCCTTGTAAAAATTTGAAATATAATTAAAACATCCCAAAAATCTTTGTAATTGTTTTGTGTCTCTTATTTCATTAGGAAACTTGTCAGCAAAATCCAAACTCCTTTGAATGGGAACAATTGTTCCTCTTTTGATATTGTGGCCTAAAAATCTGATGTTGGTTTGAAAAAGGATAATTTTAGGGGCTGAAATAACAAGTCCATGGTGGTTAATGGTTTTGAGAAAAATCTCCAAATGTTTCCAATGTTGGTCAATGTTTTTTAAAAATACTAAAACATCATCTATGTAAACTATGGAAAATTCAATGAATGGATTAAAAATATTGTTCATGATGCACTGAAATTCACTATGAGCATTTTTGAGTCCAAACGGTTTAACATTCCATTCATATTGTCCAAAAGGGACAGTGAAAGCTATTTTGTAAAGGTCATGTTCTGCTATTTGAATTTGCCAAAAACCTGATTTCATGTCAAATTTTGAAAAAATGATAGAGTCATAAAGTCTTTTTAATAAATCAGACTTATTAGACATAGGGTATCTAATCCACTGTAAAGTATCATTCAAAGACTTGTAATTAATTACAAGCCTAGGAACTACTCTCTCTATTTCAGCATTCTTTTGAACATAGAAAGTAGGACAACTCCAAGAGGATTTGGATGGCTTGATAAGTTTTTTGTCAAGCAAATCTTGGATTTCCTTTTTGCAATACTTAATCAGATCGGCATACATTTGAATTGGTCTAGCTTTTTTCGGTATTCTTTTTTCATTGAAATCTTTGGTATAGGGAAGAGTAACAACGTGTTTCTTCCTATCCCAGAAAACATTTGGAATTGAAGAACAAACATCTTTTTCTAATTTTTCTTTAAAAAAATTGATTTTTTCTTGAAGACCGGAATCTTCCAATCTGGCTTCTTGTCTTTGAAAAACTAAGTCATCTTTTAAAAAATTCAATTGGGTCTGCTTCTGGTTAAGGGTAGCAATACAATTGCTAAGAGGATCAGAAGCTTCATTCCAAATGTTTTTGTCTTTTAAAACATTTAAATCTTTTACTAAAACGGGAAAGATAAAAGGGAATATGATCTCCTTTCCTAAGTACTCAGTAACAATTCCTTCAGTAATAACTTTGAAGGGAGAAATCAGATAAAGAAATGGCAGTCCAAGAATCACATTATGAGAAAGGGTTTTAACAACAATGAAGTCATTATTATAACAAACACCACTATTACAGACCTTCGCATTAGTGAGTTTGTATTTGATGTCTAATTGTATCTTATTAGCACCGTAAAGAGTCTCGGTGGCAGATTCCAAGTATTTGGTAGGTACAAGTGCTTCCTTTATACAATTTAAGTCGGCCCCTGTATCGACTAGGGTGTTGACTCTTAGGTTGTAATTTGAAACAATTCTGATGTCAATTTCAACATACCATTTTTAGATTCTAACTTCTCTTATAACATTGATTTGTGCAAATTTGGAAATGTCTTCATGGTCATTTCGATCTGGTTGATCATTATCGGATTCACCAGAGCTATTAAAACTGGGATGTTTTTCTGGGGAATTGTCGATAGGTATTTTAGGGAATTGTTCTTTCAAACTGTTCTTGATTTGCAAATCCTGAACAGTTTTCTTTAAAACTTTTATTTCTTCTTTAAAACTTTTATTTCTTCTTTAATGTTCTGGATTTCTTTTTATAAATCAGTGACAAACTTTTCTGGATTTGTTATGTAACTTGTTTAAAACATTTTGTTCAAAATCAGGTGTTTGGGAATGTGCATTTTTAAAAGGTTTATTGTCAGTGAAGGGAGTGTTACTGCTACTATGGGCAGCTTCACTGTCAATTCTTTGTTGAAATTGTCGGATGTGTTTTGCTTTTTGTAAGGGATCCTCAATATTGTCAATTATGCTGATTATTAAGGAATAATCATATTGATCAAGGACATTTATTTCTTTGCAAAAGCAGGGTTGTGTTTCTGGTTCTGAGTCTGAAGATAAACCAGAGGATGAATCATCAGGAGATTCTCCTATAACTAGGACTTCATCCGGGGAAGATAATGGTTCAGCTGATTCAGATTCAGCATACAAAACCTGGAGAACTCTATCTTTGATTTCATCATCTAAGTCAAGACTTTTGATTTTATTTTTCTGGTCAGGGCACTTGTTGGCATAATGGCCTTCTATACCACATTTAAAACATTTGTTTGATTTTTTGAAGTAGGTCCTGTTTGTTTTCTTCTTGTGGTATTTTCCTTTTTTGTTATAAAAAGGAGCCTTTTTAGGAGACCAAACGGTTTCTCCCTTTTTATTCGCCTTGTAGTTTTTATTAATTCTATAAGGATAATTATGAGGAAATCGGGAATATTTTTTAATTTTTCTTTTAGGCGTGGGTAACTTATCAAAACCAAATTGTTCACACCACGATCCTAATTCTTTCCTAGTCGTCAGTTTTTGTTGTTTGAGTTGACTTTTGAGTCGAAGATCATTGCAAAGTTGAATAGCAACAACGTTGATGGTGGCAATGATTTCACCATAAGTCCAGCCATTCAAGTCCATCTGGGACAAGCCAGACCATCCCATTTGCATAACCATTTCGTCTCTAACTTTATTGGAAAAGAGTTTTGGTAAACCAGCAATAAATTTTTCTTTCCAATAAGGGTTAGCATTGTCAAGCCTTTGTAAGACTATGGTTAAGAAAATGTCTTTATATCATTTGAAATCACTGAGTTTTTTGCATTTCAAATTCTGGAGTTTTGAAAAATCTTTTCCTTGGTTAATGTTGGGGTTTCCAACAAAATGCATTAAAATAGTGTAACACAAAACATATATCCCATCAGGTTCAAATGTAGTTGTAGTTGTTCCTGTCGAACTAGATGGCACAAAATAGGCTGGGTCATTTGTGGTTCTGGCTGGTATGGTAGTGGTCACTGTATTGGTATGGCCTATAATTGTGCTTCTGGCACTCAGGCTTAGGGTATGAGTCCACCATCCAAATAATTGTCCTTCAAAACCAGTGGTCAAGGATGTAACAGCGTCAGCATGAGACATGTTCTGTTTTTTGATAATATACCCAATGGTATGCATTTGTCTAAGGACTCTGATAATTTGGTACTCTGATAAGCCATCAATATTGAATTGATAACATACATTACCAGTATAAGCACGATAGGGAACAGACTCTTCGTATTGAAGGTCAGGAGGAGTAGGTTTTGGGTAATAAGGTTTGGTGTTTTGGTAATATCTGGTCTGATTGTAGCTGTCTGCTTTGTTATTTGAAGTGATTCTTTGGATCATGTTCTGGAAGTCCATGGTTTCTCCATCTTCCTCACTGGAGGATTCTGGAATGTTTTTGTTAAGGGTTTGGACTTCTGGGTAATGGATAGGTTCTTCTTTTGGTAGGTTCCGAAGTCTTTCTTCAAGGGCTTTTAGAAGTTCTTTTTCATCAATGATATTGTCAAAGCATTTTTCAATGCCAGTATGGTCAGGGAATAGGATTGGTTCAGTGTTTTGTACATGCATTTTTCCTTTTGCCTTTCTGGAAAAAGAGGGAAGAGGCAGATGTCTCATAAGGGGCGAATACTTGTGGATGAGGACTTTCTTTGGTAGGGAAAATAGTGGTTTGAGAAAGGTTTAAGTCAATTTTTTCCAACTGTTCTCCCAAGGAATTTAGGAAGAAATTGGTATAATTATTTTGTCTCATGACAACTCCTATTTGATGTGAGGATGAAGCCATGGTGGAGGATAGCTCTTCGTCAAATAAAATGAAAGGTGTACAGAGGGTTGTGTTAGTGATACCTTTAATGTCATCGTTAGGCATTTCTATTTCGAAGAGTCTTAGAGGAGGATGAATTTGTTTTTCTTCTCCCCTCTTAGTTTTGTAAGTTCTAATTTTTGATTGGTCAATAACAGAGCAATTTTGCTCAAATTTTTTCCTGTTTGTATACCATTCAAATAAAGGTATTTTTTGGTTAATAGTTTCAATGTTTTCTGTCCATCTTTTACGAAATTGATTTTTTTTGTTTTTTGAGTAATTTCTTTCGTATTTTTCTCTTAAATGATGATTCTACGGGGAATAGTAATCAGCAATTAACGAATCGAAATCGATACTGGATTTGGCATTAATGACATTAATGAATCGGACAGGGGGTTCTGGTTCAATGATCTCTGTTAATACTTGTTAGGGAGTAGGTGAGGTTTGACCTTAGTCATAAGTGTGTATAGGTTAGGCTACTTTTTCTGGGGTTTTTTGGACATGGGTCACATGTGTTGGGTTTTCTAGTTTATGCCTGGGCCTTCTTCTTCTGTGGACAAGGTTTACTATTGGTTCACTAGAGTCATCTTCTGGATCATAGTGTGCAACAGGGGTTAGAATTGTCGGGGCCTGGTGTAAGGTTAGTTATTTGTCTGGTTGTCTGGGGGCTAAACTGGGTATTTGTCTGGCTATATTTTGTCTGGATAGGCTAGATAATGAGTTTCTGACTGCCTGAAAGTCATTTAGTGATCTGGAATGGTCACTGTCATCATTTCTAAGAGATAGACCTCTTCTAAACGATATTATGAGGGTTCTATCCTGTTCTGTCACACAATCGTGGAGGTTTCTCATGGGTGGTTTATAAGTTGGTTGGTCAACTTTTTCTTTGACCCAATCATTTGGGAATTTAATATTTTCCCATTTGACTGGAACATGTACTAGAACGTTAACAGAGGGAGATGCATTAAAGCATATAGTTTGGTCAGCCGGTACAGATGGAGGTATGTAGCTGGGATAAGTCCAGAGGTCAAGACTCGGTAATAGACTCTGTAGACAAGTTTTTAGGGACTAGATTTTCAAGGAACTGGTAATTATGGGTCTGGATGTCAATCACAAGGCACTTTTCTTTATGTCCTTAAGGCTTGCTGAAGACAATAGTAGTGACTATCTCTAGGTGCAAAAGTCAGTAGGTCTATAGGGTATTTGCCGTCTGCTAGGAGAGCTATAGGCGGTCGGCCCGTCTGACCAGGCTGTGAGTCAAAACCTAGGATTTTGGCTATTTATTATCTTCACCATGTCTGTGAGTAGTTCTAGACCTGGGATTGAGCCTGACGATATGAATAGTTTTTGTAACACCCAATGTCTTTCAGGCCCAATTGAAAGACCCAAATTGAAAGAAAAAAAAATGGGATAAGCGTGAAGCAGAAAATGCATCAGGTGAGTAAGCCTAAGTAAATTGTATGGCTGACAGGCAACTGTGAGCTTGGTTAATTAGCTCACAACTTCAGCTGTGTCCTTCCATAAGTATATATATTAGAGGATAAACGTTGTGAGAGCTAGAAAGCAGTAGAATCCAGCGGAAGAAAGGAAAGAGAAGAAAGGAAAGAGAAGAAGTCAGTGAAGCTCTCTCTCGTGATTATAGATTTCAGTTGATTCTTCTTTGACATCCAGTTTCTAATTGGATCTTGTGATTGTTAGAGAAAGAAGACGAAGGGAACCTAGCATACTCAGTCTGAATTAAGCTTGACGTCTAATTTGTGAGTGAAATTAAGTTTCAGTTTTGTTTTTAACTCAAGTTTACAGTTTTATTCTTTAATTGTTGCAAATCATTTTAAGCTTTTTATTGCTTTTTATGATTGATGGTGAGTATACAGAGAACCGAAAGTATATATTTTATGCTTATATTAGCATTCAGAATCAGTATATTATTTTTATGAATTATCAAGAAGAGATTATGATTTCTATAAAAGCACCATGTATGTACCTTCCCCAGTTATGATTATGGTTGGCTTTTGGGGCCGTTCTACACATGTGTATGTCATGATTCGCTCTGCAAGTGCATGACCAGAGAAAGAGAAATAGAGTCGCTCTGCCTGAGCATGACCAGAGAAAGAGTAATTCAGTCACTCTGTACGGGTATGACCAGAAGTTATTTATGACTCGGCGTTTGCCCGAAGTATTTCGGTTTACGTTTTGAGGATATCCCCAGTATGAATTTGGTGCAGATTAAGATTTTATAAAGTATCTTACTCTTGTTCAGAAAAGTGATGCATTCAGTTTATTCAGTTTATTCAGTTTATAAGTATGAAAGTAGATATATTATCTTATACCATGTATTGCTGAATGCTTATTGTAAAGTGGTTTAGAAAAGTATTTTTAAAAGTTTTCATTCACTCACTGGGAGTTAGCGCTCACCCTTTCACTCTTAAATATTTATCCAGGTAGCTGTTCGGTTGTGCGGACTCAGAAGTTTTGAGGTGGGCCACTCGATGACATTATGAAGCATAAACGTCATGCATTTTAAATTGTCATGTACATGTTTAGAAATATGAAATAGGCATGGTCGGGACAGTAGGCATGGTCGAGACTGTAAAGTGGTCGGGAGGGTAGGCATGGTCAGAACGTGGTCGGAATTCTACTCGGTCTGTTCGGCCTACTCGGCCCACTTGACCTATTCGGCCCACTCGACCTACTCGACCCATATGGCCTATTCGGTCTACTCGGCCTACTCAGGTTTCTTACTCGGCCCGTTCAGTTTCCCACTCGGGATGGACTGGGTACTTAGTTTTTAAAGTGGTTGGTTTTTGGCCAGATCATTCTTTTTTGACAAATTTTTGTAACGAACGAAAATATGAAAAGAAATTGCAATTATGTACATTTTGCACTCTCCAATATTCTCCTTACATTTTGTTTGTTTAATAGCAAGTATTTCCTATAGAAATCTTAGTAGAAAGTCTTTTTTTTCATGTTAGTAAAAGTTCAGCCCACAGGGTCTTTCTCGTACTCAAGAGAGAGGAGTCATGGTGGGTCCTGTCAGTTGTACTGGAAAATCTGTTGCTAATTTTGAGACAAATTGGGATGATAAAGATTTGATTAACTGGCAATTGCCTAACATTCAACAAAACAGTATTTACAAGAAAAAACTTTTAGACTTCAGAACCCTTTTGGGTCAGAAGACCAAAGAAATCAATTTGAAATTTCAGAATAATACGTTTTTGACAAATCTTTTAAATAAAAACAGTTTGACTCATTACAACAAAATCGGTTTCAATGACCTACATATTGGAAGTGTCCAAGTAGGTATTAAACCTTTTTCAAAAATTGGACTAATTAATTCTTTATTAATCGTTCTAAGAGACAAAAGAATTACAAATTACAAGGAATCAATATTGGGTATGGCTTAAACCTCCCTGACATATGGTCCTATTTATTTCCAGTGTTACCCAAACTTCACTATAGCCCTAAACACAGACGAACACAAAGAAAAGTGCCTTGTGATTGACATCCAGACCCATAATTACCAGTTCCTTGAAAAATCCAGTCCCTATAAACTTGTCTACAGAGTCCATTACTGAGTCTTGACCTCTGGACTTATCCCCAGCTACATACCTCTATCTGTACCGACTATCCAAACTATATGCTTTAATGCATCTCCCTCTGTTAACGTCCTAGTACCTGTTCCAGTCAAATGGAAAAAATATTAAATTCTCAGATGATTGGGTCAAAGAAAAAGTTGACCAACCAACTTATAAACCACCCATGAGAAACCTCCACGATTGTGTGACAGAACATGATGGAACCTTCAGAATATCGTTTAGAAGGGGTCTATCTCTTAGAGATGATGACAGTGACCATTCCATATCACTAAATGACTTCCAGCCAGCCAGAAACTCATTATCTAGCCTATCCAGACAAAATATAGCCAGACAAATACCCATTTTAGCCTCCAGACAACCCAGACAAATAACTAACCTTACACCACGCCCGACAATTCCAAACCCAGTTGCACACTATGATCCAAAAGATGACTCTAGTGAACCAATAGTAAACCTAGTCCACAGAAGAAGAAGGCCCAGGCCCAAACCAGAAAACCCGACACATGTGACCCATGTCTAAAAAACCCCAGAACAAGTAGCCCAACCTATACACATTTATGACCAAGGTCAAACCTCACCTACTCCCCCACAAGTATTAACAGAGATCATTGAACCAGAACCCTCTATCCGATTCATTAATGTCATCAACACCAAATCCAGTATTGATTTCGATTCGTTAATTGTTGATTACTATTCCCCCCAGAATCAGCATTTAAGAGAAAAATACGAAAGAAATTACTCTAAAAACAAAAAAAAATCAATTTCATAAAAGATGGACAGAAAACATTGAAACTATTAACCAAAAAATACCTATCTTTGAATGGTTTACAAATAGGAAAAACTTTGAGAAAAAATTGCTCTGTTATTGACCAATCAAAAATTAGAACTTACAAAACTAAAAGGGGAAAAGAAAAACAAATTCATCCTCCTCCAAGACACTTCGAAATAGAAATGCCTAACGATGACATTGAAGGTAGCACTAACATAACCCTCTATACACCTTTCATTTTATTTGACGAAGAGCTATCCTCCACCATGGCTTCATCCTCACATCAAATAGGAGTTGTCATGAGACAAAATAATTATACCAATTTCTTCCTAAATTCCTTGGGAGAACAGTTGGAAAAAATTGACCTAAACCTTTCTCAAACCACTATATCCCCTACCAAAGAAAGTCCTCCTCCACAAGTATTCATTCCTTATGAGACGTCTGCCTTTTCTTCCAGAAAGGCAAAAGGAAAAATGCATGTACAAAACACTGAACAAATCCTATTCCCTGACCATACTGTCATTGAAAAATGCTTTGACAATATCATTGATGAAAAAGAACCCTTAAAAGCCCTTGAAGAAAGAATTAGGAACCTACCAAAAGAAGAACCTATCTATTACCCATAATTCCAAACCCTTGACAAAAACATTCCAGAATCCTCCAGTGAGGAAGATGGACAAACCATGGACTTCCAGAACATGATCCAAATAACCACTTCAAATAACAAAGTAGACAACTACAATCAGACCAGATATTACCAAAGCACCAAACCTTATTACCCAAAACCTACTCCTCCTGACCTTCAATACGAAGAGATTGTTCCCTATCGTGCTTATACTGGTAATGTATGTTATCAATTCAATATTGATGGCTTATCAGAGTACCAAATTATCAGAGTCCTTAGACAAATGCATATCATTGGGTATATTTATATCAAAAAACAGAACATGTCCCATGCTGACGCTGTTACATCCTTGACCACTGGATTTGAAGGACAATTATTTTGATGGTGGACTTATACCCTAAGCCTGAGTGCCAGAAGCACAATTATAGGCAATACCAAAACATTGACCACTACCATACTAGCCAGAACCACAAATGACCCAGCCTCTTTTGTGCCATCTAGTTCGATAGGAACAACTACAACTACATTTGAACCTGATGGGATAGATGTTTTGTGTTACACTATTTTAATGCATTTTGTTGGAAACCCCAACATTAACCAAGGAAAAGATTTTTCAAAACTCCAGAACTTGAAATGCAAAAAACTCAGTGATTTCAAATGGTATAAAGACTTTACAAAGGCTTGACAATGCTAACCCTTTTTGGAAAGAAAAATTTATTTCTGGTTTACCAAAACTCTTTTCCAATAAAGTTAGAGACGAAATGGTTAGATAACTGGGATGGTCTGGCTTGTCCCAGATGGACCTGAATGGTTGGACTTATGGTGAAATCATTGCCACCATCAACATTGTTCCTATTCAACTTTGCAATGATCTTCGACTCAAAAGTCAACTCAAACAACAAAAACTGACGACTAGGAAAGAATTAGGATCTTGGTGTGAACAATTTGGTTTTGATAAGTTACCCACGCCTAAAAGAAAAATTAAAAAATATTCCCGATTTCCTCATAATTATCCTTATAGAATTAATAAAAACTACAAGGCGAATAAAAAGGGAGAAACCGTTTGGTCTTCTAAAAAGGCTCCTTTTTATAACAAAAAAGGAAAATACCACAAGAAGAAAACAAACAGGACCTACTACAAAAAATCAAACAAATGTTTTAAATGTGGCAGAGAATGCCATTATGCCAACAAGTGCCTTGACCAGAAAAATAAAATCAAAAGTCTTGACTTAGATGATGAAATCAAAGATAGAGTTCTCCAGGTTTTGTATGATGAATCTGAATCAGCTGAACCATCATCTTCCCGGATGAAGTCCTAGTTATAGGAGAATCTCCTGATGATTCATCCTCTGGTTCATCTTCAGACTCAGAACCAGAAACACAACCCTGCTTTTGCAAAGAAATAAATGTCCTTGATCAATATGATTATTCCCTAATAATCAGCATGATTGACAATATTGAGGATCTCTTACAAAAAGCAAAACACATCCAACAATTACAACAAAGAATTGCCAGTGAAGCTGCCTATAGTAGCAGTAACACTCCCTCCACTGACAATAAACCTTTTAAAAATACCCTTTTCCAAACACCTGATTTTGAACAAAATGTTTTAAGCAAGTTTCATAACAAATCCAGAAAAGTTTATGTCACTGATTTACAAAATGAAATCCAGAACATTAAAGAATAAATAAAAGGTTTATAAAAAAATGTTCAGGATTTGCAAATCAATAACAGTTTGAAAGAGCAATTCCCTAAAATACCCATCGACAATTCCCTAGAAAACAACCCAGTTTTAATAGCTCTGGTGAATCCGATAATGATCAACCAGATCGAAATGACCATGAAGACATTTCTAATTTTGCACAAATCAATGCTATAAGAGAAGTTAGAATCCAAAAATGGTACGTTGAAATTGACATCAGGATTGCTTCAAATTACAACCTAAGAGTCAACGCCCTAGTTGATACAGGGGTCGACTTAAATTGTATAAAGGAAGCACTCGTACCTACCAAATACTTGGAATCTACCACCGAGACTCTTTACTGCGCTAATAAGAAACAATTAGACATCAAATACAAACTCACTAATGCGAAGGTCTGTAATAGTGGTGTTTGTTATAATAATGACTCCATTGTTGTTAAAACCCTTTCTCATAATGTGATTCTTGGATTGCCATTTCTTTATCTGATTTCTCCTTTCAAAATTATTACTGAAGGAACTGTTACTAAGTTCTTAGGAAAGGAGATCATATTCCCTTTTATCTTTCCCGTTTTAGTAAAAGATTTAAATGTTTTAAAAGATAAAAACATTTGGAATGAAACTTCTGATCCTCTTAGCAATTGTATTGCTACCCTTAACCAGAAGCAGACCCAATTAAATTTTTTAAAAGATGACTTAGTTTTTCAAAGACAAGAAGCCAGATTGGAAGATTCCGGTCTTCAAGGAAAAATCAATTTTTTTAAAGAAAAATTAGAAAAAGATGTTTGTTCTTCAATTCCAAATTCTTTCTGGGATAGGAAGAAACACGTTGTTACTCTTCCCTATACCAAAGATTTCAACGAAAAAGGAATACCGACAAAAGCCAGACCAATTCAAATGTATGCCGATCTGATTAAGTACTGCAAAAAGGAAATCCAAGATTTGCTTGACAAAAAACTTATCAAGCCATCCAAATCCCCTTGGAGCTGTCATACTTTCTATGTTCAAAATAATGTTGAAATAGAGAGAGGAGTTCCTAGGCTTGTAATTAATTACAAGTCTTTGAATGATACTTTACAGTGGATTAGATACCCTATGCCTAATAAGTCTGATTTATTAAAAATACTTTATGACTCTATCATTTTTTTTAAATTTGACATGAAATCAGGTTTTTGGCAAATTCAAATAGCAGAACATGACCGTTACAAAATAGCTTTCACTGTCCATTTTGACAATATGAATGGAATGTTATGCCGTTTGGACTAAAAAATGCTCATAGTGAATTTCAGTGCATCATGAACAATATTTTTAATCCATTCACTGAATTTTCTATAGTTTACATAGATGATGTTTTAGTATTTTCAAAAAACATTAACCAACATTGGAAACATTTGGAGATTTTTCTCAAAACCATTAAACACCATGGACTTGTTATTTCAGCCCCTAAAATTATCCTTTTTCAAACCAACATCAGATTTTTAGGCCACAATATCAAAAGAGGAACAATTGATCCCATTCAAAGGAGTTTGGATTTTGCTGAAAAGTTTCCTGATGAAATAAGAGACACAAAACAATTACAAAGATTTTTGGGATGTTTGAATTATATTTCAAATTTTTACAAGGAACTTAGTATTATTTGTAAACCTCTTTTTTAAAGATTAAAGACCAATCCCCTTCCTTGGACACAAGAACATACAAAGGCAGTTCAACATGTAAAAAAATATGTTAAGAAACTCCCTTGTATGTTAATTTGTCATCCTACTGCCCCCAAACTGTAGAAACGGATGCTACAGAAATAGGTTTTGGTGGTATTTTGAAACAGACCATTAATAACATAGAATATTTAGTTAGGTATGTTTCAGGATCCTAGAACGATACCCAGTAGAAATATTCAACTGTTAAGAAAGAAATTTTAGTCATTGTCCTGACTATTCAAAAATTGCAGGATGACTTGATTAATAAAAAGTTTATATTAAAAGTTGATTGCCAATCGGTAAAATTTATTTTGAAAAAAGATGTAAAAAATCTTACCTCTAAACAGATTTTTGTAAGATGGCAAGCTCTATTATCTGCTTTTGATTTTGACATTGAATATATTTAAGGATCAGAAAATAGTCTTCCAGACTTTTTGACCAAAGATTTTTTACATGGTGACAAATGACTAGCATGAACAGAGGTCGTGGTGGTGGCCGAAGCCCTGATGGCAGAGGCTCCATGAGATCTGACTTATCAAAAGACAAGAGTATGGACTTATCATTATCGACTTATCATACTTCCCTTAGAGGAAGTCATAAAGACAAGTATGCTATTTCATTAGTGTCTCGGCCCAAATCACCTCACATATTACCTATACAACTCCCACAATTACCCCATGCTGGGCCTTCATCAAGCAGGAGCCCAAGCCAAAGCCCAATACATATGACAAATACCTTTTCACCTTTAGCTGTAGACAGCAGTTCTTTCAAAACTGTTGCCTCATCCAAAATCAGCCCACATTCCATCAAACAAAGCAAACTAGCAGCCCAAAGCCCTCAGACTAGCCTTCCCAAAATTAATCAACCGATATACTCCTATATCAATAAACCCTTCTTCGACCAGTTTTTTGCCGTAGAAAACCAATTTCTGCATGACCAGTATTTCAGAGAACCTAAAAAACTTGTGGATGATCTTATTCATCCTATATTTGGAAGGATTCCTGAAGACAATACAAAAAGACATATATTTTATGAGTTTATCCTTGTTGACACAGATTCAATTTTAATTTCTGATGTTTTTGACAAATCGACAAAGAAAAACTGATTTTCAGAAAAATCAAGATTTGTAAAATCATTACTCTTGAGCAATGGGGTGGTAACCCTAACTCAAAAAGAAATTTTAGTAGAATCTTTCATTTCTCCGATTTTTCTTACTGAGACTATATTGATGCATGGACAAAATTCCTTTATGGTCAAAACCCAGAAAATTCTCTCTCCTGGTTCATTTACTTCGACAAAAACTTTCATATTGACCTACCAATCTGGTTTTTAGAATGGTGGGACAAGTTTGGATCCATAATTGATTTCCTTCCAGCTCAAGTTAAAGAAGGATATTCCTTCTGGGTTTCCAATATTGACAGACCAGACGAATGGGAATTCTTCCCAGACTTATTACTTCTTTTCGTTCAGTTCAACCTGACATGGATATTCATGCTTGAGTATTCCATCAAAGACAAATTGGTGGAAAATGTTAATGTCCCTTATTTTGGAAGACAAGTTAAAATAAAATGGTGGAGTGGCATGAATCTCGCCAACCACAATAAGGAAAGAATTGTCAGATGGTTAAATGAAAATCCAACCCTCTGCACCAAAGTATCCGACCAATCTGGTTTCTTAATGGCCAAATCCTAAAACCAAGCCAGAATTGCTGCAGCTAGTACTCCTGATGAGCTCATGAGGATAGCTGAAGAAATGAAGAATTCTATGGCCAGCATGTCCCTGGCTGGTACAAACTTAGACAAAAGTGAAGACAAAGAAAAAGATAATTGCTCAGACGACTATGCGTATGACAGTGAGGACCCCACCACGTTCTTTGGGCATGATCCCTAATTCTTATCCCTTTGTGGTGGCAGACAGCAGAAACGACAAAAGAAATAATAACACAACATGTGAAGACTTATCCAGAATGCATTATTAAAGCAAAAGTAGCCAACAAAATTTAAAGAAGATGCTCCGACAAAGCAATGTCCAATTAATCAAAAGGAAGCAGTAACCTATCACGTGAGGACTTAGCTGTAATCTTATCTTTTGTAAACTTAACTATAGTTAACTGTCAACTATGGTTTAAGTTTTGTCTTATAAATAGATTGAGAAGGCTCTTTAAGGCCTCAGGTTCAGTTTGATCATTTTCTAGTTTTCTCTGAAAGCTCTGCGTAGCTTTACTATTTTTCCTTCTTCCTACTTTGTAAATTTCTGAACTTCCACATAAATAAAGTTTGTGACTTATTTCTGTATATCTTCTTTGCTGTCAGACAAGTTATTTGCTTCTCTGTAAGTTATTATTCAACCTATTATCTTTTAAATTTTTATGACTTATTGCTTTATTCAGGTCTAAGTATATCAGCTGGAATACTCTGACATATCCGTAACCAGATTTGTGCTGACTGGGATAAACTTGTGTTTAACAACGCCACGTACTTGACAGGACCATTGTTATATACTGTATTTTTGAACAGTAAATTGCTTGACTAATTTTATCTTTGATTCTCTTTATGTTTTTAGAATTGCTATATATTGTACCGTGCTTCTTATATATATTTACTAACATTCAATTAAATAGGTGAGTATTAAAAAACTAATTAATAATCAATGATTCTTAAAATGACACGTGGCATGTTGTTTTTCCATTATAGAAGATTTAAGAATCATTGACCATTAATTAGTTTTTTAAAACTCACCTATTTAATTGTATTTTAGCATATATATATATAGTGGTTCTCTCATGAGGGATCACTTATTTAAATTTCGGTAAGGATCACCATGAAATCATATCCATTTTTATGAATTTTGATCTGAATTTTTTTGTAGATGATATTTTCAATGAAATTTGAATGAAATTTGAATAAATTTGAGAATTTTTCAAGCACCATAACTATTTATCCCTATTTTGTTAAATATATAGGCATCGAAAAAATGATGAAATATAGAAAAATTCAAGAAAAATAGTTGTAGTGCTTGAAAAATTCTCAAATTTTATTCATTGGTAGATTTCATTGAACATATCATCCACACAAAAATTCAAATCAAAATTCATAAAAATGGATGTAATTTTATGGCGGTCCTTAACGAAATTAAAATAAGGGATCTTTTATGAGGGAACCAATATATATATATATATATATATATATATATATATATATATATATATATATATCACTGAATCAATTTTAGATTTATTTTTTTTAAAAAAAAAGTTGACTTAAATTATTAACTAACATTTATTTATTTATTCGGTCTAAATTCAAATATTTTCATCATTTTTTTTTTCAAATTGTTTATAAATAGATTTCAAGTAAAATTCAGTAAAATCATTGTTTACAATATCTTTACTTTGAACTAAAATAAAGAAATATGATATTTAAATGGTTTAGATTTAATAAACTATTTTTTTCCCTCACCTTTTTATGTATTATTAATTTCTTTTGTTTTTCTCTTTCCTCTATGGATGCAAAATTATCAATGGATACGGATATCTGTAAGAATCCACTCCAATTAAAATGGGACTGGATACTATTATTTCGGAGACAGAGCAGAGATGGATGCCATCTTAATATCCATTTTATTTTCGGGGATGGGGATGGATATCATCTATGGACATCCATCCTCATTCGAATCCATTATAGATTTTAATATTTTAAAAATATAAAAAATATATTATATGATTATTAATTCTAATTATATAAGTTATTATTAATTTTTATATTTGAATTTTATTGGATGTATTTGTTTCTCTTTAAATAGGATAAAATGTACCGTTATATATGTTAGTTACATTTTTTCTCTTATAAACTATAAAAATTTAAAGTTTTTTCATCGGATACGGATATAAACGGAGCGGGGATGGATATCTCTATCTTAAGTAGCGGATTATCTGAATCCGCCTCGCTCACTTAAAAATAGGGATGGATACGGGGATAGAGATATATATATCAAACGGATACAGGGATGGATATTGGGGTATCCATACCCAATCCGATCTATTGTCATCCCTACTTTTCTCTTTTCTCTCTTTTTGGATTCACTTTTTAAATTAAAATCCAATTTGTATTTCCTTTTCTTCCCTCTTATGTTTTCTTTCTCTTCTATTTAAATACTTACATAATAATTTTTATTCTTCAAGCAATATCGGTTTCAGTAATGAATTCACATGGCACATATCCTGTACATTTTTGTGTTGGCAATTTTCTATTTTGTTTATTTTCAATTCTTATAGCAATGCAATACTTTCAATTATTTAATTATGTCGGTCTTGAACTTAACCATATGAAACTAATTGACATATGCTAGTTATATATCATGTGAATTCACACGAGAAGTGCCATGCGAATTCATCATTGAAACCAATGCTTGAATTTTTTGTAAAAAAAAAATATATTATGTAAGTATTTAAAGAGAACAGAAAAACTTGAAGACAAGAGTGAAGAGGAAATTAAGAGCATCTCCAATGTATAAATAGTTTACATATAAATTATTGTTGACATGGCAACAATGTCAAGAGACTTGTTTCATATGTGGTATAAATATGGATTTGATAGACGATCAACTTAAAATTTGATCTTCAATACTTCCGTTTAAAACATATTTTGTTTTGATTACGTGTCCAATGTTATTTTATATTTTCTTAGATGAAAAATTAATGTCAATTTTAAATGTTTGCTGAGTCAACCAAAAAAAGGACTGTGCAACATGCCGTCTGAAAGTGGATGGTCATGTTGACAATGTCTAATATTTTTTTTGTCATATCAGCTTGAGATTTAATATGCAGGACTGTATATATTGAAGAAAGATTTTTTAACGGAATGTCTATTAATTCTATGTAGCATCTTTTTTTTTTTACAAGTCACACTTGCATTGGAGATGCTCTAATAGGAAAACGAGGAAAAAAAAATCTTAAAAGAGGAAGATAAAATATTCATTAGATTTTAATTAAGAATGTGAATCAACGAAATAAATCTTTGTCTAGACTTTAGAGGAGTCATTATGCTAAAACAAAATTAAGATTTAATGGTAAAGTAAAATATGTTGTAAAATTGATGACTTTTAAAATGTTTAAAAAAAAAAATGAAAGCAAGGGTATGGTGTCATTCATGGCCACCGTGGGCCCTCTCTATCCGCCACAAGTTGCCGTAGGTGTTTTTATTTTTATTTTTTTAAGAGTATTTTAGTTTTATTGAAATATGTACTTTTGTAATACTTTCCTAGGGTTTCTGACTTCTCTCTCTTAGATTCTCGCAACTCTAATGCAAGCAGCCAGGGGCAGGGGGTCGTTAGGACCGCTTTTTTCACTTAATAGGAGTGTAGTCGGGCTCTATCTTATCGCTTTTCTAGTTACGATGAATGCGGAGGAAGTAGAGAAACTCTATGCTACGTTAACCTTAAAGGAGAGGGAGGGACCGGTTATGCCCTTACAGGGGAATTCGAAAGATGTTCGGGTGAGGAGACTAGCCTTACGATTGGTAGGAAAAATTCTTTCGAACAAGTTAGTGAACATGGATGCCTTTATTACTCATATTCCAAGGATATAGCGGATTAAGGGGGACGTTGAAATTGAAGCTGTGGAGGGTAATATGTTTTCCTTTACGTTTAAGAGCTTAGAGGATCGACACATGGTTCTTCAGGGTGGTCCATGGAGTTTTGATAAAGCTTTGTTGGTTCTGCAGGAACCATAAGGTAAAGGAGATATTCAAAGAATGCTCTTCAATCAGGTAGCCTTTTGTACCGCTTCTTTGTATAACAAAAGAAATGGGATTTTTCTTGGCAACAGGATTGGGACGGTTAGGGAAATTGATACAGGGCCTTCGGGGGAGTGTGTACAAGTATATTAGGGTCCGAGTTGTGGTAAATGTGGATAGACCACTGAGGCGGATTCTTCGAGTGGATATAACGGGGGATGGAGTGGAAACAACCATACTTCTTAGATATGAACGTTTGCCAGATCACTGCTTTCGGTGTGGCGGACTGGGGCATGTTGTGAGAGATTGCATTGAGGAAGGTGATATGAGACTGAGAGAGGATCATAATCTGATGTTTGGATCATGGTTGAGGGCGTCCAGTCCGATTAGAGGTGGGTTTTCTCAGAGTAGGAAGGATGGCAATAAGGTTAGCGTGGAGAGGAATGGTCCGAAACCGCCGGCTAAGGACAGAGTGGGTGGACAAGGTACTTTTGGGGTGTCCGATCGGAGCAGGTGGGATAAGGGAAAGGCTTCTCTAATGGTCCGTGCGATGTCACTGGAAAACCATGATACGGGGCGTGCTTTGGGGAGGCGGTCCGAGGGGGGAATCTGTAATTTTAGAGACCAGTAATCCCGGGATTGAGGGAGGTAAGGAAGATTTTACGCCTAAAACTTTGGATTAGAGAATTCTCAGTCAGAGACCGAGATTTGGAGATATTATGGATTGTGATGGAATTGGAAATAGGAAAATGCCACATCTATCAAAATTTCATCCCAAATCCACCACAACCACATGTAGACATGGCAATGGGTCGTGTTGTTACGAATCCGTATCGTTTCGTGTTTGGATCGTGTTAAAATTGTTCCACCCGAACCCGACCCGTTAATTTAATGGGTTGAAATATACAAGCCCGAAACCATTTGTTAAATTATTAGGAAAGCCGACCCGACCCGTTACAAAAAGTTATATTTGAGATTTATTGCAAAGTTGAAAATAAAAAGTACTGAAGTGTGATCAAACTCATGTAATCAAGTTCATCGTAGGCATATAAAACTTTAAGAAACAAAATCCACCATCGGCACCAACAATCTATTGAAACATCTAATTTAAAAAATAAATAATTCCAAAATGAAATAAAAAATTTGAAAATGAAATCTTCCATTAATCATTCTCATGAATCTTAAATATATTGCGATGGGAAATCTCAATCCTCATTTAGACCTAAAAGAATAAATTATTTGTGTTAGAATCTTAGACTTTAAGAAAAGAAGATTTAAAATACATTATAAATCCAATACATTTATGAATATATTCAGGATATCAATACCTTTAGAAAAATTTGTAAAGAATTTAGAATATCAATACGTTGCATAAAATGGTGGCACCATAGACCATAGTAATACAAAAATCAAAATGCAAGAAAGAAAACATAATGATCGGAACGATTTATATACCTATTTGAGGTCCCCGTTACCTAGCTTTTGTTTTTGTTTTTTAGCATATTTTGATATTTAATGTGTTTGTAAGCCTTGTGTAGGTACATGTTCCCTACGAAAAGTATTTGAGCTTAATTGAAGAGTTTTGGAGGTTAGATGGGCTGAAATGGAAATGGGATGTGCAGAACACCCAAATTTCGGGATCCATATCTCCTCCTCAAAGTGAACTGGGTTTTATACCGCCTAGTTTTAGAAATCTCCAGAAGTCTTCTTTCCAGCGATTTTTACGGATCACAATTCCGGGTTTTTTAGAGGGAGATATGTTTGTTTTCGTAACGGTGCGCAAGGTTGGAAACACAACAGCAAGTGAGAGCTTTATGCAGAACACCCAAATTTCGGGGACCATATCTTCTTCCTCAGATCGAACTACATTTTCCCTTACCACTTTTCGGAAAGCCCCGGATGTCTTCTTTCTAACTTAATTTACGGATCATGATTCCAGATTTTCTATAGAAAGTTATGGTCATTTCCGTAACGGTGCGCGCTGTTGAAAAATTCTGACGAAGTGGTGGCGTTGTTGAAGCGCCACTTGACCAGCGCACCCTCACCAGCGTAAAATATCAGTAGGTTGGCGCTGGTGAAGCGTTGGTCGACCAGCGTACCCCTCACTAGCGCAAGTGCCCAGATTTGCCATTTTCAGCCCGTTTTTTAGGGGGCAATTTGTCTTTTCACACCCAATTCATGCCCTAACCTCTCAACACTAATAATACCCTCTTTTCTCTTCACTCTAGAGACTTCTCTTCCCCATCTCTCCCCCCAAACACAGCCCCCACACCCCAAAACGGAATCTCTCTCCATCTTCTTCATCTCTTCCTTTTTTTTCACCAAATAAGTGAGTGATTTAAGCTCCCATGAAGGTTTTTTCTCCATTGGAGCTCACCATACACCTCCACCACCCCTTTATACACGTCATCCACCCAATTGAGAGTAGATTGCAAGGAAATAGGAGAGGTCTTTGACCAAAAATGAGCCAAGCATAGAAAAGAGCTCTTGGAGGAGTTTTCTCCAGGGGTTGTTTCTATTTACTAATTCTCATTGTATTTCTTGTTTTCTTAATTGTGTAACACGAATTTGGGAATTTGTAAACCTTTCACCATGTGCTATATATGTATTTTTGTACATAAATTCATTTGGGTTTTGTTTTGCTCTTGGAATTATATGTTTTAATGCTCTTATTATGATATGTATGTGTATGAATGGCTTGAAATTGATATGTATGCATGATTAGGATTTGGAGTAGTGTAATTTAATGTAGGAGTAGATTAATTTAGCTTCCCATGATTGTTTTTATGTTAGTGGACGACCAAAATGTCATGTATTGATTGATTTGAGTGATTGGGGATTTTTTTCCCTAAAGAGTGGAAAAGGCTAGTTCATGCATTTAGGTACTAAATTGGCTTTGGTTCATTTCCTTGCACTTAATGGGTCCTTTTAGGACACAATTGCCCTTCCTTGGTCAGATTGAGTGGTGAATTGGTTTAGGAATAATTTCCAAATCAAGATGATGAACCCTTAATTCATATTGAATGTACTTAATGCCTTAGCAATTGCATTGATGCACATTAGTGTTAGGTGAGCATGTTTTTCAATTGCATTCATCCATCTTAGGGCAGTCTATAGAGATTAGAAGAGAGCTCTCTCTTGTTGAGGGGGTTGTGCATTTATGAGATTGGAGAACGCCGTAGTAGTCCAATGGTGAGGACATCTCGGATTGACACCCGAGAAGACCCGGTGTTCGAATCCCGGTTACGAATGAGGGGTCTCCTTTTTATCTATTTTGTATTTCTTTCGCTGTATATTTGTCTCTTTTTTGATGTGTACTTTCATTCATTAGGAATTTGATATAAACTTAGTATTGTTGCCTATTTCGTTGCATATGCTTGTTATTGGTTGAGTAGCCCTTCGAAATGATTAAAGCCTTGAGTGGTTAGCCACCACTTCATTGAACCTAGTTTGTGTGTGATGGACCGAGAGGTGAAGCACTCAACGTGCATTTAGTAGATTGGCCACTTTGTGTAGAGCATGCGCGCGGTTTTACACGTACTGTCGTTACATGTGTCTCATTGTTCTTAATAAACAGAGTGCAGTTCGGGTAACCATCAAGAGATAGGTTGCTGGTGCATTTCGGTATAGTCGATTGTCGTTGGAGGGAGGGCAATTAGTGAGGATTAAGTGAGCACGACATTCATCTTTGACTATGCATATTGTATGAAATTGCGTGATTGTTATGGTGGAGTCATTTGCTTAGTGTAACCATTTACATTCCATGTCACTTCATTCCATCATATCATTGTATATATTGTTTATTTATGTAGTTTTCTAGGTTAGTTTAACATTTACTTTTCAACATATTCTTTTGCATATGCAACACACGAGTTCGCTCGGAGTGTTGTAATAATTGCTAGAACTAGAGACGGTTGGTGAATCTCACCTCCTTGTGGAACGATCCTTACTTGGTACTGTGCTAGTCTCTGTGACTCGCACGCTTGTGAGGCCGAACTTAAATGTTCATATTTTGACGACACTGCAACGACGTGTCTGTCACATACCTAATTGAATTTACTAACCGACTTCAAGAAGGTTGAAGATCGCTGCTTTTAGACTTTAGAGTTTTAGGGTTAGGATTATAATATTGTAATATAATTGATTTAGAGTTTTAGAGTTTTTAATTTAGAAATTGAAAAAATTTAGGAATTTTTCATCTTTCAAAAAAAAGAAAACAATTAGAAATTTTTTAAAAATTAATTAGTAACATATATTCTAAACCATAATTATAAAGATTTTATATATATATATAAATTCCATAACTTGACTATACAAAGATTTGTTTAATAACTTTCATAAATTTATTAAAAAAATCTTTATATTAATGGGTTATCGAATTAACGGTTTTTTTAAGGATGAATCCAAAACCGACCTATTATATTTCGTGTCTTAATGGGTTGACCCATTAACAACCCGATCCTATAAACTAGATCCACAAACCGTAATTTTCGAATGGGTTTGGGTCGTATGAGATTTTACCAGGTCCAAGTTTGCCCCACATGGATTGTATGTGGTTGTGATGGATTTGGAATTTTTTTTGGGATGAAATTTTGGTAAGGGTAGCATTACCCTTGGAAATAAAGGGTTATGTGGGAACGTTATTAGTGGTGTGCATGGCAAGAAAGTGGTGCATGGGAATAATGATGACAGTAATCATGATATTGCACCCATTATTAAGATAAATATTTCTATCAATGATAATAAAGTCAACAACTGTAGTATCAGGGTATTTAATGTGGGGAATAACCAATGGGCCAGTGAAGGGTGATTTAGTGGATCTTAGCTTTACTCTAAAAGATATGGAGATGGACATGCCTCCAAGCGTTGGTAATGGCCGGCTTAATATTAATGATAGTGAGTCACTTATTTTGAATCCAACTCCAACTAATAAAATTGGGCTGAAAGTTGGGAGGGGGAAACGTTGGGCTAGGGATGGAGGTCGTAATGAGGCTAGAGTGGGAACTATTTATTTGAGAAACTGTAATTGGAAGTGGAGGTTGATGGCACTGGACAAGAGACCAAGTCTGGCAAAAATGATGAGGGGTCCCGTAAAACTTTTAATATACTATTGGCGGGTCGGTCACAACCGAGCTGGTTGTCTCCATGAAAACCTTATTTTGTAACGCTCGGGGGTTAGGTAGTACTCGGTCATTCCAGATCATGCTTAGTTTTAAGCAGGTATGCAAACTAGAGGTGATCTTTTGATGGAGACTAAAGCAGATCGTAACTTGATGGAAAATTTATGTGTTAAGCTGAGGTTTGTTGGTAAATTGGTGATGGAATGTGACGGGAGAAAAGGGGGTTTGTGTTTGTTGTGGTCAGATAATGTCGATATTTCTTTGCTCTCGTTTTCAAACTTTCATATTGATGTTCATGTGGTCTCACATTGTCTTATTCATTAGCTGTTAACTGGGTTTTATGGCCATCCGGAAACGTCCCTGTGTCACCATGCGTGGACTCTCCTTCGTCGGCTGCTTGATATGTCGGACCTTCCATGGTTATGCGGGGTGATTTTAGTGAAATTGTTTGTGAGTCAAAGAAGTTGGGTGGCAACCAACGTCCAAGAAATCAGATGGAGTGTTTCCGGACGACTCTTGATGCTTGTGGTCTTCAGGATTTGGGTTACATGGGACCAGATTTTACTTGGTGAATAAGCGCTTGATAGATGTGTAGGTAATTTTCAGTGGCAAAGCCTGTTTCAGGGGTTAATAGTGCAACATTTAGAGTATTGCATATTGGATCATCGGTTAATTCTCTTTGATGTTAGTTAGGCTTATTGTTAAACTAGTGATGCAGCGATAGGTAAGTTACGCCGTTTTCACTTTGAAGAGTGTTGGGCTAATGATGAAGGGTGTTCGGATTTAATTGAGTCTAGCTGGTGTAGAGATAGAGGGCGGGTTGATATGGCTTCTGTTGTGGCTGATATTAAGAAGTGTACTAATCAGTTGCATGTATGGAATACGTAAAATAGGTCCGCTCTTTATAGGGATATGAAACAGAAACATGAGGAATTTCAAATAACATCGAGTCGGGTCCTTACGAGCTCTGGAAGGGAGTATAGAAAATTGAGGACTTTGATGGTTTGCTTCATAAAGGGGAGATATATTGACAGCAAAGGTCTAGAAATAATTGGTCGAAAAGTGGTGATAAAAACTCAAAATATTTCCATTGGCAAGCATCTACAAGGTGGGCTCACAATAAAATCAAAGGGTTGTTCGATAATTCTGGTGTTTGGAAATCTGAGAAGTCTGATATGGTACAGGTTGTCAATCAATATTTTTCAGGAATCTTCAACTCTAGCAACCCTTCTCGAGTTGACATGGATGCAGGCTTTGACTGTGTTGAGCCTAGCCTCTCTGCTAGAAGCAGTGCTTTTCTGGACTCAAATTTTTCGACGAATAATGTTCATAAAGCCGCTTTTGATATGTTTCCTACAAAAGTTTCTGTATTAGATGGTCTACCTGCTTTTTTTATCAGAAGTTTTGGCACTTGGTAGGACCTCAAGTCAATAAAGCTTGTCTGGGTGTGCTTAATGAGGGTCACTCAGTGGATATGGTTAATCGAACACTCATCACTTTGATCCCTAAGGTTCCTCAGCTAAAGAGAATGACTGACTTTAGGCCAATTAGCCTGTAATGTGATTTACAAAATAGTTGCAAAGGCCTTATCCAATCGACTACGGTTGGTAGTTGGGGAAGTTGTTTCAGACACGTAGAGCGCATTTATACCTGGGTGCTTAATATCGGATAATGCAATTGTGGGGATTGAATGTATGCATACGATCAGATCACGGAAAAAAAGGGAAAAAAATGGGTGTTAGCGATCAAACAAGACATATCGAAAGCTTATGATCATGTTGAATGGGGTTTTTTGTGTGGCATGATAGCAAAGCTCGATTTCTCAGATAGATAAATATAGTTATGCGTTGTGTGGTTTCAGTCTTCTTTTATTTTCTCATTAATGGATAAATTTGTGGGTCTGTTAAGTCTTCCATGGGATTGCGGCAGGGAGATCCCTTGTCTCCGTATCTCTTTCTCTTGTGTGCTGAGGTTTTATCATGTTTAATCTGTAGAGCTGAGATGGATAAGGATGTAGCTGGGCTTAAATGTAGTATAGAAGGGCCATCAGTTACTCATTAATTAGTTTTTTGCGGACAATAGTATGCTTTTTTCGAGAGATAATTAGAGAGATTGTGTGACTGTTAGGAGAGTGTTAGACCAGTATACGAGCGCTTCTGGCCAAGTGGTGAATTATCAAAAATCAGCTTTATGTGTGAGTAGGAAATTCCATCGGCGAAAAGCGAAAAACTTAACTGGTCTTATTAGTGTTCAGTTAGTCGATTGTCATAAGCGTTATTTGAGGGCTTCCGAGTTTTATGGGAGAAATAAGAGACAAATATTTTCGAACATTAAGGATCGTATCTAGGAGAGAGTAAATGGTTGAAAACATAAACTTTTCTCAATAGGTGGCAAGAAAGGTATCTTAAAAGTTGTGGTTCAAGCTATTTCGACTTATGATATATCTCTCTTTAAGCTACCTAAGTCATTGATTGGGGATTTGCACCTCCTTTGTGTGGATTTCTGGCGGGGTTCAGATGATAATCAGAGGAGAATGCATTGATGCTTTTGGTCTAGATTGTGTCTGAATAAAGACATGGGGGGATTTGGGGTTTTGTGATCTTTCAATATTTAATTGGGTTTTCCTTGCTAAGCAGTGCTGGCTTCTGATTGTTAATCCTAACACGTTAGCAGCTAAGGTTTTGAAAGGGTGATATTTTTCTTCTACTTTGTTCTTACAGGCGGATTGTAAGAGGTCTAGCTATTTCCTTTAGAAGAGCTTTGTGTGGGGTAGAGACCTTTTGGAGGATGGGTTACGATAGAGTATTGGAGATGGATCGACGATCTCTATCTACAAAGATAAGTGGGTTCCGAGACCTTCGACTTTCAAGATTATTTCTCCTTGCACTTTGTGGGTTGACACGGTGGTTAGTGATCTAAAATTATCATCTGGTGGGTGGAATGTTAACCTTGTGCGTGAATGCTTTCTTTCAGCTGATGCTGATCTTATTTTAAGTCGTCCTCTTTCTAATTCGGTGGTTAAAGATTCTCTGTTATGGCATTTTGTGAAGTCATAGTGCTATACAGTGAGTAGTGGTTATTGGGTTAGCTGCTCCATGGTGTTGAATCCAAGTTTTTCTGGTCTTGACAAGTCGGTTTCTTGGTAGAAGTTTTTATGGCTTCTTAAAATACCTTGCAAGGTTAAAATTCTGTTGTGGAAAGCATGCAATCACTGGATCCTATCTAATGCTAACCTTGATAAACATGGATTATCGGTCGAGAGTAGGTGTCCTTTGTGCCATTCTAGGATTAAATCCATAATCCATGCAATGTGGGGGTGCCCTACTGTGAAATCAATCTGGTCCATGTGTCCCTACATGCGTGGTATTCCTATTAATGATGGACTTCATTCTTGGATTTTCTGGAGTCATGTAGGAACAAGTTGTGATTGGAGGATCTTGAGGTGCTTTGCATTATTCTTTGGTGTGTGTGGTGTAGGCGTAATGGGGTTATGCATAGGTCATGTTCCGTTCCTATTATTGATGTGGTTCCTTAGGCTTTCTCGTTCCTTTCAGAGTTTCATCTTACTAATTCAAAGAGCATGGAGGTCCCGAGTTCGAGCCAAGTGGATAATGCTGGCAGGAAACCTCCTCTGGTAGGTCTTGTTACGATTAACACGGATGCAGCCATTGACGTTGGGTCTGGTAAAGTTGGAATTGGTATTATCGTTAGGAATGGCAATAGGAAGGTGATTGATACTGGTGCTCAAGTGGTTCTGGTTGGGTTTTCTCCGTTGGTTGCTGAGGGTGTTGCTCTGCTGAGGGGTTTACAACTTAGTCTTTTAGTCGGTGTGCTTTCTTGTGTTCTTGAATCAAATGCACTGGGTGTAGTGAACCTAATGAATGTTATTCATCCTTCCCGGTTTGATATTGGTCTTGTGATTCATAATAATGGTGTAATTATGGACCAACCCGAGACAGGCCGGTCCAGCCAGTCCACGAAGCCAACGAGCCGTGCTTGGCACGGCCCGTGAAGGAAACGGGCCAAGCCAAGGCCCAGTCCGTGACAGGCCTTGTGTTGGGCCGCTGGTACAAGGTCCGGCGGGCCGGCCAGCCATGGCACGCTAAGCCTGTGTGCCAGGCCCCTGGACTGGCATGCCAGATCGGCCTGCCGGTCCGTGACATCAACCTGTTATTTTTTTGAAAAAAAAAATCCCTCCAACGACTGGATTTTGAATTCCAACCGTTGGAGCCAAAAAAATTTACAAAAACACCCCTGAAATCTTTTAAATTACATTTTGACTCACAAATCAAATTTTTCTATAAATACTTCAATCCATTTCATTTTCCATTCACTCTCTCTATCATTCTTTCAATCTATCATTCTCTCAAATCTCAATCTCTATATTCTCCAATTCTCTACACTTTTTCATTCAATTTCATTATTACTCTTTCTACAAAATTCTCTACATTTTCCACCAACACACCAAATTTTAAAGGTACAATTTTGTTATTACTTTTGCTCAAACATTATTTCGTAGTAAATTTATATGTTTATTTTTAGACTGTAGTTACTAAATGAAAACATTTTTAATTAGTTAATTAGTTTATCAATTTTTGGGCTTTAATGTTAATATTATTTGTTTAGTATATTAAGATTTTTGAGTTTAGTAGTAATTTTAATATTTGTTATTAGTAAATTTAGAAAGTTAATTTGTATTACTGAATTTAATTTTTGTACTAAGTAAATTATAAATGTTAAGTGTAGTAGTTAAGTTTAATATTTTTTGTTCATAAATTATAAATTTTAAGTGTAGTAGTTAATTTGAATAAGTTTTATTAGTAAATTAAGATTTTTATGTGTAGTATTTCATTTCATATGTGTTGTTAGTAAATTTATCAATTTTATTTGTAGTTGTGAATTTAATATTTTTTGTTAGTTGATTAGGATTTTTTTGTTTATTTAATTTTTTTTTTCAAGTAAAATAATAACTGTAAGTGTCGTATTATTTTTATTAATTATTGTTAGTAAATTAAGATTATTGTTAGCAAATATTGATTTTTAATTTGACTATTAACTACTATAGTGCTCATATTTTTACTTCATATAATGGATCCTAACCAGCAGCCTTATTTACCGGACGGTTTGAATATGCTCAATGATGAATTTGATACTTCAGAGCTGACCCATACTCAAGCGGGACCTTCTGGTTCCGCCGTTACACCAACATCATGTCCCAAAAAATTAACATCAGATGTGTGACAGTGTTTCAACATAGTCCAAATGACACTCCCAAAGGGGACGTCTGGGCCCAGAGCTAAATGTAAGGTTTGTCATAAGGATTATGCTACAAGTACGAAGGGAACCAGACATTTGAAACGGCATATGTACAAATGTATGCATGCACATTGACAGGTAGACGCTATAACCCAGACACAGCTACAACGGCACCCAGATGGGTCCGTTACGACGTGGCAGTTCGACGCCATGCACGCTAGAGAGTGCTTGGCACGATACATTGCACAAACTGATCAACCGATCAGTATTGGTGAGAGTCCATTTTATAAAGAATTAATCACATCTGCATATAACCCTCAATATGAACCTGTTTCTAGAACCACCACTAGAAATGATTTGATACGATTGTTTGAAACCCAAAGGGATGACTTAATTGCTGAAATACAGCATTTAAGTGTCTCTGTTGCATTAACTTCTGATATTTGGAATGCATATTCCAAACAAGACTATTTATGTGTCTCGGGACACTATTTAGATTCTGACTGGAGGATAACAAAAAGAATTATTGGTTTTCATCCTATGGATTTTGCACATACCGCAGAAAACATTTTTAATGTCATTATTTCTGTTTTAGAAACTTATGAAATCACGCATCGCATCCTTTCGATCACATTAGATAATGCATCTGTAAATACTAGCTCTATTGCATTGTTTGTTACAAGAAATATCCCGCAAGATGGATGTTATTTCTTCCATCAACGGTGTGCATGTCATATATAAATTTAGTTGTACAGGCTGATTTAAAGCAGGTAAGAAACCAACTAGATCGCATCAGAGATGCCATTTCTTGGATTTGCAGTTCTAATCCTAGCTTCAGTGAATTCAAGAGACATTGTAAATTAAACAGTCTCAAACCCTGACGATTCCAAACTGATATGCCGGTAAGGTGGAACTCTACTTATTTAATGTTGAAAAATTGTTTGGAATATGATACAACCATTACATGTTTTTATAACATGAAATTGGCGAAACAGGTCGACCTGAGGCAAAAACACTTACCACAGACGATTGGTATGTGGTAAAGATTTTTGTTCAATTTTTAAAGATTTTTTAAAATGCCACTGTAACTCTTTCCTGGGTCTATTACCCCACATCTTCTCAGGCAATCCATCAGATAGTGGAAATGTCTGAAGTGTTAAATAGTTATAGAGAAGATGAACATCTAGGCGCTGCAGTTGTTGCCATGGAGACAAAGTTGAAAAAATATTGGGCTAACATTCCTCTACTTTATACCTTAAGTGTTATAGTAGATCATATGGTTAAATTATCTAGTTTAGAAGTTTTGCTTGAGTTTATTGGTATTAATTTGTCAATAGATTATTCAGAACAAATTACTGACATTCAAACCAAGTTGTTCGAGATTTTTCATATTTATGAGAGCAGGTTTGGCAACATTGACACCCCTTAATCAACACAACCAGAGACAGAGCCGAAGCAAACAAGTTGGAGCCTTCTGAAATGGTAAAAAAAGGACAAATCAGCAAGTACTTCTTCAGGGCAAAGATCTGGCCCATCTTCTTGTACCGAACTGATTAGGTACCTTGAAGCACAGTTCGATGCGGTTGAAGACAAGGAAGAGTTTGATTTGTTGTTACGGTAGAAGACCTATACGTATAGGTATCCAGTTCTGTCACACTTAGCACGTGACGTACTGGTTATTCCAGTGTCAACGGTGTCTTCAGAACAAACTTTCAGCACCAGTGGAGGCATAATTGAACCAAGAATAAGCTATTTGTCTCCGGAGATGGTGGAGGTATTAACATGCCTTCAGGATTTGGGAGCATGTTAAAAAAAGGTTGCAAAATCTAACTGTAGATAAAGAGCTTATTCTAAATTTCAACAATCTATATATTGATAACCCTACAGAGTGGTCAGGGCCAAAACTAGGTTATACTTTTACATATGTATTTATTATTTACTTGTAAGTTGTAAAACGGTTGCACTCTTTTTCCCTTACCAAGTTTTTATCCCACTGGGTTTTTCTTGGTAAGGTTTTAAATGAGGCAATCATGTAAATATGTAATACTGAATTCCATAAGTGAAAAATAATTAAATAAATAAAAATTGTTCATTTTTTTATTCATTTCAAATCCTAAACCCTAAACCCTAAACCCTAAACCCTAAACCTTAAATCTAAACATACTTAATTTGAAAAAAAAAAAATGGACCAGACCTATCGAGCCCGCCGACCAAGGCCGCTGGACCAGACCCGTCTGGCCCTCCAGGCCGGGCCGCCGGACCGGCTAGGCACGACCCGCCTGAGGGAGGCCGGCGTGCTATGCAGGGCCTCAGTTTTCGGAAACGGGTCCGGCCTGGTGGTGCCTAATGGGTCCGGCCAGTCCATTTTTACAGCTCTGATTCATAATGTGCTCCAGATTTTGAAACAATCTCTGGATTGCTCTGTCATTGGTGCATGCCGGACCACGCCCGACCCGTTTCTGAAAACGAACATGGCCAAGCCGTGCCTAATGGGTCGGGCCAGTCCATTTTTACAGCTCTGATTCATAATGTGCTCCAGATTTTGAAGCAATCTTTGGATTGCTCTGTCATTTATGCTCCCAGAAAGGCTAATACGGTTGCCCATGGCCTTGCTAAGTTAGGGTTATCTATTGATTATGATTTAGTTTGGTTGGAGGATTTTCCTCCTTGTGTGGCTTCGGTTGTTTTGGGTGATTGCCCTAACTAGTTGTAATTCTTCTTTTAATGAATGTTTTGAGGGATTCTTACGGCAAGGTGTTGTGCCTTTTTTTCGCTCTCGGTTGGGATTTCGGGCTCAAATTCAGCTGAACTTTTAGCAATTGAAAAGGCTGTGGAACTCTGTCTCTCCGAAACTTGTTTTCGGGGTTGTGTGATCTCCATCGTCTCTGATTCGATGGTGGCCGTGTCCTGGATTAACAATGGAACTTTTGGTTGTTTGGACCATGTTAATACTAATCATTCGGTCCGCTCTCATTTGAACTCTTGGGAGGGCCTTGAGGTTGTCTTTGACACGCACATGTTTAATTCTTTTGCCGATAGTCTGGCAAAGCTTGGGTCCGGCTGTAGTGGCGATGTCTTTCTTTGCCTTTCCTGAGTTGTTCGCAGTTCTTTTTTGGTTCTGCTGCCGTCTTGCAGGATGCTTGGCCGGAATAGGTGGAGCTCTTCGAGTTTCAAATGGAATTATCCTCTGCTCTTTCTCCCTGTTTGTGGGTTCTCAAGTCTCCAACTCAGCAGAGTTTCTGGCGATTCCAATGCCTGTGTACTGTGTGCAATGGATCATCGCCTAGCTGGTCAGCAAATCCAAATCATCAGTGTTTCATTGGTAGCAGTTTCCTGGGTGATCGATGTGGCCAGCTTTGGGGAAGTTTTCAGCACATCGGTCTCGTTTATGACATCAGAGGGTTCTTGCACCAGATGAGGGGGTTGTCTGTCTTTTTTGATTCCAGAGCAACGAATGCTTGAGCGGACAGCCTTGCTAAGAGGAGTTCCGGTGGCTCTGAGGTTTCGCTTTTTGGGGTAGCTGTGTTGTTCTTCTTGTCTTTCCTCCTTGGTGTTCTTGTGTTGGTTAGCCTTCGCCTCTGCTTTTTTGCTTTTGTCTTGTTCTCTGCCTCTGTTTCTTTGTTCTGGGTGTTGCTTTCTGGCTCACCTTGTTTCCTTTGGCTTTTTTGGCCTTTTTTCACTAATATTTGATGTTAAAAAAAAAAATGAATGTTCTTTCGTCAAAAAAATAATAAATAAATAAATATATACTTGTTGTATGAGAGAAAAAAATAAATAAGTAATCGTTGTATATTCATTTATAGTCATGTTTAGGTGTCATTAAAATAAGAAAAAATCAAGCAAAAAGCGGAAGAGAATTTGAGCTCAAAAGCCAGTTGAGGAGATAATCCAAACTTATGAAATGGACAGTTAATTGTTTCGGTTTGAATTTGACTTACAACTTACAATAATAACAATAACATTTGAAAAGAGACGTTAAGAAATTAGTTCACTGATCAAACATCTTATTTTTGCTTAATTAGATTGTGAATCCGAATCATTTCCTAAAAAAAACCTGAAGTGTAATACTTTGAAAAAAAATAACTACAAACTATTCTTCATTAAAAGTAAATAATCTACGTGGGAGTAATTACAATGTTCGAATTATTAATTTTTTTCATTATTATAATAGAATATAGGCATTCTATACTTTAATACGTGACATGCGTCATAACTTCCTTTGGCCAGCCTTGCTCTTGCAAGTATGTTAAATATTGCATTTTCTTAGTTTTTTTTTTTTTTTTTAATTTGACACCATTATGTGTCAAGGCAACAAGACTCGTCTGCCACGACACACTTTGATAGTTATGAACAAAGGTAGGACTACGGTGTTGCAAAAGTTCTCAATCAGGGTTGATTAGGCTCGGTTTAGTGTTTGATCGACGATCCGCCGTCTCAACTTTCATAAAATCACTGTAAACTATATAATCGGTCCTAATAGGTGATTAGTCTGCTCTAGTCAGGTAAAGTCGGTGGACTAATCGTCGTTGACCAACTTTTAAAAAAGAAAAAGAAAAAAAGAATTTATCAATGAAACATCCTTCAATTGAGGTTCTCAATAGTCAATATAGAGTTTTTTAGATTTTGATTTTCAATTTGAGGTTTAATATATTAAAATATAAAAAATAATATGAATATTTATTCAATTATAATAAAATATATATTATTAAAAGGAAAACTAAAAAACAAATTCTGGTCGGCCGCCAAGTCCCCAACTAGGCAGGTAAGGCACTAGGCTGGAGGTCGCCACCCGACTAGCGACTTTTGCAACACAGGGTAGGAGTGTGATTATATTTACAATTTCATGGTTAATGGTTAGAGACTTCAAAGGCAAGACCATCAGTATTTTCATGATTGAACATGTTTTTATGCAATATCCAAAAAAAATATTTTAACCGTAAAAAAGACTTGAATATTAAATAACCAAATCAAAATAAATATATGGGAATTACATTATGATTTAATTTATCTATGAACACTGTGTGACTGTGTTCTCGTATTTTCCATATTTTAGGATAAGTTTTGTTGGATAATCGTGAAAGTTCTTCATCAAAAGAGTTTTAGGGCCCCTATCACACTAAATATGGGTTAAATACTAACATAATGTTATGCGGTATGAGATTATATATGATTGGCCAATCACATAATATGATCGGAATGCATTTTTTCCATCTATGTATGATTGTATGGTGGTACCATGTGGCAGATCGAGTAGGGAATTTTTGGTATTGTACGTTATAGAATTTGGTATAAATACAGTTAGAGAAAAAATATACACTTATTTACTAAAACCTTTCATGCTTACAAAATTGAACTACTAAATCAATCAAATTGTCCATAGTTATAAAAATTTAAAAATGAAGAGGAATGCTTGGTCATTGGATTTAAGATAAATTGTTTTTGTTTGAGATTCATGATTTTCTACATAGCTTTGAGACCACTATGTTTTTAGTTGGCCAATACCCAATTGGGCCATATCCGGTCTGGCCCAATTCAATAGGATCCAATTTATATGGGCTGAACTTAACGTTCCGGCATTGGACCTTAAAATTACGGTCCAAAGTATAAAAATTTAGATGGGCCGGTGATTAATCCCTAATTCGTACAATTTGAATAAAATTGTGCATTTGAATCATACATGTATTTCTCTGACTAATATTTGATTAGTTCAATAGGGTCAACAACGTAGTAAGTTAGGGATTAATCAAAAAAAGAATAGTAGAAAGAGTAATTAAGGTGGATCGACAAGAGAAAAATAAAATAAAATAAAAAAGTACAAGTACTGTATTTATTAAATTTACCGTGATGTGGAATGGCATTACAATAACATTATACAAATCTGATAACAAATTTGGACACGGTCGAAAAGAGAATATGAAATGGGGATTTATTGTTGAACAAAATGAATGAGCTTCTGCTTAATTTAATTTATTTATTTATTCCTACTCCATTGAGCAGACTGAGTTGCTGTGATGATATAGTACTTCTTTCTACTTTTCTTCAATTTTGATATGAATTCCATTTGGAAATATGTTCACGGGCCTTCGAATGATCTCTCCTCCTTTGTACACTGACCAACTGTTCAATTAACACCACAAAATTAAATCCTTAATTAGTTATACAAATTATTCATTCAAGTTACAGTGATGACTCGAACTTAAGACATTATCGATCTAATAAATTGACATTGCATGTTAATTACCTGTATTTGGTGACAAGGTGATGGAGATAAACAGCCATTTGAACCTTTGTAAATTCAGCTCCAACGCATAATCTGACGCCAATACCAAAACCCATAAAAGTCTTGGATCCTGCGTTCAATTCTTTTCCCTTTCAAAAAATAATTCATTTTTATCAAAAACTGATAATGAATACAAGTATAATTAAAAATAACTAAAGCTAGCTCGATCTGTTTAGTAATTAATATATAGTTAAAATAAATAAATTACCTGCCAACGCCATGGATTGAAAACAAAAGGATTCTCATATTTATCAGCACTTAAATGAACAACTGGTAAAGCCGCCATTATTATCCAGCCTTTTGGAATTGTATATCCTGCAAGTGTCCAATTCGTTTTCAAGTGTAAGATACTTATTTTATAGTAACAAAATGTCCGACAAAACATATTATAAGGTCCTGTCCAGTATAGTTTTTCAAATGGCATTTTCTTTTTTGTTATTGTTTTTATAAAACAGTCCAAATGTTCGTTTCAAACATTTTCGTGTTTTCTAACTTACCATTAATTTGCATATCTTTCAACACTTTTCTAAATATTCCAGGTACCATATTTGATAGTCGAATAGTTTCATTCATAACCTGCAATGAGAAACAAAGTCTATATAAATATAAATAAATAAAACTAATTATCATATTGGAGGGTTTCACACATATTTCCACTATATGTTAATTAATCCAACTTACCATATGTGTGAATGTCATTGATTTATATTCTTCCCATGTAATATCAGAATTCTCCGACGATCCTCGGTTTTCCAAAATTGCCTCGTGTTCTTTCTAAAATATTATTGAAATCAGTATTATTAATTATGTTCAAACATTTTTTGTCAATGAGACAGTTATATTGAGTGAGGATGATCAAAACAATGAATATAATTAAGATGCATATCGAACCGTTAATTCTGCAAGCACATTACGATGTTCGGAGATAAACTTTGTGACCAATGTAACGGCCTGTGAAGTAGAATCATAACCGGCTAAGAGAAGCGAAAAAAGTAATTTTACGACATTGGTATCGTTCAGAAATGTGTCTTCTTTCTTTGCTTCTTCGACTATATGATCCAAGAAATCGTTCACGGGCATTTTTGATTCTTTCCTCTCTAGGTAAATTTCTTCAATTGTCTTCATTGCTCTTTTTTGTGCCTAATTACAATTACAAGAAATATAACATGTAATAATTGATCAACTTTTTGTGGGGATTTTCCTTATATTAATTTAGAATTCTACATAATACTGTATATATACATACCTGCAGACTTGCATGGAAAGTTGTTCCCGGAATGTTCAAAGGCAACGAGACAAGACCATCTTTAAAAGTTTTGTAATTCTCTCCCAGTTTCTTTGCCTGCTTCGATTCATCGTAACTTAATAGTTTCCCAGCAACCAATTCTAATAACATCTGTATCAAAAACCATGAGTTCTCGTAAGATGGTTTTGTCTCCTGATTGTTATGCACAGATATAATAAATAAAATCAGTACAATACATGTGAGCTAATTAAATAATTAATTTACCTTTTGAGTAGCGTCTATGACATGGACACGACCATCAGTGGCCCATGAACGTAAATGTCTTTGAGTTGCGACATCCATTTCGTGTAGTAGTTTTACCCTCAGGCTTTCGGAGCCAACCATACGTAGAACCAAGTTTTTCATGTACCTATGGATGCTTCCATGACTTGCGAGCAACTTTTCTCCAACCATTTCTTCTATGGTTCCAAAATGCCACAATACGAGATCTTGGTTTTCTTGTCGAAAGATGCTATAGTTTGTCTCCGGATCAGTGGATACAACCATCTTTTGCCCAAATAGACCTACTCTAAACAGAGGTCCATATCTAGAAAAAATAAAAGTAGCAAGAGTAATCATTAAATGATAATGTTTAAGATATTGACTCGTAACTCTAATACCATATTAGTAATCACTTAATAAATTCAATGGTTATGATCACCATACCTTGCGATTCTCTTGCTAATAAACGGTGAGATTTCATAGAGTGAATGGGAAGCCAAGAACTCGAAAGTGTCTCCAATGAGTGGCAAGCCCATTGCACCGGGTGGCAATTTGCCGTTGCAGTTGGGGTTCGACCATCTATAAATGTAATGGCTAACCCAGATCACAAGTAAAGCTACCAGGCAGAGACCAGCTTCCATCAACATTTTTGCACACACTTACTAGCTAGTTTGTGTTTAAAGATAAATGTGAGAAAGGTTCGAGAAATTAGACTGCTTATGATGATAACAATGTAGATAAGTGGGTGTTTATATAGGCGGTTTAGCTACAATACAGTTCCTGTTTTGTCAATGAAGGGGTATGTGAAAGGTGGTTAGTTACTTTTTTTTTTAAAAAAAATAATAATAATTAATTCTTCATTTTTATATACCCTTGAATTAAAATCTAAAGGGTAAAAATTGCTCAGACAACTATAAATCCTATATAATACTTGAATAGATATTTTCTTTATGTTTTTTTTTATAATTAAAATATAGGGCAGATTTGGAAAGACGGACGGAAATAGTCATCAGTCTTGTAAGAGTTGGCTGCTAACTTTGATTCAAGTGGAAGTTGGCGGAATATTACAAAAAGTTTATTTTTATTTATTTATTTATATAATAACATGACTAACACAATGTATATGCTTCTTTCTTTTGTGATGTAACATGGAGAAATGCTTTAATATATTTGGAATTATACGACTATACATTTAATCCATCTATATATTTATCAAATGTTTGGTTATTTATATTATATAATATGATTTGATTTAAACCGTGTTTTAAAAAAAAATGGCTTTTATAACTACTAAAATCTATTATAAGTCATAATTATAGTTATTGAGAGTTATAAAATTTGAATCAACTTTCACTTAAGACAATCTCCAATCATGTCTGTAACAAACCTTAAGCCACCTCCAATTTGCAGCAGAAATCCTCTCCAACCCTGCTGTAATATTTGTGTTTGCTGAATTTGTCGCAAAAATGAGTCCTTTTTTTTCTAACCCTCAACTTTTATAAAATCACAATTTAACCCTATTTATTAAAATATATTATGATTATATCCTTTATTTAAAGGTTTTATTTGATCACAGTTTTACCCTTAATCGATTAAATTTATTTCCAGTTGGTCCTTTTTATTATTTAATTATTATTATTTTATTTAATTATTATTGATATTAACATTTATAATAAATTAAAATGAAGTGTATAATTAAAAAAAATTAATGCAATTTTTTAAAAATAAATCACTTAATTCAAAACAGTGAAAATTAAAGCAAAATACATTAATTAATAAAATTATTAAAAACGAAATACAAACTTCATAGTGATAAAATAAATTACCACCAATTGGAATACATTAAAATTAAGGGAAAATATAACATAAATTACAACAACAATTTAGTAGTCTGGAAGACGATTTCCAAATCCATCAAGATTTTTTAAAAAATCTCCAAAAGACCCAGATGTATTTTGGGATCCCTGGCCTTG
The DNA here is from genome assembly GCA_032871835.1 of Dipteronia dyeriana. NCBI lineage: Eukaryota > Viridiplantae > Streptophyta > Magnoliopsida > Sapindales > Sapindaceae > Dipteronia > Dipteronia dyeriana. The sequence goes on from CM065299.1 coordinate 101,122,065, forward strand.
TTGCCGAGCTTGTTTTGTCATAATTTTTAATTGTTGTTGATTCACAAAATTCTCCTTTATTGGATCGGTTATGGTATTCAAATCCATCATTACAGTTTTGGTTTCCCGCAGCTCTAATTTTCTCTCCATAATATCGTTAGTTCTTTGCCTCTCCTCAATGTTTGTTTTTATTTATAAACTTCCATGAGTTGTTGTTGTCCTTCTTTCAAAGTGTCACAAATTGTTGAATTTTCTTCTTCAGTCTTAATTTTCAATTTTTCTTTCTTCACCCCAATGGGCCATTGAGATGAACTGCCCCCAATGTTATCACTAGTTATATTCAGAGAAAATGAAGATAGTCCAGGAGATGCTGTTGTGGGAGACTCTGGAGTTGGAAGTTTGAAGAGATTTTATCGTAATGTTATGGAGGAATTTGCAAATGAGTATTTAAGATCACCTAACGCTACAGATGTTGCCAGACTACTCCGTATTTGTAAAGATGGTTGTTTTCCAGGAATATTTGGTTATGTACTGTAAGTGGAAAAATTATCCAACGGCTTGGACATAACAATATACAAGTCGTAGTGGATCCCCAACTATTCTTCTAGAGGCAGTAGCTGATTATGATCTATGGATATAACATGCTTATTTTGGTTTGTCGGGTACGAACAATGATATTAATGTGTTGGAGGCATCCTATGTTTTTGCCAATCTCACTCAAGGTATTGCTCATCTATCTCATTATGTCATTAAAGGAAAAGAATATAATATAGGTTATTATTTAGCTGATGGTATATACCTAAAATGGTTTTTGCTTGTACTAACTATTCACGATCCACATGGTCGAAAAAAAATTTGCAATAAAACAAGAAGGATGTATAAAAGACAAAGAACTTACATTTGGAGTTCCCCAATCTCGGTTTGTAATTGTGGCAGGACCAGTGAGTTTTTGGCATAAACATGTTTTACATGATATAATGACTACATGCATTATTATGCATAACATGATAATTAAGGATGAACGTGATGTTGATGCAGCAATTGGAGATCATATGAAAGCACCAATTCTAGAATTTGAGAACGTGTTAGATTAAAATACCCGATTTCAAGAATTTATAACTTGACATAGAGAAATCAGGGATAAAGAGGCTCACATTGCACTCCGAAATACTTTAATAGATCATTTAATTCAGATAATTAGATGAAGATCAATATGTACTTTTATTTTTATTGTTTTTCTTTCTTATTTTATGAAATGTAATGTTTAAGTTATTTTAATAATAAATACAATATTTTACCTAATTAAATTTAATTTCTTTTAATGTATTCATTTTATAATTCATTATCGTATTGCAATATTATGTTAATTATAGAGTGAAATGTTAATTGTGGAGAAATATTAAAAAAAGGGAAAGAAAGGGAATATTCAAGGGAACGTTCTTTCTATTATAAAATTTGATACAGTGGATTGGAGATGGAATAGTGAAATAGTGTAAAAGTTGAACTATTTTAATACAAAAGTTGCATCAAAAGAACTATTGGGGTTAGAGATGCCCTAAACAGGTGTAATAAAAACAATTTAAAATCCATTTAAATAGAGTAATGTTATTTTACGTGTCCAAATCCGGTACCCAAATGATATGACATCACTATAATCTATTCATTTAAATCATACAAATCTAATACAATTTAAATGAATGGATTGTCGTAATGCCACATCATTTGGGAACCAAATTTGGACAAAGTACGTAGCATTATTGTTAAAAAAAATTATAAAGTTATTACTAAATTTTAATTTATTTTTTTTACTTAGCCTCCCTTTTTTTTTTTACTTTAGCCTCCATTTTTTTTTTTTTTGTATTTTTGTACGATAACCCCAAACTTGAATTTTAAATCACTAATGTTAGATAACCTAAAAATTTAATCTAAATTAAATAATGTGACAAATGATTTTTTCATTAACCACATCATCACGTGTTGTGTAAGGTAATAACAACCATATTATTTGGATTAAAATTTGGGTTAATTATTTGAAATGTATAGTATTCTTCAATTTAAATTGACTCCGCCTCTTCTCCTAAAGTATAATCTTAAAATTGAAATGGAGCGACAACTAAATTTTGGTGTATACTTCGTATTTTCCAGCTCATAAGTTCAAAACACAACACAAGCAAACATAACAAGAAACTAAATAACACTTGCATAATGTTCTGTAGCCACCGTAAATCCAATTTGAGTCCAGAGACTCCGGATATGTTTTTTTCTTTTTCGTTAATTTTTTATTAGGTTTTGAACGTTTGGAAGGAAGACAAATTGTAAGGGCAGTTTAGTCAAAATTGGCATTTAAGTACTAAAACAATAAACATCGGTGATTTTGGAAATTTCTAAAATAAAGAAAACATAGGTCCTGTTAAAAAAAAATACTCTAGATTATATATACATTATTCATAAAATATATAGAAATCTCGAATCTTGTTTTGTGTATTTTTATTTTAGTTCATAACGTTGAAAATCTTTATTTATTTATTTTGAAAAAGTGAAATTCTTTATTCTTTATTCATTTATTGTAGGTCTTAATTTAATTAGTAACGTTAGTCTTTCGTTTCAGAAAAAAATAAATGTTTTGGTCTTGTTTATTTAGAAAGGTTAATTTATTCTTTAAAAAATTGTAATATTTTATTATATTTTTTTATTGATTACTGATAGAATTTAAAGCTTACAGGAATCAAATATGAGGTAAGTTTGTTGATAATAATGCCGGTCATCTAACGTTAAACATTTAATTGTTAATAAAGAAGATCTCTTCAATGTTGGTTGGTTGGGTTACTTTCTCTGAATCTCCCCAATATTTAAATAAAAGATAGCAAAGAAGAAAGATGGCTGCTGTTATAGCAATGATCAAGAAAGATTCTGAGAGCGACTAGGTTTCTAGATTCGAGTTACCAATGTTATATGTGTTATCGTAAAAAAAAAAATAGAATGAAGAGATATAAATTAAAAATTCTATAAATATATAATTAAAAAATAAAACGACGATCTATTTAGTATGTATTATCAGAAAAATAATTTTAACTACAAAATCAGTCATATAAAATATAAAAATTTTCTTTTACATACTAATTGGATGTAATTTTCTTTTTATCTTTTAGAAAACTTTAAGGACATACGATTTATTTAAACATTAAAATCAGGTGAATTTCAAACATTTATAATTTAACTACCAACACTTCGAGTATACAAAAAAATCTTTGTAATTAGCTTATGTTATTAATGAATAATTATAATTTAATTGGTATATACAAAAATTATCTTTTTGATGTGCATTTTAATCTTTTAATATACTACAAATATAATTGTAGTTGAATTATATTATATATATAAATTTGGAATAAAATGAAATATTTTCTGGTCTTCATTCTTCAGTGAAATTCAAACAGTAAAAATATACTAAAGGACAACAACAACAAAAAAAACGCTCAGATTATAGAACCCATGTGCATGCATTAGCCATTAGCTTAGAACATAGATTTAAATAAGCTTAATATGATTAGGCAGCCATGTAGATGTAGTGACAAGTGACTCAGTGAGCAGCCATCGGACATTTGGACTTGAAAGAGCCGCCCAGTTTTACTTGAAAGGGAAAGTCAGGCCAGGATAGACTCACCCATAATACCAATATATCTTTTACATCTTTTCCACGATTTGTCATTATTTTAAATGTTTTTATTATATTCATTATTTAGTTCCTTTAAAAAAAAATCATTACTTCAATATATTTAATCAAAACTTTAATAAAATTGATTAAAATAAAATTACAAATATTTTTATTAGACTCCTCAGATCGCTTGTTTCTTTTTAAATCATTAATCAATCCAAACCAGTGATATTGGTGAATGGTGGTGCACTAACTTGTAATCTTTAACAAAATAAAACAATTACAATTAAGGATTTGGGTGGCGGCACCACCTAATTAAATAAACAAACCAATATAGTTTGAGTGGCTGCGCCACCGTAGAAAAAGAATGATAAAATTGAAGTGGTGCTCAGGTAAAATATTTAATTATTTAATTAACAAATTAATAATAAATAAAACAATACATAAACTTTTTATTTTTTAACAAACAAGAAGGAAAACAGTACAAACGACCCTGGCAATCTTCCAGGACATATGTTCCAACACAAGTGCGTACTCTTTCATCCAAAATCTATCTTCATTACAAGTTAAAGGCCTTTTTTAGCCAAAAAAAAATGTGCTACCTGATTTGCGTTCCTTGGCATGTAGGTGTAATCTACATAAACACAACTCATCCTCCATAACAAATCCTAAATATCAGCAATAATTATCCCGACCTCAGAGTTCAAAGTCTTGTCATCCCCAAGCCATCTTAGCACTACTTCGGCATCTGATTCAACCGTGACTGGTTGAAGTCCTGAATCAATGGCAAACTGAAGGCCACGAAGAACAGCAACATGGGGAGAATAGGACGCAATGATCCTTTGAGAACACGTAGCCATAACCATTCCCTCCGAGTCCCGAATAACAATCCCAATCCCATGTCCCAACATAGCAGCTTTCCACATTAATGGCAGCATCACAATTAATTTTGTAAGCACCTAGTTCAGGCGGTTTCCACACTCTTATACTATTATTCTCATTACCTAGCTAGCCTCCTCTCCGCTTGAGAACTAGCATTCTTGTATTTTTCAAGATAACATCGTGCCCAATCAACTACATCCTCCATCCCATTACTGTTTATGAATAATGTATATATAAATCAAGAGTTTTTTTTTTTTTTTTAACAGGACCTATGTTTTCTTTATTTTAGAAATTTCCAAAATCACCGATGTTTATTGTTTTAGCACTTAAATGCCAATTTTGACTAAACTGCCCTTATAATTTGTCTTCCTTCCAAACGTTCAAAACCTAATAAAAAAAATTAACGAAAAAGAAAAAAACATATCCGGAGTCTCTGGACTCAAATTGGATTTACGGTGGCTACAGAACATTATGTAAGTGTTATTTAGTTTCTTGTTATGTTTGCTCGTGTTGTGTTTTGAACTTTTGTGTTGCGTTTCAAAACTTGTGAGTTGGAAAATACGAAGCATACAACAAAATTTAGTTGTCTCTCCATTGAATTTTAAGATTATACTTTAGGGGAAGGGGCGGAGTCAATTTAAAATTCAAGTTTGGGGTTATTATTCAAAAATACAAAAATACAAAAAAAAAAAATTAATAAGGAGGTTAAAGTAAAAAAAATTAAAATTTAGTATGAACTTTATAATTTTTTTTAGATGGATTTTAAAGTGTTTTTTACCACTGTTCTAGACTTTTAGTGGAAGTTGATTCAAAGTTCATAACCCTCGATAACTATAATTATGACATACATTAGTTCTCAGTAGTTATAAAAATCATATATTGTTTTTAAAAGCACAACACAAATAGAATCATATTATGATATATTAATAACTAATCACATGACACAATATAAGTAGATTGAGCATATAGTCGTATAGATCCAGATAAATTAAAGCATTTCTCCGATTGGTCCTTTTTATTATTTAATAATTTTATTTAATTTATATTTATTTTAATATTTATACTAACATTTATAATAAACTAAAATTAAGAGTATAATACAAAATTTTAAAACCTTTTTTTTTTTTACATAAATCAGTTAATTGAAAACACAAAACTAAAGCAAAATACATTAATTAATAAAAATATTAAAAACTTTATACAAACTTTATGGTGATAAATAAATTATCACTGATTGGAATAACTTATTATAATATTATATTAAATATAGGGTGAAATATAAATTGTGGAGAAATAAAAAATGAAAATAAAAGGGAAAGAAAGGGAATATTCAAATGAATATTTTTTAGTGTAATATTTAGTACAATTGATTGGAGATGAAATAGCTAAATAACATGAAAGTTGTACCATTTTAATATAAAAGTTACACCAGATCGAGATAGCCTAAGATGCCATCCACCATCAGGCCTCAGCTGCTATTGTTGATATATTTTCCTTGAAAGACCACATGAGCTTGCATAAGAATTCCGCATGTGAGTCATAAAAAACTAGTCAAATTCCTTAAGGGTGCGTTTGGTACGCGGGACGAGACGGGACGGGACGGGATAGGATGGGACAACTTTTTGTTGTCCCACGTTTGGTGCGCCATTAACACGGGACGGGACGGGACAGGGTGGGACAAAAACCATGAAAACTTGTCCCACCTCACACCCTAGACCAGACTTGTCCCATGCATGGGACAAGTCTGGAAAAGACAATTTTACCTTTAAATGTTTTTAAATTTACAAAACTATCAACTATAAAAAAAAATACTCTATTTGGTCGCTTGTGTTGTCTCTCTCAAACCCTCATCAGACCGCTCGTCTCTCTCTCCCGCTCGTCTCTCTCTCACGCCGGCAGTAGATCCATCGTCGGTGTCCCTCGAGCTCGCCGTCGTCGGGGTCATGAGAACTCGCTGTCGTCGAGGTCACGCATCCTCTCTTCACACAAAGACAGTCATCGACCGCTTTGGTCTGTCTCTTAGATCCATCTTCGTCGGCGTCAAGTGAAGCCGCCGTCGTCATGGTTACGAGAAGTCGCCATCTTCAGGGTCACGCGAAGCCGCCGCGTCAGGGTCACGCGAAGCAGCCGTCGCCAGGGTCACGTATCCTCTGTTCACACAAGAACAGCCATCGGCACCTACCATTTCTCACCTCTCAACTCGATTCACTTCTCCAGTTCAGTCGCCGCCGCTGCTGCCATCCGACCGAAATCAGTTTCTCTCACACCTCTCATTATCTTCAGTGGGTTACTCGGTAATATTCTCTTCCATTTGATTATCATTTTCAGTTAATATTGTGATTTTTGCTTTACAAATCCATGATTAGTAAAGCCTAATGTTTTCAGATAATATTGTGAATTATACGTTTTTGGTGATTATTTTGCTTTTTTCAGGTTTTGTCATTTGGGTATGTCGATTTTGGCTGGTATATTGGGTGCTTGTATATGAATTGGCTGGTTTATTGTGTATGTAGATTATGTATTAGTTGTGCTTTAGTGTTGTTTGCTGAGTTTGGACTGGTCTGGTATCGAGTTGTGCTTTATTGTGTATGTCGATTTTGTATTAGTTGTGTTTTAGAGTTCGGGACTTGTCTGATGTCGATTTTGTTGTAGTTCTTTTCACTTCAATTCGTTTATAATAATCAGATTTTCGGTGTTGAGTTTGTCGGGACTGGTCTGGTGTCGTTTTTGGTTGTCCTGTTATGATATGTTTCGGTGGCTTTGGGTGTTTTTGTTTCTGTGTGAGGTGTGGATTGATTCGGTCTAGATTGATTCGTGTTTTGATGTGTGGATTGTTCTGATATGTTTTTTGTTTGTCTGAGGTGTGGCTTTGAGTGTTTTTTGTTTCTGTCTGACTACTTGCTTCATCTGCAATGAAAACAAGAGTCCTTATTGTGGCAAATTTTGATATGTAGCAATAACAAGCCAGTAGCCATTTAGATGTTTTATTGAGATAACAAACTAGAATGATCATATGCTTTATTTAATTAATTTACAACATATACTCTAATGATTCTTCTGCAAGACAATTTACATAAATGCTTTATTGATATACATGTTGATTAATCAATAAGTAGTTGGGTGTTATTTTATTCTAATTTCATTGCTGCAAATGTAAATCTGTTATGTTCTCACTATTTAATCCCATTTACAATGGTTGTGTTAAGCTTTCACATTACTGCTTTTCGAAACTTTTCGGTGAGCGAATGATAGACAAGGACTTCAGACCGGGTGGGTTTGCTGAGTATATGGTCAAGGACATGGGGATGAGTCTGGATGTGGTGGAGAAGAGTGAGAATAACAACCAATTTCATGTTGCCTGGTGCTGCATCAGGCAAGCAGTTGTTTTTGGCTATGGTGGCTAATGGGGACGGCAAGTTTGGTGTGTAAGTGTTAATAGTATTTACTTATTGAAGTTAATGTTTCTCATTCATTGAAGCTTAAGTTGTGAGGTGTGTAAATGTTAATAATATTTATTTTTGATTTAGACTATGTAGTTGTTATTAGGATTATGTTGTTTGAGAGAATAATTAATGCGTGTAGCATGATTATGTCTAGGCTTTGAAGGGATTCTTCAACTCTATCAAATACATGTTGCGATTGTAGAAACATTTATGTAGAATACGATTTTCTTTGCTCGTGGATGGTAGAAAGGTTTTTGACTTGTAAGTATATGTTTGTGAGATAAAAGGCATTGTAAAGCTCAATAAAGCTTGAATTTTGAATTGTTTTCGACTTTATTTCAATTTTCTTCATCGATCATGGCTGAAATTGTTAATTTGGGAGAAGTCAAAATGATCTTCTAATGTGAATTGGACCATATATGTTTTGTCCAGACTTCACTAGACCAACCAAACACAATATAGAACAGATTATGTTAATCGTGAGTGCTATTCTTCCTCAAATTCAAGTCTTCACTCTCTATTTAGTAAGCCAAATAAGAAAAAGAAAAAGAAATTATGAGCAAATTCAATGATCAAATAAAGAGGATTAAGTTATGTTTTTGAACCATTTTAAAAACAAGTTTTGTTTTGATAGAAACATCCCAATAAGAATTATTGAATAATAATTCTATTTAAAAAAATTGAGGAAATAATATTATTAATTGAATTCATTATTCAAAAAATGAGGAAATGACCATAATAATATTATTATTACTTGAAAAAAAAATCACATGTCTTTCAAAAAATTATTAATTAAACTATTTTTTAATTACAATATTATTATTTTTATGAAATATGATATATAAAAGTATTTTTTTAATAAAATAAAATAAATATTGACTTGTCTTGTCCCAAATATGATATATATAAATATTTATCACTATTATGTGGTAACAAACATTGGATAGGACAAGAAGGGCACTCTCGTCATTTGAACCTCTTGTCCCGTCCTGTCCCAGTCATACCAAACATACAACAGTACAGTGAACAGTTCTGTCCCAGACCTACCAAACACAATATAGAACAGTCCTGTCCTGTCCTGTCCTGTCCTGTCATGTCCCGTCCCACATTGTCCTGTCCCATGTCCGCGCCAAACGCACCCTAAAGGATTTGTACAGTTATGGAAATTAAGACAATTCATAAATTATTTTGTAAACATTTACCGGCCAATGCAATGACAATTAATCAAATATAGAATGGGGTCGAAAAATAAATGGCACTATTTCAGAGGGGTGTTGTGTAAATATCACCAGTTTAGTAATGTAAGTTTAAAATACATCATTTAACGTAAAGAGACGAGAATACCCCGACAAAATTGAAAAAGAGAGAAAGTTATCGTTTTGTGAGTCTGAGAAAAGCAACAGTGAGAAAGAAACCGACGACAACGAAATCGACGTCGAGGGAATCGACAGCTTATTGACCGGAACGGGAATACAGTACATTTCGTAGCGATTGACAGAGGTAAGTTCAGTTTTTTTTTATTTATCGATTGTTGTTGATAACTTATCATTGCATTTTAGACTTGTTCTGTTGATTGAAATTGTAGATTAGGGTTGACAATGGTTGTGGTTTTGGTTTGGGTTTGAAATGAGGTTGAATATGTTATGAGGAAGATGAAATTGTGGTATCGAGCATTTTAAAAAAATAATAATAATAAATCGAGAATATTTTAAGCGAAATCGAGGAAATTTTATAGAAAGATTTGAGGAAATTTATCATATGATCGAGATTATTTCTCAAAGGATTGAGAACATTTTAAAAGCATCGAGAATATTTTTAAAGGATTGAGAAATTGTTTGAAATGATCGAGAATGTTTTTCAAAGTGATCGAGCTTTTGTTAAATGATCGAGAAGAATTTTCAAAGAATCGAGAGGTTTTTCAAAGGATCGAGACTATTTTCAAAGGATCGATAATTTTTTAAAACGATCGAGAATATTTTTCTAACGATCAAGAATGTTTTTCAAATGATCGAGATTTTTTAAAATGATCGAGAAGAGAAAAAATTTTTCGAATCGAGAGATTTTTCAAAGAATCGAGAGGTTTTTAAAAGTATCAAGACTATTTTCAAAGGATTAAGCTTTTTTTCAAACGATCGAGAATAATTTTGTAACGTTCGAGAATGTTTTTGAAAGGGTCCAGATTTTATAAAATGATCGAGAAGATTTTTCAAAGAATCGAGAGGTTTTCCAAAGGATTGAGACTATTTTCAAAGAATCGAGAATTTTTTCAAACGATCGAGAATGTTTTTGAAAGGGTCCAGATTTTATAAAATAATCGAGAAGATTTTTCAAAGAATCGATAGGTTTTTCAAAGGATCGAGACTATTTTCAAAGGATCGGGAATTTTTTCTTAGGATCGAGAATGTTTTTGAAAGGGTTGAGATTTTTTAAAATGATCGAGAAGATTTTTCAAAGAATCGAGAGGTTTTTCAAAGGATCGAGAATGTTTTTAAACGATCGAGAATGTTTTTCAAAGGGTCGAGATTTTTTAAAATGATCGAGAAGAATTTTCAATTAATCAAAAGGTTTTTCAAAGGAACGAGAGTATTTTCAAAGGATCGAGAGATTTTTCAAAGGATCGAGACTAATTTGAAAGGATCGAGACTATTTGCAATGGATCGTGAACGTTTTCTAAGGATCGAGAACTTTGCAAAGGATCGATAACTTTTTCAAAGGATCGAGAACTTTTTCAAAGGATCGAGAATATTTGTCAAGTATCGAGAATTTGTTTCAAACGATCGAAAATATTTTCTAATTTTTTTACAGTTTACTTTACTGATGTATTGTTTTTGTGACATTGCAGATGACGAGCAGGTTGAAGGAATTGCTTAAAACTCTAGAGGGAGATTGGTTCAAGGGAAAATTGACCCGACACGACCATTTTGAAGCCCTCGCCCGTATAGACGATGCACTTAACCGGGTCCCTGAAGAGTTTGCTATTGAGGATCGGCGTCAGTTCATGGCCTCCTGTTTTGGCCATTTCATGTCGATGCACCGGGAGCTGAAGTTTTTGGGTGGTGTTATTCATCAGCTGCTGTTACGGGAATTGGACCATGACGGGTCAACAGATGAGATGCGGTTCTTGTTAGGGAACCATGTGGTCAGGTTTTCGAAGGTGGAATTTAGCCTCATCGCCGGATTACATTTTGGAGTAGTACCGGACACTAGTATGTATGTTGCAGTTGAGAATGGCATACATCAACGGTACTTTCCTACACATAATGAGGTATCGTTGGATGACTTGAGGGTTGTTCTTACCCGCAGAGAGTTTCAACAAGCGTACGATGCTGTGAAGTTGTGCCTCATTTACGTGTTGAATTGGATATTGATGGGGGTGGACGAGAGATTGAAGATTTCAGTTTGGCAGTTTCGGTTGGTAGAGGACCTCAATGCCTTCGATGCGTTCCCGTGAGGTGTCCACGTCTACAGGCATTTTATATTTTCATTCAAGCATGCGTTACCGCGATGTCGTGAGGAGAGACGACAGCAGTCACAGGGTGATGTTGGACATTCCGTGGAGGGGTACAACATCTACGGTCTATCACACGCCCTTTTGGTAAGAAATTTGATTTCCAACATGTACATTTAATTTCTAATCCAATTTTTTTTTATAACTATACTTATCTTTCATTCAGATATTTGCTTTCGAGGTGATCCCCCAATTGGGTGTCGATTTCGGGACTTGAAGGGTTACAGACCTTTGTCCTCGTATGTTGAAGTGGGAGTTAATGAAACAACCCAAAGGGAAGAAGCTGGACAAGATATTTAGTGCTAAGGTAATTATTTTATTTCTTAATCGTATGTTATATTACTTACTATAAGTAACAATAACATTCATCTAACTACGCTTTCAGATGTCAGCGAGGACGGAAATCGTGCCCACAGCAGCTGAGGCAGTGGCACCGTACTTCGCATGCCTAAGTGAGGGGGGGGGGAGCCCGTATGTGTAGGACGACAAGGTTCACCTTCCTACTGTTCCTGATCCGACTACAAGTACAGTTCGAGCAGCAGGCTCCCCCTCACCCGTCCTCATCTCAGCAAACCCCGGCGGGCGAAGTTCGACAGCAGAGGCGAGTACTGAAGCACGGTTGGCAGTTGCTTAGCCCGTACACAGATCTGTGCCAACCTAAGAGGGCGAGGGTAATACTAGAGGGACCTAAGCATGTATTTAATCCCCAGGGACTGGTGGACGGTGACCAGTTGAAGGCTTACCGAGCCTTCAAGAAGAACGTAAACGGGGAACTGTAAGTAAAGTTCTTTGTTATTTAGGTGACAATTTTTCTTCTAATTCATTATATAAATGTGTAGCTGATGGAACATTAATGCAGATGTGATGTTGATTTGCTGGAGCCGGTTGATGCTGTATGGTTCCATCGGTTGCAGACCAACTTCATGGATGTTGATGATGAGGTATGTGGGACCGTAAATTCTGTTTATAGTATTTGTTTTAGATGTTTAAGCCTCCTAACATATCTTTACGTGTTTATATTCCAGCATATGAATGCGTACCTCCATATTCTTTGGAAACGTCAACGGGTTTTTCCGAATGTGTACAAACAGATGGTCAACATATTGGACTCGCAATTTTTTGTAAGTACTGAAATTAGTAATGATTACGCATGCTTGTAGATTTGTATGGAAAACATTAATAACTTTGAGTTTGTGTTTCTACAATCCTTTCTGGAGCACCAGTACAGGAAAATGATACCTAGTGATTCTCGCGGGTAGATCACCCTGAGGTGTTGGAATGTTTTGAGGTCATGGTGGAAGGATGACAACCTTACGATGGTGCTTGGGGGTGCCCCGATTGGATGTCGTCCGTGGCACGAGGTTGACATGGTAAGTGATACTTGACATGGTTTGCAATTGTATATATAAATGTCTTTGTACATCCTAACACATGCTGCTTACGTTTACAGGTCCTGATACCGTGCTTTATTGGGCAGGCAACATTGGCTACTGGTGACTGTGGACCTCACATGCGAGAGAATGTTCATAGTCTACCCCTGGAGACAGGAGGTCCCAACTCATATCCGGAAGCAACATGTAGCTCTGTTGCGCTACTTTGTGCTATCGATGTTGCATCAGGCTGGGTTTCATACTGCACAACCGGCTAGACTTCAGAAATTTGAGAAGACAAGTAAGGCCTTTGATGTTAGCGTGGTGTCGGAAAAACATGTCCCCCAGCAGAAGAAATCGTAAGACATTTCGTAATAGTAACTTTAAGATTGTATTATTATAAACCTAATATTTTATTAACGCTTGTTAATGTGTCCAACTGCAGGGGTAACTGTGGTTCCCACACGTTGAGATTGATCGAGTACTTACTGGCGGACAGAAAGGATTTCGATTGGTCGGAAGACGATATGGGGAGCATTCAGGAGAAGATGGCCGTTGAAGTATTTGCAAACTCCCGATCCGTTTAGATTTAAATGTAGTTATTCATTTGTATACGTACCAATTATTTTGTATATGTACCAATTGTTTTGTATATTTACCAATTCTTTTGTATATGTCCCAACTCTTTTGTATATTTACCAATTCTTTTGTATAAAAATGTTTACATTTGTATATATACAAATCATATTTAAATACAATTGCATTTCAGTCTCAAATCAAATTTAAATACAATTGCATTTTAGATAATGAACAAGTCATACGAGTTCAAATTATCACAATGTCATCATGATAATGCCTCAAATCATTCCACGGTGGAGTCTTTAGTAGGGCACGTCTGTCTGTTGTGACCAACTGTATGACAAATACTACACTTGTGTCTGTATTCCTCAGGAATAACTGTGCTCGGACCTTCATTACTCAAAGCTGGGTTAGAACATCTCCTCAAATTATGCCATGGTTGTCGACATCGTCTACAATTCTGTGTAGTTTTTCTCTCCGAAGACGAGATACGGCGTAAAGCCCTCGGTCGGCCTCCTTGTCTCCTGGAGCTTGGATTCAAAACGACTCTCTCAGTAATGTCAGATGGCACAATCCAAGTGGAAGGATGTCCAACCGGTATAATAGGAACCAAATACGCATCAATAAGTATTTGTCGCTTATAGTAGTCCGCACAGAGAGATGAGAAATCCATGTTTCGGTCCCTGTAAAAACATTGAAAACGATAGGATTCACATTTAAGTAATATTAACCGTACACAAAATTGTATGATGTACCTTGCGGCAGCGAGAGCGTGAGAACATGGAAGAAGGTCCATTTGAATTTGTTGCATGTGCAGGTCTTCCGGGTTAAGTCAACGGTCCACTGTTTTCCAGCCTGTTTCACCGAGAATATGTTCCAGTCAACTGGATTAAAGGTCATAAAATTACATTTATCAACACGTTTGAGGATCACAAGATGTGCTACGTCGGTCAACTGATGACGCATGGATTGTGCAGCCCTATGCCGATCGTGAAACCAACGTTGTAGCATATTTCTAATGAACTCTGCCAAAGTCAACATAGGCAGTTGTCGTGCAAATTTAAGGCATGAGTTTATACATTCTGCAGCATTTGTTGTCATGACCCTATACCTTCTGTCGGGGCAGTGTACACGGGACCACTTCTGTGGATCGGTATCAATTACATATTCATATACATTCGAGTGCAAGTTTTGTAACTCTTCCATGTGCCGGTTATATTGCAACTAGGTGTACACTCGGGCTGTTTTGTCTATTATTGCGGTAACATCCTTTCTATGATATCACTTCTTAATATTTTCATAAAAGTGCCAGCAACATATGGTATGGGTGGCATAAGGGAACACTTTAGAAATCTCTGCTTCAATGCTTACATGTCGATCAGAAATGAAAACCAAATCATCTATATGGCCGAGAGCACCTTTAAAGCAATCCAAAAACCACTCCCATGATAGGTTGTTTTCCGAGTCACAGTACTCAAAAGCAATTGGATAAACCTGTTCATTCCCATCTTTTGAAGTTGCAACAAACATTGTGCTCCCGAATCTACCCTTTAAATGGGTACCATCAACGGCAATAACTGGACGCATACACCTCTGGAATCCTCTGACTGAGGCACCCAACGACATGAAAAAGTATAGGAATTTACCATTTTCATCGCACTGTAAGTCAGTAATCGTTTCGGGATTTTGTTGTTCCGACACGTAACCGAATAATGGCAGCAGTTGGAAGCTTTCCTCATGCGTTCCATAGGTCAGTGATAATGCATAATCAAGGGCTTGATGTGCCTTACTGTACATTATTTGGATACCATACATTATTTTCATGCCGGCGATTATGTCATTCGGACGCATTAGTCGACCATTCTGTTGTTGCAATCTAGGTGCAACCACTTCTCCAATTATGACTGCACTAGCTTGTCGATGGCGGTAGTGAATCTCCTCCAAAGAACGGACAAGTGTGTTCGTTGATAAAACTTCTTACTTGAAAGTATGTCGCTTCATCTCTCCTAACTACTTCCTGTGGGACACCACATAGGTTTTCCCTACCGTCAATCCCACTTCTTTCTGTGAACAACTATTTGCTTCCGTCTGAAGATCGAAAATGTTGGGTGTTATCATGAGGATGGATTTCTTCACCGATGACACCTCCTGCAGCCCTCTCAATTAAACTGACACATACTTGAGGGATCACCCTATATTCCCCTAGCATAAACAAAACATCGTCGTCATTTCTTATAAATGTGCGACATGTTGTCCCAGGAACGATTGATATAGATTGTAGATCAACAATGTATTTGTTCACATCGTACTTCACAACGGTTTGTACGATCAACACCAGCTCTTCGTAAGTCATATTTCTAGACACATACATTCCTTGGCTATCGGAACTAAGAAACCTCTGACTTCCATCAGCTAATTGCTCTCATCGACCGTTGTAAGATATTACTAATCTAACCCGATCCATTGTCCTGTGTAAATCATCATCACAAACAATTATTAACAAATAAAAAAAATTACTTTTACAAGTACTAAGAATTAAAAAAAATTCTCAACTGTAACAGATCGACAACATGTTCTTTGGAATCGAGTATTTTTTGTAATGGATCGAGAACATTTGCAAACGGATCGAACTTTTTAGAAAGGGGTCGAGAACATTTTCTAAGTGATCGAGCTTTTTTCAAATGGATCGAGTACTTTTTATAAGGGATCGAGAACTTTTTCAAGGGTTCGAGAATACTTTACAACGGATCGAGAACTTTTATAACGGTTCGATTCGAGAATATTTGTCAAATTATCGAGAACTTTTATCAAGGGATCGAGAACTTTTATCAAGGGATCGAGAACATTTTCTAAGGGACCGATAACTTTTTCTAAGAGACTGAGAACTTTTTCTAAGAGACTGAGAACTTTTTCTAAGGGATCGAGAAATTTTTAAAGGGATCGAGAACGTTTTTAAGGGATCGAGATTATTTGTCAAATTATCGATAACTTTTATAACGGTTCGAGAACTTTTATCCAGGGATCGAGAACTTTTTCTAAGGGATCGAGCATTTTTTCAAATAATCGAGCTTTTTTCAAATAATCGAGCTTTTTTCAAACTAAACAAAACCTCGTTCCAATACAAAATAAGCTCGATTCATCTTTAAATATTCTCGGTCACACAAGAAAAAAACGAGGATGTTTTCCATTTTCATACATTCTAGTGCAGAATCTGAAAAAGATACATTGTTATCGAGGAATGGATACATTGTTAACCCACACAGAAATGAATGCAAAATATCTGAAATGCATGAAAGAAATTTAAGTGAAGATCATAAATATTTGTTACCTTCTAGTGCAGAATCTGGAGAGAGACAACCTTTTTAGAGACAGAGTCAAGTTTTTCAGACAAGTTTTTTGGAGAGATACCAACGAGTTCAGAAAGTTGCTTTTAAAAAATTAAAGTTTATGGGCAATTTCGATAGTTCACCATAATAGGTGTCTTTTAAACTTAAGTTATTAAAATGGTGACATCATCACAACACACCTTAAAAAAGATGATATATCTCATCATTTCCACATATAGAATAGTATCAGATTGAACGAACGTCTTTACTATCAAATCATATTGGACGGTGGTATAATATTATTGAACTTACTTGTCATTGTCTAATTATGTAAGGAAAAAAAAAATCAGCAAATGTTGAATGATATAATATGGTTTTATCTTCTCGAGAACAAAGGAACATCCAAAAATACAATTGGATTTTTCATGCAATGACAAAGAGAATTCGTGAGAAGAGATTAATATTTTTTGGTTTTCGGGTAATTTTCTTCGTAAGACTATAAAAATGTCGTTTTTAAACTTTTCTTTGTAGGCTGAGATTTCTTTCCAATTTTAACTTAAGAAGTGATAATTTGTAGGATAAGCCGATCAGTAGGACAAGGTTAAGGAGACGATTCTAATTTATTTGGATTCCACTTACACTTTAAAAAAGTCAAAAAAAAAATTAGAAGAAGATTCTGACACTATTTTGTAATTTTCCTATTTTGATTAGAGTATTTAAAAAAAACAAATAATACTATTTTCGTTCAAAACTTTATCAAAATTCATTGTTTAAATAATATGTAAGTCTATGGCCACCACATCATCTCAAAAATCAATTTATTGCTACAAATCAATTTGTCCATATCAATTGAGTAAAAATTTTGAACAATCTAATATTATTATTTTGATTATATATAGTGGAAGTTTATTTTAAAATTTGACTGTACATGCCATCTAATTAAATTGGTGTATTATGTACTGATTATTTATTTTTGCTTTCTTTTTATATTTGAATTTAATATTTCGTTATAATCACATCATGTTTAGGAGAAAAACCTGGATGTAACAGGTTGTGCATCCGGTTTTTATATTTGAATTTGATATTTCGTTATACTCGCATTATATGATTATTAGAAACACCTCACTGTGATCATACAGCTCATAGAGCTAGGTCCTTACAGGTGTCATCTTATAATAGAAAGTCTATGCATGGCTGCTCAAGTCAAGACTCCAGAGCTAGTTTAGGTCCAGTTTGACATTGATGTGCTGTGAGGAGAAGTGACTTTGAAATTGTTGTGGGGAGAATTGCCTTTGAATTGCTGTAGGAAGAATCAGCTGAGTGTTTGGTAAACTGATTTTCAAAAATGCTGTGAGAACTAAAAGCAATTTCAATGTGTTTAGTAAACTGAAATAAAAAGTGTTGTGAGTGTGTAAAATTACTAAAAGACATAGACATCTACATGGTACTAATGTGCTATACTTTACATTTTTCTTGTTTATTTGTGTTTAGTGTTAAGTGTTATATAATTATGGTACTTTATTGAATTAATTAGCCTCATTTTTTATTATACTTTATTTAATTAATTAGTCCAATTTCTTTATTTCTTTATTTTTTTATTTTATTCTACTTTATTTTTTAATTTCATTTTTATTCTACTTTATTAAATTAATTATCCTAATTTTTTTATACAGTTATGACAACATTTTTTTTTGTACAAAAATATAAGTCCAATTTTTTTTGTTAAATTTCATTCAAGGTAAGGACAAAGTTGAAAAGTTAGTAAAATTTCATTTAATATCACTGTAGCGCGTTTTCTAAAAGTAAAAGCTAAAATCCAAAATCATGTATTTGTAGCTTCTTAAAAACTCAGTTGGGAGAAACTAAAAGTGACCAAAAGCACTTCCCAGCATTTTACCAAACACCCTGTCTTAGGTCCAGAATCACTTTTGACCCCAAAAACAGTCGGGAAAGCAATACCAAACTGGGCCTTAGATGATCATCCCAATTTTCTTTCAAAATTATTTTCAGAGAAAGACTGCTGGACCAAAGACTCAAGTCAGCAAGAATATTAATACATGAAATGAAACACATGTATTTCAAGTTCCCATACTGTTAATTTGATTTCGGTCTTACTCCCCTTAATTGAAACTATAGTTGGCCGCAATTATTGAAATTTGAATATAATAGTAAATGTCACAAAGTACAGTCTCGTTACTCGTACATGTACAAAATTAATAACTTCATGATGACTTACAAAGGAAACAAATGATTGACACATATGGTGATTCATGATTGTAATTACCAATTTCACTATCTTGTAAACTAAAGTTGCTACTTGCTAGCTAATAAAAAATCGACCTTGAAATTATATGAGATTTAACACGTCATATTATTTGGAATCGAACATATATACATCTAGGATATCCAATTTATAAAATTAAATTAACGGTCTAACTTGAATAAGTCACTCATAATCTACGAAGTTTAATTTCAATTTTTTTTATTGTAAATATTTTTATTACTATAGAAATTCTATATTCTATATATACTCTCATTTGATTGTAATATATAAGTCATTCTAGTTTGATATTTTTTTATAAAAAAAAATACAAACTATAAATATTGTTGACGTTGATTTCTCGACGTATGAGAAAAGCCAACAAGGATTGGATTTCGGCTGTAATTTCAAAGAGAGAAAGAGAAGGAGAAAGAGAAAATAATCAAAACGCAAGTTTTTTACGTGATAAAACTCCGATGACCGGAGAAACGTCCACGGGTGGTTGAATGATCAACCAAGCCAAAATCCACTATGAAATTATAATATTACAAGCTCTCGATCTCTCTTTTTCTCTCTGTATTTTGCTATGAATGTTGTATATATTTTTTGGCGAGATTATGGGTCTATTTATATGTTTATAGAACCCTAATTTGCTTTGTACAAGTAATATAAGATTTTTGTATTTAATTACAATTATTTACTTGCTTGAAGCTGATTGTCTTCTTTCCTGTTTCGGAGTCTTGTATTGAGATCGAATGGGAATCTAGTAATGTAGTCCAATTAGGACTTATTTCCTTATAAGAACATAGTCTTTTTTGAAGAAATAAAGTTGTTGTCTGATTGGGAACCTTTCCTGTTTAATATTTTGTTCTTATTGAGATTCATTTTTGATATGGATATCTCCGTGCATTTTAATGACTTGATCCACATGGGCTATGCACTGAGCTTCTACTCAGTTTTCTTCATGTTCGTCCCGAGTAAGGACAATACCCGTTGATCCCGAGTAACGTCATTTGATCCCGAGTGTCATTAACTGATCCCGAGTAGTACATGACATCGATTGACCCTGAGCAGGTTCTGTTCAACATCTGCTTACTCGGGTGTTCTCTTCCTCGGTGATGTCTTGTAGGATATTTCTGAATGCTTATTCGGATGTCTACCTGGCAATTTATCCTCTTTGTTGATGATGTGTACGTACGATAAAATTCACATATGACAAATATAATTCTAATTTATGAATATATCATATATAAAAAGTTATATTCAAATGCAATTACGAAACTTATAACATAAAAAAAAATATGTTTTGAATTATAAAGACGTTTAAAATTCGACGAGTGGGGTTGATCCGGTGTTAAACCCCTCACAGTTGAGTCACGATGTTGCGGGTTTAACTCCTCCCCTTCTTCTAAAAAACCTTGAATTTATGTACACTAATACTAGACAATTCAAAACTTTAGCACATCATCCCATGTTGTGTAGTGATAACAACTCACTTGCCACATCATTTGGGTTAAAATTTAGGTTGTATATCATTATTCATTTATGTAAGAGCGGGGATAATAACACACCCCTTTCGTAATCACACCCATCAAAATTTAAAAAAAATCTCTAATTTGTAAATAAATCTCACTTAATGCCAAAAATAACATTTCTTTAATTATACTGTATTGTATTTTTGTAAGTGCACACCACCAATAACTATTATTATGTTATTTAATAAACTTTATTAATATTTCAATTTTTTTTGTTATCTTTAATTCTTTTACTATTCTTTCTCTTCCCTACTTTTTTTCTCTCTTGGTTTTTTTCAAAATCAAACTCTATTTTTCTTTAAAAATTCAAATAAATTTTTTTTTATTGGAGAATCACTTTCTGTTTGAGAGAGTTGTAAAAATACAATATTTGTGTCATGTTCTAATCGATGTTGAAGTAGAGAGGTGTTAAATGATATTAAAAAAAAAATAAGTGTTCGATGAAATTGAAGAACATATAATTTTTTTTTTACAAGAAAGTACAATATTGATAAAAAAAAAATCTAAAGTGTGTTTGAAAGAATTAAAAATATATAGATAATATAGCTAATTTAAAAGTCTGTTTACATCCATAATGATTTGTTCTTCTAATAAAAATTAATTTACAACTTTACTTTTTCACAACTAAATTTGTCTCAAGATTTTGTTTCATTTTTCATATTTCATATTTAGCAATCAATTTGAATTTCCTTAAAAGAGATTGAAAATATATTTAAAAGGGAATTTAGGGTTTATTAAAATGGAAAGAGTTTTTATGATATATGTTAATTTCAAACCATTAATAGGAAAAAAAATACAAAAGATTAAAATAAGAAACTAATTAATAATTATTAGTGGGTGTACTAACAAACAATTAGTCCTCTAAGTAATTTTACTCAAGGGTATTATTGGATTTTTAGAAATATATTAATTTGGGATGTACATACGGTTTTTAAGGGGTACACATATATCACTCTTTACTTAAGTTGATATTTAATTAGTAATTATATTTGCACCATTTTAAAACTGTATATGCACCTAAAAGTAGTAAATTTTTGAAAATTTCAATATTAACCTTAATTCAAACTATAAAAATATTTTCAAATACATCTTATATGTATGTATAAAAAGAAAAAATGTAATAATTTTTATTAAAATTTAAAATATTTATTAATTAAAACGTAAATAGTGATTATTTAAAATTAAACATATTATGTAACTAAATTAAAATAAAACAGATTAAAATACCTAAAATAAAATAAGGAAAGTTGTAAAAAAAATGAGGTAGAAGATTGCTGTTTGCTGTCCAGATTAGACCGAAATACTACAATCTTTTTATTTCTTGTTTTCAAAATTTTATTTTTTATTTTTGAAAGAAATTACAATCTTTGTTTTAATTTTTTTTATTTAGTTATTTTATAATTTTTAATATTTTCATGAAAATTAAAAGAGAGGCCATATTTGGTAACATTGGGGTATGCTTACGGGTTCTAATATTTAAAAAAAAAAAAGAACAATACTACTTTGCTTAAATCTAGTGTCTACAAATTTAATCCAGTTTAAGTTAATGAATTAGAGTGTTTTCATATCATTTAGATATATGATTTGAACTCTAAATTTAAGCAAAATAACAATACTCTTATATAAAGTGTAAAACCTTAAAATAATTAAAAAATCATTTAAAATTATAAATTTGCCCATGTTACAATGTCGATGCTGCAGTTTTATTGGGCTCTATCCATGGGCTGATGTAGTATCTGTAGTGTCTAGTGATACAATACCATAAAATGTTTTTTTTTTCTTTTCAAATTATCAAAACGTCCATTAGATTATCAGACCCAACTTCCTTTATATCCCCGAATAATTTAGTCAATATATTCAATAGCTACTTCATTAATCAATGATCTTTTTTAACAAAACTTTGTAGAAATGTAGAATGTAGAATGTAGAATTGAATTCAATTCTACAAATTATAATATGCACAGATTATAATAATTCAATCAAAATTATTGAGAGCGGTTTGAACTATGAAACTTTATTAATTTAACAATTTAAGACCGAATATAGTCAACTGACTCATTGTATTTAAATTTTAAAATCGAAATCCTTTCTTTCTTATTGTTTTTTTTTTCTAAGCAACCGCGATTCAAATTTTAAATCATAAAACTTCAATATTTTTGTTTCTTCAATTTCCCTCCAAGCATGCCAGGTTTGATCGGATAATGATGAACACGTAACATTTTGATTGAAGATTTTAAGTATTAGAGGAGTACTCTCTCATATAGTGGTCAAATAACTTGGCTATTTTTTTTACCGGTAAAAAGACTATCGGGATCTACCGAGCTATAAATATATGGATAAAAAAAAAACAATTAGTGGATTGTGGACAATTTCATTTATATATATATATATATATATATAATAAAAAATCCTTTTGATGGTGAATCTCAATGGTACGAGACAATTTTTATCATTAAAATAAAAAAATATACCTAATTATGACACATAATGAGTTTTATCTTCAAATATATATTCTAACCATTAAAAAACACAATAAAATATAAAAGAAATACGAATGCAATGTAAATATAATAAGATCCTACTTGAAATTGAAATTCTTGGAAACTTGAGATTAATTTACATGGTAAATCACTAAATCTATTGTTTTTAGTTTGTCGTTAAGGGGTTAAAATTTCTCATTTTGATTTTTGAGTTAGTAAAGGGTTAAACTTTCTCAATTTGATATTTCACTTGGTTAAAGAAATACAATATACTTTAATGAGCTTGATGCTCATTTTTAAGTTATTTGGCTGTTATTAAGATAAATAAAAATATAATAAGTTAAGTCAGAATTGAATTGGGTTTGGATTTATTTGGAATTAAATGGGGTATATTTAGAACTATTGAAAAAAGGTAATTTTTATTATTATTCAAAAAGAGCCCACCCTATATGGTTACAATGCAGTAAAAATGTCTATTCTCATAACGAGAAGAAGTTGGCTTTCAACACCGGGATATATCTCCACATTATTGCGGTTTTATAGAATATATACAAGGCGGTGGCAAAAGCCACATGGAGACCTTGACGGGCCATGGCCATCTGGACCCATTCTTTTTTCTATTAATTAGACTGCAAAAGTTTTATTATTTATATTTTCTTTTGAAATATTTTTCCATGGCCCTCTAAGCTTCCAAAACATAATGAAGCCTTTGATACAAGTGTAGGTTTTAACTTTGATGAGTCGATGGGGATAGTGAAGTTTCTGGTCTTTTTTATTTCCTTTTAAGGAATTGGACTGAAATAGTGAAATGTAATGAATTAAATTTGTCATTGACTTAAGAGTCGTAGCAATGTAGCATTATCCATGGCTAGAATCACCAGAATAAAATATATAATATATATAAAACGTTTCTATGAAAATGATAAGAAAGACTTGAGTATTTTACTCGGTGTATAATGGAGTGGAGAGCGATATTACATTATTACAATAACATTATACAAAATTTTCTGATAACAACAGGAAAAGAATACAAGATCCAAAAGCATTAAATAGGGGATTTATTGGTGAATAACAAGAGCGAGATTGTGCAATTATTTTTTTTTTTTGTCTTTATTTTCATCGTATAAACTCCTTGTTTGTTCTGATCATATGCATCGCTTCTTCTACTTTTCTGCAATTTTGATATGGAGTCCATTTGGGAATATGTTCACAGGCCTTCGAATGATCTCCCCTCCTTTGTACACTGACCACCTGATAAGCACGTAAATATTACGTCACAATCATTTCAATTTTAGCTATCTTGTATAGCTTGAAAGTTTTTACCAAGACGAAATTATACAGGTTCTTAATTACCTGTAATTAGCGACAAGGTGATGGAGATAAACTGCCAATTGAACCTTGGTAAATTCAGCTCCAACGCAAAGTCTCGCACCAATACCAAAACCCATAAAAGTCTTGGACCCAGCGTTCAATTCTTTTCCCTTTAATATATAATTAAAATTTATCAAAAAACTGATCATGAAAACATAACAATCAAAATTTAAACTAATTGAGGGCAAAAATAAAATAAATAAATAAATTACCTGCCAACGCCATGGATTGAAAACAAAGGGGCTCTCATATTTATCAGGACTTAAATGAACAACTGGTAGAGCTGCCATAAGTATCCAGCCTTCTGGAATTGTATATCCTGCAAGTGCATGTGTCAAATTCGTTTATTAGCCTAATTCAGTTTTTTTTTTCAATAAAAGTCATCGACAAATGACTCTCAAATCAGCAGTTTGAATTCTACCGATAAAAACTTAAAAAAAAAAAAATGTTCAACATAATATATAGTAATTAGTATTATACCATTTATTTCAACATCTTTCATTGCTTTTCTGAAAATCCCTGGAACCATATTTCCAAGTCGAACAGTTTCATTGATAACCTGTAATAATTAATAACGAGTTATATAAATACATAAATAAAATAATTAAATTAGATCACATTAATAAATGGAGGGCTTCAAATATATATATATATATATATATATATATATATATATATATATTAATAAATCCAACTCACCATATGTGTGAATGTCATTGATTTATATTCCTCCCATGTAATACCAGAATTCTTGTTTTCTCTGTTGTTCAAAATTGCGTCGTGCTCTTTCTGAAATGAAATCGATCTTTTAGTCTCTAGTTTTTTTGGTCAACGAGACTATTATTTTAAAAGAAGTAATTAATAAACAAAATATTAGAAATTATATATACAAACCGTTAATTCTTCCAAGACATCAGGGTGGTCAGCAACAAGCTTTGTGACCAAAGTGACTGCTTGTGAAGTGGATTCATAACCAGCTAAGAGAATCGCAAAAAGCAATTTTGTCACATTTGTGTCGTTTAAAAACGTGTCTTTTTTTGCTGTTTCTGCAATTATATTATCCAAGAAATCGTTTCCAGGAATTTTTGATGCTTTCCTCTCTAGGTAAATTTCTTCAATTGCCTTCATTGCTCTTTTATGTGCCTATCAACAATTAAATTAAAAAAAGGAATTATATAACAATTTATTTGTTTTTTATTTGTTTCTGCAATTGTATTATCCAAGAAAAAATAGAATAAAAGAAAAACAAATATATTTGAGTAGTTGAAAAATAATACCTGTATACATCCATGGAAGGTAGTTCCTGGAATATTCAAAGGAAGCGAGGTTAGACCATCTTTGAAAGTTTTCAAATTATCTCCTAATTTCTTTGACTGCTTTGCTTCATCATAACTCAGTAGCTTCCCAGCAACAAATTCAAATAACATCTGTCAAAAACCACGTATTCTCATAAGTCATTTAAATTTAACTTAGTGAATGTTTTAATTTTAATATATGTGTGTTAGAGAGATTAAAATTACTTTTGGAGAAGCATCTTTAACATCGACTCGGCCATCGGTTGCCCATGAATGTAGATGTTTCTGAGTTGCGACATCCATTTGGTGAAGTAGTTTAGTCCTGAGGCTCTCTGGGCCAACGAAACTTAATATCAAGCTTTTCATGTACTTATGGATGCTTCCGTGACTTGCAAGCAACTTTTCATCTCCAATCATTTCTTCAAAACTCCCACCATACCACAATAAGAGATCCGGATTTTCTTGTTTGAACATGTTGAAATTTGTCTCCGGATCAGTCGATACAACCATCCTTTGCCCAAGTAGACCTGCTCGAAACAAAGGACCATATCTGGAAAAAAGAAAAAGAAAAAGTCAGGGTCTATGATACTTAATTAGTATTTTTTTTTTTTTTTTGAGCAAAATCCAACAAGAGGGGAAAAGCATCAAAGAAAACTTCAGGTATTTCAACTAGGTTGGCACCCCAAAAGAAATCCAATCCCAAGCATGCGACTCCTCAAGAGGAAAAAATTTGTTAAAGAAAAAATAGAAAAATACCATATTAGTAATATAAAATATAATGAAACTGATATGTGATTGTACCGTGCGATTTTCTTGCTCATGAACGGTGAGAGTTCGTAGAGTGAATGTGAAGCGAAGAACTCAAAAGTGTCTCCGATGAGCGGCAAGCCCATAGAACCAGGTGGTAGCTTGCCATTGCACTTGGGGTTCGACCATCTATAAGCGAAATGGCTAGCCAAGACAACCAGTAGTGCCACTACGCAGAGACCAGCTTCCACCAACATCTTTACACACGCACAGAACTCTTTAGTACTTTTGAGTATGGAGAGATAGGCGTGAGAAAAGAAATCAGTGTGTGGACTACTTTTGTGATGACAAGAAGTTATACAGATGCAAGCTTATATAGAGACATTTCTTTCAATGTTTCTAATTTTTTTATAAAAAAAAATGTAGGGGCAAAATCGGTAAATCATAATCATAAATGAATCAATCTGCGCTTCAACTCTCAGCAGAAGCTTCATCCTACACATTATGTGTATAGTAGTATATCTTCCCTTCTACGTTAGGTTCGAATCGATCATTATATACAATTTATATGTATGTATCATAAGTTTTCTCTTTAGTATCGTATGAGTAGATATGTTTGATGATAGATGTCCTAAGTGATCGGATGAATTTTTTTGTAGTAAAACTTGCCCAAAAAAAAAATGTCCACCTTGACTAATGACTTTGATTTATCCATAGATTCCTGAACTATTTAGGTATGTTGAATTGACTTCCGCCTTTATTTTTCTTTTATTTAATAATATTGCTTTGAAATCTGCAATTTTGATTATATTTATACAATTCCTGTAATGTTAGGGTTATCTTAAATATTGCATCCTAGTTTTTGTTAAACAAAACAATTCTTTAAGTGTTGTATGAATAGATATCTTCGATTATAGATGTCTTGAGTCATTCAATGAATTTTTTTTTTAGTAAAACTTGCCCAAAAAAAAAAAAAACCCTGTAATGTTAGGGTTATCTTAAATATTGCATCCTAGTTGTTGTTAAACAAAACAATTCTCTTTAATGTTGCTGGGGTCACTTCCTTCGAATCTTCCCATTTTTTAAATAATATAAAAGATTTTGATTTAAGAAAGACGGAGGATATGATAGGAATGGAGAGATATCATAATGGAGATAGAATTGTAAATAATTTCTGAATTATTGATGAAATACCAAATCAGGCCATCTATATAGAAAAATAAGTAAGAAGTCAATAGCATTAGTTCATTTTAATTAAATATAATGTAATATGATTATTTAAGTGATTTGGGTTTTTTTTTTATTAAAGCAATTTTATATATTACTGAAACAAATTAAAAAAAATGTTTTTTCTTTTAATAAAAAACTTTACAATATATTAAAAGATTTACTATAACTAATACAAAATAAAATTATTTTAAAATATAATAAGAGTATGCTCATATACACATATCCATTTAAGTAATGTTTATATTTTCTCTATAATTTGAGTATAAAACTGAATAAAACACACTAGAACCAAAGATAGCAATTTATTAACTCAAACATTAAAGGCTCGTCCTAAAATACAACTATTTACACAGGGCAAGATTTGTATACAAATATGATATCTTAGCTTCTTCTTTTTTTTTTTCTGAAGATAATATGTTATTTTCGATAATGACAGTTTTGAACCATACATTTATATTTTGTTATTAGTACGAAACCCACATTCTCAGTATGATATTGTCTGTTTTGGATAAGTTTCATACGAATTTACTTTTATGACATTTCTTAAAAGGTCTCGTATGAATGGAGATTGTTTCCATAATTATCTACCTAAAATTATATCCATGTCTAATTAATATGGGATTTGGGTTGCCACCCAACATATTCTACGATCATTAAAAATTAAAAAATCAACATTATAACAGCTGTTTACAATCTTTAAAAATAAATTATTATTTTTTAAATAAAACATAATTTAATTTAAGATCATAAATTTATTAAATTATATATACATATAGTTTTTTTCTTATCGGTAAACACCGAATGAATTATATAATAATATTGAACGTGGATCACTCATTTATTATAGAACTTGAATAGAATAAGTGACTCGTATTCAATATCCTTATATAATTCAATCGATATTCATTTATGTTAAATTTTTTAACGTATATAACATAAATTCAAAGTAAATTAATAATTACGCAGCAATGTGATGAGCAGCCACTGACCCACTGGTGTTGACTGAGCCGCCCAGTTTTACTTGAAATTCAAAGTTATCCACCGGGACCACCGCAGTCCACATACCAACATACCATCGATGTATCGAAAAGGGGTTGGTAGAAAATAAAGACACCACACTCACCAGGGTTAATCTTGACTTTTCCATTAAATTCGTCTCAATTTAAATAAAATATTCTTTTTTATTTTATTTTTTTATTTTTATAAAGTACATACTTCTTCTCTTTTTGAAGGGATAATTACCTAATCAATTTGGATCACTGTTCTAAAAATAATCATTTTTTATAAATATCGATACAGTAATAGTTATTCTATCAAACTCCGTAAATTTGCCGTTAATGGTGGACATTTTGATAACTTTATCCGAGAACAAATTAACAATCAAACTTTTGAATGCAAATAGAAATAAAAATTGGTAAAATTGTAAAGTAAATTTGACCGTTTGCTAAATTGCTCTTATTTTTAAACATATTGACTTTACTTTACCACGGTGGGCCCTCTCAATTAGAGCATGGTGTAGTTTACTAGGGACGAGCCACAGGTGTTGAATTAGTTATATAGCACATTTCGTCCAAATTTTTTCACAAAATTTCTTAACGATCAGATCTAGTTGTTTTTGTCTCCTAAAAGAGGAAAAATATTACTTGCGGTGACATAATTTTTATTTTATTACCCAGAGTGTTTAACTGATGAATCCAATTTTTTAATTTCGGTTTTGCACTAAATTTATCCGATTCGGCCTTAGATTAGATGAGGAACTTTTGGATTTTGATAAAATCAATTTATATTTTTAAATAAAGTTATTAAAATATCCATCTATTTAATAGTAAACTTAACGGAGTTTAGTGTACGGTTTTTGTAAAAAATAACCATTCTAAAACTAATTTTCCATCTTATAGTCATTTTAACGTTTTAACGTTGGTGTTGGTGGTGATGCAAGAGTAATATTTTTTTTTATGTACCTGTAACTTTGATTTAAAAAAAAAAAAAAGATAAGATAACGTCACTTACAGATGAAATGACTTGTTTAATTCTATGTGCATGTGCAGAGTAGAAGAGTCAGACTTGTCCAACGAATTAAGAAATTAAATACTTCGAATTTGAAAACCATGGGAATTTCTGATTTTAATTATTATTGAAGTTTGAACAATATCTCTAATGTTACATATGCAGGTCCTAATTTTTAACTTAAAGAATCATTTCTCTAACGTATATCGTTTTATCTTTTTATAATATATGAAAAGAATGATCTTATTTTGTAAAGTGATAGGTAATTTAAGACCTCAAAAATTCTTGATAGGTGTGGTACTTGACCATAAACATTCAGATATTATTTTTCAAAAGAAAGATGGATCGATGAATATAGTTAAGTTAGGGATTTAAGTAAAATTTTAATTTTATTTAACTTGATTACCGGAAGAAATATTAATAGCTATCGGAATGTTTAACTATTTTAAAACATGATACGATTCTTAAAATTTTAAAATATTTATTGATAATATTATTTTTATCTAAATTTAGTATATAAATATAGAACTCAATTGAATTGTCCAAATGATATAAATAAATGACAATACTTGTACCGATAAATACTTACATTTGATTTTAATTGGTTGAAAAAACCATTTAAAGTATTTAATATTAAATACATGGGGTTAATGTTGGTTTTTTTAACCAATCAAACCATAGAGTTAAGTACATTGGGTACTGACTAGTCAGTATCCAATTATTTTCATAAATTAATGCTTAGTAATTAAAAGTCATGACCCACCAACTATATTATATACCAAATTAATGCTTAGTAATTAAAAGTCATGACCCACCAACTATATTATATACCTGGTGAGAGAGACTCAACTATATTATATACCTGGTGAGAGAGACTCAGCAAGAAGGAAAAAGTTTGGGTACTGACCGGTCGGTATCCAGTTATACTGATCCCCCAATGGGATGTTGACACGTGGTAAAAACTCTTTTACTTTTTACCATTTTCTCCTTACTCTGAGTTACGTGACAACCAACCATTAGTTGGTCAGTATAGTTAGGTGTTGACCTGTCAGTTCTCAAACAATGTCCCAGCAAGAATATTGATACATCAAAACCGTTGTAATCAAGGTTCTCATACTTTTTTTTTTTAATTTACATTTTACTCTTCTTATGGTTGGTCGCACATATTTAATTGGATTAAAAATAAAAGTCCTTAAGACCAAAGTGCACGTCCAGCATGCATTAATATATTCAAAGTTGTACCACAATTCACTGCTTGGTATTTTTTTTATTTTAAATATCACGTACAGTTACGGTAACTTACACATTGTTAGGGACCGACTGCTGTGCAGTTGGCTGCACATACAGCCATGAATAGTGGCAACAATATTATTAAAAAAATAAAGGGACAACCGGTTGGTCACCAAAAAAAACTTTTTTTTTTTTTTAAATTTTCAAACTACTTTAGATTTCTGTTTATAAAATTTTAAAAATAAAAATAAAAACTAAGAAACCAAATTAAATAATTAAATAATTTATTTAATTAAGATAAAATAATTAATTAAATATTTTTATATAATTTTTGATATTTTAATTTGTAACCATTTTTACGACGATGGTAACCATTTTCACGGCTCCGGTAACCATTTTCACGGCTCCGGTAACCATTTTACGGTTTTGGTAACAACTTATTAATTTTTGGAATTTTGATTTGTAACCATTTTCACGGTACTAGCAACCACTTTCACGGTACTAGTAACCACTTTATGGTATCGGTAACCAGTTTATAAATTTGAATATTATGACTTATAACCATTTTCACGGCATTGGTAACCACTTTACGGCTTTGGTAACCGTTTATACGGGTTTAGTAACCATTTTATATTTTTTAATATTTTAAATAGTAAAACCATTTTCATGGCAATAGTAACAATTTTTACGGGTTTAGTAACCATTTTACGGGTCTGGTAAACAAATTTTAATTTTTCTAAATTTTGACTTGTAAACATTTTTACGACAATAGTAACCAATTTAACGGTTCCAGTAACTATATTACGGCTCTGGTAACCACTTTAAAATTTAAGAAATTTTGACTTGTAACCATTTTCACGGCATTGATAACCACTTTATGGCTTTGGTAACCGTTTATACGGGTTTAGTAACCATTTTATATTTTTTAATATTTTAAATAGTAAAACCATTTTCATGGCAATAGTAACAATTTTCACGGGTTTAGTAACCATTTTACGGGTCTGGTAACCAAATTTTTATTATTCTAAATTTTGACTTGTTACCATTTTCATGGCGATGGTAACCATTTGTACGGCCTTAGTAACTATTTTATGTGTCTGGTAACCACTTATAAATATTTTGAACTTTTGACTTGTAACCATTTTCACGGCAATGGTAACCAATTTTACGGTTCCAGTAACAATATTACGGCTCTGGTAACCACTTTAAAATTTAAGAAATTTTAACTTGTAACTATTTTCACGGTATTGGTAACCACTTTACGGCTTTGGTAACCGTTTATACGGGTTTGGTAACTATTTTATATTTTTTAATATTTTAAATAGTAAAACCATTTCCACGGTAGTGGTAACCATTTTCACGGGTCCAGTAACCATTTTACGGGTTTGGTAACCAAATTTTATTTTTTTTAATTTTTACTTGTAACCATTTTTACGGCGAGGGTAACCATTTTTACGGCCTCAGTAACTATTTTACGGGTCTGGTAACCACTTTTAAATATTTTGAACTTTTGACTTGTAACCATTTTTACGGCAATGGTAACCAATTTAACGGTTTCAGTAACCATATTACAGCTCTGATAACCACTTTAAAATTTAAGAAATTTTGACTTGTAACCATTTTCATGGTCTTGGTAACCACTTTACAGATTTGGTAACCGTTTATACGGGTTCGGTAGTCGTTTTATATTTTTTAATATTTTAAATAGTAAAACCATTTCAACGGCATTAGTAACTATTTTCACAGGTCTAGTAACCATTTTACGGGTCTGGTAACCAATTTTTTTTTTTCTAAATTTTGACTTGTAACCATTTTCACGGCGATTGTAACCATTTTCACGTGTCCAATAACTATTTTACGGGTTTGGTAACCAAATTTTAATTTTTCTAAATTTTGACTTAAAATCATTTTCACGGCGATGATAACCATTTGTACGGCTCCAGTAACAATTTTACGGGTCTGAAAACCACTTTTTAATTTTAAAATTTTTAACTTGTAACCATTTTCACGGCGATTGTAACTATTTTAACGGCTATAGTAATAATTTTACGACTCTGGTAACCACTTTTTAATTTTTGATATTTTGATTTGTAACCATTTTCACGGTGATGGTACCATTTTCACGACATTGACACTTACATTTATTTGGTTGCTCTAGTATATATGGAGGAAAATCACAGATGCATACCTTAACGAGTCTCTATCCGAATTTGGTTACCAAGAAAACACTACTTACACCGAATGAACTCGAACCTTTTAGAATTTTTTCATCTCAGGTAAATTAGTATAGTCATAGCTTATTCCTTTATAATCATAACAGATTCTTTACTACATACTAGAGTTACTAACTTTGTTTAATTAAGGAAGTCTATGTTCCCTGACATGGTAGAAAATTGCCATGGGTGCAGATGGCAGCATTGGATTTTATAGCATGTGCAACTGCTGTTGTCTTTTCCATGATTGACTATGGGAGCTAGCTATCATCTTTAGTGTCTGGATCCCGAACTTACTATGGTGGTGGGCATGCTCTTAACTTGTGTCCCAACAAGAAGAGGGTTGCAACAATTTTGTCGGAAAATGTCACCATAGCAATGGTAACCTTGTTTACGGCTATAATAATCTTATTCAGCTGAAAGTGAAGTATCTATTAGAGTTTTGTTTTATTTTTTATCTTTATATGGTGAAAGCGAAGGTTTATATTTTATTTTCATCTTTTTATTAACTCTTTGTAATATAACTTTTGTTGTTGCAGGAGTTAATGTTAGTTTTTTCAAATATGTAATTTTCTCATCAATTTTTTTCCCTTTATCTGTGTGTTTACATGGACAAGCTTATCTCATATCGAAGGTGTGTGATATACATGCTTGCAAGAATTTTAGCTTTCACTTTTGTGTTCGGGAGACGGGAGGGGAGACTTTTCTTCTTCACTAGAGAAGCTTCTAAACCACACTTAATCAATTAATTTAATAGATAAATCTTAATAGAGACCTTTCATTTGTTTTGTGACCGGATTAAGGTCTATTAAAATCTTTCGATATCAAGCACTACAAGTGAAATAACACCATAACACAAGGGTGAACCCAATCTGAAATAGGCAGGAGAGATGCACAAACATTCAAACAAGAGTGGATGTATTCATTTTCTAAAATCTTCTTTTAAAAATACTCTTAAAAAATCTTTAAATAGTTTAAACGAGTACATGATCTAATTTTTGAACAAAAAATAACCTCCATGAAAGAGGAATACATAATATAATCTTCAAATAAGAAGCAAAGTCGACCTAGAAAAATTAGCTTAGTTTGCTAGCCACCCTGAGGCTGTATATCGAATCAATACATCACAACGATCTTTTAATGTATTAACTCACAGTCAAGCCAAAACCCAAATCTGTAGTCTTTTTTTTTATCTATCTGCAAACATCAAATTTAAAAAAGAATTGTTAACAACCACAACTCAGCAAACTCTACAAGACAAAAAAAAAAACACAAACGAAATATTAAAAAAAAAGAGTTGTTTTTGAACATACTATATTGATCCCCACAACGATCTTTTATGATAGGGAGACGGTAGGGGAGACCTTTCTTCTTCACTAGAGAAGCTTCTAAACCACGCTTAATCAGTTAATTTAATAGATAAGTCTTAATAAAGCCTGACTTGAACCTAGGGTCGCATATATCTAGAACATTTTATTGGACATTTATCTTAGAGGCCTGCAAAACCTGACCAAGACTTGGTCAGCTTAAGAAAAAAAATGTACAATTAAATATGAAGATGATAAAGAGAGAGAAAACTAAGTTGCCATTTTTTTGCCTTGCAAAATATATATAGGATCCTGGGGTCATAATCTGGGATTTGATTACACTCTTCATTTTTATTCTTCTTTAGGATATATGTGTATATGACTATAATTAGGTCGAAGAGAAATCTTTAATTGGTGAAAGAACATGATATATATATGTTTAGTAAAAAACATGCAACACAATATACACATGGAGGAAGAAATCTTCTTGATCGTTTCTGGTAAAGTGTTAAAGTGTCTGCATGGTTCGACCTAGCGGAGGTGAATATGCAAGATAAATATTCAGTCTATTCATTAATTATCTCTGCCACATTCAAATTTTGTAGTTTACTCTAGATAATAACTGTTCAAATTATACATGAATAATTACTAGATTAACATTTTTTTCTTCTTTACAAGTAGAATTCTGATAACAGTAACCCATCGTTGGTTCCAAATAGCAATCTACCTGGCTACCTCCTCTTTTCAACCGTCAAAGTTCACATACAATACAACTCACAAGAAACCTCTATCTATCACATTTCTCTCAACCGCAGCAGCTGGACAAGGCAATTTATAACTAATTATATATCATGATGAGACTGAAAAAAATAAATAATTAAACTTATGAGTTATTATTCTTAAAAAAAATGAATATTCATATAAGTTGTTGAGTGACCCCTTGTACTATTGAAGGATCTAATGGGTCAAATATGATTTGCTTACAAAAGTGACTTTGACCCTTGTACTATCATGGTAAGTAATTTTTTTTTCTTACACTAATACATTATTCATTATTAGTAACGATTTGGAGCATTAATTTGGTAATCACCAAAAATCATTTACTTTATATATATGTTTACATGATAATTTCATCTTTTAAATAACTCTATGTAGTATAACTTTTGTTGTTGCAGGAGTTAATGTCCGTTGGCAAATTTTATAATTTTCTCATCTTTTAAATAACTCTCTGTAATATAACTCTTGGTCAGCTTAAGAAAAAAAATGTACAATTACAAATATAACTTGCTAAATTCTACTGATAACAATTTCCCTTGAAATCAATATAAAATTTTAATTTTTAACCTTCTTTAGGATATATATGTGTATATGACTACAATTAGATCAAATTATAGAGATATCTATAATTAGTGA
The DNA here is from genome assembly GCA_032871835.1 of Dipteronia dyeriana. Taxonomy (NCBI): domain Eukaryota; kingdom Viridiplantae; phylum Streptophyta; class Magnoliopsida; order Sapindales; family Sapindaceae; genus Dipteronia; species Dipteronia dyeriana. The sequence goes on from CM065299.1 coordinate 101,157,895, forward strand.
AAGAACATGATATATGTCTAGTAAAAAAACAAGTAAAAAAACATTAAACTATAAAGAAATCTATAATTTGTGAGAATGGAGCAACTACAATATCCCTTATAGTTGCACCATAACATCCTGCATAACTATGCATTTCTAGACAAACACATGGTTGATCGAAAAACAAAATCAAAACTTTAAACTGTTTGAATTTCCAAGCAAGCAAGCAATATGAGGGAAGCTTACAAAGCAATTTGAGGCACCCTTTCCAAGTGTGTGCAAAAGACACCCTACTTTGTTTCAAAAATTATAAATTCTGAACAAAATTTGGCAAATACATCATAAATAGGTTCTAGGCTATGAGTATTTACATAACTTATAGTTTTAGGCTATGAGTATTTACATGGTCTCAGAGAACATCACCCTAGGTCTCAGAGAACATCACCCTAGGCTTACCCGATTCAGCTAATCATTTTAGCAGCACTTGTGCATAACCTTGTTTATCATTACTTGTGCAGAACATCAAATAACCACAATCATTATGTTAATTGAAATAACAATTTAAACTCATCAAAAAATTAAGAATTGATTCTCATTTTCAACGGTAACACAACGACGAATTTCATTTCAGATGTGTTTTCTCTATTAAATTCTTTAACAAGCAGCATCTTGATTCCTCAAGGATGAAAATCAAAAGACAAGTAGGCCGAGTAACTACATTGAAAATTTTGTCTTCTTTTTACTGCTCACACTCTGCTATACATGCTCCTTTGTGCCTCAACAAGAAACCATTTTTATTCTTCCCACTTGATTGACACATGCAAAAAATTAGACAATCCATATAAGCTACTCTCGACGATATAAAACCAAGATTCAATTCGAAAACCACAAGAATCTTCTTATGATGGCAGTATCAAATTTACACATGGGTCATTGTATACAAGTGTTGAACCAAGGTTGAGCTTACCACCTCCGGATTAGATTAGTGATACCATTCTCCTGTTGTGGAATAGATTTGTCATCACCATATTAATCCATTTCCCATTAAAGAATAACAAAAGGTAAATTCATAATATAAATGTAAAATAAATACAATATAGATGCACGAAACACATTGTTGAGAACTTACCATTTTCTTGCTTAAACAAGCCATATAATGTCTTGAATGAGCAGTCTTGCCATTATGGGTCACCACAGCAATCAAATCATAAATTCGACTTGAATGTGTTAAACTTGTTAGTGTCATATGTAACACCTGAGGCATAGAGTAAGCATGAAAACAGAAAAAAAAATGGTTAAAATATAAGAAACTTACAAAAATAATGTTAAGGATTTTTGTGTTCATATATAACTTAATCACCTTTGCGGCTCTGCATCCATTATTTTGAGATTGTTATCTTTTGTACTAGAGCTCTTAATTCTCACCGGACTCTAAACAACCTTTTTACCGTTCCTCATCCATTAGTTTCTGAAAGTATAAAAATAGCACTAATGAATTGAGATTGAAATAGGAACTCCTCAAGCAAAAAACAAATAGTTACCTAATGAGGGGCACCCAATATTTTGCAAAGATTGCTAAATGCGGATCGTAAACATCAAAAGGCAGGGAGTAAGAGAACTTACTTAGTTTTGTTATGGACATCATCCAGTTGAGTGATGAACGACTGGCACCCCTGTAGCTCGATAGACCTAATTGCTCTAAATTTGGAGGAGGTTGGAAGTCTTCAAGAGCTTCTTCATTAGTATTACTGGATGACAATTCTATCCCCAAACAAATGAGTTTTGTCTTATTCTTAAATTCTGCCTTATTAATCTCACCCACATCCACCCCTTTGCATTCCATGGCAAGGTTTCGAAAATGATTCAAGTTTCTTAGACATTCGAACTTACATGCTTTCTTATCCTCACTTACGATCACTCTGCCTAATGTCCTCAAACAAGTTAATCTCTCGATTCCTTCCTGCATATACTTGAGATTACAAAATATACTCGGTATTCTTCACTAAATCCACTGCACTGAGATATTTATATGCCTCTAATCAAATTAATATGTACATTAAACAAGACTTTAGTGAAGAAAAACTAATTATACCAATTTTGTTAAGAGTTTTCTGCTTTAAATGATTTGTAACTTGTAAGTAAAAGTGTGTCTGAAACAATTGGGAGACCTTAATGATTGTAGTAGTGACTTATGTCTAACATTTCATCAAACATAATTTCGGAATAAGACGTTCTAAAGTAATATTAACAAATTGAATCTCTAGATTCATATTAAAATAACAATTAGCAAGTTCGACTAAAATATCAAATCTAAAAAAGGAGATGAAAAATTTACCCTGATCTTGGAGGAGAAAGATGAAATCACTACTAAGACATGCAGGTAACAACTAGAAAGAAAACATATACGTGAACTTTTCTCCTCTTTTCCAGCAAGAAATTTAAGTGCCTCTAAATCAAACATATACCCTATAAGATTATTGACTTCTTGAGTAATATTTTATAGTAAAATGATCTAGATTCTAATGAAAAAATTAACAAGAATAGTCAAACAAACAACAGTGAAAATTCAAGAGTGAATTAAGTTAAATCTTGCACCTTGCACCTCTTCTGCTTATTAATAAATTAACAACAGTGATTATGTTAATGAAAAGTAAAATACTGAAAATTCATCCTTGAAATCATGAATTACCTGTGAATGGGTGGTGGCAGTTTCATTTGCTTGAGAACTCATCCTTTACATCGTCTTGAATCAACAAGAGAAGCTCTCCAAAAACTGGAATACAATGTTATTTTAAAATTAATGTATAACTGAATTTGTTAAACAAGTAATTACAAATCGACAAAGAAGGATACCTATGAATCGTTGACGTCGGCAATTTCAGTTTGATTCTCCACATTGTCATGTAAGGAGACAATTGATGGAGAAGAGCTCTCTAAATCATCAGGATTTTCATAAATTCTGATCTTAGGAATGCCACAGTCCTTGACCCGGTTCTCTACTGTCTCCACTCGGTAACATCTTTCTAGAATATGACAGTCACCAATCCCAAATTCCTCCAAAGTTGTCGATTGCAGAAGGTAGTCTGTCAATGTCTTTCATTTTGGACATGAATAAAAAAGAAAAGAACGAAGACATGGCATAAAACACACACATTTATTTAATGATTCAATATTCAACAAACCAATTATAACAACCAAAAAATTCATTCGAATCATTCAACTGCATGTGCACTAAACGATTAAGCAAGAGAAGGGATAATTTCCTCAGGTTTCCCATGTTGAATCATTAAATTCAATCCCCCTTTCATCTCAAACACTCTATCAGGGATTGCCCTCCTAATGCTGCAAATCAAAATATAGCTAAATAGAAAACCAAAAACGACAGCCGATGGTGGCAGAGCAGACATAGAAGCCGAAGAGAGAAAATTTGAGAAGAATAACGTGAGACCTAGATCTAAGAACTGAGAACAATGGAAGTCCAACAGATGAATGAGATAATAATGTCTTAAAACTTGTAACCGGTTAAACTGGTTTTTCAATTTTATTTTATTTTAATTAAAGCAGATCCGTTGGATCAAGTTGCTGAATGATCCAACGGACCAAATGAATCACTATTCATAACTGTATGATACAGCCATTTTTCCCCTAACTGCATAGCAGCCAGACCCCACATTGTTAAGCTAAGAGAATGAGCAAGTCTTCATATACAATTTGAAAATAATTAATGGGTAGATGAGAGATAAATGAAGGACAACTGATAGAATACCATGATATCGAAGATGAACACTTGGAAAGAATGAAATGCCTCACTGATTTCACCCACTGTTTCACTAATCTAGCTTTATATCTAGCAACAGTACCATCTGGATTCTTCTTAATCTTATACACCCACTTACAATCAACAATGTTGCAGGAACTAATGACCAAGTTTCTTGAGCCTTCAAAGCACCAATCTCTTATTCCATAGTTGTTTCCCACTGTGGAACCCCTGAAGCAAGCTTATGAGTAGATGGCTCTACAACATCAAGTATTTCATTCACACATGTAAAACCAGAATGAAAAGCACACTCATCATATTGTTGTGCAGATAACACTGAAACTCTTCGAATTTTTTTTTCTGACAAATTCCTGACTTAGACCTTGTAGTCATAGGATGATTAGAGTTCTGCACCAAGCAGTCAACTTGTTCACTTTAAGCTGGTGGATCTGGCATTGGTAAAATCACTTGTAGCTGTGCAGGACTAAGGACATGCAAAATAGGAGCAGCATCAGTAATATTTTGTGCAGTCTTAGTACTAGGTTGACTCAATTCTACCCTTTCAGCTGAAGAACTAGACTTTATCCCCTGAAAGTGATCACTTAACTCTACCCTTTGAAAATCGTCACTAGATCCCACCCTTTCAGCTGAAGAACTAGAATCTACCCTTGCTTGTGCAGCAGCAGAAGGAACAAACATAGGTACAACAGTTGAGGGGCTGGACTTAGGGTATGAAGACTCAGGTTTTGACTGAACCTTAAATGGAAAGCTATCTTCATCATGTATTACATGTCTGGAAATCAGAATTTTTGTGATTCCATACTGTAACATATAACTCCCTTGTACCCTATTGCATATCCCAAGAAAACACACTCAGAAGACCTTGGCAACCATTTATTTGCATTATATGGTCTTAGATATGGAAAACATGTCGAACCAAATATTTTTATGGTGCAATGATTGGTTCAGTTCCAAATAACATAAAATGAGGTGATTTCATATTCAAACAAGGGGTTGGCATTCTGTTTATCAAGAAAGCAGCATGTGCACAAATAAAGAACCAAAACTTAAATGGTACTTGTGCAGTGTACATAAGAGCAAGAGCTTTCTCTACAATGTGCATATTCTTCCTCTCAGCAATACCATTTTGCTGAGGTGTATATGGACATGATATAAAGTATTGTATACCATGAGATGCCAAAAATTGTTTAAACACAGTACTGTTATACTCTCCCCCACCATCAGTTTGGAGAATTTTAATTGATGAACCAAACTGATTGAAAACAAAAGCTTGAAACTGAGAGAAGATAGAAAAAACTTCAGATTTATTGATCATTGGATAAACCCAAATCTGTCTTGTACAATCATCAGTAAAAGTGATGTAATATCTATGACCTTAAAGGGATTGATATGGTGAAGGCCCTCAAACATCACTATGGACTTTGTGAAAAGGAACACTAGCTCTACAGACACTTTCAGAAAATGGTAACTTGGACATTTTACCAGAAAGACAACTTCTACACACTGTTTGGTCATCATCTGAAATTGACTCTAGGTTGGATGAAGCCAACATTTTGTTTACAATGACATTGGAAGGGTGTCCTAATCTCACATGCCAGACACTTGACTTTATCTTCTGACCAAGAAATGCTTCATTGAAAGACTCGGTAACCTTGAAAGCAGTGTTGGAATCCTATAGGGCTATAGAGACCGTTACTGCTGCTCTTTCCTTGATATAAAATCTTGTTTGTTGCCTTGTCCTGCAAAGAAAATTCATGTTCATCAGCAATAATTCTACATTTGTTACCTCTGCAAACTTTACTACAAGATAAGAGGTTCACTGCCAGATGAGAAACATGCAGCACATTTTGCAATTTGATCACATGATCAGCTGGTAAAATAGTTGTGTTACCAGTATGTTGTATGTTCAAACTGTGCCATTCCCAGTTGTAATTTTATCACTTGCAGTATTGACTTGAGCATTGTCAATATTATGAACATTTGAAGTCATATGGTGTGTGGCACCTGAATCAAGAATCCATGAATCAGGAGATGTGTAATCATGATAGCTCTGAGCTGTATTGGCTTGAATTGCAGATGATGGTAGAGAGCCCTGATAAGTATAGTTGTTCCTGTGGTAGCAGTTCAATGTAATATGGTCTTTCTTTCAATAGATTTGACACTCAACAATTAAAGAAGATGCACCATTCTGAGCATTACCACTCCTTGACAAACAGTTGACAGCAGTATGACCTCTTTTGGAACAAATTTGACACTCAATGATTGTAGTATTACCATTAACAGCTCCACCAGTAGTGTTGTTGAAGTTTCCACCATTAGACTTGTTGTTGTTCCAGTGATTCCCTTGGAATTTTCCTCCACCATTGTAATTGTTATTCCATCTGCCATTTCCATTGCCACTATTTCCATTGTTCGACCTTCCTTTACCATTTCTAAATCCATTATTATAATTGCCATGTGTAGCTACAAAAGCAGCCTAATCTGCATCATCTTCCTGCTCAGCATTGTTCTGTGACTTCCTTTGGCAACCATAGAAGTTAATGTACCAGAGATGGCACTTGTAGTTGCATCCTTATTTCAATAGTGCTCCCAGCAGCAAGCATCTGAGTCTTTAACTCATCAAGAGTAACTCCATGTTTTTTTGCATATACAACAGTCCTGAGCATATCATAGTCAGCAGACAAACCATTCAAAGCAGCCATAACAAAATCTTCATCTGGTATCTTTGCACCTACTGCAGCTAGCTGATCCCTAGCCCTCTTAATTTTGAGCCAATACTTCTCAATGCTCATAGATCCCTTCTGAATTGTCTGCAGATCATTCTTCAATTGAATTATGCTAGCTCTTGAGACTCTAGCAAATCTATCCTTCAGAATTGCCCAAGCTTCTTTTGATTTTTTACATCCTAACACATACTCAACCACATATGTACTAAGACTAGCCAAAATTAAACCAAGCAAGGCCTTATCAATCTTTAACCATTTCTTGTATTCAAGGTTAAGAGTTGGTGCGGAATCTTAGTAGGACATACAGATGACCAACAAATTCAAAGTAATCATTTCCTTCAAGTTGTGATTATAGCTGAAAACTCCATGTAGTTTTACATTTATCATATGCAGAAGACTGTTAATGTGACTTTGTTCAGCGTGTGAAGACATGATAACAGATATGCTTCAAGACGTACATTTCACAGAAAGATTTTCTTCAAGACTCAATCTTTAACAACAATTTCTACTAACTCTCAACAAATTTCTTTATCCAACAGAGAATTACAACAACTTTACCAAGAATCAGCAGAAAGCCCCAAATCTTCAGAACCTTCAATTTGTTGAACACCAGGTCTTCACCAAGAACACTGCTTTGTACTCAGAGTATGCGGAAGCACCAAGATCGAACAGCGTGAGCCTCAGAAAGCTCTGATACCATGATAGAATACCATGATGAACACTTAGAAAGAATGATATGCCTCACTTTGATTTGTATTAACTCATTTCAATTTTACAAAGGTCTATATGATTTCACTCAAGAACACTAAGAAACTCTATCTATCACTGCATATCTCCCTGAGAATCACAATCTCAATCTCTCAATACATCACAAAGAATCACACTTTCTATCTCTTAGAATTCTACCAGCTCAAGAAACCGTACACCCTACAGCTGACAGCAGCTCATACATCACTAACAGATAGAGGGGAAACGACGTCGTCTTTCTTCAATCTTCTTTCCCTCTTATTTTATCAAACAGTAGCCTCTTTCTCGACAAAATCGCACAGCTCCCCTTTTTCTTCGATTTGACCTTGATTTTTCTATTCTCTAATCACAATGTTTCACTGCAGATTTTTTATCTTCCACTACAGATTTTTCCATTGCCACCTATCCAAGGAAAATACAATTTAGCAGAGGAGCATCGAAGATCAAGGGCAAAAACTTTCACAAAGGTCACTTTTTATTGTTAACCCAGCATGGGTGTGTTTATTTCAGTTGGAGGACCCTTCTCATCTCTCTGTTCGATTTTCTAATCTGGGTTTCCTTCGATATACTACTTTTTCTGTGGATCTGAAATTGGGGTGTGTTTTGATTTTCGATGCTTATATGTGATGTGATACTGCTGTCTAATTGTACAATTTAAATCATAATAATCTGGTATGCAGTTTAATTTTTCCATTTAAACTAATCATCTTTTTTTGCTGTTTAATCTCGTAAAAGTTGTATACATTTGTATGTATTATTTGAGGTCATAGTTTATTTTATCTCTATTCTATTTTTTGAAACATGGTTTCATTTAAAAACTAAATTTTATCCCAACTGATTTCGATCTTCATTTGAAATTGTAGGGGATTCAAGAATGAAATTATAAAGGAATTTTACATAACCTAGACAGTTTATTTTACAGGGTACTTATGAATTGATATGTATGTATGTATAATGTTTAACAAAATTAGTTTTTAAACATAGTTTTGGTTGTGAAAATAGGTAGACTGAATGTGCATGTGCAAAGAAGACCTGTGTTGTGTTGTACAAATTGAGAATGCAGGCATGCAGCAACGAAGACTTGTGTTGGTGTGGTTGTGGAACTGGAAATTGAGAAGGCAGCAAAGAAGAGTTTGTGGATGGTTAGATTGTACAGCAAAGAAGGGTTGTGTAGTAAAGAAGACTTGTGTTGTTGCTGTTGTGGTTGTTCTGACTTGTGCTAATTGAGACGATATCAATTAAGATTTTGTGTTGTTATTTTACTTTATTAGTCTTTTGTATAACTCAATGATACATAAATGCATCCGGTTACCTTAATTCAATAATAATTATAAAAAAAAAAAATCAGTTCATTAACCATTGTTTTTAACATAAATGACAATACATTTATTAGCATATAAATGACCATACCTATATACAAATTGCAATCACAATCAAACATCCATGTCTAACATATTGAAATCGGAAACACTAATGGCAAAAATCCCTTAATCTCAGGCAATATCAACCATATTGTCAATACATATCTGCTTGAAAAACAAATTAAAATCTAAATTACCACCAAATATTAACAATAATCTTGCTACCACAAATTATCATCAAGGTTAAACAATAAACTTGCTGTAAATTAAGGTTACATGAAGCATGTAAAATTGATCTATTCCACCTATTTAAATAGAGTAGAACTAGTAGAAGCTTGAGAATCATGATATGGAAATGAGAAATTAGTTCCCTGCTGCCCAAGCAATTCTTGAAAACTTTGTTGTTGAGTTTATTCAAGAGGATTCCATGTCATTAGATTGGGATTGGGCACATTGTAACCTTGCAAGTGTACATTTGGTTGCACAAACCATTAAAATTAACGTATGGTCAACAAAAAATTATCAGTTCTACATAATTAATTAATAATAATAATAATTGATAAACACTTGCTATAAATGAATTGTAGACCATTGTTGAATGAAGATTACTACCAATTACGGGAAGCAATTGGAGAGAAGCATGCGTATTATATAAGTTAGAACATTTAGTACAAAACTATTTATCTTAACAACTAACACAGCACCTCAAATATAAACTTACATTTAATTAATAGATTTTTCATGTGTGAAAGTATATTACATTCGATGGTTGTGATTGTGGTACAAGATTAGATCGGTTCTTCTTTTTCGTCAATGCCTTCTCCAAACCACTCTTAAATCTACTTTGTCCTCGAGATGTCTCTTTCTTCTTAAACCCTTTTGCTTTCACAAGATTAGAATCTTTAGTGCATTCTACATCAACATCAACTTCTTGACATTCAACTTCTTTCTCATGAATATTACCATCCATTTCCAAACGCAAAATATCTTCAACCAATTTTGCTAAGTTACTCCCATGGGCATTTGCTAGATTGTATGCCTTTTCATTCTCAGAAACTCTACTTGATATTTTGGTGAATATTTAACACAGTGACCTATAACAAAAAGTATGTTTCAATTTGGGGTCAGCTTGTATCTCAAATCCATGTATATCTTGCACGCATTCACCTCTAGTTTGTTCTGTCCATCTATTTAAAATATAAGTAGTGGGAATTTCTTTAATGTTCATGGAATCTCTAACAACTTTTATAACATGAAAACATAAAAACTCCTTCATCTCAAACATTCTATAAGTACAAGATAACAAGTTTTTCTCATTTTTAACTTGCCATTCTCATGAATGATCATCCGTTAGCATATAAAGGAAACTTTTACCATCCACCACACAAGGAGTCAAGTTCAAATCAACGGCTTCTTCGAATTGATCTTGGAACTCTTTAAATATCGTCTTTGTGTAAACTTCCCTTGCTTGGATCAATATTTTACAAGAAATTTTCAGATTAACTAACCTATAACATGAATCATATTCCACTTCTAACTCCTTATATCGCTTATCATTAACTACCATCTCAAAGTGCATGAAGAATTGTTCTACATTAAGGTTGGGTTTTAAATAATCTTTCAAATTTGCATTAAAGCTTTCACTAATTTGTGTACTCCTCATCCCAGCAGACCAAGCGTGTCTCACATATGCATAAGCCCATTTTTCTCGTATGTCAAATATGCTTTTAAACCAATTATTAATTTACGCATTATATTTTTCAAGCATTTCATTCCAAGCAATCAAAAATTGGTTTTCCTCCTCGATATCGTTAATAAATTTTGATAAAATGCTCTTCAGTCCACCAGGACCTCTAAACACACCATTGACATGTTTCAATGCATTTTGCATCATATGCCAAGTACAAAGCCTATGGTATGTATTAGGCATCACATGTGATATAGCTTTGGCCATTGCAGCATCTTGATCTGTAATAATAGTTTTTGGTGTCTTTTTAGACATCGCCTCCAAAAATGTTTCGAACAACCATATGAACGAATCAACTGTCTCATCATACATTAAAGTTGCTCCAAATATAACGGTCTCTCTATGATGATTAAGTCCCACGAACACACCAAATGGTCGATTTTCTTTATTAGTTTTATAAGTTGTATCAAAGCTAACAACGTCTCCAAAATGACCATAATCCAGTATCATTCTAGCATCCACCCAAAATATATTAGTAATTTGTTCCCCATTGTCTAATTGCATAGCATAAAAAATGAAGGATTCTTCAATGTCTTATCAGAGAAATATTTTAATAAACACCCAGCTTCTCCATATGACAATTTCTTTTGCCTTTTTTATCTAAGATAATTCTTTTGATCTCGTTTTGTATTGCCAAGAGACTGTCTTCTACCCACTTGCCTACCAAGTAACTTGTATGAAGACTTAAGTGCAATTCCAAATTCTTCGACTAAATCTACTTCCACTGCTTGAGAAGAAGTTAATGATCATTGAGATGGTAGCATATGAGCACACTTCGGCATTACAAGAGGATGATTATGCTCATCTACAAAACGATTAACGAAAAAATTATTTTTCTCCCTATCAAGCTTCCACATCCAATCCTTGTCTTTGCTCTAGGCTTTATAGTAAAATCATCTTGCTTGTCTTTTACTCGAAAACCCTCTTTCCAACACAAAAATACCTTGAAGTGAGTTAAACGGTATGCTTATTCCTACCGTATGTTTCTTTTCTAACACTGAATCCCATACTTCGCTCATATGCATTATAAAATTTATAGGCGGATTATTCACTATCAAACTCCAAACCACGTATAACTGTAAGCTTTTCATTCAAACTCCAAACCACGTATAAGTTTAAGCTTTTCATTCAAACACGATAAACCAATGTCATCGACAGTCATTCCAAGAGGGATTATTATAGCTAAAACAATGATAAAATAAATTATAATATAATATTAGTATAAAACAAGAATAGTAGTTATAACTTTAAAATCTGTTTTCGGTGTATTTTTGTTAAGTAATTCATTTTTTATCTATGTTTTCAAAGAAAATAAAATTTATGATGTACTAAATTAACAATCAATATTTATTTGTTTAGAACTGCAGTGTTATTCATACAAAAGGCTAAATGCAAAAAAAAAAAAAAAAAAAAAAAAGACCAGACAGATGACCGACAAAGATGAAAAAAGACAGAAGAAACACCCAAGCCCGACAGAGAACAAACAACACCAAGGACAGAGAACAACAACACCAAACAACTGAGGAAGTGAAACCAAAATAAAAACAAAGCAATACAAACAATTGAAAAACATATCAGCATGAAGATACCCCACAGCCATCACACATCAAAACGATATAGAAAAAAGACACAAATATCACCACTCAAACCCACTTTCATTTTAGCTATTGAGTTGTAAAACAAGAATATAAAGCTAACTTTCGTTAAAAACCAAAAACTTTATTTCTTTGTCTTGCTCGTCTTAAAAGCTATAAACTTTGTTATTTGTTTAAAATTCAATAAGTTCATTTTTTGATTTTGTTTTCAAATAAAATATAATGTATGTTTTCCATGTCAATGAATTATAAACTTCTCTTGCTTTGATTAACTGCAATGAGATGAAAAATATCCATCATTTTAATTTTCTAGTAAATAAAGAGTATAAAAAAGTTTACCTTTGTGAGAGAGTTTTTGCCCTTGATTGATCTTCAAGACTTCAAGGTAAAAGGGGAGTTGTGCGATTTTGTCAAGGAAAGGTTATTGTTTGTCTGAGAAAGAGGGAAAGAAGAGTGAAGAAAGGTGACGTCATTTCGTCATCCAAAACATAAGTAAAAAGGTTAGACAATCTCAACCATCAATATTTCCAAGACCACGTGTCGCAATCTTAAGATAGGTTAGGAAGGCGATCAACCTAGTAGAGGAGCCGAATCCCAGATGGAGGTGTCATTACATAGCTAATCTACACCCTACAACTGATAACAGCTCATACATCACTAACAGATAGAGGTGTCAAAATGACCAATCAGGCTGGACTGGGCCTAATTAATGTGTGAACTAGAGATGTACATTTTTTTCCGGGACCTCAATTCTTGGCGTCCCCATCCCCGTTTGGAGATTTTTTTTTGAAAAAAAATGGGAAAGTGGGAGGGGGGGAGGGGGATGAAATTCATCCCCAAATTGAAATGGGGATGGGGATGGGGATGGGGATGGGGGAACCCCTCCTCATCCCCATTTCCCCATTTTCCCCACAATTATATTGAAACGGGGATGAGGATGAGATCCTCCACCCTCATTTCCCTATTTTCCCCAAACATATATAAATATAATTTTAATATATATTATTAATTATAATATATATTTATATTTGTAATATATTAATGGGTTTTATTTTGTATTTCTAATAGAATGTTTGTTTTTTTTAATTAAATTTGTAATTTTTAGTTAAATGGCGAAATGGAAAAATGGAGAAATACGAAAAAAAAATGGAAAAAATGGGGAAAATAGAGAAATGGGGATGGGGATGGGGATGGGGATGGGGATGGGGATGGGGATGGGGATGGATATACCTCTCCTAAAATTTCCCATCTCTATTTTCTCTAAATGAGGAAATGGAGAGGGATGAGTGAAGGGTATAAGAAGTGGGGATGGAGATGGGGATGAGAGGACCTATATCCATCCTCATTCCCTAAATATGCATCCCTAGTGTGAACCAAACCGTGCCGGATTTATAATTTTAAAACATGTGTTAAGCTCAGCCCTCAAAGACCAAAAGTATTAATAGGCTCGGCCGGATTGATTCGTTATATATATAATATATTAAGTATATATATATTCATATGAGAATTGCATCGGTGTAGATCTACCATTTCCATACGTAGCCAACATTTATCTATACCATTTTAATATATTTTTACTAAATAATATTATTTAATAATTAATATGTTTTGGCCTTCGAGGCTTTGAGAAATCAGATGATAAAAATCCTATAAGTCTTTACAAATGTCAAATCAAACATTATTGTAATATTTTATCGAAATAATTTAATATTTTATTTTATTTTATTTTTATAATCCATTAAGTCATTATCTCTTAGAAATAGACAACTTGATGTGATTTCCCGAATCATTGTCTCTTTATTTTTTAAAGGTAATATGATGTGAATCATGTGATATATTTTTTACATATATTATTAAAAGTTACTGTACAGGTTCGGGCTTTTTAGATTCAGATTGGGTCTGACCTGTACAGTAATTTTCCAAAGCCCAACCTAATTTCGAGCTTATACTTATTGAACCCAAGTCTATTTCTGACCTATAACGAATTGGATTGGACCCGGACCGAGGCGGATAAATCCGCCCCTTTTGACACCTCTGTTTATATACATTAACAACATGAGAAAAGATACCCTGCAACACAGCAGCACAACATATCCTGCACTATCAATAAAGGTGTAAAAGTGTGAATCTCATATCTCACATCGGATAAATAAGAACATTGAAAAGAGGTCTAACCAATATAAAAATGAATGAAAGACATATGAAAACTTACTTATCAAAACAAGGGTTATGAACCATGGTTCAATACTATACAATATCATTTATTTTTAAAACATTTTATTTTTATAAATAAAGTGTTTTTTCTAAGTTTTTTTTTAAATAATTTAACAAGCCCGCCGTGCCGACGATTGGACATGGCATGCCGGCCATCTAAGGCTCGGCACGGTCCATGAATATGGGTCGTGCCTGGCACGGCACGCCCCCCGGGCGGGCCTTGCTAGGCACGACCTGCCTTCCTTGGCAGACCAAGTGGATCGACCCATCCATATCCGCTCCATATTTACACCACTATCAACAACTCCATGCCTAATCATAAGATTTGGAAGATTTATATTATATTTGGATTGATGCAAGAGAAAGGCCGAAACAAAAAAAAAAATATAAGTTCATAGGGGAAAAAAGAAAGGAAATGGTTAGTTTTGAGATATCGAAAAAAGATCAATTTTTATATTAGTTTCCAAATTTGGGTGAGAGAAAAAAAAAGTGTTGTTAACATCCATGACTGAACTATGTACCCTATTTTTAAAATATTTAATATTTTTTTTCTTTTATCAAATTACTTAAAAAGACATATATTTTTTTATTAAAAATATATTGTATAAAGTAAAACTAATAAAACTCTACTTTCTTTATTTTAAAACCTTAATGATAAAAACTTTAATGATATAAATATAGATTATTTTAAATCATTGAATGTTTACTATTTTTATTTTTATTTTCTTTCAGAACTCGATCTCATGTTTCTCTTGTTTAGCATTTATTGATTTATAACTATTTTTTATATTTTCTTTTAGATCTCGATCTCATGTTTATCATATTTAGTATTTATTGATTTTATTGTTTTACATGTTTGTTTTATTTTTCTTCTCAAATTCCAGATCCACGTTTTTTTTTCTCTCGGTTAATTTTCTTTCAGATCCTCCAGATATACTGTATTTTGTATCAATTCTTTTGTAGATTTTATTATGGGTCTTCCAAAGTCAGTTTAAATGTTATTTTAAAAAATAAAAAATAGAAAAAAAATCGCATCATGAATTGCAACCAAAAAAACCTAATCTCTGACAAAACGAAACCATACCAAAACTGTATCTTAATCGCTCAAATAAAAATCATCAGACGATTAATTTTACATTCATAATGTACCACCAACAATACAATTGACTATAGAAAAAAAATCATATCAAATAAATATGGTTTTACCATGAAATAAGAAGAAAAAACAAGTCTTATCAATGTATGTGAGAAAAGAATATATAAAGATTAGAGAAGAATGTGTGTATTTATTATTATTATTATTATTATTGAAAAATATATTGAGTGTATTAAGTTTGAAAAATAAGTAAAAGGACAATTATGGAAATAAATAAATAAATAATAATAAAATCATATATTTTTATATAATTACAAAAAAAAATGTGAGATATAAATAGTTTAGTAGTGGGGGAGCCAATAACACCACTCAAAATAAAAATGGGTTGAATCAAGAAGAGATCAGGGGTCGTTCTGTAAACGTTTTTTGTTAATTGTTTTTCGAAAAGAAAAATGAAAATGAAAACAATGCTTTTTGTTTGAGTTTTGAAATCTGAAAACGCATTTGGTAGTATGTGCTGAAAACTGTATTCTGAAAATAAACATAGTAAAAATACGTCCGGTAGATTAACTATATATATATATAAAACTGTAAAATCAAATTGACATTTTGTTTGATATTATAACCTAAAATTATAGAACAAAATGGTTACATAATTGATCAATGTGGTTTTTCTAATGTAATTTGTAAATTTAAAGTAAAATAAATGTGGATCAATAAAAATAATAAATAATAATCGACTAATCAAGAAATCAACACTAATTCATAGTTTATAAATAGATATTCATTTTATTAAATATAAAATATAGTTGAAAAAAAACATTTACCTGGTATACGTTAACATTAATAATTAATGTTAAGATAAGATTTTAAATAATATAAAATGTGAGATAAAATCTATAATAAAAAAAATAATAAGATAAAAGATAATGTCTGCATTTGTCCAATAAGACATACAAATTTTATTTTCTTTCTTTATCTGAGTTTTTTTATATCAAAGGAAGAATAATAATTTGTTAAAATATTTTTTTTCCTTCGCAAGCTTTGAAGAATAACATATTTATTTTTCTTTGTTTGTCTGTTTTTTTTAATTGGAAGAATAATTTTTTTCCCTGGTCTGTGTTTGAAGAAGAAAAACAGATCTGTTTTCCTAGCCAGAGTTTTTATTTTTATTTTTATATAAATTGGATGAAAAAAGAAAGAATTTTTTCTAGTCTATGATTGAAAAATAGCAATTAATTTTTTCATGGTCTATGTTTAAATCATAAGAAGTGAAGAAGCTCTAATTTTTAATTGGAAGAAGAAGAAGAAAAGAATGAAGAGATTTTCGTGGTTAGATCAACATCGCCGAGGTGACATCCTCCGGCTTTGGAGGACCAAATCGGTTGCTTCTCCAAATGTTTGTTCATGGGGTCGTGGTAGGAAAAAGAATGCGAAGAAGAAGAAAAAGAGAAAAAAAAAAACAAAGTGAAAAACAAATTGAAAAATATGGAAAACATATAAAACTTTATTTTTCAATTTAAATTTTGTTTTCTGAAAATAAAATAAAAAACGGTTAACGAATGTAAATTCGAAATCGTTTTTGGAAAATAAAAACGAAAACAAATCGAAAAACAATTGCATGACAAACATTTAGGGCATGTACTATAAACATTTTTCAATTGCTGTTTTTTTAAATAAAAATGATTATTAAAACAGTGTTTTTGGTTTCATGTTCGAATTTTGAAAATGTGTCTGATAGCATATACTGAAAATTATGTTTTAAAAAATGAAAACGGAAAAAACGTGTCTGGTAGGTTAACTGAAAACTATCAGAAATTAAAATATCAATTTTTACATTTTGGTTAATACTATTACAATTATAAACAAATTGATTAAGTAATTAACTAATATAATTTTTGCATTGTAATTTTTAAATTAAACAAAAGTAACACATAACAAATTACTAAAAAAAAACCATATAATCAATTAATCAAAACTAAAATATTAAATTATAAATAAGTGTTATTTTAATTAATATAAATAACAGTAATATATATATATATAATTAATTAATTAAAAAAGAAGAAAAAGAAAGGAAACCAGATCGGTTAAGAAGAAGGGAAGAAGAAAAAGAAAGGAAGAAGATTGAAGAAGAAAAAGAAGAGGACGAGGATCATAGAAGGATAAGGATCAGAGAAGAAGAAGCATCGGATAAAAAGAAGGAGAATGATAAGAGAAGAAGAAGCGTCGAAGAAGAAGAAGAAGAGGATCGGTGAAGAAGAAAAAGAGGATTGGAGAAGAAAAAGGTTCGGAGAAGAAGAATAGGAGGATTAGAGAAGAAGAAGGTTCAAAGCAGAAGAAGAATAAGAGCATCGGAAAAAGAAGAAAAATAAAAGAAAAAAAAATAAAAAAAAAATAAAAAGAAAACATGTATTTTGTGTTTTTTTAAATTTTTTATTGTAAACACTGATTTTGTTTTTCATTTTATTTTTTATTTTTTATTTTTTGAAAGTAAAATAAAAAACGATTAACGAATGAGAATTTGAAATCGTTTTTGAAAAACAAAAACAAAAATGGATAGAAAAACAGCTACAGAACGGTGCCTTTAGGGCCCGTCCTGTAAGCATTTTTCAGTGTTTGTTTTTTGAAAATAAAAATGATAATAAAAACAGTATTTTTTTGTTTCAGTTTCGAATTCTTAAAACGCGTCTGGTAGCATATACCGAAAGCTGTATTTTAAAAATAAAAACGGAAAAAACGCGTATGGTAGATTAACCGAAAACTATCAAAAATTGAAATATCAATTTTGACATTTTGTTTGATATTATTACAACTATAAACAAATTTATTAAATAATTAACCAATATAATTTTTTTATTGTAAAATATATATTTAATATTATTATATATAGATTATAATTTATATTATAATATATATATTATATTATATTATATTATATTATATTTGTGACAGAGAGCTCCACGACCATCTCATAGAGAGTATAATTGTCTAGTTTTCCCCACAAACGGTCTTACCTCAACGGCCTAAACAAGGTATTCACTTACAAAATACTATCAGAGATAGGTGGAGATCTTAAGCAACATCTATTCTAATATGCAGGATCCTCATAGGAGGCAATCATAGAACATACTGAGATTTTGGAGAACTACAGATCCTGACATAAAACTATCTGTAGATCAGGAAGAGAGAAACTTAGAAAGCCATGGATAAACAAACACTCAGATTTTATTTTCTTCGATTGATTTTACAAAGAGAGCATCTCAAGATATATATATAGGGGAGGAGAGAGCTCTGGAAAGATAAGGCCAAGGCTGGTGGCCGACAAGCATATCTTACAAAAAGAAAATAATTCATGTCGGACATGCGACATGTCTACATCAAAGCAAACAAAAGAAAAGCTGTCTGGCAGCTGGCAAGCACGAAAATAATTAAACATCCAAAAGATAAATAAGAGATAAGCTTGAAGAAAGATTATGGGATGCTGAGGTTACAGGTGGCAAGGTATTCATCATCAAAGTTGAGAGCTCCGTAAATGAGACAAGGCCACGTGTCATCCTATAATGAGTCTTACAAATCTAGAAGATAAGAATTCTGAAAAGGGTGCCAACTTCGAGATGGGTCCCTTCGGACACCTGGAAGGATGAAGAGGACATCTGTCGTGTCACCGTTGACGTCATAGAGGAAATTGAGGAGAGGGATTTGGATACTGATTGGATACAGTCTTTCGTAGTCATACGATGCATCCCATTCGTAGCTGGTTTTAAAAGTCCACAAAAGTCTGGTATGTGGATTACGATGGTAGGGTCTATGAAAGATCCAGATACAACATATCTTGGCTGCCAAATCTGGTTCCATCTTTCAAAAATGGTATTGACCCATGAGCCTAGTAAGCTCAGTGTGCCAAGAGGACAGAGGATTAAACCATTGAAGGAAGGTCCGAAGATTTGCATTAAGGGAGGACGGGTCTTGGATGAGGCTATATAAAAGCTTGGAGGGGAAAAATCATAGCATGATGATATAGGACAGATAAACACCATAGAAACCATAAAACCTAAGGAGAATAATAGTAAAAAGGGGGAGACACAAAGGGGTCAAGAAATGGTTTGGTAGGAATGACAAGTTGGTGTCTACAGTCTTGGTCATTGATCTGGGAGAGATAAATTGAGAGGTATGTCTTGGCAAAGCTTTTTATTTACAGAACAGAGGGAGAATGACCTGGTGGGATGGTCGCCATTAATTCTGGGGGAAAATGAGGAGGAGGTATAGATGGAGAAGAGGCTGAGGAAGATGCCGAAGAGGTTATCATATAAAGTAAAGGAATGGGTCCAGCTCGAGATATAAGGGTGACATGATGAGGTCTGGAGAGAGCATATCAGGAATGATATTATTATGCCCTTTAATGTGTTTCACCAAGAAATCATATCTAGAAAACCAATATTTGAGCCTTAGAAGTTGAGGGTTTGGAGAGAGTTTGTTACGGAACTCGATGACCTTTGGAAATGATGAATTGTCCATTTCTATGACGAAGCTTCTAGTCCTAAGGTAGAATTTAAACTTGGAGATCCTCTTCTTTACCGCAAGAATCTCTTTATAGACTGTGTGATAGTGCTTTTGGGCATCTTTGAATTGTCCACTGCCGTGATCACAGTAGTGGCATTTCCCCTTTATTTCTTCAATGAGGATGGCTCCCCAAAAATGATCACTAGCATCAGTTTGAAAGATGAGTTGTCCTGAAGAGGGTATGAGCAAAAGAGGTGGTTTTTGGGAGATTCTCTTTAGATGGGAAACTGTTTCAGAATGAGATGTGTTCTAATGAGGAGGGTTCTTCTTAAGCAGATTGGACAGGATTGTAGTATAGTGGCTAGCCTGGAGGATAAAATCCCTAATGTAATTGACGATGCCAATGAATTGTTGAACTTGCTTTTGAGTGAGGTTCGAATCAGGGAAATCAAGGAGCTACTTGGCCAAATGAGGACCAGGTTGATAGGCCCCTTCTCTTATCTGTATGCCGAGGAATTCGATTTCAGCAACGCCAATAGAACTCTTATTCTTAGAGAGCATAATTCCATACCGGTCTATGATCTGATGGAATTATCGTAAAAGCTTGTCATGAGACTCCTCATCTGGGGAGAAAAGTATAATGTCGTCAATATATAGTAGGGCAGAATGGAGGATATGATGAAAAATCCTAGTGATGGCCTTCTGGAAAAGTGAAGTAGCAGTTTTTAGGCCAAAAAGTAAAACGGTCCATTGGTATTGAGCATTTGAGAGACAGAAAGCCGTCTTGTATCTTTCTTCAGGATGGATGCCTATCTACTAGAAGTCTCATTTTAAGTCAAACTTGGAAAATATAGTAGCGTTAGGTAGCTGTGAAAACAGGGAGTTGGCTCTCGGGACTAGAAACTTGTCATCTTGGAGGAAGAGATTGAGAGGCTTGTAATCTTGGAGGAAGAGATTGAGAGGCTTGTAATCTTGGAGGAAGAGATTGAAAGGCTTGTAATCAATGACTAGTCTCTTCTTTCCTCTGAGCTGTTCAGATCTTTTTTCAACATAAAAGGCCTGGCAGGCCCAAGGGAGGAAGTGGGCTCTATCAGTCATTGTCGGGGGAGTTCTTCACATTCTTCGTTTGCTTGCAAGAGGTCCGTAGGTGACATTCCCGAATGAGAAGCTTTGGTAGGGTTGACATCTTCATTGAGCTTGAATGGAAGCTTGATAAAGAAATCTAGATTCTTCTACAATGGATTTGGGTGTTTAAAGTCAGCATGATTGTTTGTGCAAAATCCAAGGATTTTTTCTTGAGTTTTTTGGAAGTTAGGATTGATGGCAGAGATAGGGAAAATCTTGGGTATATTGGTGAAAGGTTTGAATTCACGTTTGTACCGGATGCTGATAGGAAGAATTCTGATGGACCTAGATTGGCTGTAAACATCTCAACCAATTAGGATATCTTTGTCAGGAAAGGGAGTACCAATAACGTGGGTCCAAAAAGTGCATGAAGGGAAAAATTGGATGCCAATCTTCTTCCTAGAGACCAGGTTGGTAATAAAGATCTGTTCAACTGCTGCTAAGAACTCGTTACTCTTCTCTTTCCAAGCTTCTAGGGGTAGAACCTTAGGGTTCATCATTATGGAGTGTGTGCCAGTATCGAAATAGGCAATGGCAGGGACATGCTTAGAGTATTTTTCTGCCAAAATCTGAACCTGGATTTGAGGGCCTAGGTTATTATCACTTGTTGCCTGGTAGGCTTCTGAGGGGAGGTCTGGTCCAGAGTAGTCTGAGGTTTCTGAGGATGAGCTGGAGTCATCTGAATCTTGGATCATGAAAGAGGTTAGTTGGTTGACATCTTCTTGTTCTGAGAAGATGGATTCAATGTCATCATCAGAAGGAACTTCATCAACAATCTGTCTGAGCTGTTGAATGAGCTTGGCTGATTTCGTTCTTTTGTTAGGGCACTGCTTTGCATAGTGTCCCTTTTGTCTGCAGGCAAAACACTTATCTGATTTGTTCCAAGATCTCTCAGCTTTCTTTTGGAAATATTTATATTTTTTATTTCTCTTGTTATTAGAGAAATTATTCTCTTTCTGTGGCTGTCTTCTGGCTGACCTCTGGAACGATGGTAAGATCTGCAATTGCAGTGATATGTATTTTTACATTTGAGGTGGTATGAATCAAGTAATTTACAGTACCTATTATACTTCCTGCCTTTCTGAATAATTTTAGTGAAAACTCTTTGTGTGGCACAAAGTTTATTTAGGGCAGTGTGAGTGAACATGTGTATTTCCCCTAGGGAAATATCTCGAAGGGTCCGGTTTGAAAGCTCAATCAAACATTGATGTTCACCCTGGAGTTCTATAGGGATGGAGTTCAAATGGACCTGCCTTAAGCTTTCATCATTGATTCCGTCAAGGGCATGGTATCTGAAAGACATGCATCTGTAGTGATAGTCTATATCCTTTTTGTCAAGAGAACAACACCGCATTTTAAAAAATTCATGTCTGGTCTGTTTGTAGAACTGAGAAGCATCTCCGAGAAATTCCTGAAAAATAATTCCCATGGCTTGCGATACAGAACCGTATCGATCCAACTGTAGCTGTCGGTATTCTCCGAGAGCTTGATACCAATCCCTAAGAGATCCAGTGAATCTGGAGATGAATTCTCTTAAGATGTTTTCGGTATTGTTTTCTCATTTTGCTGCTTGAAGATCGTGCCATGCATTCATTTATGACATCCTTCTTCTCTATTAACGGGGAGCGGAATCATCAAAATTAAACCATGGGCCATTTGTGAGTTTTTGAGTGGGAACAGGCCTGAGGGCCTGTGATCTGGAGGTTCTTCCACAATGGGAGTTGGTTCTTCAGAAGATCCCTTTGAAGTATCAGAAGTGTCCACTGTCTGGGTGAACGGTTGGGGGTCTGTTCTGGATGGCATAAAAATCTAAAAGAGATCTGCAAGAGCATCTGGGTCTGATTGGTACGATTGGTCAGTTGATGTAGGGGGATATGTTTCCCATGAAGAATAGGTCTCATAAGAGGATTTCGAGGGGGGGGGGGGGGGGTTTCTACGGAGGAGGTATGTTCCGAAAAGGAGGTAGAGTGGTGAGAAGCATATAAGGCGTGTTTGTGATGGTCTGAGGTTTTCTTTCACCGGGGAGATGATTTTTTAGAAGGTCAGGGAGTTCTACTGGAGGATGGCTTGTCTGGCTACCTTGGTGGAGATAAAGGTAGATACTTTCTAAAAAGGTCTCCAGTTGATTTGAAAAACTGGGAATGGTCAGGAGGTCTAGAGGTATGAGGCTGGGATTGGGTTGGAAATATCAAGGATGGAGTGTAAGAGTGTGGTCTTGGAACATATGGTGCACTAGTGAAATGATCACGACTTATTTGGTCTAATTGATCCTTAAGCTGTCTAATTTATCTTTCTTTGTTGTCAAAGTCATAACCAAAATATCCTTGGTTTATGTATTGATGGAGATCGGCATCCAGTCTGGCAACTCTAGATTGCAAGTCTGTATACATATTGCATAAAGAGGAGTCCAAATGTTGAAGGTGAAGATCATGTTGAGAAACATAATGTGAGACCTGGTCAATCTTTTGATCAATAGAGTGTAAAACTCTATTCTGAACTCTGGCATTGCAGGAATGCCAGTTAAGGACTTGCTCAGTCTAGGAAGACTGTTTAAATGATCCATCAGGAGGATTTCAGTGGTTTGGACAAATGGTCTAGAAAACAAGTTCCTTTCTAGGTTCGAGGAAGGTTCAAAAGGAGGAAAATCCTTATCATAACTAGAAGCCATGAAACAAGGAATGAAAGTCGGAGCAGAAGGTAGGAATCCTTTTGGTTCCTCTGGTTTCTTTGGCAGCAAATCTTCGGATTCAAGGATTTGAAGGGCTCTATCGTAGATAGAGAAAGGTTTGTTTTTGACCAGAAGTAAACCCCTCCAGCGACTGTTGGGATCATCTGATTTTCTGTAGGAACGACTTGGTTTACAGGACGACCTTATAGCCTTGGAACAAATTCTGCATTCACAGTCTGCATCACACATTTTCGGATCAACGTCACATATAAAGTGGCCGTTAATTTTATTCGTATAGATAGGGGTTCCGTTAGCTTTGAAGCAATGAATCTAATTTTTTTTTCGGAAGTGACAGATCGGATCATGAGAACTTGAAAAACAGGAGGTGCACTGGGTATGGGTGTGCCGGTGAATACTTCAGTGGTTGAAGTACTGATTGGTTCATAAGTGGTTTGTATGGAGCCATCAGACAGTTTGGTGAATTTTCTGTCTGAAGCATCAACATGAGTAGTATTCTAGAAACCTTTATCATAATTGGTGATCCATTTGAGAGGCATAATTTTTGTAAGCTTCTCCCGGGGAAGCTGCTTTAGGATTTGAATGATAGTGGGAACTTCATCTTCTCTTTCTGCTTTTATGAAGATGGTGTCTCCAGTATGTCCGGGGACAGGGAGATCAAGGGCATGATCTTAAAGCATGTATGCGATCTGATGATGCAACGTTGCCATGTAGGAATTATGCATCATTCCATCAGATCATAGACCAGTATGGAATTATGCTCTCTGAGAAGAAGAGTTCGATTGGCGTTGCTGAAATCGAATTCCTCGGCATGCAAATAAGAGAAGGGGCCTCTCAACCTGGTCCTCATTTGGCCAAGTAGCTTCCTGATTTCCCTAATTCGATCCTCGCTCAAAAGCAAGTTCAACAATTCCTTGGCATCGTCAATTACATTAGGGATTTTATCCCCCAGGCTAGCCACTACACTACAATCCTGTCCAATCTGCTTAAGAAGAACCCTCCTCAGTGGAACACATCTCATTTTACGGTAAAGAATGGGATCTCCAAGTTTGACTTCTACCTCAGGACTAGAAGCTTCGTCATAGAAATGGACAATTCATCATTTTCAAAGGTCCTCGAGTTCCGTAACAAACTCCCTTCAAACCCTCAACTTCTAAGGCTCAAAGATTGGTTTTCTAGATATGATTCCTCGGTGAAACACATTAAAGGGCATAATAACATCATTCCTGATATGCTCTCCAGACCTCATCCTGTCACCCTTATCTCTCGAGCTGGACCTATTCTTTTACTTTATATGACAACCTCTTCTG
The DNA here is from genome assembly GCA_032871835.1 of Dipteronia dyeriana. Taxonomy (NCBI): domain Eukaryota; kingdom Viridiplantae; phylum Streptophyta; class Magnoliopsida; order Sapindales; family Sapindaceae; genus Dipteronia; species Dipteronia dyeriana. The sequence goes on from CM065299.1 coordinate 101,182,762, forward strand.
TATCTTCCTCAGCCTCTTCTCCATCTGTACCTCATTCTCCTCATTTCCCCCCAGAATTAATGGTGGCCATCCCACCAGGTCAATCTCCCTATGTTCTGCAAATACAAAGCTTTGCCAAGACATACCTCCCAATTTATCTCTCCCAGATCAATGACCAAGACTGCAGACACCAACTTGTCAATCCTACCAAACCATTTCTTGACCTCCTCAAGTCTTATGGTTTCTATGGTGTTTATCTGTCTTATATCATCATGCTATGATTTTCCCCTCCAAGCTTTATATGGCCTCATCCAAGACCGTCCTCCCTTAATGCAAATCTTCGGACCTTCCTTCAATGGTTTATTCCTCTGTTCTCTTGGGACACTAAGCTTACTAGGCTCATGGGTCAATACCATCTTTGGAAGATGGAACCAGATTTGGCAGCCAAGATATGTTGTATCTGGATCTTTCACAGACCCTACCATCATATTCCACATACCAGGCTATAAGTTCCTTAGTGTTGATTGGCTTATTTCGTTGACAACCACATTTTGAGATTAATATGTAAGGGCGGTTTAGGTCATCATTGCTTAAGTCCTCTTTCAAGCTTCAAAGATAAAATCACTTGCTTAACCTTCATTGAAGAGATTTAGTGCACACACTCACTCTCATGCATGTTTTGATCACTTTGCATTTGTGCTTATTTGTCTTGTTGTGTGCCTAATTTTTTTCTATTTTACTTGTTTAAATGTATTGCATCTTGTGATTAAAATGTCATGTTATGTTAAGCATTATGATGCATTCTCTTCACCTCTTTTCACTTGCATAATTTGTGTGTGTGTGTGTGAAGATGGTGAGCAGTGCGCCACTCAAGCAGTGCCAACACCAGTGCAACATTCCAGTGGTTCATTGCTGGTGATACGCGGGTCGTCATGCGTACCTTACTAGCGCAACTTGTCCAGTGGTTTGTCGCTAGTCGTGCGCTACTCGACCAGCGCACACACCAGCACACATTGCGTCTTTTGGACAGTTTTTGTCAAAACGACATAGTTTCACTTTAGGCTTCATATAAATATACCATCTTTTTTCCAACTCGTGTTTTAGAGCTTCCTAACCTATTTTTGAGATAGAGATAAGGTTTTTTAGTGAGAGAAGCTCCAAAAATCCATTTTTACTCAACCAACCTTTAATTCCAAATCATCAAGCATCTTTCAAGCATGGGTTTCTTGTTTGTTCATAACTAGGTATTCTCTACATGCTCTAAACTTTATGGTTTCATTACTAAGACATGTATACCTAGGGTTTTAGTCTCTATTGCATATTAATTGCTTGCTTGTATGTTAAATTGCTTTTATGACATGCTTGTGTATTGATTGTTGGTTGAGATGTATTAATTTGTGATAGCTAGAATTTAGGACGGTTTTACCCTTCTAGCTAATTCTTCTTGCCTTTGCATTTAGAACATTGATATCTAGGATTTGCTTTAATTGTCATTATTAATCCTAGATAAGCATGAATGTCTTGACCTAGCATTTTTGCATATTGAATATTTTTACATATTCACTTATGTTGACATTATCTCTTCATTGTTGATTTAGCTTGTGGCTAAGTGGTTAGTGCACAAGGTTTGTGATCCAAAATCACTATTAAAGCCCATTGGGTAGAACGAAAGGGTTAGTAACTGGAGGGTTAGACGGGAGGTCAACCTAAGTTGTAAACTTTTACTCAATAGTGAATTTTAAGGATCAAGGGTGGTGCTCTAAACAACCCGTGGTTTTTTCCCATTTGGAGGGTTTTCACGTATACATTGGGTGTTTTTATTGTTCTATGTTTGTTATCTTTTAATTGAATACTTAGTAGAATGTGGTAAAATTGATAATATTGACTAATTCGCAAAATCGGTAATTTAGCGAACTAAAACCTCCCTTTATAGGCTATAGACATACATTGCCTAGGGAATTTCAATTGGTATTAGAGCAAGTGCCTAGATATACTTAGGTGATCCGTGCTCTGTGTGTGTCTTGCTTAGTGTAGTTTGATTGTTTCTTTTACATTGCATTTGTATAACATTCATCATACTCAAACACTATGAGTGGAAACGGTAATAGTCATGAGGGAGCCTCAAGCACAAGACCCCCTTTACTCAATGGGATGAATTATGCTTCTTGGAAGGGCAAGATGGAAGCCTATCTTTTCCAAATAGATGACCGTGCTTGGATGGCTATTGAAGACGGGTATACTCCTCCAACAATGACCACTGACGATGGCATAGAAGCTCTTAAGCCCAAGTCTAATTGGAGTACTCAATAGTTTGAAGCATCCAAGTGGAATAACAAGGCTATGCATGCCATCCTTTGTGTCGTGGACGGTAATCAATACAAGCTGGTCCAAAACACTAGGATTGCAAAGGAGGCTTGGGACATTCTTCAAATGGCATATGAGGGAACCGAGGTAGTCAAGGACTCAAAGCTTTAAGTTCTCCAAATGCAATTTGAGATGGTTAGGATGAAGGAACATGAATTCTTCAATTACTTCCAAGTGAATTTGATGGATATTGTCAACCAAAGCCATCAACTTGGTGACCCCTATTCAGATAGGAGAGTCAAGCAAAAAATTATGAGGTCACTTCCGTCAAGGTTCGAATCAAAGGTGACGGCACTTGAAGAGAATAGTGAGTATAAGAATATGAAGCCAAGTAAAGTCATTGGAAGACTTCTAGCTTATGAGTCAAGATGGAACACCTCACCCACACCTCCGAAGAAGCAAAAGAGCATTGCCTTGAAGACCACTAAGGTTGAAGAAGAGGAGGAAGACTCAGAAGAAGAGGATGAGGACTCAGAAGAAGAGGATGAGGACTCAGATGAATAAATGGCCCTCATGGTTAAAAGATTCAAGAAATTTATGAAGTTTGAGAGGAAATGATTTGGGTCCAATGGAAAGGAAGTGAAAAAGAAAACTTCTTTCAAGAAGATGGAAAAGTCTCAAGAAACTAACTCCAAGAAGGGTATTCAATGCTATGAATGCAGTGGTTTTGGTCACATAGCTCCAAAATGTGCAAATTTGAAGAAGAATAAGAAGGGGAAGGCAATGACGGCTACTTGAAGCGATAGTGAAGACTTAGAAGAGGAAGAAAAATATTCGGATGATGAAGATAGAGTTGCAAACTTCATTGCCTTCACAACATCTCATAATGGCAAGGGAGTTGTGAGTGATAAGGAAGAAATAAGTTACTCTAGTGATGAGAGTACCTCTTCTAACTCTAGATTTGAGATTGATGAGGGAATGGACTATGTAGACTTTATGAAGTTTTTTAAAAAGTCTAGATTGAAAAAGAAAAAGAAGATTCAAGAGTTGAAAAAGGAGAACCTATAGTTGACTTTCAAGATTACTCACTTGAATGAGAAAGTAAAGAGTGGAAAAGAGTTAGAAGAGAGTTTGAAGTTGGAGCTTGTGATCACTAAGAAGAGTGAAGAGAACTTAAAGGTTGAGCTTAGGGAAGCGAAAGAATTAGTTGCTAAGATGACATCCGGAACCGAGAGACTTGACAAGATGCTATCATGTGGGAAGAGTCCTAATGATAAAATGGGCTTAGGATATGTGGAAGGCAAGGATGCCACTACCTTGAAGAAGACCATCTTTTTCAAGAGTCAAGAGGATAAAGAGACTCAAGGTTCACACCAACAAATGAGATCGAAAGAAGTTGGAGAATCATCAAAGCAAGCTCAAATGAAGGCTTAAACAAATTCTCAAGCTAAAGCTCATCCACCAAAAGCTAGAACTCATCAAACAAGAACTCAACTTCCAATGAGCTCTCAAAGTCAGCAAAGGAGTTTTCACCCACAACCAAGAAGAGAAGCTAATTTGGCTCAACCACAAAGAATGTTTCAAAGAAGAGATTCGGTTCAACACCAAAGGACAACTCAAAGGAGAGGGAAGTCTTCCATGCTTGCTAAAGGATATGGTATGAATTCTTACTTTACTCCCATTTTTCATTATTGTGGTGTTGAAAGTCACATAAGGCCGAATTGTTTTAAATTTATTAAGTTGTGTCGTTTTGAAAGCATGATTGAGAATAATATGCTTAGAAGAGCCAAAATGCATGCTCCTAGGAATTTTAGAGACAATGAACCCATGACTCATAAAAATAGTAATATTTCATCTAGGTGGACTAGAAATGATGAATTTCATTGTCATGTGGCTCAAGTAGCATTGAAAGCCAAAGCCATCAATACTTGGTACCTTGATAGTGGATGTTCAAGGCACATGACCGGAAACAAGAGATTCTTTGAAACTCTTGTGATGGAGGATGGTGGATTTGTCATCTTTGGTGATGGTTCACGTAAGAAGGTTTTAGGAAAAGGAAACATTTCCATCCCTGGTTTGCCCTCCTTGCCTAATGCTCTTTATGTAGATGGCTTGCAAGTCAATCTCATTAGCATATCACATTTAAGTGATGAAGGGATTTCAGTTTTGTTTGGGAAAGTTGATTGTTCTATTCTAAAAGAAGATGGAAAAGTTCTATTGAAAGGCAATAGATCAAGTGACAACTGTTATTGTCTTGACTCTAATGACATATCTTGTAATTTATCTAGTTGTGATCAAGTTGAATTGTGGCATCAAAGGTTAGGTCATATGAATTTCAAAGACTTGAAAGTTCTTGAGAGGTTGAATGTTGTGAGAGGCCTTCATAAGCTTGGAAATAAGATTGAAGGAGTTTGTGGACCTTGTCAACAAAGAAAGCAAACTAAGAGTGCGCATAAAAAGGGTAAGTATATTACCACCAAGAAGCTACTAGAGCTTCTTCATATGGACCTTAAGGATCCCATGCAAACCGAGAGTCTCGGTGGCAAGAGGTACATCTTTGTGTGTGTTGATGATTTTTCTAGATTTACATGGACCTACTTTCTTAGAGAAAAATCTGAAACGTTTGAAATTTTTAAAATGCTTTGCACTAAAATTCAAAATGAGAAGGATTCTCACATAAAATACATTAAGAGAATTATGAGTGATCATAGGAGAGAATCTGAAAATGCTAGCTTTGAAAACTTTTATGATAATCTTGGCATCTCTCATGAGTTCTCAGCTCCTCGAACTCCTCAACAAAATGGGGTAGTAGAGAGGAAGAATAGAGTCCTCCAAGAAATGGCCCGTGTGATGTTGCATAGCAACAATGTGCCTAGGAATCTTTGGGTTGAAGCTGTCAATACGGCTTGTTATATAGGCAATAGGGTTTTTTTTAGACCTGAAACTAGGCAAATCTCCTATGAATTATGAAAGGGTAGGAAGCCAAATGTTAGCTATTTCCACTCATTTGGAAGTAAGTGCTACATTCTAAATGACCGTGATCAACTTGGCAAGTTTGATGCTAAGAGTGATGAGGGGATTTTCATTGGCTATGCCTTAAATAGTAAGGCCTATAGAGTTTTTAATTTGAAGACACGAAGTGTAATGGAATCATCTAATGTGGTCATAGATGATTGTAGGCCTAAGGTTAGTAACCATGATAAGGAGATCAGTGTGGTTGATGATTCTACCTTGGTGAATATTGATGAGATTTCTAGTGATGAAAAATCAAATCTTGAAAAAAAGGTCACTCAATCTCTTGATAGAGATCCTGCTTTAGACTCTAAGGAACCCGCTCCTTGGGTTAGATATCTCCACAACAAGAGTGACATTCTTGGAAATGTGAATGAGGGTGTGAGGACTAGACATCAATTAGCAAATCAAATTAGTTATACTTGCTACACCTCTAAAATCGAACCTCAAAAAGTTGATGAAGCTTTAAGTGATGAGTTTTGGGTTCTTGCTATGTAAGAAGAGCTAAACCAATTTGAAAGAAATGAGGTTTGGACTCTAGTTCCTAGGCCTAAGAACACTAATGTGATAGGAACCAAGTGGGTCAATAGGAACAAATCAGATGAGGATGGTAACATTGTGCAGAACAAAGCTAGACTTGTAGCACACGGATACTCTCAAATTGAGGGTATCGACTTTGAGGAGACTTTTGCTCCCGTTGCCTGATTAGAGTCCATTAGGCTTCTCTTATCCATATCGTGTGTACACAAGTTTAAATTGTATCAAATGAATGTTAAGAGTGTCTTCCTCAATGGCTTCTTGAAAGAGGAAGTGTTTGTTAAGCAACCCGAGGGGTTTGCGGATCCAAACCACCCCAATCATGTTTATCGCCTCAAGAAGGCGTTATATGGGTTGAAACAAGCACCGAGGGCTTGGTATGAGCGCCTCACTCTTTACCTTGTTGACAATGGCTATTCTAGAGGTAGTGTTGACAAGACTTTGTTCATCAAGTGCACTAAAGATGAGCTATTCATAGCTCAAATTTATATTGATGACATCGTTTTTGGTTCCACCAATAACTTGAAAGTTCAACAATTTATTGATGTCATGACTCATGAGTTTGAAATGAGCTTGGTTGGTGAACTCAATTACTTCATAGGCTTGCAAATCAAGCAAATGCATGATGGGATCTTCATATCCCAAGCTAAATATGTCAAGAACCTAGTGAAAAAATTTGGCCGTGAGAATGTCAAGCATTATGACACACCTATAAGTACCACTTTGAAACTTAGCAAGGATGCTAGTGGAAAAAGTGTGGATCAAAGTCTATATCGTGGCATGATAGGGAGCTTGCTATACTTGACTGCTAGTAGGCCCGATATAGCTTTTAGTGTTGGTGTGTGTGCTAGGTATCAAGCCAATCCCAAGGAATCCCATCTATCCTCTGTGAAGAGAATCATTCGATATGTGAATGAGACATCCAACTATGGGATATGGTACTCTTTTGACACTAATGCTAGTTTAGTTATCTTTAGTGATGCAGATTGGGCAGGTAATTATGATGATAGGAAGAGTACATCGGGCGGTTGCTTCTTCCTAGGGAACAATCTTGTGTCATGGTTTTGCAAGAAGTAAAATTCCATATCATTATCCACATCCGAGACCGAGTATATTGCCATTGAGAGTGCTTGCACACAACTCCTTTGGATGAAGCAAATGCTTGTGGATTATGGTTTTGAGCAAGGTACTCTAACCCTTTATTGTGATAACATGAGTGCCATTAATATTTCAAAAAAATCTTGTCCAACATTCTAGAACTAAGCATATTGACATTAGACATCATTTCATTATAGAGCTAGTTGAGAGCAAATGCATTGCACTTGAACATGTGGGCACAAATGATCAACTAGCGGATTTGTTTACAAAACCATTAGATTCAACTAAGTTTAAATCTCTTAGTAGGTTTATTGGGATTTGTCATATGCATTGATGAGTTTTGGTGTTTGACCTCATATGGGGAGCTCAAGCAAAGAGAACGAACTTGCATTTTAATAAGCAAATAATTGTTCAATTTGATGCTCTTTAATTAATTTCTTGAGTATCTTGGATGCATATATTATTATATGTCTTCTTATTCAATAAGTGTGTTTTTACCTTATTTGAAATGCATGTCTTATTTGTGTTCAAACATGTATTTTTTGACTAGAAAATTTGATTGGGAAGTACATTTGATTGACCCAAAGTTTATCTCCATGTTTATGAAAACTTGATCTTGACATGCTTAAAGTGTTATGTATGATGAATTTATTGAATGCTTACAAAATGATTGCAAATATGTGTGCAAGTGACTTTCGAGACTTCATTCAATAAGGATATTGTATCCATTTCAAGGATTTCACATTCCTATAGTCTCTCTCTCTCTCTCTCTACTTATTGAACAATGCTACTATCATATGGGCATCTTGCCCGGAAAAATCTAAAAGGGCGCAATAGTCGCTCATGTCTTGTTCAACTTTTAAAGTTTGATAATTGCTCTTATTTTTTTTAGTTAAACTATATCTTGTTTTCCATTGACAATTTGGTGCAAATTGATTTGACTTCTCTTGGAACCTCATGTGTTATTTTCCTTTGCCAAATACCATGTTTTTGGAAGTTGATGTTGCATGTATTTCATTCAAGGTAATCTTTCGCACATATTCCAATCAATAAAACTTCCATGAATTTATCTCTCTCTTAATTAACCTGCATAAAGTTGTTGTATATGATTATGCATTTACATTGTAAATATCTCTCTTTACTAAAGCGTCCCGGTTGGGGAATACTTCTTCGCCTATCTTGTGACAAAAAGAGGGAGTAATATTGGATTTAGGGGGAGTTGATATTAGCATGATTTAAGGGGAGATTGACCTATTGTGAGGGAGTTAACCTATTTAAGGGGAGTTTTTGCTATGTGCATTGTTGATTGCATGTTACTTGTTTCTAATTCATGCAAATTGTGCTTGTGTTTATTTATCTTGATCCCTCTCATACACTTGTCTTGGAAAGTGTAGTTCTTTATTTTGTAGGGATGATCATTCTACAAGAGATGAAAGATTTGAAGATTTAGCTTTAGGTTTCTCTTGTAATATATAATGTTTTTGTTGACCTCTTGTTGTTTCTTTTTGTTGTGAGGATTCTTTGTGAGTGAGTGAGTGGTTTTGTCACGAAATAGCCAAATGGAGAGATTGTAAGTCCCTTAGTGTTTGATTGGCTTATTTCGTTGACAACCACATTTCGGGATCAATATGTAAGGGCGGTTTAGGTCATCATTGCTCAAGTCCTCTTTCAAGCTTCAAAGGTAAAATCACTTGTTTAATCTTCATTGAAGAGATTTAATGCACACACTCACTCTCATGCATGTTTTGATCACTTTGCATTTGTGCTTATTTGTCTTGTTGTGTGCCTAATTTTGTTCTCTTTTACTTGTTTAAATTGATTGCATCTTGTGATTAAAATGTCATGTCATGTTAGGCATTAGGATGCATTCCCTTCACCTCTTTTCTCTTGAATAATTTGTGTGTGTGTGTGTGTAAAAATGGTGAGCAGTGCGCCACTCGAGCAACGCCCCTACCAGCTCCAACACCAGCGCAGCATTCCAGTGGTTCATCGCTGGTGGTGCACTGGTCGTCATGCACACTTCACTAGCGTAACTTGTCCAGTGGTTTGTCGCTGGTCGTGCGCTACTCGACCAGCGCACACACCAACGCACAATGCGTCTTTTGGACAGTTTTTTGTCAAAACAACGTAGTTTCACTTTAGGCTTCATATAAATATACCACATTCTTCCCAACTCGTGTTTTAGAGCTTCCTAACCTATTTTTGAGAGAGAGATATAAGGTTTTTTCGTGAGAGAAACACCAAGAAGCCATTTTTACTCATCCAACCTTTAAATCCAAATCATCAAGCATCTTTCAAGCATGGGTTTCTTGTTTGTTCATAACTAGGTATTCTCTACATGCTCTAAACTTTATGGTTTCATTACTAAGACATGTATACCTAGGGTTTAGTCTCTATTGCATATTAATTGCTTGCTTGTATGTTAAATTGCTTTTATGACATGCTTGTGTATTGATTGTTGGTTGAGAGGCATAATTTATGATAGCTAGAATTTAGGACGGTTTTACCCTTCTAGCTAATTCTTCTTGCCTTTGCATTTAGAACATTGATATCTAGGATTTGCTTTAATTGTCATTATTAATCCTAGATATGCATGAATGTCTTGACCTAGCATTTTTGCATATTGAATATTTTTGCATGTTCATTTAGGTTGCCATTATCTCTTCATTGTTGATTTAGCTTGTGGCTAAGTGGTCAGTGCACAAGGTTTGTGATCCAAAATCACTATTAAGGCCCGTTGGGTAGAGTGAAAGGGTTAGTAACTGGAGGGTTAGACGGGAGGTCAACCTAGGTTGTAAGCTTTTACTCAATAGTGAATTTTGAGGATCAAGGGTGTCACTCTAAACAGCCCGTGGTTTTTTCCCATTTGGAGGGTTTCCACGTATACATTGGGTGTTTTTATTGTTCTATGTTTGTTGTCTTTTAATTAAACACTTATTAGAATGAGGTAAAATTGATAATATTGAGTAATTCGTAAAATCGGTAATTTATCGAATTAAAACCTATTCCCCCCCCCCCCCCCTTGGGTTATAGACACACTATCTAGGGAATTTCACAGGCTTTTGTGGACTTCTAATACCAGCTACGAATGAGATACATCGTATGACTATGAAAGACTGTATCAGATCAATATCTAGATCCCTCTCCTCAATTTCCTCTGTGACGTCAACGGTGACACGACGGATGTCCTCTTCATCCTTCTAGGTGTCCCAAGGGACCCATCTTGAAGTTGGCACCCTGTCCAGAATTCTTATCTTCTGGATTCGCAAGACCCATTACAGGATGACACGTGGCCTTGTCCCATTTGCGGAGCTCTCAACTCTAATGATGAATACCATGCTACCTGTAACCTCAGCAACCCATAATCTTTCTTCAAGCTTATCTCATATTTATCTTTTGGATGTTTAATGATTGTCGTGATTGCCAGCTGCCAGACAACTTTTCTTTTGTTTGCTTTGATGTAGACCTGTCACCTGTCCGACATGAATTATTTTCTTTTTGTAAAATATGTTTGTCGGCCACCAGCCTTGGCCTTATCTTTCCAAAGCTCTCTTCTCCCCTATATATATCTTGAGATGCTCTTTTTGTTAAATCAATCGAAGAAAATAAAATCTGAGTGTTTGTTTATCCATGGCTTTCTAAGTTTCTTTCTTCTTGATCTTCAGATAGTTTTATGTCAGGATCTGTAGTTCTCCAAAATCTCAGTATGCACTATGCTTGCCTCCTATGAGGATCCTGCATACATAACAGATTTGGCTTAAGATCTCCGCCTATCTCTTATAGTTTTTTTGTAAGTGAGTACCATGTTTAGGCCGTTGAGGTAAGGCCGTTTGTGGGGAAAACTAGACAATTATGCTCTCTATGTGATGATCGTGAAGCTATTATTTATATATATATATATATATATTATTTTATTATTATATTATATTTAATAATATATATTATAGAATATTAATATACTAATTATGTAAATATTATATATATATATATTAATATTATATAATATTATATATATATATAATAATTGCATGAATGTTTTTAGTTTTAGTGGGAAATAAATTATTATTGAATATATATATAAGAGAGGCACTTTGGTCATTTAAAAATATTGTCCCGTCTTGTCATAGTCATATCAAACGCATAACAATACAATTAACAGTTCTTAAAAAAAAAACAATTATATAAAAAAAAGTGAAAAACAAAATGAAAAACAAAAACGAAAAACAAGTATTTTGTGTTTTTCAAATATTTCACTTTTAACATTGGTTTTATTTTTCATTTTTTTTTTCAAAAATAAAATGAAAAACGGTTAACAAATGCGTTTTCGAAATCGTTTTTAAAAAAATAAAAACGAAAACGGATTGAAAAACAGTTGCATGACGGGGTCTTAGGGTCCGTACTGTAAGCGTTTTTCGTTTACTGTTTTTCGTTTACCGTTTTTCTAAAAGAAAAATGAAAATGAAAACAACGTTTTTTGTTTCAGTTTCGAAATCCAAAAACGCGTCTGGTAACATATACTGAGAGCTGTATCTTGAAAATAAAAATGGGAAAAACACGTGTGGTAGGTTATTCGAAAAATATTAAAAATTGAAATATCTATTTTTACGTTTTGTTTAATATTATAACAATTATAAATTGATTGATTAAATGATTAACCAATATGATTTTTGTATCGTAATTTATAAATTAAACAAAAGTAACACTTCACAAATTACTTTAAAAAAACATATAAAAAAATCAATTAATCAAAACTAAACTCTTAAATTATAAATAAATAATTATAATATATATGTATATATTATTATATAATAAAATTATAATTGTATATATTATATTAATATATATATTATAATATATAAAAAATATTATTACATATATTTTAATTTATATTATAATATTATTATATATTTTTTATAATATATTATTGTATATAATAACTATAAATATAATATTATATATATATATATTTATAATATATACTATCAAATCTTTCACTTGTAACACTGGTTTTGTTTTTAATTTTTTTTTCAAAAATAAAATGAAAAACAATTAACAACGTGTTTTTGAAAAATAAAAATGAAAACGAACTGAACTACGACAGGCCTTAATCTCTCCATTTTCCTCACTTTCTCTTTTATCCTTTCATTTTATTTTTCATTTAACAATCCAACAAAAAGATAAGAAATTCCGTAATTTTTTTCTCTTTCCTGACCGTTCTTTCATATTTCATAAAATCAAATATAACGTTATACAAATGACTGAAATGAGTTAATTAAAAGCATCTTCAATGTTGTGTTAAATTTGTGTGTCAATACTAAAATTTATTATAGAATGTAAAATTTTTATTTCAATGCAGTGTTAAATACTGTGCTAAATTTGACATATGCTAAACTTTATACCAAATTTGACCCACAGTATAGCATATGTCAAATTTGTTACAACAATAAATGCTCTTTTTTTAATTGTAAAAATATCATTATATATATATATATATATATTTAAAATATTTAAAATAATTTAAATCTAATATACATTAATAATATTTCAATTAAAATCTATTTAATCCGACTATACTTTAATAATTTAATGTTGACTTTTATAATTTTAATTAATAAAATAATAAAAATAGCATGTTAAATATAATTGTATATTTGAACAAAATGCTAAGTTATTTTATCAAATATAAGAGCATCTCCAATGCAAATATGCATTTTGTAAGTTTCTAAATGATGACACATCAGTATTTCTATCTATTATGGGCTCACTTTTGAAAAAAATTAGAGAAATGCATATTCACACCTCCAATGCAATTATATAAAGTCAAATATGCATCTATTTTATTACTAATCATAATAAAACAATTATTACATTTTCTCTCATCTTTTATTTTACAATTAATTGAGTTTTAATATTATTGGTGTAATGGGTTATAAATCTAGTCAGCATTTCTATGAGAGTTTCTACAATTAGAAACTCAACTTCATAATTTCTATTTTTTGTCTGCCACATTATCTCCAAATGCATATTTGCATTGGAAATGCTCTAAGAGCGTCTCCAATGCAATGCTATTTGGATGTGCTAATGCTATAATTTAACATAAAGTAAAAAAAAAACATCCTCCAATGCAATAACAAATGTTGTGCCAAATTTGGTATATGCTATTCTTTATGTCAATTTGACACAACAATAAATGTTACTTTTCTAATTATAAAAATACCACTATTTAATTACATTGAATACATTAATTGCTAACTTTTATAATTTTAAACAATAAAAATATTATATAAATTGAATGCATTAATTATATTTCTTGATTTCTATATTTTAAATAAAAAAAATAAAAATAGCATTTCAATTAAAATTATACAGTGTAATACAATGATAAAATGACGTGCTAAATATAGTATTTTATTAGTTTTTGTACCAAATTTAACATTGACATTGACATATGTATTGGAGATGGTCTAATACTTTACATTTTTTAACAATAACATATATACGGAAGATGGTCTAACATTTTAACGTATTCTCAATAATAAATTATTTAACATGAGTACTTGACCACCGTATATGTTCTATAAGGGTGAGTTTGATACGCGAGACATGACATGACATGAAAACATGAGACAGTTTATTCTTGTCCCACGTTTAACGCGTCCTTAACATGGGACAAAATAGGACAAGAAGGGACAAAAATTACAAAAAGTTGTTCCACCCAAGACCCTAGGATAACTTGTTCCATGATATGTGACAAGTGTCAAAATGACTATTTTACCCTTTAAATTTTCAAATAATAACAATCATGTCCAATAAATTATATTATATATATATATATATATATATTAATATATAATATTAGAGTCTATATATATAAAGGGTACTCTGATCATTTGAACATCTTGTTCCGTTCTGTTCCAGTCATACCAAACATATAACAGTATAATTTATAATTTACAATTCTGTCCAGACCTTCTAAATACAATATTGAACAATATCTCATGTCCTATCATATTCGGTTCAATCTCATCTTATCATACCAAAGGTACCCTGAAATTGTATAAGTGTACTTAAATTCTAAATTATTAAATATGGAGTAATACTCATTGATATGTTTAGATAATATTATATTCAAGATTAAATAATTTAGATACCATAATTAATGACGCCGCTTCCGGTTGTTGATGGTAAACAGGGAATTTAAATAAAGAATTTAAATAAAAGCAGTATTTCTGTCTATTATAATATTTTAGGACTCACAAGTCACAATATATTAAATGCGGAAGTGACCATCCACCGAACCAACTTGTCTTATATATAAAGTTATTGATTGACAAGACGGAAGCTGCTTTAGTTAAAAGATGATTACCCGAGCAGTAAAATGATAACCGGAATCGTAAACATAGTTACCATTACTGTAGAATTAGTTACAAGTTAAAATATTAAAAAACAAAAGTGATTACCTAATCCGTAAAATAGTTACCAATGCTGTGAAAGTGGTTACTAATACCGGAAAAATAGTTACAATTTGAAATTTCAAAAATCAATAATTAGTTATAAAAACCATAAAATGGTTACCATTACTGTGAAAATGGTTACAAACCAAAATATCAAAAATTATATGAAAATATATAATTAATTAATTTATCTTAATTAAATATAATTTTTAGTTATATAATTTTTTTATCTAGATTTCAATTTAATTTTATAAATTTTAATGGGTTGAAAAAAAAAAAGAGGTTTTTTTATAGCAACCGGTTATCCCATTGGCTTTTTAATTATTAATGAAGACACTTTTGTGGCTGTTTCATATAGCCAGCCATGAGCCATCCCCTCATTAGTATTAGCATTTCTGAAGGACTCACAAGTCACAATATATTAAATGCGGAAGTGATCATCCACCGAACCAAATTGTCTTATATATAAAGTTATTGATTGACAAAACGGAAGTTGCTTTAGTTAAATGACGTTCAGTTGAAATTATTAATGCGGGTCATATCAATTTTCTTTAAATTTCGAATTAATTACAATAGTTTACATGTTGTATAATATCACAATAAAATAAAGGGTTAATATCATTCAAGTCCCTATTTTATATCGAAAAATCAATTATTTAAATGAATTTATTTTTTTAATAATTTTTTCCCTGATTATTAAAAAATATATCTAATAGATCCTTCTGACTTTTTTATAACGGTCAAACATGACAAAATATATAAATTGAGCAAGTTACCCTTATATTTAATTAGAGAATTTAAGAATACAACTTTACCCTCAAACATTTACAAAATTTTCAATTTAACTTTAATATAATCCAATCAAAATCTAACACATGTCGCTTAAATTTTAAACAAAATATTAAAAAATCAAATCTTACAAAAAAAATCAAAATCTATTTGTTTTCTTAACAAAAATTAAAATTAAAAAAAGTTGTATTAAAAAAATTCCAAGAGATCAAACGTATAAAAAACCACCAGACCTTAGAGGTGTCCACGGTTCGGTTAAACCGTTCGAAACCGAACCGAACCGAAACCGTCTTCTAAAAACCGTAATAGAGACCGAACGTAACTGTTGGTTACGAAACCGGTTGGAAACTGGTTGAAAATCGATTTTCAGACGGTTCGGTTACGGTTATCCAATCCTAAAACCGTCTCAAAATCGACGGTTTAACCGTCGATTTTGGTATATTTTATTAATAAAAAAAACTAACCAATAGAATTGCGACACGTGACAATTCATTTGTTAAAAAAAAAAAACCAACCGTAATCGCCAAACCGACGGTTACGTAACCGAACAAAACCGTCCTCCTCCGGTTATGATTACGGTTAGGTCATTTTACGGAACCAAAACCAACGGTTCGTAACCGAAACTAGTGGTGTAAAAATGTACCGGCCGGTGACAGGCCGGTCCGGCAGGCCCAGGAAGTTCACGGGCCGTGTTGGGAACGGCCCATGAAGGAAGAAGGCCAGGCCGCTGGGAAGAGGCCTGGCAGGCCGGCCCGCCTGGCACGGAAGAGGCCTGCCAGGCCTGTCGGACCTGCCTGTTGGACCGGTCCGCAAGTCCGTTCTGCCAAATTTTTTTTATTTTATTTTTTTTCAAAAATCCTCCAACGGCTAGAAATCAATTCCAGCCGTTGGCTGACGTCATCAGTGACGTCAACCAAATAGATCGCATCAGAGATGCCATTTCTTGGATTTGCAGTTCTAATCCTAGATTCAGTGAATTCAAGAGACATTGTAAATTAAACGGTCTCAAACCTCGACGATACCAAACTGATATGCCGGTAAGGTGGAACTCTACTTATTTAATATTGCAAAATTGTTTGGAATATGATACAACCATTACATGTTTTTATAACATGAAATTGACCGAAACAGGACAACTTAATCCAAAATTACTTACCACAGACGATTGGTATGTGGCAAAGATTTTTGTTCAATTTTTGTTCAATTTTTAAAGATTTTTTACAATGTCACTGTAACTCTTTCCGGGGTATATTACCCCACATCTTCCCAGACAATCCATCAGATAGTGAAAATGTCTGAACTATTAAACAGTTATAGAGAAGATGAACATCTAGGCGCTGCAGTTGTTGTCATGGAGACAAAGTTGAAAAAATATTGGGCTAACATTCCCCTACTTTATGCCTTAAGTGCTATAATAGATCCCATGGTTAAATTATCTGGTTTAGAAGTTTTGCTTGAGTTTATTGGTATTAATTTGTCAATAGATTATTCAGAACAAATTACTGACATTCGAACCAAGTTGTTCAAGATTTTTCGTATTTATGAGACCAGGTTTGGCAACATTGACATCCGCCAATCAACACGACCGGAGACAGAGCCGAAGCAAACAAGTTGGAGCCTTCTGAAATGACGAAAAAAAAGACAAATCAGCAAGTACTTCTTCAGGGCAAAGATCTAGCCCATCTTCTTGTATCGAACTTATTAGGTACCTTGAAGCACAGTTCGATGCTGTTGAAGACAAGGAAGAGTTTGATTTGTTGTTATGGTGGAAGACCTATACGTACAGGTATCCAGTTCTGTCACACTTAGCACGTGACGTACTGGTTATTCCAGTGTCAACGGTGTCTTCAGAACAAGCTTTCAGCACCAGTGGACGCATAATTGAACCAAGAAGAAGCTGTTTGTCTCCAGAGATGGTGGAGGTATTAACATGCCTTTGGGATTGGGAGCATGCTAAAAAAAGGTTACAAAATCTAACTGCAGATAAAGAACTTAATCTAAATTTCGACAATCTAAATTTCGACAATCTATATATTGATGACCTTTCAAGTAGTGGCCAGGGCCAGAACTAGGTTATACTTTTACATATGTAGTTATTATTTACTTGTAAGTTGTAAAACGGTTGCACTCTTTTTTCCTTACCAAGTTTTTATCCCACTAGGTTTTTCTTGGTAAGGTTTTTAATAAGGCAATCATGTAGATATGTATTACTGAATTCCATAAGTGAAAAATAAATAAATAATTAAAAAATTGTTCGTTCTCTTTATTCATTTCAAATCCTAATAATTGTTCTTTCTCTTCATTCATTTTAAATTCTAAACCCTTAACCATAAACTATAAACCCTAAACCCTATACCCTAAATCTAAAAAAACGTAATTTGGAAAAAAAATTGGACCAAAAAACAAACCAGCAGGACCAGGCCAGCCCTGCCAGCCAGAGGGGCCCGACGGGCCGACCTGACACGGCACGCAGGCACAGCCCGCCTGAGGCAGGGCAGGAGTGCGGTGTAGGGCCTGCTTCTCCGAAAACAAGTCGGGCATGGCCGGGCCGCGACACTGTCGCGTGCCAGGCCTGTTTCCACAAATGGACTGGCCAGGCCGTGTCTAATGGGCCGGGCCAGTCTATTTTTACACCACTAACCGAAACCGAAACCGAACCGTGGACACCTCTACCAGACCCAAACCCAAACCCAAACCCCCACTAGACAACCACCCTACCGTCAACCACCCTCATCGCCACTACCACACCCAAACCAAAAAACCCTGAAATTTCAAACCCATAAATTTCAATTCCAAACACAAAAAATTCAATCAAAAACCAAAACGAAATGAATCCCATCGTCTTTCATCTAACATCATTATCTTCTTTTTGATCGAAACTCAGTGACCTCTTCTTCTCTCTTCTTCTTTGTTGGTAATCAAATACACAAATCAATTGATTGCTCCAACACCCAAATCAATTGACTAAACCAACACCCAAATCAATGAATAAAACCAACAAAAAAATTTGGCTAGAGCTCTCGGAGATGGATCTCACTAAGATGTAGCCGATGTAGAGATAAAGATGGAGGATGGAGCCGATGTAGAGATGGAGATGGATCAAAAGAGTTTGATTGGAAACCCAAATCTGATATAAATATATTCAGATGTGGAGGTGTGATTCATTTTGGGTTTTGTGATGATTGTGGGCTGGTTCAGTTCCGGGTCTTGTGATGGTGGTGGTGGTGGTGGTGGCGGGCGGCTAGAATCTGGTTTTTGTTGTATGGGTGATGTTGGAGCGGTGGTGACTGATTTCAAGAAACATAGCATCAATGACTTTGTATCTTGTATCTGGGTTTTTTAGAAGTAACAAAAGTGAATCAATGGGTCTTTGAGAGGTGGTGAATCAATTGCAGATCATGGTCTAATGAAGAAGAATGTATATATGTAATTTTGGTTCGACTGTGGCTCTGGATGTGGTGGTGTGGTTCAATTTTGGGGTTGGGTATTGTAGTGGTGGTTCAATTCTAGTTCTAGTGTGGTGGTGTTCTTGGGTTCTGGGTTCTAGTCTAGTATGGTGGTGTTCTGGGGTTCTCAGTTTAGTGGTGTAGCTGATGATGAATGGTTGAGGTTTGATGGTGGTGGTGTTGATGATTCTGGTTGTTTCTCTAATTTGGTTTGATGGTTTTTTTAAAATAATTTAAAAATAATAATAAAAGATTAAGAGAGATCTGGAAAGTTTCATCGATTGATGAATTTGTGATGAATTGATATAAATATGTGAATTTGTTTTTATGTTAATTTTTTTATTTTTAATTGTTATATTTTAAAAGAAAATAATAATTTTATGGAATTTTTAATATTTGTTTTTTTATTTTGTATTTATATATTAACTTTAGAGATAATATGAAATACCATTAATGACCCTCAATTCGTTAACGTGGACTAACATTTGATCGACGGATGGACCTATTTGATATACTTTTCAAAAGTCGGGAAAAACTTTGCTAAAAAAATAAACTTAATTAAATAATTAATCTTTCAGCATAACATAGGGACCTATATGATATTAACCCTAAAATAAATTATTGTTAACACTGTTATTTTATTCCACATAATTAATCAATCTCTATTCCTTGCTAATATTTTCTTCAATTGAGATCTGTAGACCATTCGGATATGAGATAGTAGGCTTTCGAATGACTTCTCCTCCCTTCATCACCGAGCATCTGATATTATATACATTAATTATTGAACGTTAATTAACATAATTCACATCATTAATTAATTGATTCAAAAATAATTAACGACACTTTTCTTTTAACAATAATTAATTAATTACCTGTATTTTGTGACGAGGTAATGGAGATAAATTGCCATTTGAACCTTTGCAAATTCGGCTCCAAGACAAAGTCTCACGCCGCTACCAAAAGCCATGAAAGTCTTGGATCCAGAATGTAATTCTTTTCCCTGTACAATCCCATTTTATAGAAATATAGAATAATTTAATCAATATTCAACGTTAATTCTGGAAAACTAAACATGTTTTTGTTTCTTAAATACATTAATTAAGGAAAATAAAATAAAATAATTAATTAATTAATTACCTCCCAACGCCATGGATTGAATACAAGAGGGTTCTCATGTTTTTCAGGATCCAAATGAACAACTGATGTAAAGGCCAGAAATATCCAGCCTTTTGGGATTTTATATCCTGGAAAATAATTAATGTTCTTTCAATAAACATTATATACAATTAATTATCCAATATAATGTTTTAAAAACTTGCCATTTATCTCTATATCTTTAACAACTTTTCTGAAAATCATGGGCTGTATATTACTCAATCGACAAGTTTCATTGATAACCTGCAATTAATTTTTAATTATATAAAAAAAATCATCAATCAAGCAGCAACCCAGTACCTAATATAAAATAAATTACGATACCAAACTAATGCAATCAGACATTTACACACCTTATGTGTGAAAGTCATGTGTTTATATTCTTCCAACGTAACTCCTCCATGAAGCTCCTTATCTCGCTTTCTTACTATTGTATCGTGCTCTTTCTGAAAATAAAATTAACAATATTATTTGATAAAAAAGAGAACAGAGATAATTTTGTAAAGATAATTAAAGATAAAAATTTATAAAACATAATAAATTGAAGGGGAGAATATATTGTTTTACAAACCATTAATTCTTGTAGCACATTAGGATTCTCGAAAACAAATTTTGTAAGTAATGTCAACGCTTGAGAACCAGCTTCGTAGGCAGCAAAAAGAAGCACAAAAACCAAGTTAATAGCCAAACTTTCATCGACAATCGTATTTTCTTTCTCTACTTCTTCAAGTAAACGGTCCACGAAATCACCATGATTACGATTTTTTGATGCTTTTCTCGCTTGGTACATATCCTTAATCAACTTCACTGCTTTTTTACGTCCCTAATTACAATTCAAAAACAAAATTTAAATTCAAATTAAAAAAAAAACTGTTTTAAATTGACAATGAGACATATAAAGCTAAAGGTGTCAAATTGACCGGACGGTTCAAGCCAGGGGCCCGTATAAAAACCTGTATGCATGCATAGAAAGCGGTTCCTGGAATGTACAAAGGAAACGAGACAAAGCCATCCATGAAATCTTTGAAACTCTCTACAAGTGTCTTTGTGATTTCATCTTTATCGTAACTGAATAGATTCTTACCAAAAGATTCAAATATTATCTGCGAATAATAATCGATCGATATCATGAGAGTTATATATATATAACACATCAATAAATAAACACAGAAGAGGATAAAAATCAAATAACTAATAGTGGCTAAAATGAATTAAATTATACATATGCAGCTCCATGTTTGACATCGACACTGCCATTGCTAGCCCATGAATGTAGATGTTTACGAGTGGCCTCATCGACTTTAGGTAGTAGTTTTACTCTGACGTTCTCTGGGCCAAGAAAGTGTAGTATCAAGTTCTTAAGGTACTTGTGATCGCTTCCATGGATTGCCATCAAGTCTTCTTCCGATCCCACAATTCCAAGAAAACAATCGGTATACCACATGACTAGACTTTCATCTTCTTGCTGGAGAACTTTGTAGTTTATCTCCGGATCAGTTGACACGACTACTCTCTGTCCAATCAAACTTGTTCGAAACAAATGTCCATGTCTGAAAAATACCCAAAAACCAAAATTAGAACACACGTAACAAGAAGATAAATGTATGTATACTAATAGATGTCACAACGTACCCAATAGACTACGTACCGTGCTATTCTCTTACTCATAAACGGCGGGATGTCGTAGAATGAATGAGAAGAGAAGAAGCGAAGTGTCTCTCCAATAAAGGGGAGGCCCATGGAACCAGGTGGTAGTTTACCATTTTTGCACTTGGGATTTGCCCAACTGTAAAACAAATGACTAATCGCAACTACAAGTATAGGTACCAAGCAAATACTGATCACTTGCCACATCTTTCAACTCTCTGGCTGGTTTTTTAAGACTTATCGGTGGAGAAGGAAACTTATATTTATAGAGAGAGAGACAGAGACAGAGAGAGAGAGGGGAGGGGTGAGTCTAAAATTAAATATGTTTATTATTTTTTAGTAATAGATTAATAAGTTTATTGTTTCTACCCGATCTTTGTCTGTAAAGACCCAATTACTCCTTATTTATTTATTTATTCATTATATGTTTTATTATTATCTCTTATTGTCTGAAAAGTTTGTCTTCTACATCTCATGGTTTCTCTCGGGGGTGGGGGGAAAATAAACATCCCTTTTTAGTCTAAAATTAAATATGTTTATTATTTTTTAGTAATGATTAGTAAATTTATTGTTTCTATCCGATCTTTGTCTATGAAGACCCAATTATTCCTTATTTATTAATTTATTCATTATATGTTTTATTATTATCTCTTATTGTCTGAAAAGTTTGTCTTCTACATCTCATGGTTTCTCTCTTTTTGCTTCTTCACTGTTTACCATTTCTTTTGTCTGAAATTTTTCTTCTCTTCATTTTCTTCAAATCACCGGTCTCCCATTGTCTGGAAAATCTTCAGTCTATCATCATGGGTCTACCATTTTCGCACATTCGTCCTTCGATTTGTTCAATCGGTTGTCTCCCATGTCCGAAAAACAATAAACACAAATCTCTCTTCAATCTCTACCATTATTGAAACTGCTGCAAAACCATTTTTTTTATCTTTATAATTCATAAAAAAAACCCATATATATGAGATTCAGATTTTTGTTCGAATTTTAGGGACTGGGTTTTGTATTTCACGAATTTTTAGTTAGGTTGTTATGATGAATCGAGATTCTCCAAGTCCTTCTTATAGAGGTATGTATCCTATTTTAATTTGTTTCATATGCAGATTACAAGGTTGAAGGAGATTGTTAAATTTGATGTGTTTAATTGGTAAACCGTGATGTGTTTAATTGATTTCTCTTGTTGTGTTTAATTTTTTATCCCTAATGTGTTTAAAGTGGTGTGGCTTGGTGTGTTTAAATTTGCTACCGTAGTGTGTTGAATGTGGTGTGCCTTTAGTGGTTTTAATGTTGTTTCTGTAGTGTGTTTAATTAGTTTGTCCTGGTGTGTTTAATTAGCTTGTCATGGTGTGTTTAATATGGTGTGGCTTGGTGTGTTTAATTGGTTTGTCATGGTTTATTTAGTATGGTGTGCATTGGTGTGTTAAATTTGGTACGTCATGGGTATGCCATGGTGTGTTTAATTTGATATGCCATGGTGTTTTTAATTGGTTTGTCATTGTGTGCTTAATGTGGCATGTGCTGGTGTGTTTAAATTGGTATGTGCTGGTGTGTTTAATTTGGTTTGCACTGATGTGTTTAATTGGGTTACCCTAGTGTGTTTAATTAGTTTTTTATGGTGTGTTCAACTTGGCATGTCCTGGTGTGTTTAATGTGGTACGCCCTAGTGTGTTTTATTTGGTACATCCTAGTGTGTTTAATTTGATGTGACATGGTGTGTTTAATTAGTTTGTCATGGTGTGTATAATGTGGTATGTCCTAGTTTGTTTTAAATTGGCATGTCTTGGTGTATTTAAATTGATTTGCCCTGGTGTGTTTAATTGGGTTACCCGTGCGTGTTTAATTGAGTTGTCATTGTGTGTTTAGTTGATCTGCTATGATGTATTTAATTGGTTGCACCTAGTATAACGTGTGACTGGTTTAATAAATTGTAATCTAAATGTGAGATATTAATTGGTTGAAATGCAGGAATGGACCCAACGAAATTGGCAATCACTTATGGTGGTAAATGGGTGGGAAACTTTTATAAGGGTGGTGAAATAAAGTTTGTGAAAGTTCGTAGGAATTTGATGTATGGTGAATTGTGTAGGGTTGTACAAAGCGTTGTGAATGTTGACTTAATAATATTTACCATTGAGTTAAGAACTTTGGTTGATAGTGGTATTAGGTTTAGACTTGCATGACCGAAAATTAAAGATGATAGTGATGTAGAAATGTTTTTTTTTTTTAGGGGGGAGGTGGGTGTGTTTAGTAAACTTTAGAGATTTGTGTGCATATTTGAAATGTTCATGGTAATAAACTGGTTCTTTCATTACAACAATGTTAAAGCGTGCAAATAAATCAAAGACATTTCATGGACACCCCAAAATTTTAAGAAACATCAGTTGGCTATACAGATGGTGAAACCAGAGAAGCTTGCTGATATGATTATATCATGTTTTTCAGTATATAACTGCTGGATGAATTGTACTTCAATTATATAATATAAGCATTACATTTAGTTCTGTGTTGTGAACATGTAATTTTCTTGGAAACTACAATTACGTTTTATTTTATGCAAAGAATTAGAAATGGATGGTTTGCTTATATGAAATGGATGTTTATGTACTTATAATTTACATAGAAACTACAAATACGTTTTTATTTTATACAAGGAATTAGAATTGGATGATTGCTGATATGAAATGGATGGTTGTGTACCTTGTAATTTGCTTGGAAACTACAATTATGTTTTTATTTTATACAAGGAATTATAAATGGATGGCTGTGTAATTGTAATTTGCTTGGAAACAGCAATTACGTTTTTATTTTATGTAAGAATTAGAAATGGATGGTTTCAGACATGAAATGAATGCTTATGCACTTGTAAGTTGCTTAGAAACTACAATTACGTTTTTATTTTATGCAAGAAATTAGAAATTGATGCTTGTGTAATTGTAATTTACTTAGAAACTACAATTACATATTTATTTTATGTAACGTTTTACGTAATTTGCTTAAACACACGTGTGCTCTAATAATAAAATACACCTGGTGCTCAAGAATTAAATACACTGATGCTCAAGAATTAAACACACCGGTGTTATTGGGCAATTAAGCACACAACTGCTTACAAATTAAACACACCATCGCTTCAAAATTAAACACAACAGTGCTCAATTCTAAGTCAACTGTATTCTGATTCAAAACAATGCATCAACACCATCATCCCAACAATGGACATGTCTAAGTTAGCTGCATTATAAACATCCACAAAATAACACCGCTAACTAAAAAAAACAGGCACTTTACAAAAACATCCAAACTAAACATCCAAACTAAACATCCAAAAACTAAACAAAACAACATTTTCCCCCGCCTTCACCCAAAAAAAAAGGTTAAGAGGTTTTCGAATACAATTGTCTATGTACAACCATGAAACAACCAGTTGTCAAAAACACCCATGATATGGATATCCACCTGTGAGAAAAAAAAAGCAACGAATAATCAGTTGTCAAAAAACACAATGAAGTAATAAGTTGTGAAAAAAAGAAATAACATATCATGGAAAAAGGTTTAAAGGTATTCGAACATGAAAATTCGTCTACAAAACTATGAGAGACTTGTATGGCACACTATTATTATATATCTCGAATGCAATTTCTTTTTGAAAGTCATCCATTTTCTTCTGTCCCCAGTTCTAGTGACCTTTTTTCACAATTGTTGTCTCTGCATACTTACAAATAAATACTCCACACCAGTCATACCCAATTACACACACCTGATAATACCCAATTAAACACACCAATCATATCCAATTAAACACACCAGCTCACATGAATTAAACACACCGGTTCACAACAATTACACACACCAGTTCACATCAATTCAACATACCATCTTTCATGGATTAAACACATTGGTTCAATAATTAAACACACTATTTCACATCATTAAAATACACCAGATCACAATAACTCATTGACTGGACCACTATTTTGACATTTCAGTTGCTTCCAAAGTCTATCACTATTTTAACATGCTAACTCATATATCAACCACATGATCATCATCACAGCAAACAATAACACAACTTTCAGAATAAACTGTAAAAAACACACATACATTGGTTGAAGAAAGAAAAGAGGGTCCTTCTAGTGAAGATACACTTACTGTCAAGGCACCGTCCTATTATACATTGAGATGTCCAAACAAAAAAATAAGTGGGGTCTAGTCATCATCTACTGAGACATCCTTTTATGTTGTTTGAATTTGGTCCACAAATCATGCAAACTATTTTTACACACATGTTCAGAAAATAAATTTACATTTTTTTTTAAATAGCAAAGGAAGTGCAAACCATTGGTGACTGAAACAGAAATCCCTATTATAATTTCAAAGATGGTCAATATCAAATATTATTAATAGAATAGGTCAAGCAAGGAACTTGGTATCTAACAGGAAATCCTTGTTAAAATTTCAAAATCTATCACAAATGAACAAAATCAAATTGTTAATGTATCTATCAAAATCAATTTCGAAATCTATCAAAATAAATTTGTTAATGTATCAATCAAAATCAATTCCGAAATAAATGTGAGATTTTGAGTGGTTTTTATAAAGAGAATTGAGGAAGATGAAAGGGATTTTGTAAATTCAAAATCAAATTAATTAATTAATCAATTAATATTAGTATTTTTTTTTAATTATTAATGATTCAAAATTACAAATTACAGACGCCATGGCAACTTTCAACTGCTATAGAGTTGTTATCTCAATTTGATTGAACTTGTGCAGGAATGCGTATGGTTAATGTTCAAATAATCTTTTTGTTCCATCTAAATTATTCCCACAAATCCAATAACTACTCTTCATCATCAACTGAGATTAGACCAAAAATTCACCACAAATAACCACTCACACCACTCTAAACAAAACTATAACAATTTGAGAAATCATGTCCACCAACATCAAACAGCTAGTTAGGATATTATGAGTACATTTCTAGCTTCAGAGAGTGAAAATTATGGCTAAAACATATATAATTGTGGGGTCTTAGATACACTTTTATGTTGTTTCGGTTTGGACCCTACAAATCATGCTAAAAATTTAAACATGCAAATCACGCTAAATACCAGATACAAAAAACACTCTAAAACTTCAAGCTTTTTCAATGTATCTATGAAAATCACAAGTTCAAAACAATTTCAAAATCAATCACATGTGGACGAAATCAATTTCTTAAAATCCCTCCTCAAATTTCGAATCTATTACAAGTGATTAAAATCGATTTGTTAACAACTTAACAAAATCAATTTGATAATGTTTAAATGAAAATCAATTTCGAAATCAATCAACCAAAAACCCAATCTTCTGTTGAAACCCTAAAATCAATTGTCAAGAGGAGGTGCTTACCGTTGGTGACTGGACGGTGTTGTCTCCGTCTCCACATCGTCGGTGGCTTCTCGTGGTGGTCGGCGGCGACGGCAGAACAGTTCTTGTGAAGTCGTCGGCTCTCGTCGCCACTCATCTCTCACGTTTCGTCGTCGTCCCTGGTCTCTCTCACCGTTGTCGTCGCCGTCTGCATGTCCGGCTTGCCTCGTCGTTGTCGTCGAGTCATGGTGGTGGTCGTCGTCCGGTGTGGTCTCTCGCAACTCGTCGATTTGGTAACAGAGTCTCTCGCAAGTCTCTCTCAACTCTCGGTTTTAGGGATTGTGTTTTGTATTTGTTTTTTTATTTCAATTATGTACTAATTCATTTTCAATTTATTTTTGTTTTTTCAATTCTTTATCACTTAAGGGCAATTTTATCCCAAATATGGAAAGATTGGTAAAATCAATACATTTACTAATTTTGGGTAAAAATAATAAACACACTAATTATATATATATATATATATATAGGTGGTTCCCTATTAAGTACGGTCCTGATATAAAAAATAAGAACGTCCAACCACAGTCACACATTAAGTATGAATATGAGTATTTATTAATATAGATATCAGTGTACATATAGAGAGTGAGAGTTCTTTAAAGTTCTATCATTAATTCATTATATGACCATGCCAGGAATTGATTATCAGAGTAAATATATTAAAATGGAAAATTTAGGAGGGGCCAAAATATAGTTTATTGGAATAATTTTACTAAAGTCTTTATTTTATTTTTCAAACTATCACCTATTTAAACATCTTTATTATATTAGCAACTCTAATCCTTTCTTTTAAAAAAATATATCACTTTAATTTATTTAACCAAATTACTAACGGTAACTATAACTAAATGTCTAAAAGATCAATTTTAACCTTAAAGGTTTGTTTGTTATTACATTTAAATTTTCCAAATAAAATTTCAAATACTTTTCATTGTTTAATATTAAATAAAAATCAAATTAAGAAAAAAGTTATCTTCTTAAAAGATTGATTTTTTTTATTAAAACAGTGACATCAGTTTAATATACCAAAAAAAGTGACATTGTTGTATCATCACCAACTTAATTATTATGATAATATGTTAAATATCTCAATCAATTAATAATTTCATGCGGTCCAACATTATTAAGAGGTTATATTGTATATAACTTTTTATAAAGAAAACTTGATTTTTTTTTTTTTGAAATTAAAACTTAAAATTCATTTACAAGAATACTATTTTAAAGTTGTGATATCATTGATATAGGACTATATGAGACATACAGTTATTCAACCCTCTCTTACCCTAAAATAATTAGCTCCATATGGGAAAGAATGGGATATTAAAGTTGACTATCCAATCACATTAAAGAATACTACACTTTATGATTTTTATTAGGAAAAAAAATTAAAACGTTACTCATTTAGCCACCCCTTTCTCCTGTCCACCTGTCATTGACTATTCGTATCATTTATATTCACAAGATGTCCTGTAGTACACGTGAAGCGTATCTCTCCATTATTTGTTTTTTCAAAGAAGGGTCCTATCTATTTAAATCTATTATTTAATATTTTAAATATTTTTGTTTCATCCATGTCCTAGCGTCTTCGTGTTACGCTAATCATGTGTATTGAATACTCTCCGTATATATATATTTAACTATAAGTAATATTAGATATATCTTTTTTTTTTCTAAAATCAGTCTTAAATGATACGGTAAATAAGATATTAATATTATATCGATCGATATATAATTTTATAATTTATAATATATAAATACCTCATATATCAGGTTAGAAAATGTCTAACAGTCTAACCTTACTCGTTTAACCATATCTCATGTTTTTCTCCTGTCATTGACTATTCGTATCATTTAACCATATCTCATGTTTTTCTCTTGTCATTGACTATTCGTATCATCTATATATTTACAAGATGTCCTATAGTGAATCCTATCTCTCCATCATTTGTTTTTTCGAAGAATGGTCTATTATTTAATATTTGAGATATTTTTGTTTCATCCATATCATATCGTATACTTGTTATGCGCGGTTCGGTTCGATTCGGTTTTAACTAAAACCAAATCGAAACGAAAATATTTCGGTTCATCCAAAATTGAACCAATTTAAACCGAATAAGAAATGATAACCGAACTAAACTGAACTGTTTTGAATCGGTTCGGTTCGGTTCGTTTCGGTTCGGTTCGGTTCGGTTTTATACCTAATGAGCCTTTTTAGCTTGATGAGCTCAATGAGTCTTTTTTAATATATTTTTAAATTTGATTAATTGTTGTTGCCTTGTTGAATTTTAATTTTGGACCAAAGCTACATAATTGTAATAGCCCAACTGCCCAAGTCCAAATCAAACACAACTATTAACTAATAACATTTAATTTATAATTCATTCAAAAAAATCTCAAATTGAATAAACCTAAAAACTACAAAATAAATGTTACAATCTAAATAAAAACTTTCAATCACAAATCCAAGATCCAAATACATATTACAATCCAAATCCAAACTCCAAATTAAAATTACAACCCAAAATCCAAACTCCAAATTCCAAATTTCCGATCCATATCAAACAAATAAAGACTGTAAAATAATTTCACCTTCCTACATTCATAAATGAAACAATAATTAGTAATGACAATTAAATACGCAAGTTGCATCCTAATTTCATACATTCATTGTAAACATTCAAACCATTTACAAACCATTTCACATACAAATAAAAACTAAAATAAGTAATTAAAATTTAAAACCAATAGAACCACAACCAAACTAAAAGAATAAACATTTCATTGTAACCACCATCACTGCCTCCATATCCATAGGACCATAACCCACAACACAGCAACACAGGTATATCAATAACTCAACAAGTTATTCAGAACCCAATTTATACCATATCTGA
The DNA here is from genome assembly GCA_032871835.1 of Dipteronia dyeriana. Lineage (NCBI taxonomy): Eukaryota > Viridiplantae > Streptophyta > Magnoliopsida > Sapindales > Sapindaceae > Dipteronia > Dipteronia dyeriana. The sequence continues at coordinate 101,212,495 of CM065299.1, forward strand.
TATCAACATTCCCCTCAACTCACCTTTTTTTTAAAGGATTTTTTTTTATAAAAAAACATATACAATTTTATTCATTACAGTTGACAGTTGTGCATATGAGTAAGGTAATGTTTGTTGAGGTGCAAATTTGTATAACCTGCAGACACTGCTATTTCATCTATTTCATTCTAAATAGATGCACTTTGACTTTACATGTAAATTAAATTGATTCATGAACCATATTTGACTGTTACAAACTTATAAGTGACCAAAAGAAACCACTTCATGGTGTATAGCTTGGCGTTTTTTACCTTTCAAAATTTAACACCCAAATCATTCAAAATTTAACACTCAAATCTTTCAAACAAGTAGCACCACACGCCCAAAGAAGAAATCATACGAGCTGAAGACAACAAATAATCAAATAATCAAATAAAGAAAGACAAATAGCTAAGAAGACAATAACTAACCACAAAAGCAATCGTACGAGCTGAAAACTGTCTGGATCACATTGAAGCTTTAGCTGAAGATGAAGGAAACCAAATCAGACAAGCATAGACCAGATTGGTGGTATCAGATGTGGAACAAAAAAATAAGACAAAAACAAAATTAGGAAAAAGAAGAAGAAAATTAGAACAAAAAGAAGAGAGAATGAGTCGACTATAAAGGACTCGAGTGACTGAGTGAGTGACAAACCTTCTTTGAGAAATGGAGTTGAGACGGCAACGGAGATGAGCAGATCGGAGACGACTTGACGAGCAGCGGAGATGAGCATATGAGCAGGGCGGAGACAACTGACGAGCAGAGGAGAGCCAGAGATGAGCGGCAGAGATACCAATCGGAGGAGTTAAGTTAGTTTGAGCATGAGAACTAAGATTTTGAGAAATCAGAAGTGATCTGAGAAGAGAGAACTCAGAAGTAGAGAAAGTGTATCTCTCCATCATTTGTTTTTCAAAAAAACTAGTCCCATCTAATTAAATCTAATATTTAATATTTGAGATATTTTTGTTTCATCCGTGTCTTATCGTCTTCTTGTTACGCTAACAATGTGCATTGAATATTCTCCATATATATATATTTAAGAAGGTTATTTAATTATGATCGGTTTCATACAAATGAAAGATCAATATATATTTGAATTCTCCTTCGAGAGAGTATCGAAGTGGTATACTCAAACTCACAAATTGATTAATGAGTGAATGAGAAATTAAGTCTCAAAGTGTGCCCATTACATAGGGGAAAAAGAACATCCCACATTGGTTGGGTAAAGAACTTATATGTAGTATATAGGTAAGTGTGTAATAGTAGCTTATCAACATGTGTAGCGTAGAGGCTCTCTCTCTCACGCGTAGAGGGGGGGTGCAAATCAAGGACCTCGAACCTTTGATTGCACGACTCGTGTATGAGCGCGACATGCGTACACGAATGTTGCTCTGGTTGGACCGTGAGAGTATAACCGATAATTTAAATTCAATTTTTCTTAAATCAATTTGTTGATAAGAAAATAATTAATTATTTTCCCTAAGTCAAATGATAATGAATGATGGTAATTTTCATTTTTGATTAAGAAAATAGTTGATTTTCACTTTGGATTATGATACTTATTTGATTACTAAGTAATCAGAATCAGTGATCAATTTTGGATCTGATACTTACTTCATCACTAAGTGATCAGAATCAATGATCAATCGGGAATAAATCTTTTAGAAGATTATTCTTTAATTAACTTTCCTTTATCATTTAAAACGTAGTCATTAAGCAATTTCCAAATCAATCTAGTTGATTTCGGCTTTATAAGAAACCCTAATCTACACTTATGATAGGTATTCCAAAAATCACAAAATTAAAATAGTAGTAGCTTTCTCTCTCATCTTGTTTCTTCTATTTTCTGTGCTTGGTAAGTTCGAGCTTAATTTGAGTTCGCTGAGAGTGGTTGTGCTTCGCACTTCCACTGTTGAATCGTTGTATCCTGAGAGACAATCGCAACACACATATCGTGTAATATACAATGAAATTGTCTTAAGGACATCGTGTGAAACATGGGCCTCGATTCCCTAACCTTTGTTTCTGTTTGTTATTTTCTGTAGATTCGAACCATATTGTTTTTACGTATTACAAACAACAATCTTAAGACAATTTATTTTCCCCTTCTATACTTTTACAAAACATTTTCTTAAAACTTTCTGGTTATGTTTTCTAGTACAGATCATAACAAACTTAAAACTTCAGTGGTTCGGGTTTAAAATTAAATAGATATGTGGAAATTGGATATGTTTTTTCGACAATGATTTTAATTAAAAAAAACTTTAATCTGTGGAAATTGGGTTTACGTTAAGACACTAATTTCTTTTTTTATATATATATATATATGAAAAAAACTGATTTATATTTTGGGCAAATCGAATCTATTAATAGTCACTGATTTTGAAATCAATTGCAATTTCAACTGGTTAATCGGGTCTGCAATATCAGACACTGATTGTTATTTCCATTGTGAAATCTTATTTGATATCGCTTAATATCTGTTCTATTATCTTTGCAATACTAAAACAATTTTGTTTTTGTTTCAAATATTATGGCAGATAAGTCTAACGTGAACTCAAGTGTTCCACTATAGACTCCGAATGTTAATCCAATTGTGGGATTACATACTTCGGTTGTAAATTCTTTACTTGGGGGCGAAGTGCCTATAGTGTTGCCAAGTGTGGCCACAACGACTCCGTCCATCAACTAATTCGTGAGAAATATGCCTGATTCGGTGATGAGCCAGTACGTGAGTCAAGGGAATGTTTCGATGGCAAATCCCTACATGAATTCAGTTCCATTACCGCACATAGAGAAGCCTAATAAGTTTAGTGGACCAAATTTCAAGTGGTGGCAGTAAAAGATGCTATTTTATTTGACCACCCTGAACCCTGCTAGGTTCTTAACTGAAGAAGCTCCTAAAGACAATAATGGTGAAGAGCGAGATGTTCAGGTATGGAATGTTATAGACGTATGGAAACTACATACTGAACGGGGCTGTCATATTCGTTGTATAACGTATATTCTTCAAAGAAAACAGCCAAAGAATTATGGGAGTCATTAGACCGAAAATACAAAACTAAGGATGTTGAATCCAAAAAGTTTATTGTGGGCCGATTTCTTGAATACAAAATGGAGGACTCCAAATCAGTTATAAGTCAAGTTCAAGAGCTTCATGTGATTCTGCATGAGATTCATGCCGAAGGGATGACCCTAAGTGAAACCTTCCAAGTGGCTACAATCATTGAGAAGTTGTCTTCTTCATGGAAGACTTTCAAGAACTATCTCAAACATAAGAAAAAGGAGATGAAGATCGAGGATCTCATTCTCAAGCTTCGTATTGGAGAAGACAACAGGAAGTTTGAGAAAAAGGATTTTAGTCTGGGTGAAGCAAAGACTATTGTCGTGGAGCATGGGTAAAGTTCTAAATTTAAAAAGAATAAGCCTGGAAAAGGAATTGGGTCCAAAGGGAAAAGTCTCCAAGAAGCCAAGATTCTAAGGGAATCGCGTCAACTGTGACAAGCTGAGTCAGAAATCTTCTGAGTGCAGGTTACCATAGAAGAAGAAGAACCACGAGGCAAACGTGGTTGATGGAATTTCAAAGAACGTCTCAGATGTCAATCTCTCTGCAGCAGTGACAAAAGCAAACTTGGTCGAGTCAAACCCGAGGGAGTGATAGTTAGATACTGGGCCACACGCCATATATGCTCTGACAGGGTGATGCTCAATATATTTGAAAAAGTGAAGATGAAGAAAAGTTGTATATAGGTAACTCAACCACATCTGACGTAAAGGGATGTGGTCAAGTCATTCTCAAGATGACCTCTAGTATAACCCTGAGCTTGAACAATGTACTGTATGTACCTGATATCTACAAGAACTTGGTGTCCGGTTCGTTGCTCAATCAACATGGGTTCACTACAAGAAAATGGCCTATAGGGACGAAAATTTATTGGGACGATTATTTTTAGTCCCAACAGAACATCTATTGGGACGTAATAACATATTCGTCCCTAACAATTTCAAAACTAAGGAAACCTTTAAAACGTCTATTGAGACGAAAAAAATTATCCGTCCCTAAAAAGTACAAAATTAAAGAGACTTTTAGGGATGAAAATAATTTGTTCCAATATGATGTGTATTATGATGAAATAAATAGTTCGTTCCAGTAAAAAGTCTATTGTGACTAAAGTTATCTGTCCCTAAAATGTTTGACATATTTTTTTAAAGAAAAGAAAAGAAAAATAAAAGAAATTATAGAGGTTATTTTATTAAGACGAAAATAATATTTATTGCTGATAATGATTTATCGAGATTATATTTTTCATTTTTATCTTTATTTTTTAAAGTTTTTCTTACGAAACAAAGATCACAATTAAATTTGCTTCAATTTTTATATTAATTACTGTAGATTAATTCAAAAAATTACAAAAAATTATACATATACTTTTATAAATATAATAAATAAAAATCTAAAATACCAAACTACTTTTTAGAAAAGTTGTTGCACATTTATCATTCCCTTTGTGATAGGAATTAAAATATTACATTTATCGATTAAGTTGAAAAATGTAAAGAAAGTTTCTCTATTCCGTGTACGATTAAAGATAGACCATTTCATCTGACAATATATGATTTGAGAAAAATAGTATAATTAAATGCTACAATAAACATTTTTTTAAAAAGAAAATAAATTATTAGACTTAATCTACAATAAAAATTAAATAACATATAGAGGTTCTATATAAATAGTATGCTTTAATTAATAAATTCTAAACAATAGCAAAGTGGATAAGCTTTGCTTCAGTTTCAGGTGAGTGGTTGACGCTAAACATTAAATGAGACCCGATTGTGATATGAGGGTTGTGATGAGAGTGAGCTGGGGTTGGGTAGGTAGTAGGATGATAGGGTTCAAAACAAACAAGTTTTTTTTTTTTTCAAATTTCGTCCCAATAGATATTTTATAGGGATGAAAAGAAAAATCGTCCCTATATTATTTTGTCTCTATAGGTAGTATTTCGGACGAATTTTAATTTTCGTCCCAAGGAACATATTGTGACCCACCTTAGGCGACATAATTTGGGATGAATTTACTTATTAAATCGTAAATGTGGAGAGAAATTTCTACTGAAATGGGAGTTTCAATCTTGATTCATTCTTATAACCATTGATTTAACAATTTAATAAAATATTATCTAATAAATGTTTTTAATAGCCATTTGTATATCATACAAAATAATTATAAAGATAACTCGAATCAATTAAAATTATCTAGTAATTTTTTTAAAATTTGTTCAATACAAATTTAAGTTAGAAGCTTATTTATATTATATATAAATAGTTTTGCATTATTTATCAAAGTTGAAGCTGTGTAGTGTATCGGATTGAGATATACACCATCGAATGTAAAAAGATGAAAAATAACCGTCTCAATAGAAATTAAAATTTATAATAAGTTTATCATTTTTTTAAATACAACTACTGTCGGGACCTGGTTAGGTTAATTAGACTCTACAAGTACAACCCAAAATATTACTCCCACTATCGGGAAGATGTTACATACACAACCGAAGAGAGGGTTGCTCCTATAAATCGAGAGAAAACTTTTTATATATACTTGTAAAATGTGTATGGTGAGATTCGAACCTCTAACCACTAGGTGTGGAAGGGATGTGCCCAACTATCATTGAATTTAAAATTTTGATTAGAGTAATAAAATTTAAATTTATCAAAGAATTGTTTTTTTCTAATAAGACTTTGATTTAAAATCATCAATGAAAATTTAACAACTTAATAGGTTATATATGAATTTTGTACTAATAATAACAAAATTGGCATACTTGATCTTGTGGTAAAGCATGCCTACCAAACCCATTGTTGATTATGGGTTCAACACCTACAAAGACATGCTGGAAGGGATTAAATTGTTGGAGTGTGCTAGTGTGTGGTAGTGTGTGTGGCATGCCTGATCGTTGTTGACTTTTTGGGATCAATGGAACATCAAATAACTATTTTTTAATGTATTTTTTGTTTTGTTCTAATAGGTACTCTATAAGGACAAATTTTATTCGTCCCAATGGGTCTATAGGGACGGAAAAAAAATATCTCAATAGGCATTTTTTTTGTAGTAGTAATTTAAGATGGTGTTTAAATCAGACAAAGTGATTTTAACTGAACAGGGAACTTATGTGGGTAGGGAATATGTAACTGAAGGGATTTTTAAGCTTAATGTATATATTGTTAAAAGAACAATCAATAAAGATAATGTTTCAGTTTATTTGTTTTAGTATTTCAATTATAGCATGGTAGAATAGGACATGTTAATTATGATACTTTACGTAGATTAATTAACTTAAATCATATTTCCATTTTTAATATTAATCCCAAACATAAGTGTGAAGTTTGCATTGAAGCAAAACTAACAAGGTCATCATTTCAAAGTATTGAAAGAAAATTTGAATCCCTTGATTTAATTCATAGTGATATATGTGATTTAAAATTTATTCAAACAAGAGGTGGCAACAAATATTTTATCACATTTATAAATAATAGCATAAAATATTGCTATGTATATTTGTTGAAAAGCAAAGATGAAGCTATAGAAAAGTTTAGTCTCTATAAAACTGAAGTTGAGAATCAACTCAACAAGAAAATCAAGGTACTAAGAAGTGACCGAGGTGGTGAGTATGAAGCACTGTTTGGTGAATTTTATGCATAACACAGAATTATACATCAAATAACGACATCATATTCCCCTCAGCAAAACGGCATTGCAGAATGAAAAAATCTTACCTTGAAAGAAATGATAAATGCAATGTTGATAAGTTCTGGAATGCCACAGAACATGTGGGGTGCTGCTATATTGTCTAGCAATTACCTGTTAAATAAGGTACCCCGCAAGATAGTAGACAATACCTCATATGAGCTATGGAAATGAATAAAGTCTTTCTCTAAATTCTTATGAATGTAGGGGGTGTCTTGCCAAAGTGGACGTACCTACACCTAAGAAGGTGAAAATAGGTCCGAAAACTGTTGATTGCATTTTCATTGGATATGCACATAACAGTAGTGCTTATCGATTTTTGGTATATAAGTCTGACATCCCAGATATACATAAAAATATGATAATGGAATCTAGAAATCCATCGTTCTTTGAAGATGTATTTCTGTGTAAATCTAATGATGAAGCAAGTTCGTCAAAACGAACACACGTTGAAAGTTGTGAGGACCAAGAACAAGAAGTTGAGGATGAACCTAGACGCAATAAAAGAGTTAGGAAATAAACATCTTTTGGTCCAAATTTTCTGACCTATTTGCTAGAAGGTGAACCTCGAACTTTTAAAGAAGCGATGAGCTCTTCAAAATGACTCTTGTGGAAAGAGGCTATCAAGAGCGAAATTGATTCCATTCTCTAAAATCATACTTGGGAATTAGTGGACCTTCCTTCAGGATGTAAACCGCTAGGGTCCAAATGGATTTTCAAAAGGAAAATGAAAGCGGATGGATCAATTGATAAGTATAAGGCTAGACTCATAATTAAAGGTTACAATCAACGAGAAGACCTATATTACTTTGATACGTATTCTCCTGTGACGACAATAACCTCCATTTGGATGATACTTGCAATCGTAACTTTGTGAAATCTTGAAGTACATCAAATGGATGTAAAAACAGCTTTCTTGAATGAAGAACTACATGAAGAGACTTATATGGAACAACCTGAGGGTTTTTTTGCTCCAGGGCAAGGAAAGAAAGTCTGTAAGTTGGTGAAGTCTTTATATGGTTTAAAGCAAGCACCAAAGTAGTGGCATGAGAATTTTGACAATGTTTTGATGTCAAATGGTTTTAAGATCAACGGATGTGACAAATGTGTTTATGTCAAAGACACCAGAAATGAATATGTCATTTTGTGTAAATACGTTGATGACATGCTAATTGCTGGTAGTGATAATAAAATGATCAATCTATCAATGAGATATTGAAATCAAGATTTGATATGAAATATATGAGACCAACTGATATAATGTTGGGAATGAGAATCTCAAGACATCGAACGGGCTCATTCTAAGTCAGTCACACTATGTTGACATGATTCTTGAGAAGTTCAACAAAAATGATTCTGGAATATCCAGAACACCAGTAGATACAAATCTACACCTATCCAAGAATAAATGTGAGAGCGTCTCTCAACTAGAATATTCTAGAGTGATAGGAAGTCTTATGTACTTAACAAGTTGTACAAGACCAGACATAGCTAATGCAGTCAACAAATTAAGTAGATATATGAGTAATCCATGAACTGATCACTGGAAAAGTAGAGTGATAGGAAGTCTGATGCACTTAACAAGTTGTACAAGACCAGACATAGTTAATGCAGTCAACAAATTAAGTAGATATATGAGTAATCCATGAACTGATCACTGGAAAAGAATAGTAAGAGTATTGAAGTATTTGTGATTCACTCGTAATTATGAGCTGCATTATACCAGATATCTTGCAGTCCTATAATGATACAATGATGCAAACTAGATATCTGATATGAAAGATTCAAAACCACTAATGGGTATGTATTCACACTTGGAGGTGTGGCTGTATCTTAGAAATCCTCCAAATAGACATGTATAGCCTTATCCATAATAGAATCTGAGTTTATCGCTATAGATAAATGTGGTGAAGAGGTTGAATGGCTACGCTAATTCTTAAAGGATATTTTGATATGGCCAAAGCCCGTGCCAACGATTTGCATCCACTGTGATAGTCAATCAACAATATGAAGAGCACAGAGCAACATATATAATGGGAAGTCTAGACACATACGTTGAAGACATAACACCATTAGTCAACTTCTCTCAACTGGAGTTATCTCAATTGACTATGTAAAGTCAAAAGATAACATTACGAATCCGCTAATCAAAGGGCTAAATAAAGAGTTAGTTTAGTCATCATCGAGGGTAATGGGACCAAAGCCCATGAAATAAAAAGTCGATGCAATGGAAACCCAATCTAGTTGACTGTAGATCCCAAGATCTAGTTTTAATGGGACAACCAAGTTGCAAGACTTAGCTGAATCACTGTGGGGGTTACCCTCCAGTCTATTCCTATGATGAAACAGTGATGCCCGCAGGGAAAAAGTTCAACTATGTTTTTGATGACTCTTATGCGTCGGAATTCTAAGCATTGGAAATTTGAGAAGAGTAATGCAGGTCACTCTTAATTAAGAAATTACATATGTGAAAGAGAACTGAGGCCTAAAAGAGAATAGTGAATGATTATATTCTCCAGTGACTCTCACAGAACCAGGCGTATGTTTATGGCCAAAAACGAACATAATAATGAGAGTCAAACTGGGTCTGGAAGATGCCTATGTGAGGTATGCCATCATTTACATAAAACGGCAGAACAGATCAGGGATATAACACCTACCTATCATATGTAGGTTTCGATTGTTTGAACTTACCAAAAATCATCTCTTGTGTCCCTTAGGTCAATTTTCTTTCATGTTGGGGATTGCTGGAAATTTTGAGACAAATTACCGATTTGAGAGTTTCTTACATGTGGACCATTGGATTTAAGTACTTTGATTTGGCTGTATGTACTTGTCAGAACATCTTTGAAATCCAATAGCACACTTACAAGAAACTGATATATTTTATATTAGTTTGAATCGATAATAGAAAGACTATATATATTATAAATTAAAAATAACTGTTGCGTTATTGAAATTCTGAAGTCAGATTAAATTAATGAAATCTTACATCCGAATCAAACTGATTATATTACGCGAGTTTCAACTTCCAAGAACTATCCAATTTAGAGTTTTAATAAAGTTGTGTATTCAAATCAAATTAATTATATTAGTTGCATGAATAGTTTTTATAAACATTTTACATGCCAGTTTTAACTTAATTGTTAGAACTCCCCAGTTTTGGGTTCAATAATCTGCAAGATGGGACCATCGTATAATATGGCTCGATGGTCAGAATGTTGTAGTATATAAACAGAAAAAGATCGGTGGAATGATGGATATTATAAAATTGCCATATATATAGTTAGACAGACTGAACTAAATACTTGAAGATTTTTTTCTTGTGTCTCCTAAGCCAAGCTTTTTTCTCCTATTACAGAAAAAAATTTGATAAATTAATAATCCTGTTTAAAAACCAAAGACATCTCAATATATTCTAGTAATCGGGTGATGTCGATGTTTAATGATAATAATAATAATAATAAATTTTAGTCTTTTCTAATCTTTAATCCTGAATACGTCTTGGCATCTCATTGTGTTCATGCATACCATCTTTTTTTAATGAGCGATGAGATACCATAGAATGTATGGCGAGAGAGGAACTTCATTGTCTCTCAGTGGCAATCCCTTGGAACCAGGCGCAATTGTGCATGTGCCATTGTTCTTTGGGGACGTGAGACGTCTTGAGTGCAATTTGTATTTTTTTTTTTTTTTGTAAAAGTCAGTTTTGATAAAATAATATTATATACATATAGTTGTGGTGTTGCGCCGTTGCGGTGTTTGGTGAGCTAGCTCGAGCCCTTCTAGAAGGTTTATTGGGTACTTGAAAATTTGGTCGAGGTTCCAAGCGTCGTCCGTCGCTCGGTGAGATGGTTTGAACTACACCTCCCCACTTGCCAAAAAATTGTTGTCCGATTTGCGTCCTGTCCAATTATCAACACAAACTTAGATTTGAATTGATGTTGGACTCGAAAGCTAACATCTTTCGTCCAGACTATAATATTTCCAATGGCACTAAATTTTTGTTCCATAGATAATGTAGAAATTGGTGTTGCAAGAACTTGTTTCGCTATAATTGTCAATATTGAGAAATGCTTTTCATGTTCCCTCCACCAATGTAGGATATCAAATTGTTTCACATCATCATCTCCCATAAACTCAAAATTGGTATTGTTATAAGTTTCAATATCGAAATATGAGGTCGAGCTTGATAAGCAAAAGCTCGTAATTTTTTGGTCTTTTGGAATAATAGTAGAGACCCTAACCCTAAAATCTGGAGGATCGAGTATGAGATACAGTTTCAGTTTGTGGTACATTAATGTTCAGTGATGAACCATAAACTCGACGATATTTATCATATAACTCATAAAATAATGTCATAATTGTAGAACAATAACTATTAATATCTACATCAATTTCCAAACCCATAATAAAGAGTTAAAAGATCATACAGATTTTCTAATTTACAACATGAATCAAAACACAATACAAACAAATAAATAGTTGGAAACTCCTTATAATAGTCTAATTATTATTATTTTTCACAGCTTCAATATAGGTTAGTAATTGTATATTGGATGAACACTCATAAAATGCACCAACACTATTACAATTCTCAATAATAAATAGCTGAGTAGTAGGATAATAAATATCAGAAAAATTGTTAGTAGCATTATTAAAAACTTTTAACTAATTGTAATTTTTTGTACAAACATTCAAATGGTGTTGATACAGATTGATGTGACTAACATTATATAGTATAAAAGAAACTAATAAATTCCTATAATCATAACTTTCATAAAACGATTTACAAGTAGATTTTCAACATGTTGTAACATCACCGAAATATCTAATGGGACACCTACCTGTATGTTTATAAAATCTTACCCATGCTTTAATCATAGAGGATGTTTCCACAAATAAAAAATGGTATCTTTAATAGGTTTAATAAAAGCTTGAAGAATTTGTAAATCACTTTAAACACATAAATTTAAAACATGGTAAACATATATTTGATGAAAAAAATTACTACTAAAATAAGGTTTGTATAAATCAATTAAAGCAAGAATAGTTGCCGTATTGTTGGAAGTATTATCAAAACCAATTGTAAAAATTTTTCTTTCAATTTTATACTCTTCAAAAATAATTTTAATATTTTTATAAATATTATCAGCAGTATGTGCATCATCAAAAGCTCTAAATGCAAAAATTCTTTTTTGCATTGTCTGTAGAATGACAAGTGACACCTAGTATGAATGTATTCACCAATGGTCACTCCATATATCGGCACATATAGAAACATGACCTTTATAATTGTAAAAAAAAAAAAAAAATCTTTTTTTCTCTTCTATAAATATCGTAACGTGTACGTATGAGAGTGATTCTAGGAACACGACATGCAACAAGATTTAATGCTTTGTGACAATAATTAATAAAATCAACATTTTCACCAAAACTAAAAGGTAAATGTTATACAATAACCATTCTAGTTAATTCTTCTCTATTAGTTTGAACACTCTGTTTAAATAATTGAGTGTTAGGGGTAGCGAACATAGAAATTTGAGTTTGTGTACTCGACATGGCCTGTTCGACTGGATGTCGGGTCGTTATATGTGTTGTATCTTCCTGATTTACTCAACTTAAATCTTTGTGGCATTAATTGCAAACCATTGATATCCTTCTATCCTCTGTCATAATTTTATTCATATGGTATAGGAAGAGATCATATTTGGGATGCTTCTCTAAGTTCTCTTCAGTAAGTGGTATTAAAAATATATGGATCTTGAGGGGGGATCGGACATATTTTCTTATTGGCTTGTGATATTGGGGTTAACATCGGATTCAGAAATTATTAAAGGGGGATTAGGTAGGTTTAGGGATCCAAGATAAGTTTATAGTTGTAGGAATTCATGCTAAATGGTGTCGTAATAACCGAGATTGTCTGGCTAGACCGACACCGGCTCTGACATAAGACTCTTACAGCCATACTAGTCCTAGAAATGGAAAGCCTTGGAGCGTCTCCAACTCCACTTCTAGCTCCACCTCTTCCACTTCCACTAGCCATTTAAAAATTGAATTGTAAAAAAACTCTTGAAAAAAAATGTGAATAAATGGATGAAAATAAATTTGAATATTTTTGTTTGAAAAAAATATTGAAAACGATTTTGAAGTGATTAAAAAATAATAATTGCAGTAAAATAATGATAAACAACTGAATATAATTAGTGTGAGGAGAAATGAATTGTTTGGGGAGGGAGGGGGTGTATTTATAGAAGAAAATGGAGACGAGAGAAAGAAAACAAAAAACAAAAAATTTTAAAAAGTATATATTGGTCGTTGGAGCCTCAAACGGTCACTAGACCGTTTGAGACCTATAAGGCAATAAAAAAAACTGAAAAAAAAAACTAGATGGAACCGGCATTCTATAACCGAAACCGAAACCGAAACCTAACCATCGGATTGGAACCCGATTTTTTAGTTTAAGGGATCGATCCGGTTCTGGTTCCGATTTTTGGCCTATGATTACGGTTCGGTTCCACGGTTTGAATCGAACCATGATCATGTCTATCTTAGTGTCTTGATGGCACCAGGGTTAAGACTTGTTGGGATCGAGCCTTAAGTGGGCCGGGTCCCTCATGGGACCGGATTTCACTATGGTCCCCGGTTCTACTAGCGAGAAAAATTCTTCTTTGAAGAGGTTGCCAATTTTTATGGTTAATAGACATCTGCTCAATCTTGAAAGCTAAGGGCTTCGTGAGCGTTGGAAACCGTGTGTAGGTCGCTTGGAGGAATTTCCTTGCTTCCTTTTATCCATTTTACGTCCTTCATTAATCTTTTATTCAATAATCTTTAAAAAAAAATAACCAAAACAATTTGAGTGTAATTAAACGTTTGGTGGAAAAATCAAATCAGTCCATAATTATAACAATGATAGGTTTAGGAGGGTGGGCACAGTTTTCGGTGCACGTAGGTCCTCGACGCTAGTTTTTGGTTAGCGTAGCTTCCACGTGGTGCATCGGTGGAGACCGCCATCTTGTCTCACTCAGACCAAAACATCCCTAGCCGTTCGATTGTTTATACGTTTGGGATCGGCTTGCCTGATTTCCCTTCGTTTTTCTCTATTTAAAACATCTTCTCCATTTTCTTCGATTTTTTTCTTTTTGAAATTTGAATTTCCTTTCCCATATATTTTTCTTAAACTAGTTTCCATTGCTGCTTTCGCCAGCCCTGCTTTGATCACCGTTGCCCCCATCTTGCTTTCATTTTCTACTTCCCATCTGTAAAAATATATATATATATTATTTTAATATATAATTTCATTTAAAATGTTATTTTATAATTAATACTTTCAATTTATATAATATTTTTTATTATTTAAAATTGTAAAAGTCAGTAATTAATATAATTAATAAAATTATATAATAGTATTTTTTATAATTAAAAAACAATATTTACTATTATTTCAAATTTAACATACGCTATTTTTTATGTTAAATTTAATAAAAAGAATAACATATATTAAATCTGATTTGACATAAAGAATAATATATACTACATCTGGTATAATATTTAGTATTTTATTGAAATATGTTTTTTTTTTTTACTTTATACTAAATAATAGTATTGACATATTCAAATATCACCGAACTCAATTATATAATATACAAAGTTATTTATTGACAAGATGAAAGTTGCTTTATAAGTGCGAGCCATGTCAATTTTCACCGAATTCCGAATTAATCATAATAGATAAAAAAGTTATTTATTAATTTATGCTCAAGCACATGTTGTATAATGTCACAATAAAATAAATTATCGTAAACACTGTTTTTTTAATTCCACATAATTAATCTATCTCTATTCCTTGCTAATATTTTCTTCAATTGAGATATGTAGACCATTCGGATATGAGATAGTAGGCTTTCGAATGACTTCTCCTCCCTTGATCGCCGAGCATCTGATATTATATACATTAATTATTGACCGTTAATAATTCACATCATTAATTAATTGATTCAAAAAAATTAAGGCTTAATTGCACAAATATTCCCTAAGTTTAGATAAAATTACATTCATATACAACCTTTCCATTTATTACATAAACATCCCCTATAAAGAGTTGACCAAAATGGAATGACAAATTTATCCTTACACAAAATTATCAATTTTGATCCCTCTATTTTCTATAATAGAATGTCAACCCTAGAAAACCTTTAACCTTTAATAATAATAAAAAAGTAATTGTTTTCAATCAGAATTGAACCAATAACTTTATGGTTAGAAACCACTGCCCTTTACCAACTAAACTATCTAAATGCATCATTAAAAGTTTGTTGATATATATATATATATATATATATATATATGTTTTAAACCTTAATTGATAAAATAATTTAAATCTGTTTCTTTAATTTAACAGATTTAAAATAATTATTTTCTTTACTTTTTGTTTTCCTTTTCCTTTATATGGATATGTTTTTTTTATATTATTATTAAATATGAATTTATTTAAATTATATTTTATATATACAAATTTATTTAAATTATATAAATATATTTAAATTATTTTAAGGCTTAATTTATTATATTAAGATAAGTAGAAAATATAGAGACCATAATTGATAATTTTATGTAAGGGTAAATTTATTATTCCATTTTGATCAACTCTTTACATGGGATGTTTGTGTAATAAATGGAAAGGTTACATATGAGTGTAATTTCATCTAAAATTAGGGAATGTTTGTACAATTAAGCCAAAAATTAACGACACCTTTCTTTTAACAATAATTAATTAATTACCTGTATTTTGTGACGAGGTAATGGAGATAAATTGCCATTTGAACCTTTGCAAATTCAGCTCCAAGACAAAGTCTCACGCTACCACCAAAAGCCATGAAAGTCTTGGATCCAGAATGTAATTCTTTTCCCTGTACAATCCCATTTCGTAGAAATAAAGACTCAATTAATCAATATTCAACGTTAATTCTGGAAAACTAAACATGTTTTTGTTTAGTTTAATAAAATAAAATTAATTAATAAATAAATAAATTACCTCCCAACGCCATGGATTGAATACAAGAGGGTTCTCATATTTTTCAGGATCCAAATGAACAACTGATGTAAAGGCCAGAAATATCCAGCCTTTTGGGATTTTATATCCTGGAAAATAATTAATATGTAATTAAATATTCATTAAAATTAATACAATAATAACTTTCACTGTTACCGAAAATAAAGTTTTAAAAACTTGCCATTTATCTCCATATCTTTAACCACTTTTCTGAAAAGCATGGGCTGTATATTACTCAATCGACAAGTTTCATTGATAACCTGCAATTAATTTGCAATTAAAAAAAAATCATCAATCAAGCAGCAACCCAATACCTACTAATAAATTAAAAGATACCAAACCAATGCAATTACACATTTACACACCATATGTGTGAAAGTCATGTGTTTATATTCTTCCAACGTAACTCCTCCAGGAAGCTCCTTATCTCGTTTTCTTACTATTGTATCGTGCTCTTTCTGAAAATAAAATTAACAATATTATTTGATAAAAAAAAGAACAGAGATAATTTTGTAAAGATAATTAAAGATAAAAATTTATAAAACATAATAAATTGAAGGGGAGAATATATTGTTTTACAAACCATTAATTCTTGTAGCACATTAGGATTCTCGAAAACAAATTTTGTAAGTAATGTCAACGCTTGAGAACCAGCTTCGTAGGCAGCAAAAAGAAGCACAAAAACCAAGTTTATAGCCAAACTTTCATCGACAATCGTATTTTCTTTCTCTACTTCTTCAAGTAAACGGTCCACGAAATCACCATGATTACGATTTTTTGATGCTTTTCTCGCTTGGTACATATCCTTAATCACCTTCATTGCTTTTTTACGTCCCTAATTACAATTCAAAAACAAAATTTAAATTCAAATTAAAAAAAAAAAAAACTGTTTTAAATTGACAATGAGACATAAAGCTAAAGGTGTCAAATTGATCGGACGGTTCAAGCCAGGGGACCGTATAAAAACCTGTATGCATGCATAGAAAGCGGTTCCTGGAATGTACAAAGGAAAGGAGACGAAACCATCCATGAAAGCATTAAAACTCTCTACAAGTGTCTTTGTGATTTCATCTTCATCGTAACTGAGTAGATTCTTACCAAAAGATTCAAATATCATCTGTCAATAATAACCCAGGTGTCGTCAATTTGTCATGATAGTCGATAAACAAACCGAAACGATTATTAAACTCAAATACTAATACTCTAATAGTGGCTAAAATGAATTAAATTATACACATGCAGCTCCATATTTGACATCGACACTGCCATTACTAGCCCATGAATGTAGATGTTTACGAGTCGCCTCATCCACTTTAGGCAGTAGTTTTACTCTGACGTTCTCTGGGCCGAGAAATTGTAGCATCAAGTTCTTGAGGTACTTGTGAGCGCTTCCATGGATTGCCATCAAGTCTTCTTCCGTTCCCACAATTCCAAGAAAACAATCGGTATACCACATTACTAAACTCTCATTTTCTTGCTGTAGAACTTTGTAGTTTATCTCCGGATCAGTCGACACAACTACTCTCTGTCCAATCAAACTTGTTCGAAACAAATGTCCATGTCTGAAAAATACGTAAAAACCAAAATTAGAATATACGTAACACCAAGATAACTGTATAGATGTCACAACCCAATAGACTACGTACCGTGCTATTCTTTTACTCATAAACGGCGGGATGTCGTAGAATGAATGAGATGAGAAGAAGCGAAGTGTCTCTCCAATGAAGGGGAGGCCCATGGAACCAGGTGGTAGTTTGCCATTTTTGCACTTGGGATTTGCCCAACTGTAAAACAAATGACTAATCGCAACTACAAGTATAGGTACCAAGCAAATACTGATCACTTCCCACATCTTTCTACTATCTGGCTGGTTTTTTAAAGACTTATCGGTAAAGAAGGAAACTGATAAATTTTTGGCTCCCACGCCCATATATATAAATAACTTATTTTATATAAGTGTTTCACGATAAAATTATATAAGCATATTGAATACGAGCTACTCATTTTATATATTTTGATTTGATATATATGTATATATTAAAACTCTTTTATAAATGAATGACTCATATTCAATATACTTATATAATTTCATTAATACGTACGTATAGGAAAAAAAGAGTATATAATATAAAGTGAGGGTGGGAATTCTTTAAAGTTCTATCATTATATGATGAAGCCAGAAATTGATTCCGGGAGTCAAAATATTAAAATGAAAAATTTAATGAGGCCGTACTCCATAGTATAATTTACACTATATAAATTATATAAATTAATACTCCATAAATTAATAATCACTTTAACATAATAAATTTTGTTCTTGATTTGGGATACGAAGATAAATTAATAATTTCAATAAGTTAATACATTAAAAAAAACCCTTATATAAAATGTAGTCCCATTCATTTCTTAAATTAATAAACCGGAAATGCAACAAAATAGTTAGAAACCGTTTACATAAATCCCCATTAATAAATTGTTATAAAGTAAATTTAGGGTTAACTACAATATGATGTTTTCCACTTTTTCTTAAAATTTAAATTTAATTGGATCTCTTCTCTAACTTTTTTTAATTATATTACAATGCAAAATTATTTAATGTCATTTATACTTTTAGTGCATCCTAAAATATAACATATTATAATGTTGTATCATCATATCATGATAATATGTTAAATATATATGTTAATTAATAATTTCATGCGTTCCAACATTATTAAGAGGTTATATTGTATATAATTTTTTATAAAGACAACTTGATTTTTTTGGATAATACTTGGATGATGGGGTCTTTTTAACAAATCAAAACCCTTGATTATTTTGTTGGTTTAGTATATTCAACACCTAACTATTGTTCTAAGAATGTCTCGAATGTAATTTTAAATTAGTATATCAATATTAAAATTTAGTATAAAGTCCAAAAGTTTTCTTCTAATACAATATTAAATACTGTAATAAATTTAGCATATGTTATATTGTGTGTCAAATTTAACAATAAATATTTTTTTTTAAATTATAAAAATGTCATTACATATATATTTTAAATATTTTTAATAATTTAAATTTATTGTACATTAATGATGTTTCCATTAAAATCTATTTCATCTAACCATTCTTCAGTATTTTAATAAATGTATTAATGGTAAATATTGATTTTTATAATTTTAATTAATAAAATAATATATATTTTTTATATTAAATTTAATATTCATAATAAAATATACATGGAAGATGATTAAGAATCGTCTTTTTTCATTTATTAAAGTAAAAACGCTTCAAGAGTTGACCTCTAAATCTACATTAATTTATGAACCACCAGCTGGCATTATACAGTATGTGTATTTTTTATGTATGTTTAAATAATATTTTAATTGAATTAGATTAATTAATAAGCCAAATAGCTTGCAGAGACCAATTGCTGCCCCAATAATTGATGAAGGAATAGATTATTTAATACAATATTATCATTAAAAAAGGGTAATTACCAATTAAGTCTTGAACCTTTTTAAAATTCTAATTTGTTTATAATTTGATAAAAGTGATCAAATTGATCATTATATTTTTTCCAAGTGCCAAATTAGTCCCTCTAACTAAGTTTCGTCAGTCAATTTTAATTGCATAGGGGTAAAATTATACTTTATTCCTAAACAATATAATAATAACACATACACAATATTTTTTTAACACATATATTTTAGTTTATTTTATTTTTGGTTTTAATTTTATAAATAATTTTAAAAACAATGTTAGTATAATATTAATATATAAATGGTAAAAGACTAAACTGGAAAATGATAACCTTGTTTATAAAATAAATATATAATTGATATTGTCTTACTAAAATATTTTTAGATTTTTTTAGTAATTTCTATTAAAAATATACAAATAGTGTTTCATTAACAATATTTTATAATTTTGTTGTAATTATAATGGTGAATTTAATACATAAAAAATAAAATAACTTTACTATAATATAATAAATAAAGGGTATTTACGTACTTTAACTAAAATTATTAAAGTCAATTGTTATATTTAAACACCGTTAAATCGTCAGAGAGACTAATTTGATCACTTCAAGAGAGGGATTAATTTGACATTTGGAAAAAAATATGAAGACCAATTTAGTTATTTTAAAAAACGCCGTAAACAATTTAAAATTTTAAAAAATTCTAGTACCTAATTGATAATTACCCATTAAAAACATATTGTCTTTAAAAAATAAAAATAAAAATCCCCATACAGTGTCCTTTATTAGAGACCATCACTAGCGAAGTTGACTGATCTCTGAATCGACTCTGATCTCTGAATCGACTCTGATCTCATGTCTTTATAATAATAATTATTATTTTTTATACGAATATCTCTTATTTTAATAAGTACTGTTATTGGTAGGGGAAAATTAAAAGATTGAAAAACAAAATGTCGGCAGTGGTAGCCAATCGATCCGCATACGTAGTTATTAATTTTAATATTCATATTATTATAATTCAATTTCTTTTATGATAATGCTTGCAAAACATGAATTTATTTATTCATAAATCCTAACATTAAGGGTATAATTCGTTAACGTTATTAGTTCCTAAAAGAGAATAAGCATGGATCTTTATAAAACATGCTTGATAAACATTATATTCAATATTCTTTAAGAAAATTTTTAGTACTCAGCTCGTGTATTTTTACATGCTAATAAGCTATATACTGTATATTAGTGGATAACTTTACCCAAAAGAATAATTTATTAAGGTTGTAACATTCATGGATATAAGAGACCTACAACCTATATTGCGCGGATAGAGATATGGGTATGGGATGCGGATACGGCATGATACGTAGATACGGTAAATTTCTAAAAACTAGGGTACGGATACGGCATGATACGTCAATTAAAATAAGATATATTCATATTTTATATTTAAAAAACCATAATCCAATAATTCATACCATTACGGTGGCAGAGAGCTCCACTACCATCTCACCGAAAGTAATCATCCGTTTTCCTCCACACACGGCCTTACCACAACGGCCTAAACATGGTACTTACTTTGAAAACACAATCAGAGATGAGTGGAGATCTTAAGCCAAAATGTGTTCTGATATGCAGGGTCCTCATGAGAGGCAAGCATAGAGCATACTAGGATCTTGAAGAATCATAGATCTAGAGATAGAACATTAGGAAGTTTGGGACGAGAGAAACTTTAGAAAGCCATATAGATCAAAACACATAAATCTTTATTTCTCCTGATTTTTGAATATCTTATAAGGAGAGCAACGCTTCCTTATATAGGGAAGGAGGGATCATGCCCAAACATGTGACCGGCACACTTATCTTACAAAGGATAAGGCCAATTCAGATGGCCGACACAAATATTTTACAAAAGAAAAGACAAATCCTGCCGGGCAGGATTTTCAACAAAGCAAAGGAAAGATGTCTGGCAGCTGGCAGACACTTTAATAATTAAATAGATAGGATAAGCTCAAAACTACGAACTGTTGAGGTTGCAAGTGGCGTGGTATTCATCGTCAGAGTCAAGAGCCCCCACTAATGGAACAGGCCATGTGTTTGCTTGATCTTGAGAGTCTAGAAGGTAAGAATTCTGAAAAGGGTGCCAACTTCTTGATGGGTCCCGTGGGACACCTGGAAGGATGAAAATGACGTTTGTTTTGTCATTGTTGACGTCACATATGAAATTGAGAAGAGGGATCTGGATACTGGTCTGGTACAGTCTTTCATAGTCGTACGAAGTATCCCATTCGTAGCTGGTATTTGAAGTCTAAAGGAGTTGGGTATGTGGGTTGTACATATAGGGTCTGTGGAAGATCCATCTGCAGCATACCTTGACAGCCGGTTCTGGGTCCATTTTCTAGAGATGGTATTGTCCCATAAGCCTGGTAAGTCCAGTGCGCCAGACGGATAGAGGACTGAACCATTGTAGGAAGGTCCGGAGGCTAGAGGATGATGGATTTTGGACGAAGCCATATAATGCCTGAAGCGGAAAAATCATAGGATGATGATGAAGGACAGATAAACACCATAGGAACCATAACACCTGGTCGGATTAATAGTAAAAAATGGGAGATATAAAAGGGTCGAGATATGGTTTGGTGGGATTGGCTAGTTGGTGATGGCAGCCTTGGTCATTAATCCGGGTAAGGTATATTGGGAGATATTTTTTGGCAAAATCTTCGACCTGGTGGTAGAGCAACCATAAATTCTGGAGGGAAAATAGGATATGGCGGGACAACAGGTGAAGCTAATGAGGATGAGGCATGTGAGGATATCATGTAAAGTAAAGGGATTGGTCCAGTACGAGAGATCAAGGTGATAGGGTGAAGCCTGGAAAGCATGTCTGGGATAATGTTGTGGTGCCCTTTATTGTGCTTGACGGAAAAGTCATACCTGGAGAACCAGTCTTTGAGTCTCAGGAGCTGAGGATTTGGAGGGAGTTTGTTATGGAATTCAAGGACTTTTGGGAAAGATGAATTATCCATTTCGATGATGAAGTTCTTAACCCTGAGGTGGAAATCAAATTTGGAGATCCCATTTTTTACTGCGAGGATTTCCTTATAGACCTTGTGATAATGTTTTTAAGCGTCTTTGAACTGTCCACTGGCATGGCCACAGTAGTGGCGTTTTCCACTGGATTCTTCAAAGAGGACGGCTCCCCAGAAGTGGTCACTGGCATCAGTCTGTAGGATGAGTTGTCCCGAAGAAAAGATATGCAGAGGGAGTGGTTTCTGAGAGATTTCCTTTAAGTGGGCTACTACCTTAGAGTGAGAGGTATCCCACTGAGGGGGATCCTTTTTAAGAATTTTGGACAAGCTTGTAGTGTAATGACTCGTATGGGGGATAAAGTCTCTGATATAATTGACGGTGCTAATGAATTGTT
Organism: Dipteronia dyeriana; assembly: GCA_032871835.1. NCBI lineage: Eukaryota > Viridiplantae > Streptophyta > Magnoliopsida > Sapindales > Sapindaceae > Dipteronia > Dipteronia dyeriana. Next base: position 101,235,197 of record CM065299.1, read on the forward strand.
GAACCTGTTTTTGAGAAAGGTTCGAATCTGGGAAAGCAATGAGCTATCTTATCAGATGAGGTACATGGACATATGACACATATTTGATTTTCATGCCAAGGAACTCAATTTCAGTAACACCAATTGAGCTCTTTTTGTCAGATAACATGATTCCATACTTGTCAATGACTGGTGGAATTGTTGTAGGAGCTTATCATGGGATTCTTTGTCAGGTGAAAATAGCAGGATGTCGTCGATGTATAGCAGGGCAGTATGGATGATAGGTCAGAAAATCCTGGTGATGGCCTTTTGGAAAAGTGAAGGGGTTGTTTTTAGGCCAAAAGGTAGGACTGTCCATTGGTACCGGGCATTCAGGAGGCAGAATGCAGTCTTGGGTCTGTCATCAGGATGGATACCGATTTACCAGAAGGCTCCTTTCAAGTCAAACTTGGAGAAAACGGTGTCACCAGGGAGCTGGGAAACAATGTGCTAGCTCTGGGAACTGGGAACTAGGAACTAGGAACTTGTCGTCGAGGAGGAAGAGGTTGAGAGGTTTGTAGTCAATTATGAGCCTTTTCTTTCCTCTGAGTTGTTCTGACCTCTTTTCAACGTAAAAGACTTGGCAAGCCCATTGGGAGGAGGTAGACTCTATCAGGCCTTGCCTGAGGAGTTCTTCACATTCTTCTGTGGCCAGGGATAGGTCAGAAGGGGACATTCCCGAGTGAGTGGCTTTTGTAGGGTTGACATCCTCATTGAGTTTGAAGGGAAGTCTGATGAAGAAGTCAGGATTTTTCCATAGTGGGTGCGGATGTTTGAAGTCTGCATGGCTGTTGGTGCAAAATTACTGGAATTTTTCTTGTATTTGTTGGAAATCAGGATTGATGACCGAGAGGGGGGAAATCTTGGGGATGTCAATAAAAGGTTTGAATTCCCATTTATAGCGGATTCCGTTATGGAGGATCCTGATGGCTCTGGATTGGCTGTAGATTTCCCATCTGATGAGGATATCTTTGTCTGGAAGTGGTGTTCCAATGACATGGATCCAAATGGTGAACGAAGGGAAAAACTGTATGCCAACTTTATGCTTGGAGATCAGGTAAGTAGTAAAAATTTGTCCATCTGCTGTTAGAAACTCATTTTTTTCTTCTTTGTAGGCTTCTGAAAGTAGGACGTTGGGATTCATCATCGAGGAATGTTCTCCAGTATCGAAATAGGCAATGACAGGGACTGACTTGGAGTACTTTGTTGTTCAAATTTGGATTTGGACTTGGGGGGCTGTACTACCGTTGCTGGTGGCCTGGTAGGCTTCTGAAGAGGAGCTTAGATCTGTATATTCTGTATGTTCTGAGGGAGTGATAGAGTCATCTGTGTCTTGGATCATGAAAGAAGTCAGCTGGTTTACATCTTCTTGCTCTGAGAAAATAGATTCAATGTCTGGGTCGAAGGGGATTTAATCAGCAACCTGTCTAAGCTGTTGGATGAGTTTTGCTGATTTTGTCCTTTTGTTAGGTCACTGTTTGGCATAGTGACCTTCTTGACCACAGGCAAAGCATTTGTTGGATTTGTTCCAGGATCTCCTTGCCTTCTTCCTGTAATATTTGGTATTTTCTATTCCTCTTGGGGTTTGAGAAATTCCTTTATTTCCGGGCTGGTTCCTGGAAGGTCATCTTTTGTAAGACCTGTTTGCTTTACAGTTGCAGTGTTCTGTGGACTTGTATTTGAGGTGGTATGTAGGAGGAAATTTGCAATACCTATCATACTTTCTACCTTATCTGGTCATTTTTTACAAAGACTCTTTGTGTAGCACAGAGCTTGTCTAATGCAGTGTGGGTGAACATGTGGATTTCTCCTAGTGTAATGTCTCGTAGGCCTCTGTTTGAGAATTCAATTAGCCTTTGGAGTTCTCCCTGAAGCTCTGTATGGAGAGAGTTCAAATGCACTTGTCTTAAGGTTTCATCGTTGATACAGAAATGTACGACGCAGACTGCGAATGCAGAACCTGTTCCAAATCCATAAAGTCATCTTACAAACCAACCCGTCCTTCCCGAGATCCGAAAGATCCCCACAGCCCTTGGAATGGTTTGTTACCAATAAAAAACAAGCCTCTCTCTATCTATGATAGAGCCCTCCATATTTTGAAAAACGAAGGACTTCTCCCGAATGAGCCAAATGAGCCAGAAAAAATCCTACCTCCTACTCCGGCTCTCATTCCCTGCTTCATAGCTTCCAGTTATGATAAGGATTTTTCACCTCTGGAATCCTCATCGAACCCATAAAGAAATTTATTTTATAGACCCTTTATCCAGTCTACTGAAGTCTTACATGATGGATCCCTCAAACAGCCTTCCTAAGTTGAACAAGTCCTCAATTGGCACACCCGTAATGCCACAGTCCAAAATAGAGTTCTCCACTCTATTGATCAGAAGATTGACCAGGTCTCACACCATGTTTCTCAACACAACCTCCATCTTCAACATCTAGATTCGTCCCTACACAACATGTATACAGACTTACAGTCGAGAGTTGATTGGTTAGATGTTGATCTCCACCAGTATATTAATCAAGGATATTTTGACCCTAAATTTGATAGCAAAGAAAGGGAAATCAAACAACTCAAGGATCAGTTAGATCAAATAACCCGGGGTCACTTTACCAGCACACCTTATATCCCGAGACCACATCCTTATTCTCCATCCTTGGTTTTCCCAACTCAGTCTCCACCTCATCCTTCCAGGCCCCCTGACCATACCCAGTTTTTCAAATCAACTGGAGATCTTTTTAGAAAATACCCACCTTTATCTACACATCCTGACCAACCATCTTCAAGCAAGACAAAAAAAACATCTCTCCGGAAAAAAAAGGCACCAGATCATCATAAGCACACGGACCATCGCAAACATGCTTTTTATGCAGCTTCTCATCAATTCCCCTCCTCTAATGACCAAACCTCTTCAGAAACTTCCTACACTCATACAGATCCCATATAATCCTCTTATGAATCCTCCTCCTCGTGGGAAACATATTCCTCAGATTTCTCAGACTCTCCGGATTCCCCATATCATGCTTACTCAGACCCAGATGCATTCCCGGATCTTTCACAGATCTTCTTAGCAACCAGAGCTGACCCTCAGCCATCCACTCAGACAGTTGACAAGTCTGAATCCTCAGAAGAAACCTCTGAAGAACCAACTCCTATGGTAGACGAACCACCAGAACATGGACCCAGAGCCCATGCGCCTCCTCAGAAACCTACAAACGGTCCATGGTTTAATTTTGACGACATAGCTCCCAGACAATGGAGAAAAAGAATGTCAGAAATGAGCGCTTGGCTCGACCTACAGACAACAAAGCGAGAAAATAACACAGAAACCATCTTGAGAGAATTCGTTTCCAGATTCACCGGATCTCTCAGAGATTGGTACCAAGCCCTCTGAGAATACAGACAATTGCAACTGGTCCGATGTGGGTCTGTATCCCAAGCAATGGGAATCTTCTTCCGAGAATTCCTCGGAGATGCCTCTCAATTCTACAAACAGACCAGACAAGAATTCTTCGAAATGCGATGTTGTTCACTAGATAAAAGAGACATAGATTACCACTACAGACACATGTCATTTAGGTATCACATATATATAAGAAATGAACCCTAAAAAGTAGAAACTTAGTCTGAGATTTATTTTAAACAATTATATTTTGACCCTTCAATTTTATAAAATCATATTTTGACCCCTGTTTTAACTAAAATAATCCCAAACGTATCCTCGATGTATCATCAGCGTATCTCCAGTCAAGCTTGAAAAAAAGTTAACAAATACGTCAAATAATGTATTCGGACAGGATATGAGTTCGATATAAGTTCTCTCTCCAATTTGAAGTATCCCCTACAACTGATTCAACCCCATTTTATATTAAAGTGTTAATATACTAATATGACCCCATTTTATATTAAAGTGTTAATATACTAATATTATATATTCGAAATCTGTAGACCTTTTAGGCCACATTTGTTTTGTTATATTATATTGTATTAGACATATTATTATATTAATTAATAAATATAGAATATTAATAAAATATTTTTTATGTTACCATTTTTTTTTTTGTAATTTCAAAATTATATAGGATATATTTATTTTATTTTATTTTATTTTATTTATTTCAAATAAAATAAATATTTATTGATTTTTTTATAAAAATATTTATTGATTATTAATGGTGTATGTGTCGGTGTAACATGGTAAAGAATCGAATGGGACATTAAAGTTGACTATTCAATCATGTTAGCTGGACGCCTGGATATATGGATCACACAGGTGTCACGAGAGCGTGCCATACTGCCGTCCCTCGTGTTTCTCCTGCTATCGACTACTATTAGTCCTGCAGTGAAGCGTCTCTTCATCATTAATTTTTTAAGAAGTCCGATCTAATTAAATCTATTATTTAATATTTGAGATATTTCTGTGTCATCCATATAATATCGTCTTCTTGTGCCTCGTCTTCTTTAATCAACAACGTGCATTGAATTCTCTCTTTCTCTGTATATATATATATATATATATATATTCAAATGAGTACGTATTTAAGGTCGACTCATATCGGCAGCAAGTCTAATATTTTATTGGGACTTTCAAATGGTTCAATTTGTTTATATTTTTATAAGATCTTAGATTCAATTTATTTTAGTATAAATAGAATCTAATTTTAAATATTTTTTTATTTATTTTAATAAGTATCAATTATCTATATCTAGTTCAATTTAATATAAATAAACATCACAGCTCAATTGATTCAACATATCAAACTTAATTTTATATTATTTGAAAGTCTAAATTTTATTTGTAAAGAGAGTCCAATTGAATAGCTATATTTATTTACTAACCTAGTCAAAACCGTCACTCACTCACTTCGTGATTCCGTCGTAGTTCAATTTATTTGTGAATCTAGTCCAATTGAATTGCTAACATTTTTTTAATGATAATAATTTTTTAGAACAATACTCGGATACTGACCTGTCAGTACCCAAATTGTGAGAAAAATGTAAAAAGTAAAAGAAAAAAAGACTTGTGAAGTTGTGATGCACTCCTATTGGTGGGTTCAGTATTTTGGATACTGACTGACATTGTTCTAATTTTTATATGGGCTCCAATTTTTATTAAAATCATTAAATGACTCGGGCCTCATAATGTCTGAAGACGGCCTTATACGTACTGATATAAATTCATCAGTGTGTTAGATCTGGAATATTAGATTTATATACTTTGATTCAAAGTGTATGCACTTATCAAAACTTTTCCATAATCAATAGTCCACATGCAAGGACGAAGGCAACTATAGGCTAGACCGGGCTATAGTACGGTCTATTTTTTTTAAAAAAATAAATATATATATTATATATATTATCTTTTATATATATTAGTATAGTGGGATACATTATACACCTCAACACCATTCTTAGACTAAACCTCACGTGTAACTTTTTTTTTCTTTATTATTTACTTTTTATCTTTATCTTTTCCATCTCCGTCGGTTATCTTAATTTTTATTTATGACACATTATTTTTTCCTATACCACAATGAACACTCTTTCTCCAACACTCTATTCATCTTTTTAATTCATTTATTCTGTTCAACACATTTCAAATTTTCAACGCTCTTTCTCCAACTCTCTTCATCTTTTCAATTCATTTATTCTATACAACACATTTCAAATTTTCGATCGACTTTCTTCTGGCCGCCCAATATGGCCAATTTGACAGAAACGGGACGGCCAGCGTCAGCCTAGCAAACATTGGTTTTTAGTCTAGACCCCCTCCCCCTCAGAAATCCTGGCTACTCCACTGTCCACATGCAACGCATTAATATAAGTTATATCAGTACGTACGGATAGAAAAACAAATATATATATATATATATATATATATATTATGAAGAGCGAGGGATCCTTATTCTTTATGGCGTGTTTACTAATCAGAAATGAAAAGAATCGAAATTAAGTTTGAGTAAAAAGGGAACGGAAAGGAATCATAATTAAGTTCGACGTTTTCTAACTTTGTAGAAATTAAAAATGGAATGATGAATTAATGATACAAAGTTTATTATAAAAATAGTCTTATATATAACACGTTGAAATAATTTTTTAATATAAAAACATAATTGATTTTATGTAATCTACTGTATGTATATATGAAATTGTAGTCTAAATAGCAGTATATATACATATGGGAGATATGTAAGTGAGTATTACGTGTCTATATATATATAATGAAATTCAAGATGGTAGAAGCAACGTGAGTTCAATGTGTCCAAGTGCTGTTGAAATACGTTGGAATTGTTAAAACTAATCATATATAATATAGAAAATTTATTTTTAATTAAAAATAAAAATTTATTTATTAATAACTATTTTTTAAGAAATTATTTGAATATCCTCGTATAAAAATCATCATCAAGCACTCTCTTTATTTCTATTTTTCTTTCTTTCTCCTCTCCTCTCCTCTCTCTCTCTCTCCCCGATCTCTCCCTCTCCTCATCGATGTTGTGCCGAAGAATCATCGTCAGCACCGTCTCCAAGGTTGGCGAATCTTCGTCGGCCTCCTCTCTCTCTCACCGAACCTCTTTTTCTTTCTCATGTACCTCTATCTCCTCCTTTCTCTCTCCTCCCCTCTCTCTCACGTGACATCGTCGGCTTGCCGGAGTACCGGTGTGTCGTCGCCTAGGCTTCACGACCGTCCAGCATCACCTTCAAGCTCCTCATTTGTCGGTGATGTGATCAGCAGAAAAAAGGGGAAGAAAACGAAAAACCTAGAAACCCAGAACATTTCAAGGTTTCACATTTCAATTTAGTCAAGATTTCAATTTTCAACATTTTAATTTAGTTAAGATTTCAAGTTTCAAGATAAAAAGAAAAATCTAGAAACTCATAACATTTTAAGTTTTAACATTTCAATTTAGTCAAGATTTCAAGTTTTAAGATTTCAAGTTTCAAGTTCTTAGTCGTGATTTCAAGTTTCAAGTTCTTAGTCGTGATTTCAAGTTTGGTTCCAGATTTTAGTCGTGATTTCAAATTTGCTTCCACTTTTAAATAAAAAAAATCAAATTCAAAGGTATTTTTATAATTTATGAACATACACTGATTTTTTTAATAAAAAAAATGGTTATTAACGAATAAAATTTTAAAAGTAGTTACAAACGAAAGTTTAATGTTTCCCATAACTATTTTTGGTTTTCTCTTCTATATTCTGTTGGTCATTTCTATTTTATATTTTATATTTTATAATTGATAGTTCATGTATATTATACAAATATCCAATAATGGCGGCAATTTACACTTTTTTTAGGGTTAATATTAAAACCTCTTATCACCTTTGAAATATTATCGGATATATAGTTACAAATGTTTTTATTTTAGAAATCTCCCCTATGAACTAACATCGTTAGCATTCCGTTTGTGTTGATTGAGTGTCTGAGTTTCACCGTTAAAAAGTTCAAAATGTCTCTATTTAAGCTTTAATTGTATGAATTGATCATTATACTCTCATACTTTAACCAAATTAATTAATGAACCGATACAAAAAACAAGAATGTTAACTTGCAAATTAGAAGTTATTTTGTGGATAATTTTATCCCTAAAAATAACAAAATTACAAATGAACCAAAAGCATTGAGAATTTATTAAAAATAGACAAATAAATAAATACATATTTTGGTTTAATTTCAATGTTTTTGGTACATTTATAATTTTATTATTTTTAGGGATAAAATTGTCCACAAAATAACTTATTATGTGCAAGTTAACATTCTCACATTTTGTATCAATTTATTAATTTATTTGGTAAAAGTATAAGGGTATAAATTTAATGGTGTCCACGGTTCGGTTCGGTTCGGTTCGGTTTTGGTTTCGAACCGCCTGTTTCGGTTCCGTGGAAATGCCGAACCGTAACCGTAACCGTAACCGAAATAGGACGGTTTTGGGTGGTTTCGGAACCGGCGGTTTTCGGTTCGGTTTCGGTTTCGGTTTGTGAAACCGAACGGTTCGGTTCGGTTTCGGTTCGTTCGGTTTTTTTTTTATTATTATTTATTTACAAAAATTAATATATATATTATTTTATATACATTTAATTTATATATATATATACATATGTTTTTTTTAAATGAAACTATACAACTAATATTTGTACTTTTATATACACATAAATGTGATTTTGTTTTTAATGGAACTATACAAGTATATACAACTAATAGTCTAATTACTAATACAAAATTACAAATTGATAAACTTAAAATTTAAAAAATGGCCAAACACTTGATTTTTATTTAGATGTTGGGGCAAGGCAAGCCAGGAAGGTATAGGTTGGCTCCCAGCTCGCTCACGCAAACAAGCAAACAAACAAACAAATATACATACACACATAAATATATATATAAATATAAATATAATAGGGTTCGAAAAATTAATGACACATTTAAGAAGGGTTTTTGTAGAAATATCACTACATTAATAAATCATATTTAAAATGACATCATTTAAAGTGTGGAGACGATAATACCCATGCCATCACTGTCGTTATGAAGAAAGAGAAAAAATAAAGAGATAAAAAGTGAATCGACAGCTTCGTTTTCACGGCGACGGTACCGAAACTTGGAAACCAGTGTCATTTGGAGAATTGAACAAAATATTGCAATCGATCGAGATTAGTTGAGCTATAATTTGTATCGTTTTGGTTGTTGATTAATTTAATGAAATGTTAGATTATGTTTTATTTGTGGATCTGAGAATGAAAATGGGTTAGGTTAGGGTTTTGTATTTGTTGAAAGTTGTTGAGGAAGATGAAATCGAGCTTTTATTTGCATTCGAGATTTTGACATGTAATCGAGCTTTTGTATAAAAGCTCGAAACTTTTATATATAAGCTCGAAGCTTTTATATATAAGCTCGATCCGAGCTTTTATAAAAGTTTTGAGCTTTTATATAAAAACTTAAGCTCGATCTGAGTATACAAAAGCTCAATCCGAGCTTTTGTATAAATGCTTCGAGCTTTTATATAAAAGGTCGATCCGAGTATATAAAATCTCGGAGGTTTTATAAAAATTCGGTGCTTTAAGATAAAAGCTCGCTTCTAGCTTTTATAAGCTTTTATAAAATATCTTAAAGCTCCGAGCTTTTGTTTATAAGGTTAGAGGTTGTTATTTCCGAGGATTTCACAGGGTACATAATTATGTTGTTGTTAAATTTCAGATGACGAATCGGTTGAGGGAATCGCTTAAAAATCCAAAGGAAGAGTGGTACGAGGGCAAAGTCACTCGCCATGACCATTTTGATGCCCTTGTCCAGATAGACGACGCCATTAACCGGGTCCCTACAGAATGAGTTAGGGAAGACTGACGTCGGTTCAGGGCGTCTTGTTTTGGGCATTTATTGACCATGCACCGGTCGGTGAAGTTTTCGGATGGTATTATCCACTAGCTACTTCTGCGGGAGGTGCATCATAATTGGTCGTTAGACTAGATGCAGTTTATGATAGGGACTCATGAAGTGAGGTTCTCGAAGGTAGAATTCGGGCTGATCACCGGATTACGGTTCAGCGTACTACCGGATACGAGCCGGTATGTTAGCGTTGATAATGGGCTACATCACTTGTACTTTGGTGGTAAGGATGAGATTTCGTCCTTAGAGTTGAGAGATATCCTGAGGCGAGGCAAGGCGAGTTTCAGCAGGCATACGATAGTGTGAAACTATGCCTCATTTATATGTTGAACTTGATGCTTATGGGGTTGGACGATAAAGTTAAAATTCCAGTTTGACAGTTAAGGCTGGTGGATGATCTGAATGGTTTTGTTGTGTTCCCGTGGGGTGCACACATGTACAGTCATTCCATATTTTCACTCAAGCATGCGTTTGACGGGCGACGGAAGCGGTTCCAAAGACGCCAGCAAGCAAAGGGACCTGACAAACACATACATGAGGCGTACAACATTTATGGTTTATCTTACACCCTTTTGGTAAGAGTTTTGTGAATAAAATCATTTACGTTTATAGTCGTCTATACGGAATTTGGAAATAATATAAATTTATTTGTAGATTTTTACTTTCGAGGTGATTCCTGAGCTTGGGACCCAGTTCAAGACTTGGGTGGCTACAGATATGTCTCCCTGAATTCTGAAGTGGGCGTTAAAGATACAACCGAGGGGGGATAGGTTGTTGAATATATTCACATCTCATGTAAGTTTCTAATTTGTTAATGTTAATAAAAGATTCAATTACACAACGTTCTAACAACGTTTTCAAATGTTTGCAAGGACGAAATTGGTGGCCACCAAAGGTGAGAGGGATGAACCCTATTATACGGGCATAGAGGAGGCGATACTGGTTCCATTGGGTGGCGGACAAAAAGGTATACAGGATTCAGTGAGGGTGAGTCCGAGTGATATAGACGTTATACCTGAGAGAGAGCAACTTCGTGTCAGTGAAGAGATGCATACGGATACAGAGTTGCCCCCTGAGAGAACTCGGAGGTAACGACGCGTACGATTTACAATGATGGTACATAATGCTGCAGATAGCTCATGAGGAGACGTAGGAGGGGCCCGCGAGATATGTTAAAATTGTTGTTCTGCATTTATTTGTTTCAAACGCATGTACGTGTGCATGACTGACATTGTGTACTTGTTTTCAGGACCGGCTGGAGCATAGAATCCAAGCATTGGAGGGTTCAGTCCTAGCTTTACGGGATGATCTATAGAGAAGTTATGAAGAACGAAACAGGTAGCATCAGCGGCTGATGGACTTAGTCCAAGCTTTATGGGGATTGACATCACAGACAGCAGGAGAGGGCCCACTGTCCCATAATCAAGATGATTCGTACAGAGACGGAGTGGGTGGACGTAGTCCTATTGAGGGGACAGACCCTGATAGAGACATAGGTGGTATGCAGGGTACCAGACCAGAGACATATGGTACCATACCCGATACACAGGTGGCCGAACCTGATACATAGGGTACCGATATAGACACTGGAGACACTGGCCGACACTAGGAGACTCGTGCTGACAGTACACATGAGTTTCCCCTACTTATGGAGGTGCATGAGACTTCATCCAAACGAAATCGTTGTCTGAGGGGTTCATCCATAGGACTTGGCTCTACAGTTACACCGCATGAGACATCCTCCCACCAACACAGTCGGATCATCCTATGTGGTTTCTCTTCCTCCCACCGTCACAGTCTTAACATCCCACAAGATCCTTCCTCTTCCCATCGTCATAGCCGGATCATCCTATGGGGTCCCTCGTAGCCTCCGTATCCCCTGTACGCGTAAGTGCGGGTGGCAGCTGTTGAGCCCATACACTGACCCAACTCGCCCGAAGAGGCCTAGGACAATGCCTGTAGCATCAGAGCATACATTCAATCTTACAACGTTGGTAGATGATGGGCAGTTGAATGCCTACAAATCATATAAGAAGAACCGTCCACCAGGGGGTTTGTAAGAATCAGACGTGTTACTTAATTTCTGCACGAATGTTAATTTGTTTAATTGGTCTGATATTCGAAAAAATGGTTTATACAGGCACGATATTGATATCATGGAGCCAGAAGACTTGGGTTGGTTTCACCGATTCCAAGAGAACTACATGGAGTTGTTTGACTTGGTAGCAGTGTTCGAAAAGTCAGAAAAATCGGCTGCCTAGGCACCACCTATATGCTAGGCGGATGACGGTCGTCCTGTTTCATCATAAGCGACCTTATTAAGCGGACAGAAAAAAAAATTAGTCGATATGGTCGGAAAAATCAGCCCATCGCCGGTGAGTGGGTGGTCACCACCATGACCAAAAGCTTCAGGAGGCGCTGGAGAAGAAGACCCATATGTCTGGTGTCCATATCCGACAACATTGACGGCGAACAAGGATAAACAAATCCAGATCTGAAAGGATTATTTTCATAAAGTGGTAACAGAGTTGAAGAACCAAACTAGAATGAGAGACAGAGAGAGTATCATATTAGATCTTTGTTGTTAGGGATCAAATTTAGTCTAGAAACCGGGAAGTGGAAAGAAGAAGATTTTTTTTTATACCAGGGTTCGGTTCAACACACAGAAAGAAGAAGAAATAAGAGTGAAAATGAGAGAGAGGTTCGAGGAGACCAGAGAAGATGATGTTGACTTTTTAGGGAGTGGTAATTGCCTGCATGTGAGAATGTGAAGGGCAGACATATACTTGAGAAGTTGAGATATATTATTAAAGTTATGAGTTTTTTTTTTTTCTTTTTAAAAAATGTGGTCGGTGGTAGACTAGTTACTAGTATGTTCCATCACAAATATAGAAATAAAAAATAAAAAATAAAAAATTAAGTAAAGCAATTTAAACAAAAATCGGCCGCCTAGGAATCCGCTTAGGCGCCGTCTAGACCTTCTGGGCGCTAGGTTGGGGCGCTGGTCTGCCATCCGACTAGTGCCTAGCGTTTACTAGAACACTGTTTGGTAGGCAACTAAATTTATCTGGGTTTGACTTTTTTGACACTTGAATTTTAACAGTGTTTCCAAATTTTTTTACCGCATATGGACACGTACCTGGTCATCTTACGGAAGAATCAACGAGCATATCTCACTATGTACAACAGATGATAAACATTATAGAACTCAATTCTTTGTAAGTGTTTGTTGGTTTGTGAGTACTAATTTATCAATGAAGTGATCCTAACTCACAATGAGGATTTGTTTATCTACAGCCATGGTTGGAGTACCAGTAGGAGAAAATTATGCCTCACGGTGCTGATAGTGAAGACAAGACGCTGGGGTGGAAGGTCTTACAGTACAGGTGGTCTGCCGAAGACCTTACGACCGTACGTGGATTTCTCCCGACAGGAACCCGGCCCTGGCACGAGGTTAACATGGTAAGTGTTATAAAATGATTTCTAAATTTTGTTTCTCCCATAATTGTGGTCAACGTAAGTTGTTTTATCAAATGTATATTTCACCGGTAAAGGTTCTTATTCCTTGCAACATCAGACGCCAGCATTGGTTTGTGGCCAACGTGGACTTGATTGCCGAGATGATACATATCCTAGACCCCTTCAGATAGGAGGTCTCCGTCAGCATAATGAAACGTTAGGTACGACCACTCATGTGGTTTCTCCCCTCCATGTTGCATCAGTATGGGTTTCACGATGACAGGCCACCTGGTAGGGAGAAGTTCAAGAAAGAGAATAGGGCTTTTAGGCTGAGCCTGGTGTCGAAAAAAGCTCTGCCGTAACAACATAAAAGGTATTATTCTATAATAGTACGTACACACGATCCAATAAAAATTATTATCTTTGTAACGCGTGTATATGTCGTACATTGTAGTGGTAACTGTGGGGTGCATACGTTGAGGCTGATATAGTACATACTGGCAGACATGATCCAGTACGATTGGACAGAAGACAATACGCCCACCATACGGGAGAAGATGGCATTGGAGGTGTTTTGTAACTCCCAACCACAAATCCGAGGATTGAATGTTGTACAATAGTGGAGTTGTATTAAATTATGTAATAATATTCATTCATTGATAAATGTTACAATTTTTACGTTGCATTTTTGACAAATTTTACATCCCGTTCTTCAATAGGAAACTAAAAATTAACATCCCTAGTTAATCTGAAAATAATAACGCAATATTTTCACGTCATACAATTACAAATAATAATATGGGTTCATTCCAAATGCGGTCAGTCATACTACGGTAGATCCTTTATCAGGGTATGTCTGTTTGTTGTGTCCAATTGAATGATATATGCTACACTTACGCCGGTATTCCGTTAGAACAACTCTGCTCAGACCATCATTAATCAAAGGTGGATTATGACATCGTCTAGAATTATGACCTGATTCTCCACATCTTCTATACGATTGAGTGGTTGTCCTCTCCGAAGACGAGGTATGTCACCCCCCCTAGAATGTCCTGCTTACCTCATCGACAATGGATTTAACACCACAAGATCGGCGATATCGGTGGGGACTATCCATGATGACGATGGCCAACAGACATAATAGGAACCGAGTATGCATCGATTAGTGTCTTTCTCTTGTAAAAGTTCGCACACAAAGATGTGTAATCCAAGTTTCGCTCCCTGCAACAACAATTAGATGGGGTGTCAAATGCATTTGCAAGTACCCAAAATATATGAAATAAAAGTACTATACCTTACTGCTGCAAATGCGTGTGAACATGGAAACATGTCCATTTGGAATTATTTACATGTGCAAGTCTTCCGAACTAAGTCAACAGTCCACTGCTTCCCAGACCGTTTCACGGAGAATATATTCCAGTCAACTGGATTGACAATCATATAACCATACTTGTCAACACGTTTCAGGATTACAAGATGTGCTACATCGGTCAACTGATGACGCATGGACTATGCAGTACGATGGCGATCATGAAACCACCTTTGTAGCATATTCCTAATGAACTCTGCTAGTGTCAACATAAGCAGTTGCCATGCAAATTTTAGGCATGAGTTTATGCATTCAGCAACATTTGTTATCATCCGTCTATACCTTCTTTCTGGATAGTGTACACGGGATCACTTGTGGGGACCAGCTTCAATGACATAATTGAATGCATTCTGGTACAGGTTACGTAACTCTTCTACGTGGAGACTATATTTCAACTCAGTGTACGATCTAGCTGCTTTATCCATTATGGCTGCTACATCCTTTCTGTGAAATCGCTTCTTCACATTTTTATAAAAGTGCCAGTAACATATCGTATGGGTTGCATCAGGAAAAAATTTAGAAATCCCAGCTTCAATGCTTGCATGCCGATCAAAAATAAAAACCATATCATCAATATGGCCTAAGACACCCTTCAAACAATCAAAAAACCACTCTCATGAAAGGTTGTTTTCTAAGTTACCGTACCCAAAAGCAATTGGATACACTTGTTCGTTCTCATCTTGTGCAGTTGCAACAAACATTGTACCTCCGAATCTTCTCTTTAAATGGGTACCATCTATGCAATAACTGGACGCATACACCTCCGGAATCCTATGAGTGAGGCACCCAATGATATGAAAAAATAGAGAAATCTACCATTTTCGTTGCACTGTAAGTCAGTGATCGGTCTATTTCTGTACATATTTTAGATCCCCATTTCCTATTATTTGTGCTTTGTTCTTGGGTAAAATTAGGTATTTTATATGTTTGTTGAGCATGTGTAGGTCACATTCCATTCAAGAGGTGTTAGATGTTATTTTGGAGAAAAATATCAAAAAGTTAAATTTCGGAGCAATGCATAACATCTAGATTGCAGGGCCTATATCTATCAGCTCAGATCGAATTATGTTTTTTACTACCTATGTATTGAAAGCCCCGGAAGAAGTTATGCGCATTTTAGTACCCGATAGTCAGATAAGTCATAATTCCGTGAATAATGACGGGATTTATTTTACAAGTTGTCATAATGGGAAATATTTTCTTCTTGAATTTGTTTGGGAGTCTTGTACAAACAAGTTGACACCTAATCCTAATCTTCCTTCAATAAGTAGTCATTTTATTAGGGATTAGGAAAGAAATAAAATCCCCAAAAAGGCATAGTTCTATATGGGAATTGATTTCCTTATTGTTTAAGGACATGACTTAGCATCTACACCTATTTAAACCCCATGTGAACCCTAATTTCGAGGGAGACAAGCCAAGGGAGGTCCCAAGCCACCAAGGGGGTTGTCCCCCACCACTCCATCACCATACAATTTACATTCATCTTTGCACATCGAAGATTGAAGACGAAGAAGAATTCATCAATGGGTTTTATTGTTTCTTTCTCTTCTCTTTCTATTTTCATGATGTGTAACTAATTCCATAACTAGAGAATCAATGTGAACCTTTTGTGAATGCTCATGTTTGGATTAATAATATTATTTCATCAACTCGATTCTTGATTTGTTCATTGCCCTTAATTGCTTGACTCTCATTAGTTTTAATATTTATTCACACCATAGACCAAGGGTGGATAATTATTTGACATTATTTTAGGGTTAAGACTATCTAAGAATTAGGGTTAGAGAATAGACCAAACCTAACTTTGATTAATGCTCTTTTGAACGAATGAATTTTATCTTTAGCATAGACTAAACAAAGTATAGAATTTGGTTCTTATTTCTTATGCTTAACGGGTTTCCGATCATTGTTCACACCATAGACCAAGGGTGAATAGTGGTTGGGAATACTTGACTCATTCCGCGATCATACGGTAATAGTCATATTAAAGATAAAGAATGAACACTTGAATTGATTGAATCTTGTTTACAAATTAATTCCATGCATTGAGTGTTTATAATTGGGGATCATTGATGACCTAGTTTTTGCTCACCCTTGACCACAACCCAATCTTTTCAATTGTTTTCTTAGTTTTAATTTAATTTAGTTTTAACTTTAAATAAAACTCAACAATCTTCTTGATACTTTAATTTAGCTTTAATTAGAACTAGGTTTAAATCATTAAATCTCTAATCTTCTTGGGAACGATCCTTACTTGCCGTTGTACTTATCTTCACGATTCGTGCACTTGCGAGTATTGTTTTTTATAACACGATTTACAACAATCAAGTTTTTGGCGTTGCTGCCGGGGATTAGTTGAATTTATTGGTTATTTCTAGTTTCAGTTTTAGTTTTTTTTTTTTTTTAGTATTAGAGTCATTAGTTAATAGTTTTTCTTTTCTTTTCTTTTCAGGTACAATGGACTTCTACGGACAACACGCTTATGATGAGGAAAGAGAAACACTTCATGGATTTAATATGCAACTAGCTGATTTAAGTCAACAGATAGAGGGGTTGATTTCGATGACTCCTAGTAGAAAACAAGAGGTCTGCAAGATATGTGGAATTGTTGGTCATGATCTATGGGGCTTACATTTGAGAGGAGAATTTTCAGAATATGTTGAAAAACAGACTCAAGCATTGAATTCCAACAACATGAGGCCTATGCAAGAACAATTTGAAAATTCCTACAACATGAGGCCTATGCATGAACCATTTGAAAATTCCTACAATTCGTGGCCTATCAATGAATCATATGGAAATTCCCACAGTCTTTGGTCAAGTTATGAACCATATGATAATACTTACAACTCGGATTGGAGGAATCATCAAGACTTCTCGTGGAGCAACAATAAAGTCAATACCTATGAGCAGCCTGTCTCACCATCATTGGAGGATACAATGAAAGCGTTCATACAGACTATGAAACAGAGAATGAATCAGCATGATAAAAGATTCCAAAACACTGATGTGAGAATGTAAAATTTTGATGCTTCATTAAGAAAGATATAAACACAAATTGGGCAATTGATAGAAGATTTTCAAAAGGAGGAGCCCGAAGAATTCCCCTGCCAAACGGAGCAGGAAGAAGCTACCAACATCCCTTCGAATGATGAGATTATCGATACCATAGTAACCCATGAATTTTCTAATGATTTTTCTAGTGTTGTAGGTGAAGAAGTTGAAAAGGATGAGATGGAAGAAAAAGCGAAGGAAGCTGAAGATGTCCCTTTTGAGGCACCACTCCTATACAAGGAACTCAAGCCTTATGTCCCTCCCATAGCTTTTCCGAGCAACTTACACAACATCAAATGGAATAAGTGGTTTTCTGAACTTATTTCACCATACTTTATATTGACCATTTACTTGCCTTTGCTTATTGTGTGTAGGAACATGCCGGCACACGAATTTTTTTTCCAAGACTTAATCGTGCTTAAACGTAAATTTGAGACATTAGAATTTGGTTGAATCATCCTTGCACCCGTCTTGCCGAGATTTTAAATAAAGCGCTTGGTGGGAGGCAACCCACCTAGGTAATTTTTTAATTTTTTGTTTTAGTTTTAGTTTTTAGTTTTTAGTTTTTAGTTTTTAGTTTTCTTTCTTAGTTTTTTTTGTGTTTCGAGTTCTTGCCTTCCATATTTTTTTTCTTTATTTGTTGTCCATACTTTTAATGTCTTATAAACATTGAGGACAATGTTTAGATTAGGTTTAAGAGTGTGAATTCGTGTTTATTTTATTTTTTGAGCCATTTGTTGAAATCTGTGAAAAAGTGCCCTGTTTTGAATTTTTTTGAGCAAACGTTTTATTAAAAATGTATTCATTGGTGAGGAAATAAATTTTTCTGTCCTTGTATAGTTCTTCTATTTTTTGATACGAATCTAACGGTATAAGGAACGTAAAATTCTGGGTAGTAGTTTAAAAGTTATGAATGTTTCTTCGACCAAAGGTCATGGGGGATGCCCTGTTTTTGCAATTCTGCACGTAGACTATTTTCGATGTCTGTTTTCTCATTTTTTTCGATTCTAATTTTGAAAATTTTTATAAGTGAAAAGTGTGAATTTGCATGTCTATTTTCTTATGTTAAAATTTGGTTAAATCTTTCTAATTAATTTTAGAGATATGCATTAACGAACAGATGTATGTAGTTTTAGAAAGTCACCAGTTTTTGAATTGTTTGTCCTCTATTTTTCGATGTTTCTTTTGTGTGATTTAAGAGCCGTAATATATGCTTTATTCACTGAGTCCAGACTAACGTCTTGCCACTTAGAGTAATGCATTACATTTTTCAAAATGTATGGCATGCTCTCGATATGATGGTGGATAGGATGCTTAGTTGGATAACCATGATTAATTGTGGAGACTACCCTTGTGAGTTCACTAAGCCAAAAAGCGTACATAATATCATTATAGAGGGTTTTGTTTCTTTCTACTCCTAAACACTTGTTAGGTTCTTAGTATTAGAAATTGATCTCAATAGGTTATGCATTGGATATTAAAGAACATTCATCATAAAAAGATATCACATGTGGACTTTGCTCTTGTTTTGGTTGAACCATTAGAAATGATATAGGCAATGTGTGCTTGAACTCACTTAAAAGGCCTTAAATATTTCCTACCTTTATGTGTGTGCTCCATATCCAATTTTGAAGCCAAACACTATAAGCCTTTTTCTTTCATCATCCACATTAACTTAACCCCAATGAGCCATATATTAGTCATATATAGCCTGAGATCATATTGAGGTGATGAAGATAATTGAAGAGAGTTCGATATTGGTGATTTTTGATGTGCATGTACCAAGACAAAGCTAGAAGATCAAATGCAAAGAAGGTGTTGGAAGAACTATGTAATTGATGTATAAATTCTCATATTATATATATAAAAAAAGAGTGAATAAAAAAAGAATGAAAAAAAAGAATGAAAAAAAAGAAAGAAAGATAAATGAATGAGATGATGAATCAAATCAAATGTAAGTGAAACGGATAGAGCTTTATTATGAAAGTGACGAGAAATCAAAATCAACTCAAGAAGGAGAAGGAATGAAAATTGTTCAAGAAGCCTGGATGCAAGTGGAATGAAGAATTCGAAGAAATTTGGCTGAGTATGAAGAATGTCAAAGAATTTCTCGATATGATCTTAGGTTTGTTTGCTATCCTTTTCCCATTCTTTCTTAACCTTCACCCAATGGCCACGTTATAACCAAAGAAAAGACCTAATTGATCTTTTGGGAATGCTAGCTCGAAAGTAAAGGTAAACATGTGCTCTATCTTGTTCTTAATGTCTAATTCCGTTCATGAGATCCTTTGCATATAAAATCAAGAGTTATTTCTATTATATATTCATATGCGATTATTTCTTGAAATTTCTTGTGCATAAACTCCATTCGCATATGCTTGATGAGTGTATCTGCCTAGGTTCTGTGATAAATTATTAGTGACATCTTGTGAGAATTAGAGTCAAGACGGATTATATCTATGACATTTGACGAATGCATTTTTGAAGCTAGAGTGTCTTGAATATAACTAAGTAGTGCATTCAAACTTGTGACATAATTTTAGTCTTTCTTCAGTGGCTCTAGCATGTATTGGCTTTAAATATTATATGTGAGTTTGCATCTTGATTATTTGGTTTTTCGTAGAAATATGTTTGTGGGTAGCATAGTTGTAAACCCTCAGGAGACAAAACTCCTCCTACTACGGACATCTAGAGGTTTAAAGGCTTGTAGCATACGTTCAATGCTATAGTGTTCCCTACGAAAGTGGCTTAGTTTATTTTTATTTTATTTTTAGATTTTTGTTTGTTTTTAGTTTTTGTTTTTATTCTAGTTTTGCTCGAGGATTAGCAAAAGATAGGTTTGGGGGTATTTGATCGGTATATTTCTATACATATTTTAGATTCCCATTTCCTATTATTTGTGCTTTGTTCTTGGGTAAAATTAGGTATTTTATATGTTTGTTGAGCATGTGTAGGTCACATTCCATTCAAGAGGTGTTAGATGTTATTTTGGAGAAAAATAGCAAAAAGTTGAATTTCAGAGCATTGCAGAACATCTAGATTGCAGGGCCTATATCTCTCAGCTCAGATCGAATTGTGTTTTCTACTACCTATGTAATGAAAGCCCCGGAAGTCTAGTTTTCGGTGCACTTTTCGGATCACAATTCCAATAATCCTAGAAGAAGTTATGCCCATTTTAGTACCCGATGGTCAGATCAGTCATAATTCCGTGAATAATGACGGGATTTATTTTACAAGCTGTCATAATGGGAAATATTTCCTTCTTGGAATTGTTTGGGAGTCTTGTGCAAACAAGTTGACACTTAATCCTAATCTTCCTTCAATAAGTAGTCTTTTTATTGGATTAGGAAAGAAATAAAATCCCTAAAAAGGCATAGTTCTATATGGGAATTGATTTCCTTGTTTTTTAATGACATGACTTAGCATCTACACCTATTTAAACCCCATGTGAACCCTAATTTCGAGGGAGACGAACCAAGGGAGGTCCCAAGCCACCAAGGGGGCTGTCCCCCACCACTCGATCACCATACAATTTACATTCATCTTTGCACATCGAAGATTGAAGACGAAGAAGAATTCATCAATGGATTTTATTGTTTCTTTCTCTTCTCTTTCTATTTTCATGATGTGTAACTAATTCCATAACTAGGGAATCAATGTGAAACTTTTGTGAATGCTCATGTTTGGATTAATAATATTATTTCATCAACTCGATTCTTGATTTGTTTATTGCTCTTAATTGTTTGACTCTCATTAGTTTTAATATTTATTCACACCATAGACCAAGGGTGGATAATTATTTGGCATTATTTTAGGGTTAAGACTATCTAATAATTATGGTTAGAGTATAGATCAAACATAACTTTGATTAATACTCTTTTGAACGAATGAATTTTATCTTTAGTATAGACCAAACAAAGTATAGAATTTGGTTCTTATTTCTTATGCTTAACGGTTTCCGATCATTGTTCACACCATAGACCAAGGGTGAATAATGGTTGGGAATACTTGACTCATCCCGCGATCATACGGTAATAGTCATATTAAAGATAAAGAATGAACCCTTGAATTGATTGAATCTTGTTTACAAATTGATTCCATGCATTGAGTGTTTATAATTGGGGATCATTGATGACCTAGTGTTTTCTCACCCTTGACCACAACCCAATCTTTTCAATTGTATTTTTAGTTTTAATTTAATTTAGTTTTAGTTTTAAATCAAATTCAACAGTCTTCTTGTTACTTTAATTTAGCTTTAATTAGAACTAGGTTTAAATCATTAAATCTCTAGTCTTCGTGGGAACGATCCTTACTTGCCGTTGTACTTATCTTCAAGATTCGTGCACTTGCGAGTATTGTTTTTTATAACACGATTTACAACAATCAAGTCAGTTATTGTCTCTGGATTTTGTTGCTCTAGCACGTAGCCAAATGATGACAGTAGTTTGAAGGTTTCCTCATGTGTTCCATAGGTCAGTGACAACGCATATTACAGGGTTTAATGTGCCTTACTGTACAATATTTGGATGCCATAGACTATTTTCATGTCGGTGATTCTGTCCTTCTGACGTATTAATCGACCATCTTATTACTGAAGTCTAGGTGCAACCACTTCTCCAAAGGACAAGTGTGTTCGTTGACAAAACTTCTCACTTGAAAGTATGTCCCTTCATCTCTTCTAACAACTCTTAATTTCCACGTACAGTTGTCCATCAAACAAACCAAATGTAATGTTGTCTTATTCGACCTTTTCACCTTCCACTCAAAGTTTTGCCACATTGCAAAATGTCCAACTAGTCTCTTCAAATCTTTTTTAGTAGGAAAAAATTGTCCTTTATATATCATGCTTGTAGGTTGATCTTCAACCA
Organism: Dipteronia dyeriana; assembly: GCA_032871835.1. Taxonomy (NCBI): domain Eukaryota; kingdom Viridiplantae; phylum Streptophyta; class Magnoliopsida; order Sapindales; family Sapindaceae; genus Dipteronia; species Dipteronia dyeriana. Next base: position 101,257,352 of record CM065299.1, read on the forward strand.
AGTTCTTGGTTCCACCCATACCAAACGAGTATGATTATGCTCCTGGAATAACCCATGTTGTGACATTATCAGAATCAGATGGAGTTACATTAGGTCAGACCTCGGTAGTGCCAGCTATATCTGTTGTACTGCAACTAAATCTGTGTTCACGTCTTGCACGTCTTTCCAATTCGACAACCTCTTCCTCTTCCTCATTGTTAGCTACATTATCAACCGATTGCAAATTTTCTTCGTGTATGGCTCTGACATTCGGTTCACTGTTATGCTCATTGTTCATGTCATTGTAGAAGTCATTGTACTGGTGGTTGAACTGCCCATCATTCATCTCAAATTCACATCTAAACACATCGTCCAATTGAGGTCCGACTAATTCACCTTGGTCGGCTACTTCTGATAGGACACCACACAGGTTTTCCCGACTGTCAATCCTACTTCTTTCTGTGAACAACTGGTTACTTTCGCCTAACGAAAGAAATCGTTGGGTGTTATCGCGAGGAGGGATTTCTTCACCAATGACATCCTACTGCCATATCAATTAGAATAACACATACTTGAGGGATCACCCTATCTTTCCCCAGCATAAGCTGAACATCATCGTCGTTTCTTATAAACGTGCGACATGTAGTCCCAGAAACCATTGATATACACTGTAGATCTGCACTGTATCTGTCGACATCATACTTCACAACGGTTTACACGATCGACACCAACTCTTGGTAAGTCATACTCTTTGACACATACATTCCTTGTTTATCAACACCTAAAAATCTCTGATTTCCATCGGGTAACTGCTCCCATCGACCGTTGTAAGAGATGACTATTCTCACCCGATTCATTCTCCTTTCAAAATCAACATCACAAATTATTATTAACAATATATAAATTCAATTTCAAATAATAGTGAAAAAACCAAATGAATGTTATAAAAAAGCTTATAAATAATAACAAATGTCGGAATTAAAAAAATATCTTCAGAACAAAAAAAAATCAGAAAATCAAAGTACAAGTTCGAGCCAATACAATAAAATCACCAGAATGTGCACTATGTTTATTTTCTTATTTTTCGAGAATATAGGTCGAGCTTGTAGGTTTGTTATAAAAGCAAAAGCTCTTGGTTTTTTTAAAAAGCACGGTCCGAGCTTTTATAAAAGTGATCCAGTCCGATCCAAACGTTTATATATAAGCTGCGAACTTTTATAAAAGCTCGGAGCTGTTATATAAAAGCCTGCAACTCTTATAAAAGCTCGGATCGAGCTTTTATATAACAGCTGTGAGCTTTTATAAAAGCTCGGATCGAACTTATAAAAATAAAAGCTCTTGCTTTTATAACAAACCTACAAGCTCGACCTATATTCTCGGAAAATAATAAAATAAATCTAGTGCACATTCTGGAGATTAAATGTTCATACATTTGTTGCATACATTTGTTGCATACATTTATTGCATACATATTAAATCACTCGCAGAAGCATGACAAAATACTAGGAAAATCACGAAAATCACAAAAATCATTTACCTGCAGATTTGAAAAATATTTCTGACAAGCCCTTTAGATCGATTTCCACACTACTTTTTTAGATAGAGAATTAAACATCTCTTTCTGAAACCGAAGATGAAAGTATAAATACAACTTTTAAGGGCAATTTTGATAGTTCACCATAATAGGTGTCTTTTAAACATAAGTTATTAATATGGTGACATCATCGCAACACAAGAAAAAAAAAGGTGACAATCCTCACCATTTCCAATATATATATTATATGTGTGTGTGTGTGTGTGCGTGTGTGGAAATAGTGAGGAATGTCATATTTTTTGTTGTTGTAATGATATCACCAGTTTAATAACTTATGTTTAAAATGCACCTATTATGGTGAATTATCCAAATTGCCCTTAAAAATTGTCTTTATGCTTCCATCTACACTTTAAAAAATAAAAGTTGTTTTCTCTTTCCAAAAAGGTTGTCTGAAAATGGATCTCCTTATTTTCTTTCATGCATTTATGACTGAATTAACAATATATCAATTCGTGTATGAATATGTAGTTTCAAAAATTTGCACGAGCTTTTTTTTCTCTTTTCCAAAATTTTTCTAATTTTTTTCGAGATTTTTTTTCTATTGGTCTGAGATTTTATTTTTTTGACTATTTGTGAGATTTGTTGTAAAGAATTCGAGTTTTTTTTTTATTGGTTCGAGCTTTTTTTATTTTAGTTCGAGATTTTTTTATATTGGTCCGAGCTTTTTTTCTATTGGTTTGAGCTTTTTTTTTTGTTTAAGATTTTTTTTTTTACTATTTGTGAGATTTTTTGGAAAGAATTCGAGCTTTTTTGTATTGGTTCAAACTTTTTTTATATTGGTTCGAACTTTTTTTCTATTGGTTTGATTTTTTTTTTCTTTTGGTTCGAGTTTTTTGTGTATTTGTCCGAGTTTTTTTTGTATTGGTTCAAACTTTTTTTGGATTGGCCCGAGCTTTTTTTCTATTGGTTCGAGTTTTTTTTTCTTTTGGTTCGAGATTTTATTTTTTTGACTATTTGCAAGACTTTTTGGAAAGAATTCAAGTTTTTTTTTGTATTGATCCGAGCTTTTTTTCTATTGGTTCGAGCTTTTTTTCTGTTGGTTCTTGCTTTTTTTGTATTGGTCCGAGATTTTATTTTTTTGACTATTTACGAGATTTTTTAGGAAGAATTCGAGTTTTTATCAACACATAACAGATCAATTTTTTTTTAAAAAAAAAAGCTCCAGAGGCGCTGCCCTCTACCCCCGTGAGCTGACTGGGTAGCTCGACCATAGCGAGCTCGGCGGGGAGCTCGACCCTCGAATGGGTCTACGTAGTGCCTGAGTTTCAATGAACTTTCTCTCTCTCTATTTCACAACTCTAATCGTAAAAAAATGAATGCAAGAAATCTATACTGGGTGCATTTTTATTCGTTCGCCATAATATGTGCTTTTTAAACATAATTTATTAAAACAGTGATAATGTTAAAATGACACCTCCAAAAAGTGTCATTTAATTTTTAAACCCTATATAAAAATGAACTACTATACTGTATTACACAATTATTTTCAGAAATTACAGATCAAGTTTTGCTCACATCATCAGGGTTTGATAGGGTTGGTTTGCATCTCATCGTGTTCATTCATCCCATATTCCTATCCTTTTTCTGATGAATGGTGAGATACCGTAGAAGCTTAGAGTGTATGGCGAGAGGGGAACTCCATGGTCTCTCAGGTGATTGGCAAGCCCATGGAACCAGGCGCAGTAGTGCATGTGCCATTGCACTTTGGGGACGTGAGACGTCTCGACTCTTGAGTGCAATTTTTTTACAAAAAAATAATCAGTTTCGATAAAATATTTTTTTATATATATATAAATGGTTGTTCTTAACATGTGTTTTCAACGACTTTAAAGTTTAAATCCAATATCTATTATTTCTTGTCAATATTCTTTACATATAAGTGGAGCAAGAACAAGTTGCGATGTACGTAAATTCGAGAACAACCCTATGTCAAGTTTCAATGTGGCTTTTACTGATCAATGATCATCGTACATAAACCGGTATTCTTAATATAATTATTGTAAAATTAATGAATTTTGTCGGTCAAATTTAAGATTTTAAATCCCATTAAGTGTTATTAATAGGAATGTCAAGACATATCGAAAGCAAACACATGCTTATAAAATACATGGTGAGATTTGAATCTCTTACCTTACCACTTATAGAAGAGGATGCACTATCAGCTCGAATGTGATGTGCAAATCCTAACCAGTGTTATTTATAAATTATAATAATAATTAGTTGATTCATTTTCTTTTCACAAAATCAAGGTAAAATATAAAGTTAAATTAATGCTATACAGAAATTTTTTATTACACTCCTTTAATACCGTTTTTAGAAGGGAGAGACGTACATGAATCAATGTTTGGATGTATGCGTTTAAGTAGTACAGAAAAACATGTATACGACATGGAAATTACATAGGATTATATATCCATAGTCTCATAGCTTATATATATGCCGGATCTTATTTGGTTCAGCATTTATTATTTTACAAAAACAAAGTTTATTAATTATTTCATAGATTGGCTTCTCCTCCAATGTTGTAGTTCTCATTGTTTTTTTTCTGCAATTTCAACGTGCAGTCCATTTGGAAATGTGACATGAGGCCTTCGAACGATGTCTCCTCCATTAATCACTGACCACCTGATAAATATATTTAAGTCATAGTTCTGAATTAATATATATATATATATATATATATATATATATAATTTCAAGACGTTTCAAACAAGCATATACCATTTTTTATTTAATTAAATTTTACCTGTATTTAGTGACGAGGTAGTGGAGAAAAGTTGCCATTTGAAGCTTTGCAAACTCGGCTCCAACAGAGTCTCACGCCACAACCAAACCCCATAAAAGTCTTAGACCCCTTGTGCAATTCAAATATCCCATTTCATATATTTAAAAAAAAAAAAAACTAAATTAGTTTAAAAGCTCAAGTTGAACTATTTTTGTTTTGAATATTGTATAAAAACAACTTTAATTGATTTTAGTTGTTGTTTCTTTTTGTATCTTTCGTTTTCAAAAACAAAGAATTGTATTAATATTTTATATTTATTTCCCTCTTAATAATACCTGCCAACGCCATGGATTGAATGTGTAGGGGTTGTCATATTTCTCTGGATTGAAATGAACTGCTGATGGAATGATCAGAACTATCAAGCCAGCTGGAATTGTATATCCTGCAAGAAATAAATTCCTCAATTAGTCCTTATATTACTACTATACTAGGAACGTCTACTCACTAACCGGGAATGAAAAAGTGAAGGAAATCAAGTTTTATTGATAAATGAATGAGTAAACAAAATTTAATTTTTTGAGTGGGAGGGGGAATTAGGTACTTATTAATTTACAGCACAAACTCAATTCCTGCTTTATGTATAAGGTTCGCGTAATTTGATTCTTAACTGTTTTTAGTAAAAGCTGCATTAATCACTGATCCTGAATTCTTTTCCCTATTTAGATTTCAAAATGTTGCGAACTACAAATAATAATACCATATATTTGTAAAACTTGCCATTTATTTCCACGTCATGTACCACTTTTCTGAATAACCCTGGTGTTATACTTCCTATTCGAACACTTTCATTGATAACCTGTAATATAAAATAGATTTAGAAAACTACATCACTGTCCAAGGAGCAATAGTGTAAATAAACAATCGAAAGACTTGAAATTAATTTATAATCAAACTCACCATGTGTGAAAGTCATGGACTTATATTCTTCCCATGTAATTCCAGTATTTTCATTATCTCGATCTCTCAAAATTGTCTCGTGTTCTTTCTAAAACGTGATTTATAAAGTTCTCTAATTTAACTCCGATTGAAATAGTGTAAACAATACAATAATCAAGAAAATAGTTGGAATTTGGAAATAAATAAATAAATATTTAATGCTTGTATATATAAACTGTAATAAAATTATAAGTATACATACAGTTAATTCTGCTAGTACGTCTGGATGATCAGAAACAAAATTTACGAGTAATGCGACTGCTTGAGAAGTAGATTCGTGACTAGCAAAAAAGAGTGCAAAGATCAAGTTTATAGCAACATTGTCATTGATGAGTGTCTTCGTTTTCCATATCTTCAAGTAAATGATCCAAGAAATCATGAGCAGGAATTTTTGATGCTCTTCTATCATGTAAGATATCTCCAATCACCTTAATTATTTTTTTCGTCCCTATACATATATATATATAAAAGAAACTCAGTGATGATTATTACATCAAGAAACATAAAGGTTTTAATATAAATAACGAATCTATTCATATAAAAGTATCTTCAATGCTATTTTATATTTATTTTTTTATTCTCCTAATGGACACATCAACATTTCTCTTATATATATCCACTTTGGTAAACAAAATTTAAGAAATAAATATTTATATCTCCAATACAATTATCTAAATAAAAATATTCATCAATTTTATAATCAATCAAAATAAAATATTTGTTTAAGTTAAAAAATTTAAATAATTAACCAAGAAAAATTTGTAATTTTTTTGGTGGTAAATAATATTAACTGATGACTAGGATTTCTATGAATTTTTTTTTCTACATCAACTCCATATTTAGGTTAGATAATTACATTGAAATTTAACCCAAATACATATACTCTAATGCTCATGAATTTAGATAATTAGAATGGTAAATACAATAATAGTACATGGAAAGCAGTTCGAGGAATATTTAAAGGAAATGAGATCAGACCGTCCAGGAAAGTTTTGCAATTCTCTAATACTTTCTTTGAATCTCTCTTTTCATCGTAACTCATTAGATTCCTAACACAAGAAATTCAAATATTACCTGCCAATGGACAAAAAAAAAAAAAGAGAACAAAAAGAATGAATGAATTCTCTCTTAGTACGTACTCATAACATTAATAAATATAAGCACTACAAAAAAGAAGGTTTTTTATCGCAGGTAAATCCGCAGTAAAATCCGTTGCAAAAAGCCTTTTGCCACGGATATGTCATGGATTTGGGGCGCTGAAAAGGGTTTTACCGCGGTAAATGTCCCGTGGCGAAAAAGTGTTGTAAAATTATTTAACATTTGCCACGGCTAGGTACCCGTGGCAAAACCTGTTGCAAAATTTTTTATATTTCCTTTTACTGCTGTATATATTTATATTTATTTAGGGATCTTCAATTTTCTTAAGATTCTATAATATATTAATATTAATAATCAATATTATATACATAGCACAGATAAAATATAATATTATATAATATTTATTTTAAGATAAATTCATAACCCTAATTTTCATTACATTGTAAAAACAAGTTGTCAACTACAAATACCATCCATAAAAAGAAGAGTAAGTTAACATTACATCAAAAAGAACAACACATGAATAATGCATTGTAATTCCAATTTCCAAAAATTTCCTGAGTTTGAGGTGATGCAAAAATACCTCACGTTTCACTGTACCATCATCCAACAACTTTTTCGATACACAAACAATCTGCATAAATCAAAAAATGATTCATAAGGTGAATGAACAATTTAAATATATAATATTAATTATATATTAAAAGTCAAAGGAAATATCTCAATGCCAACAAATAAAGTTAAAATATCTCAAATAGTACATAGAATATATATATATTCCAGTTCAACCAATCAAGCCAAACCTTCAACATATATATTATAAATTAAAGAAATAATAATTTTAAGTAACTACATACCATAATCTTATTGGCTAAAGAATTGAGTCAATTAACAATTCATTAAGCATATCCTCAAACATACTCAAATCAATAAAAATGTACAAATATGATTCAAATTAACTACTCAACATCTTTATTGACTTTATTCATCGTAAAACATACTGGAGGTAAATATACTTTATTAGCACCTTGTTGTTGAGAATGTAGCAGCCTCTTAAGTCCCCAATTTTCCAAATCGCTTCGAGCCTTCAAATTATCTTTTGATTTCCCAACAACACCTAACAATGTCCAAAGTATGTTATCACAAACATTCTTCTCAATATGCATAACATCAAAGTTATGGCGAATTGAATTATGCTCCTAATAAGGCAATTCAAAGAAAATACTTTTTTTTCTTCCGGTAAGTCTTATCACTACCCTCTTCCTTCTCATCCTTTTTCTTTTTCTCCATCTCATCCCTTTTCCTCTTCTTTATGTCTTCATTCTTATATTCTGTAAGTATGTCATCTACTTCTCTTTTCAAAATAGAACTAGATAATCGACTACGTGCATATCCCTATTCCCTTGTCCCATCAAAAGACACCCTGTCTTTTCAAAATTTATGGGATAAAGGTAAGAATCGACGATGACCCATGTAACAATACTTCCTACCATGTGCCAACCAACGGGATTTGGTGTTTCGATTGCAACAAGGACACGATTTCTCACCTTTAGTACTCCACCCTGACAAGTTACCAAATGCAGGAAAGTCGTTGATAGTCCATAACAATTCTACATGTAGTTTGAACATTTGATTACACGATGCATCATAAGTCATCACACCTTCATGCCACAACTCCTTTAACTCTTCAATCAAAGGTTGTAAATAAACATCGATCTTATTACCAGGTCCCTTTGGTCTATCAATGAGCACAGACAACATAAAGAAATGTTGCTTCATGCACATCCATGGTGGATAAAAGACAATGTATTAAGCAATATAAAACAGAAAAAAAAAAGTCCAGTTAATTAACCAAATTCCAATTCCAAGCCCCCACAAAGCAGAAAGAGAACCAAGTGTCCACCTGAAATTGTGCTCAAGATTCCTCTCTCATTTAACCCCGTTCTTCTATGAACCTGTTTTAAAAAGAGGAATCAGAGCAAACTATTGATATGTGATAAGAAGAGGAACCAGAAAGAACCACACAAGCAGCCAAGAAAGCACACAACCACACCCAAAAAGAGACAAAGCTAAGCTAAAGACTAACATAAGACTAAATCAGTATATAATTGAATAAAACTAACAATACCGAAAGTCAATAACATCACCAAAAAACAAACATGAGACTAAATCAGTGTATAATTGTCCAATAAGGTCGCAAACTTGCAGACTTTAAAAATCAGGAAGAACTAAGACATAGCACTTCGTATCATAGCTTCGAGTGAAGAATAACTAAACAATTAATTGTAATTGTTCAAATTAATTATATATGCATAATTAGAAGAGTAATTATTAAAATTACTTGGGAGGCTCCTTGTTTGAAATCGACACTGCCATGTTCTGCCCAAAATTTCTCTCAATTTTTCAGGGCCAATAAAATGTAGAACAAGTTTTTTCATGTAGTTATGGAGTCTTCCTTTGTGTGCTAAAACGTTTTTCTCATGTCCAATAAGTTCAGCAAAACTGTCGGTTTACCATAGTTGGAAAGACTTGTTTTTTTTTTGGAAGATACTGTAATTTATCTCATTAGCAGTCGATACAACTATCTTCTGACAAACCAGACTCGTTCGAAACAAAGGTCCATACTTGTAACCAAAAAAAAAAATACATTATACATATATGTATACAAGTCCGATTGAAAAGTTACATACAATACCATTGCCCAATATGACTTGGCTGTGACAAACACTCATTCAGCCTAAAAAAGATCAAGTTATATGTAAAGGTGTGATGAGTATGTGTAAGAGCTAGTACCGTGCTATTCTGTTTTTGATAAATGGTGGAATATCATGCAATGAATAAGAAGAGAAGAACTGGAGTGTCTTTCCAATGAAGGGCAGGCCCATGGAACCAGGTTGTAGTTTCCCATTTTTGCATTTTGGGTTCGTCCAACTATAAAACAAATGACTGATCCAAACAACAAGTAGAGCTACCAAGCAAATTGAACCCACCTCCCACATCTTTCAACTCTCTGTTTTTTTTATAGATTTTTTATTGATGGAGAAGGAAATTGATATATATATATATATATATAGCGAGAGAGAGAGAGAGAGAGAGAGAGAGAGAGAGAGAGAGAGAGAGAGAGAGAGAGAGAGAGAGACTGGAACAAGTAATTTGCTAATACATGCTCTTTTTTGGGTGATTGATGATGGTTTTATAGGCATTGCTCTTTTAAAAAAAAAACGAAAACTAATACATGCATGCTCACAACTCCACAACACAGATGAGAAAAAGAGAGTTGTTGAGGCCAACACGATAGCAGAGATTTAGAGAGAGAGCGAGAGAGTTCTATCATTTTTATCGTCGTCATCAATTTGTCATCCAAATATCCAATTGAGCAAAGAGCGAGTAGATGCGAAAATCTTCAAGAATCGACTTTTATGATTCTATCTACATTCATAAACCAATGGCTGACATTAATATTGGTATGTGTATTAAACTATTAATTTATCATGTTTATTTAATTAGATTCCAATACCAAGTGTGTGGAGAACAAACTCGAACTCACAATCTCATAACGTATGTATGAGAAACAAACCATTGAATTAACCTCATCTTATCAAACGAATTGAAGCTCACTTTCAAACAATATGGTATTAAAGTAAATATAATTTGTTTATGAATATCCGAAGTGTGGGGAGTGGAGACCCATTGAAAATATTTATAGGGAAATGCTACTCTTCCAAACAAATTGTTCCAAAAATATGTACAATCCAATGTGACAGTCCAACCCATTAATGAATTGCTATGTTTTTTCTTTCATTATCTCTTTTATTGAACTGCCATATTGAATTATACATATTTTTAAGACAATTTATTGGGAAGTGTAGCATTACCCATATTTATAATGATTCTTTAATTGCAATTTTCATTTATGCATACTTAAAACTTAGTCAAGATTGATAAAATTGGTTAAGTGGTAAATATATCACACTTGCATCAGTGAGATTATTGGAGTCATTAATCTTCCAACAATCTCGAATAATATTGTATTAGTTAAAAAAAAAACTTAGCTAGGTGATATGTTCATACCATCAGCGATGTACACAATGGGTGCAAACGAGATACTCCCACATTGATGGAAATGACTTGGTCAATACATGTTTTGTTGCTTGTGCTAATTTGTTGCTCAAGTAGTTGGTTATTTGTTAAATAATCAGTGCCTTAATTATTGTACGTCGTGCATGATGTGTGCACAGGAATTAGGTTCCATTTCCCTTTTATTTTTGTAGCATGTTATGCATGTTATGCACGTATCTGAATTCTAGGAAGGTGGATGAACAGTTCAATTGTAATGAGGGTTTATGTATAGACCTAGTTTGATTTAATAAAAAATCATCGAATATTGAAGCAAATATCCTCCGATCTCTTATGTTTCTTTCTATCTATCTGTCCACTCTATCTATTCTATAAATTCTTCTGTGTATTTTTTCAGGGATCGAAAAGTACACATCAATTGGTATCAGAGTCATCGTTCATGGAGACCCGTGGCAAGTCCAATACCGAGTTCCGTAATGAGGTTCATGAGATACTGGCTCGTCATGAATCCAGTTTTGATCAATTCCACGCTTCCCTACAGACCATATTCTCAAAACTGTTGGTCATAGAAACTACATATAACCAGATTACAATTGAAAGAGAAGTCAACTCTTTTGCTGAAAGTTCCTATACTCCTCGTCCAAACCAAACCGACATCACTAACTCTTCCGGCTATACTTCTCAAGAGCATTGCCAATAACCAACACTTTTTATGATAGACGATTTCCAACCTTCCGACAACTACTCGACCTACAAGATTTCTTGCAAAACAATTTCCATACCCGAATTTTATCCTTACGGGCAAGGATAATCTAAGCGAGGAGGAATGATATGTGTTTCATGGCAATACTGTGTACATGAATGCATGATTTTCTCAAGCATACAATTTAGTGGAGGACCACGTCTCATGCAAAGGAATTAGTGTTGTTAGTGGAATGAGTTAGTTGTCAGTTGTTTGTAAAGTGTTTCACGCACCACTTGCATTGTTTCCTGTTTTCTAATTTAATTTTGTTTAGTTGTTATTTTGGGTACCCTATAAAAAGGCAAGCAGTGGATAAAATGATACATGCAGAATATAATATTAACATCCAACCTTTGATCTCGTCTCTACTCTCTTTAATTCTTCTATTTTCCCTCTGTTTCTCTAAATCCAACCATATCAATTGGTATCGGTATCAGAGTCTGCTTCTGTTCTTATGGATGTCGAATTCCGTACTGGAGTTTACAAAATCTTGGCTCGACGCGAGTCTAGCCTTGATCAAATTAATGCTACCTTGTAAACAATCATGGCCAACTTGCAGGCTTTGCGGGTCACTCAATTTCAAGAACCAGTAGACGTAGAAATCAACCCTTCGCAACTGGAGAATCCACACACACCCCTAACCAACAAAACATTTCCCACTCCAACACCATCGCCGGTCTACTGGGCCCCCCTCCCAACCAAAAATCAACCCCATCTTCTAATACTACACAAGTTTCGTTCCGTCGGATTACAGGCCAGGTGGCTTATGAAAGGAGCAAAAGTGATGAACTAGATTTTTTTGTCACACTCGAAAAATTGCCTAATGAATCAGCTTTCACAGGATCGATTCTGATTATTTCCTTCCATTTTATGGCTGGAACCAACCATCATTGGACCATTCGAGTTGTTGTCAAACTGAAGAACAAGGGAAGTTATCATTCACAAGGGAAGTTATCATTCGAATGTGCTATATGGGAAATTTAGTAGCATTTTTCCAAGACCTATATTGATTCCATCCTTGCGGACAAGTAAAATCTGGGAAGGGTGGAATGATATGTTCATATCATCAGCGCTATACACCATGTATAGGTGCAAACGAGATACTCCCACATTGGTGGAAATGACTTGGTCGATACATGTTTTGTTGCTTGTGCTAATTTGTTGCTTAGGTCGTTGGTTATTTGTTAAATAACTGGTGCCTTAACTGTTGTACGTGGTGCATGATGTGTGCACATGAATTAGGTGCCATTTCCCTTTTATTTTTGTAGCATGTCATGCATGTTATGCACGTATCTGAATTCTAGAAAGGTGGGTGAACAGTTTAATTTTAATGAGAGTCTATAAATAGACCTAGTTTGATTTAATAAAGAATCATCAAATATTGAAAAATCATCAAATATTGAAACCCATATCCTTCAATCTCCTATGTTTCTCTCTATCTATCGATTCTATAAACTCAGGATCGGAAAAGTATACATCACTAGGTGCTTAATTATTGTAGGAAGATAGTAATCTCCATATTAACACAGTAAAACATAGAAGAAGAAAAAAAAGCATCTACTAGATGTTTGTTTACAACTAAAACTAGAACATAGAAAAAGTTTTCATCTACAAATTGTTTAAAACTACAACATGACGTGAATTGAATAAAATATTGACGAGGTATTAAGTCGTGTAGCTTTGGTTTAGGCAAAACTTAGAGCAGTTAATGTTATTTTTCCATTTCCTTGCATACATATCAATCAGACTGGACCCGTTTGGTGTGGAGATTGTTTGATATCCGACTGAATTTATACCTTTGTTCAGTGAAGACGTAGTTCCGAACTTGCCATCTCTACATATATCCTCATGAATAATTTCTCATTGCTATATATATGATAATAATGGGACTTTAAACCTGTGTTTAAAGAGGTTATGGTTGCCAAAAATATCACTGGAATTTCGTTATCGGGAATTGTTTCGGTGCAACGAAGGCACTATATATGGTAAATCAATTGTTGACATAATAGGGTTTGGTTTGAAAACCAATTTAGACACCCAAGTTGGCCAACAACACAAGTTGTATATGGACAAACCCAAGTCCATTTGTAACAAGCCCAAGCATGAGAGCAGGTATTGAATGTTAGAAACTGCTCAAGCAATATATATACATATATAACGTGCATGTGTGTGATGAATGGGTGGTCTGGCAATTTTCTATTGAATGTGCCATGTAAAAACAATGTGTGTGCATTGTGTGCAATTCAAGGCATGATGGTGTCTTTGGTGTGCATAATAACGTGTAAGAGAGTACTGTATGTAATAATGTATAAGTGCCTATGTTCAATAGAGAACAAAATACAGAGTGATTAACACAAAGAGATGTGGAAAAAATCATGAGAGAATTTTCTCCAATCTAAAATTAAAGTGTGGAGAGGGGGCTTTCCGACCGCGTGATCGTCCTCCAACCGATGGTATAATCTCAGGTGTTCGATCCCGCTTCCGCTGAAGAGTTCGGATTTCGTACAGTGAACGGTAATCTGAATTCGTTTTTGTTTATATCGAATTTACTTTCATCAATTATATCATATTGTCATATTATCATTGTATTTTTGACAAATGTAGAATATCAAACGATAGAATTGATATTCGATCTCAGCCGATTGACTTCATGAATAGACCCTAACCCTACGACATATTTCAATTGTAGAGATGGCAATCGGGAAAATGTAGATGGATATGAGTTCCTCATCCCCAATCTCATTCCCTAACTCCTTCCCCCGCATCCCATCCTTGTCCCTATCCTCATTTGGAAAAAATGGAAATCAATAAGTCAAGGGGAAGTATCCCCATCACCATTTCTTCATTTTAACTTTGCTCGACAATAATAAGATGTATTAAAATTCACTCATTCATCCTCGAAATAATCCTAACAACATAAATAATTCATCAATAGCTAGCAATATCTTATTCTCCTATTAATAGGGTCGGGGCCTCGTGGAGGAAATAATTTTCATCCCTATTTTCAAGTAACGGAAGCAATGGTAGAGATTTTGATTTGTTTTTTTTTTTACTTCATTGCTTTTAAATGGATGTAGTGTATCATAGATATCTCCTCTGGATGTTGTAATCTGAAGATCACTTGTTTTTTTCTGCAATTTGAACGTGCATTCGGCATTCCATTTGGAAATATGAGATAAGGCCTTCCAACGAAGTCTCTTCCATTGATCACTGACCACATGAAATATATATATTATTTATCACTTTATTTTAATTTCGGTAAGTTCTTGATAAAAAAAGTTTTATCAAGACCTTATCGAAATATATTTTTTAAAATTTTGATCTGAATTTTTTTATGTATGATATGTTTAATGATATCTACTTGTAAACAAAAGTTGAGAATTTTTCAAATATTGAAACCTTTTATTCTGATATAAAGATATCAAACAAACGAAAAAAAAAAAAGTTTTAATACTTTAAATATATGTAAATTTAAAATTTAATTTGTTTTGACTTTTATTGTATAATACTATAAAGGGAATGGTTCCAAATAGCACATTTTCAAATTTGAGTCGTACAATTATCACTACATTAATAAGTCTTGTTTTATTAACACCTAAAAGTGTGTGCTGACCAAAATACCCCTACTTTTACTTTTACAATTTTTTCTCTATTTTTCTCTTCTTATAGACGTTCTTCCTCCCTTTTCAAATTTTCTCCAATCGTTCTTCACTCTTTTGACAATTCAATCATCCAACATTTTTCAAAATCGATGAATGCCTAGATTTGAAGAGTGGATCCAACCATTAAAACCTTGTTTGGATTATTGGAAGAGTTGATAAGGTAAATTTCCTTCATTCTTCTTACAAGCGTTCTCCCTCTCCTTTCAAATTTTCTTCGGCCGTTCTTCCTCTCCTTTGACAGTTCAGTCATCCAACATTTTTCAAAATTGAAGAATACCCATGTTTGAAGAGTGGATCCAGTAATTAAAACCTTGTTTGGATTATTGGAAGAGTTGATAAGGTAAAATTTCCTCCATAAACTAGTTGAGAAACTGGTTCATTTCGATATGGAAACTTTCACTTTCAATTTCTTAGGTGTATATGTTGAACTAAAGCTAATTCTGCAGTTTGTTCTGGTTTTTTGGAAAACTGTGTGTTTTGTGTATTTGCTAGACTTATTTGGGTAATCGAGACCTGATATCGAGACATGATTGTATTATTTTCGAGACTTATTTATATCAATTTCTAGACTTAATTATGTTATTGTCGAGACTTATTTATATAAATTTTGGGACTTTTTTATATCATTATCGAGACTCTGAGAGGCCTACCAAACATAAATACAAAAAATGCGGAACACGGGGTCACAATTCCAAGCGATGTCCAAATCCGGGCACCAACTCCAATAGTATTATTCTAGATTCACACCGTCGAAGAACACAACAAACAAACTTGTCCAAAAAGGGATGAAATTGTTGAAGAGAACAACATGTAATGCTTTCATTTTGCAAGTTGATGGTTAGTAGGTTTTATGTTTACTTTTTGTAAAAGCTACATATTTATTGGTTTGTAATTTACAAGTGGATGATTAGTGGGAGTTATGTTTTAATTCTTGAAAAGCTAGAAAGGATTTCTTGGTTTGTAATTTGCATGTGGATGGGTAATGGGTGTAATGTTGCATTACTGTATTAAGAACTGTATTGGTTAAAAGCTGTGTAATAGAAAATATCATTTCGTACCAGTAGGTCCCGATATTAATTTAATAAGTCTCGAATATATCTAATAAGTCTCTAATCTACCAAATAATTCTCGAAATATGGAAAGATGTCCCGAAATGAACTTAACAAGTCTCGAATTAATTTAATAAGTCTCGAATACACCAAATAAGTATCGAACATCGGAAATTTCTAGAAATAAGTAATTCCGTTCAAATGGACATCATAATTCATAAAAGGATGTAATCAACACAGTTAATATAACCATTCAAAAGCACATCCATAATTCCATAATTTCATCCATCCCAAATAAATAAATAAAAATCCATTTAAAAAAAAACAACCATCCATAACATCCAAAATATTGTATAACATCCATAACATTCATACTTCACTGGTCTGCAACAATGGAAGAGTTTGAAAACACTTCCACAACCATTTTTTGTCGCATATATGGCATTTGGTCATCAATCCAAATGAACTTCTTTCTCTTTGTCATTGTATGCTCAATCAATGCTAATGTGTGTACTTCACAATTGCCACTGTAAAGACGTTAAAATACTGTTAATTACTTTATAAGCAAAATAAGGATTTGAATTATATAATCATTAAATTTGTGGTATTTACTCAATTTTTTGTTGTGGAATGCTATGTTTGCTTACTATGACCATATGAAACAGGTTCAGCTTCATTGTTATGTCCTTCCCCCGTCTCTGTTTGTAGAAACCAATTTGATTTAGCATCAAAGGCAGTGAATACCGTAAACAAGCAACTTGTTCATTTCGGATTTCGTATTGAACCTCATGTTGCCATGGATCACACAGACGGATGGATCGTAGTGTTTGCTCCACTCTAGTCATTAACCAATGACCGCCTCCATCATACCGGAATCAAAAGTTGGACCCAACACAAACAAAAGAGGATAAATTACTTTAAGAATTTCAATGTGATTGTGGCAAGTAATTGTTCCTTTTATACCAATCCAAATCTGGAGTTTTCAATAGCCTCTTCAAATTCACCATCTGTATATATAATGCTACAAACAAAACATAATAGCATAAGGTAACTACACAGCACAAGATAATTATCCAATGAAAAAAATAATTCTGAAAAATATATTCACCAGTAAGTCTCGAATGTACACCATTAAGTCTCGAATCAAAATCATTAAGTCTAACATACATACGAAATAAGTCTCGACAACACATGAATTAAGTCACGATTCTAACTCAATTAAAGTCTATAAACATTTACATAAGTCTCGAAACACAATTAAGTCTATAATCATACCATTAAGTCCCGAATATATACCATGAATCCCTAATTGTGAACCTACTGTTCAAATTCAACATCTGGATATATGATGTTACAAATAAAAAATACAATCATAACTACACAGCACAAGATAAGTCTTCAATGAAAAAAAAATCTGAAAAATATTTACACAAATAAGTCTCGAATATACATGAATTAAGTCATCATTAAATCCCACATAAAGACAAAATAAGTCTTACATAAAGACACCATTAAGTGTTACATAAAGGCGAAATAAGTCTCGACTAAACATGAATTAAGTCACAAATCCATATCAATTAAAGTCCAAAATACATGTTAAATAAGTCTCGAATATACATAATTAAGCCTATAATATATACCATTAAGTCACGAATATATACCATTAATCCCTAATTGAATAACTATTACTCATTATCTTCTCCTTCTCTCAATCAAAAAACCCTAACCCACCAACACCACAACTATTGTTCATTATCTTCTCCACTGAACAAAACCCACTGAAATCAAATTCAACAAACTAAATCCAAATCGACAAAACCACCATTCATATTCAAACCCAAACAAATATAATGAACAGTATTTCGATAACACCATTCATCTTCTCCACTGAAATCAACAACAAAAACCAAACGAAATTGATAACAAACTAAATTGATATCATGTCCATTCGTATTCAAACAACAAAACATCGCCACTGAAATCAGATTCTCAACAAACTAAATCGAAATCAAAACCCAAATCGAAAATTAAGCAATATCACATTTGAAAACAAAACCCTAACAAAATACCTCAATCGACGAGATCTAGTGATGAGATCTTTAATCGACCTGTTGCTGGAGTCTTACGACTGCCGTTGAAGTGCTCACGGTTGTTTGCCGGTGTCGTACTGTTCGTCGAAGTCTTCCGATTGCTATCGAAGTTCACGGTTGTCGTTGTTTGCTTGAATATTTTGTTTGAAAAGTTGAAGTAGTCAATGAGGATAAGAAAATAGTGAAGAGAAAAAGATAAAAGTAAAAGATAAATTCATATGCCTGTTGCCCTAATATGAGGGTATTTTTGTCAGAAATCAATCTTTAGTGCTATTAAAACAAGACTTATTAATGTGGTGCTACTTGTACAAGAACCATCCCAAATAGTGCAATTTAAGTTTTTACCCCTAATACTATATACGTATATTGTATAGGTTGATAGCCGGTAATCTTAACATTTAATTAATTCGGCTGAATATGACTATTAAAATTGATTAGGGGAAATAATGTTGTGAATGTAGAGAAAATTTGACTGCTCAATGTATTTTAGAAAGATCTTTCATTCAACCCGACAATATCCAAGTTCAAGTTGTCGGTGCTCCTATATAAAAAAATGTGGAGAAAATTTTGAATGGTTTGATTAACACTATATATATACTTGAATGAAATAAAACTATATCATCCTATTTTTATTTTTCCTTCTCTATATTTTACATGAAATACTAATAATAATAACAATAATAATAATATCCCAACATCAACATTTTGGTGTCAATATATATTATATTTAATAAGAAAATCGTGTCTATTCCCTTGTGCCCTTGTTTTTCAAATTATAATCTGAAAACAACACATAAGTATTTCTTTTATATATATATTATTTAAAATTAGATATAATTTAAAATAGATTATAAATCGAAATTATATAACCTAATTAAAATTAGATGGGTCCAAATTCACTTTTAACACACTAATGAGTACAAATAGATGCATCAAACGGCTCAAGAGGCCCAATCCTTACGTGTATCCAAGCTTTATGGTTGTGTGGGCCTAGATTATATTTTAAGGCCTGCTAACTTGAGCTTTGGGCTTTAAAAGAGGCCCAATCGTTACCTGTGACAAATTGTCATCGTGTCATTAGTTGGACGTTGACTCGAGACACGAGTCATGGTTAAACATCGACTCAGCGAGTCAGCGGTGTGATCTTCTTCAATTACACGTGTAACTGTGCAAGCTTGAAAAGAAGCCACGCATGCAATTGAACAATCCGGTGACATTAAAAAAAAAATTGAACAAAGGCGCGCAATACATTGTACTCTGTCTACAGTTCGTATAAATACGTTTCGTATATGTAAAATTTACAGATTCTCTACCCACCAAAGCTTTGATCTTTCTCTCTGTAACAATCCTCTTTATTTTTTTTAAGAAACTTCTCGATTATTCCATAAAAAATCGACGGCGATGGCGAGACCCACTCAAGAAGCAATCCAGACGTTCACGAGCATCACCGGCGCGTCTGAGTCAGTCGCGTTACAAAAACTGGAGGTGCATTTTGTCGTCTCCTTCTTCATTTTAATTTTCTCCAGTATTGTCTTTTTCACTCGGATTTGTTCTCTTGAAACTATTAGTATTCATTTCTAGAACGACAAATGCAAAACTTGTCTTTGTCTCCGGCTAATTATTTTAATAATTTTTTCATTAGTGATTGCCATTATAATTAATTAATTAATTTCTCACGATTCTAGATCAAGAAACAGTTCTCACTTTGTTTTCTAGGGTTTCTACTAAATGTTGCCGTTATTTTTCTCAAGATTCATTTTTGTAACGTGATAAGTGCATATAATCAAAGATTAGGTTTTTGTTTAACTTGAATCCGTGTTTATAAAAAATTTCATGTTTATAAAATCAGATCATGATGTTGGTTTTCAGCTGATATTTTCAGAAAGAAAAGGAAAGGAAATCATATATCACCAGAAATTATGTTATTGGACCAATTTTAATGAGTTTATGATACTTTGGATTGATGGGTTAATTTTTGGAGGGATTCATTTGAATGGTATGCTTGTACTTGTAATTTTGGATGTGAAACAAAATGGAGCAATTAGGTTTGTAAATTGCACCATAGGTCTACTATATTACTACTTGGTTGCTTAATCTAGAAATTGGGATTTGAATTATGTAATTGTACAATGGTTTATGAGTTTTTAATAGCTAAAGATTTTGCCATGTTTTTTCAATTTTTGGTTTTGAAGTTCTTCGAATATGTTACTTGTATGGATCTCTATATATTCTCAGTTTATCTGACTGTCTGGCACATTGTGATTGGTATAAAGGAATTCGGAGGCAATCTACATGAAGCTGTGAATGCATATTTTAGTGAAGAGCATAGGCACAAGTATGGCATTACTTTTTTCTTTATTTCAGTTATTTGTTTGTATTTGTCGCTAGTTCTGTTTTGACTTATTTAATCGGCTTAACATTTTCACAATAGTGTTTATTTGTCTGGTCTTTAGTCAACAATTGTTATTTTCTATGCTTTCCTGTTCAGCGTAAATCAAACGGTTGTTGAATCTCCTCGGTATAATGTTTTTGATATGAACAACCGAACTCAAGCTAGGCACAAGTATGGCATTACTTTTTTCTTTATTTCAGTTATTTGTTTGTATTTGTCGATAGTTCTGTTTTGACTTATTTAATCGGCTTAACATATTCACAATAGTGTTTATTTGCCTGGTCTTTAATCAACAATTGTTATTTTCTATGCTTTCCTGTTCAGCGTAAATCAAACGGTTGTTGAATCTCCTCGGTATAATGTTTTTGATATGAACAACCGAACTCAAGCTAGGCACAAGTATGGCATTACTTTTTTCTTTATTTCAGTTATTTGTTTGTATTTGTCGCTAGTTCTGTTTTGACTTATTTAATCGGCTTAACATTTTCACAATAGTGTTTATTTGTCTGGTCTTTAATCAACAATTGTTATTTTCTATGCTTTCCTGTTCAGCGTAAATCAAACGGTTGTTGAATCTCCTCGGTATAATGTTTTTGATATGAACAACCGAACTCAAGCTGGGCCAAGTAGACTTCTACAACTTCTCTCTGCTGCTAGAACTTTTAAGCCTTCATCTCTACTTGACAACAATTATAGGAGGAGTCTCTTAAATGGGTTTGGCGCTTCCAGTTTCACTAGTCATGCACCAGTTGTGCCGCATACAGGAGAGGTAATGGGTACCCCTGCGGAGTTCAATAGTGGGAATCAGCAGCTGTATCATCCCGGAGGAAGGTCTTCGCCATATGATTCTAGAACTTCATCAGCTCATGGTCTAGATGTTCAGGGGAATGCGTTACAGGATGATGTTCCACACCTGCATGGAAATAACATAGAAGAAGACATGATTCAAGCAGCTCTTGATGCTTCAAAACGAGATGCTGAAGAGGGTCATTTGAATACACTGCTAGAAGATGATGAATTGTCTCATGCATTTTCATTGTCCTTAAAGGTTTGTAAATATTGCCTTTGTTTTCATGTTTTGTTTTCCTAGTTCTACTGGTCGTTGGTTCTAATGAACTGGGTTCAGACAGCAGAGCAAGAAAATGCAATGCGTGAACTAGCAATGAGAAACTTAGATCAACAACTGGAAATTCTTAATGAGGTAGATCATTTTCAGCTTAACAAAGATGCTCTTCCTTCTAATGAGGTAGTGTTCTTTTCTTAACAACAATTTGACTTTCATGAATAAGTAAAAAATAAAACCATGGTACCGTTGCACCAATTTAATCAGATTACATCTTCTTCTTTTTTTTCCGACATCCTAGTGGGGTGGCATTTCTTCCACAGAGCTTGATGAAGCAATTATGCTAGAGGCTGCACTTTTTGGTGAAAAAGCAGAAGGTACTTCACATCGCTCTAAGTATGAACCTCATCAGCAAAGTGGTACAGACAGAAGCATGGGTCCAAGTTCTTGGCCTGTATCCGATGCTTCATCTTCTTCTGTAACACAGCAACGGTTACTACGAGAACAACAGGTTTTTAACTTCCCTACCCCAATTACATCTTTGATGATTTTTTGTCTCACATTATTAATGTCTAACATCACTGGCAGGACAATGAGTATGTTGCATCTCTGTTGGCTGACAAAGAAAAAGAAGCAATTGCTTTGAAGCAAGCTGAATCTCTTCGCTTGAAGGAAGATGAATCTCGGAAAAAATTGCTTGAGGAAGAGGTAGTCCGTCTATTGGGTTTCAGTTTGTCTATTCACCATGTTCTTTTGTGCTTAAAAATCTAATTGTGGTTGTTAGATCATCTCCAATGCTGAAGACCTGAAGTTATTCACAATGTTAAATTTAGCACAAAAAAGAGCCAAATACTATATTTGACACAACAAATTAGCATTGTGCTCCAATGCACAAAGCTAAAAGTTAAACTAAAATACTATATTTTATTCATTAAACTTATAAAAGTTAATTAATACCATTAATGCATTAATGGATAACCATTTGATTTTTTAAAAATTGTTGCGGATGAAATAAATTGGATTGAAATAACATTAATGTGCATTAAATTTAAATAATTTAAAATATTTAAAATATATAAATAATGGTATTTTTGTTATTTAAAAAGGGACATTTATTGTTGTGCCTAATTTGGCATATGTTATACTGTGTGCCAAATTTAACCCAAAGTTTAGTATATGTCAAATTTGGCATGGTATTTGACTCTGCATTGGAGAAAGGTTTTTGCACTCAATGCTAAATTTTAGCATTGGCACACAATTTTGGCACAGAATTGGAGATGCTGCTAGATGGCATATTGTGTTTCCCGTTTGATGGAGAGAGCTGCCAATTCGTTTGATGGTATATTGGTTTTTCTCATTTTGATTTCACTGATGACAGAAACTTGAAAGAAGGCTAGCTATGAAAGAAACTTCACTTCCACCTGAACCAGCATCAAATGATGGGAATGCAGTAACTCTTCTTGTTAAGATGCCAGATGGTACCCGCTGTAGCCGTCGCTTTCTCAAGTCTGATAAGCTTAAGGTAGAATGTTGGAAATGTTTAGATGATTACATGCATTGTCTTTTTGCTCAACTGACTGTGATTTGTTCTTTTGTAGCTTCTGTTTGACTTCATAGATGTTAGTAGAACAGTGAAGCCTGGCACATACAGAGTGGTAAATGTTCTTGTCTTCGTACTCTCTCTCATAGTTTTATTGTTATTAACATGACTGTTGGTGAGCCCTTGAAGTCACCTATTTGGTGGCATATTTTATATTTTCTTCGTTTCTCTTAAATTGAAGAAAAAGATTTGTTTTGGTCTTGGAGAACTCATTTCTTTCCCACTTAAAACCTTGTAGTATTGGTTTTTTAGAGACTTCACGTGGATTTTATATGATATTTGTCTAGGGTTCGATATTATTTTGGGGTGAAACCATAGTCTTGGATGGATAACAAAAACACGCATATTTGAAGGAGAAAAATATATTGGTGTGTGTCATGCATTACTCTCGATAAGATTGAATCATCAGCTGGATAGGTGGATCCAATATTTATGTGTCTAATGATTCCAAATGTTTCAAATTTGACAGATGACTAATGATAGGCTCAAGTTTGGATAGTCAAATGTCAATATGGCTATATATACTTAAAAGTGCACATATATCCCTACCCAGATGCGTAATTGATATACTTGTTTCAATATTTGTAAGTTAATTTATCACCTCTTCCATGATAGTTGATGACCAAATTATCAAAGGATTACCAAATACTAATTGAACTTGAAAATATGTGTTGGTTTTTACTTGATAAATCTAATATGGTTGATGGCAAAGCTTTACTTTAAAGGTCAAATAATGGCCCAACTGTGGATATGGGAGCTGAGTTATGATGGGCATAACAGCACTATTGTAATTGGTACAGATGTTTATTCCTAGAAAAGTTTTATGGTCCCCTGTGTCTTTTAATTTGTACTATGTAGAATGCAACTACTTCCAGGATAGGTTAGTATGTAGCATGGATTGAAGGAATTGTGTTGAGACATGAATTATGACCCAATGCTTGATTTTCCTGATGAACAGGTGAGGCCATACCCTCGGCGTGCTTTCAATGTCAGTGATGGCTCATTAAGTTTGACCGAAGTCGGACTGACCAGCAAACAAGAAGCGTTGTTTCTTGAGTTGATATAGATTTGCCAACCGCTATGAACAACGTGTGAAAATTGGTTGTATGTCACTGGTGAGCTTGCACTCTGTAGGAGTCCCTGTGCTTCTTAACACGCCTTAATGAATTGACCGACTTTTAATAGTCCTTATGTTGTATAACAAGCATCAGCCTCGAAATATGTCTCTTTTTATAGGTGAAGATGTTCAGTTGCATTGGAGAAAGCAATTTGGAAACAATGTTGTAGATAATGTAACTCGGAAATCTCTTATGTTTTCCGGTGGCAAGTGACCAGTCTCAACTCCCGCTGTTGCTAAAAAATGTTCAGTTTGGACGATGTGGTTTGGATTGCTTAAACTTTTGGGACAACGATGAGCAACTGCTTTTATGGCATCACTTGTGATCCTTTCATAGAAGTCAGGTCCAAGTTGGAGGCTTTACAGTTCCTCATGACAAGCCGCAATCACAGACAGAGGTGCATCTGTTATTTTCCTAAAGTAATCACCACTTATTTCTCGCAATTTCCTAGCTTGGATATGTATTATTGCATCTGCAAAATCTGCACCACGAAATCTAAGCTTATGAAGATTCGCACATCTAGATGTGAGCAAAGCTGCCATGGAAGCATCACATTTACGTGCCCAATATCTAGTGAACTCCACAAGCATTGAGAAAAACTTAAGCCCTCCATGTCCTACATGTTGGCTGACAAGCGTGCTCGGTCTCTATAATTTAGGCACGAAAACAACTGAATCACAGTGTCCTCAGGCAAACCAGTCCAAACAACATCTCCATTCCACTCAGACCCTAAAACCTCATCCTCAACTTCAGGGTAACAGGGCGCAATAACCTTCTCTTTCCCATTTTTTGCCACTTTACGCCTCTCACTCCTGCGACTCATCTCTCTATCAAAAACACAAATATGGAGGCAACGCTAACCTTTAACCCTCAATCCTACAGCCAATTATTAAATCATATTGACCTCCAAACCAACTACTGACCCACCAAATTAACACCAAAACATCACTAAACAACAAGCTATTACTCTCCAACATCAAAAACCCTAACCCACAAAGATTGATAATTTACAAAATCCAGCCACTGATATCAAAAACCCATAAAAGATAGCAACGTTAAACACATACCAGAGTACAAAATCAATGGTTTATTCAACTTGAGGGATCAAGATTTACAAAATCAAAAGGTTGGAGATTTTAACCCAAGACTTACATTCAAGAATCTTCATGTTTCTTTTAAGATTTTTGTATTTTAATGATTTTATTAGGAGATTAGAGATATAATGTATTTATTGCAGTGTTGCATAAAGCTTTAGGCGCTAGTAGGGCGGCGATCCCCCACCTAGTCAGTGGTCCATCATAATTTTTTTAATATATTTTTTTTATTGTAATTGAGTAAATATTCATACTATTTCATATATTAAACCTTAAATTGAAAATAAAATTCCAAAAAAATCAATATTGAGAATCAGAATCTATAAACAACTAAATAAAATCTAACAAATTCAATCACATTCCAAAAAATCAATCTGAAAAAAAAAAATCAATATAGTCGGTCAACGGTGATTAGTCATTGATTTTGATCGGTTAGGTCAACTAGACGGTAGTCGAATCGACAGATCGCCGATTAGAGACTAGACGGCGTCTAGTAAGCCCTAATCTGGACTTTTGCAACACTATTTTATTGTTTGTTTGACCACATGATCTTGAAGTTAACAACTATCTGACATGAAAAATATTTTTGGTGAATCTCTCTATATACACTCTATACGCGGTTGACCATACACTCACCGGTTATATTTAAAACACCCACTCCTAAAACACAAGTTATTGATCTAGTAAGGCCCAATTTGTACTCCGCTGAGCCCACTCAAATTGTTTGGGTATTTTGTGTTTGAGGTAGATCTAGAAGGCCCAATATGTTCAATCTCTAAGGTTTATTGTTGAGTTCGTAAAACCCTAATTCGAGGAAGGAAGAGAGGCAGATTTTTGAGAAGGTAATTGTCAGGAGTAGAAAATCTGGGTAGATCGAAGAAAACGATTTTTGGATTTAGGGGGTTTTCGAAATTGGGGATTTGATTTGGGAATTGGGTATTTGAATGAGTGGTCGATGTGAAGTCAGTGTGGATATGTTTTCCGGTTGGATTAGATTGCTTAAACTTTTGAGTAGAGTGGTAACCGATATGGTTGAGTCATGGGTTCGAATCCCTTCACTCCTGCAATTTTCATCAATATTTGAGCTTGGTAAATCTGTCGGTCTGTAACTTGAAGGGGATTTGTTTGGGAAATTCTTAGATTGGTAGCAAGTGTCAGAATTTCATTTCAGAAAAGAAGAAAACAATTAATTGAAAGAATTTTCTGATGGTTCAGAGAAGAATCTAGAATGTGCGATAAACATTTGAGACCTTTACTTGATGATGTATAAATATCTTCCAAGAGTCATATAGCCAATGAAGCTGGTGACGAAAGATCATTACCGATAATGATTGTTATGTTGAAGTGTTGAACACAAAAAATTAAGAAAATAATTGCTAGAAAACTAGCTGTTTTGGTGAGGGGTTGGTGCTGTCCAGTATTTTTTAACAGCAAAAAGAATCTTCTCTCTGTAATGTGGACTCTTTTCATGGTCTACTATACTGCTCTCCCATTGCATAACATCAGTGATCCTTTTGATCTCCAGCAAAATATCAACATCGTCTCGAATAATTACACTACCTTCTGGCCGTAAAATCCTGTCCATTTCTAACAATATGTCTTCCATTTCGCATCTGTAATTCAAATTCATTAACAATAATTAGCTTTTAATCTACATACAAGACATGTAGAAGAAGAGATAGTATTATTTGTAATGTTGTTACCTGTCCTTGTAGAGACTGAAAACCGAATTGGCATGAATGAAGTCATAAGTCCTTGGATAAGTTGACATGGCCTCACACCTATAAGACGACAGCTTATTAAAAACAACCTATAAATAACCGATTGAGCTTGGAAAAGTTTGATTTGTGTTTTGTCATTTGTGTAGACGAAAGAGACTAGGTGAAATTAGCATTGTCAGAAGTCAAAGGTTAGTGAGCACTTGTCATGCCTTGCTAAAAATGTAAACATCTGTGAAACCAAACTAGAATGTCAAGTGGGTTGGTGGTAAAGGGTGCTCATTCAGTCTAACAATGTCCCAAATTCGATCAAAAAAATCAATAGAGAGAAGACATACCAATTTTGATATGTACCGATCAGCCCACGTTCGTAGATGACACCAAGGGTGTTGATTTGAGCCTCGACTGGGACAACGTTCATTACCCACACGGGATCACCAATCAGAGCAGCTGCAAACCCTCCCAAATATGAGTTCATATCAAGCACATTACGGTACCTCCCATGTTGTGCTAGTTGACCATCAAAAGTTTTGTAATATGCCACTCTTTCCTTCCACAGCTGTGTGTCTGCACTGAAATTGATGGCCGTAATTGCTAAACTTCCACTGTAAATCCTTGGAGGAATAGCAGTCAACCTTTCCGGCCATTTCGCTAATTGCCCACCTGCCATTTCCCTTATATCGGACACTTCAGGCAGTGGAGTTAAACAAGTCTCCAATTTGGTATACCTACACATCAGAAAAGAAAAAAGAAAAAAAAAGGAACAAGGCAATAATGTCAAAAAGTATTTGTGATAGAAACTTCAACTAAAAGTAACAAACAACTTTTGCCTTGTCCCTTTATTATCTTATTGGTTTTGGTATCATATCACTTGTGAAGTGAACACTTTTGTCAAGTGTTTGAAGAATTGAAAATTTGTTCATTTTCTCTGTTAAAATTACTAAATCATCAGAAAGTAAAATTTGAATTGAGAGAGAGAGAGAGAGACGCATTACCATGCAGTGTCAGGATCTTGTGCCTTGCAAAACAGAGGTTTTTTGAAGACATTCCTGTTAATTTTGCAATGAATATGATTAGTGGGTTTTTGCCAAATAGCAAGGTCACCTTTCTGTTCAATTTTTTTCCAACACAGGCTTCTTGCTGTTTTCTCTATCCCAGACTGTTCCTCTTGTAGATCATCAGTTGTTCTGTTCCAGCCTCTGGAGTGCTTTTCCCAGTTTATAGGTGGCCCAGACAGAATCCAATACCCACCAGGACGTAAAATTCGATCAACTTCGATTAAGTACTGACCATCTGCTCAAATTCAACCCAAAAAAAATCAAAACTTCACAAAAATGTTGAATCGGAAGTGAAGGGCTAGTTAGAATAATATATATGTATATACATACCGTACTGGCCCCAAGGAATGAGGCAGCGAGAGCAATGTGCCATGTCGAAAGCTCTGGACGGGTACGGGAGCCTGATGGAGGCAATGACTCCAATCAGTGCAGGAACTCCTCGTTCTAAAGCAAATTGAACCTGAGCTTCATGAGTGTCTTTTGGTGCAAATGACATTGCCAGGATATTTTTTGACAATAGATAAGCTCCCCAACTTGCAACCTGAAAGAAAATTAAGTTTCTGCTTATCAGAATCTCCAGATCAGAGCCAAATGAAGACAGAAAGATCAAAAAATCAATCAAAGTGAGTCAATGTTAAGCTTCAATCACACAAGAGATGCATGCAACATGACATAATACAACTATACAAGTGTCCAGGAGTACTGAAGCATTCCTCAGTTGTCAACTCACTCTTGACAACATTTTCAAGTGAAATGCATAGCTTAATTAGATAAACATGACTGAGAAAGTACATTGAACTGGACTTCATAAATATGATTAGTTTATTAATTACAATTACAAACACCTTTTCTGCAATTAGAAGGTAGAAACAGGGATTATAAATTATTGTTCTTGGTGAACCACTTTACGTGACAGCTAAGATTCTAATATTTTTCTTGCTATATAATTTCAATGATCAAAAAGTAAATTATAGCTGTCAAATAATAAATGGTTTGGTAAGCTATACAATATAAGTTAGAGATTAGCTGCATTACTCAAAAGTAACAACATTAAATTTTCCCAATATTGGATGTATATATATATATATATAGTTAATTTTATCTGTAAAATATTTACATCCTGGCAACGCAGCAGTGAAATATTCATTAATTTTCTTTCCTATTTTTTATTATAATTAAAAGGAAAAAAAAACAAAATTATAATTAGATAAGTAATGCTAAGATTTTTTTAAAAAAAATTGATACGTAAATAGTTAACATTACATTACTAACCATATAATCTCATAATTTACATGATATTGACAATTCATGTGCACGACAAAATGATAAACCGGAAAAAAAGAAAAGAAAAATCTAAAATTTAAAAAGTCCGGAAGTACTCTACATATTATCTAATGCAGAGTAGAAAAATACGTACCCCACAACCAGTGTCAATGGCGGTTCTAATGGAGCCGTCATTGAGATTGATCAACTTTCCGATATCGTGAATGTACACGTCGGCACCGTGCGGAAACATCGTGCCACCGCCGGGGAAACTGAACCGGTCACGGTTGAACCGGACCCAATTTTGTCCCTTCTTCTCCACCGTCAACCACTTATGAGGCACATTCGCGTACCAAGCGTAGTCTCTGCTCTCCGGCCACCGGAACGGCGACCTGTAACCGTACGGTGCAGGCACGCGACACTTCAACAGCCCCTCCTTCTCCGGACAGTGTCTCTCGCGATATATCAGCCTGTCCCTGTCGAACTTCAACGATCTCTGAGCGTCCTCGCACGGGACGTACTCGGAGAACTTGGCGTCGCACGGAGGGAGGTGGGGGACACGCGCCGCCTCCGGCGGTGGGTCCTGGAGGTAGTGGTGTGCAGTGAAGTCGAGGTCGTGCTGGGGGTTATTGATTTCGTGCGGCGGCGTGCATGAGACGGCGGTACTGGTAACGTCAGACAGCTCCGTCGTCGTCGTCGTCGTGGCAATCTGTGTCGGACCAATCGAGTGCTGCCACAAGCCGATGAAATAAAACGCCGAGCAGAGGATGATTAAGATTACGGCGTAAAAGATATTTGTTCGTTTGGTTTTCCAGTTGAGATACGACAGTTTTGACGCGTAAAACGACGACGTTGACGCCATTAAAAACCAAACTTCAAAAATTACAGAGGAATAAACAGAGAGATATGTGAAGAGTGTATCTATATATATATATATAGAGAGAGAGAGGTACGTGAGGATGACGCGTGAACTTTTCACTGTTGATGAACTGAGGTGGAGGAGAGTGAGGGTGACGCGCTGGTGTATTGTGGTTAAAAACTAAAAAGACAAAAACCGTACAAGAGTCGAGAGCGTGTATTGTATTTATTGTTCGTGTGTACTATGTACAAAATTATCGTAAGAGAATAATGAGACCAGATTTTTCCTTGTATTTATTTTTTTCTAAATTTTGAATATTTGCATGATATTATAACTTATAAGGTTCACTAGTGAAGATCTGTATAGGATATTTTGGTATTAATGAAAACGAAATTCGAATTTGAAATTACTTTTTTTATTATTAATTTTATGTGGGTGGTATATAATAATAATAATAATAATAATAATATTTATATGATATGATTTATTACGTTTTGTTATGAGAACTAAGTTGGTGAAGGTTGACATTGGCACTTTGATTTCTAACATTGTCTCTTCACATAGATTGACTTGTTTTGTTTGCTTAAATGTTGAAAGAAAGAAGAAGAAGAAAAAAAGTCTTAATTTAGATAAAGCCTAAACTCTAAAGGAGAGATTAAAAAGTCTAAAATTATTGGACTATGAACATTCATTCGCTCACAAATCCTAATATGTTATTAGTTAATTAATTAGACAACTTTTCTCATCGAAGTAAGACAATTTGGGATTCAGTGAAACCGACTTTGATATCTCCAATCAAGATAAAGTGACCAATAAATTCATTTTAATTTCAACCGATTAAATAATATCGATCCGGTAGTAAAAATATAAACCTCTATTATCTATACCATGAGATTATGAGCTCGAATCCTCCATATTCTTAATAAAATTATAAATTTATATAAACTATAAATCAAAAGAGTTAAGTCAATTCTCGGTTAATCGAACATTATATATAATTTAAATTTAAAAATTAAAATTTAATTTTAAAAAATTACCAGGTTAATTAAGAATTGAAGAGATCCAGAAAGTGTTGTACATTTTGTTTAAAGAGCGCGTGAGAGGGAATTAGTGTACTATTAAGATTTTGGAAGGTCCAGTCAGTACTGACTACTGAGTTCACTGACAAAGAAGCATATTTGTCTCAAAATTATCCATTCAAAGTTGTACTTACTTATCAGACAAGATCTCATTAAAAAAAAATCATTTTTTTTTCTTTTTAATAATTAAAATTAAATCAAAATCCTAATTAACATTGGATTAAATTGTGCCTCTTAATTATTAAAATTAAATCAAGTCCCTCCATCGTAAAAACGTTGTTAGAATATCCATTTATTAACGCAATTATAATGTCATAATGTTTGATTTAAAATATTATTGCAACACTTTAAAGAAAATATGTTTGATTTAAAATTAAAAGTTCTTCAATGCCTTATGAAATTTGTGTGAAATTTGATCTTTAAGAGCTAAGAACATATATCTTACCATCTGAATTGAGTAATGGGGTAATGGTATTTTATTTCAATCTCTTTATTTGAATCCTAAAAGTTGAGGTGACTTCCACTTAATATCGTTTTGTGATAAAAAAAAATATTAATTCAATGTAATAATATCACAAATTTGATTCACCTTTACGCATTTAAATCCTTTATACAACATACAGAGAAGGAAATATACATACTCGTTGTAATTGTATGAAATGAAACCACATCACCACCTTTGAAAGATTGATTTTTTTACTGATACAAGTTTACCATATAAGTTATATAACTTCAATCGTAATAATACATATAATAAAAGTGTAATAATGTATATTAATATGTAATAAATATATTTATAATATGTGTTTAAAAGAGAAAAATTGTTCGAGACTTGAGAGTTATATAGGTTGTAATTAGGGATGGTAATTTGATCCGCACCCGCAGGCACCCATCCGAACCCGACCCTGTAGGGTCGGATGTGGATGGTGAATTTACGACCCGTGAACCCGTAAACCCGTTTAATAAAAAATCCAGTGGGTTCACGGACGGGTACGGGTTGGAAAAACGAACCAGCGGGTTAGACCCGCGAACCTGCATAAATAAAATACTTACATATAGACATTTAAATTATTTTTTATCGTTTTATTTTTATAGCTATTATTGTTTTGTAATGTATCAAGTGGGGAATTAGAAATGAAAATTTAATTCAATTAAGTATCCAATAGGTGATTACATGTGGAAATTTACAAATGACAAATCGCGGGTTCACGGGTTCATTGGTTGTGGGTTTGTGGGTGAATCATCCACCTATGAACCAATATTGTTTTGAGGGTTCGCGGGTGAGGGTATGGGTGCAGCCATAATCCGCAGGTTCAAACCGGTTCACGAACCCGTTTACCTACGCGGGTTCGAGGGCGTGCGTGGGTGAGAAAAAATTTTGTAGGTAAGGGTTTGGATTTTACAAAATTCACCCGAACCCGACCCGTTGTCATCCCTAATTGTAATCATATGAAATGAACAACTTGGAATCTTAACTTTTGTTTATGAAAAAGAGAGGCCAGCATATCTTGCATTTGGGTTTTTGTTGCTGATTCGTTCGGAGTTTAGTCATAGCCTCGTAGGTGGGTCGTGGGTGGGTCTTATTTAGGTAAGATGGGCCATTGTAATGGCGTTTCTTCTCTCCAAACCGCTAAAAGGTTGACTTTAATTTTTGTTTATTCATAAACTAATTAGCAGAATTTTATTGTTTAGAAAAAAATCCCATTCAATTATTTAATGTCTTTAATTAGGAGAAAATTTTCAATATTTTAACTTTTTAAGGCATATACGTCTTATTCAATTATATCATATCATGGGAAGTGACATCAAAAACCAATAAACATATATTAGGTCACATTTTTTTAATATTGAAGATTTTCTATCTTTTTTAAACTAATTAATGAGGTAGATCAATGCAAAAACCAGTGAACTAATTAATATTGAGTGCAATAGATAAAGTGATGGCATGGGGCATGACTATCCTACTATACCAAGCAATGAATCAAACTAAATATTCTTGGAAACTCATATAATAACTCCTTTGAAGAAAAATGTTACTTTTCCAAAGCCAATTTATTCCTTTCTTTAATCAGGGTTTTTGATTTTGATTTCTGTACTACAAAACAGACCCAAAAAAGAAAAGAAAAAACTACGCGTGATTCAACAAATCAATAACACTGTTGCTTGCAGTAGTTAGCTACGATGATGGAGCCAAATATATCATCAACCTAGTATAATCTTCATCGGTGTTGCAGAATGTGTCCTGGCATTAGTCAGGCGGTAATTCTCCTTCTAGCGTCTAGCCCACCTAATCGAGAATTAGTCGGAGACTAGGTGTTCTTATCGACGGTCGGTTAGAATTTTTTTAATATTTTTTTATTTATAATTGAGTAAGTGTTCATATATTGAACCACAAACTGAAAATAAAATTTCATAAAACTCAATATTGAGAATCAAAATCCATAAACAACTAACAAAATCTTAAAAAAAAAAAACTAAATCAAACTCTAAAAAGTCAAAAAAAAAAATCAATCTAATTGGTCAATGGTAACTAATTATTGACTTTGATCGATTAGACCAACTAAACAATAAACCATCTAACTGGGACGGCATACCGTCAACTAAGGACTAGACGGCTCCTAATGGACCCTAATCCGAGAATTTTGCAACACTGTTCTTAATAGATCATGAGATAGATGGAGCCGTTGAAACTATAGGCTAGGGTAGCTGTATTCTAAAATTGGTTAAAATTTTGACTTTGAACAATTAAATTAACCGGCGTCATGTACATGTTCATTTTTGGGTGTAAACACCACACCCCACATGCATGATTCAAAATTTCAAATCAAGGACAACGATGGACATGTCCTGTGTTTTCGATTGATGGTTTGGTTACAGCAACATGACGTATGAATATGTACATTTTTAAATGAAAGTGACTCATTCTTGTTGGTACGTAACCACGATGCAAATGGATGAGTGCAAGTCTGCAACTCAAAGCGAATGTCATGAAATTTCGAAGATTTTTTTATTGTCGTTCAAACTTTTGTTAATAACTTGAACAATAGGTTAAGTGTTGGAGATGAAGTTGGAGAAAGAGTTGGAGATTTTGTGTTTTTACATGAGAGTACTAATAGGAGGACCACCTCGCTGGGCCATAGCCCGTATGTAAATTAATTTCACTTATAATTTCATAAGATGGTACTCATACTTGTCAAATTATTTAACTGAAATCACTGTAAGTCTGTAACTTATTTTAATCAACAAATCTACTATAATCAGTTGAATTAATATAATAATAGTCATGTTAGGTTAGGGTCATTGTTTTTGTAAGTTGATAGTGGAAATAAAGAAGTGGAAATAAAGAAGCAAAATGTCAGAGTCCCCCCCCCCCCCCCAAAAAAAATGAGACATGAGTCGAGTGAGCAAATGCATGGGAACCGCAGTACATGTCGAATAATTTCTTTATTTTCTTATTTTGTTAATTGGGGTATTTTCTTATTTAGGAAGTTTATTTATTTTAATTTGATTAGGAATTAAATTTAGGTTTTGGAAATAAATCAAACTTACCTTTTGAGTAATTTTGAGTAAGATTTGATCTTTGTTTTCCAGTCAAGTTAGGGGTCATGAATCTTGGAAGATTCTGATTAGTTTTGATCTTTTCTTGTTTTAATCTTTTTTAAGTAATGTCGTATTCAAGTCGTATTATGATTAGTTTATTATAATAGTCTTATTATTTCTAATTATTGTAACTTTTAACATTTTGATCAATATCAATAAAATCGTTCCTTTTGAACAATTATCTGTCGTGGATTCGACATGCTCTTTGAGATTCAAGAGCACCATTTTCTAACGAAGATTAGGAATAATGACCTTTGCATGGCGATCCATGCTTGGGTAACTACCGATCGTTGCGTCAAAGTTCGTCTAAATATGCCTCAGGGTTCGACAAAGTGATCATTCTTATTCACACACCTGAAGCCGCGAGTGAATTCATTTTTCGTAAGTAGTTCTCAGGGTTCAAATTTTGGTACTTTTTTTTTATGGACTCTGATTTCGGTTCTTAATGGGTTTCAATGGTTCTCTTGGTTCCAATAATTATTTTTCGAGCTATAATGATTATCAACCAATACTTCGATTTTTTTATGGTCATATGAAAACTGAAGAATTTATTAATTGGTTGAAAGAAGTTGAAGAATATTTTGCATATCAGAAAACTGAAGAAAGTCTGAAAGTTTTACTTGTAGAAATTTATTTGAAAAACGATGTATTAATTTGATGGGAAGACTTTCAAAAGGATCGGAAAAGATTTAGAATGGATAGGATCCAATCATGGCCTGTGATGAAACATGTAATGCAAGAGAAATATCTTCCAATTGATTATTTTGAAGATTTTTGTCATGTAGAAAATACGGTTGAAGATATTTCGTATGAAGTGAAAATTGCCAAAGTAATTGAAGATGAGTCTTGGATCTTAGAAGTTGAAGACTGCGATCCAACCATTGATATTGATTGCACTTTAGATGTGGTTGAAGCAAAACTGGAAGCTAAATCAATTTCTATTGATAAAGTTTCCAAGGATGATAACTTATTGGAAAATCCACACAATTTTTATTGGAGTAATTTGAAGATTATTTTTCTTGATTTGGATTTTGAAGATCCAACATTGTTCTTGCCATCTGAAGTATATGTGTTCAAGCCAGTAATTGACAAGATGGTATATTTGAAGTATTATCCACCCAAACAAAACCTTGCCAAAGTCGAGGACGAGTTTATTTTAAGAGGAGGAGAATACTATGTGGGATGGGAAGAGCTAGCAACGAGGAATCGCTATTGTCCAAACCTCTACAGATGTCAAGCGGTCCAAGCCGCAACCAATAAGCATCGCCAGTGGCGAATAGCTTGGACATCTTCTGCATTCCGTTGGGCGATTGTTGTGGTGCCGTTGTGGATTTGGATGAACTACGGATAGATTTTTCGGTTGGCGTTTACCACTCCCACAAGACAAATATGGGTTCTTCTTTGTTTACCTGTCTTTCCTCGTGTTTCAACCAAACTCGAGGACGCGTTCTTTTTAAGAAGAGGTGACTAATGTAGGACAAAGATGAAGGAACCGATGCCCATGTCAAACAATTTCTTTATTTTCTTATTTTGTTAATTTGTGTATTTTCTTGTTTAGGAAGTTTATTTATTTTAGTTTGACTAGGAATTAAATTTAGGTTTTGGAAATAAATCAAACATACCTTTTGAGTAGGATTTGATCTTTGTTTTTCAGTCAAGTTATGAGTCATGAATCTTAAAAGATTCTGATTAGTTTTGATCTTTTTTTGTTTTAGTCTTTTTTAAGTAATGTTGTATTCGAGTCTTATTATGATTAGTTTATTATAAATAGTCTTATTATTTCTAATTATTGTAACTTTTAACCTTTTGATCTATATTAATAAAATCGTTCATTTGTAACAATTATCTGTTGTGGATTCGACATGCTCTTTGAGGATTCGAGAACACCATTTTCCAACGAAGATTAGAGAATGATGGCCTCTGCATGGCGATCCATGCTTGGGTAACTACCGGTCGCTATGTCAAAGTTCGTCTGAGTGTGCCTCAGGGTTCGACAAAGTGATCATTCTTATTTTTCGTTATACCCTGTTGCGTTATGTTCTTTCCACACATTTTAAAATTACATCAATTATTTATCAAATACAAAATTTAAAATAACGAGGTATCACAATTTTTTATTCACAATACATTTGATAGTTGAGGTGTTAATTGTTGAGTAAATACACATTAAAAATGATTCATCTCATTTACTCATATATTCATTCAACAATTGATACCTCAATTGACACAAGTGTTGTGATTGAAAAGTTGTGATGTCTAACATTACTCTATTAAGATAATATTGGTGTGAGATCGAAAACATGGGCCTCGATTTTTATTTTTATTTTAACAGAGTGACGATATTTGCACCCCTTAAAAACCATATGTATACTTTAAATTAGTATGTTTTTAAAAATTTAATAATACCCTTGAATAAAATTGTTAAGATGACTAATTGTTTGTTAATACATCCATAAAAAATTATTAATTAGTTTCCTTTTTAATCTTTTATATAAAAAAAAACTATTAATAGTTTGATATTAACATATATCGTAAAAATTCTTTCCATCTTTATAAACCCTAGATTCTCTTTTAAATATATTTTCAATCTCTTTTAAGGAAATAAAAATTGATTGCTAAGTAAGGAATATTAATCAAAATCATAAGATAAATTTGATTGTGAAAAAAGTAAAGTTTTAAAATGTATTTTTATTAGACAAAATGAATCAAAATGATTATGTATATAAATAATCTTTTAAATTAACTATATTATCTATTTTTTTTTATTCATTTCAAACTCACTTTAAACTTTTTTTATTTATCGATATTATATGTTCTTTCTTATTAAAAAAAAAAAATTAGATGTTTTTCAATTTCATTGAACACTCTTTTTTTTAATATCATTTAACACCTATCTACTTCCACATCAGTTGAAACATTACACAAATCTTGTAACTCTACAACTCGCTTAAATAGAAAGTGGTTATCTAATAAAAAAAATCTTAAAATTGATTTTTTTTTAACGAAAAATTGAGTTTTATTTTGAATAAACCAATAAGAGAAACAAGGTAAGGAAGAGAAAGAATAGTAGGATAATGAGAGGTAACAACAAAATTTGAAATAATAATAAAGTTGGTTAAATAACATATTAACAATCATACGTGGTTTGTACTTGTAAAAATACAATACAATATAACCAAAAGAAAAGATATTTTTATCATTATGTGATGTTTATTTACAAATTACATTTTTTTTTTAGATTTTAGATGGGTGTGATTACGAAAATGGTGTAGATACAATTTTTTAGGGATGTCATTATCGCCACTCTTCGAAATATTTTAATAATTCAGGATTTAGGATCAGGTGACTAACTTGAACCCACAACCTTACGGTGCAGATGTGAGGGACAAACCATTAGGCCAACATCATCTTATTTGAACCCCTTAAAAACTGTATATTCACCCCAAATTAATATCTTTTTTAAAATCCAATAATACCCTTGAATAAAATTACTAAAATAAATAAATATTTAGTAAGTACATCCACCAATAATTATTAATCAATTTCCTATTTAACTATTTTTGTAAAAAGTGAATCAAAATCATGCATCTACATTAGTTGTACATTCTTAAGTAGTGAAATATGGTTTTCTAGAAAACTCAATACCTGGAATTCTACTCACCATTGATAATAAAATTTTGGAAAAGTATCATTTTCTCCTATATATTATACCATATTGATAAATCTCCTCCTATATTTTGCTTAATGACCATTTTTCACCCTCAAAACAAAAGTATTCGTCAAATACCCCCTTACCGTTACCTTTTCTGATAAAATATCCAATTGACTGTTATCTTGAAGTTGATTCAAAGGGTAACATGGTAACTTTAACAAATAAAATGAATGAGAATTTATATGGGAGGGCAAAAAGGTAAAATCACTACCAAACATTAAGGTTTAAGATTAAAATTAAATAAACAAGTTATTAAAATAAAATTTAATTTAAATAAACATTAATATAAAAAATAATAAAATAATTATAAAAATATATATACTTCACTCTCTATTCATCATTCATCGGTCATCAAATCTCTCTCTCTCTCTCCAATCTCTCTCTATCTTCTTCATTCCATTACCGACGAGAAGCCATAATCTCTTTCGCTGAGAGATCAACTCTCTTCTTTTCCTGCATCTCTCTATGTTCTTTCTCTCATGATTTGAGCCAATCTGGTTGGCCGCCAGCTCGGATTCGAGTGTCGATCTCCTCTGTTGAGAAAAGATTGACACGTATAGTGGTCATTATTGGTAGGGGTGGTCGGACTTGGGGATTAGGGATTTGGTTGTATTCGGAATTGGGGGTTAGGGATTTGTTCAGATTTTGGGGTTTGGGGTTTCGTTATGGTTGATTTTGGGGGTTAGGGATCTGGTTAGATTTGGGAGTTAGGGTTCTGAAGATTGATGATGATAAATTAATGGTGGTCTCGGTAGAATTCATGGTGGGTTGGTGTGGTTCGGGTATGTGTCTAGGTTTGTGATAGTTGGTTTGTTTTGATTTGGGGAAGAACATTGATTTTTTTTACTTTTGAACTCCACTATTTTTTCTTTGGATTAGATTGGTGGTGTTGAATCTGGATCAGTGATGTTGAGTCTGGATTGGTGATGGTGGTGTTTTGATGATTATGTTCTGGGTATGATTTTGTTGATGATGGTGATGAAGTTGTATGTTTGAATTTATAGGTTGGGTTCATTTTGACGATGGTGATGAGTTGTTGATTTTTTTTTTTTTTGCCTTTCTTTTTCTAATTACCTCCACTGTTCATATCTGAGGTGGACGGCAGAGACGATGGTGATGAACTAATATTGAATTGTTTTTTTTTTGTTATTTATAGTCTCCACCGGTCATCTCTAAGATGGACGGTGGTGATTTTTTTAAAATTCTATTTTTTAGTAAATAATTTTATTAGTTTTTGTAGGGTGAAATATAGCCACCCAGCGGTTTCATTAAGGGGTAGAAAAGTATTTTCACTTCAATCAATCAACTGTTTTTTCTTTCATAAGCAAAAGAGTCTTTCCATTAACTAATGTTGTCGGAGTTAGAGGTTTTAATGTAAAAAGTAACGGTAAGAGGGTATTTGGTGAATACTTTTGTTTTGAGGAGGTTAAAACGGTCATTAAGCAGAATACATGGGGGAGATTTACCAATATGGTATAATACAATAGGGAAAATGAAAGTCCCCTGTATTATGCGATATTGGCAAATCTTCCCCCTGTATTTTACTTAATGGTCATTTTTCACCCTCAAAACAAAAGTATTCACCAAATACCCCCTTGCAATTATTTTCCGTTAAAATGTCCAATTGACTGTTATCTTGTAGTTGATTCAAAGGTTAACATTGTAACTTTAACAAATAAAATGAATGAGAATTTATATG
Organism: Dipteronia dyeriana; assembly: GCA_032871835.1. Lineage (NCBI taxonomy): Eukaryota > Viridiplantae > Streptophyta > Magnoliopsida > Sapindales > Sapindaceae > Dipteronia > Dipteronia dyeriana. The sequence goes on from CM065299.1 coordinate 101,297,619, forward strand.
GGAGGGCAAAAAGGTAAAATCATTAACAAACATTAAGGTTTAAGATTAAAATTAAATAAACAACTTATTAAAATAAAAATTTAATTTAAATAAACATTAATATCAAAAATAATAAAATAAAAATAAAAATTCTATCTCTCTCTATTCATCAATCATCAGATCTCTCTCTCTCCAATCTCTCCCTATCTTCTTCAATCCATTTTTTTAAAGCAAATTTATTCATGTAGCAACGGCCAAAAGAACCGAGCTAAAGAGAAGCAAGCGGGCACACCCACATAACAACCCCAAACCAACCAGGACACAACCAAAAAAACAAAAACCACAACAAAAAACAAAACAAAAAATAACAACCAACACGAAACAGGGCACACCCAACAGCCAAAAGTGCAACAGCATAGAGGACCACACCCTACAGAACCATAGCAACACAAACATCCCACAAGACCACAACAGAACTCGAAGGGAGCAAAGGAAAGAAACAACAACAGCAAATTAGTCACACCAGAAGAAACACTCATCTTCATTCCTTGACCCCTTTTTAGCCATAAAATTTGCTATGAAATTGGAGTCCCTGGAACAGAACACCATAGAGACAAAACCAGTGATGAGGAATATACGAATGTCATGAATAGCATGTGCGTGCGTAAGGCTTCCTATTCATTCCTTATTAATAAGCGAAACAGCCACCTTTGAATCACTAACTACAACAGTAGTCTTACCATCCCTAGAACCGCAAATCTCACAAGCTTCTACAGTAGCAAGAATTTCAATAGTAATCGGGTATTTAATACCAACATTGGCAGAAAAAGTGTAAAGAATCTTTCCACCATGATTATGGCGACGATAAACCACGATCTCTTCCACTGAGAGATCGACTCTCTTCTTTTCTCGCATCTCTCTCTATTCTTTCTCTCCCGATTCGAGTCAATCTGGTTGTTCGTCGGTGAGGATTCGAGCGTCAATCTCCTATGTTGAGAAAAGATTGATGCTCATGGTGGTCGTTATTGGTGAGGGTGGTCGGACTTGGGGATTAGGGATTTGTTCAGATTTGAGGGTTAGGGATTTCGTTATGGTTGGTTTTAGGGGTTAGGGATTTGGTTGGATTTGGGAGTTAGGGTTTCTGAAGATTGGTGGTGATAAACTAATGGTGGTCTCAGCGAGAATTCATGGTGGGTTAGTGTGGTTCAGGTATGTGTCCAGATTTGTGATGGTTGGTTTGTTTTGATTTGAGGAAAAATATTGATTTTTTGTCCTTTCGAACTCCACTGTTTTTCCTTTGGATCAGATTGGTGGTGTTATTGATGATTATGCTATGGGTTTGATTTTGTTGATGATGGTGATGAAGTTGTATGTTTGAATTTCTGGGTTGGGTTCATTTTGACGATGGTGATGAGTTGTTGATTTTTTTTATTTTTTTGCCTTTCTTTTTCTAATTACCTCCACTATTCATATATGAGGTGGACGGTGGAGACGACAGTGATGAACTAATATTGAATTGTTTTTGTTTAGATGATGGTGATGAACTAATATTGAATTATTATTTTTTTTATTATTATTTATCATCTCCACTGGTCATCTCTAATATAGATGGTGGTGATTTTTTTAAATTCTATTTTTTTAATAAATAATTTTATTAGTTTTTGTAGAGTGAAATATAACCATCCAACGGTTTCATTAAGGGGTATACAAGTATTTTAACTTCAATCAATCAACTATTTTTTCTTTCATGGGCAAAAGAGTCTTTCCATTAACTGATGTTGTCAGAGTTAGAGGTTTTAATAGAAAAGGTAACAATAAGGAGGTATTTGGTGAATACTTTTGTTTTGAGGGACCATTAAGCAAAATACACGTGGAGATTTACCAATGCTATGGTTTTCTAGAAAACCCAGTACTTGCAATTCTACTCACTGTTGATAATAAAATTTTCCGAGTCATATATATATGTAATTTGGAATGGTTGTTCATGTTTTATACATTTTCTTAGTTGTGAAAGTCACTCAATCTTTTTTTAAAAATATATAATCTACTCAATCTTTTTGTTCTAATTATTTAGTTTTTGCTTCTTCTTCTTTTCTTTTTTTTTTTGGTTAATTGCCGGCAACTAGCTGTCTCTTTATTTTAATTTACTTTTATTTACTTCCCATTTAAAACCACTCCTTTTATCTTCTTCTTTTCTTTATTTTCAACTCCCTCCGTAAAAATGACTTTTCCTGCGAGGAGAAGAAAATGGTTCTTCTAAAGTTTTTTTATTTTTTTTTTCGTTTCCAGGTTTCAGAGAAACTACCAGGGTGATTCTTTGAATATTTGGAACCTGTTGATTTTTTTTTTTTTTTAATAATTTTAGTTTCATTCTTCTTTTTTTTGGGTAATTAACTAATTAATTTCACAAAGACAAAAAAAAAAGTACAAGCACTTTAGCACCGGTTATTTTTGGTATTAATTAAAGAAATCGTAATTTTGGTATTAAGTAGGGTTTATATACAAATTAAAGATTTTTTTTTTATATATATAGCTATACATATGAAAGGATGTAAATACAGTTTTTGAAGGATTCTAATATCGTCGTTCCTTGCAAATTTTGTTACGCCCTTGACGGCATCAACAAGTAAGAGGTCTAGATGGCCCATTATGAGTTATGAACGGGCTAAAATCAATGTGATGGAGATGATAGCCCGAGATTAACAAGCCCATTTAAGGCCCAATCTACAAAATGACAAGAACAAAAATCAAAGTAGCGGAAGGACCAAAACGCAGCGCATTGGAAAGTAACGAAAAAAAAAGGATAATCTCTATCTTCTTGACGTGTGAGACAGCCACGTGTAGGTCATAATTACGATCCATTATATCAATTTGGTGTAATTTTATAACAAATTGTATAATTAACACATAATTTTTATTTTTTAATCTCTAGTCTGTTATTTGATTAAATTTTACTTTAAAATGAATATTTCTTTAAATTTTCTTTTCAACCGATAAAAAAATAAAACAATTTACAAAAAAAGCACAAAAACTACACTATTTCGTTTGAGGTACGGTAGATCTAGTGCAGCTCCGGTTCATGCAACAAAGTAGCGAGTGCTAGAGGCAGCCGTCTGGTATCTGTAATAAAATAGAGTTTGGTACTCCCATTGACGATGTCCTTAAGATAAATAACTTTATATATAATAAAATAATATATAAAAATTATTTATTTAAATTCCAAGTTGTTATCATATTTGCTAACAAAGCCTAATAAAAAAATTTGTAGTTGTTACACCTCCGATCGATTAAATTCTAAAGATATCTAGCCTTGTTGCTTTTTAATTTGTTTTTGGATAATATTTGTTTATTATTCTTTATGCAAAAGTAATGATTTGGTTAAAGACAAAAGGGGTATCTATCGCCTTTGTGGTTAGAAATGCAAATGAAAAAATAAAGCACACTTTTCTTCATATATTTTTTTTTAAAGTGATAGTGAAAGTGTAAACTATAATTATAGCTTGCATCGGTTGATGTTAATGAAGATAAAAATTTGTCAAATGTTCCCTTTCAAAAAATAAAAAATAAATCGCATAACCGGAGTGTTTTTTTTTTTTAACACTATTACATGATGTCAAGGTTTTTTAGAGAGGGTAATGACTCAAATCCGTAATCTCACGGTACAGGTATATGGTGTTTTCTATCGGATCAAACTCGTCCAAACCATTGTAATTTGGTGTTAAATGAAGCTCATTTACACTAGTTAAAGAAGAGAGGAAACCAGAGGAGATGAAAGAATATTGTTTTTAATGACGGTCGTTTGAATAGTTATGAATAGAAGGAAAAGAAAATAAAACAAATGTATTATTAATAGAGTTAGCTTTAGAATATCGGACAAAATTATTAACTTAACTTATAATTCTTTTTCCTCATTTCCCATCTAATTTGAAAGATACAAACAAAATGGGTGAAACAATAAAAAACTATTCCCTCCATTTATCTTGTTTCCCTTTATTTTCTTTCATTTATCTCATATCCCGTTAAAATAAATATAATGTTAATTTAACAATAAAAAAAATAAAAAAATTAACTACAGTTTGGACGGTCCACCTGAAAAGTCTTCACAGTAGTATCAAGAGGATTATTAATTCAAATTATATTCTTCTCTCTAATTTCGGAATTTATAAAAATTCGTTCGTTTTGAATAAGACCGAAGAGTTTATCAATAGTAGTAGTAGTAGTAATAATAATAATAATAATAATAATAATAATAATAATAATAATAATATGTTGACTTGAAACTTTAGAGTGATTAATTATTTAATTTCAGTGGACTGCATTATTGTTGGATATGAGTTAATTAAGTTGATTATCTTTCATCTAATATTCAAATTATACAATACACGAAGAACATGACCACCACCGCCGGCGAGGTGAGCATAGGATCCTTCACGAATTGGTTTTTCTATAATGAGAAAATTTAATCCTATTTTTGACATGATACAAATATATATTTGAGATATTTATGTGTATAATTAATCAATACCATATTCCATTTTTTTTTTAAAAAACATCAATTTAATATTCATATAGAAAAACATAGAGAAATATGTAATAATAATAATAATAATAATGAGAACACGTTTTTAATTTAAAAAATAATTATTTCAATAATTTCACAAAACCACTCGGCATATCAAACGAACTGCAAGACAACCCTATGTACTCTATTAAATTTCTTTATATGGTGTGAAATGATTAAACACATGTTATCGTAGATGAATTTGTTTGTGTTTCAGTGTTTGGAAATTGGAATGTGTAAATGCTAATAACAAGAAGAAAATGACAACAACAAATGCATTGGAGCCACGTTGGCAAATGCAACATTTTCTCTTATCTTGCTAGTGGGTTCCTTAAAAATATAGACAACCACTTCGTATACTTTATCAATTGACGAAAAAAATCAAGCAACTTCATCGATGACTAAAGGTTTGAATCCCATCATTATTCATATGTATTTTATTAATATACGTCTGTAATGGGTTTTCTTTATAATGCTCGATATATTCTAATAGGTAAGACCATTTGATGTCAAATTTCAAATAATAATAATAATAACAACAACAACACTAACTTAACCCATTTTAAATGATATTAAGATAAAGAAGAAGTTGTTTTGTTGATTTTAAGATAAAGAGAAAGTCTATAATAACCTAATGGGATATTTATCATTTAATTACGGCAAAAATAATGTTTTAAATTAAGGAATACCAAACATTCCATCTTGGATCACACATTTTCCATCACAACTTATGTACTGGCTAAGGTTTTATAATTTTTCCACAAATAAAGACATTTTATCTAATTAACCCAACAAGTGTAGTTAAGTTTAATCTAGTTTTTTTTTAATCCAACAAGTGTAGAAAAGACAAACGACTTTAAATGTATATTTTAAGAAAGATTTGAATTGAGAAAATAGAATTGGTAAATTTTTTTAAGGAAATTGTTATATTAAAAGTTTAGTAATATGTATTATGAATTTTTATGTGTTATATATATATAATTATTAATATATATATTCGTTAAATTAAAGGATTTAAAAAAATTATCTTAAATATTTAATAAGGTTATTAATTTAGTACATGATCCAATTTACGATCGAAAGATTTTATTATTTAATACAATTATTAATTTATCATACATTTATTTATCCAAGTTTTACTGTAATTAGACAAACACACGTAATTAATAAACGGAACAAAAACACTAATCTAGAGATTATCCACACACTTTGTCCATTATAATAATCATCAATCCACGTTGGCAAAATCTTAGTAAAACGCCAAGTGGCAGCAAAGAAAAGACACCTCACTCACTCGCTAATCGATGGCGCGTGTAACAGACACATACGCCGAACATGTCTTACAACGAAGCGCGTGCATTAAAATCCTCAAAGTTTTCAAAACCTAGGACAGATTCGCTTTTGTTGTCGTTGTCGTTTTTTTTTATTTTTCTAATTGTTGAACTGGATAAGATCTTCTCCTCTCCGTGTACAACTCAAGCCAACTTGACTGCTGATTCATAACTCACAGCCGAAACCCAAACCTCCATTTCTTGTCCTTTATAAAACACACGAACAAACCCAGATATGTTCGAGTTCAAATCAGTCTACACATAGAGGGTTAATTATCAGAAGATTCAGATTTAAAAGGGTTTAAGAATATTGATTTGTTTTAATGGGGGCTAATGTGTCTGGTAATTTATCTTATGAAAACGGAGACGGTTCGTCTTCTTCGTTGTCGAGACCGAGATTGGGTGACATACCAGAGAGCTGTGTTGCTTCGATTTTGATGAATTTAGACCCACTTGAGATCTGCAAATTGGCCCGATTGAATCGGGCTTTTCGTGGGGCTTCTTCGGCTGATTTTATCTGGGAATCGAAATTGCCTTCCAATTATCGGTTCATTGCAGATAAACTACTTTTTAATGACGATGATAATGATGATGATACAACGAAGAAGACAATAAATTTGACCAAGAAAGATCTTTATGGCAGGCTTTGTAGTCCTAATCTTTTCGATGGTGGCAAAAAGGTTCGATTTTTTTTTTATTTTCTGATCTTCTCTATGTTAATTAATCTCCTCCCTTTTTCTTTTTTCTTTTGTAATGATGATTTTTGTGTTGTTACAGGAGATTTGGCTTGATAAAAGCAGCGGTGGTCTTTGTGTGTCAATCTCTTCAAAGTCTTTATCAATTACTGGAATTGATGATCGGAGATATTGGAATCACATCTGTACTGATGAATCTAGGTGAGATTATTTCTATGAAAATCAAATCATATATGACATGGTAACAAATTGGATGCTATTCATTGATTAGATGAATATAGAGGGAGCTATTTGATTGACAAAGTTTTGTATACAGATTTCATACAGTGGCATATCTGCAACAAATCTGGTGGTTACAAGTAGATGGGGAGTTTGAGTTTCAATTTCCGACAGGAACATATAGCTTGTTTTTCAGACTCCACCTGGGCAAGCCATTGAAGAGACTTGGTCGTCGGGTTTGCAACACCGACCACATCCATGGTTGGGACATGAAACCTGTACGATTCCAGCTAACAACATCCGATGGACAACAAGCCGTGTCTCAGTGTTTTTTGGACAATCCTGGCAACTGGGTTCAGTACCATGTTGCTGATTTTGTTGTTGAGAATCCGGATATATCGACAAAGGTTAAATTTTCATTGACCCAGATCGATTGTACTCACACAAAAGGAGGTCTCTGTGTAGACTCTGTTTTGATCTGTCCCAGTAGTATTGAAAGGAAGTTTAGATACTAGTTCTTGCAACATGTTTTGTTGATGTTCTGTGTCCTTTTTTATTTTATTTTTGGTTTCCGGTATTGTTTTTGTGGTGATTTTTTGTTTTCTCCTGAAGAACAGGTTTTGGATATAAGAACAAATTTTCCTTTTTCCGATGAAGAATTAATTTGTAATTAATATTCGTTCAAAACAAGATACGTGTATTCTCAAGAATACGATTTTTTATCATTGAAATTCCCATGACTCATTTTTCTGTTTAGGGCAAATTTATTAATTATATATTTAAGTAATTAGAATCGATTTCCTTTAAGTTATTAAATTATACTCCACTGTTTACTAACAGTTTAGAAATCATAAAAATAATCTAATTCATTCGGTTTTTTTGTTTGTTCGAAGCATATGTATCTTAAATTATTATTTTTTTAATTAGTATTAATATAAATGTAACATTATTTATTTTCAGATAATTTTATTTTTAAAAAGCAAACACGATAATATATTCATATATGAGGAAAAATAAAACACGTCATTCAGATTCAGATTTCGACCCATATTCAATCTTCAAAAAAATTCAATACCGTTTAGATTTCAGATAAAAAAAATAAACGATTCCGTAGCAACGGATATATAAGAGTTGATCTAAACACTCAACCGTTCATTTTTTTTAAATGTTTTATTACTTATGTATACTATACTATATATTATGATTTGATTTTTGTTTTTATTCACATTTTTGCTTTTATAGGCCACGATATTTTAGTAAAAATATAATAATTATTTAGTAAATGGTGGAATTCATAAATCATAAACTTAATTCTATTTCTTATGTAGGATTTCTGATCGGTAAACACGCTCTTAAACAAATAAATTATAATTTATAATGGAATGCATCAATTAATTCATGATCAGTAATGTTAGACAACTTAAAAATTTAACTTGAATTTCAACCTAAATGATGTGACAAGTGAGTTGTCATCACCACATACATCATACACACAATATGAGATGATGTGGTTAATAAAAAAATCATTTGCCATATTATTTGGATTAAAATTTGGACAATTTTGTTGGGTTATCTAACATTACTCATTCATGATTTTTTTTTATATATAATACAAAGATTAAGGTCTCGTTTGATTTTCGTATGAAGACTAAACAATACTGAATGCCACTGAAGACTGAATAGTGACTGAAGACTGAAAACTGAAAAACATGTTTATTTGTTTTTTTCCACTGAAAACCGAATATAAGTGATAAGGTGTTTATTTTGTTAAGTTATAAATATGTAAAAATTAATACTTTTACATCTATACCCTTATAATTATTTGCTATATATTTGTATTTTAATATATTAATGATAAATATAACAAATAATTTAATAATGATAAAACAAAATTATTTAGTTATTAATAACATTTTAAATTTATTTTATTAATATTATTTAGATGCAATCGAACTATAAAATAAAATTAACAAAACTAATTATAAAATTATAAGGAAAAAAAAAAGAATAACTCTTTACTGAAATCCAGAATATGATAGGAAAACGAGTCTCTAATTATTTGAGTTTTGAAACAATTAGGTTTTGTGATCTTGTAGTTGTTTGTTGTGAGAAAGAATAAAAAAAGTATTATGTCCGTCGTGGAGATGACAGTGTTTTTCACGATTGCTTCGTAGACCTCCGTTTTTCAGTTTCTTTGAAGAAAGAGAACGAGTTGGGAGGTGATGTGGAAGTGGTCGTGGGACCCATTCCCATGTTTGTCATCAGTTGATTGATAATTGGCTTAATTATTTTCTCACCGGACCTTTAACTGCCCTTTTCACTAATTAATTGTATTCATGTAATAAAAATTTATTGGAATCTCACCTTCTTTATTTAATGTCTTATTTCAATAAAATAAAGGGTACCGACACTCACACCTCAGTACTCTTATTTTTATAAATATATCAATATTTAAAATTTAACAAATAAATATTACTATAAACACCCATCTTAATGTTAATAATATCCTCATTAAAATAAATATATTCATTTTAATATATATTATTTATAAACACTCTTAAATTATTATCACATCCTATTTATAAAAAAAATCATATTATTTTTAGAATCAAATTCTCTTTTAATGATAATTCAATTTATATTTAAAAATATATCGAATGTGTAAGGGAATATATAGAACGTATATGGGATCAAGATATTTTTAATATAAAAATCTCTTATTTATACAACTATCTTAAAAAAAAAAACTTATTGATACATACGATTATCTTATTTTTTTTTATTGATGTCTATAGTTAATTAGTTATCGTTTTAAAAAAATTGTTTATCGATAAAGTTTATAACTATACATAAAAGAAAGATAAAAACAATATGATAATCATTTATTTATGAGAAATTTTGATACTTGAAATAAAATTAGAGTTTAATTAGGGTTTATCATAAGTTTTTTTTAATAAAGAAATATAGTTAAAGATACGATCCGAGTATAATTAATGAATATATATAATATTTGATTTATTTTTAATTAAAATAATTGATCCTTATTAATAAATTTGTATTGAGATATTTTTATAATTAAATTTTTAATAAAATAAAAGTATACTAATTTATGGGTGTCATTATGTACACCCTTTAATAAATATAGTAATTGACTTTCCTATAAAATAAATTTGTATATTTTAAAATAGGGTATACGGCGACACTATCCATTTTTAATTGAAAATCTAATTATTTCAAAACTGAATTGTCCGACATGAAATTGAATGTGAGATTTGAGTAATACTTATTAATTGAACTAAATAAATCGAATAAAATAAATAAAAAGTAAATAAAAGAATACATACTTGAATCTTGATACATCACACATGATTGAAACTGATGGGCCCTACACAACATGGTGTGGTCAGTGCCTCAGTGGTGGATAATGTGAGAGTGTAGTCCATTCTTTTGTTATCCTACTTTATGATTTGTTACTAAAATTAAATGGGAAATTTCAACAAGCTACCCTTCATTTTTTGTCATGTACTCAAGTATAGTCACTTAGGCAGGCATATTCAACAACTACTTTACCCAAAAATGAAAAGAAGATATTCTTGACTTGAATTTTGACCCTTGCAAGATAACGGTGATGTTAACTTTCAATTGGAAAGTATCAAAATACCCTTCCATTAATTATTTTAAATTAAAAAAGGAATCACACGTTTTATTAAATTTTTTATGAAAACCTATAAATTATTAAGGTTGCAAAGGAGATCTTATATTGATCTCTTCTATACTTTGAACTGATAAGATGAAAATCATTTAATTATACAAACAACCTCTTGAACCATTAACTAACAGTTGATCAATTTTACTTAATGATAGATTAAGAACAATATAGTCTTTGTGTCTTAAGTAATTAATAAATAACATAAAATTGGTTGCCCAATCACATCACAATTCATCGATCAATCTAATTTCCTTTTAAATTAACAAAACAAAATAACAGTAATTAGAAGCTTAAAAGAAAAAAAAAAGGTTATACAAAATCTCGTACCTTTTTTGTCTCAAGGAATAAGCTTTGGGTAAATGAATGGATTGTCATCGCACTTATAGATCAAGTACGACATCCATGGTGGAGATCGAACCACATTGGAGTTCTTAAATCATGAAAAAAATGTTCTTCACCGGTTGACTAAAGATGATTAACGTTTATTTAACATTTAAATCGATAATTAGATCGAATCACCGTGAAGTTCTTAAATCATGAAAAAAAAATGTTCTTTCCCCGGTTGACTAACGATGATTATCGATTATTTAACATTTAAAAGGGTTATTTATGTAATTAAATAATTTACATATTCCGGGTGTAATTACATATTTGAAATCTAGTACAAATTTTACAATATAAATTAATAATGGAAGTAATAGGACTTCTAAACAAGTAAGAAATCCAATTTGAAGGTGTTTTATTTCAAGTGCAATTAGGAAAAGGAAAGAACATATAGTTTTAAATAATTAATTATTTGCTAAATTGCTTCGGATTTCTCTGCCTTCTGTTTATAACCCAACAACCCTCTTACTGTGACGATAATCACCAACAACAATTCTCTCACCGTGTCTCCAAAAATTCTCACTTTGAGCCTCCTTCGATTTGGGTTTTTTTTTTCTTCTTTCGAAATGTCTACTTTTGTTCGTCAATAAAGGTGAACAATATTATACCTTTTCATTAATCTATGATCCTTTTGACCTTTTCTCTGTACGCTTGTTCTCTCTTTAAAACTCCCTTTTTTTTTAACAAAAAATATTGTTTATTTTGAGATTTTATAGCATAAAAATTTGATTTTGATTATTGGTATCCGGATTTATGTTGGTTCTATTTGAGCCCTGTAATTTGTGCTGTATATTGATATGATTGTCGCAATTTTAGGGTTAGAATCATCGTAGACGATTAAGATTTGTGTGTACTAGACTTCATTTCATGTTAACAAGATATAATTCTGTGAATTTGATAGAAATTTATCTTTTGTACGTAGTACGATGAGTTCAATTATACTTGATTGTGTTATAGAATGTGTTCAAAGTCCAAAAACCATTTATTTTGTTTTAAATGGGAATTTCTTATTTCATCAGAGTAGTTTGTTTCAGTTCGATTACTCGATTAGGGGTTTTAAGTTCTTTCCTTTGAATTTTTCCTGCTATTTGTCTTTGTAATCCTATTTTTGAGACTGCTTTTTGCGTTGTGGTTGATTGTTAAGTTCAATGTATATGTGCATTCTATTTGGGACTTGTATGGATAATGTTTTGCAATGCCCAATCAGGTTTTGGTTTTTCGGAGAGTCCACTGGCTTGCTCGTAATTTCAGATTAAAATGGAGAATGGTATTGATTTTCTGCACATACTTGATCCCAACATGTCAAGTAAGATTTTTATGTGTTTCGAAGATCTTTTTGATCTTGCCCATGTTAGCGCTGTCTCTCGTTCTTGGAGAGATTATGGTAAGTGAAGTTATCTAGTATACATAATGATTGTTTATAGGATTTTGTTTGCTCTTGTCATTTGTGTGTCTCTACTAACTTCATTGGTCGTAATATTTTGCAAATGAGGTGCTAGTTACTTGCTTAGTCTCTGATTTAATTTTTCCTGTTGAAAAGGACTAAGTAAGCAGTGCTTTTTTATAATGGTTTAATAAGATGTCTTGGGATTTTGAGATTTTGGTCATGTTATTGAAAGATGCATACGATTTTTGATGTTTTGCAGTGATTGCTAATGGTCTCTGCAAGCAACTGTGCGTGAGACTATTTCCTCAGTTATCTAAAGTCAATAATGTAATTGAATTGACGAGCAGTACTAAGAATCCTGCAGAAGTTGGATCTAGCAACTCCATGGAATGGGAAAGTTTGAAGCAGGAGCATAGAGCTTATACCTTTCTAGCTCAAGGTCTTAGATCGTTTGCTGTTAAACAGTTGATTGCAGAGCCAATCGTTGCTTCCAGCACTGATAATTATCCAGAGGAAAGCATTGACAATACTCTGGATCCTAGCGAAAGGGCTGGACGGAGAGCTTCATACTGGTCAAGTAAGGGGCAAAGCAATCCTGCAGTGCCTGAGACATTGACATACAAGTTAGACGGCGATCTGTGTCTTATCAGTGAAATCAACATACAACCTTTCCAAGGTTATTGTTACGAACTTTTAGAAAATATATTTTCTTCTGATTCATATTGACCTCTTAGTTTGAATGAGTGATCATAAGTTGTGTTACTCGTGTCCAGCTTTTTTTCAGTGGGGTCTACCTATATATTCAGCCAAAGCAGTGCGATTTCGGATGGGTCATATCAAGCTCCCAGCGGACTGTCCCTTGGATGACCTCCAGGATTCTGTCCTCCAGGATTCTGTCCGCGACAGTTTCGTATCGACTTACACTTCAGAAGAGTTCCCAATGGCTCAGGTAAGCTGGAATACCTGTGCTTCCTTTCTGACTGTGCTTTAAGTTAGTACCTTCAACTTTTTGTGGAGATTATGATAGAATTATGTGCATTCTTCTGAAGGCATATTTTTCCAACACTTTCATTAATGATCGTGCTCTATCATATCGTGATTGTAGCATGTTTACTTCAAACTTGATTTTCATACTGCTATTGGGAAATAATGCAAAACCATCAAAAGACCTTCTGTTTACAAAACTTTGCCAGTGCATAGTATGACATCCTGTCCATTACAATTTACAATAGTATGTTGGCTTATAAAAACTTCCTTACAGACTTTAAATTTTGCTAAAAAAAACACAGGTATTTGTGCTCAAAAGAATCCTAAAGAACAATTTTTGTTTGTGAGAGTTCATTTTTTTTGTCAAATTTCCGAACAGACAGTCATAAAACAATATGCATATTTTTGGATTACTTGGTGGTTGATAACCCTTAAGTGATGACATAGCTGTTATACACAGGTAGCCATGAGTTTCTACAAAAACCGTGGAATGATTAATAATTCTATTTGTAAACTGTGAAGGCCTTGATTTTGAGGAGAATGACATGCAAAATATAATTTTAAAAGCTAGCTTTATGCAACTGGATAAAGGTGTTCCCGGTTTACAAACCCAGTCTGTTAAAGAAGGGAACTATATTACCTTTATCTCTTATAGCACTAATTTTTGAAAGTCCGACTTTTATCATCTTAAATTGTTTTTTGGGCTTTTCACCCTCAACATATGGTAACTCTATTTAGAAAGAGTTAATCACTGAAGTGACTTTTCCTTTGAGCAGGAAAATCGCTTGCAGAACTTCAAGCTTCCAGAACCTGTTCTGTGCATTGGTGGATTTATGCAGGTTGAGCTACTGGGCAGGGTTCAGAGACAAGAAATGGATAGCTTGTTCTATATATGGTTTGTTCCTTTCACTATTTTTTTTTTCTTTTTCTAATTGTTTTTTTTTATTCTCATCTTAGTATTGCCATGTACAAGTTGTTCAGCATACATGTGCTAGTTGCCTTAATTGGATTATTGGTCGCGTAATTGTTTGTATATCTCTGTCCATCACCAAGCTATTCCTACTCGATCTTTCACATAATAATCGGTCACTAGTGATGCATATTGCTTGAACAGTGTAGATTTATCTGTTGGTCTCTCTTTATGTACTTTTCTTTGATTAGATGTTATGATACTTTTGATTTTTCTTTGAATCCATTGTTTCAGTTTTCTTATCAACTAATTTAGATATAATTATTAGTATTATTGTTTACTTTTTAAAAAAGATAAAAGTTTCAAAATTTGTAAAGGTGGATGAAGAAAACAAGAGCAACTTATAGAGACTATATACAATCCTTGACCAACCTATATATGCTTGTATGGCTGCTGGACTATCGTGTACATCTCCTGAGTTTTTCCTTCTTTTATTGGCATGTTTGCAGTGTCACTCATGTTCAGATTTTGGGACGATCGTTAGCACCTGCATTCAGTGTTGATATTGATGAACACTCTAAATCATTAACGTTGAAGGTTCTGAGTTACAACGAACCCAGTCCAGCTGAAATACCCACCACGAACTCAAGTTTTTTTGGTCGGAGGCATATAAGAGACTCGGGGCAGATTGTGAATATTTTGCGAGGAAATGTATATATCCCAGACTATGACTGGGGAGAGGAAGATGATGAATCAGATGATGAGGAGTTTGTTCTCTAGACTCCTGGCAGTATTATCTGTAAGTAGAGATAATATCTTTTATCATTCGGTTCCCAGGTTTTGAACCATGTAATAATCAATCTGTATTTGACGTATATTTTAATTAAGACGGAGCTATTGTAACGTTAACGTTACGGCAGAAATCTATTTCCTTTATCTGTAGTTGTTAGTCTCCAGCCTGTCATAGTTTTATTTTGCGTAATATGGGAATGGGACAAATATGCCTCAACTACTGTTATAGTGGAGATGGAAGAGTGTTTTTTCTAATTGTACACTTTAGCTTCTGCTTTATAATCGCGTTTTGTTTTGTTGATGACACCTCCCCCTGACGGGGGAATATTGGCAACTGAAGGGTGTTTTTTTGTATAACCGTGGAACTGTAGGGTTGCCATCTGATTTTAGTTTAACTGTGGGAGGTGTTTCGAAATTTTCCTAAATTGCATCATTTTTTTGATTTTCATTATTCTACATCTTTGGGACGATTTTTTTTTTAAAACACAAGTGATGTTATTTGTACCCTTAAAACACGGTATGGATAGCATAATAAGAGTTTTTCCTTACGATCTATAAATTATCTATTTACATTTTAATTTATATATATTTTTATTAATGATAATTTTAATCTAAATTAAAATTACTAAATAAGATAAAAAAATTATAAAGACATTCTAAACTAATTAAATTATTAAAAAAAGATATTTTATTTAACGAGAAGATGGAATTAGATTAAGATCGAAATATAATCATGTAATGAGAATGAGATCCAAATATAACGTTTGAAGAAAATCTTCAATGAGACGGTCTTATTGATGGATGGTTAGACCGTTTAATAGAATTTTGACATTTTTTGAAAACATTAAAACATGTTTTAAAACTTAAAAAAACTATACTTTTATTGGACAGTTTCATTATCATATCAATCAACCCATTACACTAAAGATTTTCTGGTTTAAATAAAATTAACTTTTTCTTTGACCGATGTGGCATATTTGGTAGATATCCAATTATCCATCATAAAAGTGACATTTTTTTTTATAAATAAAGTGATAACCTCTTTAATTCTCAGAAAAAAAAATGGCATAAGTACGCCGGTCAATGGAGTTGCCATGAGAGGTAATCTTTGATTTTTACAAGCCAATCTTTGGCTTTTATAAACCAATTGATGGATTTAAATTTTTATAGACCCTTTGATTGATTGAAATCCAACGACTAATAAATAATCCTGTGACGATACATATACTTTATAGTAGCCAAACCCCACCACAGCCAATTTTTTTTTACCCACAATTTTGTGGGTCAGTTTCATCCATAATTAGAAGTTCTCTCACCCGCCTCCATTTTCTCATCTCCACAAATTTCAACCGAATTTGTGCAAGTGTGCAATGCCATGGAGATGGAAATCCAACAAAACGTAAAATTTGCTCATTAACTGAGCTAGATATATCTTAATAACAAATGATAATAGACAAAATAAACATATGTTATTATTACTATCTCAAAACAACAGATTGAACTGTGACAACAAAGGTGCTGAATTGAGAATTTTAACGTAATCACCCTACAAGATGGTAAACTGCTCAAAAGCTAACACCAACATTTCATTTATCTCACAAGTTCAAATAATTATTTAAATGACATTGAACCTTCTTTGATCAAGATAGGCCTTCTCCTTTCAGGTTACCTTGGACTTGGCTGGAGCTGGAAGCAACTGATCATACAAATGATAAAATCTTATCAGAAAACTGACGGGGGTTTTGAATGATGACTGTTAGCAAGGCTAAACCCAATTTACGGATATTAAACTTCCAACTGAGCAAGTCAAAACCAATTTCACTTGATGTATTAGAAAGTTTACCATCATACATATATGGATATGACAATTAATTTACAGTGAATATGCAAATTTCTTTTTCTTTTT
Organism: Dipteronia dyeriana; assembly: GCA_032871835.1. NCBI lineage: Eukaryota > Viridiplantae > Streptophyta > Magnoliopsida > Sapindales > Sapindaceae > Dipteronia > Dipteronia dyeriana. The sequence goes on from CM065299.1 coordinate 101,314,479, forward strand.
TTTTTTACTTTTTTTTTCCAGTACAAATTCATGAGTCATCATGACAACTAAAGTTTCTTCATACTCCTCATATATCTTTGTGTAAAACAATGCTCTCTTTAGTTGTGGATGTTCTTTTTCCCATAGGTTGAAGATTTACTTTTTGAGTATTTAACGGTTTACATGACGAAATAAAGTTTAACATGGTGTTCAAGTAATCAACAAACAGATTCACTGCATAGAAAGGAATATACCTGATAACAAGAGATTAGAGAGGAAACAAATCCGAATGCTCCTGTCACACGAGGAGTGACTTTCTTGGGTGCCAACTGAAGCAGCCCGAATGCTACCACAATGTCCATGGCTGCTTTAACCAAAGCTAGAGACCTCTCATTTGATTTTTTAAGTTTAGCACAGTATTGCTCGTTCTGTATTACCGGATGAAGAAGAAAGAATGAGAAAAACAGAAAAGGAGGAAGGGGTGGTGCATAGTAAAGAGTACTCTATTATGAGGTAAAAAAAAAAATTAAGTTTCAACTTATTGTGAAAAGATACAATTAACATACTTTATGCTTATCACTATTCTTAAGTTCCTTCTCCAACTTTTTCATTGATGCAGAAAGCCTCCCAAGCTCCCCAACCTGAAATGAAGAGGTGGATGGGATCAGAAAAAACTATAAAATGGGGAAGACATGCTTATATATAGAATTCAATAGCTAAATGAAATGGAAAGCAATCTACCTCAACCAAGGTGGTGCAAACTGAGGAACCCATCCAACAAAACAGAGATATCCGACCGAGAAGCTCAGCACGTTCCTTGTTCTGTTGAAAGAAAGTATATCAGTGAGAAGAGTGATCCTGGCTAACATTTCTGACAGACCAGTGAAGAACAAATGAAACTGAAGAAAAATAGAAGGAACACTACTTACCTTATAGATTCCTGTTCTGCCAAGCCAAACAATTTGATCAAGAAACAGGAAAGTTGACAATAACGCATTCTTGGACTGAAAGAAGCAAGGAAATAAACAAGTCGGAAAAGAAAAAAAAAACTAAGTAAAAATAAATTGTAATGTAAGTAATAGTCATTTAGGCAGCCCATTTGTACCTTTCCTAGCAAAATGAGCGGAAGGGGAGTTCCTTGAGGAACTGGGCTAATAAGACCATGCAAATCATTGACAAACTGCAATTGACAGGGTAAAACACAAATCATGCCAAGAAAATACACCAAAAATATCAGTTCAACCTCAATTTCCTTTCACATCAATATGTAATCAAACACTCCAATCGTAAAGAATGAAAGAAATTAAACACTACGACAAGGCTTCCTTTCTTGAACATGCAGGAAAATTCATGTTTAACCTGACCTTAAAAAGTCGGAAAACTTTCCTGGCTAAACTGGTCGATTTGTCAACATTTTGGGCCGTACCAGGCTGTCCATCACTCAGGAATTTTGAACCGTATTGTATAGCCCTGCATATCTTGTCCCGGGCTTCAGCCTTATTCAAATACAGAACTACAAGGGCAAGTTCTGCTCTAGTTGCATCCAGAGTACTCATTCTTTATCCTGTATACACCTACAAATTCAAGGTACCGGCAGTTCATTATCGCCATGACACAAATAATTATACAAGAGAGAATAAGCTAAAGAAAGCTCAAAAAACCAACAACAATTTACCCAAGTCAAGCAAGAAAAAAAAAACCTGCAAAAAAAAATTAGTATTTCTATCCAAAATGAAAGAGCCTTAAACAAGATTGTCTACAACCCAAAACAATTAAGCATGCATTATAATCGAAAGTACCCCATCTAGAAGATTAAAATATATCCACTGTTCCTTAATATTCCAAATTTTTTTCTATGTTTATGTTTATGTCAACCTTTCAAGAAATAAAATTCTGCGCTGAACAATTGTTACATATTGTTTAAAGACCACATAATCTTCAGACATGATAACATCAATAATGAGGTACATCTCATTACAACTTTAAGTTTCTGTCCAGCTTAGCATCACCATGACCCACAAAACAATTACACACAGGAATCGACAAACAACGAAAGTTAAAGAAAAAAAAAAAAAAACTTGCTAACACCTCTAAATAATATCAATAAAAAGAAAGTTTTTTTTTTTTTTACAAATTTTGTTCTGAGATTTCGCTTAGATAATCTAAAATTGATGGGTAGTAAGTAATTCATCAACAAAAAAATTAATCAAATCAAATCACAAGAATTAAATGTAACCGATTAACGAATCGAATAAATGAGAAACCTAATCCGAAATCAAAACCGTTAGCAACATAATAATTATGCAAAATATAGTATCAAAATAGGCATAAAAACAAGGTACATATAAACAAAGAACAAACAAAACTTTTTTTGCATACCTCACAAACCCCAGATCAAAAATCTCAAAAGAATAACAAAATAACAAATAAATAAAAACTGGGTTTTGTTTTCAGAAATTGATGATGGACATAGATAGAGAGAATATGTACCGAAAAAAGTGCCAAACTTAGGCCTCGAAAAGCACAAATCTTGCAGGTATTTGAGGTTGTGAAAGCTTGTTGGGGCTAGCGTCAGCCTTCTTGTGTGTTTTTGCTTCGGCTGATCTCTTTCTATCTTTGCAATGTCAAACAATAATGATAGAATCTGATAAGGCCTTGTTTGGTCCTCTCTTTTCCGCTACAACCCAACAACAACAAAAAAAAAACGTTTTTAGTTACTTTTTGGGCTTGCATAGGCCGCGTTTGCATACAATTTTTTTTTTTGTTATAAAATAAATAACGGTCTTGATTTTTTTTTTCAAAAACTTGATTATGTACTAACAGCTACTCCAGCAACACACGCCTAAACCATATCTCAAAATGTATTTACTTGACACCAAAGAGGCAATAATGCATTCACTAGAATGAGATAGAAGGGAAATCATGTAGAATAAACTGATAACATAAAGGAGAGAATTTGTATTAGTTAATATAATATAATATAACACAATCTAGTACAAAAAAATCATTAAATCAGCATTGTAGAGAATAATTCAGTCCAATCTAATGTATGGATCTCTTTACTAATATGACTTAATTGTGTCATATTTCTGGAAAAAGTGATTTTGAGATTTGAGACTTATGAGATCGATGGTATCGATGAGATTGATAATCAATTTTTTGACATAAAACGTATTGATTCAACCTCGTCAACGGGGACTGTCACCCCATAACATGTTGCTAACAAAAGCAAAAGCCCGTATTTCTTCTATAGAATCTTCTAATTTTTTTTTTTTCAAAACAACTAGAAAAGGATTATTTAACTTTAACCGGAAAGAATTCCATTTAGATGTGGGATACCTATCCAAAAGTTTTCGTAACTCAATCATATATGATGGGATCATCAAAGATTTGACCTTTTCAAACCCTGTGTGTAACTCACCATAGGTTTAGGAAACAAAGAAGAAGATATATACGAATACGAATGAGATATCCTGCAACAAAAAAGAACGAAAAGGATTGAATAGAAGAACTCTCGACGAACTCAAATGTGTTGATATCAATGTCAATCCAATTTAATAAAGTTTAATATAATACAATATAATATAACGTAAAAAACTAGCCTTAATCGGTAGCAGAATACAAAAGTCTGAGTAGCTATTTTGACAACTAATATGAATAGTAATAAAGTATGGAGAAAAAGGTAGAAAATCAGCCGATGTGTAAAATGATTTTAGATATAATAATAATAATAATAATAATAATGTAATTTATGGCGAACCAAACAGAAAATAAATAAAGTATGGTTGGTTAGCAGTGATCCCGAGAATGTTAAGAAATGGACGGCTATTTCAACAAGTCATCGTTATTGACTTATCCTGAGGATAACGATAAGGATTGTTTGGACGCTCCAACAATTGATTTCTATTGACTGGATTACAAGGTGTCAAATGGGTCGGATCGGTTTTTTAGAGGTGCTCTATTCTCGCCCCGGTCCACATAATCATAGAGATTTGATGCGGGCTTGGCCCTCATTTTCAAGGTCGGGCTCAACACACCCGGCCCATTTACTTTAAAATAAGTTTATTCAAATATACAAATGTGACGTTCCAAACCTTTTTTCTAAATTTGATCCGATACGTGTTTAGTTACTATATAAACTTATGATTTATAAGATGTTGACATCTCACGTGTCATATTATTTAAAACATAATTTAAACATTGTTTTAAAACATCTAACATTATTCAATTCCTAATTAGTCTTAATTTATATATATAATACTTGATATTTATAATTAATTATTAGTTTTTTTTCAATTTATAAAATATTAAAACATAATTATCAATGATTTGAAAAAACAACTCAGTTAAAAAGAGAAGTGATTAAAAGGTTGTTCGATATCATTCATTTCCTATCAGTTTGGAACTGTTTGTGATGCACTTCACAATCATCTCATGTTGTAGCTGATTTATTTTGATGTTGATTGATGCATGAATTAATACAAAATAAATCAAGTGGGGTTAGGTCTTCTTGGTGCTGTGAAGCTTTCAATATATATATATATTAAAAAAAAAACACAACATCTTCAGTTATGTCATGTCGGTTTCTCGAATATTTGGTAGTTCAAGCATAACAGAACACAACTTCAGGCTTCCATGGTAGATTAAAATATTTGGAATTCAAGGTGTGAAAAAAAGTAAACCAAAAATACATAAACATGAACATGTACGATGATGATGGTTAACTACACTTCAAGATTTCAACTATCTGGGAAAGAAGACAGAACTTCAATCAACTGTTGCACACTGTGCACTGTTTTGATATATTTATTCACATTGAAAACTTGCTTTCAAGCGTACAAGGAAGCATCACAGCAGAGCAGAGCAGTTTTTCATCATGTTCATAAATGACTTCAACTTCACTCTGCTGAGTCTAAATTCAGAAAAGAATTCATTTCCAATTATACTGGGAGTTTTAACTTTTTATTTGAGTTAACTAATATATATACAAAAGTTTTAACTTGCAAACAAAGAAAAGTTTCAAGCAACATTACAGGCAGGAAAAAATACCAGATTGGTAGTGGCTGGCAACCGGTAAGCAACCCTCGAGCATTTAGCTGCGTTGTTGTTCTATCGCCTTCAAGGTTCGACCTGAACTTGACAAAGCTTGCAAACACTTGACAAATATACATGAATACTAATAGACAGTTTTTCATGATCTTATTGTATCTACAACAAACAATAGGAGGGAAAATATGATATTGGTTTCGCACAGATTAGCAGCAATGCTTTAGCATCCTGGTGGTTCATATCAATGACTACTGCTTTGTTTCATACAGACAATGAAACAACAAACGTACAAGAGAAAGTACGAAAAAAGGTTTCATTATACAGAAGGAGATCTTCTTTTTTCTTTCACTACTACTTCCTACCGAACAAACTTCTCAGCTTTCCTCTTTCCAGTCGTTCGAGCAGCTTCTTGGCACCCGGGATGTCCATCTCTGAAAGCTTTTTGAGATATCCAATTGCTCCATATGAAATCATAAGCTTCTTACATTTCTTACTAGAAGAGAGAGATGCTAGACAAGAAACGGCATACTTCTTTGCGGTGTTTTGAGGACTTGGGTCAAGCAATTGCACCAAATTCGGGACACTCTTATCGTCCCGTTTGACTTCTCTACAATTTTGAGAAAGGGTCGCCAAGCTTGAAATTGCTTGAGCAGCAACCTCTCTAACACTGTTTGATTTAGCCTCAAGCATCTTGACAAGCAAAGGAATACATCCCGCTTCGCCCACCAATTTCTTAATCTCTGCTGGGGAGCAAACCTTACAAATAGCAGATGCAGCAGCTTGTTGTGCACCCAGCGATCCAGCTTTAAGCACATGAACCAAACGAGGGAGGAAACTGAGAGAAAGCAAAACCTCCACAGACACAGAACCAACCAAATTTCTTAGTGCCGCAACTGCAGATTCTTGAGGCAAAGGACCGTCGAGGTATACCAATAGGCTTCGAATTCCACCTTCTGAAACGACGGATCTTCTTAGACTCTCATTACTGGCAGTGAGATTCTGCAAGCACTCTGCTGCATATTCTTTAGATCCCAACAGAATTCCACAGACTAGGAGACTGATCATGACCTTGACAATCCCTTCTTCGGCTAGTGTTTGACGAACCTCGGGGACAGCTGATATATTCTTCAACGTACATGCAGCTGCTGCTTGTGTAACAGAATCACCAGCTTGACAGATCTCAATAAGGGGTCGAACCCCGCCATGTCCTACAATTGCTCGGGCTGTCTCTGCCGACATTGACAATCTCTGGAGCGAAATTGTAGCCTTCTCTTTACCTACTGCACTTCCAGACTCAACAAGCCTTATAAGAGGAGGCAAAACACCTTCTGAAACAAGCCAATTCTCACAACTGCCGGATTCAGCAAGAGAACATATCACAGTTACAGTCTTTTCCCTTATACGAGGAGATGTTGCCGTTAGCAATTGTACTAAAGCAGCAATATTGCTCCGTCCCATAACAGCCAAAACATTCTTTTCATCCTCTTTCATGACCTCAACAAGGCTGTCGAGAGCTCTGTGCTTTGCCTCCAAGTGCCCGATCTGAAGCCGGGCAAGCAATTCTCTTATACTGCCATGTGTTGAAGCCTCCGGTTCTGTTGAAGAACCAGCCACAGACAAGGGCAAGGTAGCTTCACCAAGCACCCCGGTTTTGATCAAAAGACCACAATCTCGCAAATTCAAATCCAATTTACCTGATAATGCATCAAGATCACTCTGCATCCTAAGCTTCCCTTCATATTTCTCCTGAACACATAACTCTGCTAAGTGAATTGCTTCCTTCAATGTCTTCAAAACCGCCTGCAATTGCTCGTTGCAGAGAGTATTCTTGGAGAAACAAGGATGACTCGACAAATCCGATAAATGAGATGGGATATTCTCCAATTTCGAAATTATCATCTTCCATCTGCCAGGAAACCCCTTCACTTCTCTTGCCTTGTCAATAGCCAATGGAACGAGTTCTTGTGCATGCATCAACCACTCATCTGCCGATCGCATATCAACTGAGACCCCATTGACACTCTCCTCCACCATTTCTTCAATCTGTATTTGGATCAAAACAGGTCAAAGAGTTGCTTCAACTGAACTTTACAGGAAAACCAAACCTAAGTTGACGACCCAGATGAGAAAAAAATTGTTCAATCAATGATATTTGGATAGAAAAATCGAAAAGCAGTGGAGCAGTTACAATCATCAAACATGAAAATTATAAATTAAGATTGCAAATATAAAATAAGACAGATATATAAAAAACAAATGGGCCAACATCAAGTTCTCGAGAATCTTGTTATGATCACACAAAGCTTGTTTACTGAAAACAAGACCCGACCAGCAAAATGGAAGTACCAAAAGATGTCCACGAGTCGTCAAGTACTCAAGTGATCATTAAATGACAACCATAACTACATTTAAAAAAAAATAGTTTTATCAAATTTACTTTTAACATCTACGACAGTGCCGTCGGCAAGTGAGTAATATATTATAGAAGCTGTGAAGGGTATATTAGGAAGAGGAAATCAAGACTTCTAACTTTACTTTTCAACCTAGAAGATAGATCACAGAATCAGACATTGACTTGTGTTATGATCTGTAATTTCAACGGTCGAGATGTGTTATAGTGACACAAAAGGTTGGAGTCTTGTTTGTAATACCATTTTTATCCCCATGAATGGAGCTAGCTGGTTTGAGAAAGAGAGACTTTTCTTTGAAGAGAAGATACAAGTCTCAATCTACAGTTGTATCAATAGGGTGCACTTAAATTCTCCCAGATGGACCAAACCCCACTAGAAATCAAAATTATTTGAAAATTCCAAGCAATAAATTGTGAAAAAAAAAAACCTCAAATTGCTTTGACTTGTATTCAAATTTAAGGAACTCTTAGCATTTACAGCCACCAAAGACCAGTCAGTTCCTCTCTCTATCGCTTCAATTTCTGTCAAAGCCACCAGGAGAATAATCACAGTAAAAACCATGAAAGCAACAAAATTAACCAATTTAAACCCAGTTGCAGAAGAAAAATAGGAAAAGAACAGAAATAGAGAATAAAAATCACTTTTTTTTCTCTCTCTCTGAGCAAAGAATCAAAGAAAGCAAAGTAAAAACAACTTGAAGAACCAACCTTTAAGACTCAGATACTGGAAACTTGTTCTTTTTTCTCCAGAAAGCTAGCAGCTGTAGCTTGATCTTCAAACTTCTCTCACTTTCACTTGTAACCCAGATATGCTTCCAAGAATCGGTGACTCAGACTAGCTTTACCTTCAAATCTACCCAGTAATGCTTCCAAAATCAGCAATCAACAGCAGATGTAGATCATCGAAACTCTCTCTATCTCTGATAATCTGATCAGAAGACAGCAACCCAGAAGAGAGACTCTTTCAGAGAAGCAGACACTAAACGGTCGATTTTTTTTTTTCAAAAAACAAACAGACCCACAAGAAAATAAAAACAAAAAATCTATCTTTAACATGAGAAGAAGACACAACAATACAAAAAAATCAATCACAATCACAATCACATTCACATTCAAAAATTTAAATATCTCTCTCTCTTCTTCATCTATGTCAGGCCTCTATTATGTCGCTTAGATTCTCCGTAATACACTGTTCATATTTTATTAGCAGTGCTTGAGAGAGAGAGAGAGAACGATACAGAGAGAAGGAGATGAGCTGCGTTTCTGAGTTCTGACAAAAGACGCATATTTGTCGAGCATCATTTGATGATCGGACGGCTGTGATTGCGGGTACGACAGATGTTTCGACCGTTACGATTGGACGAAATTTGAATGTGCTTTTTTCAAATTCTGTACGTTACCAAGAAGATGACGTGGCGATAAGGGCCACGTGGAGTGTGGGGACGGCTAGAGACTTTTTCATATTTTGGTGGAGTTAGCACGTGTGTCGGGGAAATAAATTTGTGGTAAAGAGTGTGGCTGCAGAGTGAAAAGTCAAAAATGCCACTGGAGAATTTTATTAGTGAGTTATTTGTGTGGGTCGTCAACTTGTCGTCCTTTATTTATTTTATTTTTAATATGATTTGATTTGAGATATTTTTTTTTTATAGAAAAAATCTCATTGGGAGATTGATAACTGAACACGTTAAATTAATAAATCAAATTCAAATTTTGAATTACACAAGCAATAATGTTTTTAGATTATAAAATCATACAGAAGTTATTTTCATGTTTTGTAAACTATTAAAACAAAATAATAATTATCTACATTAAAATCATATGTTCGACAGTTATGACAACATTTCACCATGTTGGTCTTATCATGAATGAAAAGTTATTATGGCAATGATCTTATCATGAATTAAAATTTTATAATCCAAATTAAGTAAATAATAATATATTTTCAAACTTTGAATAAAAATGACAGGACCTTTAAATCACCAAGTCATATATGTATTTTATAAAAAACAAATTAAAAATACATTACAATAATAATTTTAAATTTAAATGAATTCATAACTTATTATTATTATTATTATTATTATATATTTGTGTGTGTGATGTTATAAGTTTTGATATCCCTTTAAAATTTTAGCAAAATAATATTGTAATGTATAATTTTTCTCATTTTGTTTCTCTAGTTTTTAATTATTAAGAACTTCTTTAATTCCCTCCTTTTGATATATTTTCGATGATGAAAATTTTCAAATATTCAATTGTGTATTAAAAAAAATCGATAATATCTCTTTCTTTTTTTTTGAAATTCTATGAAATGTCAATAAAAAAATAATAATTACAATATAATTATAAAACCGTTGATAATGTTGAACGTATTTTCATAAAATACAGCAATAAATATACTTTTGAAGCTTATGTATCTACAGTACTAGACAAACTCACAAACCGATACATATTTAAAAATGTCGGCAGAAATAAAATATAAATGACATTTTAGTTTTTTCTTGTAGAATATATCATAGACATTTTGAGTATTTTATTCATGAACATCCAAAAACAAAAACGAGTAGGATCTTTCCAGACCTCACCTAACCAGAGAGATATATACATATCGAGGCGGTGTGGAGTACCAAGACGCGTGTGGTGTGGGCTGCTGCTGCTGCTGCTGCCCAAGCACAACTATGTCCCCACCCACCGTTTTTGCCTAGCTATTTGTAATTTTGCATTTGCTTCAACAACCATTACTGTGTTTTTTTTTGTTGGTTTGCTGATCATGATATATGTATCTCTGCCTTTATAATTAACATATATAACTCATCGACTCTTCGTTATGGATGGGATATGCATGGCAAATTGGCAACCGTCCAATCTCATCATGGCCAGAGAAAAATTGAAAGGTGACCAACTCCATCAATTACGATCTTAACAAATTTGTAATAAATTGATTTAATAATTTCAAAGAGATTCTCATGGTTGTGTCACAAATAGTAAGACTACAAGCCCTCTATGACCATATATATATATCATATGTTAAATTATATATATGTACTTCCTAATATATTGATTTCATAGGTACATATAAGTACATTGTTGATCACTATTCACTACTAGTAGTAAATTTGATTTACAGCTAAGATCAGATTCTAATGTCTTGCATGTAAATAATAGGTAGCAGATCTCTTGAGGCGGTAACTAATTAAGAAGGAAACCCTGATCATATTTTGTTGGAAATTTCATTTAGCATTTCAAAATACAACAATTACATTTTATTAACTTTAAAAGTTGTAAGCACTGTCACTAATGATGATTTTATGTGTACAGTTATGTGACCGTTGTTTTATAACAATAAATATTTGACCATTATTTAGATTAATAATGTTAATTAATTATATTAATATGCAACAATTAGATTTTGAATTATAAATAGTGCCTTCTAAATTATATTGGGATAATTTAGAGAGCTTATGAATCCCCTCAAAAGCTACCAAGAGGAATGAGAAAATATATTCTAGCTATTCTAGAATATTGTATTGGGAGTGTACTTTTACAATATTAATATGTCATTGAATGCCGAAGGTCAGAGCGTCTTTTACTTGATTGTATCAGGATATTGTCCTAAATGGACATAATCTGATCTTAAATACAGTGTTTTAGCACGCATTGACTTTAATCTATTTTCTCAATATCTATTGTTGTATGTAAATTTTACCAAGCATACACGTCATTGACAGGAATGAAAAAATAGCCAGGTGTACGCTTAGATGGGCATCCGGGAAATATCCTACAAGGCATCATTAAAGAGGAGCAAGCCCGAGTAAGCATATACTGAATAAAGACCTACTCGGGATCAGTTAACAACACTCGGTACTGGTTAAAACAACGCTTCCACTCGGGCTCATACGGCACCACTCGGGACCATCTGGTATTATTCTTACTCGGGAGTAAATACAACTCGAATAAGAATTTATCATACGGGTTAAGTCGTTGAATACGCAAAGATATCCGTCATGAAGGGATCCCAAATAATGGACCTTTAAGTTAAAAGAGTCCCCCAATCAGGAAACAACTTGATTTCTTTTCGAAGACTACATTCTTATAAGGAAACAAGTCAAATTCAACTACACTGCTAGAATCCCACTCAATCTCCATAAGAGACTCCGAAACAGGAAAGAAGACAAATCAACCTCAAGAAAGTAACCAAATCACAATTAAATATAAATATCTTGTATTACTTGTACAAAACAGATTAGGGTTCTATAAGCATATAAATAGACCCATAATCTGGTTCAAAAATATATAGGCAAAAATAGCATACAGTAATCACAAATAATACAGAGAGAAAAAGGGAGATCGAGAGCTTGTAATAACATCTTATTCTCTTAGTGGATTTTGGCTTAGTTGATCTTTCAACCACCCGTGGATGTTTCTCCGACCATCGGAGTTTTACCACGTAAACCTCGTCTTTGTTACTCTCTCTGCATCTCTTTCTCTTTGAATCAATAGCCAAAATCCAGTCCTTGTTGGATTTTCTGGCACAATCCAGAAAACGACGTCAACATCTATCTACTCCTACAACTTTTTCCAACAATCTTAATGCATTTTTATACGAAGATATGTATTTTTTTATATTTTGTTATGTGAGATTGCTATTTAAATTTCGTTTGGTATATATGTGTGGTTTTATTGTTCATAAACTGATTTCCACATTTATGCCGAAGGATGTGTTCCTATCCAAATTCATTTGTATATGTAATTATGTAGTATGGAGCTCAAGAACACATTTGTGTAGAAATCTTCTTTCCGGTAAAGTTGACCTTGTAAATGAGTTGATTCAGTTATGGTAAACGCTTAATTTAGTCATTATCATTTCGGCCTTGGATCTTGGTATGTGCTTTAAGAACTTAAACCCGATATTGGTTTTATTGTGGAGTTGCTTTGGATAATAACTATCCAAAGTCTAATAATTCATAATTGAGAATAACACTTTATATCAGATGGGAGAGAATGTCAAAATGGTCATTTAAATTTGGATTACAATGACAGTCACTGGTATGATCATTTCGTGTTCTTGTAATTCTAAGCAAAATTTAATATGCCATTGCTCTGTGCATGCAATATGGTTAATTTGCATCTGGGATGATCCCATAATTAATTAATTATAAACATGTACTGCTTTGATACGAGTCTTGCATGGGTTATTGTTGGCATATTTTTATGGCAATTCCTCTCAAACTAATGAGGCTTTAATTGTGTGATTCATATGATTATTACAAATTTCGAAATTACTTGGAATCCAGATTATTGGTTGCCTTATTACGTAAATTAGAGACGTAATATGTCTGACATTGTATATTTGAGAGGCAAATTGAGTAAATATACTGAAAGTCTTGGAAATGAATCACTTTAGCAGATCACATGAAAATTGTTTTGTTTTGTTGGAAATTGAAAATTGTTTTTTTTTTTAATTGTTGGAAATTGTTTGGAAATTAACACTGTATTGCAATTGCTTAAATCTAGATGTGAACCTAGATTTTGTGTAGACACAATAAATTTGGCCAGTTATCCGATAAAAACTACTAAGATAAAAACTACTAAGTAGGAGGTTAATGGTTCAAACGGTATAAGATTATGTCTAAAACATAAGACAAGAGTGATGTAACCCCAGTACCCCACCTATGTATGTAATTGAAGATCGCATGAAGTAGGTCCATAGGGGTAACAACACGTCACTTGTTGTCTTGTTGGCACTATCGTTTTAATATTTTATGAGTTTGTTGCAGTGAATGAGGCCATCTTTATGACACACAGTGTTAGTGTAAAATGTTCTCCAATACAACACTATAAATCAAATCTCAAGGTGAAATATAGTATTGAGTGAATAATGCTCCATTCATAGTGCTCCACTAAATAGTGCTTCACTAAATTTAGTGGAGCATTATTCACTCAACAACAATTTTTTTACACATCGATTGGATACCGATTCCTAGTCATACTGACCAATCAATAATTGGTTGTAATACAACCCAAAACAAAAAGAAAATGGTAAAAACCGAAAGAGTTTAACATCCCATTGAATGGTCAGTATAGCTGGGTACTAACCGGTCAGTCGAAACTTTTTCCAACTTTGTTTTGTTATTTCTTTTATTAAAATGTCTAGTCAATGTTTTATATTTATTACAATTCCTAATTTAAATCTATCACACTTATTTATAGTAATATTTATTTCAAAAATTATACCGTTGGAAAGATCTCGAGATCTTTAAAATGATAACAATATATATATATATATATTATTTTTACTTATTAATTATATATTTAATTAATGGTAAATTTATATATTAACTTCATTTAGTGCAAATAAAGAAATGACAAGATACTTGAAAAAAAAAGACATGAAAAAATTCTTAGAAAAAAAGTATATGACAAAATGCTTAAAAAAATACATGAAAAAAAACTCTAAAAACAATAATAATAACAACATAACTTAACAATAAAAAAACTCAATAACAACAACTTCAATAAACCATTTAAAAATTAGATGGAAAAAAAAAATAGATGAGAAAAAATTAATGTGAAAATTAATTGGATTAATAAGTTAAATAATATTATGGTGAAAATTTTGGTAAAATTATAATGGTAATTATTTCATTTTTCTATTATGCAATTAATTATTTAAGAATAATATTTTTAATGTCAAAAAAATTAATCAATTTTGTTTAAGTTAATATAAATTAATTAATATTGTATAAAGTAATTTGAGAAAATGTTTTTATAAAGATGCTCTTTTACACTAAATCACTAAATTGATGTTGGATGTATTGAAATGGAAACGAAATGAGTGTAAAAATATACCCCCAAGATTCTCTTTTTGCACCAATTTAGTGCAATCTTTAGTGCAGAGATGCCCTAACGTTGACCTACATGCTCTTAATGAACTTCATACCCCAATTAATGAATGGTTGTGTACTAACTGCTATACACACTTGAGATATGGACTTCTTACCTATATGAGTTTGGAACTGGGTCGGTTCATATGAGAGCTTAGGCAAGAATCTTTAAAGCACTCATGAAAACCAACGAGGCTTAGGGCCATTAAAGTGCTACACAAAAAAGAACAACTTATTACTAATTTATAATTCAATATGGGCAATTGGTCCTCTGATTCACATAAAATGGACACTAGAAACTTTATCTTTCACCAAGTTCCTGTGAAACAAGATCAATTGCCCAATGGCTGCTTCATAGCCCGAAAGGCACCAATACATTGAATTCTAGTGATTCATCTAGTAATTCTTTGGTGTAATTTGAAATTTAAAGGGGATTGTTGGAAATTTTATTTAAAATTTCAAAATACAACAATTACATTTTATTAATTTTAGAAGTTGTAACCATTGTCACTAATGATGATTTTATATGTGCATTTATGTGATCATTACATCCGTTTTATAACAATAAATATTTGACCATTATTTAGATTAATGGTATTAATGATTATATTAATACGCATAGTTTAGATTTCAAATTATAAATAGTACATTCAAAATCATATTGGGATAATTTAGAGAGCTTCTGAATCCCCTCAAAAACTATAAAGAGGAATAAGAATATATATTCTAGCTATTCTAGAATACTTTACTGATAGTGTACCCTTATAGCATTAACATGTCATTGAATGCTAGATGTCTAAGAGGTGCAATCTAATCTTAAGTATAGTACTTTAGGATGCATTGAACTTGATCTATTTTCCCCACATTCATCTACTCCTCAAAATTTTTCCTAACATATTTTGTTTTGAGTTGCATTCACCTGAAGAGCAGCAACTAGCATGCAATCTTATTCAAAAAAGAACATAACTAAAGATAATAGATTTGACTTGATTTCAATATTTGTTTCCCCATTCGTGTTTAGATCAATCTTAATTTGACTTCTAAGTCTAACTTTGGGTCCAACGGCCTCATAACATAAGAAAGTAAACCATCATTAGGTTTGGTAATTGACATTCAAATCGTTATAATTTGTTGAAAATATATATATAGCTCATATATCGTTAATTTGCTTACTTAACCAGAGAGCCCACAAATCCAAAAAGTGTAGCATCAATTGTAAAATCAAGTGACTCGATCACGTGGAAAGGTATCTGCTAAAAGAGACGATGATGTTCACTGCTCACAACTTCAAAAGGAGAGTTTTTTACATTTTCCAAGAAATTAAGAATTATGAAATTATTATTATTATTATTAGGACAATTATCAATTAGGTCTTAAACTTTTTTTAAAATTACAAGTTATTTACGATTTTTATAAAAGTGATCAAATTGATTCTTATATTTTTTCTAAGTGTTAAATTAGTCCCTCTAATTAAATCCCGTAAGTCAATTTTAACTGTATAGGGATAAAATTGTATTTTATTCATAAACAATATAATAATGACACGTACACAATTGTTTTTAAACACATATATATTTTTGTTTATTTTATTTTTAGGTTTTGATTTTTAAATAATTTTGAAACAATACTTGAATAATATTAACAAATATATATATGTATGTGTGTGTATGTGTGGTAAAAGAATAAACTTGAAATGAATGGTAAATTTATTTATAAAATACGTGTATAATTGATATTGTCTTACTAAAAATTTTTTAGATTTTTTTTAATATAATTTTAATTAAAAAAGATACAGTGGTGTTTCATTAATAATATTTTTAGATTTTATTGTAATTATAATGGTGAATTTAATTTATAAAAAATAAAATAACTTTACTATAATATGACAATCAAAGAGTATTTACGTACTTTAATTAAAATTGTTAAAATCAACTATTATATTTAATACCATTAAATCGTTAGAGGGACTAATTTGATCACTTCTAAACTGAGGTAAACTAATTTAGCACTTGGAAAACAATATAAGGACCAATTTAATAATTTTTATACAAATCATAAAAATTTAGAATTTTAAAAAAGGTTCAGGACTTAATCAATAATTACTCTTATTATTATTATTATTGTTATAGTAATATACTAATATTAGTATTTGAAGTAGTGCAACTTTTTCTAGGGAGCTTAACTGGATTTGAAAAATTGAAATTTGTAATTAATCACCCAATATGATAACTAACTATCTAGCTACACCAAATTAGTTGCAGTTGCAGTATCCCAGGACAGACAATAATGTAATAGAGCCAAAAATATGAACTGGGCAGTACAGTAATAATTGATGAGAAAATCAATATATGAAAGTTGCACACAAAGCAAGACAATAGTAGTAAAGAATACAATCAAGTTGCAAAACATATCACAATCTAAAGTTGTATCAAATTTTATTTTCAAACCCACTTAATAAGAAATTAAAGTCCCACCAACACTTCATGTCGACACTTTTGAATTTTTGTTTTTTTTTTGTTTTTTTGTTGTGTCATGTGTGGACGTGTGGTATTAAAACATCGATCTGAAATTGAAATAACAATACAATCAATAATAAGGTTAATTTATATATATATATACAAAACATTATTCGTCAATTTATACACTAATTGGTCGCCATAATCCTTGATTATCAGATAATTACCTGTGGGTTCATGATCAAATGACTAAAGACCAAAAGGATTAACTGAAGAATATATAATAATATATCATATATGGTTTCATATTTATGGAATGGAAAGGAGTTTTATATAGTTAATAGTGAAAGAAATACAACGTACAAAAGTAAATGTCAAATCAGGAGAACTCAATGATTGAAAATAATCTTTATATTTTAATGGGGTGGAGGTATAAACCTCTAAATATGCTCCAAATTAATAAATTAACAAAGATTTGGACTGATAAGTAATGGCTTAATAAACATAAATGGAGTATTTGTCTTTTCTATTGTTTGTTTCTTAATTTCTTCATTGGAAAACTTTTTGGTGTATTGTAATACTAATATAAGATACTAATCATATGTGAAATATGTCCCTTTTTAACCTTTAGTCGACATCGTTTTAATTTCTAATGCAACTATGCAAGTGAGATTCAAGTTGGTTTTTACTGCCTGTCTCTTACTGTGAATGCCGTGTATATAGGTGGATATATATAAACTATCTGATACCATTAATTACTGGTATGTATGAATAGATTATTTATCCCTGAC
Source organism: Dipteronia dyeriana (assembly GCA_032871835.1). Taxonomy (NCBI): domain Eukaryota; kingdom Viridiplantae; phylum Streptophyta; class Magnoliopsida; order Sapindales; family Sapindaceae; genus Dipteronia; species Dipteronia dyeriana. The sequence continues at coordinate 101,332,048 of CM065299.1, forward strand.
TGAGAGTATTAAGCACTTTTTTATTGTAGGAATAAAAATATCTGATGGTTTACCATAAAAATAAAAAAAAATCTGATGGTTTGCATATGTAGTGTTTGATATTACATGTAGGATCCTTTGATGTTATTTTTTTCAAAAATAAAAAATAAAAAATGTCTTTTTATTTAACTTTTTAATTATTTGTATATGTGCCTAGCCATAGTACATATTTAGATTTTATGTATATTCAAGGCGAAACCAGGATTTCGGCTTTGGAGGGCCAAGGTAAAAATAATAATTCAAATTAACGTTAGATAAATATGCTAATATACAAAACCTAATTTATTAAACAAAAAACAAATATAACAGCGTCTAGTCTCATATATAATGCTAAAATAGACAAACTAATAAACAAAATAAACACTAGCTTAAAAATCAAAATGGAACCTGTCGCTATTTTAAATCTCTAAAATCATCTACAATTGAATCTATACTAAGTTTATGTGCTATACTGTTAAAAAACCTAAAATATTTATTGATTTAGAATCTCGTACCTGAAATTATTCTGATAGATGAATCGAAGAATACGAAGAATTTAATTGCAATGGTAATGAAATTACTTAAGTGAGAAACTAGAAAATAAATAAACAAATATATATATATATATTAGACAAGTTTATGATGTATAGGAAATCAAATCCTAAAAGGTTTATATTTTCTTTTTTTTTTTAAAAAAAATTGTAATACATAAAATTGGAATGTGTAAAATTAGGCTTTCCTTAATATACTATAATCATAATATTTTTTCCAATTTAAAACTAACCTCTTTAAATAAGTAAATAAATAATCACGTTTTTTTAAAATAAATTTATAAATAATATATTTTAAAAGAAGTGGCAGTCGGACTCACTATCTTTTTAGTATGTACTATGTGGTGCAGTTATTTACCCCTGTATATATTATAGTTATACTATATAGATGAATTTTGAAATGCGACGTTCTGGTATATATATTTTTTAAATATTATGTGTATACGGTATTAACAACTCGAATTTAAGATACTATTAAGGTGAATAAATGTTTTTACTGTCAAACCATATTGGGTGGTGATAGTAACATCCTGATTGAAGCCTAAGGTTAGCTCAATGAATTATCTCTATATGTGAATAAAGGCATTGATAGTATATATAACGATTGAAGATGGCTTCTATTCTTGCACTGTGGTCCATGTTGCTAATTAATTATAATTCAACTGGCATGGCAACTTCACGATTAATTTGTCATATATTCAAGGCCAATACTGATAATATATTAATTTAATTTATATTGATGATAGAAAATTAAATTGAAGGGCATCGAATCCTGCTTTCATTTGGGTGTCTTAGTAAATTAATCACTCCTGTTAAATACCAGATTTGCTTTTTCTGTTGTAAAACAAAGTGTAATTGAAAAAAAAAAAAACGCAAGTATTGTCAAGGGATCATATCGAGAATTAGGGTTTGGAATATATTCAGTTGATCTTATTGGTAACATATCTCTATCTAATTAACTAGATGCTCAAACCAAAAAAAAAAAAAAAAAGACGAGATCAATCGAATTTATGAAGGGTATAGGATTCTCAATTATCTTTCTCTTTGATATGCATAGAGAAAGATAATTGGAAATACGTAGAAAGTATTAGTGACGACCTATTTAACTAGGTATTAGTAATCATCATCAAACAGCAAATGTTCATGATCTTATTATTTCAATGTGTCATCTGATCTCTCTCTCTCACTGTACATTTTTTTTTTAACATTACTAATTAATATAACTCTCATCACTCATTGAAATAGCAAGCAATAACTTCAATTCATTTCTCAGAATTACCACTAAAGGTTGGAGGGACCATAACCGAAGAAGAAACCTTGAATCTCTTACTCCTGGAACCCTGATCACAACCACTGTCACTCATCTCCGGACTATCAATCCACCCCGATATCATTTGATCCACAAACCCTTGATGCTGATCATGATCACCAACACTAAGTGCTTCTCCAACATCAGACCCCTGATCAGAATCAACCCCGTGTAGCCGGAACCCAGTCCAGTACTGATCATTGTTGCTACAATCAGAAACAGTAGTAGTAGTAGCAGCAGTACTACTTGTGCTCTCCCAAGAAGATGGAAGATGATGATCATCATGATCATGATCATCATCTTCTATAATATGTGGCACGATGATGCTTGGTAGCACAACTTTTTCAATGTTCTTCATGTGGTCCATAGGTAGTACTGTTTGATACTGGTGGCTCCTAAAGTGGAAAATATTAGCAAAAGTGAATTGGTCACTCACTCTACTCTTCGTCGACTTATAATTATTTTCAGTACTTCGAGCCATGATATTTTGTAAATTCTTACTCAATTTGGCCTTCAAAGAAGAAAAGCTAAGTCCATGTTCTCGACCAATATAATCGGTCCCTGATGATCCGTTGGAAGAAGATGAGGATGAAGAGTTATAATTATGAACCGATGAAGTGAAATTGGTTCGAGCATTTTCACCACGTAAGGCTCGAGCAGCCTCATCGTAGGCTCGAGCAGCTTCTTCTGGGGTGTCATATGTACCTAACCATAATCGCACACGTTGAGACGAGTCCTTGATTTCAGCCACCCATCTCCCCGATGGCCTCTGTCGGACACCAACAAACCTGCTTCGAACCACCGGTGATTTGGTTGCTTGAGCCACGTCGGCGGTGCTGCAGCTAATTTTGTTCTTCTTGTTGTTGTTGTTGGTGGTGGTACTGGTGGAGGTGATGGTTTTCTTAGTTGTTTCACTTCCTGCCATCACCAACAACTTGAATAATATATTATATAGTAACAAAATCCAATTTAGCTGTGTTTTTGCTAGGGTTTTTCTTTATACTAGTTCAGTGAGAAATTTGTTTTAATGAAGCATAGACAATACTAGTCTGCTACTATATATATATATATATATATATATAAAAGCTGGCAATTAGGAGTACTACTACTGTTTAGTTTAAGTGCATTTATAATAATTATCTTGTCATTTTCCTCTTAATTGTTTATTTAATTCATCTTCAATAATTATAACCGTACGTTAGCATGCATGATCAGATTGCCCCTAAGCTTGGCTCAACTCAATATCCAAGAACTCGGCTCACAAAACTGTCCTTATTGTATTTAATCAAATATAAAATGACGTAATAATTTTATACGAGAAACATATCATGTCATTTATATATTCATCCAATAAAATTATATCAAATATTGTATCTAATGTATGATTTATATTATTTATTCAATAAATATAAACGAATGTATAAATATTGAATAACATGATATGATACGGTATTATCGTATTGTATTATCTTATTCTCCTATAACTCCAATTAAGTTGTACTTAAGAAGTAGACCTCTTGTACTACTGTAGTTTCTTTTCTATGTATGATTGGTGATTGAACTTCACAATTGGATAGGCACCAACCCACTAGCTAGCCAAATCCAAGAAATAAAAAACATAGTAAAGATCCTATAAACACAGAACATATGTCCAAGAAAAGTACAAACAAACAAAGGCTCTGGTGATGCCCAAAACAGATCGATCGAGCCGGGGCTCGATCAAAGAGTTGTATAAAAAACAGGCCTCATCAAATGGCTCAATCATGTAAAACTACACACACAAAACGACACAACGAAGGCGGTCCTCCTTTGCTTTGTCACCTTATAAATCAAGAACGGATTTGGAACGTTGGATCTTTTTTAAGGAAAAAAAATAATCCGGCGTGAAACTTAGTTTAATTATCACTGACGTAGATATTACCGTTGGATTTTAGCACTTGAAGGAGGTGATTGAATCATACTTCGTGGCCTCCATGAGGACCATGACCCTACTGTGTCGTCGTTTCTGATGTTTGTTACTTTCCTCACCAAATTCCCCATTATTATTATTGGACCACAAATTTGTTTTAGCATAATTAAAATTAATGGGTAATTAAGGAAATTATTTTTTCTTTTTGTCTTGATATTAATTCGTGGCCCTTGGATTAAGACTATAGTCACGTAATGCTGCCTCAGATTCCCTAAATTACATTCCTTTGCTTGTGGAGAGTTAGAATTTTGTTGATTAGTGAATGGATTTTGGGCATAAGACACGTGCGGAATGACACGTGGTGTTATCTAAACCAATCACATTGAGCCAACCTTTAATTTTGATCCAACGGTCTGTATTAATCACTATACTTGCATCATCATAATTTAATTTTAAAAATATGTGATGAGGAATATCAAATGGTTGAAATGGTGTCATATAGTTAATTAAATCATGTTAGTGTTTTTATATGTAGCATGCATGATCCCAACATGCTCCCTCTTGGGCAGGCCAAAACTAACTCCTCTGCCTTGTCTGTTAATTAACGTTTCGTAGCAAAAATTTAATCTTTCCATGCAAGGCCTCGATAATTACAATAATGGTTGGATCGATCTTCTAGTTCGTGATTGATATATCAGAAAAAATTACAAACAAATTTTTTTTTTTTTTGGGCATATAATAAAATCTTATTATTCCATATTCTGTTTGTATATTATATATGATATATGATATATATATATATATATATTAAAATAATCTACATTATGAATTTGGTGTCTCATTATAGTAATGCTACAATCCAACAGCAACCGTTGGATGGGATGAAAATGAAATTCAATGGTATTTTTAATAAGAAAAGGAAATAGTAATACTTAAAAAAAAAGTGAATTAAATTCAAAAAATTGCTTTGACATGTTTTCCTACAAGTTTAAATCAATTGAGATTAATTTGTGTTTCTTTGTTTGAGAGAGGGATTTAGGAAACTTTAAAGATATTCTTATCCAAGGAAGAAAATACAGATAATATTTCGATATTTTCCATATTTGAAGGTATTTTTAAAGATGTTGATCATATTTCCTATTATTCTATCCAAATTTCCAAAAAAAATGGATCCATGTATTTTACCAAAAACAATATTTACTTCTTTTTTCTTGCGAATCAACTCTATCAATGACAAATATTACTACCAAAAAAGTATATAGTTTATTTACAATTAGTAATAGCAATCAAATGATAAGATGAGATTGGCTTAGTGAACCACTCACATCAAAATATATAAAGTTGGTTCAAATGATATGTTCTTCTTTACTTCTTAAATATTGTAATAGTTTAAAAAATAATTACAATCAATAGTCTCAACTCTCAAGGCTGGGGAAAAGTGAGCCGAAGAGTTGTTCAGTGAATTGGGCTTGAGGAACAGAAAAAGCCCAAAATTTTGGGCTTTTGTTTGGAAGGGCTTCATGGTTGTGCCTTCAATTGGGTTTGTAAGTTCACCGTGTTAAACTACTAGTATGATCCGGATGTAAAGAGGGTTTTCTCACCCATTATGTTTCATATTCGTAGTAAGGTAAGACTTGTACCCATCATACATACAAACTGAAACCGCGGTATTATCTAATTTGTTGGATTGAAGTCCTGCCAGAGAAGCGAAGAATTGGGTAGTGATTATCAAAGTGAATATGGATGATAAACAGTAAAAAAGCACATCACACATGTAAGTTATCAAAATTGTGCTAGATATTGACTTAATGCTTTCAGCTTTGTAGATATAACGTATAAGTAAGTGATTGTTAGAACTATATGTACAAGCGATCTACACAAAAATCTAAAGTCATATATAACTAGTTTGCCCAACCAACCACAAGACACAACACAACAGTAGAAAACAAAACAATCCTCAAAGAAAGCAAGACTTACATATTGCTCTCTCTCAGTCTCTCAGGGACCCCCCCCAAACTTCCTTGATCAATGCCTTGTCTCATCAGATTCATGAGAAGTTTGTTCTGTGTTTACGATAACAGAATCAATGTTCCCTTGGTTACTTCCATTACCAACCGAAAGGTCAGGGCCAGGTAGCAGCCACTGCTGGCTTAAAGGTTGTTCATTGGAAGTCTCGGTAGGACTATCGACAGATTGTTGGGCTGTGCTGACACTAACAGTAGCTAACCTTGTATGCTTTTTTTCAAGAGTGTCCTGTAATGGAAGTCGACAAACAGGACATGTAGACTGTTTTCTAAGCCAAACATCAATGCAACAGAGATGGAAGTTGTGTCCACATTTGGGCATAATTCGAAGCACTTCTTTCTCCTGGTACTCCCCTAAACATATCGAACACCTGCACGAACCAAAATCATACAAAATACATGTCAATTTATCAAACACAATACAAGAAAACCATTGTAAAAAAATTTCAGGTGGGTGAAACTTAATTACTGTGTATCTTCTACAGAACTGAATGCCTCATAATTGAATTTCATAGTGGGGATTGCAGCAACAAGCCCTGGTTCAAGCCCATTAATACGATGATGCTCTGGCTGCAAAAAGCAAGTGGTTTCAAAATCGAAAACACTGAACAACATCAAGAATACACATACTGATAGTTGTAGAAAAAGCAGAAAGATGAAATTTTGTTACTACATATAAGGTGAGAAGATGAAACAAAATTAGTGCTTCCACAAGCAATTAAAAGGAATATTTTACCTGTTCAAGATCATTCCCAGATTCAATCTCAAACATTTGTCTTGACTCGACCCTTCGAAGCCTACCACAGATTATTCTAGTACAAATAAACACAATGAAAGTTGCACTCATCCCAAATCCAATAACAGTTGTGATCAAATTCATGCCCGAACCCCACATCTCTAGCTCCCTCCTCAAAGATTCTTGAAGATGAAAAAAAACAAAGAGTGACAAAATACCCAGATCAAGATTGTTGAAGAAAGAGCAAGATTTCAATGCAAATCAATCAAATCATCAAGAAAATGAATGAATGAATGAAAAAAAAACAAACTGTAGAGATGGAATCCTAATCACTTTGGGTGGACTGAAAAGAAGAGAGATTTGTAGAAGGAAAAAGACAGATGGGTTTTCTTGCTCTTTGGAATTTGCATACGTGCGGTCCACAGTCAGTAATAGAGAGGACCCAGTGGAGTTATGTTGTGATTTAATATCAGACGGTTGTGATCAAGGCAAGTTGTCAGATTTGGCGGCAAATAAAAATGATTTCAACGGTTAAAAAAAAGAGAGAAATCTCTTGTCGTCAGATTCCTTTTGCAGGTGAAATTTTGGTATTATGAAAACAGAATCTGTGGGTTTGTTTATTGATTTGAGCATCTCTGGTTCTTTCTTCCTCACCATTACTGCTTTTGGATAAGACCTAGTTTAGTCTTGTCTCGGTCTCTTTCAGTTGTCCATTTTTAATGATTTATGGTATTTTTTTCTCTTTCTTTCGTTTGATATATTTTATTACCTATTTTTATTTGAGACGAGTAATGTTTCATGATTGAATGGTAGGCAAGAAAGATTCTCTTTGTTTTTTTTTTTTTTCAACACCTTTGAAGAAGTAAACTTGCAATTCTGTCAAGGTACTTGTTCTATGATAAATATGCTCACCCATTCACCTTTCTTTTGTTGTTGTTCAAAGAAGTAGGCAAAAGAAGCAAAGAAAAAAAAAAAAAAAAACAGAATTTCCAAGTAACACTTCCATGATAGTAGGGTAGCTCGATAGTGACCTCACAGTCAAGACAGGTTTGGCAAATCTGGAAGCAAAGAAGAATTCTAAAGATGGTTGATACCAAGCATCATGTTAGCACCATATGTGCCAAGAAAGTTAGTGATTTATGTATACTCACAATGCTTATAAAGATTTCTGTATGGACTTTCACCGTTTGCTGTGAGGCAAAATAAATCGACAACACTACCATTGAAAGCTGAAATAAGACTTCTATAATGTGAGATTCTTCTATATCAGATCGGATTGAACTCAAAAACATAAACCGTTTTGTAAGCTAGTAATAATAAAAAACTGCTTTGCAACAAACCTGAGCACTAACAGAACAGGATTGCCCGTATAATACCAGGCGACACAATTTACACTCACCTAAGACATTAATGAAAAGGTAATGATGGCTTCTAAAAGTGTCAAACACATTTCTAAGCTTTTGAATGTTCAATTATATGGTAATGTTTCAAAAAGAACTTGAAATCATTGCGAGGGGCAAATGGACGATGCCAATATGACAGTATTCTTCCATGTATCCGTATCCACAACTACAAGTACTAGTTTAAATCATATATTAATCTCAATGCACTTTATATAAGCAAACCAGACCAGTATGCAAATAGTCCAAAAATTGACACCCTCTTACCTCAATAGCCTTTGGAGATATAAAAGAAAAGCAGACTCATTCACCTCTACCAAATCCAGGACGAGAATTCCAATCAAAGCAAAGAATGAAACAGAAGGTAGACAAACAACAAGAACAAAAGTCTCAAGCACAATAGAGATGGAGTAGTTGATAGTTGTTGAAATGAAGAACTGCATAACGGAGGAGATATCCAACTTATCCAACTCACCATATCATCAAAAGTTAGGCTTCTGAGTTTTCATATAATCACAATTTAACCAAACTGATATTGTCACAAGTTTCAGATACATTGTTAAGTTACAATAAAGAACTACTAAATAGCTTATTTTCTGTATTAAGATATGATCAATCTGGCCGTATCCAGTTAACTCTACTAAAAACAACCGTTTCTATTATCAAATAAATAAATAAATAAAGTTTTTCTTCACAATTCATTCAGTTCCTAACAATAAGAAACACAATTCTGTATCTTGATGCCTGTACTTTAAGATAATGACAATAACAAACATACAAAAGATAATTGGAAAAATGACATCTCTAAATATGAAAGCAAATCAGACTACAGAATCCAACAATTTAGTATGAAAAATTGAAATTGCCAGCAGAAGTTGGATAGGAATAAAACTCAAGAAAATCCAATCACATAACTGTTCCAAGAATAAATCACCCTACTCACCAAAAATCAAGAATCACAAGAGCAGTCCAGTGCAGTCACAGCAGGCACATGAATGTCCTTGTAGAGGCAAACATACGGTGCATCGCACCCCACGTACTTCCCAGTCCAGCTTCCATCAGCAATGTAGCTAGCATCCCAAATCGATGAATACAAAAACATTGCTTTGTCTGGGAATCTCTCACGGTCCTTCCTCTCTGCTCTCCTCACCACCTTCTCATCAATCAACCACTCGATCAATTCTGGACCCCACTTGATCACATACTCGTGGAACCCATCAGAGCAATCGAAACCCAGATCATGAATCTGCTCTCTATTCCCAGTTCCTACATTTTCAAATCAATCACATTAATAAAAATAAAAAATAAAAAATACCAAACTCAAATCATAAGAACTTCATTTGGTTTGAAAGTTTCAGATGCGTTGTTAAGTTACAATAAAGAAATACTAAATATCTTATTTTCTGTATTACTATATGATCAATCTTTTGCTCTCCAAGACCAAAATGTTCAAAATTGTAAATCCAATTAACCCTACTAAACAACAGTTTCAAATGAAATAACTATATGTGAAAGCAAATAAGATTGCTGCATCCAACAATTTAGTAAAAAATAAATAATAAAAAATGAATTGCGAACAACTGAAATTGGATAGGAAAAAAACCCAACAAAACTCAAGAAAATCCGAGTAATTCAATCACATAAGTACATAACAGTTCCGAGGATCAAAATTTAGAACAAAATCTTAACAAAAGAACATACTTTTAGACACCCAACTCACCAAAATCAAGAACACAAATCATAAGAAGTTCATTTGGTTTATATACCTGTGGTGTAATAATTGGTTTGAACTATAGTCTTATCTTTGCCGAGAAATTCAAAGTCGATCTCGTCCTGGGATTTGTCACCTTCCAAAGAGGAAAGATAAATGTTGAAGTTGAGTCCACTTGTGTTGCCTTTTGGGCACTGTATAAGGGAGCTGAATGTGCCGTACAAGAAACGGGTGGTGGACCGCCACCTAGCTCCTCCGCGGTGATCATATGTGAGGGTGATTGAGGTGGAGTCCGTACAGTGGTTGCAGGCTTCTGGAGTGTAGTCTATGGCTATTTCTTTGATGGGTCGGGTTTGGCGGAGAGCTGGATCCGCCATAACTCTGGATTCGTATTTCGTAATGATGCCGAGCCGACAATTATTTATTAATTTTTATTTTTTCTGATGCTATGGTTTTGTTTTAGGTGGGTCATGATCGTTAAAAAAATAAAGATCCGTCTTTCAGCTGTTTTTCAATCCGTTTTCGTTTTTATATTTTGAAAACGCGTTCGTTAACCGTTTTTCATTTTATTTTATTTTATTTTATTTTATTTTTAAAATAAAAAAAACAAAACCAGTGTTAAAAGTGAAAGATTTGAAAAACGTAAAATACTTGTTTTCTGTTTTTTTTTTCATTTTTTTTATATAAAAAAAAAATTATTTTTTAAACTATTAATTGTAAGCGTTTGATATGACTAGGACAAGACGAGACAAGATTTTTAAATGACCAAAGTGCATCTCTTATATATATATATGTAATAATATTTAATATATATATATATATATTCAAGAATAATTTATTTTCAACTATAACTAAAAACACTCATGTAATAATATATATAATATGTATATAATATTATTTGATGTAATATATATAGTATATTATATATATAAAAATATAATATAATATAAATATGTAATAATATTTAATATATATTTAGTTTTGATTAATTTATTTTTTAATGTTTTTTTAATTAACTTTTGATGTATTACTTTTGTTTAATTTAAAAATTACAATACAAAAATTATATTGATTAATTATTTAATCAATTTGTTTATAGTTGTAATAATATTAAACAAAATAACAAAATTGATATTTCAATTTTTGATAGTTTTCGGTTAACCTACCAGATGCGTTTTTTTTTGTTTTTATTTTCAAAATACAACTTTCAGTATATGTTATCAGACGCATTTTCAGAATTCCTAACTGAAACAAAAAATACTGTTTTTATTTTTATTTTTATTTTCGAAAAGCAGTAACTGAAAAACGCTTACAGAATATGTCCAAAAGTTTTCAAACCGATTATTTTTAATAAATTCTGTTATACTAATAGTTATTTCATCCGATAAAAGAAATGTAATAAATAAAAAGATAATATTAATTTTTTTTAATATATATTTTAATTTTTTTGGAAAATTTAGGAAGACAACAATTTCTAAAAAAAATCTCAGATAAATTAATGTTATCTTTTTATTTATCAAAAAAACAACTAATGTATCGTAGATATGTTGGCGGTTCGGTTCCGATGAACCGAACTGTTAGAAATCGAAAACCGAACTCTTTGAAAATGTTTGAAACCGAAACCGATATTATAGCTGTTACGGTTCCAATTCCAGATTTATTGGAACCGGACAATTCTAATATATCTTTTTTTTTATTGTTGCAACACGAAAAACAAAAAAAACAAAAAAATGAACTGTCGAAACCGGACCGAAACCGGACCCTCCTGCGACAAGTGAGTATGGAATGATTGTGTTTGTAAAAATATCATTTTAAAGAATAATGGTATTGATCTAAACGGGTGGTGGGAGATTATCCATTTCTATCAAATGACCCGCATAAAACAAAACAAAACAAAACAAAACACCTCTGCTCTCATCGTCTCTGTCCTCTCGCCGCCTGTCGCTTCCGGTCGCCATCAGTTGCTGTCGGCGAAGCTTATCACGGTGAGATAGGATCCAACCATTCAACCCCACGTCCAAGGTAAGTTTTATTTTTTATTTTTTCAATTCTAATTACATTTTCAGGTATTAATTCAATTTAATAATTTATTTCATTGATTCTGATTTTCTTTGGATTTCTGCATGTGGGTTTTTGTTTAGGTGAAAGGTTTGGCATATAATCGATCTCTATATCTCTAAGGAACCAGGAAGATTCGGTCACCGATCAACTTAAAGTAAGATACAAGCTTCTCAGTTTTCTCATTTTTTTTTTGTTCGTTTGTTTTATTGAGTCAAGTTAAGGTCTGCAATTGGAGCCAGGTCTCCATCTGCTTGTTAACATTCCTTTAATTGATGATTTAATTTTGGTGGTTAAACATTCAATCAACATGCCAATTGATCTTTGTGTATTTATTATACATTATTTTTTGTTTTCTCCTTTTTATTTTTTTGCTTTTGTCAATCATTCTTTCATGTCTTTATTATCAGAATTGAGACTCCTACTTGGTTTTCTTGAATGTGCATTCACTTTACCTACTGATTTTGTTGAGTAGGTGGTGAAATGATATTGAGATCTTATAATTCATTGATGATAAAGTGGTATGGTTGTAGTTTCACAAGGAGGTGTTTGGTTTGGAATTAAAAATAATTGTAACTACAATGGGATGCATTGACACTACTACATGAACATTTAAAGTAGTTGTACATTACCAACGTAGGTTGGTTCTAGTGGTTCGGCACTCGTTCCCTTTAAGCAAGGTCTCGGGTTCGAGTCTTGTGAATGAAGAAAACCTGACCTGGGAGAGCTTTACCCCTTAGTGGGCCGACACGGCTCGAAACCGGATTAGTCGGGGTCAATGGGGGTCCGGACATCGGTGAGTTAAGCAAAAAAAAAAAAAAGTAGTTGTACATTTGAGAATTTTTATTCTAATTCATACTTGTTGAAGATAAGATTAGAATAATTAAGATACTCTAATCTAGAGTCTGTTAGAGGTAATAGTAAAGAGATGGTTAGTGACCAAACTCAAAGTCTCTCTGTATCAGCTAAGTCAACTTCACGCCACTTAACAAATCAGCTAGGGGACTGGCGGTTTTGCCACTATGCTTGCTTACCCAATACGTATTATGTAGGAGTAGATTCGATCATGATCATAATGATGATTCATCATCAGCATATCTCCAACAGACTTCTGGCGGGAAAATTTCAACTATAACAGAATTGATTTCTGGTGGCAAATTTCAGTCAAGTGGCTAATTTTAGTTACAACAATTTTTGCCAAGTGGCAAATCTTATCCAAATCAATCTTTCTAGAAAGTCTTTGTAATCACACAAATTGTGTGAATATAAACGAATGCTTTTAGATCACTCTCAGAAATTATCTCAAAATAAGAAGAAAATAAAATACTCTGTTTTTCTTTGTAAGTATCTTGTTAGTCATTTCCTCAAGCACCTTGTATTCAATACTCATACTAACGTAATAATCATTAGAGACTACGACCTTATATGCATCTTTTAATAATAATCTATATTCTATAACTTGCTTATGGAATGGAAGTTGATTGAATGTTTTGACATGTTGATCAGTTATCAATAAGAAAATAAGACCAACATATCAGTTGATTTCCACGCGTAGTGGCATAATAATTAACAAAAAGCCACTGCTTTAAATATCAACTTGCTTCAGTTTTCACTCTCATTCTCACAATGAAATCACATGTAAAGTTGTTTGCAAGTTAATGAATGATTTATGTTTGCAGAGTTTGTAACACTGGTCTCCCAAAAGCATTGTTTACTTGTATAGTTAATTTCTGGAGATGACATTCTAATCAATAGAACTTTATATGCATCTTTTTGCTATTAATTGATTATAATTGACTTGACTAACATGTAAGCTTAGTCCCACTTGATTTTGTATGCTTAATTTTCCATTATGTAAATTATATGTGACATTAGCAACTGATTATATATTTGCATCCCTGAGCTTATTCTACTTGTGGGTATATTAATGTATAATTAATTTGGTTAGTTTATTGTTAATAATATATCAAGTTCATAGAGATTGTGAATGAGAAATGACATGTCAAAATTTTCATAATTTTGTTTAGAAACCAGTGAGAACCATGTTAAGAGAGATACTGTGTTTGTGTGCCTGTTTGTGCTGGATTGTAATTCACCTGTGAATGGATGATGACTTTCGAATTTCAGCATGTGTAAAAATTGTCTCTAAAATTGAATGGTTTTACAGACCAGACTCCAAAATTGGATGATGTCCTTTGGTTTTCACTAGACCCTGATCTGTCTGAAGAAAAGAAGGGTTTGTTGTACAAGTTACACGGATATTGAAAGCTAAAAAAGTCACGAACGATTCAACAAGGATGGCTGAAGAGGAGAGAACCCAGGTTGAAATCTTAGAAGAGAATAACTTAATTGACATGACCAAGTACATAACCTATGTCAGTGCTCCACAAGCTGGTGGTATAGCAACATTTGCGGGCACAACACGTGATACCTTTGAAGGCAAATCAGTCGTGGAGCTAAGGTACGAAGCATATGTACCAATGGCAATTCGCTGCATCAAATCTATGTGTTCATCGGCTAGATCATCCTGGAATCTCCACTCTATAGCAGTTGCCCATCGGCTAGGCTCTGTTCCAGTGGGAGAAACAAGCATCTTCATTGCTGTATCATCTGTTCATCGAGCTGATGCCCTGGATGCTTGTAAGTTTTTGATTGATGAGTTAAAGGCAACCGTTCCAATATGGAAGAAGGAGGTTTATGCTAATGGAGAAGTTTGGAAGGAGAATTCAGAGTTCGCAGAGAGGAGATTGGAGCTGGGGAAGGACAGAATTTGCAGTGGAAGAAAAGTCGAGGTGAAGGCAGGTGATAGAAAGACCTGTTGTGGTAGTAAGGTCAAGGTGGATGGATGAGGAAGCAATGGTGAATGGTGGATCTAAGCACCGGCAATTCAAAAATTAGAGAAACTGGCAATTGTGCTTGTGTTTCTTTTTTATTTGTATATTTACGGTGAACAACAGCTGCTAATAAACACATCCATATTGCAAGTAAACCAGAGACTACTTGGCATTTTGATGTATAAATCCAATACTCATCTCATCATCTTTAGCTTCCTATCATATATAATCCTTACATCAACTTTGCTAATGCCTCCTCTCTCCTATTCACTAATTTATTTTCATAATGCATGCCATTTTTCAATTTAACTGAAAGGTTTAATAAAATTCGGTTTCAATACTATAGTAATATTAGATATCCCAACTCAAATCTCAGATGAATATATGTTAATGATGTTTTATTCCACCCGTTATACTTTATGTGAATCCAATTGACACATCTTTGATTAAGATTTAAGTTGGAATGTTAAATATTATTACAAAAAGACATAGTTCGATCATAATATTTATGCACATCATACTGGATGTATTTAAAATTCGGTCGCTCACACCTGTATTATTTATTATAAGGTTATGAGTTTGAGTCTTCCCTTGACATCAATCCCCGAATTATTGTATTATTTCGATAAATAAATGTTGTTGGTATTGGCGGGCCGTTAAAATGCATGAGATGCTCAGTAGCCCATATCCTTCAGTTGTGGGTTGTGTAAAGAGTAGCAAATCCTTTTCTTTTTGTCCCCTCTTCACAAATCACCGACTGACTGTGATTCTGTGAAGCTGAGCCGTGTTTTCCTCCACTCTCCCTCAACAGATGGTGGCACTACTCATGGGATTTATCTCCCTCACTCCTTCCTTTCCTTCTCTGCCTTGTTTTCCTCCACTCTCCTTCAACAAACGCAGACCCTTTTTTCCTAGTAAGTATCACAAACAAAGATTAAAATGTGTTTCTTTAGCTGATTTTGATTTTATTTAGCTGCTGAAATTTGCCAATTTTGTGGGTTTTAAGGGAGTCACTTTACTGCTTATTTGATTGGCTCTTATTTCTATTGTGAAATTATAGTTTTAGTTGTTATTAAGTAACAATGTGAACCGTTTTTCATTGCTTTTCTTGGCTAATAATAGATGATATTTTGAGTGTGTTGGAGTTTCCCAGTCGTTCTAGGTACTGTTTCAGGGTTTGATAAGAATTAGCTTAATTATTCAAGTGTTTGCTTTGTAACACATGAATAAGATCTTCATATGCTGAAAATATCTGTTATTTGTGCTTTTGAGCTTTAAATTTCTGTTAAAAGAGGTTGATCGTACTAAGATTTTGGATACCCAACAGTTGCTGCAATGAGTGATGACCCAATCCGTGACTGGATTCTCTCGGAAGGAAAGGCTACACAGATCACAAAGATTTGTCCTATTGGTGGCGGTTGCATCAATCTTGCTAGTCGTTATGACACTGATGCTGGTTCGTTCTTTGTTAAAACAAACCGGTAATGAATTTGATGCTTATCATTTGCATTTGGTTTGTCGCCATCAGAATGGTGGTGTTTACACTGTAAAAGCCTATGTTGTATGACTTCTTTTATACGGAATTAAAGATTGGAGTTAGAGATTTTATGATGTTGAAATGCTGGATCAGGAGTATTGGACCATCAATGTTTGAGGGAGAGGCTCATGGTCTTGGCGCTATGTTTGAAACCAAAACAATCAGAGTACCTAGGCCATTTAAGGTGAGGAAGTCTGGGCTAATGATTCTAATATGGACCAGCTTGTTAACTATAAAATCAATATTTCGTGGCGTTAGTTCTAGTACTCTAAATGGCTGCCAAATCCAAGCGTAACATTTGCCACGCTTTATAGGTTGGACCTCTACCAACCGGTGGATCCTACATCATTATGGAATTCGTTGAGTTTGGGTTTTCTAGAGGCGATCAGGTGAGGCTGGTCAATCTTAAATGGATATTAGCATTTAGTAATAACAATTTGCCCTTTTGTAACTGTTCATTAGTACACAGTCTGTTTTAGGGAGGAAGCTAGCTGAAATGCATAAAGCTGGAAAATCCAGTAAAGGTTTTGGTTTTGATGTTGAAAATACCATTGGCAGGTGCATTTCTTTTGCCATAAATCACTTCAAAG
Organism: Dipteronia dyeriana; assembly: GCA_032871835.1. Classification (NCBI taxonomy): domain Eukaryota; kingdom Viridiplantae; phylum Streptophyta; class Magnoliopsida; order Sapindales; family Sapindaceae; genus Dipteronia; species Dipteronia dyeriana. The sequence continues at coordinate 101,348,725 of CM065299.1, forward strand.
ATTTCAACAGCTTCTTATGCAATTATTGAAGGTTTTAGTGTATCTTTTATGCCCTGCAGTAAAAAAATTATCCATATTCGCCATGTTTGTTATGGTGTTATTCCGAGGAATCCAAGACAGTAACTAAACTTGAACACTGATTGGCTTGCAACTAATTCATTTACATTACTTTCTAGTACTCCCCAGATAAACACATGGACATCAGATTGGATAGAGTTTTATGCAGAGCATAGATTAGGTTACCAGCTGAAGTTAGCATTAGATCAGTATGGAGATTCAACCATTTACCAAAGAGGTAATTGTGTTCTTGAGATAAATTTTCTTTCATGGCATTTTTTCCATAAACACAAACTTCAACAATGGGATGGTTAATTGAAACATAGTTAACAGGACAAAGACTGATGAAGAATTTGGCACCACTGTTTGAAAACGTCGTCATAGAGCCATGCTTGTTACATGGTGACTTGTGGAGTGGGAATATCAGCTCCGACAAGAATGGCGAGCCTGTTATTCTTGACCCAGCATGTTACTGTAAGTTTTCCACTGTATCATTTTATGGCAGGATAACTGAGATCTTAGTTCATGCTTCTTAATTTGAAAGCAGTAATTGTCCAATATTTGTTGATTATTTTCCTCCGTAGATGGACATAATGAGGCAGAATTTGGAATGTCCTGGTGTGCTGGTTTTGGAGGGTCATTCTACAATTCGTATTTTGAGGTACTTCTTCTTCGATATGAATAGTCAAGAGACAATGCTGTCGTCTATGTTCAAAAAAAAAAACTGATGTGTACTCGTTATTAGATGTCGATATTATTAACTCGTAAGGCTAGTTTGGTGTAGATCAAAATTCAGATTAGATAATGAACTTCCAGCAACTAGAAAATATGATATAACAGTTGATAACTACAAGCTATGAGACATTATTCAGACCTACGGACTAGGGTGCAACTCCAGCTGCCTATTATCATCTTATATTTTGAATATCAATTAATCCATTTATCTGTTTCCGTTTTCTTTGAATCTGCAATCTAAATCCTATAAACATTTGCATTTACTTTCGGTTGTCTTTGGTTTTATCATTCTTCATATATCATAATTTGTGCTGTTGTTCTATTTACCAGGTCATACCCAAACAACCAGGCTTTGAGAAAAGGAGAGATCTCTACATGTTATATCATTACTTGAATCACTACAATCTCTTTGGTTCTGGTTACCGTTCATCTGCTCTCTCGATAATAGATGACTATCTACGTATGTTAAAAGTGTAGTATACAAGTGTAAACTGTAAAGCCTTTTTGATATACCATACAAATACAGTATATGTATGATTTATACAGTCTGAAGCTTATTTTTGTATATTCTGCGCCACTTCCCGTAGCTCTGTAAATTTGTATAAACCCTCCATGCCCCAAGCTTATCTCAAACAAATTCTAAATCTAAATTTGTGGCGATCAAGTTACGAGCAATGCAATGTTTCCTAGTTTTATATTCTTCTAAGAGTAAGCTATGTTTTTTTTCATTGAAGGATTACACTATTATATAGATTCGAACATTTTTAAAAGAAAAATGACTCAAACTAGTGAAGGACTTACCACCGGACACCAACCAACCTCATCTCATCGATTGTAACTATGTTTCTATTCTTCGTAGATATTTTAGGCTCACCTTTTCTTTTCGTTTCTTTTTTCAAATTTAATACATAAAAAAAAAAAATCAACTACAATTTACTTTTAAGGGCAATAATGGAATAAAATGTCTAAAAGACATCATAAAAGAAAGATAGCTCAAGAGACCCGACTACTTCGACAACGTTGTTTTATCTTTTAAGTTGGAACTCTTCGAGTCTCAACATGTCTCAAAGTTTGAACATGGAGGAACACAGAAAGCCACCACCATTGACAGACTTGATACTGTCACTGGAACAAGCAACGATTATGGCGAAACAGCTTCCCGCCGCGACAGACCCAACCCATCAACTCCAAATATTTTCTTTTCTCCAACAAGCTCACAATTGTCTATCTTCCTTTCTATCCAGTTCTCAATTACATGCAATTGCATCTGCACCTCCACCACCGCCACCACCCGCAGAAAACTCACTCTCATCAGCCACAGGAGCCGCCGCCGCCGCTGCCATGGTTGATGAGAACAGCGGCGGAGGAGAGCCGATGCAAGTGGGTGATGATGACGAAGAGGAAGAGAATAATTACAAGACTAGTATTGACAGGGTTGAGGAAAGGATGCGGGATTGCTTTATCAAGAATAAGAGGCCAAAGCGGCCGCTTTCACCGACTTCGGTGGCGGTCGCGGAGGAGAAGCGGTTATCTGAAGATGGGTTTGCTCGGGGAGTAAGTGGATTTGATCCTCATTGGGCTAAATTGAGAGCTTTGGATCTTGTGTACCAGTTCCATGGTTGAAAAACAGAGCAGAAAACAGAGGAGGATTAAATTTATTGTTGTTGTAATTCTGGATTTTTGTTTTCTGGGTAATTATGATTTATGTTCGTGAGTTGAATGAGCAATTTGATTAAATTTCTTTGGCTATCAAAAGAAAGGGGCTATTGTTTCATTACAAAAGAATCAGAAAAAAAAAAAACAGTTTCAAACACTATACTTGAAGAATAATTTCATAAGTGTCAACCCATCAAGAACAAGCAGCCTTTATCAACACCAAAAAATAATTTTGTTGTTGACCAACAGCAGCAGTGTTTTTTACACACTACTTAATATGACAAGAATACCAACATTTCTTACGTAAAGGAGAGTAAAGAAATGGAGGAAGCAAAGGGCCATTTTATAACATCTGTAGAAACTATTAAAATTATGTGTAGTTGTGTACCATGTGACCACATTAAAAATATGACACCAAATTCATCAATATCCAACATTTCTTATGTAAAAGAAAGTAAAGAAACGGAGAAGCAAAAGGTCCTTCTATAACATCTGTAGAATCTATCAGAATTATGTGTACCATGTGACCACATTAAAAAGATGACTCCAAATTCATCAGAATATCAAACTGTAACTTAAACCATAACAACAACGCCATCAATCCATCAAAATATCCAACTGTAAACCTAAACCATAACTCGTCAAACTGGAAATTAACACCACCACCAAATTCATCAAAATATCCAACTGTAAACTTAAACCATCAAACTGGAAATTAACAACACTCTTCTTCCCTGCTTCTGCTGCTTCACCTCTGGCTGATGCCAGCAGCAAAGTTCATAGCCTCTTCACGAGCTGGTTGCTAGGAGAAACAACAGGATATTCAACATTAGACTTAGAAAAGGAAGATAGAAAAAGATTGAAACACCCTTACATGAAAATGAAAGTCAGAGGAAGCATTCAAATACCTGGAAGTCAAATTCAATAATCTACCCAGCAGAGATCATTGAAACCCTCATCACGGAACAGTTCAGCAGGTAGGTTTACAATATCAATTGACCCATCTATCTTTGGGACTGAATCACTATCAAGCATCCCATCTATATCCATTTCTACAGACCCAGAGATATCCTGATCTTCTTGATCAGGTAGTGACTGATGTGGCGGAACAAGTTGCTGCAGCTGCAACTGCTCCTGACCCTGTTGCTGTTGTTGCTCTTTTCTTCCTTCATCTTGTTGCTGAGCCAACAATGTTGGCCACTGTTCTGCTGCAGTTCCAAAGCCAGAATCTCCACAACTGGAGAAAGCCATATTTCCTATGAGAAATTCTCCATCTTGTTGCTGGGCCAACAATGTTGGCCATTGTGTTGCGGTTCCAAAGCCAGAATCTTCACAACTGGAGAAAGCCTCATTTCCCTTGAGAAATTCTTCATCTCGTTGTAGAGTCAATGATGTTGGCCATTGTAATGCACTTAAAAAGTCAGTGTCTCCGCAACTGGAGAGAGCCGTTTTTCCTTTGAGAAATTTTTCCCCATTAGAATCTACTATATGGTGCGGGCCCACTAACTTCCCAGGACTAGTGGTCCCAATTCCTTCATGATACGAGCTGGGATAAGTAAAACCTATGTTGGGTGGGGTCAATTGCCCGTATATGAAATCTGATGCACCATTGCAACTTGGCATAGCATGGTTAAGGAAATATGCAGAATCAAGTGTAGGCAAAAACATGCTACTACTATTGAGATTCATCTGATTAACGCTTCCTAATTCTGGTTGACAAGACCTCATCAGGGATTGCAACTCCGGAAACTGCAAGCCTCCTTGTAGATTGACAGTAGATGATTCGGGATGTGATTCAGAGTGATCTCTGTTCATGTTCTCTTTTTCTTTGGCCTCTTGTTCCCGCTTCAAGGAGAGGCGATGCTTCTGCAAAAATAACATTTATCCCCATTCTTTTTTGTCACACCATGGTCCCATTACATAAATCTCAAAATTCTTATTGCAAGTAGATATGACAAAATGTTTGCCAACATTCCACTAACACTACATTATGATTACAGAAATAACATAAGTCACTGGAGAAAATATGGTAACTCATCTTCGGAGTACTCACCTGTAGATGGCTTGAAATATTTTCTTTCTTTAGTCCTCGGACATTCATAAGCTGAAGTATTTTCTTTGGATGAGCCTCTAAATTGAAAAATAAAGCAAGAAAAAAACCAACTGCTGTTATTATTAACAGTACAAAATATAATAGAAATCAACTTTAGAATTCAAATTTAGGAACTCTTTACCATCAATGCCAAGCTCTGCAACAGCTTCTAAGAATTTTCTATGTAGCTCAAAAGTCCAAACTATCTTTGCCTTTTTTAGGATCCTTGAATCATCACTATTTTCCTCTATTGGTTCTCTCCTTTTTGCATTTCGGTGACTCTGCTTCACTTCATACGGAGACGTTTGGTCCTCCATATCCTCGTCAGGTGAATTGACACTTGACCCTTCAGAGGCTACCGGTGTATCTTTAATCTTCATGAATGTAAATTGCCAGAGATCTTTTATATTGTTCATGGTGATTGGCTTCACAAGACAAAATATAGCCCCTTTGTGAATCTCACCCATAATATCTTTCTCATTGCCATCGGCAGACATGACTGTCAGGGATGAAAAACCAATCAGCAGCAAATAGTGTAAGATAGAGAGCCAATTGCACAAAGAACATTTTATGGTGACAGAAGGATTATAGCAAAGTTGGACCTGAGGGGGTTACTTACTAACAACGGGCAGTTTAGACATCCTTCCCACTCTCTCAAGGAGCTCATATCTAGTCATATCAGGTAGGCAAGCATCTGAGAGGACAAGGTCAACTTCATCTTCTCTCTCCCTTATAATGCACAGTGCATCACTGGCTCGTTTAGCAGTCATGACTGCAAATGAAGGCAAACTTGGAACTTTAAAAGAAATAGTGAAGGCCGGAAGCAGAAACCAAGGTAAATATTCATAAATACAAAAATGTGCTGCAACGAAGAAAAATGAGGATAGATTCTTAGGATATCAGTTGCAGTCTCTTCTAATGAAATGCAGAATTTGGTCAGTATGATTTTCAAAAAAAAAAAAGAAAAAAAGAATTTGGTCAGTACGGTTTATGTTAAAATTTAGTTGATCTAATAATTTGAATGTTTTAGTCACACTAATTTCCATCCTCGGTGATGGTACACATGATCAAGTTGCATTACTGAAGTATGACCTATAAATTTCAATATCAAGGAGCTATCAGCCATGTGTTCCTGTCAATCTTCTAAAGAAGAAACAAGGAATATGGATTTAAAACCACAAGATTTGATAATAATGGATGACAGCATTCAAAGACTAGAAGTATATAGCAAATCGTTGCCAATCTCAAATACACGAGAATGGGACTCTCCTTTTTATTCTTTTGGCTACAATCACTACCTTGGACCATGGGGGTAAAGGAGAATCATGTAGTCTCCGAACTACCAAAGCCGCAAAGAGACGGCTTGAACATTAACCTCAGTCTATAACATTCCCGTTGCCTCATTAAGTTCATCTTGAGAGTGTATTAATACCTTGCAAAGGATCTAGATGCAGGGGAAAAATAATGCATAACTTAATGGAGCGTCGGAAATTTAACAGTATAAAATCACAATTATTGTATCTTATTGAGTTTGCAGTAGAGAAGAAAAATCCCACTAACCCTAACATATCATAAAACTGACAAACAGGTGGTATAAAAGAGAAAACAAGCAGATTCAAAACTACATACCTTTATATCCAAACCTAAGAAGCATTCTTGATAGAATTGTAACACAAGTAGAATCAACATCCAGGAGCAAAATACCATAACGTTTTGGTAACAGGGTATTACTTCCACCAGATTCAACTGAGATTGCCTCCTCACCATTCATGACTGTGCAATGCTTTGCAAACTTGAAGTTTTAGTGTATTCTGTTTTTTTGGTGTAAACTTGCAAAGTAGTAGGGTTTTCACCTAACTTAGCTTATATTTGACGTCTGATTTTTTTATTTGATTTTTTTGATAATCCGAAAATCCCTCGAACCCGAGTTCGAAACTGGATCCTCGCTGAACTATATGGGCCGTTTGATTACAATGCCAAACAGCCCAAACAAATAAATGACGAATAAAATGAATTTTTCCTTTGTGGACAATAATGTCAAAGAAAAATGACTAGTTCATTTAAAGTGTAGGTTGTATGAAGCAAATAAAATTGCAAGTCTGCAAGTCTGCAACTGAAAACTGGGAGCTCATAACTAAATACAAAGGTAAATGCAGAAAAGTGTAATTGAAATTTGAAAAATAAATTTGCATAGCAACATCTAAATAGGAAGAGAAGTCATTTCGGACATTTGCTTTAAATTATATTTGATGCACAGCTAGATACCATTATTATTTGAGTAACCAATTTGTCACTGAACTAATGTCAAATGCATATCTAGCAAGTCATTTACGCCCATTAAGGCCGACATATAAGTATTATGTGAATCCAGCTCAATTGATATTGAGTATCCATATCAAAATGATAATAAAATATTTCACACATGGCATATAATGAATAGCTTAAATAAGTTACCTTTCCATGGATAAATTTAACCTTTTCAGTTTTTGCAAGACAGCAATGCATTGACTTGTTAACACCATGGTGCATGAAGACAGAAATGATATACTTGTGAGCCAACTCGAGCTTAAATGTTGTTGATCAATACTAGACATTTTTCCAGAGCATCAAATCCAGGTGTCATGAATCGGACTGTTTGTGGATCAACCACTGCTGCGGATCAGATAAAGAAACTAGCCTGTGCTACACTGCAAAGAAAAAATTATTTAGAAGCATCTATTGACTTCATAAAATACCTGGTTTCTTGATGCACCTGTATTGACTTTGTAACTATGAATTGGTCCACACATTATTTCCATGTATAGCTCAATTTCTAACACATTTGGATTTGGCAATTCAATATTCATCCATTAATAAAATTAACAGAAGGATTTCGATCACAATATAACGGCAGAAAAAGAGAGTTGGCTTTCCACAGATAAGTACAAAAAGAAAATACTGATATGACATGTAAACCTTAAACTAACTTACAAAATACTCACTCATGCTCTACTCAAGAAAAAGAAATTGAAATGATAGAAGAAAACATAGCTTTACTTTACAACTTAATTTAATATTTCCCCTAACCGTAGAGGAAGGAAACCAAAGCCGCAAAATGGCCAAGTTAAAACAAAAGGCGACGCCTTGTAGCTTTGGAAAGGTTAGCACTTGATGCTTTCCTCTTTTCTTTTGAAGTCTCACCACCCTGGCTATGGACATTCTTGGCTAAATCTTCTCCTAATTTTCCCTGATTTTGTACTTTGGCCGAACGATAAAATTCAGTAATACTTAGTTGTACACCCATTGATTTCGGGGACTCTAACTTTTTATTGGACCCTTCAGATCTTAAGCTTGAAGTCTTTCCTCTTTTCAATTCTCTGGACTCCTGTCAATTTTCAACAACAAATATATAAGCATGAAGCAACTCTAGAGGCAATTTATTTTCCAAATATCCTTGATGCACGGAGCATGATAATAATGATGATGGCAATAAGCTCTGAAAACAATTTTGGTGCTATGTTGACTAATTTTAAATCCTTGACTTACCAAAGCACTTGGAGAAACAACACAACCTAGACAAAGGTGCATCCAACTTTTATCATGTCAGACCATAATTTGTCCCGCGGCTTTGATAATTCAAAATTCAATAAAAGTAATATGACCCTCTGCTTTGATAATTCAAAATTCAATAAAAGCTAACACTGCTTCTTGTAGCAGCAATCAGCGTTTATTAATCTACTATCGGACTTTTAGATGTCTCTAATAGGTGTATTGTTAGCTTGTCACGTATGCATAAAATTCTTCCCCCACAACTCAATCATCTCAATATCCTCAGATTAACTCCACTCATCTATGGGTGATTCCTCCTCATCCTGCTGCCACCTAGATCTCCCCCAACAAACACCAACCCACCCCCTCCACCTTCAAATAGAAAAATAAAAAATAAAAATAAAAAGAAGAAAACAAATGTTCTCATATTTTAGGATGGTATTGATCACCTCAACATTTGTGGTTATGATACCTAGCTAAAATTTCAAGATGTAAAAAACATTCAAGGAATATTTTGTGTCCAACACCCTAATTCCAGACTATCAAATATCCAAGTTCTAACATAACTAAACAGAATCCTGCCATAGGGAAAGAGAGAAAATAACTAAAAGGAGTCGTACCTTTTCTTGCAAAAATCCATCTACTTCTTTTGGAAACGCTGAATGCACAAGCTCCATATTTTCATCGGTCAACAAAAACCAACACCCATCAACAACATGAATTTGGGGGTTACTGGACTCATTCAACGGATCAAATGATTCATTGGCTTCCATCAACTCTTCTTGATGTAGATCACACTCTTCATCAGGGACAGTGTATGAGCCTGCTGAATATGCAGCCTTCTTCCACTTGACCACATAAGATGGATACCCATATCTTATCTTCAAGCGATGGATTGAATGAAATTCATATTGTTCATATAATAAAGCTTTCACCGGTGTTGCAGCCATTTCTCTGAAGTATATAGTGGAGAGCATAGGAAGCATCATTTGCCGAATGTATGATGGTTCCCAGTGCAGATGAAAAACCAAGAAATCAACTATCATGTCAGTTTTTGGGATTTGCCATGATATAGAAGGGATGTCATTTGCTGCACAGAAACACAAAAGAGTAAACTAACAGAGCAATGTATAATACAATGATGTATATACAACTAATTAACAGCAGAAACCAAGGCCACAAATGCATAGAGAATAGTAAAAGCAAGACCCAGATTCACAAATCTAATCTAATTCCTACCGCCCACCTACCAACTTCATAAGGATAAATGAAAGCAAAAAATAAAAGTTGGAAAGAGAGGCCTCAAATGTTTACAATATAAGAAGTAAATTCCTTCAAAGAAACTATTTACTCCTTTTGACAATTTTCAATCATTTCAATTAATAAATTACAGGATAATCATTCATAATTGTAATTTACCTACAGTACACACCTACAAAATGTTCATAGCAACAATATGCCATCAACACTCAGAGCAAGAGACTGAGAATGATTAAACATACCAGGAAACTGTCCATGATTATCGCATATATACATTTCAATGATTTCATCGTTTGGGAAATTTGACTCCATGGTTATCTTGTTGCAAACTTTAATCCACCAATTTTCATGCCTCTTTTGCTCCTTTCCTTTTCGATTCTGCCATTCGAATACCACAGAATGTTTTTAAGTGAGGATTAAAAATGATGCACACAGAAAATATTGATTAACGCATATCCACTCATTGTAAAAATATAATGGCAATGACAGAGAAGGTATACCTTATCACAGTAGGAGCAATTACATTTGAATCCCACTGGCTTTTTTATGCATCCGTCAATATCTCCGTTATTACAAAATTCACAAGAAAACTTGAAATGAACTCTCTTACTGCCCGGATGTCCACAGAATGAACAGTGAGAAGGTTTTGTTTTTGGTGAGCTCTCATTTGAACAAACTCTGGCATCATCTGTATATTTCAGATCCAGAAGTTGAGGTGTATCCCCATATCCGATATCATGTAAGCTACAAGAAATTAATGTCTTCAATATGTTATAGATATAGTGATGATCTTAGCCATGTCCCATAATTGCATAATACTATGTATAACGGCAGATAAAAAAGGGATTGGTTTTTAAACCAGTTAAAATGCTTACCTTTTTAATATCTCATCTTCGCTAAATTTTTGGACAAACTGAAGAGCTGTGTCAAGCCCAATCCCTTGCACACCATTTAAATCGTGGTCATTTCCCACCAGAAGAGAGATGGCTATCAAGTGTTTCCTCTTCAGCCCAAGACCGGCTTCAATATCTGATATATAGTAGCATTCAAATGGTTCCTGCAATACAATAAAATTATCATGTTTGCCAAAAGGAGAAAAACCAATTAAATAAGGAACTCGGTGTACCCATAATCTACACCAGAGTACATGCAAAAGAGAAAGTCATTATAAAAAAAAAACAACCAATCGAGAAAACAAAGTCATATCTTCTCTATATATTTCCTCTTGTCAGTTTCACATTGAATAATTCTATCTTTAATAAAATTCTCCAGTCTACCACCTATTAAGGTCCTACATAGTCTTCTAATAATGTATATCTACCAATTATTTTGCACTGCCAATGTCAAATTTAGGTCGAATTTCCAACACAGGTAGCTAATCAGAAACTACAGTCAAACTGTCGCGCATATCGTTACAACGTTAATGTTAGCAAAATAAACTTGTTAAGGACTTACTTTAGAGTTAGGAGTGATGGATTTTATAACACATTTAGCTCCAAAGAGGAAGGCATCACTATCAGCTGTGATGCATGCATCCACATGACCTTCATTATTCAATTGGGCACACAATGCTTCAGCTTCACCTTTCGCTCTTAGTACAGGCATCCCAAAAAGTTTGAGCAATTCCTGAAAACCTAGTTTTGTCAGAAAATAACACGAAAGCAAAAGAGTTATACGAACAAATCAAACACCGCCAAAAAAAGAAATTTTTGAAAATCACAAACCACGCAATTTTGAACAAAATTTAAAAAATCCTGGTTCCTCTCAACAGAGACGCCTTCTTCAGCTACCGGCAAGCTTGAACAGTCAACGCTGCCGCGGTAAAACCGGGCTATCCTTGCCTGAGCTTTCAACGGTGACGGAGTTCCATCAACAACAAAGACCGGAAATGCTCCAAACTGCAATACCCTAATAGCTTTTTTGTCAAGAAACAAACCCAAAAAAAGAAAAAAAAAATCTTTGTGGCGGGAACTGAAGAACAATTTAGCGGGAAAAAAAAAAGAAAGGAAAAGAAAGAAATCACTCGGGACCTTAGCGAAGAGATTGATTGTACGGAAGAAAATGAGTCTGAGATGTGGAGCACGAGTGAGGTTCTTGATTGCGGTCTGGTGTTGTACAATCCAGAAAGAGAGATCCACTGCGACCCGTTTGTCTCTCAATTGATTGAAACCTTCGTTTTTGGCGTAGGGTTTTAGCAAATCCCAAAATTTCCCTCCAGCACCCATCACTATTCTCTGATTAAGTGATTATTATTTAGACTGTGAACAAAACTTGCTCTTCGAATTTCGATTACATGTATCTTCAAGAAGATGAAGAAGAATGAGAATTGAAAGCAAGTGAGAAAAAGAACTTCCGTTAAAAAGGCAATTATTATTATTATTATTATTATTTTTTGAGTTATTAAAATTTAAAAAGGCAATTCTTTGATTTTTGTACCGTTTGTTAAATAAATGTTGACGTGATTCTAAAGCGGTGTGGTCAGGCCCAGATCCGTTGATGTAACGGATCCAAATAAAGCCCAAATACAGTTGTGTGTTGTTTGAAATATTAGTTTTGAAGCAGAATAATTGGGCTTTTTCAGGTCCATATCTGTTGTTGTAACAAACCCAAATATTATTTGTACATGGTTCGACGAAGTTTCTAAGCTGAATATTTGGGCTGTAAGGCCCATATCTGTTGCAGTAACAAATTTCAATACTGTATCCGTTGTAGAATATGTTGAAAAAAACAAAAAAAGTGTTTTATGTGCAAAAATTAGAGCCAATTTTTTTCATTTTTTTTTTCTTGATTATATTTTCATTGAATGTATGTTCTTAGCCCAATTTATATGCATTAAAATTTGGAAGTTTTAACGAGAAGCGGTCAAAACTTTGATTCTCATAGTTGAACTAAAAAAAAAGTAAGACAATTTTTTCATTTGATCCGTTGAAACTGTCGAAATTACCAAATTTGTTGAAACCAAATTTATTGACTATGAGAATCCAATTTTAGACCTTTTTTTTTTATTTGATCATTTTTATTACTTATTTTTACATTAAAATTTGTATCTTTTTTTTTAATTTATACTTTTTTTTTGTAATTTAACTTTGAGAAACCGAGTTTCGGTGGTCTCGCCAATAGTAGTTGTAAATAGAACTTAATTTCTTTAGTTTCGTGGGTTTCAATATCAAATAGAAATTATCGTATTAACCGAAACTTGATCGGTTAATCAGCTTTCATTTAGTTTAGGAAGCTCTCATTGATATTTTTGGCCGTTTAACACTTTTATCCTTCAACATCGGATATATCCCATTCCCGGCTCTACAAATTGATAAGCTTAGATATACACACACGTGCGACTGACTAATGACAAATGGTGACATATATAAGAAGTAAACAACATATTCAAATATTTGAGGCAATCTATCTGTTGAAACCGAATCCATTAACTATGAGAATCCAAGTTTAGACATTTTTTCATTTGATTATTTTTGTTACTTATATTTATATTAAACTTTTATCTTTATTCTAATTTATACACATTTAGCAGTTATAAATAGAACTTAATTCCTATATTTTCTTGTGTTTCAATTTCAAATTTCAAATAGAAATGATGGTATTTCTCGAAACTTGGTCGGATAGTCGGTATTCAATTAGGTTAAAAGCCCTCATGTATATTTGACAACATCGGATCCCTCCCATGACTGGCTCCACAAATCGACGAACTTAGATACACGCACGTGCAACAGGCTAATGACAAAAGGCGACATTTACAACCTTCCATTACCTGGCAAAGAGTGAAGCAATCTATTATCTCATCAGTGAAAAATCAATATCAAAACCAGATCCTGCAATTGATTTTTCATTAATTTGGACTAAGGGACAGATAAACGACATATACCAAAGTAGAGTGCTATCTATATAGCTAACTCATAAATGCTTTGCACCAATGCAGCGTATGGACATTATGACAAAGTAAAAGTTGCCCAACACAATGCATGAATAGCATTGAACAAATTATATGATACACCTGATAGTTGACATTAGATGCACGTACCACTGACCAATCACCCTATACATTGAAATTACAAAAAGAATGTTTCGCTAACAAGGTATTATCACATCATTTTGTATGCATCTCTAACAATATATACATAATTTCAATAACAACTATGATAATAATTTTAAATTATATATATGATATGCAAGGTTAAAATGATTCTCATAACATAACATAATTAGGTTTTATCTTTCTTTAATTATTTCATAGCAAATTTAATCAAAAATGGTAATCAATAAATGTGTAAACAAAAAAATCATCCATGATACATATCACGAGATCATTCTTTTTGGTATACGCTCCAATATGGCTCCATGAGAAACCAAAATAATAATTAAACACCCATATAGAGCAAAATAAATAAATGACAATTAAAGTGACATGCATGATCAAGAAAAATCAACGGACATGATCTATCTGATTGTGTTTATGAGTCAACCAGTACACTTCGAAAAAAAAAAAAAAAAAAAAAAAACCGACAAGCTTTCAACTTCCAAGTCAAAGAAGACCATCTAATATAATTACGATCTAAACAGAAGCATCCAACGCTTCTACATTTGAGGCACTGCAGTTTAATTTGCTGTTTTTAAATATATTTACTTCTACATGTATATATATTAGCTTAATAGTACTGGCTCTTCACTTGCACGAGCAATTCTTACCTGGAGATCTAAACCTCGAAGCTACCTCTCTCTTTCTTCTTCTTCTTCTTCTTCCTCTTTAAATTTGAAACCCCACCTCTCACTTCTCACTTCTCACTTCACTCTTTTATAGTTAACAATCTCTGTAGCTTCTCTTTCATTTACGGTCTTCTCTGATATATATATATATATATATATATATATATATATATATATATATATGATCATGTCATATTTGAGCTCGAAGCACTTTTCGATGGAGCGTAGACAGAAAACGCTTAAAGATTTCCTCACAGATGATTCAAATTCATGTTCTTCAACTGGGTTCAAATCATTTCCTCGCCGACTTGATCGTCATCACAGTAGCCGATCAAAAGCAGCCTCAGCGACCATGATCTCTGCTTTTCAAGCACTCATTAACTCCGTTAAGAGCATCCACTTCACCGCCGTTAAATCCCCTTCAAATATTTTACCGCGCAGCCTCTCACGTATGCTGTCAAAAAGGATTGAAGTCAAACCGACGATTACAACCGTCAAAATCAAAGACATCATGCGGTGGAAATCATTCTGTGACTTGATGATAGAGGAGAAATCTCAGCCGTCAACGGATCATGGTCATGACCATGATCACGATCACACTACCACTTCCACTAACACTACTTCTTGCAGCAGCAGCAGCAGCAATACCTCTAGCTGGTGTGACAGTGATTTTACTTCGGAGTTTTATTTACAGTCTTGGAGTGAAAACGACGTCGAATTGGGTAAAAAATATTTACCAACCTTTGTCGGCAGGGATTCTATGAAAACGACAACAGAGTCACAGGCTATATCCACGGTGGGACCCAAGGTAAGCAATTATTCAGTGTATTGCAATCTATAAAAAATATTGTGTGTCTGCTGTTTTCCGTTTAGGATCCTGTGATTGTTTTGATTTCAGTGATGATTTTTTGTCAGCTAGTGAGATCTTGTCGACTTTTGTCTGTAATGGATGGTACTTATTAGTTTAGTTTAATACTTTAGTTAGTGTAGCTGTCTTGTCTGATTTGCCACAGAATCACGAATACTTAATCACATAAGACAAAACAGAACTTACGTGGAAATTGTGATTTAACACATAAAATATTTAATTAAACTAATTTTAGATTCAGACAAATAATCGCTTTTTTAATCTCACTCGAAAGAATGACGGTGACACTCACTTGGAAATTACTTAGCTTAAAATTTTATTTATGCTTCAAGTCACTTTTCTTTTTCTTTTTTTATTATTGTTTTTCTTTTAGGGTCAAGCTGGGGAATATGTCCCACGAGAGATCAAATAATTAGTATAAGTTAGTGTCGATTAGCTTAACAATTATATTTTCATAAAAGGAAATAAAAACAATATATTTATTATTATAATAAATACATTAATTGATTTGTACTTTTATTTTCTTTTATGGAAACAACTTACTCTTTAAGAATAAAGGTTAATATTGTTCAATTATAAAATATCTCGTCGAATTTTAATGTATTAAATTATGTTTTTCATAAATGTTCAATTAAAATTTATTTTGATAAAGTTTACATTGTTTCGATTCTAATTAATATTAAATCGATAACGCATAGGATGATTTGCCATGCGAGGAGAAAGATCAATGTAGTCCGGTTTCGGTACTTGATGATCAATTCGAAGAAGATTTGTTATCGTGTTTTGATCAAACCCTAGCCAATGTGGAGAGTATGTTCAGTCATTTTTCTGTTCTAATTTGAATTGAAATGTCTATATATTTATGGAAATGCATGACCATTCACTAACAGCACACATTTTTTGGTTTTTGTTTTCTTTTTATCAACAGGGACTAAAAAAAAATTTATGCAAAATATTAGATGCTTTGAGAGCCTGGCCAAAATAGATCCTGTCAACCTAGATGATGATCATGAATGGATGTCAATGGAAGACAAAGATGAATCCAATTACGACGAAGAAATCAATGAAGTTGAAGAGAAAGCAAAGCTGCTGCTGATTCATGTCAAGGCAACTACTAGTTTGATGAAGAATAATTGTAATTATAATTTGGAACAAATGTTGTTTGATTTCTTTATAGAAGAATTGTCTACAAAGAGAAACCAAATCAGAGATATTGAGGAGGTTGATTACCAGATAGTGAAACAAGCAAGAGCTTGGATCAATGGAGGAGATCAACAAAGTGAGACAATGGAATTGGAAGCTTGTGTCAGAGAAATGGATAGAAAAGATAGATGGGGCAAGTTTGAGGAGGAAGAAGAAGAGATTAATATTGGTTTGCAAATGGAAAATGTGTTATTGAATCATTTGTTGGATGAGCTACTGGTTGATCTCTTGTTGTGATCAATTCAATTCAACCATACATGTATGTAATGTGTACTCATGATGACACTTTTCTGGCCCAATAACTTGAGCACTGCTTGTGCTCACACCACCAGCACTTGCAAGTTGCAATATTGGGCATTTTTGAACAGAAACAAGTGAAATAACAAATGGGCCATTATAGATTTTAAGTGGGTATAGCTGATTGATTTCTTCATGTACATTGGGCTCTAGAGGCTTAGATTATTGTATTTGTGAACTGTACGTCTGTACGTGAAATTTTGTAGGATGCGAAAAAAAAAAATTAGAGTAAAAGTTTCTTCAAATTAATAGCAAACTAATTTGTAACTACCACGTCATCATATAATTAATTAATATTCGATAATTTTTTTGGTAGTGTATATGGATGACAGAATTACCACGGGGACCAGCACTTTTAGGGTGGGGATGGGTTTCAATTTGATAGGGATAAGGATAAATAGTCTAACCCGTAATGGCTATGGGGACTCCGCCCGTCCCGTCCCGCTTCACTTGAAATAGTATTCAATTAAACTACTTACTTTCAAAGAATATATATATATATATATATATATATATATATATCAACCCTAACTTTAGATGATCGCACGAAGAGAGAACAAGATAAATAAATGCAACTATTAGATGATTAGCATTACGAATTTCAAACATTTTGACTTCATACTTTATGTTTATGTTTGAAAATGATTGAATTTACCTGTAAGAATTATGTTTACGATATGTTTTTTAATAGTTTTATCGAATTATTTACTGTTTTATATATTATATCATATTCAATTGTTATATATTTGTTATTTAGTAAAATAAAAATTATAAATGAGGTAAATATGTGAGAATGGAGAAAGCATTCCCCGTTATACCCCGTCTTATTGTCATCCCTAGTAATAGTGTAGCGTACTCTAAATTTTATGAGCACTGGTATTTTGGTTTGATTTCTCAAAGTCATGCAAAAAATCATTTGATGTATGTGAAGTTGGGATCCAGGCATCCAGCACTACCATTTTGGTTTGATATCCCAAAGTCATGCAAAAAATCATGTGCAATTTGTCGAATTTGTGCAATTTCAAAGCAATGAAGTAATTTATTCATTTTGTTTATTAAAAAAAAAATCAAAATTAATGTAAAATCTTGTCCTAGAATCAAGAGAGGCACGTGTATTTTTGTGTGTCCAACTCAAAAAAATTATATAAAAGGTCAAAGTTGTCACCCCAAGTCCCAAGAAACACTTTTCTTGAACCACACTTTCTTAACATTTATAATCAATTAAAGTATTAAACCCAGAAATACCTCACATTATAGAAGGGTTTTATTGAAAACTAACTCATACAAAAGCCTCAAGTCAATAACTAACATCTTTTTGAAAAATTTATAAAACTAACTCTTTTTTTATATGTAAGTACAACTATACCCTTACTTATAATTATATCCATTCTTTTTCTCTTATTTCTACCACAACACCATTCTTTTTCTCATAATTCCTCCTTTCTCTCCACCACAACACCTAATTTCGTTTTCTCCCATTCTCCTCTCTCAATTTTTTTTCTATCTTCCTTCATTTCGAATTTTAATAATTATTTACATTCTCCATCTTTAAAAAACTCAAAAATATTCATCCACAACAAGGGTACCTTTGTATTCAAGCTTTGAGGTGAGTTATTTTTGAAAAATTTTAGTTGAATCTCGGATTTAATTGTATTTGTGTTAATTTGTTGTTGAAATAGTTTACATTTACATAATAAAGTATGAGTCTTGGTTGAATTTGATGTTGGTGTGATCAATTTTAATTTTATACATAAATTTTTAGTTTAATTAATGTTTGAATATTTTTTTTAGCTTAATTTGAACATTAGGGTTGTTTATTTTTACGAAAATAGTTTACATGAATGTAATAGAGCACGGGTCTTGTGTGAATTTGATGTTAGTGTGGTTAATTTTTCATTTTTGGATTGAATTTACACAATCGGTAGTATTTTTTTTTTTAAAAAAGTGTCAAACTGCGTTGGGAAATCCCAACACAGTTAGGAATTCTTGTGGCATCAAGATTTTAACTTAATTTGGATTTAGAATGTTTTATAAATTCACTGTACCATGAGTATAGAATATTTGTTTAGGAATTTAATCATGGATTTCTTATTCATTTGAAGGATTTCTTATTCATTTGAAAGTTTTCATGGATAAAGTTTGGTTCGTTGTTGTATACGGTGGGGAATGGAGTAAAAGTGGTGGGAAGTTCAAGTATCAATCTGGAAAGTCAAGACTAATTTCAGTTTTAAGGGAAACATCGTATGAACCGTCAGATGACATCATATCTGGTCTTATTAATGTCAATCCAAACGAGTTCTCCATCAAAATAAAGTATTTGTTTAACTCGCCGGAGGTTTTAGCACCGTTTGAAGTTGTGAATGATGATGATGTGTAAATGTTCTTTTGTGAAAATTCCGTTGTGAAAACGCGAACCTTATTACGTGTCACAACGGTACCTAGATGACACGATATTGTTTTCATTGCACGATATGTTGTTTGGTACATTATTACATTTCTTTAGTACATTTTGTGTAATGTTAACGGATTTGATAGAAGTTGTGTAATGTGGACAGTGTTATGTATTATTAACTAGTACATTTTTGTGTATAATGTTAACGAATTTGATAGAAATTGTTGTAATAGTTGCCTAAATAGTTACTTGCATGTCTAAATAGTTTTTAAGAAAAAAAAAGAAACAAAAATCTACGGTTTTTAAGAAAAGTAACTAAAATAGATTTTTTCATGTCTAAATACAACATTTGGTTACTTGATATATTATACATCAGTTTGTTACATTGAAAAAAAACAAATATATATATATATATATATATAGTTGGGAGTCTAGATCGCCACATGGCCTAACAGAATATAAAAATAATAGATATCAAGAGAGATAATGTTGTTTTACAATATTTTTTCACAAGGCTATTCTAGATCGCCTAAGATTTAAACATAAGTATGTTCTGAAATATTTAACTTTATCGGTTTAGACCGAGTCGATGGATTCACCATGTATCAAATCAACCTCTTCTCCCATTCAATTTTCCTGAAATATAACATAAAACCGTTAAAACAAAATTCAAATCATCTAACTGAATTTGCAAGAAAAATCCTAACCTCGTTTGATTCCTAACCTCATTTGGAATTCCAAACGAGGTTAGGGAATCCAAACGTTGTTAGGAATTCCTAACAACGTTGGGAATTTCCCAACGCTGTTAGGACTTCCCAACATTGTTAGGAATTCCCAACATTGTTAGGAATTCCTAACAGCGTTTGGATTTCCTAACCTCTTTTGGAACTCCAAACTCTGTTCCTAACAACGTTGAGAATTTCCCAACGCTGTTAGAAATTTCTAACGACGTTTGGATTTCTTAACCTTGTTTGGAATTCTAAACTCTGTTAGAAGTTCCAAATGATGTTAGACACTACAAACACAGTTAAGTATTCCAAATTGCAAATGAGAACCCTAATTCCAAACTACCAAACATTTAGATTTCATGTCTACATTTGCTTGATTACACCAACAAGTACAACAACATTCAGAATAATTCATAGGCAGATTTCATGTCTACATTTGCTTGATTACACCAACCAGAATAATTCCAAACTACATTTGCTTGATTTCATGTCTTTATTACAATAACATTCAGATTGCAAAAACGCCAACAAAAATCAACTGCATATAAATTCATTTACACCAACTATGAACCCAACAATATCCAAAAACATCAACGTAGCAAGCTGCATACAAATTTCATTACACGAACTATGAACCCAGCAAAATCAAAAATCCTATAAACAACTAGCCATTAATATGTAATAAGTAATAAACAAAACTAAAAACTTGCAATTTCCTAAGCAGCACAATGGAAATATACTGTTTATACTCAATATTTAGATGAAAATCAGCAATGTCGTTATCTAAAAAAAGAAGCTCAATCTCTTACATATAATGATATCAAAAGAACCCATACCAACTCAATTCTAGCCTTGAAACTTTTCATTTTCACAAAAATAAACCAAAAACGTAGTCGGGGATTCTATAAAAGATGTATTTGTAACCAAAGCTCAGTCAGCCATTTCATTGAAAACTAAGCACAATTCATGAACCATATCTTCCTAATTTGTCACCAATCAAACCCAGAACACAAAAACAAATGACAATAGTAAAAAAGCAACTTACACAACAGAAAACGAGCTTATGAGACACAAAAGTGAGACTTGGCCTCAGAAGGCGAAGAAGAAAAAGGAGCTCAAGCAGCTTGTCTGGATTTTCTGGGCAACACCCGAGTTATATAAACAGCTAGATTTTCAATTGATTGATTTTCAACAAGTTATATCAACAAGTTCACAATTTATAATAATAAACATTCAATTGATTTCTTATACAAACACAGAGTCAAACCACTTAAAAGCTTCTAAACAATTCTCACACATTCACAATTCAATAAACAGTCGAACTCACCTTCGTCAACGAAGTGAAGATCTAAAGTGGAGGACAACAAAGATCGACGATGTGCGACAGGACGATGACGAGTGACGATGACGGCTGGGGACGACGATGAGCGACGACGGGGACGGGGACGGGGACGGGGATAGGGACAACGACGATATGCGAACATGTAGTCTTCAAAGCCCAGTGGCACCGTCGTCGTCTTCCAACCCAATGGTGTCATCGATTAGGGATTTTGGTGAGAGAGATTTGGTGAAATTTGAAAGAAATGAGGGATTTTGGAATTTAGCTGAGGGTTGGTCGATTGGAAGAGAAGATGGATTTTGGGTCTTTTGGTTGACAATGACGATGACGGCTGAGGACGACGACAAGCGTCGACAGAGACGGGGACGGGGACAGGGACAACGACGATATGAGACGGGGACAGGGACAATGACGATATGCGATGAGGACAGGTACGACGACGATAGATCGTTGGGGTTGAGGACGATGGCGAGCGACGACTGCTGGGGACGACGACAAACCGCGGCGATGCGACTCCGTCAGTAAGCCTCAGTCTGGGTAGTGAGCTAGTGACCGGTGATGGACTGATGGTTGAGAGAGATTTGATGAAATTTGAAAGAAATGAGGGATTTTGGAATTTAGCTGAGGGTTGGTCG
The DNA here is from genome assembly GCA_032871835.1 of Dipteronia dyeriana. Lineage (NCBI taxonomy): Eukaryota > Viridiplantae > Streptophyta > Magnoliopsida > Sapindales > Sapindaceae > Dipteronia > Dipteronia dyeriana. Next base: position 101,370,234 of record CM065299.1, read on the forward strand.
ATTGGAAAAGAAGATGGATTTTGGGTCTTTTGGTTGGGATGAAATTTTTATATTTTAAAAGGGTAATATTGTCTCAATTGAGTTAGTTTTACAATTTTTTCAAAAAGAGGTTAGTTATTAACTTGAACCTCACAAATGAGTTAGTTTTCAATAAAACCCTAATATCAAGGACCATCTACTTGGGTTTTTTCTTAATTTTTTTTTTTAATCATAATTCAGTATATAGCCCGATTAAATTATGAATCTCGTATTTTGATTATATTACCTTAGATGAAGTACACCACCTTAATTTTCACATTTACGGTGGGGTTCAAGTTCTCCGATATGTATTTTATAATAGTATGTATGGTGATTTTTCTCATTATATTATAGACATAAGAATAGATATGATAGTCATATATATGATGTTTGATCTCGTAGGTGTCATCTCGATCACTCTTAACTTACTCGATATTATAATTTCAATCATAATAATAGAATAATTAAGCTCATGAAAATCTAATAGCACATCTTCAATGTCAATAACATGTGGTTGAAATTTATTTGTCTTTTCCTTCTTTATTACAACGGTTATCAATTACAAACAGAATATTCTGAATCTTGAAAGAGAAGGTTGATAAAAGTAATAAGAGGCATTGCAAGTTGAAATTTATCTCCAAGCACAAGGAGAGAATCATTTTCCTCATGGCATTTGAAAGGTTATGCAGTCATAGTGGATTCGAGTGGAACCAATAGGAATGTAGTACTTTTTTTTATAGAAATGAGGTTGATTCGATGGTAAATCTCATAACACATATACCACCATGGTTAAGGTTCGAGTCATACCTCTCTACAAAAAACCCTTAAATTTATAGTGTAATATAATACTTCAAGGGAAAAAAGTCTTATTTTTACATGGGGATCAAATTACACTGGACCCCATGGGGTTTGTTCTTCTTACTCATAGATGGAGATGTTCTTGTATTCTACACAAACACCCCTAAGACTTGACAGCCATCCTTTGTCTTCTAATTAATAGTCATAGAAGGATATTTTAGTTATTCCAATTTGATAATATCGATTGTTTTAAGAAAAAAGAAATAATAATAATAATAATAATAATAATAAAGTACATCAACTCTTAGCAGAGCTGGTAGTGCACATCCCTTCGATATAAATGGTTAGGGGTTCAAATCCCATCATACACATGTATGGGGATTTTTCTTCTTGGATTGTGAAAGTAGTTTTCTCTTGTTATGGAAATATATATCCTATAACACTTCAAAATAATAATAATAAATAGTTATCATCCATGACCTACAATATATAGAATTAATTATATCATCTTGAGTTCATAAAATTTAGTTTTCATGTAAAATTAGTTCTCAACCCCCATGGCCGATGGCCCTCCACGTGAAAATAAAATAAAAGAAATAGTTAATTATTTGTCTGTTTGTTTAAGGGTTTTGAATAAAGAAACGCTAAATGCTTTTCACAAGCATATATAATTTTATAAAAAAAATCAATCATACAATTAAAAACAAAAAATCGATTCCAACATGTTCTTTATTATAGATATTCGGTCACAATTACTAGGACATGTATAAGTGAAGTTATTCTGATTTATTTTAATATTTATATGTGATGGTAATGGATATGTGATGTTTTATTAAATATCTAATATATTATTAGATGGCCGGAGTTACGCGAGTTTCACTGTTCAAATGGCTGTGAACAAATTTTGGGTTGAATTTTCACATTGTTGGCGAATAAAACATTACTATGGAGAAGCGTTGTTGGACGTGGAAATCCAAATAAGAACAAAAGCACGGTCGTCAGGACAATAAGAGAAAGTTTCACCATGTAATAAAGTGTTACAACCATACTCTTAAGATTCTTTCTCTAAAATACTCCAAACCCAATTACACCAAATATTCTTTTGAGATCTCTCTAATATTTTACTGATTTGCTCCAACACCAATAGCCTAACTATTATAGTCTATATATATATATATATGAATTACAAAGAGTTTAAACCAAAAGAAAATCTTATTTCTATACAAGATTTAATTGTATCACATAAATACTATTTTCAATTTATAACAAGACTTCTTGTAAAAGATAAATCATTTTCTTGTAAGAACTTCCAGAAACATATTACTTCCCTTTCCATTAATATTTATTGATTCAACGCGTGTTTATGATTGACTATGATTCAAGTTGTAGTTGACCACCCACTTCCTAAACCATGTTGAAATCGACCGCTCAGAAAACTGTGATCAACGTACCATGTCACCAGGTCACGATTGTCACGCCCGATATCCCAACCGTTGTCTCATCGTTATCACGATAGTCGGACCGCTGTCTCCACTGCTATGTAACCCACATCGCAACTCACAGCGGTTGCTCACTGGAATGAGACCGATGTGGGACCGATGTGAGACCACTGTCATAATTCACAGTGGTGATGCATCGGTTTGAGTTGTTCTCCGTTTCTTCAGTTCCTCAAACCTCTCTCAAGCTAGATCTCATACTTCCAAACGTGTCCCACGTATCCAGAAAGTCTTCGTATTGGTGAATCCCTGTTTGGTAACCATTGGAAATTCGAGTCATATCCAATGCATATTTGTTTATAAAATTAAAGTGTTGAGAGATTCTTACCCTACAGTGTGAGTTGTTACGTTTTTGAGTCATTTTAGCATAATTCCATAACAAAACGACATTTCACTTGTATTGATTAGTTGTCAAGGTTCATGATTATTCAAGCTTCAAAGAAGAACGACAACTCATCAAGCAAAGAAAAGTTTTCAATATGAACAAATGTTATTGCACATCAAAGATATATCTAGACCGCATACCTCTTGCAAGACGTTTAGACACACACACACACACATTACATAACAATTGTGTCTCGGCATCGTTGTGCTCATTTGGTATAACACATACACACACTTATTATTGTATGCATATACATTAGATTAAATTGACAACTTTTGTAAAATTGCGTATTCTAGGACTATCTCTAGGAAAAGGTATACTTGTGTGTTATTGTGTTTATTGATATCGGATTTGAATATGATCTCATATTGTTCCTTATTGAGTTCTGAATGTTTCAGTTACTCATTTTATAAGTTTTCGAGTTCTGATTTGAAAGTTACGAAATTTTTCGTGTATGATTTTTGTTCTTATGTTTCAAGTCGAATTCCTAGTTTTTTATCAAAGTTTCGTAAATGTCCGTGTTTGTAAGAGAGTTAGGGTTCGTAATCTATAAACGTATTTTATTTATGAGTTCGGAGGTCGAAGAACAATCAAAAAATACGAGGGAAGAGAGAAATGGCAAAGTGCCACTTTGTCCCCTCTTCTGTGGAGGCGCTTGGGCCCCACAAAAAAGGAGGCCTGCCCTAGGCCACGTGCCACGTCACTAAACGAAATTGAGTGATTCAAAAAGTGAAAGAATAGTCTTGAAGTTATCTATATTTTCCAAGTAATTTTGAAGTCTTTTGTTCAAGTATTTTTGGTGTTCAACATCATTTTTATGGTTGTTGGAACTCCGTTCACCGGTCACACAGTAGAATTAAGTTTTAAATTTTTTAATACAAATCGTAAACGATCTGGGACCAGTGAACTTGAGATCGTAATTCTTTTTCAGAACTTATACATACAATATGTATACACAGAAAATTATAATCAATATAATCAGAAGAAGAAAATATTATCAATGTTTGGAGGTTCCTTCACTTTACGATATGTTCTTTTCTGAATGTTGACAAACATTTTGTCATACCTACTGGCAAAATTTTATAATGTTTGTGGGTTTTAAAAACTTAGGGACCAATCTAATGAAAAATGAATAAGTAAGTAAAAAAAACAATCCAAAAAAATATAGGGACTAAATCAATAATACCCCTTTTAAAAATATAACGTCAACCTATTCATCCTTTTTTAGATTGTTTAATTCATTACTTTATAAAAAATTCAAATGTTATATGCTTATAGCGATTGATCTCGTTAAATTTCGATAAATCTATTATTCGGCTTTTGTCAAAACTCTTAAATCATAATAATAATAATAATTGAATAAATTCGTAAATTATTTATTTATTTTTATTGTTTATGACATTGGAAACTGACTCATAGATCACGTATCATGAATTCCTGAGAAACGTGGCAGGGAATGAGGTGCTTGGTTATCAAAAAAAAAAAAAATGGGCCCAAAATATGAGCTGTAACTTGTAAGTGACTTCTAGTAGTGACTACTGACCAGTGGAGCAAAGGTAATTTACTAATTTTCCCGGCTTTTCCCGGCTTTTCACAGCGTGCCTCCCTTGAAGATTCCAAAGTTTACAAATTTGTCCCTATTTTCAATTTTAATAACATCCTTAATTTTTAGATTATTGTGATTTTACCCCTGTTTTATTTTTTATTTTTTATTTTTTCTAGTTTTTCTATAAACCTGACATTTAATATATTTCCTTTGATTCATATAAAAATATAGCTTTGATTCTACATATAAGTAATTTTCATATATCTTGAATATAAATGAAAATCAAATCATATCATTTATGTTTTATCTTATTTAATATTATTTTCTTACTCAAATAATTTTATTTTCTATTCCAAATTTCCAATCTTACTTATTTCATTCTAATACCATGCTATTTCTTTTCTAATAATCAATTTGTGTTAATTTCTAAAATTTAAATACAGTGGTCCAATTTTGTTTGATAGCAAAAAGCTCTAATTCAACCAAACAGTTTCTTATGTTAGTGATTCCATACCTACAGATCATATATATATAAAAATATAAGTGAGTCTCTCGTAAGGAATTTTTTATTTTAATTTCGGTAAGGACCGCCATGAAATCATATCGATTGAAATGAATTTTGATTTGAATTTTTTTGTGGATGATAAGTTCATTAAAATCTATCTATGAATAAAATTTGAGATTTTGTCAAGCACTAGAGCTGTTTATATTAATTTTTTAAAATATGAAGGCATCAAAAAATGAGTGAAATATGGGAAAAATCAAGAAAAATAGTTCTAATATTTGAAAATTTCTCAAATTTTATTTATAGATAGATTTCAATGAACATATCATTCATAAAAATATTCAGATCAAAATTCATTCAAATTGATGTGATTTCATGATGATCTTTATTGAAATTCAAATAAAGGATCCCTTATAAGAGACTCACTATATATATATGAGTGATGCTAGACTTTCCAATATTTTCTTAAATTTATTCCCAAATAGTGTTGACATATGAGGTATCAACATCACATCAATCACTATATAATCTCATGATTTACAATATATTAATACCTCACATGTCAACACCATTGGAGAAAAAATTTAGAAGTTTAACATTGTTTTATATATATATATATATATATATATATATATATATATATATATATATTATGTCAACCAAACGTATGCATATATCTATGTTACCTATTAATATATTTTATCAAACAAACCTTTTATCATTTTAAAAATTAAACAATTTTTGGATACTATAAAAATATTATGACTACAATTAAAATTTTAATTAGTTTTCTAACTCACTATTGTCCAATCGTGAATTAAGGTTTCTATATTAATTTGAGAGTAATTTTAGACATTCTAACTTTATATCTATCACAACTAATTGTATTTCGACTACTAATATTTTAATAGACAAATAGATATCCATTAATGGTATTTTTTTATGAATTCTTTTTTAACATACACTCTATACATGTTGATATAACTATTTTTTTTTTTAGGGATAATTACCTCGGTGACCATCAACTCTTGCCACAACTATCAAAATGGCCACCGGATGGAGAATTAGTTTCAAAATGGTCATTTTTGGTAAACAATGTTACACTAATGGCAATTCCATCTAATTTCACCAATTTCCATTCAATTCCATCCAATAAGTGGCATTTTGGAAAATAAGGGGATATCATTAATTTACTTTAGATATTTTTTGGAAATCAATTTTTTCTTTCGATTTTTTAAACAAATAATTATATTTAATATGTGTATATACGTGTAGCATATCCCATATATATATATATATATATATATATATATATATATATTCAACTTATCTCAAATATACTTTTTAGAATTTTAATCTTCTAAAAAAAGAAAAAAAAATCATATATATATATATTCAATTTATCTCAAATATATTTTTTAGAATTTTCACATTTTGTAACTTTATTATTCTAAAAAAACACACACACACACATATATATATATAAATATATATATATATATATACATAGACATGTTTGGTATATATGTTATACGTATATACATACACTAAATATAATTATTTGTTTTAAAAAATAAAAGAAAATTTGATTTCCAAAAATATCTTAAATAAATTAATGATATCCCCTTATTTATTGGATGGAAATGGATGGAATTGGATGGAATGGCCATTAGTGTAACATTGTTTACCAAAAATGCCCATTTTGAAACCAATTCCTCATCTGATGGCCATTTTGATAGTGGTGGTAAGAGTTGATGGCCACCGAGGTAATTATCCATTTTTTTTATGATGCACCCAGGTGGGAGCAATTCCTAACTCTGTCACTATTCACATGATAATTTCATTAGAATATTTCGAAAAGTACATACATTCAGATTTACACTTGTTTCCTTTTACTCACAATTCCATTTAATTCAATCTAAATTGTTAAAAATAAAATAAAAAATTGGGTGGAGTTACGACCCGTTGGTCTTCTCCCATTCAAATTATATCAAGTAAATATACGAGTGTATTCGAAACTTTTGTCAAGATATGACAAGAAAAGTCATGGTAAAATTGTTTTCATATCCTTGCTACCATTTATGATTTACCAACCAAAACCATATATTAATTGTGAGTTATAACATCATGGATGGTTTGGTTTGAGTTGGTAAGTTGATTTTTTACATGAATATATACTTCTTCTTCTTTTTTCTACAAAATGGTGACATGGAGTTTTTTTTTTAAATAGGGACATGGAAAACGTGACTCAATGAGTTTTAACTTATCTTTTGTTGTGTAGAGAAACATAGATTACAGCGTTAAAAAAAAAAAAAAAAACACTCAACAAGTGGAATCTTGGTACGGGAAAGCCAGAGTTGACAGTTTAGAATAAAAATAGCAAACAAAAAGTGTTCCATTATATATGAAAACCTGATAGTGAAAATCAACATAATTTAGTTGATTATTAAAAAATAATAATTTAATTGATTTTTCACTGGCTTTCTATATTTTCAAAGAATTTGGATCTTTCTCCTTACTTTGTATATTCTTACATTGTCATAACCTAAATAAGTAATTCATCAGAATTCATTATATCTTATTGCAGTGTAAAAACTTTAAACCTAATAGAAATAACATACCAATGGAGGACAAAGAGATGGTTCCATTACTTGATGAGTTGATGCTGTAATTCATAAGATCGTACGAGAAAGTCAGAGTTGACAGTCCAGAATAAAGAACAAACAAAAAGTGGTCCATCTTATATGAAAACGTAATATTGAAAATCAACATAATTTAACTTATTTTTCATTGGCTTTCTATTTTTACAACTATGGTTCAATTAATCAATTACTTCTGGACTCTTTGAATATTTCCCAATTTTGAGACAAAAAACCCAAGAAAAACAAACGGAAATACGAAAATCATGATGTTGATGTTACGATTAGTAGAGTTGAAGCCACGGGTGAAACTAGAAAATCTAACCATTTTTCTATGTACGTATGATGATAATATAAATACTCAAATTAATACATAGGTTAAACTAAAAAAATAGTAAAAGCGTACCTATTTGGAAAAGTCCCGAGAGTGACTAGTAGTGGTCTAGTAGAGATTGAGTCCGATGATGAACAATTTTTTTTTTTTTTCAAGTTTGTTAAAAAATGGATTATGAAAATTGGAAATCATGTGAACCAGAAGGTATAATTATACGATTTATAATTTTTTTTATTATAAAAAAATTGCGATCATAATGCACAATAATCAGTGTTAGTACGGAACTCACATTTTCTATATTGGTATGATATTGTCCGTTTTGGGTCAAGCTCGTACAGATTTGCTTTTTATACACTTCCCAAAAGGTCTCATACCAGTAGAGGTTGTTTCTATACTTATATACCTAAGATCATCTCCATGTTTAGCCAATATGGGACTTTGGTTGCACACCCAACAATCCTCCTCTTGAACAAAGGACCATCATTATCTTCACGGTCCAGGTCTTCCCTCAAGCAATCATCCATCCGTCAATGTTAGGAAGAATACTCCATCGAGGTTAGTCCTCTTCACCGCGTCAGGGCACACGTCTTATGTGAAGATCTGGAACATATTCTGTCTCGAGAGCTAACATCACGGACCCATCGCGAGCTACCTGGGCCCCACCATCTCATGGCTTGGTTCAACTCGTTTTGGCCAAGTATGAGGCACGACTCTGATACCACTTGTTAGTACGGAACCCACATCTCCACATTGGTATGATATTATCCCTTGGGCCAAGCCCGCACGGATTTAAGGCCAGTTTGGTATTGCTGTAACTTTTGTAATAATCACTGTTAGTTGTGCTGAATGAATAATCAGCTGTGAAATTAATCAACATATGTTTGGTTAATTGTATTTTTAAAATCACCGTGTAGCCCAAAAGCAGTTTACATATGATTGGTAATTTTATTGTAAAAGTGTTGAGATTAGTTACAATGACTAAAATGTACATAGGTTTATACTATATTTCATTTTTTTTTCATTAATTACATATATTAAATGAATATTTAAGTAGAATATTTAAATTGGATTTTTTTTTCCATAAGAACAATAAAAATATTTTTAGAAGATTTTATAAATCAAATCAATATTTAAATAGAATATTTAATTTTGAGATGAAATAAGGAATATAAATGATTTTAAATTGATTTTATAAGGATAATAACGATATTTTAAAAGAAGCATTAAATGCTGAAATATATTATTCTATAATCACTTTCAAAAAATAACCCATCACCTACTTATCAAAACTTGCTAGATTATCAATTAATCACTTTTGGAAGTTTTACCGAACATCATTTTATGTTAAAATTATAAAATAATCTGATTTTAACTTTTTAAAAGCAATACCAAACTAGTCCTTACTTGTGGGATGCTTCCTAAAAGGGCTTATACTAATAGAGATTGTTTACATATTTATATACCTAAGACCATCCCCATGTCTACTCAATATGGGATTTTGGTTGCACACCCAACAATCAATGGAGTATGCATAGGCCAAGTATACTTCATTTTATTAAAGAAAACCTATAGAGGTAACAGAAGTACAAATTAAAATGCACCGTGAAACATGCATCTATAGATTGATAAAAAAAAAAAAAGAGTAGAATTGATTTTTTTAATAATAAAAGTAATAACTTATATCATGGTCCTTGCTGGCCTCAATAGTGGTCCACCCCTGATTGAACTTCATCGAATTTGAAAGGGTTGGAAATGATGAGAAAATATAAACACAAAAAAATTTGGAGTAAAAGTTACATAAATTTAACTATATTTTTATAAAAAAAAAATGGACATGGAGGGGAGTAGGGGACCAACTTAAAATGTTTGGATAATTTATTTTTTCAATTATTAAAATTTTATAATTCAACAAATAAAGAAATTTAAAGTTTTTTCTAAATTCTTTTTTAGTTGATTATAACATGTCAAATGTCGATATCAAATCACTTATCATATAATCTCTTGATTTATAAGATATTGTTTCTTTTTTTTCTCCAAATGTTTGTAGGATGTGATATGTCGATATCATATTACTTACCGCATGATCTTATGACCTACAAAATGATGACACCTCATTTGTTATAAACATTTGGAAAATAGTTTAGAAATTCTAATATTTTTTAATATCCAGATAATTTATTCTTTTAATTATTAAAAATTTATAATTCAACAAACCAAACAAAGATTCAACTCATAATTTTATTGAGGCTATTTGGTAAAAAATAATAATCGATAATTAAGAGTGTGTTTGGTTTTGCTATCTCGTAGCAATACCAAATAAGCTAACTTAGCCAAACCTAAATTATTTATTAATTTTCTAAATAAGCGCGAGGGAGAGGGTTTCTTCGGTTTGAAAAAGGTCGCTTATATCAAAATCTAATCTTCTTTTTAATTACGTGATTAAGATGGATAACAGTTTCCAGTGTCAACGTTCCAGTGCGGACACCTCCACATAGCTACACCAATAAAAACTCGACACGTCACAAAACAATTCTAGCAAACACTTTGATTTGAACAAGTACACAAACAAAATCATAAACTTGATCGCACACCAGTCAAACTTCAACACTTTTAAATTATTAAATTTCCCGAGAATACGTACATAGAGAAAATCTTTTTTTTTTTGATTTTTTTGTTTTTTCTTTAATTAAACTCTCTCTCTCTCTCTACACATAACAGAGACGCCAAGAGAAAAGCAAACGCTTAAAAAATCTCTCTTTTTCGTGTGTATATAGATTATAATTCTGGTTTATTAATTAAATGAAACCAAACCGATTCCATGTATTTAAGTCTGCAAGTCAACATGCAATTGTGTCGCTGTAGACCCAACTTGGTTTTGTTGTTATTCTTGCATTGCTGTTATTGATATCAACCCGGTTTTCCATTTTCGTCTTCAAAAGGCTAGATTTTGAGAAGAGTGAGCAAGTGGGTTTGTGGTTTGAAGATGAAGAACGAAGACCAATCTCGGTTTCTGTTTGGGATTTCTCTCTCTGACAGACCCAAATGGCAGCGGTTCCTCATTTGCTCTTCTGGGTTCTTCTTTGGTTACCTTGTCAACGGAGTCTGTGAGGTATTCTCTTGCTCTCTTTTCCTTCTTCTTTTTATTGTTTTCTAGACTCTGTTTGGTATCTGTGAAAGTTACAAAAAGTGAAAAAGGAAGTTTCATTTTATTTTTTATTTTTTATTTTTTTTCCTCTGTTTTTCCCAGATTGTGAAATCTGTTTGTTTTTGTTGCCTAGAACATGAAAGAGATCAATCTGTTCTACAAAAATTAGGACTTGATAGTTTCAGTTTCTGTTTATTGTGTCACTTCTCTTTTTCCTCTAGTTTCTCAGCTTCCAAACAGATCTCAGAATCAAATATTTTATTATGATGCTAGCTGTATAATTCAATATGTGCCTAATTTGCAGGAATATGTCTACAATAGGCTTCAATTTAGGTAATTAATTTGAATCATGGTATTTCCTTATTTGGTAACAATATATTTAATGAGTTGATCTGGAATTTCATTGGCTTGTTTGTAAATCAATGATTTTGTTTTTTTGTTTTTTTGCAGTTATGGTTGGTACTTCACATTTGTTCAAGGATTTGTGTATCTTGGTCTAATTTATCTTCAAGGTTTCACCACCAAACAAATGGTGAATCCATGGAAGACTTATGTGAAGCTCTCTGCTGTTTTAATGGGTTCTCATGGACTCACCAAAGGTTCTCTTGCTTTCCTCAACTACCCTGCACAGCTCATGTTTAAATCCACCAAGGTATAAAATAAAAAATAAAAAATCAAACATTTTATCAAGCCAAAGTATTAAAGTCACTTGGTTTTTATATTTTAATGGTGTTTTGTGTGTTCTCTTAGGTGTTGCCTGTGATGATCATGGGTGCTTTCATACCGGGACTTAGGCGAAAATACCCTCCTCATGAATATATATCTGCACTATTTCTAGTTGTGGGTTTGATTCTTTTTACCCTTGCGGATGCACACACTTCCCCGAATTTCAGTGTGATCGGAGTTGTGATGGTATCCGGTGCTCTTATCATGGATTCGTTTCTTGGTAATTTTCAAGAAGCGATCTTTACTATGAATCCCGAAACCACACAGGTGAGTGAGTGAATGAATGTGAATTTCATGTGCTATGTCCATACTTTCATGGAAAAATTGTGACTCTCACACATCACATTTAATTAATCTCATAGACTTTGTCTTTTTTTGTATTTATACCACACAGATGGAGATGTTGTTTTGCTCAACAGTAGTGGGCTTGCCTTTCTTGATCCCTCCCATGCTTTTGACTGGAGAGTTATTCACAGCATGGAATTCATGTTCTCAGGTAACGATTAATTACTATTGTCTGATCATTTCCTATATTAACCTAAGCTTTTGGGTCTGATGGTTACTTCCAAAAAATCTTGATTTTTGATTAATATTGTTAATGCAGCATTTATACGTGTATGGCGTGCTTGTGTTCGAAGCCATGGCTACGTTTATCGGCCAAGTTTCAGTCCTTTCTCTCATTGCCTTGTTCGGTGCAGCTACCACAGCAATGGTAAGTAATAAATAATCCTCCACACACAAAGCTCCAATTTCCCCTTGCTTAAATTATGTCAATTTCAAGCAAATTGAATGTCACCAGTGACCACCACCTTTAACGTACATTAATAAACTTGAAAAACATGACAGAAATATTAGATAACACATTAAATGTGTGTGAAATTTGATCATGTGACAGGTGACAACTGCAAGAAAAGCAGTGACATTACTACTATCATACTTGATATTCACAAAGCCATTAACAGAGCAGCATGGGACTGGACTTTTGCTGATTGCAATGGGGATCACATTGAAGCTCTTGCCTGCAGAAAACAAACCTAAACCTAATAATAGTAGGAGGGTTGATAGTGAAAGACCATCATCGTCATCATCATCATCATCTTCCAACAATGAAATTAGAAGTCACTCAGAAAACTTTGAAGCCAAAGATGAAGAAAGAAGGCCATTTGTCTGAATTTTAAAGAATTTTGTAGAGAGAATTTACAAAAAAGAAAAAAGAAAAAAAGAAGAAATAAACTACAGTTTGTAACTTCCTTAATTTGTTCATCAAAATGTCATCTATCAATTGTATTTTTTTTTTTTTTTGTAATGCAGTAATTCCAAACTATTATCCAAGTCAAATTTTACATTTCATATATTATGGTATACATGATCTATAGTAGACTTAACGAGCTTCCAAACTAGAATATTATCGGACTGAATGAGTCTATTAATGGATTAAATGAACCATTTTTTTTATCGGAATCTATTTATCAAAATCGAGTATTTTTTTTTAAAGTTCTAAACTCGCCCATTTATCGAAATGTTGAATTGAATGATTTTTGTTTAGATAAAAATAACTCCAAATATTTTTTAAAAGCCCAAACATTAAAAACAATAATAATAATAATAATAAAAATGGTAAATTATCTGGAATCAAGATTTCACACCTAGGTAATTAAAGATTTATTTTCTTTTACGAATCAAGTTTTTTTTTTTTTTTTTAATTCAATTTCCAAATTTCTTTTTAATATATTGTTATATACCATATATACTCAATCTCTAGATTTTATCTAAATACCTTTAAAAAGTCAGTACCGACATTACATATCGAAATACACTTCGTACTGCCTTTCATATTGAAACTTGAAACAAAAAACCGGACAGATACAATATAATAACAAGTAAAAAGGATGATAACTTGACTGGTAAGAAAACAACAAAAGTTGGAAATTGAAGGAACAGGTTATAGGTGTAAAGACAGAAGCATGCATGAAGACACGTCTACAGTCGTTATTTGAACAAGCAGTGAAACTTGTAAAATGAAAACAAAATATAAATAAATAAGCTGGACCCAACAATCAGACACTAATTAACTATTGTTAGTTTTTTTTTTTTTTTTCAAAAGAATGGAAGAGATCGAAGGGGATGATGAGGGCGCCACCGCCGCCGCAGCCGTTACGTCCGGGCTGCTACAGGCAAAGGAGGAGGTTAATGGAAGAAGAAATGAGAGGCCAAGAGAGCCTTGGAAAGGAATGTATGTGAAAAGCATAGTGTATGCTGGGCTTGATGCCATTGTCACTTGTTTTTCTCTCATTTCTTCCATCTCTGCTGCTCACCGTTCTTCTGGTAAACTAATCATCCTCCATCTCTCTACATTAATTATCATCTTAATTATTATTATTTTTTTTAACTTTTTAATTTATAGTTGGTCTGTAGTGAACAAGTATGATAGTGTAATGATTTTTTTTTTTTTTTTTTAAATATCAACTTCTTCTATACCATTGGATTTCTTTCTTTTTCAACTATAACAAATAATGTAATTTGAGGATTTTTTTTAAGCATTACACTATTATATAAATTTGGATTGTTTTTAGGTAGGGAGGGAAATACTCGAACCCGTAACCATAACCATGAAGTGTGAATGATTTACTCTGTAAAACCCCTATCTTATTCGAGGATTGAGGGGAAAGAATACTATCCGAACCCGCTACAAGCAAATAATATAATTCTATTACATAAATTCAGAAATTTTTGGGAGGAGAGGACTTGAACCCACGTCCTCACATCCTCATAGTGTAGGTGTACATAAATTCAGGATTTTTTAAAGTAGGGGGCTGGGGGCATATAAGGGCATGCACTCTTACAAACTCTATTGTTAAGGTTTTCTTTTTGAAAAATGAAAAAATAAAACGCCCACCGTGGGGCTCGAACCCACGACCTTTTTAAAGTAGGGGGCTGGGGGCATATAAGGGCATGCACTCTTACAAACTCTATTGTTAAGGTTTTCTTTTTGAAAAATGAAAAAATAAAACGCCCACCGTGGGGCTCGAACCCACGACCACAAGGTTAAGAGCCTTGCGCTCTACCAACTGAGCTAGACGGGCTTTGTTGGCATGTTTGAATCTTATTATAATCTATATGCTTTATGTATGTACAGCTGTGGATGTTCTGGTGCTGGGAATTGCCAACCTAGTGGCTGATGCAATATCAATGGGATTTGGAGATTTTGTATCAAGCAGCACAGAGAAGGAAGTGTCAGCCGAAGAAAGAGCCGTGACAAAATGGGATGTCATCAACAATATTAGACCTCAGAAGCTGGAGTTACTCCATCAATATCAATCCCTTGGCATGGGCACAGATGATGCTACCACGGTACAACCAATTTTTAGATTTCATTTCAAATTGCTTGAATAAACACAACACGACGTCGACGTCGATGTCGATGTCGATGATAATGTAATAAGTGGAAATTACCAAAAATAACCACAAGTATTATGAAAATTTTGTTTTTAACCACATACGAAAATTTATTTGTTAATAGCCACTTTTTAATGAAATTACTTGAATACCCCCATATAAAAATCATCCCCAATCACTTTCTCTCTCCTCTCTCGTTTTTTTTCTCTCTCCTTTCCTCTCTCTCCTCTCTCTCTCCCCGATCTCTCTCTCTCCCGCCGGCATCCTTACGGAAGCCGACGAACCATCGCCAACCTCCTCTCTCTCTCACTCATCCTCTATTCTCTCTCCCGCATCTCTCTCTCTCTTCTTTCTCTCTCTCTTTCACTCACATCTCTTTCTCTCTCCTTTCCTTTCTCTCTCACATGTCGTCGACTGCTTGCCGGAGTGCCGTCACCTGGGCTTTACTACCGTTTAGCAACGCCGTCGAGCTCCCCCTCCGCCGGCGATTAGATCTGCTGAAAAAAATGAAAGAAAACGAAACACTAAAAACTCAGAACATTTTAAGTTTGCACATTTCAATTTAGTCAACATTTCAAGTTTCAACATTTCAAGTTTCAACATTTCAATTTAGACAACATTTCACGTTTCAAAATTTAAAAACGAAAAACTTAAAAACCCAGAACATTTCAAGTTTCAACTTTCAATTTAGTCAAGATTTCAATTTCAACATTTTAATTTAAGCAAGATTTCAAGTTTCAAAATTTCATTTTTTAAAACAAGATTTCAAGTTTCAAATTCTTAACTGTGATTTCAAATTCTTAACTGTGATTTCAAATTTGGTTCCAGATTTTAGTTATGATTTCAAATTTTCTTCAGTTTTAAAGAAAAAATCAAATACAAGGGTATTTTTGTAATTTACGGACATACACTGATTTTTTTTTTAAAAAGTGGCTATTAACAAATAAATTTTCGTATGTGGTTAAAAACAAAATTTCCATAATAGTTGTGGTTATTTTTTATTTTCTCTCGTGTAATAATAGGTGGTGAACATATTTGCAAAGTACAAGGACATTCTGGTGGATGAGAAGATGATGGCCGAAAAAGGGATGGTACCTCCCGACGAATCAGATAAGCCGTGGAAGAATGGGCTAGTGACCTTCATAGCTTTCGTGGTGTTTGGGAGTGCACCACTTCTGTCTTTCATCATTTTGATCCCTTTTACAAATAGTGACACACTCAAGTTTGTTGGTGCTTGTGTTTTGTCTGTGCTTGCACTTGGATTTCTTGGAATAGCAAAGGCCAAGATTGCTGGTCAGAATTATGTGCTCTCTGCTTCCATAACTATCTTCAATGGTGCCATTGCCGCTGCCGCGGCCTACGCTCTTGGATGGATACTTAGAAATGTAGCAGGTCTAGAAGACTAAAACAAACAAATGTGCAAAACTGGAAAATTAATGTTAAAAGAGTTACTGGGGATGACTCTCTTTATAGTGAAACAGAAACAAAATTGAAGATCATGTGTCGATTTCTGTTTAGCACAGCTACTACAAAAACAAAATTGAAAGGTGTAGTACATTCATATTATAATGCATGTCTCTTTCCATAAAAGTTGGTGCAGTTTTAATTAATCAATCAATCAATCAGAAGTTAATTTCCTTCGCTTAAAGCTAATTGCAAGGCATACTCTGCTTCTCTCAAGAACAGACGTGCCAGCTCCTTTTGCCCTCGTCGATATACTATACTCATCCACTTGTGCTTTTGGGTTGGGGTTGTTGACCCATTTGTCTCTTTGCTGCAGTGAAACCAAAAATCAATGGTATCCGACGTTTACTTGAAAGAAAGGGACTGTATTTGGGTTGTATGCATGATTTCGAATGAAAGAATGAATGATTTTTGAATAATTCAATAGCTACAGTGATTCAGAGCAATTTAAGTAGAAAAAAGATACTTGTCTCTACTATAAGGAAATTGATTAGACCAAGTTGTCACCTTGAATTATTCTCATAACATGCATGTTGTCCCAATCTTTCTGTGCTGGTCTTCTGGAGCAGTTCAGAGTCACATTTCTCTGTTCCAGAATTCTCTTCAAGATCCATCAGCCTTGCATTTTGAGTACGGTAATAATGGTGTCAGAGGTCATTCAAAATTTACATACTGGTCATGATATAACATATTGGATTCAATGATGGCCTTAATAATTTTCATTTGACAAGTCAAGGAGAAAGTCTAAGACGACAAATCTAAAAGAAGCCTTGAATATATTATTATTCATACCAGTAACCCAAATTGAAAAGCACTAATGAAATGGATTAAGGATAAGAAAAAAGTTTGGATTTCCCTTGCCTATTTTCACCTAGCTTACCACTTACACCAAGTTTTGGGGATGCAGCAGCTTAAATGAAACTTGATTCAAGCACACAATCTCTGTAGATATTAAAACTACATTCCACATTTTGAGAGTCAAGGAAGTATTGACTTGTTGAAAGGTTCTACACATCTGCCCTCAACACATTACTTAAGATATAAGACTCCGCTTTTACCTCTTTCCAGCCTCTTTCCGGCGGTGAATATTTCTCAGAACATGAAGTGTGAATCAATTTTAAATTGAAATCAGACTACCAAAAGTGATTTCCTGGCCATCTGGTTACCAATTTCACCAATTCTTTTTTCTTTTAGATTTTTGGTGGCTTGAGAATCTAGTTTACTCAGCACAGCACATTATGTGCTGAAAAGCCAGCAACATATAGGGAACCACAAGAAGTGGAAATAAGAAATGCCTATTTGTTATTTCAACTCCTTTCAGTTTACCATGGGGACAAAAACACAGTAAAATCATGAGGAGGATTTCAGGGATTACTTGGTATTGAGAAGATCAAGAAGCAACTGCAAGGCTCCAGAATCTCCAGAAGCCTCCCACACTGCCGCTCTAACTTCTGTATCTGATGGTTGCCTCTCCCCTCCAGGTCCAACAAGCTTTCAAAAGTATTAAAGCTCCAATTAGGATAAAGAACAAAAAGGGGATAGAAGAAGGAAATCAAGCATGTATTTTTTCCACCACAATTAAACTGATAAAACTTTCATACTGAGATCACATATCACCTCTTGTTTTGATGAATGAATCAATTAGTAAAAGAAAAAAAGAAATTTGCATTTGTACCATTACCTTTTTCCAATAATTTCATATGGCATTATGACATTATCCGGTATTACTTTCAGACAGTTCATAAACATAAATATCTGGACATTAATCACGGAACAGTCTATGGAATAAGGCAACTACACCATGAAAAGAACAAGGAAATTTCACACTAAACATCCTTAGTACAAAACAAATACATTCAGATGAAACAACAAAACCCTGCAAACATAAGCTAAACCTATTGAACACTAACAAGCATCTGATCCCAGTAACCAGAACAAATGACACACCTCTTGTTTTGATGAATAAATCGATCAGTAAAAGGAAAAAGAAATTTGCATTTGTACTTTACATTTTCCAACTATTTCATATGGCATTGTCCAGTATAAACAAAAATATCTGGACATTAATCATGGAACAGTCTACAGCATAAGGAAACTACACCATGAAAAGAACACTAAAATTTCACACTGAACATCCTTAGGGTGCGTTTGGTGCATGGGATAGGATTGGACTATTTTTAAGACATGGGATGGGATGGGATTGGATTGGATTGGATTATAATGTTTTCGCGTTTGGTGCACCATGGGATTGGATTAAAAATAGTCCAATCTTATGTTTGGTATGGGATGGGATTGGATAAAAAAATTATCCATTTCTTTTAAGTCTCCCCCTCTCTCCTCTCATCAGACTCTCTCTCTCTCCTCTCTTCCGTTGACTTGCTCTCATCACTCATCAAACTCATCGTTTTTTTTTTATTATTGACGATGCTACCAAGCTATGGCTTGAATTTGGGTGGTAAAAATCACGTGAGCTCATGTGATCATCTTACTGCCAAGTCCAACAGGAAGTATGGTAACTCATCTCTCCTCTGTTTCCATCACTAATCTCTCTCTCTCCTCTCTCTCTCTCTCTCTCCTTCGTTTTCATAGTTTGAGAGAGAAAGTTGCGGTGGGTCGATTGTTGGAATAAGAAGAAGCGGACGGCGAAGGCGAGGCGATGGCAACTACAATGATGACAGTTAAGGATTGAATCGGCGGTTCATTTTTCAGGAAACAGATCTGGAAACAAATTAATTTTGTGATCTAATTTGTGTTATGAAATCAAATTTGCATTTGATAAGTTGATTTGTGAAGTGATTGTGAATTTGTATGAATCTGGCTAGTGAAGGAGTTGAATCGGTGATGGTGGGATAAAAATAATCCCATTGAATTGGAGAGGATAATTTTATCCTCCTCCAATAGGATAAAATTTGACCGGTCATCTGGACTCATCAAACATAGAATTGGACTAAAATCTAATTTCAGTCCAATCCGGTGCAACAAACGCACCCTTAGAGTACAGATCAAATACATTCAGATGACAAAACAAAACCCTGCAAACATAAGCTAAACCCCACCATGAAAAGAACATGGAAATTTCACACTGAACATCCTTAAGAGTACAAAATCATCCTTAGAGTACAGATCAAATACATTATGATGAAAAAAGAAAACCCTGCAAACATAAGCTAAAACCATTGAACACTAACAGGCATCTGATCCCAGTAACCAGAACAAATGATACACACTTTTGGATATAGATCGAGATAGGTAGGATCCTTTGCTTTTAAGATAATATTAAAGATGCGTGTACCAAAGTGCTATTTCCAAACTCAGCAAAGGATTCAACAAACAGAATTGGCTCGCATAGGTAGGGTAATAGGAAATGCACACACACGCATACACACAGACATATAAGATGTTGCAATAACTGTACCTCTTCGAGCAATGAAGAAACCTTAAGATGCTCATCTTGCTTCATGGCAATGGTTCTCAATGCAGCTAAAAAACTCTCAGGGAAAACCAGCTTATTTGAGTAAGAGGGCATCCTGCGCTGACCACTCCAACTAAAATCACAGATGGGACCAGTTTTGCACTTATTATTGCATTCGTGAGGTGGAAAAAAACCATGATCCAGCAAAGATTTTGGTAAGAGACACCGCAATTCAGCCGTCTGCTAACACAAAATACATTTCTCATTAAAACACATTTGAAGAGATGAATCAAAAACTACAAATTTCCTTGACAAAAAATAATTTTAAAATCACTCACATAATAAGTCTCTTAACAAAACACAGAAAACACTATCAATTAAGACCTCATAGGTTGCTGACCTGTGCTTCAAGAAGCACTGCTTTGGTGTCAGAATTGGGGATACTCTGAATTGCCTCTAAAGGATAATGGACCTGTATAGAGAACTCGTGTATGAGTGACCAACCTTCGAAAAGTTCACAATACTGGAAAGTGTGCCAATTGATAAATGGAATTACCATAAGATAGTCATCTGGATTATCATCAATGACAAATCCATACAGGTATAGTAGTTCCTGCAACAAATACAAGGCAAAACATTATATTTTAGAATTTTGAGTAAAGGTTTACAGTAGCCTGATAAAAGTACATGAAAATATTATATCTTAGAATAGGGCAACGGTGAATACATATTCCAAATAAAACTAATCATCAATGTCTCAAAGAAATTCCAGAAATAGGTTTACTTCCCATAGAAGTACATGAAAACATTGCATCTTAGATTAGGGGCACGGTGAATACATATTCCAAATAAAACTGATCATCAATGTCACAAAGAAATTACATAAATAGGTTTACTTCCCATAAAATTACTTTCCATTTCAGAAGCAAGAATACTTTTCAAATCAATACTAGACATGGACATATGGAAAATTTAAGCATTTGATGACGATTTCTATTGCAATATGTTGAGACTGTTAGAAAATCTAAAATAATTGGAGAGAAGTTAGCATTCTTGGGTGGAATTGAACAGGTTACTGACAAACAAGAAGCGGGTGCAATTGATATGACTTGAGAAAGATTATGTTATGTCTTAATGTCTTAATTAGGATTGCGTTTTTTTTTTTAATTTTACGTTGGGGTTATTTTATTTTAATTATGTTTTAGATTAATTTCCTATATTGACTATGACAGAATAGAAAAATAGAAAAATAGAAAACTAGTTATATTTTTATTTTAATTATATTTTAGATTAGTTTCCTATTTTGACTATGACAGAATAGGAAAATAGAAAACTAGTCCTATTATAAATAGAACTATTATTTTTGGGGTTGTTATCTTTTGAATGTTTTATCAATAAAATTGGCTTTGCTAAGGTTCATCCAATTTCTTTTCGATTCGGCTTTTCTCAGTGAACTGCTTAGAAAGGCTTGGGCTAGGGTTAGGTAAATTCTGTTATCTAATTCTAGAGAGTCGATTGCTCAATTCTGTGAGTGGTTTGACTCAGATCTTTGGGTACAAGTTAGGGTTTTGTTGTTGGATCCCAATCTAGGTCCTCAACAATTTGGTGCTTTCATTGAGAGGTTTCGACGGCAAAAAAAAAAAAAAAAAAAAAAAAAAAAAGAGATTAAAAAAATTCAACAGCCATGGGTAGGGAGGATTCTATTATTCAAGGGAGTGGATCGAAGACTAACAAGCAACGGTTTGAAGCCTTGGAGGAGAATCAAGATCGGATTTTCAAGTCCCTATCAGAACTGACGACATTCATAGCGTATCTGACTAGGTCAAACAATGATGCAGTCGAGAGACTTGAACGACAGTTGGCTGAAAACAAGGGGATGGAAAAGGTAGGCAGACGGACTCAAGGGGATGGATGGAGATCATGTAGTTCATGACGTGAGGTAGAATTCTCGACAAGTGAGGTAGACAAGCTCAATCCGACCGGAAATCGTGAAGGGTTTAAGCGAGGAGGACGAGTGGAACGTGGGCCATTAGTGGCGGCACATTGGTTGCATGATGAGGTTTCTAAGGGGGCGATGGATGATGGATCTAAGGAAGATGTGAGATGGGACAGGAGGCCTCGCGGCCGAATGCCAATTTATGGGCAGCAAAGGGAACCGTGGAGAGGTGTTGCAGTATGTGAAGGTGATAGGCGAAGAGAGAGGCACCATAGTCAGAACCCTAGAAAGCTGAAGATCGATTTTCCGCATTTTAATGGTGAAGACCCACATGAGTGGTTGGACAAGGTGAAGCACTACTTTCAGGTCTATGAAGTGGCGATGGCCAATCGGGTTTCTACTGCATATATCTACCGTTATAGGAAGGTTAACAGCCGGAGGAGATGGATCAAAGCTCAATATGAGTAAGATGGAAGGCAAATGGGTTGGATGGCCTTTGAGCGGGAGTTTTTGGCTCAATAGGGACCATCACCGGTTGTCAATCATCATGGGCAGTTGGCCAAGCTCAAGCAGGAAGGAAGAGTTCAGGTATATATTGAGGAGTTTTGCCGATTGCAGATTTTGGTCAAGGGGTGGTCAGAGGAGTCATTATTGGGGACTTTTATTGAAGGGTTGGAGCTGTGGTTAGCGAGGGAGATGAAACTGAAGCGACCTCAAAGATTAACCGAAGCAATGAGGACGGTGGAGATTTTAGAAGATAGTTACTACAGTGACAAGAAGCCGTTTAAGGAGAGTTCTGTGAGTAAAATTTTTAAATTGGCGTCAAAGAAAGATTCCTGGAAAGGAAAACGATCTATTGAGGATAGTTCCAAGAAGAAAGCAAAGACATAAAAAAACTAACAAAGGAAGAGGTTCAAGAGAGAATAAAAAAGGGTTTGTGCTTCAAATGCGGGGAGAAATGGAACAAGGACCATCGGTGCCGAACTGGAAAGATATTTATGATCATTGACTCAAATGAATCAGATGATGATGTTGTCAGTGACGAGAAAGCCACCAGTGATGAGGGAGAGTTAAGGGTGGCTGAATTGGGAGAAAATAATTGTAAAACCGAGTTGTCTTTAAATGCCATGTCTGGGGTTTCGAAACCATCCACTATGAGGCTTATGGCATAGGTTGGTAAGTTTGAGGATTCGATGTTGGTAGACTCTGGTTCCTCTCACAATTTCATTAACGCAAATATCGTAGGAAGATTAGGCTGCGAGGGGTTTCCATAGAACTGTTTGATGTGAAGGTGGCTAATGGGGAAAAACTTAAGTGTGAGGAAGTGGTTCCCGAGGTGAAGATGAACGTGCAAGGAGTCAGGATTGCTGTTGATTTGCATGTGTTGTCTCTAGTGGGGGTAGATGTGCTGTTAGGCAACACTTGGTTGAAGAGTATCGTTAAGGTGGTTACAGACTTTGACGCCATGACGATGGAATTTAAATTGGGTGGAAAAAAAAGAATATGGACTGCTTTGCCTCTCAAGGATATTAAACAATGCGAAGCTCAGATGATAGAGGCTTTACAAATGGGATGCCCAATGCTTTGCAGTAGTGAATGCTTGAGATCGACAAGATGGGGAAAGTGAGAAAAAGAATACGGATGAGTTGCAAGATGAATTACAGCGGCAGTTCAAGATAGTACGTAAAGTAGTGACAAATCATCGACAAGTTCTGAAGGTGCCAACTAGCTTACCACCATCTCGCCATTTTGATCACCGCATTACTTTGAAAGATGAGGCGAAACCGGTCAATGTGCCTCCATAAAGGTATGCCCATTTTCAGAAAGATGAGATTGAGAGACAAGTAGAGGAGATGTTGAAGAATGGATTGATCAGGCAGAGTCAGTCCGTTTTCGTCTCCAGTGCTATTGGTGAGGAAAAAGGATAGGACTTGAAGGTTTTATACCGACTATCGGGCTCTGAATGAGGCAACTGTGAATGACCGATTTCCTATTCCGACGGTTGATGAGATGTTGGATGAGTTACATGGGGCATGTGTGTTCACCAAGCTAGATTTACGAGCCGGGTACCATCAAATTCGAATGAAGGAGGAGGATGAGCACAAAACAGCCATTCAGATGCATTCGGGGTTATACGAGTATCGGATGATGCCATTTGGGTTGTGCAACACACCTTCTACATTCCAGGCAACAATGAATTCAATTTTCAGACCTTACCTAAGGAAGTTTGTTCTAGTGTTCTTTGACGATATTTTGGTGTATTCAAAATCAATAGAGGAGCACCTGAAGCATTTGGAGTTGGTATTGGAGATACTAGAGCAACATCACTTTTTTATTAAAATGTCAAAATGTGACTTTGTGTAGGAGGAATTGCAGTATCTTTGGCACATAATTTCAGGAGCAGGAGTGAAGGTTGATCCTAGGAAGATTGAGGCTATGGTGGATTGGCCATTGCCAAAAGATGTGTCAACTCTGAGAGGATTTCTGTGGTTAACAGGTTACTACCGGAGGATTGTAAAGTATTACGGACTGATTGTAAAACCATTGACTGATATGTTAAAAAAAGACAGTTTTGTGTGGACGGAAGAAGCAAAGAAAGCTTTTGAAGATTTGAAGAGGGCTCTGACACAAACCCCTGTGTTGTCTTTGCCCAATTTTGAAAAGCAATTCGAGGTCTATACCGATGCAAGTGGAGAGGGGATTGGGGCAGCCCTAGTACAAGAGAAGAGACCTCTGGCGTTTATTTCTAAGGCTTTAGGGTCAATGAAGAAGGCTTGGAATACTTATGCTAGTGAGTACTTATGCTAGGGAGATGTTAGCAGTGATGCACGCGGTGAAGGTGTGGAGACCTCATTTATTGGGCAGAAAATTCACCGTTGTCACCGATCAACAAGCTTTGAGGCACTTGTTGAAGTAGAAAATTGTAACCCCGAAGCAGCAGAAGTTTTTAGTTAAGCTTCTTGGGTTTGAGTACAATATTGTCTACCAATCTAGTACGAAAAACAAAAAAAGAAGGCAGTTCAATATTTTGGTCTGTGTATGCAGACGATGAGGCAAGATTAATAGCACTTAGTGCGGCTGAATGGCGAGTTTGGGATCGTATTAAAGAGGCCATAAATTTGATGCCCAAGCAATGGAGATTCGTAAAAAGTTGGAGAACCACGAGGGTGATGAAGAGACTTTCCGCTATAAAAATGGGTTATTGTACTATAAAAACTATGTATATGTACCGGGGGTACCAGGGTTGAGAGAGAATTCTAGCTCATTTTCATAATAGCAAAGGAGGAGGTCATTATGGATGGTTGCGTACTTATGTAAGGATAAAAAAAAATTCTATTAGAAAGGCCTTAAAAATGAAGTGAAGAAATTGATGACCGAGTGTGATAGTTGTCGGAAGGTGAAGTATGACCAAAGGCGCCCTATGGGGTTGTTGCAACCATTACCAATACCAGAGAAAATTTGGGAGGACTTGACCATGGACTTTGTAGAGGGGCTGCCTAGTAGTGGGGGTTACGAGTCAATTCTGGGCATGGTGGATAGGTTGAGCAAGGGTGCTCATTTTACTCAGCTCAAACATCCCTTCACCGCTAGTAGTATGACTAAGGCGTTTGTGGATAATGTGGTGAAATTGCATGAGATTCCGTGGAGTATCGTGACTGATCGAGGAAAATTGTTTATGAGTTCATTTTGGTAGGAATTATTTGCTTTGCAGGGCAACAAGTTGAATGCAAGTTCCTTCTACCATCCGTAGACTAACGGACAGACAGAGGTGGTGAATCGGACTCTTGAGCAGTACCTAAGGTGTTATTGTCATGAGGAGCAAACGAGATGGAAAGAGTACATTTCATGGGTTGAGTACTAGTACAACACATCACATCATGCTTCTATTAACATGAGTCCGTTTGAAGTAATGTATGGGCGACCACCACCGATGTTAAGCACTTATGAAAAAGTGACGGCTCGAAATGAAAAAGTCGAGAGACAGTTGATGGTTAGGGATGAGGTTGTAGCTAAGGTGAAGAAGGAGCTTGAGAAAGGCTTAAGGGAGAATGAAGAAGTATTATGACTAAGGCAAATGAGATGTATCTTTTGCGCCAAAAGATTTCGTGTATCTCAAACTTCAATCGTACCGGCAGAAAGCTCCAAGGAAAAAGTTCAATGTGAAATCATAACAGCGGTATTATGGGCCTTTTAAGGTGTTAGAGAGGATAGGCGAGGTGGCATACAAGTTGGAGTTGCCGTCTACTTCTAGATTGCATCCAGTGTTCCATGTTACCGTTTTGAAGAAGAGAGTAGGAAACCCGAGTCTCATTTCCAGTGATTTACTGGCGTCTGATACAGAGGGTAACATGCTGCTACAGCCTACAACAGCTCTCCGATATCGCAGTTGGAAAAAGGGACGTGGTATGATAAAAGTGTGGCATGTTCTGATTCAATGGCGAGGGGTCCCTTGGGAGGAGGCTACTTGGGAAAACTATGACGAAATGGTAGAACTTTTTCCAGATTTTTCCCTTGAGGACAAGGGTAGTCATGAAGAGCGGGGGAATGTTGCGACTGTTAGAACGTCTAAACAAATTGGAGAGAGGTTAGCATTCTTGAGTGGAAATGAACAGACTACTGACAAACAAGAAGTGGGTTCAATTGATATGACCTGAGGAAGATTATGTTACGCCTTAATTAAGATTGCGGTTTTTTTTTGTCTTTTTTTACGTTGGGGTTCTTTTATTTTAGTTATTTTATTTTAATTATGTTTTACATTAGTTTCCTATTTTGACTATGACAGAATAGAAAAATAGAAAACTAATCATATTATAAATAGAACTATTATTTTTAGGGTTGTTATCTTTTGAATGTTTTATCAATAAAATTGGCTCTACTAGGGTTCATCCAATTTCTTTTCGATTCGGTTTTTCTCAGTGAACTGCTTAGAAAGGCTTGAGCTAGGGTTAGGTAAATTCTGTTATCTGATTCTAGAGAGTCGATTGCTCAATTCTGTGAGTGGTTTGACTCAGATCTATCTATCTTTAGATACAAGTTAGGGTTTTGTTGTTGGATCCCAATCTAGGTCCTCAACACATTATCACAAATTAAATCCACAAACCACCTTGACCTGCAATACGAATTGCATAGTGCATGCTAAAGAAACAGCCAAAGAGAATGGTTTAAGAACATAAAGAAGAAAAAAAGGTGAAAAAAAGGAAAGAATAGAAAATGCATGTCAAAGGACAGTTCAACAGTCAATATGACCAAAAAACAATAACATGATCCATGAAATAGTAATAAATAGTTGGGAAGTCTTTCAATAGCCATATATGATAGAACATCTGTTCTGCACTTCTGCCAACTTACAACCAGTCGAGCAATGTCACATCAAAACAAACAAAATGTGTAATAATTATCCTCAGACAAAATCAATTAACGGGCAATTAATCATTCAAAAATGAAGTAATCCATGCTCACCAATGTGATGTTCCAAAATTACACAGGGATAATGACATTGTAGCAGCTATCAATCATACTTATCATGTATACTAAAAGGTGAAAGCAACCATCTTAAAGTGTCTGAGATGCCAATAGGTGGTCAAAGGCTGGGTGAAACAACTGAAGTTGAAAAATATATATATATTTATATTTAAAAACATAAAGGTGGAGAATAGTTTATTTTCTTCTCAATGACAAAGAAAAATACCTCATTTCCCTTGTTACCATAACTGATGGAAATCTCTTCCCCGTCTTGAACGGGACTGCATTTCCCAACTACTCGAAGGAAATAAGAAAATAAGGAGGAGTATCATGGCTTTCATAAGCAATAGCTACAAAGTATAACTCTGTAACTCAATAATTTTTTCCATTAGATAAAATTAGCGCAAAAACCTAGAAACATATATAAATATAAACCAACTTGAACGAAGGAGATAGATTCTACCAGAAAGAAGGTACATCGAGTAAGGAACTCCAGTAACTGATCCTGTTCCATCA
Organism: Dipteronia dyeriana; assembly: GCA_032871835.1. Classification (NCBI taxonomy): domain Eukaryota; kingdom Viridiplantae; phylum Streptophyta; class Magnoliopsida; order Sapindales; family Sapindaceae; genus Dipteronia; species Dipteronia dyeriana. The sequence goes on from CM065299.1 coordinate 101,398,013, forward strand.
ACTTCCCAAGTTGCCGCTGCCTTCAGATCTGAACAGCAATGTCAGTAGTAAACAAGGCTTGTAATCTTCAAAATCAAGTTGCATTACAAAGTACAAAGAATATAGAAAGTATATAGGCATAAATGTAATTGTTTCAACTTTACAAGACAATCTCAATCTAAAAATATGAGGACGTTAATATAAATTACTTTTAAGTATTAAACTCATGAGGTTATCTATAGTTAAATTATCACAGATGAATGTAACTTTAGAATTTAGATAAATTCTTTTGAGACTTGAGTGGGAATAGATATATGTATGATTTTTCCAATCCAATTCTGATCTAATATATAAAGCATCTAGAGAGTATCTAGGTATGGAAAAACTAAAACTAAAAATTAACTATTATTTGGACAACTAACTATATAAAGGTTAGCCATACCAGTATACCACAGCCAACAAATATAATTTTCAGTGAATTTCTTCTTATTAGATATCCTCCACAGAAAGCAATATCGACCAAATTGACAAGCTTCGTTATAATGTACAATATATTAAGGCATTGCTTAAAAGAAAATAAATTTTAAATTAAAAATATTAACTTTAATTCAGGGTAATAACACAGAGAAATTCATGCCATCATCTATAAAAAGCATAAAACTAGATTAAAATGCAGGTTCTATAATAAAGGAACTCTAGACTAGGAATAATTTATGCCTTTTAACATGAAGTTATGAAATAAACATGCAAAAAATTTGATACTTTCTCTTGAGGTTTAAAAGTTTATTGAAAACAGAATTTGAAGAGTTAAAAGGTGTCAGAAACTCTAACTCAGAACAACATTCATACCATGGTTGCAAAAGTCAATGCCAGGGACAAGACCCTCTACCCAAAGAGTCTCTGATTGTAAAGATGTCGAAGTTATTCCATTGACTTCGCGCACTTCACCTCCTACTACAAGAAACCCTTAGTTCAATCAAAAACATGGGATGTCATGCGTCCAGCAAATTCAATTGTAATAATGAAATGAAAGATTATGCCAAAAAAGAAAAGATCTTGAAATATACCATCGCCTTTTTCCTCCTGTTCATTAACCAACTCTTTAGATTGATCAGTGAAGACATAACTTTTGTTAACTGAGCCACAATTGTCTTGATCTTCTTGAATTTGTGGAAATACATAAGAATGTGGAAGAGGAATGTTCAATGCACGAGTCCAAAATATAGAATTTGCCCTAGCATGGTGGTAGTAGATATGATATATTAGCTATCAAAATTTGAAGTACTATGAATGGACTTATAAAGGAGATAAGTTAAGAAGATAAATACCAAAGAAAATCTTCAAAAGAGACTTCACTGGCAAAAGAAGCAAAAAAGATAATTTATTTAGTATTGAGCAACACGATGAAAAGATGAATAACTAATCAATGAAAAGATAACTAACTTTGCAAATACCTTTCTGAGTTCCCATCCAGAAGTAGAAGTTTCTTCACCAATCCCTTCACTTGCTCATCGTATAAAGATAGCAACTTTAGCTTCTGTAACATAAACGTGTCTTTGAAAACCCTATTTAATACAAATATATATACAGAATTGCATCAATGATAATTGATATTGTTCTTTACATCACAGGATTAGAAAGGATTGTTTTGGTAACAGTAAAAAGAAAATAAGTAACAAAAGAGGACATACATTTTTCTTTTATCCTTTTCTCCTTTGCCTTTTATAAAATGGGAAGAAGTCATGATTAATTCCATCACAAAATCGATTTTGTTACATAGTTATGTTTAGCAATAATCACAAGAAAACTGCTTTCAATAATGTTCATATCATCACTGTCCCAGATCTTGAAGCAAAATCAAAGTCAACTAACTACATGCATACACCTTAGAGTAAACATTAGTGACATGTTTGGATATCTCACGTGAAAGATTTCACCACCATAATTACACTTCATTATCTGCCAAATCCATCCTCTTGAAACAGACCATATAAATTGACCATTATGTTTGCAATAGTTTCCAAAAACTAAAAGCAATAACAATGTATCTGATAGCATAAAGTACACGCCACGTATGAACAATTTCGTCATTGAATGGATATCTTCCTGAAGTTCACGTATAAACAATTTCGTTATTGAATTTCAAGGAGCATTTACCTGAAGTTCAGTGGCTCGATGCAACGTAGTCCCCTTCAGTTCCAAAAGCTCATCATCCGTGAACCATAAAGGATTTCCGAAAGTACTAGGAAGCATATCAAAGTACCTGGTATAATCTTTCAGTAAAAGTAAGTTTCAAGCACTAAAAAATCAAAGAAAAACACTAATTAAAACCCAATTAATTGTAAATCATTACATACGGCTTCCATGAAGAGTTCTTACGAAGACGCTCCACAGTTAAGAATAAAATCATCAAGAACCTATCATCCACTTCTCCCTCTTCGAACATGGCCCTACACTCTGGCCCAAGAAGAGGGTCTTGCAAAACCCTCATCGGAGTTATAGCCAAATCTAAGGGAACAACTAGTAAAACACCTGTTAATTGTTCAAAATTTGATTAAAAAATATATATATTGTTCTTTTTAGCTGTTTCATGAAGAAAAAAGACTGGAAAAAAAATAAAATAAAAAACATCCACAATTTTCCTAAAACTCCATTCGAAACAACTGAAGCACAATAACAAGATTCATCGATTCTCCCAAAAATCCAACAAAATATCAAGAATGTGTACTTCAAAACATGTCCAGTTCTATGCACAATTTTGAATAATCGGAATTAAAAATTACCATCAGAGACTTGATCAGACGAAAAGATACCAAATCCTTTGTTTTCGCCACAGTATTTTATTTTACAGCCGCGTAACTCGACGTTATTGACCTGAATCCAAATTCAATTTGCAAACGAAAAATAAGAAGAAGAAGAGATAATCAAAATTAATTAAACATTTGCAGATACAAAAGTAATTTCAAAATTAAGTTGGGGAAATGAAAACGGACCTGTAGCCACTGGAGGAATCTTTCGAGTTTTACTTCGGGTTCTTCATTAGCCATTGCTGACTCACTAACTGAACTGAGCCGCAGTCTAGGGTTTTAGTTTTACCGCCGACTTCTGTAAATATATACATTATACGCGAAATGAGGCGGTTAAACTAAGCTTGAAATTCACGCTGATCTCTAATCAACGGTCATTTGCCAGCTCAGCAAAAATATTTGAATATTTTATTCAGCTTTTCAAAATTTCATATGATAATCTTTCGGAAAAAGAAAAACCTACGTGATAAAATGACATATATACCCTTATTCTTTATATAAGCAGGAGTAATTTTTTTTGTTAAGCATTACATAGGATTATCGAATCTACCGAGATCAAATAATACAGATACAGTCCAGATAACTATTTCAATGAATCAGAAGAAAATTCTCCGTACATACTTGTAAAATGTGTATAATGGGATTCAAACCTCTAACAATTAATATATAGAGACATGTATTACCAGTTTACCACGTATACTAAGAGATGGTGTGCTTATAAGTATGGATTAATTATTCCTAGAATAACTCTTTTAGAAAATTAATAACACCCAAATATTTTTAGATAAAGTCGAACTAATCTGCATCACATATGATCATAGACTGGACAACCTTCAGCGAGAACTATATATATATATGATAAGTTCATTGGAATCTACGTATGAATATAATTTGAGAATTTTTCAGGTATTATAACTTCTTTTTTTTTTGAATTTTTCTATATTTATGATTTTCTTCCAAATGCTTTAAAAGTTTATAAAACTAGTACAATGACAAGTCTGGTGTCGTGCACAAGGAAAGAAAATCTAAATAGCTAAAGCTAGTTAACTAATACTATAAATAAACAAACCATGAAAAGTAAATAAATGATGGTTGTGTTATATCTTAATATTTAATAAAATTGAGATAAATAGCTCTAATAATTGAACAATTCTTAAATTTTATTTATAAATAGATTTTAATAAATTTATCATCCATAACAAATTTCAAATTAAAATTCATAAAAATCGATTTGATTTCACAAAGGTTCTTATCGAAATTGAAGTAAGAATTTGTCATTTAAAGGTTATTATATATATAAAATAAATAAAACAAAAAACAAGAGATGGGAAATAAAAACAAAAGTAGATGGATATGCAGACCTCAACCGAATGCAACCAAATTATGAACTATACTAGTGATACAATCTAACCGGATCAAAGAAGACCGAACATCGCTACTATTATAGATAATTATTAGATAATCATTAGAAAGGGAGAACTTATAATCATTAGTCATTTGCCATCACAGCAAAAATATTTGAATATTTATCAAGCTTTTCAATTTTTTTATAAGTTCAATTTGTGTACATTATAAAATGACAAATTTACCCTTATTGTTATTATTATTATTATTATTAAGTTAGTTGTAAGTTGGTGTTATTATTCCTAAAATGCGAAGACCGTCAGACCATATAATCCAATGCTTTAAAATTAATCTTAAATTCTGTTTTGGATGTTCAAAACTTCAAATCACCTTATCATGAAAACATTCCTACGAAACCAAAATCTAAATTGATATTTAGTTTATTTTATTTGGGATTTTAGCAAAACTACCCTATTTTGGGGTTTGAATTTCAAACATACCCTCTGAAAATTTTTGTTTGCAAGATTGACCCTAGAAAACTAAGGCCACGTCCTGCAGCTGTTTTTCACTCTATTTTCGTTTTTATTTTTCAAAAACGATTTCGAAAACGCATCTGTTAACCGTTTTTCATTTTATTTTAAAAAAAAAAATGAAAAATAAAACCAGTGTTAAAAGTGAAAGATTTGAAAAACACAAAATACTTGTTTTTTTTTCACTTTTTTTATATATAAAAAAAATCATTTTTTAAAAACTATTAATTGTACCGTTATGCGTTTGATATGGTTATGAGAAAACGGAACAAGATATATCAGAATAATTTATTTTCAACTAGAACTAAAAGCATTCATTCAATATATATATATATATATATATATATATATATATTATTATATATATATATTAATATATATAATATTATAATATGTATATATAAATATATACAGTTATATTTTTATTATAATATATATATATATATATATATATATATATTGTAATTATTTATTTATAATTTAAGAGTTTAGTTTTGATTAATTCATTTTTTGACATGTTTTTTTGAATTATTTTTTGTGTGTTACTTTTGTTTAATTTAAAAATTACAATTCAAAAATTATACTGGTTAATTATGTAATCAATTTGTTCATAGTTGTAATAATATTAAACAAAATGTCAAAATTGAAATTTCAATTTTTGATAGTTTTCGGTTAACCTACCAGACGCGTTTTTTCCGTTTTCATTTTCAAAATACAGCTTTCAGTATATGCTACCAGACACGTTTTCAGAATTCAAAATTGAAACTAAAAACACTGTTTTCATGTTCATTTTTATTTTCGAAAAACAACAACTGAAAAACGCTTACAGGACGGGCCCTAAAATACCCTTAATATACATTTCCTTCAATTAGAGAAATCCCCAAATCAATTGCCCTAGCCATCCCGATTCCACTCAACCCAAAGCTTCCTTGTCGTCGTCAAGCCGCCTTGTCGCCATCTCGAAGAGTCGTCACCGTCCGTCCAAGTTGTTACCGTCATGAAGCACATTTTAGTGCTTCGAGTAAAAGGGCTACCTGAAGCAATGAAAACGTGCTTCAGGTCATAGGTGACTCGACATTAGGTCACCCCTGACCCAATGAACATTTTTAGAGCTTTGGGTAGTGAACATCTTGAAGCTTTGGATTTTTTTTCGAGTACATTTTCATAACATCTGGTTTGGAACATCCTAAGACTAAATATTTTATGGGTCAATGGTGACCCGATATTAGATCACCTTCGACCCGAAGAACATTTTCAGAGCTTCAGGTAAGGGACATCCCAAATCTCTGAAATTGTTCTCAGGGTCACCATTGATGGTTGATCCGAAGCAAGGAAATCTTGATTGGATTTACAAGTTTTGTTTTTAAAATAATTTGATTTTGTTGATAGGATTAAATGAAACCAAAAGACGAAGACCAGGAATGATACTATAATAACAAGAACTTGTAACATTCATAAAAAATGCATTGCTTGCTGTTGCAATTAATCATTAATTCTTTTAAAAGCATGATCATATCCGAGACTAAAAATCACACTAGTCACTATTTATCATCCTCCATATCAGTATATATATATATTCATATAATAAAAAATAAAATAAAAAAACAACCTTGAGTACAGCACAGTTATATATACATACGGTAGCTGTATGCCCAAACACAAGCCTATTAAGCTTTTATACTTTCATCTTCCATGTTAAGTCAGTGATTGGAACATGAACCTGAAAAGGTAAAATCTGAAAGAAGTGCAGAGAATACAAGTCAGTCACCAAGGGGAACCGACCAGACTTTCGAAATTCTGCACGAATTTCTGAATCTCTTTGTTAACTAAATCATCACTCGAATTCAACTTGGCAATCGTGGAATCATTTTCCTCGATCATGGATACAAGCCTTGTCTTCTTTTCATTCACCAGATTTATGCTTTCTTCTATCACTTTTAACTCCTTAATAGCATCATCCAATTTTACCTTGATTTTGGTTTTTTTGTGAGTTCGTTCCACGATCTCACATTTGAAATTTTCCAACTTTGTTTGAAGCTGTTCTTGACTTTCTTTCATTGTTTGCAACTCAAGAAGACGACTTCGCACAGCTTTAACGTCAAAGCCATGCGACTCTAATTCGGAAAGAAAATCAATAATGCTGTCAAACGTGCTTCTTGACGCATCTATCTGTAATTCTGATGTTTGCTCCACCACCTTAGCAAAATTAATACATTGTGCGATGGCTAACCCTTCTCGACGTATCTCGTTGCATTCATTTAAAGGATGGAAGTGTGGTTTCTGTGGCATCAATCGGAATACTTCCATAGATTGAATGAAACTCCATATTGGTGAACTACTTTTGAACAATCGAAAGCTTTGATTCTCGTATGGCATATTGTCAATTGCAGCTTCCCTTGTATCACATTGCAGAACAGTGTCATATAGTCTTCCTTCACCCTCACTTGACTCATTGACAGTCTTATCGCAGGTACCTGGACAGGAAAAACCAATGTAATCATCTGGACGGTAAAAATGAACACAATCAAGAAAATTTCAACTAGAGGGAATACAATAAATCCACTCCAACTTACTTGAGTCAACCGCAATTGTTGGAGGGCAAATTGATAGAGGTTCATCACTATAAACCATGTTGCTCGGGGCCTTGGAACTTGAATCAGTAAGTTCTACAGTCATCAAATAGAGCATTAAAGAAAATGAATGTATTGGTTACAGGCTAAAGATTATTTGGTCGATAGATCCTCATACCTGTAGGTTCTCCTATGATAGCTAATTCAAGACCATTAATTGTAAAATCCTCCACAATTATTTCATCCACAGCGCCTTCAGTTCCATCACATTCTTTACATGTAGAACATAATATATATCCGCGAAAAGAAAATACATCATTAAGCATATACTGCAGCTTCAAGTTATTTAATACTAGTTGCTATAGCTTTTGTACCTCTAAGTAAGGATTTTGGACGCTCTCCTCTCTTTCTCTTCCGGCTGCTACTTCCATCTCCCTTCTGCTGCATTATCTGCTTTAAAACTAAGACTAAACATCGTTAAAGATTCGATAAATAATTCTTGATACATTTCTTTTGGTATATTATGCACATACAATCGAATAATCAGGCACTCAGCTTCTAAACACCGTACACAAACCTGGTTGGCAACCCACACCATCATAAAATGGACAATCATTTCTCTAAATTAAAACTAACAGACCTACGACACATTTGTATATGCAGGGGATGAAGGAACAGTTACTATGAATGAAATATATTTATATTGAACCACGGAATGGAAACTCAAAAAAAAAAAAAAAAAAAAAACTAAATACTAAGGGCAGAGATGCAATAATTCAAAGATGATCAAGATACACAGTGATTTACAGAGTATATACAATCACGCTTGCACAAGAATAGGAGTAAGCTGAACTGCAAAGAAGATGATCATTAATGGCCTCAAAAATCAGTCGAAAAAGAATCAAGAACCTATGACATTGAATAAAAGTAAGATAATTAAAACCGGATGCAATCGGGGCATATTGTCATATGCAATGGCAATTGACTCTGCCATATGCCATCTAAAGAATTGTGAACACAACTCATAATTAGTCACTAAAGCCATGACAAGTTCATTCAAATGATGGTAAAAAGTTTCAATGCATGAAATTCAATAAAGATTCTTAAAAAATAAATAAGGAATCTCTTAACATAATGAAGAAAAAACCTGATTTTACAATACCCCAACTTTGGATAATCCCATGTCACTGAAACATACAAAAGAGCAATACTAGTTCCACAGAGTAATAACTTATTAACTCCCATTATATCTAAAACAACACACACACTAGGAAAAGGGGAAAAAAAGAGTTAACACTATAGAAGATAGCAACAAGAACACAACATCCATAAAAACAAAATCTTTAGACCACCAACTTGCAATTTGGGTACTTTTTCAATCTAACAGTTAGCATTTGAGTGATTCAATGGGTAATCATTCAATATTTTTAAGAAAGACATTAACTTTCTTGAATTGAACAAAAAAAAAAACATTTAACTCCATAATCAACAAACACATGCAAATGATACACTACACAGATGATGAAAAAAAAAAAACCTTTTTGTAGTTAGCATTTGAGTGATTAAATGGGTAATCATTCAACATATTTAAGAAAGGCATGACCTTTTTTTAATTGAACCAAAAAATGAAGAAGCTTTTTACTCCATAATCAACAAACACATGCAAATAAGACACAACACATGATGAAAAAAAAATACCCTTTTTGGAGGTTGAACCCATTTTGCATCCACCCAATCAAGATGTACCCTAACTTCTGATGACCTGAACTTGACCGCATCAGGTGGGTCGTCAAACACCACAGTGTAGGCCTTTGAATCCTCCCACACATGACACACAACTCCAACCCACCACCCATCATTGTAGTACCCATCCACAACATCATTGACTTGAAATGTCTGATCATCGTGCATTTCATATGGAGGTATAGGCCTTAAAAACCCAAAACTTACATGCTCTCTCAAAGGTTCCATGCCATCATCGGAAAGCAAGTTCAGATACTCCACCAAGAAGTTCAATTTCCTTGGGCTCCTTCGAACAACACTAGATCGGGGTGCTTTCACAACTCTGGCTACAAACCATGCACCACGAAAACCATCTAGATTGCTTGTTACTTCTACAAGTGAGCCTTTGCGAAAGAGGCCACCAGTGTCATGAGATTGAGACCCCATTGTTGTTTCAGATTCTATGTGAAGTTTTAAGAAAGGAGAAGTTTGTCTCTGAGTTGTATGTAATAAACATGATATTCGTATTAAATATATATGCATGAATTCGTACATGAATTCATAAAATTCATTGAATAATCTAAGAAAACCAGTCTGAAATAAAACAGAGAAAATAGTTAAAACAATAGAGTCTTCTCCTCTCTACTCACCTTTCTCAGATTGTCTAATGGGAATATAAATCTGTAATACATTCTCTTATGTGAATGAGAATAGGGACCCCTTATATATAGTATAACTTTCTAGAATCCTGACTCATAAAGGATTCTCAAAACCCTAATAGGATAGTTAGTCCTAATAGGAATACTAAGCTCACACATATACAATAGCTCATACCATATCCTAACCATGAGTTCAACCTCCCTTAAGACGGTCAAATCCTTCTGTCTTAAGTAATATTCATTCATCGGTGGAAACTTTATACCTTATGAGTGAATTGCCCCTTCAAAGCCAAAAACTTTGAGATACCCTGCCACAATAAAAACATACATGCGCGCATATCATGACAAATAACTTACATATACAATGTACAAATATATTCTCAAGAATAAATTAAAATTTATTAAACAGAAAACTGCAGTTAATTTAAAAACAAAACATAACTCCCACTAACCAAGCATATCATAATTATCTACCAACCCCATACGGGTAACATGCCCTTTAAAAACCTTCGGAGATAGTCCCTTGGTTAGGGGATCAGCTATCATCTCTTCCGTGGCAATATGAATAATAGAAGTTTACAACTCTTGAACTTTCTCTCTAACCACAAGATACTTGATCTCTATATGTTTAGACCCTGACGACCTTTTATTGCTCTTAGAGAAAGAAACTGCTGCAGAATTGTCACAATAGATTGTCAATGGCTTATAAATGGAATCGACAATCTTTAACCCTGAAATGAAATTCCGCAACCAAACTGCTTGGATTGTTGCTTCATAACATGCCACAAACTCAGCTTGCATAGTAGATGAAGCTGTAAGTGTCTGCTTGACACTCTTCCACGAAATGGCTCAATCAGCCAATATAAACACAAAACCTGAAGTGGATTTTAGATCATCTGTACAACCAGCAAAATCCGCATCTGCATAGCCAACAACTTCCAATAGGTTTGAACGCCTATAAATGAGCATGAAATCCTTTGTTCGCTGCAGATAACGCATAACTTTCTTTGCTGCTGTCCAATGATGAATGCCGGGATTACTTTGAAATCTGCCAAGTACACTAATTGCAAAAGCAATATCAGGACGTGTACAAACCTGTGCATACATCAACTTGCCAACCGCAGATGAATATGGGACATCTTTCATTTGAGAACGTTCTAGCTCATTCTGGAGACACTGTAACTTCGTAAGTTTATCTCTTTTCACGATAGGTACCTCACCTGGGGGACAAGCACTCATGTTAAACCTCTATAGTACCCTATCAATGTAAGCCTTTTGAGATAATCAAAGCAAACCACATGACCTATCACGTTGTATCTCAATACCAAGGACATAAGAGGCTTCCCCAAGATCCTTTATTGCAAAGCTACGAGATAGAAAATTCTTGGTATCATGAAACAACCCCAAATTATTGCTGGCGAGCAAAATATCATAAACATAAAGTATAAGAAAAATAAAATTGCTCCCACTGACCTTGAGGTATATGCAATGATCCATCGAATTTTCAACAAAACCTTATGATGTAACGACTTCATCAAATTTCAAATTTCAAATATCATTGCCTTGAAGCTTGTTTCAAACCATAAATGGATTTTCTGAGCTTACAAACCATATGTTTCTTTCCAACTGCCTGAAAACCTTCAGGTTGCATCATGTTTACATCCTCTACGAGATCTCCATTAAGGAAAGCAGTTTTCATATCCATTTGATATAGCTCTAAATCAAAATAAGCAACTAAGGCCATAATGATCCTAAAGGCATCTTTCGAAGAGACAGGCGAAAAAGTCTCGGTATAATCAATACCTTCTTTTTGACTGAACCTTTTCACTACAAGTCTAGCTTTATGTCTCTCAACATTGCCTTTAGAGTCTCGTTTAGTCTTAAAAACCCATTTGCATCCAATGGGCTTGCAACCATCAGGCAGTTCAACCAAATCCCAAACACGATTTGTATCCATGGATCTCAGTTCATCGATCATAGCATCCATCCATTTTGACGATCGATGGCTCTGAACAGCTTGATCATAATTCCTAGGATCGTCATTCACTCCTAAGTCAAAATCACGCTCCTGTAAATAAACAATATAATCATCAATAATGGCAGATCTTCGGACTCTCTGAGATCTTTTTAAAGGAACATCAACAACTGGTTGGGGTTCATCAATAGCTGGCTCGGGCTCATAAATAACCGGTTGAGGTTTAACAACAACAACTGGTAAGGGCTTATCTTCTTGTTCAGATAGAGAATCATCATGATGCTCCAAGAGAGGTGGTATGACCACATCCAATGAAGTAGAAGACGTTGGATCACCAGATTTGTCCTCCTCAAACTCAAAATCCTGAGTTTGCATATTCTTCTCAACTTCATTACCTTCCTCTAATAATACATCATGTTTAGACTCAACTATCCTCATAGAGTATGTAGGACAATAAAATCTATATCATTTTGATTTATCCGCATATCCCACAAAAAAATGCACTAACTGTCTTAAAATCCAACTTTTTCAAATTAGGATCATAAGGCATCACTTCCGCAGGACATCCCCATACTCTCATGTGATTTAATTTTGGCTTCGAACCAAACCACATTTCAAACGGAGTCTTAGGCACAGATTTGTTGGGAACTCTATTAAGAATGTAAGTTACCGTCTTTAATGCATCACCCCATAAAAAATTAGGTAAAGAACTCGTACTAATCATACTTCTTATCATGTCCATTAATGTACGATTCCGCCTCTCAGAAACTCCATTCTGTTCAGGTTCACCAGGCATAGTGTATTGAGCATCAGTCCCACATTCTTGCAAAAACCTCTCAAACGGACCAGGACTCTGACCAGCTTCACCATACCTACCATAATATTCGCCCCCACGATCAGATCTAACACATTTGATCTTTCTTTCTAATTTCAATTTAACCTCAGCCTTATATATTTCGAAGATATCTAAGGCTTCGGATTTCTTGTGAATGAGATAGATGTAACCATAACGCGAGAAATCATCAATAAAAGAAATGAAATATTTATATCCACCAAGTGCGGCATGTGAAAATGGCCCACATATATCGGGATGGATAATTTCCAACATATTTTGACTTTTGGTAGCCCATTTCTTTTTAGCTCTTGTCATTTTACCTTTTAAACAATTAACACAATACTCAAAATCTGAAAAGTCAAGTGAATCAAGAATATCATTTATCACTAATCTTTTAATTCGATCTTTGGATATATGGCCTAAACGTTTATACCATAGCATGGACGAACAATTTTCTCTCTGGCGTTTAGATCCAATGGTAGAATTTATCACATGAGCGGAACGAGAACATTCACCAACTAAATCAGTATGTAAATTCAATTTATACAAACCATCACACAAAAAACTAGAACCAATGAGAAAAGAACCCTGATAAAGAACAAATCTTTTATTAATGAATTCAAAACGATAGCCACTAATATCCAACTTAGAAATGGAAATCAAATTATGTCTGAGAGAAGGAACGAAAGCAACATCAACTAAATCTAAAAACTTTCCTGAAGCAAAAGGTAATCTAACAACTCTTATAAACTCAACTAAAGTCTTCTCTCTATTTCCCATGAAAACGACAGCTTCTTTATCCCTTGGTTTCCTTTTGCTTCTGAAGCCCTTCTATGTGTTTCTTAAACTTGAAGCAATCCTTTTTCATATGGCCTTTCTTGCTACACCAGAAACACTTGCATTTCATGTCTTCATCCTTAGCCTTAATGAACCCATTAGTTTTGCCAGCTTTCTTTCCATGATGTTTAAACTTCTTACCCCCATTGAACTTTTTCTTACCCGTGTTGCTGTGAGTAACCATATGAGCACTTTGTTTCTTACTTTTGCGAATAGTCTCTTCTTCCTGAACCACAATTGCAGTCATTTGGTCCAAAGTCCATTCAGCCTCTTGAGCATTATAAGAGGTTTTCAGGACATCAAACTCACTTGGAAGAGACTCAAGGACTTGCCATACAAGGTGAGAGTCAGAGATCTCAGAATTCAGATCCCTTAATTTCATAGTCATATTAGTCATCTTCATAATATGCTCACGAACATCACCGGTACCATCATAAACCGTTGTCGCCAGCTGGCTCAAATACTTTCCCATCTCAGCCTTGCTTCGCTTCTTGAACTTGCCACTCACAGCTTTAAGAAAAGCTTTTGCATCCTTACACTTTGGAATACTTTTCTTAATGGTTTTGGCAATGGACAAACACATGATCATCAGACATTTCCGATTAGACTCTTTCCACTTCTTTTGATAAGACCTCTGTTTAGCAATACTCTCATCGGTGAGTTTAGAAGGCTTCTTCTCACGTAAAGAAAGGTCTATCCCCTAAAGAGCTAGAACAACAGTGAGAGTCTCTTTCCATTCCTCGAAATTAGTCTCATCCAAAGGTTTAATAGCAGACAATTGTGAAGCAAAGTTGTTGACATTGAAAACCGAATATCAAAACAAAGGATTTCATGCATATAAGATAACAGTCAAAACATTTATAGAAATTAAATTCAACATGTCATTGGGCAAAGATCACTAAATTCTATAAATGAATTCCTCAAGATGATGAACCTTCTACGGAGAAGAACATCACCTATCACATGTGATAACCCTCTTACGCATATGATTAAAACATGTATATAGTTTCCATTATTGCAGTTCTATAGATGAATACCTCAAGATGATGATGAACCTCCTACGGAGAAGAACATCACCTATCACATGTGATAACCCTCCTACGGAGATGATTAACACAAGTATTTTCATATTTGCAATTCAAATTTAATAATTGATTACCGACGAATATCTCAAAATCGTTAATGATTAGTCACTACGTGAAACATAATCATCCAAATTATGATAGTATTCAATCAATTATTAAAACTATCAAATTAATAATTGTCAGCCAACTAAATTCTCAAAATCGAAATGATTAGCCACTACGTGAAAACATAACCATCCGATTCACGAGAATATACAAAACAGATTAATAATTCAACAAAATAATCGATATGAAAACTTAATGATTAGTCTTCTACGTAGAAACATAACCATCCGAAATCACAGGGATTATCAACTGCACTTTTTCCCAAAACCTCTTTTGAAAATTACAAAAACTAACCCTGATTTTGCTAAATTACATAAAGGCCCCTCAAGATTTGGCAATTACAAATCGACTCTGAATTTCATAAAAATTACAATCTGACCCAGTAAGTTTTTGATAATTATAAATTGGCCCAAAACTTTTGAAAATTACAAAACGACCTCATAAATTTTCATTAATTATAAATCGGCCCCAAACTATTTTGAAATTGCAAACTGGTCCAGTAAGTTTTGTTAATTTCAAATTAACCCTATAATTATATCAAAATTAAGAAAAGACCCAAATAAATTGCAAATCAGTCCCTCAAGAATATCAAATTCTCAAAAGTTGGTCCAAGAAAAATCAGCCATGGAAACCCTAGGACTGTCATTCGCCGCCGTCTCCACAGCCCGTCTGTCGCCTGAAAACAACGTACGGCGGCCCAACGAGACCCAATCCACGTGCGAATCTCAAACGAAGAGATCTGGGATGGATCGCGATCGATCGGCCTCCAAGCGTGAGTCTTGGGAGATCGATTTGCGTGGTCGACCAGCCTTCGTTTGGTCGTGATCGACAGCCGACCTGGTTTGTCAGCTCAAAACGACCGGTTTTGAGGCAAAAACCCGTCGACTGTGGTGTCGACCCGAGAAGAGGCAGCGATGGGTGGGTAGGCAATCGGGTTTGGGCATGGTTGAGCAGAGTTGGGTTGAGTGACCAGAGAGAACGACAAATCATGGTGGATCTGCCAACGACCCAAGAGGCGAACCCAAACCTCCACCAGATCGAGGAAAAATCCTATATCTAGGTTGATCGAAATCTTGATTCTGAATTCTTATTTGTATATTGGTCGAATCACATCATCAAATTTCTATATAGAAACAAATCAACAAACAAAAGTTTGTTCTCTAATGGATTCAACATAAACCAAACAATTTCTATTTTTCTAAAACGGTAGATGAATAATAATAATATAATACTCAGCCTATGTAAAAAGACGCTCTGATACCACTGTAGGAGTTTTATGTAATAAATATGTATATTCGTATTAAATACATAAGCATGAATTCGTACCTGAATTTTTTGAGTCCATTAAATAATCCAAGAAAACCAACCTGAAATAAAACAGAGAAAATAGTTAAAACAATAGAGAGTCTTCTACTCTCTACTCACCTTTCTCAGATTGTCTAATGGGAGACAAATCTATAATACATTCTCTTATGTGAGTGAGAGTAGGGACCCCCTATATATAGTATAACTTCTAGAATCCTAACCCATAAATGATTATCAAAACCCTAATAGAATGGCTAGTCCTAATAGGAAACTAGGTCCACACATATACAATAGCCCTTACAATATCCTACATTTATTTAATGTAGCTAAGGTACACCGATCCAATAAATATTGATCACAATCAAACTGGCTTTTTCGATCAACTCTCACTTACTTAAACAATCCAATCAATTCGGTTTTTCATAAACATAAAATATAATGCATATGTTGCTCACAATTTTATAAAAACCTTACAGTTTGTGCCAAAGCTTAAAGACGTTTGACCACTGATCTTTGGGTCCGTTTGGTACACCTTATAGTATTGAACTGGATTGTACTACATTCAATAGAATCCAATTGTATTGGACCGAACTGTATTAATCTTATAAATCTCTTGCTCCATGGACCATGATATTATGTATTAAGCCGGATTAACTAATACGATCTACTGTTAATGTGATCCTTATCTTTATCTTATTTAATCTCATAACACATAAACATTGTAACGAATGTATGATTAAGATATGATTGATTTCCATGATCACTTTATCAACAACCAATCACATATTTTAAAAAGGTTAGAAAAAAAATCAGATTAACAGAGAATCCAAATCTATTAAGTAATAGTTTGCCGTATCTTATTGGCCCATATGTGCTATCGAAAAGATTGTTAGCACACCCCATTAGTAATTAAATCCATTACAATTATTATTACTTGAGGTGGTTAAACTACATTCAATGAGATTCTATGAGAAATTATTTAACATTAATTTTGAATAAAAATAAAGCTAGTTTCTAAAATGGTATCTACTTCTTAACTTTAAAGAGCTTAACAAGAATACAATAAAAATAAGATTTGTCATAAGTTCACTTGAAAAGAATGCATCTTGATTATATATCTTAACGATAATGTTATTTTGTTTAAATTTGGTGTTAAAATAATGTGACATTACTATAATTCATTCGTTTAAAGATTTGCATGATTTAAAGAAATGAAATAAAGTGATATCACGTCATTTGGGCATTTGAGCACTAAACTTGGGGTAAAGTAACATTACCTATCTTTATTGCCCTTAGGGACATAGCTTAGCTGGTAGATGGATGAGGTTGAGGAACTTCAAAATCAACGGCTCGAATCCTGCTAATGATTATATATATATATATATATCAGAATCTTCATAAAGGACTTGAAGTATTTTGTCTTTAGTATTATCTTCTATGTCTAGAATTAAAATTTTATTTTTTAATTCAGGTCATTTATTGTCATAATGTCCCTCTTTTCTACACTTGAAACATCCTTTTGATTTCTTAAAAAATTCCTTTTTATTATGGGGTTTTGAAAAGTTTTTGGGGGTTTTGCCTGGTATGTATTTGTTAACGGGAAATTTGGTTAGGATGAGAAATCCCTATTAACACCCTCGAGACCACTACCACGAAGGTGGTGGCCGGGGTTGGTATCGTTGATACATGACCTGATCTTGTATGAATATGAAGAAGGATGAAACAGTAGGTAGGAGACAAGCCATCCCGCCAATCGGGCTTCGTGCTTATGAAGTAAATCTGGGGAGCTCAAGGTTCCATTGCTGGTGCAAAGAGGGTGATCCTGGACCTTGTTCCTCGGTAGGGGTCGAAGTCCGTCCTGGTACCAAGAGCCTGGTTCTGGACCCCGATTGCTTCCTGTAATACCCCGACCTCGATAGCAAGTACGAAGGGGGGCTCATCTAGCTCCAGTGTCGGAGAGCTCGATTTATTCCATATAGAGGATGCAAGAGAGCTCATCGACTCCCTTCGAACTGGTCTGGGCGGTTTCTCTTCATCTTGATGTGCGACTTTGGCATGTAGATGAGAGGATAAGAGCGTCCAGCAGGGTAGGAATCTAGATTCGGTTCCTTAGGTCTTCGTTGTTGTTTCCCGATCTCATGTAAGAAAAATTAGAGAGCTATGACCAATGGGGTCGGTACCTAGCCCGCATACACACATGCGTAATACAGTAGATAATAGGAAAAACACAAGTCTTATGTAGATGGAGGTGGACTGACCAAGTGGGAAAAAAGCATCACGAGTGATCACATGCTGAAAAACCCCTAGGCAGTATCCAGAGGAATGAGGAATACCCTTCCTTGTATATATATATATATATCATGCGATGCTCTGAGGAGGTTACAAAGATGTCAAAGTAGTACAGTGTATATGCTCCGGGGAGCTTACAACAATGAGTGTTTACCGATACCGGTATTTTCCTAGTCGGGGTACACCTATAATGATGATCTATAAGAACTTTTAAAAGAAACATGTGTCTTCTGTCATCGATCAGAGACCCTTCAATATGCCTTTTACAGGCATATTTATACATGGTGACTACCTTGACGTGCAAGTCTAGGACTCTTCAAATAGTCTTCGTTTCCTTATCGAATACGATTCTTCCTTTAATGTAGTTGATCGATCTGTAGCTATTATCTTGAAGAAGATATTATTGTTTCCTCTTCGGACTCTTCCTTCCTTGATAGACTGGATTTTTTGTTATAGTTGACCCACAATAATCGGTTGTGGAGGATATCTTGGAGGAAAAGGTATTTGTTTCCTTTTTGGACTCTTTCACTAATGATAGCCATTAAAGATTTGAATATTCTCTTATTAATGGTGTTGATCATGTCATTAATTGGGTTGACTGCCTCTATTAATATAGTTGGCCTCATTAATAAGGTTGACTACCTCCATTAATACAGTTGACCTCATTAAATAGGGCTAACCACCTCTATTAATATAGTTGACCTCAATCATAGGGTTGATTACCTTTATTAATACGGTTGACCTCATTAAATAGGGCTGACTACCTCTATTAATACGATTGACCTCATTAATGGTAATCATGAAAGTCAACCCTCTCTCTTGGAGGAGAACTCTGGTTCAATATTCTGGTCATGCGGTACCTTACTGATATTATTCTCCCTACCTTACGGAGGAGGTGTACCCCAGATGGGTCTCGAAGCTGGTATCCCAGTACTTGGGTATCGATTTGAGGGTGAGATACCTTAAGGTACCAATCTGGTTGTATGGAGCTTGATTCGACCTTAGAAGGCTTTCGGTGGAGCTCGATTTGACCGAGCTGGAATTCGACAGGGGTAGCAAAGCTTGACTGGCAAGCCCTGGTAAGGTGTTTGCCATAAACAGACGACCTTGGCTTGCTTCTGGAAGGGTGGAGAGGTACGCTCGAGTACTGCTCTTGCTATTTGATTTAACCACGCCAGGATCTACAGTGGATCTTGGCATTTTTTGTGACGATGAGGCTTTAAGGGCTTCTTCCTTTAATGCTCGGACAGATCGAGATTATACCTCGACGAGGCAGGAGGGCCTTTGCAAGACAAGTTCGGCACCTTGAAGGTCTCCTCGTGAAAGTAGAGATAGTAGCAAGCTCTAGGAGAGTGTCACGAGATACCTTGATGTCGGGGGATCCAGGTCCTTTCACGTCGACCTAGCTTCGGGATTTTATCCTGATATAAAGAGCTTGACGCGGTCTCGTCAGGGCTTTATTTGGTAAGCCTGGACACGTGTGAGATGCTCAGATGGTATGGGCGGCCTCGCCTTGCTCCTGTAGGATCGTGTGGTAGCTCGACCTCGGGGACCTTGATACCCCATCATGTAAGCCCGAATTTGGACCCTTGTAGGAAGGCTGGGAAGTGAAAAATTCTTCTTTGGTCCCTAGCCAAATTTTGCTATTAACAGTATTCATACTTGGCATTAAAGTTTCTCCGGTTTCTATATCTGTTCTTTTTGTAGTATTTGTTGATTTCTTTGGGAAATTTTATTTTCCTAGCCTTAGGAAGTTTGTCGAAACCAAATTGTTCACACCAAGAACCAAGCTCTTTCTTGGTGGTTAGTTTTTGTTTTTTAAGTTGAATTTTAAGCCTGATATCATTGCATAATTGTAAGGTAACTATATTAATAGTGACTATGATTTCTCCATATGTTAAGGTGTTGAGATCTATTTGGGACCAGTCAGACATGCCCATTTATTCGACCATTTTGTCTCTAACTTTGGTTGAGAAGAAGGTTGGTAATTCAGATATGAATTTTTCTTTCCAATAAGAATTGACATTATCAGTTCGTTGGAGAACTCTGGTTAAAAATATGTCTTTGTACCATTTGAAATCACTAAGTTTTTTACACTTAAGATTTTGAAGTTTTGAAAATTCTTTTCCTTGAAGCGTATTAGGGTTTTCTACAAAATGTATTAATATAGTGTAACATAAGATACCAATACCATCTGGTTGGGATGTAGTAGTGGTTCTGGATGTAGAAGATATAAATGATGCAGAATCAGTAGCTGTTCTAGTTGGAGTAGTTGTGGTGATTTCTTTGGTATGATTTATGATAGTGGTTATGGCGGTTATGCTTAAGGTATGGGACCACCAACCAAATGATTGGTCATCCTATGGCTAACGAAGTAACAACATCGGCATGGATCATATTTTGTTTTTAAATATAAGTATATCCAATAGTATGTATTTGTCTGAGAACGGTAACAATCTGATATTCTGATAAACTGTCAATGTTAAATTGATAACACGCGTTCCCTGTGTAAGCTCTGTATGGGATAGTTTCTTCATATTGGAGATCAGAGGGTGTAGGTATAGGGTAATAAGGTTTTGTGTTTTGATAAAATCTAGTTATGACTATCATCTTTGTCATTTGAAGTTAATCTTTGGACCATATTGTCAAAATTTTCTTCACTAAAGGAAGATATAAGGGTTTTTTTCTAAATTTTGGACTTCTGGCTTAGGCAGGTTTTAATGTCTTTCATCAAATCTTTTTCGTCTAATAAATGACCAAAACAGTTTTCGATACCAGTAGGATCAGGGAATAGGAGAATTCTCGGGTCGTATTCAAGTAGTTTAGACTTCAATTTCTTATCAGTGATAGTCTTTTCTTGGGGAACATAGACTTGAGGAATTTCTTTGGAAGAGATAATTGTTGGCCTAGTCATGTTGAGATTAATTTTTTATAATTGTTCTCCTAAAGAATTTAGAAAAAAGGTTGGTATAATTGTTTTGTCTCATAACAACACCAATTTGTTGTGAGGAGGAAGGGATGCTAGGTGAGAGTGGCTCATCGAATATAATAAAAAGGGTACATTCCTCAGGAAAGTAATGTTAAACACCAGAAAGAGGTCAAATGGAGTCCTAGGGCCCAACTGGGAATGACCATACCTAATAAAGATGGTGATCCGTAATGGGGCGTACAAGCTCGAGGATATGAATGGCCGACTCATCGACCATACTTAGAATGCGGATCACCTAAGGAAATTCTACCCTTGAACAGGGGACTCAGGAGCAGGCGACCTCCGACTAGCTTATTTTTTTTCCGATAATAATGTACTCCATCCTCCATATCAATAAAGCTTGATTTTCTTGTTTACTCCTTCTTCAACTATGTCTACAATGATTTGGGTCTACATAGAAAAATCAACATTATCGCCTCAAGACCAGAGGTAAGCCGGGGAAGCCCCTCCACCACTCCTGATGCCTCGGCCGGGCACTATCCCCCGCCAAGAAGGGTCTGAGTGTAAAAGCATAGTTTCCATCCAGATCTCAAGACCAAGAAATAGCTAGATAGCCCTTCTAATGCCTTGGTCAGGCTACCACCCCCAAGAAGGATCTGAGTGTAAGAGCATAATTGTCATCCAGATCTCAAGACTAGGAAATAGCTAGATAGCCCTCCTGATGCCTTGGTCGGGCTACCACCCCCAAGAAGGATCTGAGTGTAAGGGCATAGTTTCCATCCAGATCTCAAGACCAGGAAATAGCTAGATAGCCCTCTTGATTCCTTGGTCGGGCTACCACCCTCAAGAAGGATATGAGTGTAAGAGCATAGTTGTCATCCAAATCTCAAGACCAGGAAATAGCTAGATAGCCCTCCTGATGCCTTGGTCAGGCTACCACCCCCAAAAAGGATCTGAGTGTAAGGGCATAGTTGTCATCCATATCTCAAGACCAGGAAATAGCTAGATAGCCCTCCTGATGTCTTGGTCGGGCTACCACCCCCAAGAAAGATCTAAGTGTAAGGTCATAATTGCCATCCAGATCTCAAGACCAGGAAATAGCTAGATAGCTCTCCTGATGCATTGGTCGGGCTACCACCCCTAATAAGGATCTGAGTGTAAGAGCATAGTTGCCATCCATATCTCAAGATCAGGAAATAACTAGATAGCCCTTCTGATTCCTGGTTAGGGCTACAATCCCCTAAAAGGGATCAGGGATAGAGGGCTCAATTTACTCTAAATATACGAGTTAGTTCTGGTTACTAGCCCCCTTGATACGTGGTCACTCACTGCAACAGGCCTACAATCAAACGAGGGGACTATCGACTAAGGAAGTTAAGTTGCGAGGTTTGATGGTCAGAAAGCCCGACGCTAAATGTCCGTTTTCAAGCTTAATTTTTTTTCTTATCTTGTTATTTCCTCCGAGATAAGTCAATGTGCTGTGAACGCCGGGCATAGAGGGAGATCGAGGAAATATATGCAAGTCGGGGAATAAGCTGGATCTAAAGTTGGACTTTATTAATGTACGGGAGAGCCTATTCCTCATTAAGGCTACATCAGGCAGGGAGCCCATCCCCTAATTTTGGGCTACAAAAAAGAAAAATAATAAAGGGTCAAACACGTTTAAAGATGGGATACCCACCCCCTCTTTCGTGCACTCAAAATGAATCACAAAAGAGAGAATTCAAACTTCTTTATCTTCCTGATGGTTTTCAGCCTCCTTCTCCACAGAATGAACCTCGCCCCTTGCTCCCCTCTCCGGTCGTAGCTCGTCCTGATCAGCTGTATCTACCACTTCCACCTCCTCTTAGGGATCTGCCTCGGCTGCTTTGGGGTCAACAGGATCCTCCTCCACGATTTCGTTGATCACCAGCCATAACTTCATGCGGTATGGTTGCATCAAGAAGGCAGGCCACTGACTCAGGCATGTTCCTGCCTTCTGTTGACTCCACTCCTGAGAGCACTACGGGGGGTCTTGGGCTTCAACAAGGCCTCCTTTTAGCTCCTCGATTTGGACCCCCTTCGAGGATTCTCTAAGACCAGATGCTGGGAAGGCCGAAACAGGAGGAGGCAGATCTGGCACCTCCAACCATTTCCCAGCTCCTCCCAGCTCCCTCCCCAGAAGAACCAGCTCCATCATTTTTAGGGCTAGACATCTCTACAGACCGTGACATGACCTCTTATCTATCCCAGCTAGGTGATGCTGAAGAGATTGAATAGGGGGAGGAAAGGCTTCTGTAACCTGATAGGAGGTATAGAAGTACCCCTCGTTAAAAGAGGCTTCCACCTCGACCTGGAGCTGGGTAATTTGAGCCTTGTAAAGTTTGGTTCTCGACATCCAGAGCCTTCGCCTCTCCCTTCCAGTCATCCCGCTGGCTAGCCCGTCGCTTCGACTGGAGAGTTTCCTGATCAAAAGCCCGCTTCAACCTTTCATGGTAGCACTGAAGCTCAGCTAGCTGTGTCTCCATTCCCTGTTGGCTGGAGGTCATCTCCCGGACTAGGGTTTGAGCCCTCGCAAGCAACCCCATGGATCGCTCAGCCTCAGCCTCAGCCTTGGCTGCCCGATCGCGGAGGAAGGCCACCTGAAACTTGAAAGCTTGCAAAGAAAATTCATGTTAGAAAATTATAAATCAAGCTGCTGAATGAGGAAGTAAAATCGATGATTACCTCGACTAGAAGGGCAGACTCTTTGGTAATCATGATGTCCACAGGCATCGAGGGTCATCCTAGAAATCCCGCCGCCAGGACAGGATGCAATGAATTGCTTCAGGACCTCGTCCTGACCCGCCGAGCTCGATTGCTGGTAGGGGGCGAGAAGGGGCGACCTCAGGAATATCGGCATTGGGCTCCCTGGGAACATCGACTGTCTGGGATACAACCGCATCAGCAGAGAGAGATAATGTGACTCGGAGAGCATTGGTTGAAGTATAGACTACTGGTGAGGGGACATGAGTGGACTTATTGACGACTTGGAAGGCAGACCCTCCTCGGCTTAGAGCCTTTGCCGCTCGAGATGCAAGAAGAGTCATCTTGGACTTCAGCTGGGAAGGTGAGGGCGAAGGAACGAGTGGGGCAGCTACCTTAGTGGTTGACCCCCCCTTATTCAGAACAGCCGAGAGAGCTCCCGAGGATGATCTGAAGGAGAATGAGGGATCCCAGCTTGCCGAGCTTCGCGAGAAGCTGGAGCAACGATAAACACTGTTAAAAAAAAAGGATCAAGATCATCAAAACTGAACCATCCAACAATTTAAAGACAGGATAGAGCGAGATACTTATGAGGAGTAGCATCGGAGATCTGCATATACTTGTTCACCCTGCGGGGATCCAAGGGGTCAGCGGTTGGAAACTTCAAATTTAAGTAATTTCAGGGCCAGGATGGTCTTCAGCATGGCTTCAGACTCAGCGGGTAAGGAATCCTGACCCCACGAGGGTTTGTCTCTAAAAGCGGTGGGAACCTCGATCTCATGCCCGCCGATGAATACGGAGCTCCCCCAATCTCTCCCCGCCAGTACCCACTCCTCTTTCCAAGCGGGGTCATTCTTTGAAGCCTCGGGGATGATAACGTTAAGCCTATTCTTGGCCTCGGCATAGAATTGGCCTCGTGGAACCCCAACCAGGCTACCTATCTGGAAAAGGAAGGCGAGCTCCTCAGCCTCTGGCTCACTGGTTACATTGCTCATCTCGCATTGCTCTCTCCATAATACAAGGAAGCCGACTAGATGCCTCCAGAAACCGGTTGTCAGTTGAAACGAAACCAGCTGAAGGAAGCTCCTCCACTGTGACCTGAGCCCTCCCGACTACGTCAACTCTCTTCCCAACATCAGAATCTTCGTCAACTACGTTTAGAGGATTGTTGGGCTGGTTCGAGAAGCCAGAGCCGATAGAGACGTTCCTGCTAGAACGGCGGTGCTAGCGGAGCAGGGAAGATTCCTCATCTCTCAAAATTCCTCACACCCGTTTACCAGGAGCTAGGTTAGGGCCTCCGGTCCCCTCAACCAAGGCGTCAATACTATCTGAGAAAGTCGACATTAATAGGTAAGAAAGATTTGGAAAGCAAGCGGAAGATAGAGGGAAATCGACAGAGAAAGCAAGAAAAAAGAAATTTGAAAATTTGAGATTTAAGAAAGTATGAAGAAAGTGACGGTAAGGCCGAGTTTAAATAGAGGATTATCCACGATATCCTTGGAAAAATCACTTGGAGTCGTATTGCGGTCGCCTTTCTTCGAACAACACACTGTTTCAAATTCAAATATTGGGTAATTAATGAAAAGATTTCGCTCTCATTAATTATCATTATGGCGGAAAACTTTCTCAATTAAACAAGGAATCTGACTCCAACCCCAACTCTACCACCGGTGTTCAAGTTAGAGGGGACTTCTGTTAATAGTGAAATTTGGCAAGGGGTCAAAGGGAAATTTTCAATTTTCCCGCCACAAGTCGAAACCCATAATCGACAATCATGAAGCCTGTAAAGACCATAAAGCCACCCCGCAGGAGCAGGGAAGGCCTGCTCGGCTTCAAAAATACCAGAAAGCAAGCCAGACGCGATCATGATAAGCCCCTACAAGAGTACTGGAACCCGGGCTTCTCCGGACTCCTATCGGGGAACCCCGGCTTTGAGGTCAAGCTCTATATTCGCCTTGTAAATGCCAGAAGGGGCCTCCAAGATTAAGAGACATCCGAGAGAAGCCCGCCAACCTCTCCAGAAGCCCGTTGTCCTTGATGGACATGAATGAGGAATCACATCTAAACCTACGCTGCATCGGCTACTTCCCAGGAATGTTTGCAGAGAAACCGCAAGCCCCCAAGGGCTAGGAAAAATCCATCCCAGACTTCTAAAAACAGAGCCGAAACAGGGATCTACCTCGCTCTATGGGACGACAGGCAACTAGCTGGGTAGCCTCCATGACACCCCATGCCGCGATAACATACAAGATCATTTCAAGAAGATAACTATCATTAATCCCTTATACGTGCGAACCAAGAGTTTGATTCCAAAAAGGAAACAAACTCATTCACGTTAATTGTTTTCGCTATTTATTCGGGGTCAACCACTTTTAAATATAGGATCCCGCCCGATAAGGAGGAAACAGATTCAAAAGATCGTGGCGGGATATCATCAAATTCAAACCAACCTGGACCATGTATAAATAGAGCCAAACATGATAGCCACAGACAGGGAGAAAAAATATACAGAATATACAGAGAAAAACATATACAGATATCGAAAATAGATAGAGAGCAACATATAGAAGAGAGAAAGAAAAGAAGAGGGGAATGCCTAAATTCTGTATTCAGAACACGGTCACCTTCGTTTCCACTATTCGACAGGCACAGAGTTGCCACCACCCTACATCTTAGAGAGACTGTGAGCATATAAGAGAGTGATTTGTATTTTAAAGTAATATATCAATAATAAAAGCTCTCATTTACTGTTATTACGATTCAGCCTCTCGTCTATCTTTTAACTGGTCGAGAACCAACAGTACAGACCCCGACCACCGCTTTCGTGATTGTGGTCTCGAGGGTGTTAGTAGGAATTTCTCATCACGAGCAAATTTTCCATTAACAATAATCAATATGAATTTCTTTTTATATAAAATTAATGGATATTATCTAGGGTTCTGATTCAAGGATTTCAGTCAAAACTTGAGAAGGGGTAGGAGAAGCTTGTCCTTCGTTGTTATTTCTATGAATGGGTTGAGCTATTTGCTCTGGTGTTTTATGTACGCTAATAATATGTGTATGGATTTCAATATTAATAGGGCTTCTGTGTCTGGGGATAAGATTTATGGGTTCAGAAGTTTCGCTAGAACTTGGTTTGTATTGTTCTGTCAAATTGGGTACTTGATTTAACTTAGAGACAAGGCTAGGTATTTGTTGTTCGATTTTTAGTATAGATAAACTAGATAAAGAGTTTCTGGTTGTTTGAAAGTCATCTATGGTTCTGGAATTGTCATATTTTATGCTAGAAACACCTCTTCTAAAGGATATCCTAAGGGTTCTGTCTTGTTCATTAACACAGTCATAGAGGTTTTTCATAGGTAGTTTATAACTGGGCTGGTAAACCTTTTCTTTAATCCAATCTTCAGGAAAATTAATGTTTCCCATTTGACTGGTACAGGAATAAGGACATTGACAGAAGGGGAAGCATTGAAGCAAATAGTTTGTCATGCTGGGATAGTAGGAGGTATAAAGCTAGGAATAAGTCCAGAGGTCAAGACTCGATAATGAACACGATAGACTAGCTTATAAGGGCTTGATCTTTCAAGAAATTTATAGTTATGAGTTTGTATGTCGATAACAATACATTTTTCTTTATGTTAATCAGTATTTAAGGCGATAGTGAAATTGAGATACCATTAGAAATATATGGGACCATATGTAAGAGTAGTTTAAGTCATTCCAAGAATGAGTTCTTTATAATCTGTTATTCTTTTGTCCAGCAAAACAGTTAATAAGGAATTATTAAGGCCTATTTTTGATAGAGGTTTGATGCCAACTTGGACACTTCTTATATGCATATCATTATAGCCAATCTTATTATAATGAGTCAAACTACTTTTATTTAATAAATTAGTAGAAAAAGTATTATTCTGGAATTTAACATTTATTTGTTTAGTCTTTTGTTCAATAAGAGTTATAAAATCGAGAAGTCTTCTTTTATAAATGTTGCTTTATGGGATGTTAGGCAGCTACCAATTTACTAAGTCTTTGTCATTCCAATTAATCTCATAGTTAGCTACAGATTGTCCTAAGGCGTTATTCTCATCATCTGGCTCTATCCCAGCTCTAGAACTACTTGCAGACATGGTAAAGAAATAAAATAATAATAAAATAATAATAAACCTAAGTTTTAACTCACAGATTGTTTCTGGGATTACAGAATGCCAAAACTCTCCTAGCATGTGGCTAACAAACCCTAGAACTACTAACTTTTGCACCTAGAAATTATTATTACTTCATTCTTCAACAAGTCTCAAGGCTCTGATACCTAAACGTAACAAGAAGATATAGAATAAAATGCAAAGCACAAAATATAGCAAACTGATCAACATAAAAGGAAATTATCAAAGAACTTACTAAATAATAATATGTCTGATAGCAATGAAGATATACAAAATAAGTCACACTTTTTATTGAGAGTTCAAAAATTTTACAAAAGAGAGAGAGAAAGGATTACATAAAAGCCTATGAACAAAGCTTTGAAATTGAAGAACTGAACCTGAGAAAAACAGCAGACAACTAGCCTTTATAAAGACTAGAGAACTAAACTGTAAAATTACAACCCAAGTATGGCCAAACTAACCATAGTTAACAGGAATTATTTAAATAATTTTGTCTGTTTGCGCCGATAATGGAAAAGTATGACATTTCTGGATAAGAAAGTGGATGATGGGTCACGATTAAGGAAGTGGATGATGGGTCACTTTTAGATAAGGATGATGAGTCACTTGAAAGTGGATGATGAGTCACTGAGATGATAATAAATTAATAATGTTGAGTGGCCAACAACTATATGGTGAAAATGGTTAAAGTTTCAAGGGATGTGAGGAGTCATGTCCAAAGTAAGTGGTTAGGTCATCACTATCATAATTATCTTCATTTTTATTTTGATTGTCGGATTATGAATCCACCTGGGACATATTTGTCATAGTTCTTTTCATTTCTTCTGCTATCTTTAGAATCTCACTAGGGGTACTAGTAGCAGCAATTCTGGCTTGATTTTATGATTTGACTGTAAGAAATTGGGATTGGTCGGAAGATTTGTTACAGAGGGTAGGATTATCAGAGAACCACTTTGAGACATTGTATTTTCCATGTTCTGTAAGATTCATGTTACTCCACCATTTGATTTTGTTTGTCTTCCAAAATATGGAATATTGACATTTCCAATAAGCTTATCGATAATAACATATTCTAGCATGAGAATCCATGTTATATTGAAATGTACAAAAAAGAGTAATAAGTCAGGGATGAAATCTCATTCATCAGGTTTGGCTAGGTGAGCAACCTAATACCCATAGCCTTCTTTAACAAGCTATGGAAGAAAATCAATAGTAGTGCCATATTTATCCCACCATGCAAGAAACCAAAAGGGAATCTGAAGTGGAATTTTATTGTCAAAATAAATAAACCAAGATAAGGAATTGCCAGGATTTTGTCCATATCAAATTTTTGTCAAAGCATCAATATAATCTCAATAAGAAAATTCAGATACATGAAAGATTCTAGAAAATTTTCTCTTTATGTTAAGATTGTCACCCCATTGGTCTAGAGTAATAATTTTGCAAAGTTTAATTTTTCTGAAAATCAATTTTTCTTTGTCAATTTTGTCAAAAACATCTTATATAAAAATAAAGTCGGTATCAACCAAAATAAATTTATAGAATATATATCTTTTTAATATGTCTTCAATAATCCTGCCAAACAAGGGATCAATGAGGGTATCCACAAGTTTTTTAGGTTTTTTAAAATAATGGTCTAGTAATAGTGGGGTTTCCATTGAAAAGAATATATCGAAAAAGAGTTTAATGACATAAGAATAAGTTTGGTGATTGATTTTTGGAAGTGAAGGGGAGATAGATTGATAGCTTGGGCTACGTGTGGCTAATTTTTCTTGTTTATTAGAGTATGGACTTAAACGAGAAGAAGTGATAGTCTTAAAGGAATTGCTATCAGCTTTAAGAGGAGAAAAGCTGTTTGATAATTGTAATTGATTTTATGGGTGCTAACTAGATGATGGTTTGCTAGAAATGGGTTGGATCTGTGGATAATTGGGTTGAGAGATTAGTGATAAGGCATACTTGTCTTTGTGACTTGATTTTGGGGGAGTATTATAAGTCATAGATAAGTCGTAATTTTGGTCTGGTGATAGGATTGGCCTAGTGCTTCGGCCACCTCTGCCTCATCTGCTACTACTCATGATTTTTCCCTGTAAAAATTCTCTGGTTAAAAAATATTGAAGACTATTGTCAAATCCTTTGATATATTCAATAGTAAAGTCAAAAGCAGATAACAATGATTGCCACCTAGAAAAAATTTGTTTGGAGGTGAGATTTTTGACATCTTTTTTCAAAATGAATTTAGCAGATTGACAATCTACCTTTAAAACAAATTTTTGGTTGATAAGATCATCTTGTAATTTTTGTATGGTCAAAACAATGGCTAAAATTTCTTTTTTGACTGTGGAGTATTTTTGTTGGGTGTCGTTCCAAACACTTGAAACATATATAATAAGACATTCCTTACCATCAATGACTTGTTTTAGAATACCTCTGTATCCCAATTCGGAAGCGTCTGTTTCAACAATTTTTGGAGCACTATGATGGTAAATAAACATGCAGGGTAATTTCTTAATATGTTGTTTTACTTTTCGTACAGCGGAAATATGTTCTTCTGTCCAAAGCAAAGGGTTTGTTTTTAATCTTTGAAAAAGGGGTTTACAAATGATGCGCAATTCTTTATGAAAATTTACAATATAATTTAAACACCCTAAAAATCTCTGCAATTGTTTTTTGTTTTTAATTTCATCAGGAAATTTGTCAGCAAAGTCAAGGCTCCTTTGTATGGGAATAATAGTTCCACTTTATGTTATGACCCAAAAATCTTAAATGTGCTTGGAATAAGTTGATTTTTGGAGTAGGAATTACTAAACCATGAAATTGTATGGTTTTTAGAAACGTTTCTAGATGTTTCCAGTATTGGTCAATATTTTTGGAAAATATTAAAGCATCATCGATATAAACAATTGAAAATTCAGTAAAAGGATTGAAAATTTCATTCATAATACACTGGAATTCACTTGGAGCATTCTTCAAGCCAAATGGCATAACATTCCATTTATATTGTCCAAAAGGAACTATCGTATATAAATTTTATCAGACGTACACGTCATTGACAAAGATGATAAAATTGCCAGGTGGACATCCAAATAGGCATTCAGAAAATATCCTGCAATATATCTCTAAAGAAGAGGAACCAAAGTAAATATAAAAATAAGTATTGAGCAAAACCTACTCGGTATCAACTAACGTCGTATTCTACTCAGGATCAGATGACGTCATTCGGGACCAGCTAACATCATGTTCTACTCGAGACAAACATGAAGAAACCTGGATAAAGAAGCCCATCACATAACTCGCACACGAACCAAGAATCATGTCAAAATACGTAAAGATATCCGCGTCAAAGAAGAAATCCATGATGAATAGAATACCAAATAGGAAAAATGTTCCAAATCAGGTAACAATTTTATTTCTTCAAAAAGACTACGCATTTATAAGGAAATAAGTCCTAACTGAACTATATCACTAGAGTCTCATTCAATCTCTATACAAATCTCCAAAATAGGAAAGAAGACAGACCACTCCATACAAAGTAACCAAATCATAATTAAATACAAAGATCTTTCACTACTTGTACAAAAAGGATTAGGGTTCTTTGCACATATAAATAGACCCATATTCTCGTCAGAAAAATAGATAGCAATATACAAAGAGAAAAAAGAGAGATCAAGAGTTGTAAATCTTTTTCAATAGTGGATTTTGGCTCGGTTGTTTATTCAACCACCAGTGGACATTTCTCCGGTCATCGGAGTTTTACCACGTAAAACTTATGTCCAATTACTTTCTCATTCTCTCTCTTTGAGATCACAGCTGAAATCCGATTTGTTGACTTTTCTCACACATCTAGAAATCAACGTCAACAATTGGTGCTAGAATGAGGGGGCGGGTTTGAACCTCCGATCTAATTAAAAGTAATGGCGGGAAGCAAAAACAATCATGGGGATATCCAACAATCTCCAAATAATGCCCATATTGACAGTAGCTCACGAGATCTCACCGCAACCACTAAGAACCAACCAACATCCCTGGTGGGGATCCAACAAATCCCTCTGACCAGCGAATACCTGACACAACGCTTCCATGAGGCACTGCAACAGCTGGTGGCAGATGCGCTAAAGAAAGGAGTTGATCTACTAGTTATAGAAGAAGCGCAACCTCCTAACCTCCCATCTACAAGGCTTCGTTCGGTTATAGTTGGGCCAGAACCAGCTGCACCAAAAGCTGGAAAAAACTCTGTTCCAATTAATTAGGCTGGACGTGAAACACCTGAAGAGGAGCAACCACGCCAGAGGTAAAGCCATGATCAGATAGTCCATGCTAGATACCTCAAGCATGACCGACACAATGATCGGTCGTCATCAGAAGATAGTGATCGACACCATCACAAGCGCCATCACGGAACCATACGTCTGTAAGGATCAACCCGTAAGACTCGGCAGCAAAACGAAGAGCCAAAAAAAGGTATGACAGTCTCCTGACGGTTTAACCATCATGGAGATCCGTGGGAGATAGAGATGTCGTAATTCAGAGCCTGACCCGAGAAGTTAAAAACAACAGGCGTCAAATGGACGCACTGGTTAAAAGTTATGGGTACAATGACTTGTCCGACGACGATTCTAATAG
Organism: Dipteronia dyeriana; assembly: GCA_032871835.1. NCBI lineage: Eukaryota > Viridiplantae > Streptophyta > Magnoliopsida > Sapindales > Sapindaceae > Dipteronia > Dipteronia dyeriana. The sequence goes on from CM065299.1 coordinate 101,430,494, forward strand.
TCCATTCACTAAGGACATCCTGCGAACTTCATTCCCAGAAAGATTTAGGATGCCACACGTGGAACAGTTCAAGAAGGATACATATCCTAAAGAACACGTCAGACGGTATAAAAGTGCTAAGGCCCAGTATGCCCACAACGACCCCTTATTATGTCTCAACTTTCCACAGACTCTAGAGACACAGGCTCAAGATGGTTCAGAAGATTGTCCCCAGCAAGTGTCGAAAGTTTTGGTGAATTAAGCAGAGTTTCTCAAGGCAATTTCTGCGCAACACAGGAAAAAAATCACTAGCTTACCTTTCTCACCTGAAACAAGGGAAAGATGAGTCGCTAAAGAAATACCTGGGGTGATTCGGCTAGGCAGTATCAGAAATCGGTAATGCAAACGACGAAGCAATAATTGCTGCATTCATCAACAATTTACAAAACAGACTGCTATTTTTTTTTGGGTCCGTCTAACCAGATATACAGATATGATGGACATGGCGGGAGGATATACGCTGGCCGAAGAAGAAGAGTTAGCCACGAGAGGATGTTACATGCACGAGGAAAACCCGAAAAAGATGTCGAGTCAAAGGTACAGAACAAAAAAAAAGAAAATAAAAAGGAAACGGTAAAGAAAAAAGCAAGGACGGAGGAAGCGGGCGTAATGTCGACCAAACCACAGAGAAATTCTAAGGAAAATACGCAAACTACACCCTTCTCCGAAAAAAATAGGAAGAAATGCTGGTCATCTGGTAAAATAGCCACGACGACAGTCTCAGTTTGTCCGGCAAGATACAACCAAATACTGCAAATTCCATAAGGAAAACCGGTCATGAGACTTCCAAGTGTTACCAGCTCAAAGATTACATAGAAACCCTCATTCAGGGAAAGACACTTACAAGATATAATCTTGAAAAGGGATGAGAGGTCAGAAACAAAGAAAGAGACCAGGGCCGATCACAACTCCGGTCGAAATCAAAGGGCCAACCCCAAGGCCAATGAAGTAATACAAACAATCTTTAGAGGGCCATCAACTGAAAGAAGTAACCGAGAGCGAACACATGAAATCAGAGAAGTAGTAAAGGCAAGACAGAACTTTGACGTGAACTCGGCCGAACCAGACTTGAAAAAGGGTAAAAGAAGGATGAGACCTAATAATATTCACAGAAGCTGACTCGCATGGGGTCGACGTTCGGCCAAACGATGCCCTAGTCATAAGTGCCTGAATTGGACACAGGAAAGTCAAGAGAATCTTGATAGACAATGGAAGTTCAGCAGATATTCTCAATGTAGCCATCTACGATCAACTCAGGTTGGACCGAAAGGATTTACAGCCTTTTCATACCCCACTTAGAGGATTCGGGGGAGTTAAGGTCAGTCCCCTTGGGATGGCAAAGTTGCCCGTAAAACTTGGAGTAGCACCTTGCCAGAGAACAGTATTACTCGATTCCGTAGTAGTAGACTTAGATAATTGGCTGTATAATGCATTGTTAGATCAGTCATTCTTGAATAAAACTAAGGCCGTAACAGCTACTTATGCTATGATGATCAAATTCCCGACCGAACAGGGGGTCGAAGTAGTCAAGGGGTCCCAGGAGATGGCCCGAAGAGCTAACCTGTTAGTTTACAAAGACAAAAACGATGGTGAACAAGTATGCATTATAAGGCAGCCGAGTCAGAACAAAGAGTCATTGTCGTTCGAATTTGACCCAATGGAAGAATCGAAGTAGTCCAAAAATGAACCGGTCGAAGAAATAATCTTGAAAGAAGATGAACCGGATAAGAAGATCAAGATCATGGCCAATTTGGAAGGAAAAGTCAAACAAAGCCTCATTGATCTGCTCAAAGAATACAATGATGTGTTCGCCTAGAGTTATGAAGACATGGTCGAGATAGATGCCCGAATAATATCTCATCATCTCGCAGTAGACCCGAATGTAAAACCAGTAATACAAAAGAGAAGGTCATTCAATCTCGAGAAAAGTTAGGCAATCAAGCATGAAGTGGAAAAGCTACTCGTCGCAGGGTCAATTAGAGAGATCATCTACCCTTAATAGGTAGCTAATGTAGTCCTCGTCTAGAAGAAAAACTGTCAATGGAGAATGCGCGTAGATTTCACATATTTAAATAAGGCATGCCCGAAAGACAGTTTCCCACTGCCATGGATAGACCAATTGGTTGACGCTACATCAGGTCACGATTACTCAGTTTCATGGATGCCTACTCGGGATATAACCAAATCTGGATAAACAAGGCTGACGAAGAAAAAATGGTGTTCACAACCGATCAGGGCTTATACTGTTACACAGTAATGCCCTTCAGATTAAAAAATGCAAGGGCAAAATACCAAAGGCTGGTCAACAGAATCTTCGCACGACAAATAAGAAGAAACATGGAAGTCTACATAGATGACATGCTGACCAAGAGCATCTCGGCAGACAAGCATACTTCAGACCTGCGAGAGACATTCGATATTTTGAGGAGATACCAAATGAAGCTGAATCCGAACAAGTGCTTATTCGGAGTTCCTTTAAGAAGGTTCCTGGGTTTTCAAGTTCACCAAAGAGGAATCGAAGTCAATCTCGAAAAGATCCGAGCCATGCAGAAAATGACCTCACCACGGACGCTAAAAGAAGTGCAGCGCTTAACATAATGCTTAGCTTTCTTGGGCAGATTCATCTCAAAGGCCACAGATAAATGTGCTCCAATTTTTAAAGTGATTAAAAAAGGAAAAGGACTTGAATGTAACGAAGAGTGCGAGCAAGCATTCTTAAAAATCAAAGAGTACCTAGGGCAAGCTCCCATTCTTTCGAAACCAAAAATGGGAGAGACATTCCACTTATACTTATCAATTACAGAGCTAACGACAAGCTCAGTTCTAGTCAGAACAGAAGATGGAGTACTGAGGCCAGTGTATTATACCAGCAAGACACTTTTACCAGCCGAAACCAGGTATTCACAGGCAGAAAAAATGGCCTTAGCATTGGTTTCAGCAGCAAGAAAGTTAAGACCATACTTTCAGGCTCATACAATCCAGGTTCTCACCGACTGTCCACTTAAGCAAATTTTACAGAAGCCAGAAATTTGAGGAAGACTAACCAAATAGGCAATCGAGCTGAGTGAATTCGATATCCAGTACGTCCCCAGGACTTCTCTCAAAGGCCAAACAGTGACGGATTTTATAGTAGAGTTCACAGAACCAAACTTGGAAGTAAAAAGATGTTGGGCAAAAATTTCCCATGGAAATTATATGTCGATGGCTCTTCAAACACTCACGGCAGCGGGGCAGAGATCGTAGTATACACTCCGGAAGAGATGATGTCGAATGTGCCATGAGGTTTGACTTCAAAGCAACAAATAATTAAGCCGAGTACGAGGCGCTACTGGCTGGACTTAGAGTTTGCATATCCCTCGGAGCAGATGAGGTCGAGATATATAGCGACTCACAGGTAGTTGTCAACCAATTCCTAGATGAATACCAAGCCAGAGATGAATGCATGATAGCCTATCGTGACATAGCAAAACAGTTCCTTCAGAAATTCAAAGAATATAAGATTTCCCAAATCCCCAGGGAGAAGAATGAAAAGACAGATGCTTTGTCCAAACTAGCATCAGCAACAACCACAATCAGGCCAAAAACTATTTTGGTTGCACATCTCCTCAAACCGAGCATAGCTGAGCCAAAAAACTTTAAAATTTTAGAAATCCGAACATCGTCAGAAGATTGGATGACTCAGCTGAAAAGGTTCTTAGAAGAAGGCATGCTCCTTGAAGATCCCCTACAAGTAAAACGTATCAGGTATCGATCAGCAAGGTACACATTAGTTGGAAGAGAACTATACAGAAGAGGGTTTTCCCGAACACTCCAAAGATGTATATCAGAAGAAGATGCATGACAGATATTACAGGAAATCCATGAGGGAGTTTGTGGAAACCATACTGGGGGTAAAATTTTAGCACACAAGGTACTCAGACAATGTTATTATTGGCCTACTTTATTCTCGGATGCACAACGATGTTCGGAGAAATGTAAAACTTGCCAAAGGATTGCTAATGATATCCAACAACCTCTTGAATAACTCAAAAACCTCACGTCCCCATGGCCATTTGCCATGTAGGGCTTGGATTTAATTGGCCCAATGCCAGCAGGAACAGGGGGTGGAGCGAAGCATGCAATAGTAGCCGTTGACTATTTCACGTAGTGGGCAGAAGCTGAAGCCGAAGCCTTAGTGCATATCACAGAAACAAATACCATAAATTTCGTGAAGAAGAATATACTCTATAGGTTTGGAGTTCCAAACACTATCATCACTAACAACGGTACCCAGTTCGATAACCTGAAATTCAGAAAGCTGTGCAAAGAGTACCGAATTGCCAATTACTATGCCACACCTGCCCACCCTCAAACAAATGGGCAGGCTGAAGCAGTAAACAAAATCATCAAGCATACACTCAAAGCAAAACTAGATGCCAAGAAAGGAAGTTGGGTTGAAAAACTTCCTGAAGTATTATGGGCATATCGGACGACAGCAAGAACTTCAACCAGAGAGACTCCATTCACTTTAGCGTTTGGAACAGAAGTTGTTATCCCCGTAGAAACATCATATGCATCACCCCGATTCAGGCTATATAATGAAGATCAGAATGTTGATATGATGTTACAAAGTATAGATGAGCTAGAAGAGAAAATGGAGAAGTCCCGAATACGAAATATGACATATCAGCAAAGAGTAGCCCACTACTACAACTCTCATGTTTGGGTCAGGAAATTCCAACTAGAGACCTGGTAATCAGAAAAGTGTCATTGAATACAAAAGACAAAGTTGCAGGTTCCTTGGCTGATAAGTGGGAAGGCCCGTATAAAATTGAAGGAATAGCCGGCCGTGGAGCATATTGGATTGCACGACCCTATGGAGGGGTCTTACCCCGACCATACAATGCCCAATACCTGAAGATTTTCTATCCTTAAAATTATTTTTTGTTACCTTTTAGTTAGGACAATTTTAGTCAATCAGTTATTAGCCTTAAAATTTAATTCATTGTTGGTTTTACAGTTATAAATAAAAATCAAACTCGGGATTTCTGAAAAATAAAACATATGATAATAAGAACATATGAAAGACGAGCATGATAATAAGAACATGCAAATAGAATACTCGGGACCATTGATTCCCGAATGGGCGGAGAAGCTCGAAGTAGCATGCCAGCCGAGCAAGGTCAGTTGACCTTAGCAAAAAGACAAGATTCTAGAGAACAGCTCGGGGTGCTGTCGGGGAAAAATTTCGGTGAAATGCGCAGCTATGTTAAATGGTTCGAAAAGCTTAACGATTCGGTAAACCCTTGCACAGAAAACTGGGGAGATGTCCTTGATGTAATGTTTGGATAATAACCCGAGTATGAAATACGAGTAAATCTACTCGTTTGTTTCAAGATGGCTCGGTTAACATAAACCAGTTTAATAAGATACTTGGCATAAAGATTGCAATAGCTAGTTCAATAAGATACTTGACATAAAGATTGCAATAGCCAGTTTAATAAGATCTGGTAGTGATTACGTTAGCCAGTTCAGTAAGATACTCAGTATTATAAGCAATAATAAAATCAAGTTAGATAAAGATACTCGGTGAAATTTCTTGAGCAATGAATTGGATTAAACCACTCGGTTTTGAATTACAATTCACAAAATTTCATCAATAAAAATCTTTACAAATGAATCTTTACAAAAATAAATCAAGGTTGGGAGGAGGATTTGGAATTCCTGCCGATGCTCGGGTCAGGGCACCATTTCATATTCGCGGAGGAGACTCTCATTTGAAGGCCATGTAATTATGTCAACTGAATCATTCATCCATTCATTGTATCTTCTCTAGAGATCAGGCACCAAACCTTCCACGCCGGACTCCTGGCTGGCATAAAAGGTCGAGATAGAGTGCTCTGATGGAACCTTCAAATGCATAGGTTGGGGCTCTTTGCCTCGATTGCTACAATAAGCTCTCCACTCCTTCATCTGGGTCCGAAGAGATTCCAGGGACCGATCCACGTGGTTCTTGATCGACAGCTCCCAGTTGGTTCAGAGTTTTTCAGTTGCCCGATTCTTGACCTTGAAAAATTCACCAGCTGAAACTAGCCCTCGTTAAAATTCCCGAAAGAGAAGGGCATCGTAAGCAGGGGATCTTTTAAAATGATCAACCCCCTGGACTTCAAGTTCCAGCCTAGCCTCTCTGGATAAGGATTCAACAGTCGAAGCTTGGCGTTCCAAGTCTTCGATCTTCTATTCATATGCCGACTAGGACTGCTCCACTTCCTGTTCGGCTTTGAGCATCGATTCCTGGGCAGAAAACAATAAATTTTGAAGTGACATATCCTTATCTTCTGCTAAAGAAGCTCTTTCCTCGACTTCCACTTGCTTTGCCAAACAGTGGTCGGTAAACACTTGGGCAGAGCCCACCTCTTTTTGATAAGCCGATTCAACCCGAGCATGACTATCCTCACTCTCTTTCAGCTGAGCTTCAAGACGCCTTATTCGATCAGCTTGATGTTTCTGCGTCTGAACCAGCTCAGCAAACTCGGCAACTATCTACAAGGAAATAAAATTAAAAATCTAGCCAGCAAGACAAAATAAGAGTCGGGAATAAAACTTACATAAGATGTGCCGTTGAAAATATTCTGAAGATGACTCGTCAAAGAAGCATCCCTGAAATGGCTCCAGTGATCATCCCCGATGAAAGCCCGACCATATGACATTGCTATAAGCATATCCTAGGGAGAAGGATAGGAAAGACCTCTCGAAGATTCAGTCATTACATCTTCAACCTCGAGGGGGGGGGGAAGGAACCCCTGTTCGGGTCAGAAGTCTCCGTACCCACCGATGCTTCAACATCAACACTCGGGGGAATCTCGACCCTGGTGTCTTCATCACTTGAGTCAATGAATGAAACCACCCGAGGAACCTTATAAGGATAAGCGGGAGAATCGACCGTCTTCTGAGGGATCTTCCTGATCATCATCCCGAAAGGATTCAAAAAAGTTAGGACATGTATTTATTCGTCATTCAGAGGTTTTACCATCACCAGCGTCCATCCGCTCTGTAGAAACCACAACCGAGGAGCTTGATTCACCAGGCCCCTCACTAAGACCATCACTTTGCCTCTCTCCGTCTTCAGGCAATTCCTGAGTGTGGTCCGATGGGCCAATCGGACCACTAGACTCCCCTACCGTCGGCCGGATGACTTCCTCAGGGATATATTCGGGGATCTACTCGTCAGCCTCATTAGGGTCATCATCTAACTCAAGTGAGGCAATGTCTTCTTTGCTTTGACGAGAAGCTTCTTTTTGGCTCGCCTGAAGGATTGATTTCACTTGGCGAGCCTGGACGTCGCAAACAATGTTCGAGTCATACACTTCAAATGATAAAGAGAATCAAGTCAGAATATAGAAAGAAAAATAAATAAAAAAAATAAAAAAGAGGATGGGAAGACCACTTACGTCGTCAACGTAGCCTGAAATCTTAGTGAAGAAGCCAAACTCTATCATATTCTTCTCATTAAAGAGATAAGACCTGCTCCTTTTTTCCAAAGTACGCACTGCAGCTCGAGTAAGTCTGGTCAGTTCAGTATCAGAGAATTCAATTTTTTTCTTGTTCCATATATCAGGGAACAGAAAAAACGGGGAACTTTTAGCACCGTCCGAGTCTCCCCAGCCAAAAGAGTAACTTCAAGTCTAAGGTTCCCTCCGGCGAAAAATCAACTGTTCTTTCAGTACTTGTTAGACGAAGGGAATCACCATACAAAGCCCCTCTTTTTGACATCATCGGATGTATCAACTCCCGATTCACTTTTGTCCCCTAGGGGACCCAGCAATCTGGCGGGTTATACATGAGAAAATAAGTCATTGTCCGACCAGACTGCCTTAGTGTGTAGAAGTGCCTGATTTCACTCTGGAAGGCGGCGACAGGTTCATTCGGCTCCATATGTGCCATATGCATATCAAGATCTTGTAGCTTTTCGGGGCCAGTTGGGCTGGAGCGATCCCTGCTTCAGCCAGAAACCAGGCAATAAATGGTTGAAGAGGAAGAGTGACGCTACAACAAAGCATGGACACATAGATTGCCACCGTGCTCGGGGGAGGGTTCCACGCGGCTTTATCACCGGTAAGAATCAGAATAACTGAATTATCCAAGTCGAATCGAGCACGATATTTCCCGATCTCATCTTCCCCTGACCACATTCGATTCAGTGTCATATCCATTCGGGCGATCGATAGAAAAAGAGAGACGAGATTTCCTGAACTCCTCTTCAACGTCCTTCTCATCGATAATCTGTTCCCCGATCCAGATGCTACCCGAGCTGTGCTTATGGACTTCACTTTTACTTTGATGTTTCCCCATCCTTGATCGAAGTGGTACCCTGTGATCAGAAACGACATATTCAGAATTAGATGATTTAGAACTAGATTCAGAACTAGATTCAGAACTAAAATGGGAGTCAGGGTGAAGCCCAGAAACTTCAACATCTAAAAAAGGAGGTTCATCAGGGGAGATTTCCCCCAATAATCTATGAGCACAGGAAACCAGTTGAAAATCTCCACGATCAAGCGCTTCGAGAGCTACAGTAAAGAGTCGACCACAGGAAGTCGGATTCATTAAAACTAACATTGAGTGAAGAAACTTGATGTAAAAACTTCAACGGAGAATAGAGATTTTCGGCGCAAAGAAACCTGGGTTGGAAAATTTTTGGTTTGAGTCTGAGAATAAGCCAGGGCAACTCTGTTCAGCGGAGCATTTAAAGGGATAATAACGTAAAACCCTAGAATCTCAAAAAGCGGGAAAAATCAAAAGATAGATTTGATGATGTAGACGGCGCACTAGGGGACGCGTAGGTCGTTTCTCATAAATGGTATCGAGAAATGGAGCGATAGAGGACACGTGTTAAGAGAAGAACTGACCAAGACCATCAGGACGCCAAAACGTCTCAATCATTGAGATCTCGTGTGAGGAGGCAAATTGAATTTACATGGTTACCATTAAGACACATCATTATGACAAGACATTTACTCTGGCATTAATGAGACGTAAGAATTGAAGGGTTGATTAAAATACTTTTGCCTAGAACGAAACCCTGTTAGGTAAAAAATATTATAAAGTGGTATTGTCGTATGTAAATTTTATAAAACGTACACCTCATTCACAAAGAGGATAAAATTGCCAAGTGGACATCCAAATCGGCATTAAGAAAATATCACGCAAGATATCTCCAAAGAAGAGGAACCCGAGTAAATATAAAAATAAGTATTGAGCAAAACCTACTCGGTATCAACTGACGTCATATTCTACTCGGGATCAGTTAACGTCACTCGGGGTTAGCTGACTTCATGTTCTACTCGGGATTAGATGACGTCATTCAGGACCAGCTAACATCATGTTCTACTCGGGACAAACATGAAGAAACCTGGATAAAGAAGCACCGCACATAACTCGCACATGAACCAAGAATCATGTTTAAATACGTAAAGATACCCGCGCCAAAGAAGAAATTCAAGATGAATAGAATACCAAACAGGAAAAACGTTCCAAATCAGACAACAATTTTATTTCTTCAAAAAGACTACGCATTTATAAGGAAATAAGTCCTAACTTGGACTATATCACTAGAGTCTCATTCAATCTCTATACAAATCTCCAAAATAGGAAAGAAGACAGACTACTCCAAACAAAGTAACCAAATCATAATTAAATACAAAGATCTTTCACTACTTGGACAAAAAGGATTAGGGTTCTATGCACATATAAATAGACCCATAATCTCGTCATAAAAATAGATAGCAATATACAGAAAGAAAAAAGAGAGATCGAGAGTTGTAAATCTTTTTCAATAGTGGATTTTGGCTCAGTTGTTTAATCAACCACCCGTGGACGTTTCTCCTGTCATCGGAGTTTTACCACGTGAAACTTATGTCCAATTACTTTCTTCTTCTCTCTCTTTGAGATCACAGCTGAAATCCGATCTTGTTGACTTTTCTCACACATCCAGAAATCAACGTCAACATGAACAATGAAGGTTGTTTTGTAACGATCTTTTTCAGCAATTTGGATTTGCCAAAATCCTGATTTCATGTCAAATTTTGAAAATACAATAGAATTGTAAAGTCTTTTTAATAAGTCTGATTTACTGGGAATTTGATACCTTATCCATTGGAGGGAATCATTTAGTGATTTGTAATTAATCACAAGCTTAGGAACTCCTCTTTCTAGTTCAGTTTTTTTTTTTTAACATAAAAAGCATGACAACTCTAAAGAGATTTAGAATGTCTGATAAGCTTTTATAATAAGTATTGGATTTCTTTTATGCAATGTTCAACCATTTTAGCAGACACTTGGATAGGCTTAGCTTTTGTAGAAATTCTTTTTTCATTGAAATCTTTGTTATAATGGAGGGTAACAATATGTTTTTCCATATTCCAAAAGGCATTGAGAATAGAAGAACACACTTCTTTTTCTAATTTGCTTTTAAAATTGCTAATCTTACTTGGAGGCAAGATCCCTCTAGTTGTTTTTCCTGTCTTTTAAATCTAAGTCTTTTTTAAGAAAAGAAAGTTGGGTCTGTTTTTGTTGAGATTGGCAGTACAATTTTTTAGGATATAGAGGTCGTCTTTATGAATCCATTATTCTTTCAAAATATTTAAATCTTTTACGATGACTGGAAAGATGAAAGGAAAAAGAATTTATTTTCCTAGATATTCAGTAACAAGTCATTTGTTAGTGACTTTAAAAGATGATATTAAATATAAAAAATGTAGTCTTAAAATTACGTTTTGGGAAAGGGTTTTCACCATAAGGAAGTCATTGATGTAACATATCTCTTCATTACAAACTGTAGCATTGGTGAGTTTATACTGGATTTCTAGTTGCTGTATGTTTGCCCCGTATAAGGATTCAGTGGTCAATTCAAGGTATTTTGTGGGCACAAGTGCTTCTTTTATACAATTGAGGTCTGCTCCAGTATCAACCAAGGCGTTAACTCTAAGATTATAATATGAAGAGATCATAATGTCTAATTTAATGTACCATTTTTGGATCCTAACTTCCTTTGTAATATTAGTAATATTTTTTATTTTACTAGACTGGGTAAGGTTTGCAATTAATTCTTGGTCAGGTTGGACTATGTCAGAATTGTCAAAACTATTGAAGTTAGGTTCTTTTGATATAGGAGAATGTTTTGAAATAAGAGAATGGTCCTTTCCTTTTTGGAGTTGTATTTATTGGATATTTTTCTTTATAATCTTTATTTCTTCTTTAATGTTTTAGATTTCTTTTGAATGTTAGTTGTGCTAACTTTTCTCGTCTTGGAGGTTTGAAAACGTCCTAAGACATTATCATCAAAATCAGGTGCCTGAAATGGGGGATTTTTCAAAGGTTTATTGATTTCAAGGGATGGTGTAGTATTACTGGACGAGGTTTCTTTTGAATTTTTTTTAATTTTTTTTATTGTAATTGTCTGATATGATTAGACTTTTGGATATGATCTTCTATATTGTCAATCATACTGATTATAAGAGAATAATCATATTGGTCTAAGACATTAATTTCTTTGTAGACACAATACTGTATGTCAGGATTTATTTCAAAAGAGGAATTAGAAGAGGTTTCGTAAGATGAGTCTCCTAAAACTAGAATTTTATTAAAAAGGTGGATAGATAAAAAAAAATCGATTATATATCTTATTTTAAATATTTACTTTTAATCATATGTATTGCTCGAAGAATAGCAATCAACACAATTATAACATGATAAACGATTACGGGAAGCTTCCTGACACTTGAAATCAAAACAAATCTCCGCATGTCAAAAACGAATAAATTGTGAGCGAGTATTATGATTATGAAACTCTCTTTTGTTATGTTCACTTTCTGAGTTAAATCAGATGTAATTCAGTTGAGATAGTTTGCCATATCGTATGGCCCATATATGCTTTCCAAAAAGATTGTTAGCACAACCAATTGGTCATTAAATCCATTACAATGTCATTTCTCATGATCTACATTCAATGAGTTTCTATGATAAATCATTTAACATCAATTTTGAACAAAAATAAAACTAGTTTCTAAAATGGTTGGTTAAACATGTATATTAAGCCTTATGACCTACTTGATTTTTCCACTTAACACTTAATGAGTGTCATTAAGTTGTTTTGTTTGATTTTTTAAGGGATAAAATCACTGAATAGGCTCTTAAAACCACCGGTTATGAAAAGTGAAAATTCACTTTTCACGTAACAGAAAATCAACTGAATATATATTAATTTATAACTTTCAAATTTATCATCACAAATCTTATTTAATTTTCTGTTTTATCTTCTCTCATACCCTTAACCATATTAATATTTTTTTTCCTCTCACTGTTTAAATAATTTAATCAGCCATTAAACCTAGTTTTTTCAAGACTCCAAAATCTCCATTTGAATCCAACATTTTTTTAATTGTAATCAAACATATTTCGATTTCTATTTATATTTCGGTAAGATTTTTTTTCTCAGAATTTGATTAGTTTTATATTATGTGATTGGAAATAATTAATACTTAAAAAAAAATAACCGGTTCAAAAAAACTTAAACCAACTTAATCATAAACTACATGCAGTTTACATGTGTCGTAAAGCCCCACAATATCATCTCTATATGTCTAGATAATATACTCTCAAGTTCGACACTAATTTTGTTAATTATATATATATATATATAATTGAATTATGTCTATTTATGACATATTTATATTGTATGTTCACATTGATAGAAAATATATATTTTATTATAAATGTATAATTATATTATTATAATTTCACTTATAAACATTGAACATGTGTGTTTCAAAAAAAAAAACATTGAACACATTAAAATATAAATATATATCAAATAATAGTCGACACGGTATAAATGTAAAAGTATTTATTTTCAGGTATTTGTAACTTAAAAAAACAAACAACTTATCACTTATATTCAGTTTTCAGTGGAAAAAAAATCAAACATGTTATTCAGTTTTCAGTCACTTTTAAGTTTTCAGTATGATTTAGTATTATTCAGTCTTCAGTCGAAAAAACAAACAGAACGTTAACCACTTGATCCACTCGATACTATTAAAGAGTTAATAAGAATTCAATAATAATAAAAATAAAATTGTCACAAACTCATCTAAAAGGATACAATTTGATTTTATATCTTAAGTTAAAGGTATACTTTTAGACCTTTAGATATATATAAAGATTTAGGGGTCGTTTGTTTTTTTGTCTGAAAATTGAACAATCCTGAATTTTTCTAATGACTGAATAATGACTGAAATCTGAACCTGAATGACATGTTTTTTTTTTCTCTCACATCTGAATGTATTGTCAACACGTTTGTTTTTTTAAAGTAAAATTGTCTGAATATAAGTAATTTTACATTTATACCTATGTTAAACAATTATACATATAATATGAAATAAAAACAATCCAAAACTAATAATTATATATGAACACATATGATCATGATCTTCATCTTTGATTTCAAACAAACTTCATTTTTCTACGAAAAGAAAATATTTTTTTTTCAAAAAATAAAAAATGACATCAGGAAAACTTGCACAAAACGCTATAATATATATATATATATATATATATATATATATATTATAGTGTATCGATATTAAACACCAATATATACATTGATTATGGTTCTTTTTTATTTTTAAAGCTATTTAAAATAAACAATATATTAAAATAAAGATTTCTATACCATATATAATTTTGATGAAATTGGAAATATGTTATATATGGGGGGATAGTATCGGAAGAAAAGATTTTATTTTGCATTTAATGCAATTAAGTCCCAGTTTGGTATTGTTTCCCTATCTGCTTTTGGGACCAAAAGTGATTCTGGACCTGAGACAGGGTGTTTGGTAAAATCGCTGGGAAGTGCTTTTGGTCACTTTTAGCTTCTCCTAACTAAGTTTTTGAGAAGTTACAAATACATGTTTTTGAATTTGGCTTCTGCTTTTAGAAAACGCGCTACAATGATATTAAATGAAATTTTACTAACTTTTCAACTTTGTCCTAACCTTTAATGAAATTTAACAAAAAAAATTGGACTAAATATTTGTACAAAAAAAAATGTTGCCATAACTGTATAAAAAATTTGGGATAATTAATTCAATAAAGTAAAATAAAATGAAATTAAAAAATAAAGTAGAATAAAATAAAGAAATAAAGAAATTTGACTAATTAATTAAATAAAGTAGAATGAAAATGGGGATAATTAATTCAATAAAGTACCATAATTATATAACACTTAACACTAAACACAAATAAACCAGAAAAATGTAAAGTATAGAACATTAGTACCATTTAGATGTCTATGTCCTTTTAGTAATTTTACACACTTACAACATTTTTTATTTCAGTTTACTAAAGACATTGAAATTACTTTTAGTTCTCACAGCACTTTTGAAAATCAGTTTACCAAACACTCAGCTGATTCTTCCCACAGCAATTCCAAAAGCAATTCTCCCCACATCAATTTCAAAAGCACTTCTCCCCACATCAATTTCAAAAGCACTTCTCCCCACAGCACAACAATGTCAAACTGGACATTAGTGATTTGCAATTAAGTTAAAAGTCATGATTTTTTACTTTTTATTTTAAATTTGTTTTTTAGGATTTTTAAATTGTTTGACCACTTAAAAGAATAAACAAAACAACTTAATAATTATGATTCAAACCCATTAAATTTTAAGTTTAAAAAACAAACGACCCCTTATTTACTATGCATGTTAAAATAACCATTATAGCATTCTTGAAATGGCTTCCCCTATATAATGCCAATCGATCACAAGTATGACATGACCAAAATGATTATATTATTAAGAAAAATATAGAAGTTTAATTTTCATCGACTCATTTAACTAAATAACAAACATATAACACCAACATTTGTACGTTAACAATATATTTCCAACTAAATTATTAGTATTATATATATATAATCTTCGGTATTATTGTGAAACCACATTGCCATATTTGGTAGTGGTAATTACAAATTTTCTTATACGAGCATACAACTTTAAATGCATTTTGATTATACTAATACATATTACTATATTTTAACCATATAAATAATATAACTTTAATCATAAAAATACATATAGAAAAAATATAATAATATATATTAATATATTTAAGATATATTCAACATGTGTGTTCATTAGAGAAAAATCGGTGGTAATTCGTTTTGTTATCTAGGTGATTGTTTTAAAATTTATAAGGTTTTTTTTTATTATTATTCTTTTAGGCTATATTTTCCTGTTTAAATTACAACATGCCACCCTCGTTTAAGTTTGATAATTTTAATATTTGTCGCATTATTATAAATAATTTCATGTTTCAACATAGTAATTCTAATGTTAATCTTGAGTATTCATTCTACACATATGTCAAAATAATTGTCAGTCAGATGATATAATCCTCAAACTTACATCATGAGATCGTAGATTCAAATAATCGTTCATCCTAAAAATCTGAATTTATATAATATTTTTTTTAATAGAGCATAAAGCTTTATACCTATTATTATTATTTATTATTTTTAAAGATACTGATGTACATACAGTATTATTAAATAAATAAATATACGTGAATAAAATAAAATAAATATAAATCAGCGCGAAATAGAAATGGTAAATAACGATGACGTGGCAAGCTCTCAGGTTTCCAACGAATGTTTTTTGGTTTTTTTTTTTTGAAGCACGAACAGTACCAGGAGCGGAGGAAATAGACTTGTCAACAGAGGAAAAAAAAAACAGGCATTGACGAACCAAAAAGTGACATTCTGGTTTCGATTTTCAGGTCTCAGATCTGACAAACCACAGAACTTGAATCGCATGCACGACGCCGTTTCGTCATATCCGGTAAGCAATCAGTCTACGAACGCTTCTCTCCTCTCTCTTTATCGATTTCGTCGTGAATTACCGGTCTATTAATACGATTTATCGATGAATGAATTTCATTTTAACGTTTTTATGAGATTGCAAGTACTCGTGAATTGTTACAGTGATGTTGCAATTTTTGAGCCATTTCGTATCGTGTTCTGTTAAGCGGTTGAGCTCTTTAATTTGACATAGTTTAAGAAGGTTATGATGAATTCATTTGAACGGTTTACGATATTGGACGTACTCGTGAAATTTTTGAACGATATTGTAGTTGTTAGTCCAAATTAATCTGTTGTTGTGTTAACTGTTAAGTTCGGTTGGGCTCTTTTACAGTAATGACTGAATTTTGAATAATTTTTACATGTATAAAAGTGATTCAAGAAGATTATGAAGGCTACAGCTTCACCGATACATACAGCCGTTGCGATAATTCCATCTCCAAACTTGTTATGGAGGTTCAAGGTATTGCTGCCATTTACCGTTATCAGTTTAGTTTGATACTAATGAGCTTTGTAGTATAGAAATCGTCGATTTTTTGATGTATTCTAATGGATGGTGGTCTTCCAGATGATATTGTTTCTGATATGGGGTTTCGGTTGTTGCAAGGTCAGTGTTGGCAGTTTTTATTGTGTACTACTCTACAGTTAGAGAGAACTATTAATCTTAGTGAATAGTTCATTGTTGATCTTCTTCTTTTTTGTTTTTCGTTTCAAACAGATTGGATGGGATTCGGTTATGAGAATGAGTGTAGACTTGCGGGATTTGTTCTTGTATGAGGCATTTTTATATTATAACCCTCTCCTTCTTGTGGTTAGTTGACATTCATCTCTTTGTGTTTGGTTCCTCTTAGATATCAAATCTCTTTGCAGATTTACAATTGGTAGCCTTTTTGTTGCAGACGATGATGGTTTGGCTCTGGGGAGTGAATATATGGGTCTTTTCTCAGGGAAGTGTTAATTATGCAAAAATATTTGATCTTGATCAAAATCACCTTACTCACAATGAAATATGGAAGGTACTATGGTTTACATTTCATGCTATTTGGATTTGTTTTTCTCACTGTTTCATCATTTTTGAATGGCCTTGCTTGAATATTTGCTCTGTATCTTGATCAAATCCTACTCAGATGCTGCATTTCATGTTGTATATACATCGTTATTCTTTAAGGTTTTCTACGACTTAATAATTTGGATTTGTTTTTGCAGTGTAGCACTTGGATGACTATTATTGTCCCAACTAGCATGACAGCATACCTTTATCTCTACTCCCATGGAGAAGTATCATTGGCGGCATCACAACCAGTGTAATATCTTCCCTGTTTCTTGATTTTCTCCTACCTTTGCTGTCCTTGAATTTTAATTCCCTGTTGCCGACAATAGTTCTCATCGCCTTATTTTTATCTTCTTATAGTTTCTTTACCAATTTCTGATATACTTGATGAATTCTACAGTAGGAGATGTTTTTAATTTTATGCGTTAAATAGAAAATGTTGATGTTGATGCACACACCTTATCTGAACTTATAATTCAAAGTGTGGCAAAATAGATATAGCATCACAATCTACACATGTACCATTACATGACTGTTCGCATCTGCTATTGACCATCTCACTAACCAATGTGTTCTGTAGCAATAGTTAACTTACTTGCCATCAACACGATCTACACATCGCTACTTTTACAGGTATGTTACTAACTGGTTCTGAGTTTTTCATGTGCTGATTACAGGTACTTCTGTATATTGCTGTTGCTGTGGTCCTGATATTTCCCTTTGATATCTTCTATTTGTCATCTCGTTACTTCTTATTAAGGACTCTCTGGCGTATAGCTCTTCCACTGCAGGCAAGTTTCTGTTGTAGCTTCAATCCTGCATCCCTTTTTCTTTTTGCGGCAGAGACATACTCTTTTATATAAAAATAAAAAATCAGTTGCTATCTTTTATTCTTGTATCCGAAATTCCTTTAGAAAAATGCAACTGCATTTAAATAGCTTTGGTTGATGAATGCACTAGTTTCTTATCAGATGACATTCTTTTTCAAAGTTATTTGACATGTAACAAATTTGAAACTTGCAATTTATCGCAAATACAATGGATCTTTGCTGTGTAACAGGCAATTTCATTTCCTGACTTTTTCTTGGCTGATATTCTAACCTCCATGGCAAAGGTATGAACCTAGAACCTTGTTTAGCAATTTACTAAAGAAAACCGCTTATTTTAATTATATTGAGTATAAATTATTTCAATTTTGGGACACATGATAGAATAAATGTATTTATGTCTTCTTGTCATGGAAAACTTCTAATTTCTTGTTAATTAGATGCAAAAAAGTGTCATATCATGAGAAATACCAACTAATATATTCTCATCTTAAATAGCAGCTGTTGTTTTGTAATAATTTTGATATAAAAAATAAGCTAGAGTTGTTCTTTCTTGTTGCTCGAAATTTTTAATTATGTGCAGGTGTTTTCAGATCTGGAGCGCTCAGTCTGTCGAATGGTTCATCGACAGGTTAGTATTCTAATATGGTAGGAAGTCCTTACACTTTATACTAATTAGTTGCTGAAAGTTCTGTATCTTTGACGTCACTCGTTTCTTAATTCCAATATGAATCACTCTACTGCCTTATTTTTATTTTTGTTTAAAAATAATTGTGACGTCAACTCTGTTTCTTCGACATTTATTGATCTGACTTTCCTTGTGCATATTGCGATGGCCTGCCATATATTTTTCCTTTTGTTGTGAACCTCCTGTGGGATTAAGTTCAACTTGATTTACAACTTTACCTTATAGAATCTACAATTATGTTCTATCTTCTGGTTCGTTAAGGAATTGGAATGAATGAAATGAATGTTTATCCATATTGTTGTATGTGTAGTTAAACTACCTCGATAGTCATAACGAATGAAGCTAAGTTGATGGGAACTGGCAAATCCTCTGTGCTCATACTGTTGAAATATTCATGTCTTTTCCCTTTAAACCTTATTGATCTGTTTATATGGGATGAACCGATGAAGAGACAAGTGTCCTTGGTCTATATTAAACTTATAGTTGTTTGCCCAAGGGTAGTAAACTTGCCATGAAATTATTGGATTTGTTGTTTTTTTTTTCCTTTTTATGAAACTTGATGCTAACAATTTCTTGATGTAATATCTGGCCTGCGTTTTACCAACGTGCATGCTGTTGCTCTATCGTGCTTTATTCTTGTAGTTGGGCATGGACAACTGAGATAAGGTTTCCCTTGAACTGTAGGTTGCAACAATTGCATGGTTTGAAGCTGATTCGATTTGTGGTAGTCACTCTAAAGTAATCCCACTAGTGCTTGTTTTCCCTTACCTTTGTCGTTTATTGCAATGTCTTCGTCAGTACAAAGATACAAAGGAAAAGTCAAGCCTTTTAAATGGTAATTATCTCTCGGTAAATTATATTTGCTTCTTGTTATTTATTACTACCCAATATTCTGTTATCATAAAGATTCTATCATAATTTTCCATTATAAATAAATTTCAAAGGCTTTAGCCAACCAGTGATAAATGCATGGTTTGATAGAAATGGGATATATCTGAAAAAAAGAAGACAAAATCCATTTGAAATTGCCTAGGCCTAATACATATAACCAAATTATTATTCAAGAATATGAGCACTCTTTTTGAGTCCTCATAAATATGATCTAGTGATTCTAGTGAGCAGTAACCACCCCTTGTTATCAGTATTAAGTGGCACAATACACCTCAAGTTTACTGAAATCAATTTGATAGAATTGGACTTCAGATTTGCATGCTTCCAAGACATACTTTAATTTTTTTGTATTGAAGTGTATGTACAGTATACTATGTATCTATCTACAGTACCTTAATCATATTTATTTTCAGAGAAGCTATTTCCACATTTATTTACTTAACTACCATTTCGTTTGCTTAGCTTTCTAAGCTTATGCATATCCATATACATATATTAAACGCATGCACATATGCTATTTAGTTACTAAAATATGCTATATAATGTTGCGGATTTAATTTATCTTTTCTTTACTGCTATCATATTGTTATAACACTATTCACATGTGCTTTTCAGCCTTGAAATATTCAACGGCAGTCCCAGTGATTTTTCTTTCAGCCCTAAAATACGATGTCTCACCTGATAGCTGGATATCCATTTATCGTCCCCTCTGGCTTCTCTCAAGTGTTATTAACTCACTCTATTCATTTTACTGGGATGTAACTCGAGATTGGGACATGAGGTATGCTACCCTAAAGTCCTTTTTCTTCTGGTCATTGGTTCATATTTCCTTTGAACATAAGTCGCAGGCACAGCATATAAGAACATGACAGATCATTTTTTTTAATTAACTTGTTTAATTAAATGAATACTAAGATACAAATTTTCAGCCCAACAGCAGTGGTGATTTTTTCACATGTTTGCATTGTTTTTCAGTGCCTTCTCCAGGATTTTCAAGTTCAATAGACCAAATTTTTGTTCAAACCTGTTATATGGACGACAATGGGTAAGATATACATACATCTACTATGATCATACACCCAATTCTGCTGGTTAGTTTTTGGCATAACCATTCTAGTCTTTGTCCAAACAGTTCTATTTTTGGGTTATCGGAAGCAACCTCATTCTGCGCTGCGCCTGGACATACAAACTGTCTGCTCATTTGCGCCATAACTATATAACTGTGTTTACATTCACTGCCTTAGAGATGCTCAGGCGCTTCCAGTGGATATTTTTCCGAGTAGAAAACGAATGGACGAAGATGACCAAATCAAGCTTCCAGATCGCAATGAGTGAAATTCCAATAGAGGAACAACAATTACTTGCCTCAACTAATCACGAAGTATAGAGTATACTGCCTTGCAATAACATCAAATTGAATTCATTCTTTGTACCGATATCAATATTTCAGTCTGAATTAGCTCACTATCCTTTAGATTGAGAATTTGACGCCTGAGCGTATTATACATGTTGATTTTGAGATCCTATGCTGGGATTCCAATTTTTGTACCTGACTGTATAATGTCATTCAAATTCAATTTTCTTAACAGGTTTTAGACTTTACATATACGGTAACAGGGAGTCAGGGACATGTCTAGACTTTAGATTAGAGAATATTATTCTGATCATATTAATATATTAGTTTATTTTTTATTTTATTAATTCGGCTAGAGAAATATTTCTGTCTGAGCATCTATGATGGGGCTCAAAGAGACCTTATTTTAGAAGAGCCACTTTTAAGTGGGTAAACAGTTCTCATGGGAGAGCACAATGGGATCCCAAAAACAAACCCTATATGTGGGACCTATCAGGTTAGAGACATTGAGTTTTAAATGTGAAACTCTACTGGGTTTTGTCCAATCATTAGAATTTGGTTCTCAATAATTCCTGATCTTTAATATATATATATAATTATTTAAATATATAATTGTTAATTTCAATAATTATATATATAATGAAAAAATATAAATAAATTATATAATTTAATTAAAATATATAATTCGGTTGTCGTAATTTTAAATTAATAAATTATTTTATTTTAAATTAATTATAATTTGTTAAGTAATTATTGATAAAATATATTATAATATATATATGATACTTTAAAGAAGAGTAATGAATGTTTGGAAAAAAGAAAAGAAAATGGATATTGACACCCCTCTAAAACTTTATATATACTCCTTTCGTGATTACATTCTTAAAATATTTTAAAAATATATGTTTCGTAAATAAACCTTACTTAATACCAAAATACCTTTTCTTTAGTTTTATTTTATTATATTTTTGTTAGCACACCCTACTATTTGGTTATCTAATCAGATTTATTTAAAATTTTATTATTTTATATCTTCTTTATTCAAATAAATAAATTCTCTTTAAAAAATATTATAACTCATACAAAAACATTTGATGTTACTAAAAAATTGTTGAATTTTTTTTCTTATCATTGCATTAAAACTTTTTTTTAATTCTTTATTTTTTTTAGCTCAAAATTTTCTAATTTTACGAATTGAATAACTATTAGCTCTCAAAACACAACAGTATCTCAATTTCTCTATTCCTAAGAAATATTTTTTTTTTTAACAATAGAAAGTTTATTGTTTGTATTGATTTTTGTTTCACTCAATATAACAGTAAATTGTTGGTCAACTCAATCAATTTGTACTCCTTAAAAGAAATTGAATTAGTATTTAAAATATAAGTTAGGGTTTGATAAAATAGTAAAGTTTTTATTATTACATCAAACAATTAATTGGAAACTTCATTTTTTTTTCAAAGGATTGATATAAAACCAATTAATAATTATTGGTGTGTACTTACAAACTATTTAGGGGAAGTGTATTGGATTGAGATTTTAATGGACAATTTTAAGGTGTAAGGATTTTATAGATTTACAAGACTATTAAGATTATTAGGATAATTAAGATTTTACTTTTAGGATTATTATGATTATATGGACTAGACTTTTAGGATTCTAAAAGAGTCTTTGGACTTTATTTATAGATTATTAGGATTATCTTGACTTTATTTCATGACTTTTTGGACTTTTATAAATATGGATTTTCAAGAGTCGATTGTAGTATTCGATTTTCTCCACATATTAACGAATACCCACACCCAATATGACACCCAAAATGAATGTGTGACTGTAATTAAACGCCCTTAACTTATAATTTTATGACGTTTTTACTAGAGAACCACTATATATATTAGTAAAACAGTTATATCTTTATCCACACTAGTTATTACAATTTATGTATAAATAAACCATTATTTCATGAACAATAATACATATGTCCCGATTAAGAATTATTATTCAACACCTGTTCTATGAAATTTAAGTTAAAAAAAACGAAGTAAAATTGTTGCACTACTTCATCATTCTATCTCCAATCTCCGGTCACCAATCACCCATCTATGGATCACAACTCATTCAAGCT
Source organism: Dipteronia dyeriana (assembly GCA_032871835.1). Taxonomy (NCBI): domain Eukaryota; kingdom Viridiplantae; phylum Streptophyta; class Magnoliopsida; order Sapindales; family Sapindaceae; genus Dipteronia; species Dipteronia dyeriana. The sequence continues at coordinate 101,453,364 of CM065299.1, forward strand.
GAAGATCTAATGGGGTATGGAAGATTTGATGGGGTATGGAAGTTGAGGAAACTGAAAATTTATGATAAAAATTTGATGGGAGTGTGGAGGTTGTGGAAGTTGAAGATGATTTTAAGTGATAGAGAAGTCGAGAAAGTATTTAGGGAGATGACAAGACAATTTTGGATTCAAATTATTTATAAATATCACTAAAAAGTTTGGAAAATCCATTTTGTCATGAAATCCTAAAAATCTTTATCTCAATCCAATACCACCAGACAATTTGTTATCGCTTGAAAGTCTAGATCCAATACTACAAGACAATATGGATTTAAAAAAAAATCTTAAAAGTCTAAATTCAATACCACATAGACAATTTGAGGAAGTAAAAGTCTAGATCGAATACCACCAGACTTATCTAACTCGTTAAAAAGTCTCAATTCAATACCACTAGACTTTTACTTCCTCAAATTGTCTATGAACCAATACACCCCCCTTTGTCATTTAAATAATTTTATTCATGGATAATATTGGATTTTTAAAAATATACTAACTTAAGATATACATATAGTTTTTTAGGGGTGTAAATATCGTCGTTCAGATTTAAATAGAAGACTCATTTTTTGAAAACAAAACCTATAAGGCTATAAATGATAATGTGGTACACAATGGGTCTTGTGTTTGGGTCTTGCCTACTGTGGATGCTCTTTGCAACGAATTGCATGTAACTTTGAGGCCGCTAGATTATTAAATAAATCTTTATTTTAATTATATAATAGCAGAAATTATCAAGTGCATAATCCTATATAAAAAATTGGTATGGTATAACTAGTTGTAATTACACTCATTCTAACTGTTAGAATGGGTGAAACCTTACAAAAAAATTCATAGGAAGTCCCCGCATTATAAAGTTACTATAGTAGTATAGTGTAATTAAAATATATATTGATTATCTTTATTGGTTGTTAATCGAAAATGTTAAAAAAACTTGCGTACTTAAGAACTTAAACGGTAACATAATATTAGGTTAGTGTTAATCGTTAGGGTGGTTCCACGTGGCAGTCATTGAATGGCAAATACTGATCTTTTAATCGTGTTCCTTTCCGCCTTGAATCCGTAAAAGCAACCCTATAAATACTCTCGTAGAAACAGACAAAAACCAATTTCCCGGGTATATCAAAGTACTTCTAGTCTGAAGAATTCATCTCTCATTCTTTCACTTCTCTCTCTCGATTTGGTTCTCGAATCAACAAATTTCTTCAAAATCCGAGATCGATTTTCAGGTTTGCTGTGATCTCTCTATCAATCAAGTCAAGATCGTGTTCTTATTAAATAGATTTTTCTTTATAATGGGTATTCAAGATGCTATTATAATCACCAAAATCATGGTGATCAGGACTAGGGTTTTTTCTTTGTTTTTCTTTTTTCTTGGATTAGGTTTCTTCGCTGAGGATTTCGTGGTGAGATAAGGATCGGAGAATTGAATTACAAGATCGTGTCATGGTCATTGTCTAATAATCTCTATTCTTGTAATTGTTCATTATGGATTTAGATTTTAGGATTTCTGTTTTTTTTTTCCCTGGAATTACTTTTATTTTATTTTCTTTTACTTGGAATCGGAGGACTGTGGATCAAAGGATCATGATCATTTCGCGTTCATTGTTCAAGAATCCGATTCTTGTGGTTGTTCCTTATGGAATTTGCTTTTGGTTCGAATCGGAGGATTGGAAGATCAAGAGATGGAGGGTATTTTGATCTTGGTCATGCGTTCTCTGACTTCTTTTAGTGTATTATATTTTAGTTTGTTGTTGCTCTACATGGTTCCGTCTGCAACTGCTAGACCAGTATCTCAGAGATTGTGGTTTTAGCTTTTCTGGAAGGAGCTGTTAGTGATTTGGATATGTTCTTTGAAGGACCGGTTATGTAATGTTGCTATCGGTTAGCTTGTTCATTGATTCCCTCTCTGTATTTTTCATTATTATAGTATGGATGTTAAAGCACCCAGAAGATTCACAGATAATAAAAGGGAGCAATCAGTTTTAAATAGAGTTGGAGCTAGAGGACGACAAAGAGGCACCGGCAATATATGTTATTACTATACTGTCGGAAGGTGCAACCGGAATCCCTGTAAGTTCGCGCATGCAGAGCCACCATTCCCATATGTTAATCCTAGATTTTCGAAGCAAGACAGGCCGAGGAAAGGCGCCAGCCATAATACTCCAAAAAATGTATGGGTTTCCTCAGAGGCAGAAGATCGAATTACTCGACATAGATCCAGAAGACCACCAAAATTAATGTCGCTAAGAACTCAATGACTTCTTTTACTGGAAGTGGTGAGTCAGGGGACAAAAGTAGTACTCAGAAGACCCCAGAAAAGATTTGTGATTTCTGGGTACTTGGAGATTGTGTGAAAGGTGATAACTGCCAGTTTCTACATTCATGGTTTTGTGGGGATGGATTCACGATGATGGCAAAGCTTGATGGCCATAAGAAGGTGTATAATTATGGATATATGGTTAATAATCTGTTTTCATGTTTATTCGTTTTTATCTTCTGTTTGCAATTTTGTGGCGGAGAGAATAATTATTTGATATTACCACTTGTATGTTTTTTCGATAAAGGTTTTTAGTTTTCTGATTAATATATATATATATATATTATGATATGGTATTACAGTTTATAGTGTGTTGGTTAGCTCTGAAACTTTTCTTAATAGATTGAATGTCCTTGCAAAACACAGTTTCTTTTTAATTATAGAATGAAGACAAAGCGTGGAATCAAGTTCTTTTGGTTCCTTTCCTAAACCCTTCCCCCAAACCAAAAACAAAACAAAACAAAACAAAACAAAATTGAAGTTAATATTTTATTTTCTTTTTGGAAAATAAATAATTTTTGCAGGTTTTGATTTTAGGAGAAATTGGTCAATATATGAGCTAACGTAATGTTTAACTACAGGCTGTGAGTGGGATTGCCCTTCCTTTGGGTTCTGACAAGCTATACTCCAGCAGTAGAGATGGCACAGCCAGGGTTTGGGACTGTCATACTGGTCAGTGTGCTAGTGTAATCAATCTTGGAGCTGAAGTTGGTTCTTTGATTTGTGAGGGACCATGGGTGTTTGTTGGCATGCCTAATGTCATTAAGGTTCGCTTATAGCCAAGTCTTTTCTCCTCTTGACATTGTAATCGCTTACAGCCCCATGTCACTACATTGTTAATTCTTTGTGCACAAAGCTCATTTTGGATTTGTTGTTGATGTTAAAGGCATGGAATATTGAATCATCAGCTGATTTTAACCTTGAAGGACCAGTTGGTCAAGTCTATAGCATGATCGTAGCTAATGAAATGCTCTTGGCTGGGGCACAGGTAACTAAAGGAAGTTTCATTACTGTCTGTAAACTGATATAGTTTTATTTTGACCCTTCATTATAGTGGTTTTGAAATTATACTGCCGAGACTTAGGATTCTTAGGATAAATATTTAGAAAGAAGTTGTCTCTGGTTGTTTAAATCATCATTATTACATTGTCAAATTAGGTTTATGATGGTGCTTAAGAGTTTTATCTTCAGGAGTTCAGTGTTTGTGTGGTGATTATCTTGGTTTAAGACTCTAGAATTACACTTTTCATTATAGGACATATTCTTGTGATTCTACAGTTAAAAATCATTTGTAGGACTCTGCTCTATTTTTCTACATCATCCTTTTAGTCATTATATTGGTCAGAAATGTTGATTTTTTTTTTGTTGGGTTTCTTAGGATGGTGATATTCTGGCTTGGAAAGGCAGTTCGGAAACCAGTAATCCTTTTCAACTGGCTGTATCTATGAAAGGCCACATTCGTCCTGTGATATGTTTAGCTGTTGGAGGAAACAGGCTCTACTCTGGCTCCATGGACAATACAATAAGGGTGAGTCCGTCTTATATACAAAATTTACCAGTTGCTTTAACCATTGTGATGTTAAGAGTGGTTTTTTGATGGTGGACAGCTTGAACACCTAAGATTTATTCTACTTGTAATTAATCTATTTGTGGCTTACATAGTGCGGGAATGGTAACAGACTTCATATCAGATTAGAAGTTAATTATCATGTGGCACTAGCCTATTTAATTAACTAAGAAATTTACTATATTGTTTTGGTTTTGATTTTTTATGTTCTTGCTCCCCTTTTATTTTTTAATTTCTATTTTTCACAGATTTTATATTTTATTTAAAATTCTTATTTCTGTTCGTATATTAGTTATTAGTTTGAGCAGATGTTGAAATCCTTAAAAATTAGTATTTTCAGTCCTAGGAGACTTTGTTTCTCTGATGTTGCTAAGCTCTATCTCCTGATCTCTTGCTTAAACCAGGTTTGGGAACTTGAAACCTTACAGTCTGTTATGACTTTAGAAGCCCATACCGATGCGGTCATGTCGCTTCTTTGTTGGGATCAGTATTTATTATCATGTGCTTTGGATCGGACGATAAAAGTTTGGGTTGCTAATGAAGGAGGCAATTTGGAAGTAGCTTTTACGCATAACGAAGAACATGTATGTTTTTTTTTTTCAATTGTTTGGATTACATGATTTTTTTATGAGTGTAGTTCTTGGCACATTGAAGAACCTGACTGACTCTAATTGTATAGTATAAGATTATGATGTTGGCCAAATATAATAAAATATCGTGCTAGGATGAAAAATAAAATGTTGCGCTGCCTGTATATTGTTTTAAATTAGAAGCTCGACACGTCTTAGTATGAGGACAGGCAGCAGCAGAGTGTATTGGATAGTTGTCCCTTGAATTATTGTCACCTTAAGTAAGCATTATGTATTTAAACTAGAAGATAAGAACAATGGTGAAAGAAAATAAAAGAAGCATAATAAAGAAAGTGGATCATCATTCCATAAATTCCTGCACTTTTGTTACTTTTTTCTAGGGTGGAGAGAGATGCATCAGGTTTAGTATTTCAACCATATATTTGATGTATATCATATGATATAGTTCTACAATCTATAATCAAGTAACAAATTGACGTTTTCCTGCTGTGTTCTTTTGCTGTAATTGTGCATGAACAAATGTTACATACTTACATGTCTGGTTTGTGTCAAGTGTTTGATTCTTTGCTTGGTCTATGGTTGAAATTAGTTGGAACCACTTTGATTACTACTGAACCTAACCCAAAACTGTTTATCTCAGGCCTGATTTTTTTGGTTTTTCAGAATGTTGGTTTTGGATTAAGATTGAAGTAAAATTTATCATTTTTTTTTTTTGGTAATTTGCTTGTTGCAGGGTGTGCTTCAACTTCAGGGGATGAATGATGTGGAATGTAAACCAGTTCTATTGTGTGCTTGTAATGACAATTCGGTTCACCTGTATGAGTTACCATCGTGAGTATCATCTTTTCTAATAATTTATTTTTGCTGATTTTGATGATTATCTTTTTCCTTCTGTCTAACTAAGTGCAATTTTTTCGGCCTAGGTTTATTGAGAGGGGCAGGATATTTTCTAAATGTGAAGTCAGAGCAATCCATATTGGTCCGGATGGTCTTTTCTTCACCGGTGATGGAACTGGGATGTTGAGTGTATGGAAGTTGTCGGCAAAGCCTAGTGGTGAGGCATCACAAACAACAATTTGAACAAGTGATTTCCCTGTTGACATGGGTTATGCTCTTTTTTTACCCCTTTTTTGTACAGAGGTAGAAAAGAGAAGGGATATGAACATACTACTAGGTTCTTAGTTTCTGGTCCTGAACTTGATGAAATTTCTTCGGTGTTAGTTTGGGGAACCTGATAACTTTCTGTAGAATTCTATTATTTAATGACTGCAGAATTGTAATACTCAGTCATCCATTGAATGCATGTTTTTTTTTCCAACGTTTTTATCTGTTTGCATTAGCAAATCATGTCGAACAAGACTGTTCTATCAAATGGCTCTGCTCTTGAGCGCTACAAAATAGAGTGGATGCCAAGGCTAATAAATAATAGTTTAAGCTGTGCAAGTTCACATTGTTGATCCTTCAAAGTCTACGTGCTCTGTTAACTTTGTTATATTTCTTGTGTTGAATGATAATATTGTGAAGAAGAAGGTCATGGTTTATTTGTTAATAATGCCAAACTTAGTCCTCATCATCACGTAATCACAATTTGGGTATTGACCTCACCTAGAAAATCGTTAGTCCTTACCAACAAGTTATGACTCCCAAGTCAACGGTTTGATTTCTATAAACGACGAAAGCTTTTAAAAAAAAATACTTGGTTCTGAATTAATAGATATTATCAAAAAAAGAAAAAAGAACCAGGTGTTACTATAATTATTTTGAGAATATCTATTGATTGGTCAAACTTTCCTCCTATAGAGGAAGTCTACTATATTCTCCGATTGAGAGTATTGCCAAGTTCAGTTTTTTTCTTGTTGGGGAAGGAAAAACTGACTAGGCTAACAAGCTATTTAAAAGTTAAAACTAAGGTATTCACTATTTATTTGATTTGTCATGCTGCCCTTCAACAAGTTCACTTTATTCTTGTTAAGGGAGAGAGTGAGAGTTCTTCGTCCGAAATGAATTTGTTATTGCAGAACCTAGGGACATTTTTTTTTTATTTGGTTATGCTTGTATTCAAGGGAGTGACTTAAAGTTGTCTCTCATAACCAGGCAAATGCCATTTTATAACATTGGATTATGCTAACTTTCGATGAGCAATGAACTGTAGCATGGGTCAATATAAACCAAGTGTTAAATATCGACATATTTCTCTGTTTATTCTTAGTGTATAATTTTAGTATTTTTATATTCGTTGTACAACTAACTATTTGTTAGGCTTATTTTTAGTGCATAATATTAGTGTTTTTTTTATATTCATTGTACATCTGACTATTTACTGGGATGTATACTTGATTGTAATTGTTTAATTTTAGGGATTTTATAGTCGATATTTCCTTGTACAAAGCTTTACCTCGACTATAAAAGGGTCCCTCACAAAGTGAATAAAGATATAGTTTTTCACAGCAATAATCTGATTGTTTTCCATCTATTGCTTTGTTTCATTAGTCAATCTTGATCTTTTTGTTTATTCTCTTTCACTTGACATGGTATCAGAGCGGGTTCATATCTAGGAAGAGTCTTCAGTAATTTTGTGATAACATCATAACAAGGGTTATATTCTTGTGAGGTGTCGTGTTTGATTTGTGAGAAATTTTTTTGTTCGTGTGAAAATCTGATTTCTAGGTTTTCAATCTTGATCAAAAGTACATCATTTTCGGGTAAGTGGTGTGTTCTTTTATTCTGGTGTGTTTTTGTTTTTTTGATTTAAAAAGACAGAAAAAAATAGATCTTTTACCTATTAAATTCAATGGGAAGAATTTTTTTTCTTGGAAATTTCAATTTCGCATGTTTGTGAAAGGAAAAGGCTTGTGGGGGTATGTAAATGGTTCTGTCTCAAAACATGCTACAGACACTGTAGATCTAACAATAGCACAATGGGATGTAAATGATGCCAAAATAATTAGCTGGATCTTAGGTTCTGTAGAATCAAATTTTGTACTAAGTTTGAGATCTTGTTCTTGTGCTAAAGATATGTGGCTTTATTTAAAAAAACTTTATCATCAACAAAATTCTGCTAGACGTTTTCACCTTGAATTATAATTATCTGAGTATTTCCGAGGGAATTTATCTATACAAGATTACTATTCTGGATTCATGAATTTATGGGCTGAATACAAAGAGCTGATTTATGCTACAGTTCCTAAGAAGGGTTTACCAGCCTTGCATGTTGTGCATGAAATCCCTCGGCGCGATCAGTTTCTTATGAAATTGAGACGTGATTTTGAACATGTCCGTGCTAGTTTGATGTCTAGACACCCTTCTCCATCTTTAGATACATGTTTTGGTGAACTTCTTCGTGATGAACAAAGGTGTCTAACTCAATATGTTATTGAGCAAAAGAATAGCCACACATCAGCATGGGCGAAGCCAGAGAGGGGCCGATAGGGGCCATGCCCCCCTAGCCAATCAAAATTTTATAAATTTTTACTTTTACTTATATTATGATAATATAATATGTAAATGATAATTTTAACTTGATCCCCTATTTTATTGATAAATTAATTTCTTCCCTATTTAGTTATTTATTTTGTCAAGTCAAAACCAACCCCTTTTAATATTTTAATTTTTTAAGATTTCATACATTAATTCATAATCTAATCTATACATGGGTTCAACAACTACATATTTACAATATAGTTACAAGACTAATTTTCAATCATTAGATTTCGATCCAAAGGTCTATAAAAATTAAATATTTGAAAATTTAAAAGAAATTAAAACTAAAAGAAATTAACATCACCTCGTGATTACCCCTACAACTTGACATAAACTATATAGTAGTTAACAAAGTTTGTTTAATCGTAGTTTTTCGATTTGACCGTTAAGATTATTTGTATGAACTTCCAAGATTTTAGTTTTGAGATTATAAATTAAAAAATATTTAAAATTTATTATTCAAGCTTGTGTTATTATATATCTATTATTTTGTTAGGTTGTTAATATAGTTTTGATAAATTTATTTCACTCATTTGCTACTTAAATTTGTGTACAAATATTTATAAGTTAATTTGGTTTGACATGAATATTATAAAGTTAAATTATAAGTGTATCAATAATTGTTTTTAAATGTAATAATAATACAATGATATTCATCTATACAACAAGATGAAAGATCATTTTTTACAAATTTGTTTGATTATGTATATTTAAATAGAAATCGCAAAGAAATTTAAATAAATTTAAGGGTTTTTAGCAAAACTACCCTAATTTAGGGATCAAATTGCAAATCTACCCTAAAACCCAAAACAATTGCAAAAATGCCCTGAAATGACATTTCTACCCTTGTCAACAACTGAAATCAATTTCATTCAGTTTGCCCTAAATTCCCAATTCCTCAGGCCACCCATTCCGATTGAACCCATCGCCGACACAAGTCGCCATCGCCGACGTCCATTACAGCTGATCTGGAACTTCGTCGTCGTGATTTCGACGTCGTCGACTATATCCATCCACCGTCAACGACATCCAACGTCTTCAACTTGCAAGCTGACGTCGAGTTTTCTCGCACATCAACGTCGAATCTTCGAGACCCGATCGAACCCATCCTCCGTCGTCGACACAAGCCGCCCTCACCGACGTCCATTACAGCCCAACTGCAACTTCGTCGTCGTGATTTCGACGTCGTAGATTATATTTAGCCACCGTCAACGACATCCGACGTTTTCAACTTGCAAGCCGACGTCGAGTTTTCTTGCAACAACCGTCTTCTGGTTCCGAATCAGCCTTCATGATCCGAAGCGGCAATATTTCAACCATTTGGGTCCAATTTCAGGTATTTCGATTTTGGAACCCTAACATTTAGGTTTATGTTTTGACCTTGAAATTGATTTTAGGGTTTTCATTTGTTGAGTTAGACCGATTTGATTTAGGAATTGATTTTAGGGATTTCAATTTCATGTATTTGGCAACCTCACATTTATTGATTTTGGATTGAGTGCTTTGTCGAATTCCCTCAACCTCATGTTATTCCAATCTTGTTGATTTTGATGATTTTGATGATTTTTGATTTAGTGCTATGTTTCTGTGTCTATTTTTAGGATATTTCGATTGGAAATGGTTCAAGTGTGCACTAAAAGAGAACACTGGCAACATGTTGTGGCAACCTGGACCTGATTGGATTTTTCAAACTTTGGAAACTGAGAATACAATCACAATCTGTGAAGACTGGGGAAATGCTGAGTACCAAAAGTAATTGAAGCTAAGAAGCACGATTGGTCAGAGGTAATTGCTTGATGAATGTGTGTGATGATGCTATGTCAATTATTTTTCCTTCAAGAAATTGGTTGTTCATGTGATACATGTATGTCTTAAACTGCAGCAAAATCTTATAAAAAGTTTACATGATTGATCTGTGTGTCTTTAACTGCTATGTCAATTACAGTTTATGATTGATGTAAAAAGTTTGTTGTGTTGTACTCATTTAGTCTTTTGTATCCTTGCATTTGAATGCAATTTTCTTTTCAACATACTGATGCATCTAGTCCATTTATATTACTTTTATAGTTTATCTTACATGATGGTTGTTATTAATGCATGTTTTTATTGATTTAGGTCCGACTTTGAGGTTTTTACTCTCAAATTCTTGTTGCTTTGTTTCGTTTTTGTAATTATGGGTTTTTGTGTAAGTTTTAACTTGTTTTGAAATTGAAATTTTCTCTGGGGGCGCTGCCCCCCGACCACCGCGAGCTCAGCGGGGAGCTAGACCCCTGAGTTTGTTACTGTAGCGCAACTAAAGATTTCCCGTAATATTCTCTATTAGGTCCACTTCTTTGTTTGTTATGTTGCAATATTGTTACTTTGGTTTGCATATAATGCATGCAGTCTATGGATATCACTCTTTATTGTATTTACTTTTACTTTCTCTTCAAGTGTTTGTATTCGTTAGTTCGTATCTGAATGTAATTTGGAATGTTTTTAGGTTGATAATCATGAGTGGAAACAAATTACTTGAATCACTGAAGATTAAGGAATGTAATCGTTTTCCTTCTCGAGTTACTGGCCATTGTAATTGGGAGAGTATAAGGCTTATTAAGTCGTATCTCACAGAAAAACAACTCAAGTTGTTTAGAGTGACATGTTTCGGTCATTTTTTAGATGTGAGCGATATGGTGTTGTCTGGGCATTTTTGCCATCACATATTGCTTAGGGAGTGTCATGTCAAAAACACCGATTATAATGCATCTTCTTTGTGGTACCATGTTGGCAACGGGTTGATACGGTTTTCCCCAATAGAATTTGTTTTTGGTTAGTGGGCTAGCTTTTGAAGAATATTCTGAATCCAATCTGGAGCTTTTCAAAGGAAAGAATAGTCGACTCCGTCGAATCTATTTCCAATCTAGTAAAGTCAAGGTTAAAATGATTGTTGATTGGTTTAGGAATTTAGGTCCTAATAATAAGATTAGTGATGATGAACCTTGTGTAAATAATGAACCTTTATGTGTAAATAATGCAACTTGATGTGATTTGTGTGAACGGTGTAAAGATTGCTGTGATTTGTGATTGTGATCTGTACATAGAAGTGATTTGTGAATGTGATATGTGTGAACGGTGTAGAGATTGTTATGTGGCGATTAGAAGTGTTATATTTGCAGGGACTGTATAGAAGATATGGAATTGTTGCAATTTCAAATGAAACTCTGTCAAAATTTCGTAAATAATATACTAAGGAATACCATATTTTTACCATTACTATCCCACATCAATAGCCATGTAATTACTAGCGGTTACTTATCAGAATATGACTGACTAACTTCATAATACATGTTCATAACACATGTTCAAATAAAAGATAACTCAAGTACATTGCTTATTCAACAACATCATGTGATCTACTTGCCTCACCAATTTCACTACCACTTGATGGTCTACTTGCCTTCGGGTAGGTGCAAGTATGGCTATTGTGACCAACACGATGACAAGTGGTGCAACTCCTTTGAGTTACTTCCTCACCAAATGACGGAATACGATTCTTTTTAGGTCTTCCAGGACCACGACGACCTCCTGGTGGGTGAACAATTTTTGATACAATATCCTCAGGAACCAACCATTCACTGGGTTGTCCAACGGGATGTATTTCTCCACTGTATGCTGCAACCAGAAACACACTAGAATAATAAGGAGAACAATAATCTATAAATGAAAATCCCCGTAACCTAATGCAACCTAATGCATGTGCACATGGAATTTGGTCGACATCAAATTCTTTATAGGTACATGTTTTTGCAATCAAATCCACATGTCCATCTAAACCCCCATCTTTAACAAGGAATGTGTAAAATGTGATAAGGTAGATCCGCATATATCGTGCTTTGTCATCCTTGACACCGATGGCTACATCTGCGACAGTTGTCAATTGAGTTGTAAGTTTATGTGCAGGTGTTCGTCGATCATGGATCCAATGCTGCAGAACCCCTATGATGTAATCAATCACTCCAGTAATAGGCAATTCCGCCTCTGCAATGTTGGTTGACATTATGTTGTACCTTTTTCTTGGACTGTGTGCTCGTGCCCAACGCTCAATACCAATATTCGTGACATACTGAGCTGCTTCGGGATTATTATTTGCTAGTTGTTCCATATGCTGTATGAATTGACTCTCTCGATACACCCTGGCTGCTCGTCGAAAGTACTGTTTCAGTGCCTTATTCCTACCATAGTGACCAACCATGTTCCGTTCTAAATATACTGCACATGCACCGTGGAAGGAATTGGGAAACACTTTTTCTACACCGGTTGTGATACTGTCTTTTCTGTCTGAAACAATAACCAAATCATCAACTTCGCCCACGGCTTTATGTAACCTAGTTAAAAACTATTCCCAAGCTTCATTTGTCTCTGAATCACCAAGACCAAAAGCTAGAGGAAATATTTGATCATTGCCATCCATACACACTGCAACAAATAAGACCCCTCTATGAGGACCTTTCAAAAACGTCTCGTCAATAGCAATAACTGGTCTAATCGAAGACAAAAAACCATCTATACAAGCTTTTAAGCAAAAGAACATATACATGAACCTGTTAAACGAATCAGTGTGGAGGTCTGTAACAGTCCCTGGATTTGCTTGCTCTAACATGTATAAGTATGATGGTAAATTACTGTATGACTCAACCGGTGTTCCTTGAACCTCTTCTAAGGCAATATGTCTAGCTCGGTACCTTTTGTGGTAGTTACAGGAGATGCCAAACTCCCTTTGCATTTCATGTATAATTTCCTTGGGCTTGTATAAAAGATGATCACGAAATTTCTCCTGTATGTGTTCCCCTATAACTCGTGCACTTGCTTGCCTTTGATACTGAAATCGTGCTTCTGTGGAGCATGTGTGCTGATTGTCAAATTTTCTAATCTGGAAATAATCTGAATTGTGAACCTTAGCTGCACGTAATCGCCAATTGCAATCCTCAACAATGCACCGAACTTGATATCGTGTTGTATCGGACTTCAACACCCTAGTCTAGAACCGGTTGGTAAAGGCATAACTACCTATTTGTGATTGTAGTTGTCTCTTGCTTGGAAACAATTCACCCACTTCAAGACGCATAGTAACAGGTCTGGGTGCAACTTCACCTGAATTAATAGAATAAAATGCACATGGAGGTGGAACAAGCCTCTGGACATTGACAAACTGCTCATCATACTGATTGGGAACTCCCTCACGACTGAAATTAAACTGTGGTTCTGTTGCATCATGCTTAGGAATCTGTTGGTTATCCGTCGTATCTTGAAAACTAAAATGACAAGGAGGAGATTGTAATCCCTCTCGAATATCATCCAAATGGGCAGCCATGTTAGGTACATCCGACCTTCGAAACTTATCCATAGTGACATGGTGTAGGTTGTGAGAGGACTCTGGTGGGTTATGTTTCATTTCTGGAGATTGATGGCCGATTTCCTCAACACTAATGCAAACTAATGGGTCAACATTCTCTCGACTAAGCAACAACTGAACGTCCTCATCATCAATAATCTCAATAGGCATGCTAGGACAACAAGTTTGTGGAAGAGTCGTCATACTTACCCGATAATGATCTTTATCAATTCCGGTGACATTGTATACCATATCTAACAATTGATCATAGTTTGAATCCCTTGAAAAAGCAAAGGCATTCGCTCTTCGGCCTTCATACCAATACTCACCATGATGACTTTTCCATTCTCCACCCCAATTCAAAACCAAATGCACATTTTTCATCTTTAATCCTGAAAAAATAATTCAACATATATTATCCATCAATAAAAAATTAATTATTTGAAAGAACATAACATAATAAAAAACCACATGAAAAAAACGGACCCATTAAAAAAAAATTCGAGTTGGGTGACCCGACACCGGGTCAGCTAACCCGATATTTTTTTCCATCGGGTTAGACTGACCCGACGTCGGGTCAGCCTGACCCGACAGAATTTCTCATGAAAACAAACCATGAAAATTCCATCGGGTTGGGGTGACCCGACGACGGGTCAGCCTGACCCGACAGAATTTTGCATGAAAAAAAACAATGAAAATTCCATCGGGTCAGGGTGACCCGATGTCGGGTCAGCCCAACCCGATGAATTTTTCATGGTTTTTTTTATAAAAAACTTGGGATTATGAGGTAAATACCAGATAAGGAAGTTGCAATGTTGTTCGGTCGATGACTTTGTGAGTATGTTAGTAATTGTTTGTTGCAAATTGGTAAATATAGTTAATAAATTGGGTGATGTTATGAATAAGGGCAATTTGGAAATTTTATGGCATTTTTACAATTGTTTTGGGTTTTAGGGTAGATTTGCAATTTGATCCCTAAATTAGGGTAGTTTTGCTAAAAACCCTAAATTTAATTATAGATAATCTTTTTAGAAACAAAATAGAGTCAAGTTCCATTTTGATTCTCAAAGGTAGTGTGATTATTATTATTATTATTATTATTTTGTATTATTATCTTAAAGACTAAATTATTATATTTTAGTAAATTAATATATTTTTCTTGGATGACCTTTAATATTAGTTTCTATCTTGGCTCCCCTGAAATCAATATCTTGGCTTCGCCCCCTGCACATCAGATTCACATAAGGTAGCTTTCGCAACACAAGTGAAGGGACGAGATATGAGCAAAGTTCAATGTTATAGCTGTAAAGAATACGGGCATATAGCTAACCAGTGTAAGAATTTTTTTTGCAACTACTGTAAGAATCCTTTGAATGTCGACGAAGGCCTCAAAACTGAACACCTCAAGCCTTGCATGCTGCAACCCAAAATCTAACATCAGAATCTGGATCAACAAGTCTCACTCCAGAAGTTATACAACAAATTATCCATTCAGCATTATCTACTCTTGGAATCTCAAGTACAAATTCTTCCTCGTCTCATTGTTACATTGACCCTGGTGCTTCAAATCACATGGTCTCCACTTCCATGTCTCTTGTCAATGAGAAACCATTTATTGGAAATCTGGATATTCAAACTGCAACTGGTGCACGTCTGCTTGTGAAATCAATTGGTGATATTCCACATACTCTGCCTTTAACAAAAGTTTTTCACATTCCACGTTTGACTTCCAATCTTATTTCGGTTGGTTAATTGGTTGATGACAATTGCAAAGCCACTTTTTCACAACCTGGTTGTATTGTACAGGATCAGGAAACGGGGAAAGTGATCGGGCAGAGATCTAAATGTGGATGACTGTTTACTTTAAGCCCGCCAAACTATTTCCTGAATAAATCTTTTTTTTTTGTCCTGTTTCTGTTTCTTCATATGAAGTGTGGCATAAAGTTTAGGCCATCCGAATTCTAACATTTTGTTGTCCTTGTTAAAGAATGGTTTGTTTGGTAATAAAGATTATGTTGATTCTTCAGATGTGTTGTTTTTCATTGCGATAGTTGTAAATTAGGTAAAAGTAAGATTCTACCATTTCAAATTCGTACAAAAAATGCTGAAAAATGTTTTGATTTGATTCATACAGACGTTTGGGAAAAATCTCCTTTTCCTTCTCATTCTCGTCATAAACATTTTGTTTCATTTATTGATGATTATAGTCGTCATACATGGTTGTATTTTTTGCACTCTAAATCTGAAGCCTTTGATGTTTTCAAACGTTTTCTTACATGTCAAAAATCAATTTTCAACTTCCATCAAAACTTTACGATCTGATTCGGATGGTGAATACATGTCAAATGAGTTTAAATTTTTTATCCAGGATGAGGGAATAATTTTTCAAAAATATTGCACAGATACTCCTCAACAAAATAGAGTTTCAGAGAGGAAAAATGGTCATCTCTTATACACCACTTGAACTTTGCTTCTTGATGCATCGGTTCCTTCTCATTTTTGGGTGGAAGCTTTGTCTACTGCAGTACACCTAATTAATCGTTTGCCAACACCTGACCTTGATAATGAAACTCCATATTTTTTACTCTATAATAAACATCCTAACTATACTCAATTGCGTGTTTTTGGATGTATTTGTTATACTCATCTTCCATCCTTTGATAGAAATAAATTAACTGCACAATCTGCAAGATGTGCATTTCCTGGGTATGCTTTTGATCGTAAAGATTTTCTTTGTTATGATCCTATAGTTCGTCGTATTTGTATCTCTCCTAATGTTGTTTTTGTTGAAAATACATATTTTTTTTTTCAAAACACTCATGTTTCCAATTCTCCCTCTTCATACTCTTATCTTCCTTCCTTTGATAATGATAGTCTTGAAAACATAATGTTTGATTCTAGAACAATTATTCAGCAAAGCAACACAAATAACAGTCCAAGTATTGAAGTTCCTGAACGTGAAATTTCCTTAACTCTTGATCCAAGTTCTACACAAGTTGATCCTCATATTGTGACAATTGATCCACCTCTTCGATGACCCACTCGAGAAAATAAAGGCCAAGCACCTGATCGCTTATCTCTCATGGCAACTGTATCATCTATTGATATTCCTAAATCCTACTCACAAGCCAAACACTTTTCACACTGGCAGAATGCTATGAATGAAGAATTGGAAGCATTAAAAAAAATTCATACTTGGGATATTGTTTCTTGCCCACCTGAGTGTAAACCGATTGGCTGCAAATGGGTTTATTCTATCAAACAGAAGGCTGATGGCTCTTTGAATCGATATAAAGCACGTCTAGTTGCTCTAGGCAATTGCCAGGAATATGGGGTTAATTATCATGAGACGTTTGCTCCAGTAGCAAAAATGACCATTGTTCGTACTTTGTTAGCAATTGCAGGTTCACAATCATTGCCTCTTTTCCAAATGGATATCAAAAATGCATTCTTACATGGTAATCTTCAAGAAGAGGTCTATATGAAGCTTCCACCCGAGGTCCAAACTAGTTTAAATAATCATGTATGTCGACTGCGTCGCTCTCTATATGGACTTAAACAAGCTCCCCGAGCATGGTTTGAAAAATTTGGCCAATTGTTGCGTACTTTAGAGTTTCAACAAAGTTCCAATGATCCTTCCATGTTTCTTCATCGTTCTTCCAGCTCATCGTTCTTCCGCTGGAATTACTATTCTTTTTGTTTATGTAGACGATATCATCATTTCTGGGACTGACACATTTGGTATTAAGCAACTACAGGTTTCTTTACACTCTTCATTCCACATGAAAGATCTTAGATCACTTACATACTTTCTCGGGCTCGAAGTATCTCGTTCAAATCAAGGGATTCTTGTCAACCAACAAAAATACACTAATTATTTGATTGCTTTAGCAGGCCTTGAAAACTCCACTCCCGTGGATACTCCATTAGAAATCAATGTGAAATATTCACAAGCTGTTGGAGATTTAATTCTTGATCCTACAATATATCGTCAACTTGCTGGCAGCTTGATTTACTTGACAATTACCAGGCCAGATATCTCATATGCATTAAACTTGATGAGTAAATTTATGCACCAACCTCGACACTTGCATCTTGCAGTTGTGAAAGGGATAATTCGCTATTTGATTTGGACATCTCATCGTAGGCTATTCTATAAAGTTGGATCCTCACTTAATCTCCAAGCTTACAGTGATGCTGATTGGGTTGGGTGTCTAGATTCCCAACGATCGACTATTGGCTGGTGCATGTATCTCGATGATGCTCTAGTATCCTGGAAATGCAATAAACAAGAGAGAATATCTAAATCCTCGACTGAAGTAGAATATAGAGCTATGTCGACTGCTTGTTCTGAGATAGTTTGGCTTCGTTGACTCCTTTTCGAATTAGGATTTCCTCAAAAAAATCCCACCCCTCTCCATGTTGATAATATAAGTGTCGTTCAGATTACTACCAATCACGTGCTTAATGAGAGAACTAAACATATAGAAGTTGATTGCCACTACATTCGAGATGCATACGCTAATCATACCATCACTTTGCCTTATGTATCAACTGAATTTCAAATAGCAGATATTTTTACTAAGTCCTTGTCAAAGTTACGACATCAATTCTTGGTTGGCAAATCGATGTTGGTTGATTCACCGACATCAATTTGAGGGAGAGTGTTAAATATTGACATATTTCTCTGCTTATTCTTAGTACATAATTTTAGACTTTTTAGTGTTTTTTTATATTCATTTTACAGCTGACTATTTGCTAGGATGTATACTTGATTGTAATTGCTTAATTTTAGGGATTTTATAGTCTATATTTCCTTGTACAAATCTTTACCTTGACTATTTTGTTTTCCATCTATTGCTTTGTTTCATTTGTCAATCTTCTGATCTTTTTGTTTATTATCTTTCACTTGACACCAAGTCCATTTGGTTATTTTTACGTGCTTTTTCTTGTTTGTTTTCTTTTTAAAGTTATTTATTAGGTTTTCTCTTTTGGGTTTATAAAGAGAATTTTATTAAAGCACTGCTTATATGTTTGAGTTGCTTTATTTCCAGGAGCTTATTTCCAGGAAAACGCTACCGCGAACTAACTGATCTGCTGGTAATATGATTTAAAATTTTCTAATTCAGTTAATACACATTAATCATAGTTGAACTTGTTTAGCTCTAATTGTCATACATGATGCAGTACTACAAGCAAACACAACTAGAAACCATGGCTAGTGAAAAAGCCACAGCAGAATTCCAATTGGAGAAGTAAAGCGCCCGCAAAAAGCACAGGTCTGCCTTGTTTTGTGCTGCCAGATTAAAAGTAGTTATCAATATATATATATATATATATATAGAAAGGTTTGAGAGGCAATAATATTTTATTCTGATTTTTCTAAAAGAGAGATACATCCAATATATAGATGAAGCAGTTTGTTATACTGCCTCAAGACCAGGTCTAAGTATTACCGACCAAACAAAACCGAAAAACTTGACCGAAAATGATAAATGGAAGCGCTAAATTTCTCATTGATCAATTGTTGTAAATATACATAAAGTACATAGATAAAAGTTGACAAATAATTACATGATTCCAGGAATTACGTGACTCTAGGAATTATACAATAAATACTTGATTTTGTACTAACTGTTGTATGGTTGAGACAAATCCCTTGATTGATGGATGTTATCACATTCTTCTTCATTACATGCATAATCATGGGGATTATATTCCTTAATAAAACATCCTAGTGAGATTGTGTATGGCAAGATCCATTACCTATTAATATTAAAAGATGGATTACCTATTAATTTATATTTTAATATTAAACAATCAATTACCTATCAGACGCGTTTTTTATATTTTCATTTTTCGAATATCATTTTCAACAATTGTTTCCGGATATATTTTCAAATCCAAAAATATAAAAATCAATTTCTCAAAATCAAATAAAAAAAAAAATTGTTATTGAACAACCCGTAAATTCACCTTAACAACCTCTTTTTTTTTTTCTTTTTTTTTTTGTGATCGAAAACTATATTAAATTCAGTCTCTCAAATTTAGAATCTAAAAAATAAATTGATTTAACTTTTTAAAAAAGAACAGTAAATACAATCGTAATTGTATAGTACTCTTTAAAAATGACAATAAAAAATAAATAATGTTAATTGTCTAAACGCTATTGGTACGAATACGATCAATTGGTCCATCAATTTACTTATCGGCGAAGTTGTCAAAAGTAATCATAGGAAAAGCAACAACTTTGCTGGTCTGCCTTTAAATCTTTCCTTCGCACTTTTGCTTTGGTTTTCTTTTATGAAATTAGATTTTAACGATCTTTATCTTGACTTGAATCTGGTGATACGTATAATTAATGGTTAAAAGAAGGATTTGGATACTATCTCTAATTAAAGCATCTTCATGCTATTATATATTTGAATAAAATGGAGTCTCGTGTAGAATAAATACTAAAGAAATTAGAAAAAATTTCTCCAATACAATTATCTAAGTTGAATATAGAGATGATATGGTATAAAAAAGTTAGAAAATATATAGTTGAGTTTCTCTCCTAGAAATGCTAGTTAGAATTTCTAACACTTTTCATCAATAATATTAAAACCTATTTAATTGTAAATTAAAATATGTGAGATAATGTGATAATTGTTTTATTATGATAGGTCATAAAATAGATACATATTTGATTTTAGATAACAGCATTGTTTAAGCGGATATACATTTCTTAATTTTTTTTTAAAGTAGGCTCATAAAGAATAGAAATACTGATGTGACACTATTTAGAAACTCAAAAATGTATATTTACATTGAAAATACTGTAAAACCATAGTGGGTGGTGTTGAAAATTAAGAGTAATGATACTTGTAAATAACTCATGTTTTAATTGTGAAGAGATGAGTTTGGTTCAATGGTAAATATTTCACACTTGTATTACGAGATTACGAGTTTGAGTTCTCTCCCTTTCTAAAAAACTTCAAATTAATGTAATAGTATATACTTAAACAAATATATTTTTCTTAAAAAAAAAACTCATGTTTTAATTGTGGATAGCGAGCAAGCAAAAAACGAGAATTTTATAGCATCTTCAGTACAAGAGTCGCTTGTGAAAAAAAGAGATATCACATATGATAAATAAACAGTCTATTAAAAAAATGGTGTTATTGAAACATCATACTGATCCATTTATGTCTCACTTTTTAAAATTTTGATTTAATTAAATAAAATTAAATGTTTTATTATTATTTTTGATTTATTTCCAAAACTAACCTATTTACTTATTTTTAAAACTTAATACATCCAATTTCTGATCTCTTTATTTATGATCTCTCTCACCACTATTGAACGATTTTTATTTTTTTTGAGTTTTGTTTTCTTCTTATTTCATGGTGGAAAAGAAAAAAGGAAAAAAGGAAAAAAGGAAAAAAGTTTGCTTCAATACAAGGACAGCTTAATATTATTCAAAAGAAAAAGTAAATTTCAAAAATACTTATAAAGAATGAATTGTTTGCAGATACTTGTTATCATTGTCAGATAATTCTTATATATGTTTTATATCATTCTCAAACAATTTTTCTAGACGTTTGATTTTATTTTTAGACAATTCTTCTGTATGCTTGATATCTTTTTCAGACTCCCTATAATATCTTGTATGCATGTAAAATGCAAATTTAGGGTTTAAGAGTTTTTTTTTTCTTTTCAATAAACGGATTATAAGAATGTTTTTTTTTTCCTTTTTGAAAAATAGATGTAGGGTTTTAATAGATTTACTTTGTAGAGTATTTTCTTATTTAAATTGTATGTCTTTTTAAATAATTTTGATAAAGGAAAAAAAATACTATATAAGTTTAAAAAATGGGGTATAAGCATAATAGAAGTGTGTGTCAATAACACCGGTAATTATAAAATACATCTTAAATGTAAACGTATATATTCAACCTCATACTAATGTGATAAAAAAATATTAGATATTATCAATATGACTGTCTACTTTCAGACAGTCTGTTGTACGATTGTTTTTTTGGTTGATGTAACGAATATTTAAAATTGACATTAATTTCTCATCTATTTTTTGTAATAAAATGAAATTTTAAAAATGATTTTTTTTTAAAATATCGTTAAAAATAAATTTATTTTAAACAGAAATATAAAAAATTAAATTTTAAGTTGATTATCTATCAAAACTATCGTTATACTATATAGAAAATAAATTTATTGATATGTTATCGTACGAATGATTTTTGATATATATATATATATTCTTAAGTCTTAATAAAGTGAGGAGGTTTGGATCATGAGGTCCCACCAACTACTTGCTTGAGAAGCTATAGCTTTTTTATGGAATTATTTTTCACTCGAAAAGTCTTCATACTAATACTCAAAACTTTATTTTTGAGAACAAGGAAAATCAGTTTTCTACTATTTCTTACTTTATTTGTTAGAACAAGGAAAATTCAGTTTTCTACTATGTACTTAATCAAAAATTATTTTTCTTTTTTACTTTTCAATATATTTTTATCTTTTATATAAAATCAAATGCTGACATCAATTCAAAATACTTTTTTACTTTTCAAAATTTCTTTATCTTTTATATCAAATCAAACACCGAATTCAATCCCAAATACTCATATATATGTATATATATATTCTGGTTTTTTTTATATGTATTGATATAACTTACATCAGTGCGTTATATGTGGACCACAGATTATAAAAAAGTTTTGATAAGTATATACACCTTAAGTCAAAGTATATAAATCTAATGGTTCATATCAAATATATTGATAAATTTATATCGATACATATTAATTTAAAATTTTATATATAAACGTTTTTCTTAAATGAAGTTCGTCATGCAATAAGAATGTAAAAATGAAATAAACTTATTCTTTTAATATATTAATACATAATGTCTTCCTCGTTAAAAAGCTAAAAATAAATTAAATTAAAATATACTAACAACTTCCAAATATATATTTGAAGTAAATACAATAAGACTCTTGAAGTTTGGTATAAGTATACTTAAAAAAACAATTTTATATATCTAATAAAACCTTCTTTAGTTTTAAAATTGGATTCGACAAACTAATAAAAATACTAAATTGATTATTTGTCCATAATAAAGAGTCTGGAGGTTTAAAATTGTAAATCATTTGTTTCTTAATTGTTACTTGTTATTTTAATAATTATCTTTATTATTAGTAGATGAAAATCAAATTCACGAATAGAGAGAAACTTGATAAATACGTATTTAAAGATTTTTGGGGTCTATAATCTATATATTGAAAACTAAATATTATCTTAAATTTCAAAGGATAAAGGATTAAAATGTAGTGTTAATATGTAACCTAAAAAATAATTATTTATTTCTATAAAAAAAATAAAAATCGATATTTATTGTAATAAGATAATAAATATAATTATAAATACCGTATTTTATTTTTATAAATAAAAATAAAATATTATTAGCTTTTACAGGTTAATATTGTCCAATTTTAAAGTAAGCTACAGTGAGTCAGTTGCTTTTACTCATATTGTCTTTCCATGGTTGTCTTTTTGTTCCAGCATTTCAACTTGATTTGATTGACTGTCTGCTGTGAGATTCTCTTCATAATTGTCTGTTTTTTAAACGAATTATCATGATCATCAACAAATGTTCCTCTCCCATGATTAAATTTTCAAAACCTTTGAAATTATTATTATTATTTTATATTCCATGTACGGTGATTACTCGATTACTCGAATCTTCTTGTCTACAACATGATCAAACAAACAAACTAGACTATAAGTTTGCATGGCTACTCCTAAATAAATTACCTTTATATATTTATAAAACGTGACGAGACTTGAATCCTTAACTACCGGATAAATGTTATTTTAAATAATAAATTATATAATATAATTATCGAGCTTTAAATCACAGTAGATAAATAGTTAGTTTAGGATTCGTTTGAAAAAACTTTTTTAAATATGTTTTTTAATATTAGATCTTTTAATGTAGATATTTTATAAGTAGAGCTTTTAATACGAAGATATTGATCGTTCGATTGTTAATTATAAAAAACCTTTTTAAATGGTAAGATTATCAAAATATTTAAAAACTATTTTATATTAGGTTTTTTAGTATTATTAAAAAAACTCAAAAAAATCTATTTAGAAAATCCTAAGATTTAAGTTTCTTTAAATAGACGTAAAACAACTTTCGTAATAATCTAAAAGTTTTATCGAAAGACAATCAAATAATACATTTTTTTTTTTTAGTCTTTTTAATTAAAAAAAAAATTAACCCAGATCAATATTTTAAATCTAAAATATTATTAAAATAACTAAAATATTTGAATATGGGGTTGGGGTGGTCCATTAGTGTCAGTGCAAATATACAGCTGACACGTAGTTGGCGGCTTCGGCTCCTCTTCTTCGGTTGTAATATAAATAGCGGGAAATGAAATGAGAAGTAGTAAAATTTTCAAATCTTTCTCACTCAAACCTCACCACCGATCATCTCTCTCATCAATGGCGACTAATCCTTCAATTGCGGTGACTGATTCTCCTACACAACAACAAGTCTCTCTTCCGCATTCTGTAGAACATCTTATGAGCAAAATCTGTGAGGAGCAGAGCCAACCACCGCCGGACACCTCAGCTCGACGCATGCTCGCTTCGCTCGGCGAGGAATCAGCTCTCGAAATCCTGCGCACAATAGCCAGAACGAAAATTCGACATACTTTTGGCGGATTCATCGTACACATGGTCAATAAACACAACAACAATGGGTCTCCTCTGAAACGAGCATGTCTCTCTCGTTCACAGCAAAATAGGAGCCCCGTCACCACCGTTCGTCTCATGAACTCTCCTCAAGGTTCTTTCACTTGTTATTAATATTATGCTCTTTAAATCTTGTCTAATCAAGTTACAATGTTTGAGCTAATAAGATTATGGAAGTTCATTTGTCTATTGATTGTTTTTGTAGGCACAGATGAAGCCGTGAATAACGACAGCACATCAACAACGCGAACATCTATACCTCAGTATGTGGCACTGGGAGAACTGGATTTTCGAAAGGCTTTTCTAATTCTGAGTTACATTGGCGAGTAAGTTTGCTATACTTGATCAGCAACTGTTTTGGTTAATTCCTTGTTAGCTGTTGAGGTTTTTGCTATATCTCTATAGAAAGAGTCTGGAGGAAGTGACAACGGCAGATGAAATTCGGAGATGTAAAGATTTACAAATGCATCGATTTGAGGCAGAAGTGTGGAAGGCCTTTGGTGTAAATTACATCAAACCAGAAGACCGACGAAGGGTTTGTTTCATATTTTGATTAATGTTTCTAATTGTGCATTCTTAAAACCTGAATTTTTAAAGCATCAATTGAGTTTGTAAATTGTAATTGGACCACTACAAGCTTTTGCGTTGAGCTCTAACTTAACATGATATCGAGGCCTAATTGAGTAAGTTGAAGGATTAATGTCCAAATCCTCAAAATGTCATTTTATAATTAAATTTTAATCACAACAAAATAGAAAAATGGGTCTAGGTTATGGTAATTTAACAGATTTTGCTGTCGGAATTTACTTTGCCTGATTACCTTGTTCTTTTCTTTTGCAGTTGCTTGTCTGGGATTCTGGAAAAACACATATATATCATTGTCATGTTTTCCCAGATGGGAGTTATACATTCAAGGTTTGTATGTCTCCTTGGTTATGTACTTGCATATATAGAGTCGTGAACATCAGATACTATCGCGATGGTGAAATAGTGTGAATCTACTAAAAATAGAAATGAAACTGAATTTGGTGGCCGATAGGTTGATGAAGCCAATTAGAATGTTTATTCTAGGCTGTTATTACATAAAGTGGACAGCAACAATGTTAAGCTGAATTTTGATAGTCAAATGTGATATTTATGTTGCCTACTAGGAGTTAGTTATAAATTATAATAGAAGACTATTGACTCTGATTGTGAGTTTTACTATTAAGATACATATATTTCAGTTCAGTCATGGTTTTATTCCTTGTGTAATGCGTTAGTAGGCTATTTTTCATTTTTTTTAAAAAAACATCAATACTTGTAGAAGATGAACTGGTATCACTCTAATCTCAACTCTTTGTTGTGATTAGTTTGTTTGTAATCTGTAAAAAAGAATATCTCTAGATACTCAACGTTTATTCTATTACTGCTATTGATGAACATAATTCTTTTTAACATCTATCAACCTTTTCTTTAAAATGAAGTATACCGGTATAATTTTATTTCCTTTTTTTTTTCTGGTTTCAGGGCCCGTACCTAACCCACACAAAAACTCATTTACAAAGAGAATTGGGAGATGATAATGTCTTGATGGTCAAGTTTGCAGAAGAGGTGACGGACCAGAGAAGTTCTGATTATGCTAAGTACATTAAAATTTTAAGAGAAGGTATCCTTGTCGGTCTACGCCATTACCACTTTTTTGGTGAGTCTTTTTTTATGCAATTAATGCCAAATCTTTAGTTGTAATCATTACATTTTTCCTTAAAATAATCTGCCTCTTTTTTTCTTTTTCTTTTTCAGTTTTAATTTGTAAGACTCCATGTATAATCACCTTCTTGTTCTCAATATCTTTGTTGATCAGTGTTTAAAGATGGAGGGAAAAAAGAAAAGAGAAAGAACCCAACTAGTTCCTCTGTTAAATGTTATTTTGTTCGAACAGAGTCTGATGCATCCATTGATATGGGTCAACATTATATTTTGTCTGGAAAAAGGGTCCACGAAGCTAGATCAATGTTTATGCATGCACACACTGTTTCTAGTGTGGCCAACTATATGTCTCGGTAATAATACAGATTTCTTTTTAAAAGCCACATATCAGCATGCTTTCTTTATATAAATTGAATTTACTATTCTTTGTTTGGAAATCAGGTTGTCCCTAATTTTGTCCAAGACCATGAAGTTGGATGTTGATTTAACACATGTAAATGTTGAGACGATAGATGATATACCTTGTCGCGTATGATCCATATCTATGCTTCCCAATTAAATATTTTCCTTTCTTTAGTTAGCCAAGTATTTTGTGGTCCATTTGATGACTCAATCACAAAACTTGTCTTTTTCTTTCTACCAATTGCAGGATAGCAATGGAAATACTGTCTATCGAGATGGAAAACCTTTAATACATACTGATGGAACTGGTTTTATATCGGAGGATTTAGCTTTGAAATGCCCAAGAAATGTGTTCAAAGGGAAGTGCTCAAATGATGACAACATTGAGGTTTGTGTTCTTGAGCATTGAGGTTTGTGTTCAAGAAGATGGGATGAATGATTGAATTCTAAATTGAAAAAACATATAGCAAGAGAAATATATATATATTTATATGTATATATGTATACACTTATAGATGTCACAACCAAAAAGACTAGTCTTTTGGATCGTAAGGCTAAAAAATCCAAAGTATCGAAAATTAAAATACACTCAGATGGAAGTTTTAAATCTCAAACCCAAATATAAATTTGTTAAGCTAAGTTTTAAGATTCTAGAAGTTAAGTTCAAGAATTGGATTGAAGAAACAATATAATTGTTTTTATTTGGAAGCCAATCTCTTTTGTTTCTTTTTTTCATGCACATGGCGAAGACATTTAAGTTTAGTGTTATGTGTGCATTATTTGTCCTTCTATTCATAGGATTTTCATTGTCATTAGAGAGTTATTGAACGAGCAGAACCCGGAGAGAAGTCTTCTGACATGAATCAACCAGAATCTCATAGGGAACCAGTATGTTTATCTTTCATTCTATGGTGCTCTTTTTTATTTTCTTTAATTTTTTCAAGTCTACCTTTTGTCTTAGAACTTAAGGATTATCTATCATTTCCCCTTTCTCTCCATGTTTTCTAGCCTCTGTTAATTCAGGTCCGTCTCTTTAAAAACGGTATTGCCGTCAAGGGAACTCTGCTGGTCAACAAGAAGGTATGGATGATGAATCTATGATTTTCCTTTGTCAAAAGAAGAATGAAGCATTGTATTTTTGTGCAAATAGTTGTTTGACAGAGTGAACTTAATTCCTATTTAATTTTCTGATACAAATAAGCTCTTGGGAATGAGCTTGATCGCAAATATGGATGGATTTGGAATAGGTCTTAGGCTCATGTTGACTAAGTCAAAAATAGATAAACAAATATTTAAATCTACTCTCTCTGCATTGTGGCTGATAACTTTTTATTATGATATTAATGCATTGTATTATAAATTCAAAATTAGAAAGCAATACGGTGCAGATAAATTAGTCTATAATCAAAGTAATGGGAGAATCTATGTTTAAACTTCTCATCAAAATTTGTATTCATCTTTGATGCTTCAATAAAGATAGATTTTCAAGTTGGTTTTGAATGAGCTTATGTTTAGGGAACCTGAAAGTTTACAATAGATTGAAAATTTTCTTCTTGAGCAAATCTGGATCGAAAATGCCTAAAGTGATGAAAACTGATTGAATCCATCGAAAGGCAAGCCAGTACCAAATGTGAACTTTTTAATTTAGATTCTCACTGGAACAAAACTTCTTGACTTATTGTGGATCAGTATTTCTATGTGAGTTCTGTTGGATAATGATTTGAATTAGCTCAGGAATATAACATTTTCAAAACACTGCAAACATGACCCTGACACAATTAGAATATTACCCACTAGATGACTTTTATCTTTTTGGTGGTAGGCGCATGGATGGGGTTGGGGGAAATTCTAGGGTTTTTATTCTTCAGTTATCATTTCTTGTTGAAAACTTTCAATGGAATGAGCCACTATTGATGATTCATTACCCAAAGTTGCAGATGGAGTGTGCTTTCCTAGACCGTAATTTCGCTTTGTTTTTTAGAAGGGTTGATATGACCAATGAAGTAATTTGCTTTCAACCTTGTAACATGTTTACATCTAGCAACTTTGCACGGTTGAAAAAATTATTCAATATGACTATCATTTTAGCAGTTTTAAAATATTATCCACTTATGAGATAAAACTTTTTCTTTTATTATGTATGTAATACGTAGCTCTTGTTGAATATCCCCATCAAAAGTTGAGTGACTGAGACCATATTTGCTAATTAGTTTTTCCTTTACTGTATTTGTCATAAAATATTGCTTTTATCATTTTGGAATTTGGTAGCTTCCTCGTCGAACCATTCAGATAAGACCCTCAATGATTAAAGTTGAGCAAGATCCAGGTCTGTCGGATATTGAGACATGTAATTCATTGGAGGTAGTCACAACAAGGTAAGCTTTGTGGCAGTTTGTTCATTTTATTTTTTCTTGTACGGTCTCCTTAGAGAATCAGTTGTTCACCAAGTAGACCACTTGCTGTTTATTCAATTTTTTAACCTTAATTTACACAATTTACAAGTGCATTGAAAATGCAGTTAAAACTTCAATGGGATAGTTATTCTCTCTGTATTTTGGCAAAGTTGTGAAGGAAGTTACCAAGGAGGTGGTAGGTGTTTTTGGCAAAATAAGGTGCCTAGAAGCAATCTTCGGTCGAAGATTCTGTTGAATGTTAAAGTGAAGAAAGATTTGGAATATTTGATCGGAAACAATCTGAATATGTTAGATAATATAACTACTTTCCAGGAAAACTAGTTTTAGACCTGCAATTTTTTTTAACCATTGCAATTGCAGCCTAATAGATGATTAGATGAAACTACTTTCAACCCTGAAATCACTTTTTGCAAAAGTAACACATTTTATTTTTAAAGTTGTAAAACCCAATGGTAAACTAGGTTCAAGATATTGGTGTTAGAATTATATTTCTAGTTATATTTCTTTGTTTTTGTCTGAGAATATTTAACATGGTATCAGACTATAAGAGCCTTGGTTGTGCCAAAGTCCTAGGTTCAAGTCCCCCACATGCATTTGTTCTACAATATGCATATGTGTTTGGGCTTGGTCCACGTGCCAATCCCATCGGTTTGGCACGTGAGGGGGTGTGTTAGAGTGTTTAAATACTTTTGTTGGGCCCCTTCTTATAAGCTTAAGCTTTTGGGTCTGAATGTTACTAACTAACAATTGGGTCTAACCAAATCAATGATTTTGTCAAGTCTTGTTTGACTGGGGAAGTTAGATTAGGGAAACACCCTCCAATAGCATGCTAATCTGATAAGCGCATGTCATGGATATACTGGTCAGTCTTCTTTATCCTTTGGGGGAGAAGAAAGAGGGTGGGGGTAGGAAGCGTGATGGTGGCAGTTTTGATAACTATTTTGTTTTCTTAATCTTGGTGGCTTTGGCTTTCATGACATAAATTAATTGAGCTAGTCAGATATCTTGTTTGTTTTGCTTAGGTGTTCCCTATGTTTAAGGTAACATTGTTAATTTACTTTTCATTTCCCAGCAATCAACCGAAAAAAACATATCTATCAAAGAATTTAATTGCACTTCTGAGTTATGGAGGGGTACCAGAAAACTTTTTTGAAGACTTACTGAGAAATGCTTTGGAAGATGCTCAGGGTGTTTTCACCAAAAAAAGGAATTCTTTAAAAGGTAGGTTTCCTGATAGAGCAAGCCATTGTTAGGTGTACATGAACCTTGTTATATCAGATATTTCTTTGCGTTTTGGATCATATATATTGTGCTGCCATATTTGTGATTCTGTTTTAGTAGTTTTTGTAAGCATTGGTTAGCATTATGTTATAATTGTTTTCTCCTTCAATGTTTTTGTATTTCTATAGCTTCCTAGAGACTAATCGCCAAGTCAATTTTATTTCTCATTAACTCCTTTCTTTGTGTTCTTGTCTCTTCTGAACAAATTCAACTCCTAATAAGTTTTCATAAGTTTTTTTGATGTGCATGCAGTTTCTCTTAACTATGGTGGGATGGATGATTTCATTGCAACAAGGATGATATTATCTGGGATTCCTCTTCATGAGTCATATTTGCAACTTCGTCTGTTTATTCTTATGAATGAGGAAAAGAAGAGTCTCCAGGGAGGAAAGCTTCCTGTACCTGAAAGCTATTACTTAATGGGAACAGTCGACCCTACTGGAACCTTGAAGAGTGATGAAGTTTGCATTGTACTGTACGTATTTTCATAGGCATATCTTTTTTGCTATATAAAAGCCTTTTATTTTGCTTGTTATGGTGCTAACAAATGGTAAAAACAATTTTTTAATTTCACTTACGAATTATGTATTTGATTTTGGCATATGCAAGTAATGAGAAAAGTGATTTTTTGTTAAACTGTATCAAGTAGCTATTGAGGTTGTCCATGGCCCTTATTATGTTAACCTTGGCGGTGGAATATGTATACAGGAATGATGGCCAAGTTTCATGGGAGAAGGTTTTAGTGTACAGAAACCCTGGTTTACATTTTGGAGATATACATGTTTTGAAGGCTACCTATGTGAAGGGATTAGAAGATATTACAGGAAATTCCAAGTATGCTATATTCTTCCCTACTAAAGGGCCACGGTCTCTGGCGGATGAGATAGCAGGCAGTGATTTTGATGGGGACATGTATTTCGTCTCAAGAAATCCCGAGGTTAGCCTTTATTTTACCTAGGCATGTATATTTATCTAATCAATTATTCTAATTTGAAGAATGTTTTATCCCCACAATTTATGATTGCTACTTTGCCTTTTTCTTTTTCTTTTTATTTTTTCATCTAAAGTCTACGGAGGATATCTCCCTATCTCTGTCTCACGCTCTCTCCTCTTGTCTCATTAGTTTGTGCTCACTTGTAAGGTTCTGAGCTGTTGAATACTTGGGATTTTTTTTTTCTTCATAATGTTAATTATCATTCAGTTCCACCACGAGTAGGATATTATCTTCTGAAATTCTTTGTTCATCAAATTTAGACTTTCTACCGATAAAATCACCATGCCTTGCTAGGGTGTTTACCGGACATCATTATACACCATCAAACTTTCTAGAGAATGATTGTAATTCAGACCCCATTTTGCTTTTCAAACTTCTCACAAATGATTATGTTGACATCTCTGTTCGCAATTTGTTAAGTGTGAGGGTGTTTTTAAGAAATTTAGTTTTGGAAATGATCTTCAAACTCATGTTATGTTTAAGAATAATTTATTAAACATCATTTATGGTGATGATGTCAGTTCATAATCGAATGTTAATGGAGACTTTATCTAGTCCTTTCCTTCAAATTACAGAATATATCAAAAAAAAATTAATTGCCAGCAATGCATGTCAAAGGAGTGTTTGAGGATAATGACACTGTAGATACAACTCTTTGGTCTTTCGAAAATGTTTTGAAGTTGCTGAAAATCCTATTCCCTGAGCATAATTGCTTGCAATTAAAAACTCATGAATCAGGTGTAAGGAAAGGGTTGTTTGTCATAAAAGCCTTGTGGGGAAGAAGTTTGTACTGTTTAGTGGAATATGTTATGCATGCACTCATTTCCACTGGACTTTTTCACCTATGTAACTACTGAAAACATGTTTACTTTAACCCACTAATTGGGTGTAATTGTTTGTATTTTAAATTCTTTCCGTACAACTCTTTACATGTAAATGTTGTTCATGTGTACATTTTTTGCAGCCTACATGTACCTTTTATACATATATTTCCTTATTGGTGTCTTACTCTTGTTTTGTATGTTGTCTTGATATCATTGTGAAGAGACTTGGGTTGACCTTGCATCCAAAATTAGTCTCCTATTCCTTTTACTCTCTTCAGCTGATGGAATGTTAATCCGCAATTATATCAGTATTACTTGTAAATTAAGCACTGATTTTATCAAATCTTTGAATTTTGTACTAGATAGTCTTTTTTTGTTGTATTATCTTATGTGCTTATATTTTCTCGGTTTGAATTTTTCTTGGCCCGTTGTATTTAGTATTATTTTGCCAATGTTGTATAGATATCTGCATATATAGGAAACAAAAAGTTGTATTATTCTCTTGATTTCATTACAATTGATGCGATTTTAATGCTTATCAGAACTCAAACACCTATTCCTGTATTCTCTTTCAGTTGTTGAAACACTTCAAGGAGAGTGAACGTTGGAAGCCTACTTCTGCAACAAGTAATGTTTCCAATAAAAGACCAAGTGACTTTTTGGATGAGGAATTAGAGGATGAGCTTTTAAAACTTTTCTTGACTACAAGATTTCAGCCAAGGTATGCGGTTAATCTTGTATCTTAATAATATATTGGCTTCAGTCATAATATTGAAATTGAGTCTAATGGTGGATTAAATTTACTTGCACTATAGTGTGGCCACTATTGAAACTCCCGACTCTCTTGATTAACAAGTGATGGTGTAATTTAGGTTTTAAATCATATGAAAAAGAATAAATCCTATTTGATATTTCCTTTCAGAAATTGGTCATCCATTTGAAATTTGAAATATGCGTCCCAAAAAATTTGTTCCTTTGGCTTTAAAGATGTACATTAGACAAAAAGCTCAAGAGAAAATGGTCCCAAAAAATTACTTTTCGTTCTCCTAATCGTTTGGTTTACCCAGCATGAGTCCTCATCATTGTTTTCACTTTTCAGTATGTTCCCAATTCTTTTTCCATTAAGAGTCCATGATACTAACATTTTAAGTGCTTTTGGTGTACTCAATAGTTATGCTGCGGGTGTGGCAGCTAATAGTTGGACAGCGATAATGGATCGGCTTCTGACATTAGGAGATGAAAGTGCCGATGAGAAAACTCTCATGAAGGAAAACTTGTTACAGTTGATTGATATATACTATGATGCTTTGGACGCACCAA
The DNA here is from genome assembly GCA_032871835.1 of Dipteronia dyeriana. Taxonomy (NCBI): domain Eukaryota; kingdom Viridiplantae; phylum Streptophyta; class Magnoliopsida; order Sapindales; family Sapindaceae; genus Dipteronia; species Dipteronia dyeriana. Next base: position 101,486,413 of record CM065299.1, read on the forward strand.
AAAAAAGTGGTAGAAAGGTAAGTGGTCTAAAATTACTAATCTTTGTCAGCTATAGAGATATTGGTTAATCTGAAATTGGTAGTTCTACACATTTTTCACCCTATGTTAAAACAGATTGAAATTCCACAAGAATTGAAGGCTGAGAAGTTTCCAATTTACATGGGAAGAGATGAATCTATTTCTTTTGATTCCAAATCTGTTTTAGGAAATATTTACCATACAGTGAAATCTTATGAAGCAGAGGATCTCCATGTGAAAGGTAAGGTTCTCTCATTCCAGATTGTAGATTTAGGGTCTAATAAACATAAGTTGAAAATACTAAAACGAAAATTATTGACGAGCTTTCTGAGTTATAATATATTTACTTTTAATTCTGTTTTGAAGTTTGGAAACTTCCTTGTTTTGATGATGAGGTCCCTGAAGCGTGCATGACAAAATGGAAAGAGCTTTACCCTCAGTACAGGCAAGAAATGCAGGAAGCCTTGTGTAGTGATAAGGAGGACAAAAACGAGGCTGCTGATGAAGTCATAAAAAAGTATAAGCAGGTGATTTTTCTGGTCCAGTTTCAGTAATAATGACATGAAATTCTATGTTTGCAAGTCCAGTTCTTCGTTGTTACTTCGCTAAACAGTCCTTTTGGTGTTAGATATTATACGGTGCTGAGGAATTTGAACAAAGCCTAAGGAGTCCGGAGGAGATCTATGATGAGGCTCGTGCACTATATCACATTACTTATGACTATGCGGAGAAACAGAAAGCTGTTAAATACTGTAATTTTGCCTGGAAAGTTGCAGGTTCAGCTCTCTGCAAACTTTATGCCCTCAAACAGAGTGAAAGGACTATGGTATGCTTACCTTCTGTTCTCAAGGAGATTTGTGGCTGAAGTAATGTTGTATAATGCATTAAAGTTGTAAATTTAAGTTAATGATATGTATGTGTGTGCCATTTCCTACAAAATGTATCATTATTGTTTGTAAACTATCTTGATGCTGATAAATTTCTGATCTTTATATTATAATCCCATATAAATGTATGTAAATGTTCTTAGAATTCATTAAAAATTCCTTTGCATTTGAAAATTATTATAAACCTTCGTTCAAATTTATCAAAATTTTCTCTACAAGAAATTGTTGAAATCATAAACGGAAAGATGTTAATAAATAAATAATGGGGGTTATAGATAGATTTTTTCTTGGCTACCAGCCTAGCAAAGTATATTAATTTTTACCGTTACTGCGGTTTGATGATAAATGTTGTTTATTTGGTCTATTAAATATGTCTTTATAATATATAAAACTTGATTTTCACATAGCCACTTATTCTATGATAGAGCCTTGATATTAAATTATATTTTATATCTATATGGAACCCTCAAAGCACCTTATGCTGGCATGAGAGGGTTTTACAATTAATTGATTGATTTGACTTTTATTCTGTTATTGCTTTCTTTTTTAAAAAAATAAAAATTTATTAGTAATTATAGCATTCGATTCACCTATATTGGATCTGTTAAAAAAATTAATTCACTCTTCTTGGTTCATTAATTCTTCTTGATTCTTGTCAATAATTTCTCTTTTTATCTATAATTTCTCTTTTTATCTAGAGTCCGTTTTTGCTCATCCACCTTGAGGGTTGGTGAGCATTACCCCTAATGGTGTCCATGGTTCGGTTTCGGTTCGGTTTCGATTTCGAACCGTCGGTTTCGGTTCCGTGGAAATGCCGAACCGTAACCGTAACCGGAATAGGACGGTTTTGGGCGGTTTCGGAACCGAAGGTTTTCGGTTCGGTTTCTGTTTCGGTTTCGGTTTCAGTTTTTCGAAACCGAACGGTTCGGTTCGGTTTCGATTTCGGTTTGTGAAACCGAACGGTTCGGTTATGTTTCGGTTCGTTTTTTTTTTTTTTTACAAAAATTAATATATATATTATTTTATATACATTTAATTTTTATATATATATACATATGTTTTTTTTAAAATGAAACTATACAACTAATATTTGTACTTTTATATACACATAAATATGATTTTGTTTTTAATGGAACTATACAAGTATATACAACTAATAGTCTAATTACTAATACAAAATTACAAATTGATAAACTTAAAATTTTAAAAATGGCCAAACATTTTTATTTGTAATCAAATTTCATTTACAATGTCTATATTTTAAATATTCACATAAAATATGAAATACAATTATTTAAATATACAATTGAACCGTTGAACTATTTAACAATGAATGTGTAAAAATAAAAGAAATTGACATTAATTAATAAGTAAAAATTTACAATTGCATCTAAATTTTATATAAAAAAATTAGAAGTTAGCCTTAATTGAATATAAAATCTAACAAAGTTCAACATTAGCCTTGCACTTAATGTTGACCACAATTAAGTTGTCTACGTATCCTCCGCCAATGTAGAGGAATCAAAGGTCACGTAGTTCTTTTACCTGTAGTGGGATAGTCGGTGTTAGTGGTTGGAAGATTTGAACAGAATCTATTTGCTGCCTTCTGTTCCCGTGGTTTGATCATCTTCGAAGAAATCATTCACTATTTCTGGCTCGAGTTCTTGTTGTCTAAATTTCTCCTTTGTCCAATCATCAACACATGCTTGGGCTTCAAGTGATTGTGGACACAGAACCGACCGTCTTGGATCCAAAATATTTCCACCTGCACTAAATTCTTGTTCCACAGCAACGGTAGAAACCGGTGTTCCAAGAATTTGTTTGGCAATAATAGCCAAAATTGGATATTCTTGTTCATAATCCTTCCACCAACCCTGGATACTAAATTTATCTTCTAAAAATACATGATTGGCTTCTAAAAATCGGTCAAGCTCAGAATGTGTGTTAGAGGATGAAGAAGATGCTCGTAACTTTTTGGCTCTTTGGGAAAGCAATCGATCCCCTAAACCCTTTAATTTAAATTGTGAGGAACTGGTAGTACCATCAGATGTGGGTTGGGGTTGTGAAACCGATATGTTCAAAGACGGACCATATATTTTAAGATATTCATCATATAGTAAAGTCTTAACGGAATTACAACAACTAAGAACATCAGTTTCTATTCCTAAACTATTGTAGTAATGAGTTAAATAATCTTGCAAACATTCTAATTTAAAGTGGGGATCAAAACAAGATGCAAGCAAATAAATATTTGGAATATCCTTATAATACAGTATCCATTTTTTTTTCATTGCAGCAACACATTGACTCAATTGAACATCTAATTCACAGTCACTGAATGCACCAACAATATTAACACTTTGAACAAGAAATAAATGAGTAGTGGGATAGTAAATACCAGATAAAGCATTGGTAGCATCATTAAAAACACGTAACAATTCAAGAATTTTTATACATACATCCCAATGCTTCAATTGAAGCGAAATTGAAGGAACGTTATAAGTAATAAAAGAAACTAATATTTCCTTATATTCAACACTTTCATTAAGCAACTTATAAGTAGAATTCCAACAAGTATTAATTTTTTTTTTTGAAATGCTGCCACGTGTCAGCATTTCATTGGTTGTTTTTTTTTTAATTTCGAAACCGGCGGTTAAACCGACGGTTTAACCGCCGGAAAAACAGACGGTTTAACCGACGGTTTTTGGTAGGTTTTTCATATCCCATAACTGTAAATGAACCGCCGGATCCGGTTTCCAACCGGTTTTGTAACAGACGGTTTCGGTTTCGGTTACGGTTTCGGTTTCGGTTTCGGTTTTCAGAGGCCGGTTTTGGTTCTGTTTCGAACGGTTTAACCGAACCGTGGACACCTCTAATTACCCCCCTCCTGTATGGATGATATGTGTCCATGGAAGGATAAATTTATCTAAACACTGTCATTTTTTGGGATAAATTTATCCCTCCCTGAACACTTGTCATTCATATGGAAGAGGGGTAATGCTCACCCCCTAGAGGGTGGGTGAGCAAAAGTAAACTTCTTTATCTACTCTTCCATTCCCTATAATTATAACAAAAAAATTCTATTAATTCATTCCCAATGCTCGATGCTCTTTTATGTAGATGACAGAAATAGAAAAACTATGGAACTTGTTAGGAACCCTTGAAAAGCCTATCGGTATCTTCTATATGGCACACTCAGGTAAGTCCTCTGATTCTTATGGATTACATGTCTCAAGTAGGTCTATTAGAGGCTCTTAGGTCATTGACTCGGGAGCTACTGATCACATGACACATTCTCCACAAAGGTTTATGATTTATACCCAGTGTCCAAGTAATAAGAAAATTGTTGTAGCAGATGGTTCGCTTACAACAGTAGCAGGTGTAGGAGATGTTCAAATTAATTCTTCATTTATTCTATCCAATGTTCTTCATATGCCTAAACTGTCCACTAATTTTGTGTCCATCCAGAAACTCACTCAAGACATGAATTACAATGTGGTTTTTTTATCTTTCTTATTGTGTATTTTAGGACCAGAGTTCGAGGAAGATGATTGGACTTGCTAAGGAGATGGATGAGATGTACTACCTAGAAACATCAAGCAATCCTAATAGCATAAAGAATGGGTTGTCCTTGTCACTCCTCTTTGAAGACACTTTCACTAAAGATAATATATGGCTTCATCACTTTTGTCTTGGTCATCCTTCTTTTGAATTCTCAAACTTATGTTTCCTTATTTGTTCCAAAGTTTAAATGTTGAAAATTTTCATTGTGAAACTTGTGAACTCGCAAAACACAAATGTGTCTTTTCCTATTAGCAATAAAAGAAGTTTTGTTCATTTTAATTTATTTCATAGTGACATATGGGGTCCCTCTACTGTTTCTAGTATGTCTTGGTGCAAGGTGGTTTGTTACTTTTATTGTGGTTTGTTACTTTTATTGATGATTGCACTAGGGTTTCTTGGATTTTTCTACTTAAACACAAATTTGATGTGAGTAGTGTGTTACCAAATTTCCATAACATAATCCAAAATCAATTTAGGGTGAAAATTAAAAGGTTTAGGTCAGATAATGCTAGAGATTATGTCAACCATGTTTTATCTCGTTATTTTCAAAAGGAAGAGATTATCCATGAATCATCATATGTTTACACCCCGTAACAAAATAGAGTGGTTGAGAGAAAAAACGGTCATTTGTTAGCCACAACCCAAGCATATCTCTTCCAAGGGAATGTGCCTAAAACCTATTGGGGGAGGATTTTTTTCACGGCCACAAACATTATCAATAGACTCCCTTTAAGGGTTCTAGAATTTAAGACTCTTATAGAAGTGCTTTCACGTTTCTATCTTGACCTTAACACCACAAATAATATCACACATAGAATATTTGGTTGTACTTCTTTGGTTCATGTTCATTGTTTTAATAGAGGGAAGTTAGACCCTAGACCAATTAAGTATGTTTTTGTGGGGTACTCATCCACTCAAAAAGGGTATAAATGCTACCACCCTCCTACTATAAAATTTTATATGTCTGCTGATGTCACTTTTGATGAAACTAAACCTTATTTCCCTCAACTTTATTTTCAGGGGGAGTCAGTCATTGAAGATAAGGATAGAGATTGTTTTCTGCATGATTTGTCATTTGAACCAACTGTTATTTCCTCTAAAACAACAACTGTTCCGTTTGAACCAGCAGTTGTATCGTCTGAACCAGCTGACATTTCTACTAAAACAACAGTTGTCCCTAAACCAACAACTATTCAATTTGTATATGAACCAACAATTGTTCTCGCTCAGCCTGAAATAGTGTCTTTACCGCACCAGAGGTCTCCAAATTCAAATGTTGAACTTCAGATTGGTGTTCTTAATTCTATAAGGTATATGCAGGTGTATTCTAGAAGGAAAATCCCAGAACCGGTGCAAGTCCAAGAATATGAACCTGACTCTGTGAATGAGGTAACTGCAATTTCTGATCCTGTTAGTGATTTTGATTTACTTATTGCCATTAGAAAAAGGACTAGAGAGTGTACTAAACACCCTTTATATTCGTTGTCTCAGTTTGTGTCATTTGATAAATTCTCACAATCACACAAAAACTTTCTTTTGAGCCTAAACACTATTTCTATTCCAACTACATTACCTGAGGCTTTATCTAATGAGAATTGGAGGCAGGCTATGAGAGTTGAAATGAAAGCCTTGGAAAAGAATCAGACATGGGAACTAGTAGGGTTACCTAAAGGAAAAAAATATTTGGTTGGGTGCTAATGGGTGTTCACCGTAAAATATAAGGCGGTCAGTACTCTTGAAAGGTGTAAGGCAAGGTTGGTAGCTAAGGGCTACACTCAAACTTATGGGGTAGATTGTCAGGAGACTTTTACTCTCGTAGCCAAGATGAATACAGTTTGAGTTTTATTGTTTTTTGCTGCAAACTATAATTGGGACCTCCAACAGTTTGATGTGAAGAATACTTTTTTTCATGGTGATTTGGAGGAGGAGATTTACATGGAGCCTCCACCGGGGTTTAAAGGTAAATTAGGAGCAAACAAAGTATGCAAGCTGAAAAAGCCTTATATGGTCTTAAATTATCTACTAGGGCTTGGTTTGGAAGATTTACTAAAGTGATGCTAGCTACTGGATACAAAAAAAGTCAAGGTGATCACACTCTGTTCATTAAGCACTCAAATTCATGGGGAGTTACAAATCTTTTAATGTATGTAGGAGGCATAATTGTAACAGAGAGTGATGGTAAGGAAAGGAAAGCCCTAAAACAGTGTTTGACATTAGAGTTTGAGATAAAACAGCTGGGAAGACTGAAATATTTCCTAGGGATAGAGGTAGCTCACTCACGGCAGGGTGTTTTCATTTCACAACAAAAATATGTGATTGATCTTTTGAAGGAAACTGGAAAGCTAACATGTAAACCCGCAAATACCCATATTGATCCTAATCACAGACTTGGAGAAGCTAGTGAAGATGTTCCAGTAGACAAGGTGATGTATCCGAGATTGGTCGGGGAAACTTATCTATCTTTCGCATACAAGGTAAGATATAGCCCACAATCTTAAAGAAGTGCATCTACAGGTTGCCTACCGTGTGTTACACTACTTGAAAGCCAATCCTGGGAGAGGAATCCTATTCAAAAGAAACATGGGGCTGACTCTAGAAGCATATACAGATGCAGACTATGTTAGGTCGGTGGTGGACAGAAGATCTACTTCAAATTACTGCACTTTCTTATGTGGTAACCTTGTGACATGGACGAGTAAAAAACAAAATACGATGTCTAGATCAAGTGTTGAAGTTGAATTTAGAGCAATAATTTGTGAACTACTATGGTTGAAGATTATTCTATAAGGCTTGAAGATCAAGGGGGATGGACCGAGACTCTATTGTGACAATAAGTTTGCAATAAGCATTGCACACAACCCAGTTCAACATGACCGAACAAAACACATTGAAGTAGACAGACACTTCATAAAGGAGAAACTTGATAGTGGCTTGATCTCACACCCTATGTCTCGACCAAAAGTCAACTTGTGGATGTGCTGACCAAAGGTGTTGATGTGGCGACATTTCAGACAATCATTTCCAAGCTGGGAATGAAAAACACTTATTCTCTAGCGTGATGAGAGTGTGGGAAAGTAAAAGATTTCAATCGGGATTTTTTCCTATTGTAAATAAATTAGTATAAATTATAGATTCCTAAGAATCAGAAGAATCCTTTGATTTGAGGGATTAGTTTTCAAGAAAGAGTTAGTTTCTTATTGTATCTTAGTTTTCTGTTTTTTTTTGTCTTGGTGTCAACCATATAAGTGCTAGGATTTTGTACGATTGTAATTAATTTTCAAGCAATACAATATTAATTTTTTCCACAATGTGATTTAGCACTCTACTCTTTTCCCAGATATTAAGGCAATTAAATGTCCTAAAAGGAAGTCAAAATCATAATTGATTTGTGATACTTCTTACACATAAAGAATTAAAGATGATGAAGCTGGCCGGCGAAGTAACAAGAAGACCAATAATAAACTTCAGAAAATCCCATTTTACCTTTCTGTTACCAAATCAGAATTTTAAAACAGAGTTTATGATGAATTGAAGATGATGCAAAGGTAGTTTATTTACTCATTTGGCATCGAAAAAGAAGGTGAACTCCAACTCCCAAAATGTGAACACTAACGTGTAACGTGTCCATTTTTTTCCATTACTTGAACTCCAACTCCTTCCCCACCCATTAAAACCGCAAAAACCGACTCTCACATATTTCATGCCCTCTAACTTCACTTTCCCATTTTTTTTCTCTACATAAAAATTCCAAACAACTCACCTCTTCTCTCCAAATCCCCTCTCTCTCTCTCTCTCTCTCTCTCTCTCTCTCTCTCTCTCTCTCTCTCTCTCTCTCTGTTTTATAATGAAGATTGTATTTACAACGAAAGCTATAGCTGATGCAGCTTCCTGGTACTGTGCTTTTGTCATTGTTGCTCTGATATTGCTTAGCTCTTTGAAACAGAGTTCCATTGCATACGATTATGACGATGGTATGATCAGAAGCAACTGGCAGCCGCCTTGCGATGAGATTTATGAAGTTGGAGAAGGTGAAACTCTTCACACCATTAGTGACAAGTGTGGTGACCCATTTATAGTTGAACAAAATCCTCATATTCATGACCCTGATGATGTCTTCCCTGGACTTGTCATCAAAATCACGCCTTCGAAGCCTATCAAATTGTTGAACTAGTTTTGTTTTGACTATACTTGTTTTTGTTTTATCATATGTAAATATATATGTAAAGGGAACTTGTTTGTATAATCTGTGCCTCTTATTGTTCATTTCTTGTGTTTCAATGTTAAGGTTTCATGTGTTTGATTATATAATTCCAAGACCAGATTATGTGTTTGATTATATAATTCCAAGACCAGATTCAAAAAAAAAAAATGAAATGTGCAATGCACCAGATATTTTATTAAACAGTGGCAAGAGCATGAAAAGTTAGTGTAGTAAACGTGCAAAGTTATGTATATATTTAAATGGTTCAAGATAAGTTGACATAAGAATGGATGCTTGATTGATGAGTCAAGCAATAACACAAGTTGTTGTAGCTAAGACAAGCGGCTTCTCTGTCATATTCCACTTCATTAATTCCAACCAAGTAGATGTATACAAAAATCAGAAAGAAAAGTACATATCTTCCCATTTAAGAGAGTGCAAATGGTGAGATATGTCACCTTTTTTAAAGTGTGTTGTGATGATGTCACCCTTTTAATAACTTAAGTTTAAAATACACCTATTATGGTGAACTATCCAAATTGCCCCTAAACTTTAATTTTTAAAAAGCAATTTTCTGAATTCGTCGGTATCTTTCTAAAAAACTTGTGTGAAAAACTTCACTTTGTCTCTACAAAAGTTGCCTATCTCCAGATTCTGCAGTAGAAGGTAACAAATATTTATAATCTTCACTTAAATTTCTTTTATGCATTTCAGATATTTTGCATTCATTTCTATGTGGGTTAACAATGTATCCATTTCAGATTTTGCACTAGAATGTATGAAAATGGAAAACATCCGTGCTTTTTTCTTGTGTGACCGAGAATATTTAAAGATGAATCGAGCTTATTTTATATTGGAACGAGCTTTTGTTTAGTTTGAAAAAAGCTCGATTATTTGAAAAAAATGCTCGACAAAAAAATACTCGATCCCTGGACAAAAGTTCTCGAACCGTTATAAAAGTTCTCGATAATTTGACAAATAATCTCGATCCCTTAAAAACGTTCTCGATCCCTTAGAAAAAGTTCTCGGTCCCTTAGAAAAAGTTCTCGGTCCCTTAGAAAAAGTTCTCGATCCCTTGATAAAAGTTCTCGATAATTTGACAAATATTCTCGATAAAAGTTCTCGAATCGAACCGTTATAAAATTTCTCGATCCGTTGTAAATTATTCTCGAACCCTTGAAAAAGTTCTCGATCCCTTGAAAAAGTTCTCGATCCCTTATAAAAAGTACTCGATCCATTTGAAAAAAACTCGATCACTTTGAAAATGTTCTCGATCCCTTTCCAAAAAGTTCGATCCGTTTGCAAATGTTCTCGATCCATTATAAAAAAAGCTCGATTCCAAAGAACATGTTCTCGATCCGTTACAGTTGAGAAATTTTTGTAATTCTTAGTACTTGTAAAAGTAATTTTTTTATTTGTTAATAATTGTTTGTGATGATGATTTTCACAGGACAATGGATCGGGTTAGATTAGTAATATCTTACAACGGTCGATGGGAGCAATTACCTGATGGAAGTCAGAGGTTTCTTGGTTCCGATAACCAATGAATGTATGTGTCCAGAAATATTACTTACGAAGAGCTGGTGTTGATCGTACAAATCGTTGTGAAGTACGATGTGAACAAATACATTGTTGATCTACAATCTATATCAATCGTTTCCGGGACAACATGTCACACATTTATAAGAAATGACGACGATGCTTTGTTTATGCTAGGGGAAGATAGGGTGATCCCTCAAGTATGTGTCAGTTTAATTGAGAGGGCTGCAAGAGGTGTCATCGGTGAAGAAATCCCTCCTGATGATAACACCCAATATTTTAGATCTTCAGGCGGAAGCAACCAGTTGTTCACAAAAAGAAGTGGGATTGACGGTAGGGAAAAAGTATGTAGTGTCCCACCGGAAGTAGCCGACCACGGTGATATAGTTGGAGCTCAATTGGACGATGATTTCGGTTGTCATATTGAAATGAATGCTGGGCAGTACAACCACCAATATAATGAGATGTACAATGACATGAACAATTAGCGGAACAACGAACCTCATAACTTACCAATTCATGAGATGGCTAATGAGCCAAATTTGCATCCAGTACATAATGTAGCGAACCATAAGGAAGATAAAGGACCGTTCAAAATGGAAAGTCGTGCAAGACGTGTACACAGATGTAGTTCCACTGCAGTACATATAGCTGGGACATCTGAGGTCCGGCCTGATGTAACTCCAGCTGATTCTAAGAATGCCAGAACGTGGGTTATTCCATGAGCAGAATCTCGTTTGGTATGGATGGAAGCAGAAACTTGGTAGAAGATGAACCTACCAGCATGATATATAAAGGTCAATTTTTTCCTACTAAAAAGGATTTGAAGAGCTTGGCTGGACATTATGCAATGCGGCACAACTTCGAGTGGAAGGTGAAAAGGTCGAAGAAGACAACATTACATCTGGTTTGTTTGATGAAAAACTGTACGTGGAAGTTAAGAGCGGTTAGGAGAGATGAAGCGACATACTTTCAAGTAAGAAGTTTTATCAACGAACACACTTGTCCGTTGGAGGAGATTCACCGCCGCCATCGACAAGCTAGTACAGTCATAATTGGAGAAGTGGTTGCACCTAGATTGCAGCAACATGATGATCGACTAATGCGTCTGAAGGACATAATCACAGACATGAAAACAATGTATGGCATCCAAATAATGTACAGTAAGGCACATCAAGCCTTTGATTATGCATTGTCACTGACCTATGGAACGCATGAGGAAAGCTTCTAATTGCTGAAATCATTCGGTTACGTGTTGGAACAATAAAATCCCGGAACGATTATTGACTTATGGTGCAATGAAAATGGTAAATTCCTATACTTTTTCATGTTGTTGGGTGCCTCAGTCAGAGTATTCCAGAGGTATATGCATCCAGTTATTGTCGTTGATGGTACCCATTTAAAGGGTAGATTCGGGGGAACAATAATGGACAAAGCAGCCCGAGCGTACACCGAGTTGTAATATAACCGGCATATGGAAGAGTTACGAAACTTGCACTCGAATGCATATGAATATGAATTGATGCCGGTCCACACAAGTGGTCCTGTGTACACTGTCCCGGCAGAAGGAATAGGGTTATGACAACAAATGCTGCAGAATGCATAAACTCATGCCTTAAATTTGCACGGCAATTGCTTATGTTGACTTCGACAGAGTTCATTAGGAATATGCTACAACGTTGGTTTCACGACCGTCATAGGGCTGCACAATCCATGCGTCATCAGTTGACCGACGCAGCACATCTTGTGATCCTCAAACGTGTTGATAAGTGCAATTTTATGACCATTAATCCAGTTGACTGGAACATATTCTCGGTGAAGCGGGCTGAAAAACAGTGGACAGTTGACTTACCCCGGAAGACCTGCACATGCAACAAATTCCAAATGGACCTTCTTCCACGTTCTCACGCTCTCACTTCCGTAAGGTACATCATACAATTTTGTGTACGGTTAATGTTACTTAAACATGAATCCTATCGTTTTCAATGTTTTTACAGGGAACGAAACATGGATTTCACATCTCTCTGTGCGGAGTACTACAAGTGACAAATACTTATTGATGCGTACTCGGTTCCTATTATGCCGGTTGGACATCCTTCCACTTGGATTGTGCCATCTAACATCGTTGAGAGAGTCGTTTTGAATCCAAGCTCTAGGAGACAAGCAGGCCGCCCGAGGGCTTCACGCCATATCTCGTCTTCGGAGAGAACAACTACACTGAATTGTAGACGATGTCGAAAACCATGGCATAATTCGAGGAGATGTTTTAACCCAGCTTTGAGTAATGAAGGTCCGAGCACAATTATTCCTGAGGAATACAGACGCAAGTGTAGTATCTGTCATACAGTTGGTCAAAATAGATAGACGTGCCCTACTAGAGACTCTACCGTGGAATGATTTGAGGAATTATCATGATGACATTGTGATAATTTGAACTCGTATGACTTGTTCATTAACTAAAATGCAATTGTATTTAAATTTGATTTAAGACTGAAATGCAATTGTATTTAAATATGATTTGGATATATACAAATGTAATCATTTTTATACAAAAGAATTGGTAAATATACAAAAGAATTGGGACATATACAAAAGAATTGGTACTAATACAAAAGAATTTGTAAATATACAAAATAATTGGTACATATACAAAGTATACAAATGAATAACTACATAAATCTAAACGGGCCGGGAGTTTACAAATATTTCAACGGCCATCTTATCCCGAGTGATCCCCATATCGTCTTCCGACCAATCGAAATCCTTTTTGTCCGCTAGTAAGTACTCGATCAATCTTAACGTGTAGAGACCACAGTTACCCATGCAGTTGGACACATTAACAAGCGTTAATAAAACATTAAGTTTATAATAATACAATCTTAAAGTTACTATTACGAAATGTCTTACGATTTCTTCTGCTGGGGGACATATTTTTCCTACACTACGCTGACATCAAAGGGCTTACTTGTCTTCTCAAATTTCTAAAGTCCAACCGGTCGTGCAGTATGAAATCCAGCCTGATGCAACATCGAGGGCACAAAGTAGCGTAACGGGGCTACCTACTGCTTCCGGATATGAGCTGGGACCTCCTGTCTCCAGGGGTCGACTATGAACATCTTTCCGCATGTGAGGTCCACAGTCACCAGTAGCCAATGTTGACGCCCAATGTTGCACGGTATCAGAACCTGTAAACGTAAACAGCAGGTTTTAGGATGTACAAAGACATTTATATATACAATTGCAAACCATGTCAAGTAACACTTACCATGTCAACCTCGTGCCACAGACGGCATCCAATCGGGGCACCCCCAAGCACTGTCGTAAGGTCATCATCCTTCCACCATGACCTCAAAACATTCCAACGCCTCAGGGTGATCAGCCCGCGAGAATCACGAGGCATCATTTTCCTGTACTGGTGCTCCATAAAGGACTGTAGAAACACAAACTCAAAGTTATTAATGTTTTCCATACAAATCTACAAGCATGCGTAATCATTACTAATTTTTGTACTTACAAAAAATTACGAGTCCAATATATTGACCATCTGACTGTACACATTCGGGAAAGCCCGTTGACGCTTCCGAAGAATATGGAGGTACGCGTCCATATGCTGGGAATATAAACACGTAAAGATATGTTAGGAGGTTTACACATCTAAAACAAATACTATAAACAGAATTTATGGTCCCACGCACCTCATCATCAACATCCATGAAGTTGGTCTGCAACCGATGAAACCATGCAGCATTAACCGGTTCCAGCAAATCAACATCACGTCTGTATTAATGTTCCATCAGCTACACATTTATATAATGCATTAGAAGAAAAACTGTCACCTAAATAACAAAGAAATTTACTTACAGTTCCACGTTTACGTTCTTCTTGAAGGCTCGGTAAGCCTTCAACTGGTCACCGTCCACCAGTCCCTGAGGATTAAATACGTGCTCAGGTCCCTCTAGTATTACCCTCGCCCTCTTAGGTCTGCACGGATCTGTGTACGGGCTAAGTAACTGCCAACCGCGCTTCAACACACGCATCTGCTGTTGAACTCCCCCCCACCGGGGTATGCTGAGATGAGGACAGGGGAGAGGGAGCCTGCTGCTTGAGGGGAGGTGGAGGGGGCGTCTGCTCCTCGCTCCTAAGGGGATGAGGGCCGGCTGTTAGAGGGGAGGTGGAGGGGGCGCCTGCTCCTAGCTCCGAGGGGGATGGGAGGCCTGCTGCTCTAGGGGAGGTGAAGGGGGAGAGGGAGCCTGCTGCTCGAGGGGAGGTGGAGGGGCGCCTGCTCCTCGCTCCGAGGGGGATGGGGGGTCTGCTGCTCGAGAGTAGGTGGAGGGGGTGTCTGCTTCTCGCTCTGAAGGGGATGGGGGGCCGGATGTTCGAGGGGAGGTAGAAGGGCGGCCTATTCCTCACTTCGAGGAGGATGGGGGGGCCAACTCCTATCTCGGAGGTGGATGGGGAGGGGGAGCCTGCTGCTCGATCGTTGGTGGAGGGGGGGCGGCTGCTCACTCAGAGGTGGAGGGGGAAGGGAGCCTGATGGTCACTCCGAGGGGGAGGCAGGGCCGGCTGCTCGCTCGGAGGGGGGGAGGGGGGGGGAGACTGAGCCCCACTCTCCAGAACTGCCTTTCCGGTATGTGGATCCTCTGTATTCTCATACATATGTGGACTGAAACCCTGAAAGTCCCCGATCAATGCAAGCAACTCCCTATGTTGTTGTTGTTGTTGTTGTTGTTGTTGTCATCGATCCTCCTCGCTCTTCCGGATCAAATCCAACAACTCTTGGTGCAATTGTTGTCGATCATCCTCACTCTTTCAGAGGGCTTCACTCAACTCGTTCAACTGATGTTCTAAACGGGCCTGAAATCATGCAACATTGTTAATACTAAAACAATCAACATATTTTGTTAATAAAAATAAAACTACCATCTCAACTTACCTCCCCATCAAGTCCAACGCCTGCATGGGAATCCCTTGTATCGGCACCAGTTCCTGGGGTGGTAAACCGAACCTTTCTATGCCTCACTCGCCGAGGAGACGGCTCAGATCCGTCAGTGTCCATGCCACTGAAATCTGGACCTGCACTTGTATTCAGACCCCCACCCTCCTCCTCGGGACGAACTGCACTTGTAGTCAGATCAGGGACAGTAGGAAGGTGAACCCTGTCATCCTGCACATACGGGATCCCCCCCTCATTTAGGCCTACGAAGTACGGTGCCACAGCCTCAGTTGCTGTGGGCATGATTTCAATCCTCGCAGACATCTGAAAGTGTAGTCAGATGAATGTCATTGTTAATTATAGTAAGTAATATAACATACGATTAACAAATAAAATAATTACTCTAGCACTAAAAATCTTGTCCAGCTTCTTCCCTTTGGGTTGTTTCATCAACTCCCACTTCAATATACGAGGACAAAGGTCTGTAACCCTTCGAGTCCCGAAATCGACTCCCAGTTGAGGGATCACCTCGAAAGCAAATATCTGCATCAAAGATAAGTAATGTTATAATCAAAAACAATTTTGGATTAGAAATTTAATGTACATGTTGGAAATTTGATTTCCAACATGTACATTAAATTTCTAGACCGTAGATGTTGTACCCCTCTACAGAATGTCCAACATCGCCATGTGACTGTTGGCGTATCTTCTTACGACGTCGTGGTAACACATGCTTGAATGAAAATATAGAATGCCTATAGACGTAGGCACCCTACGGGAACGTATTGAAGGCATTGAGGTCCTCTACCAACCAAAACTGCCAAACTGGAATCTTCAATCTCTCGTCCACCCCTATCAATATCCAGTTCAACATGTAAATGAGACACAACTTCACAGCATCGTACGCTTGTTGAAACTCTCCGCAGGTAAGAACAACCCTCAAGTCATCCAACGAAACCTCATCATGTGCAGGAAAGTACCGTTGATGTATGTCATTCTCAACTGCAACATACATACTCGTGTCCGGTATGACTTCAAAACGTAATCCGATGATGAGGTTAAATTTCACCTTCGAAAACCGGACCACATGGTTCCCTAACAATAACCGCATCTCATCTGTCGGGGCGTCATGGTCCAACTCCCGCAACAGCAGTTGATGAATAACACCACCCGAAAACTTCAGCTCCGGGTGCATCGGCATGAAATGCCCAAAACAGGAGGCCATGAACCTACGCCGATCCTCAACAGCAAACTCTTCAGGGACCCGGTTAAGTGCATCGTCTATACGGACGAGGGCTTAAAAATGGTAGTGTAGGGTCAATTTTCCCTTGAACCAATCTCACTCTGGAGTTTTAAGCAATTCCTTCAACTTGCTCGTCATCTGCAATGTCACAGAAACAATACATCAGTAAACTGTAAAAAAAATAGAAAATATTCTCGATCATTTGAAACAAATTCTCGATACTTTGAAAAGGTTCTCGATCATTTGAAAAGGTTCTCGATCCTTTGCAAATAGTCTCGATCCTTTCAAATTAGTCTCAATCCTTTGAAAAATCTCTCGATCCTTTGAAAATAGTCTCGATCCTTGCAAAAACCTCTCGATTCATTGAAAATTCATCTCGATCATTTTAAAAAATCTCAACCATTTGAAAAACATTCTCGATCGTTTAAAAATATTCTCAATCCTTTGAAAAACCTCTCGATTCTTTGAAAAATCTTCTCGATCATTTTAAAAATCTCGACCCTTTTAAAAATCTCGACCCTTTTAAAAACATTCTCGATCGTTAGAAAAAATTCTCGATCATTTGAAAAACCTCTCGATCCTTTGAAAAACCTCTCGATTCTTTGAAAAATCTTCTCGATCATTTTATAAAATCTTGACCCTTTCAAAAACATTCTCGATCGTTACAAAATTATTCTCGATCGTTTGAAAACATTCTCGATCATTTGAAAATAGTCTCGATACTTTTAAAAACCTCTCGATTCTTTAAAAAATATTCTCGATCATTTAACAAAAACTCGATCACTTTGAAAAATATTCTCGATCGTTGGGAAAATATTCTCGATCATTCCAAAAAAATTCTCGATCCTTTAAAAATATTCTCGATTCTTTTAAAATGTTTTCGACCCTTTGAAAAATAAGCTCGATCGTATGTTAAAATTCCTCGAATCTTTCTAAAAAATTTCCTCGATCTTGCTTGAAATATTCTCGATTTTTTTTAAAAAAAAATTCTCGATACCAGAATATTAAACCTCATTTCAAACCCAAACCAAAACCACAACCAGTGTCAACCCTAATCTACAATTTCAATCAACATAACAAGTCTAAAATACAATGATAAGTTATGAACAACAAATCGATAAATAAAACAAACTAAGCTTACCTCTGCCAATTGCTGCGAAATATACTGTATTCCCGTTCCGGTCAATAAGCTGTCGATTTTCTCACTGTCGATTTCCTTGTCGTCGGTTTATTCCTCACTGTTGCTTTTTCTGAGACTCACAAAACAACAACTTTCTCTCTTTTTCAATTTTGTCGGGATATTCTCATCTCTTTACCTTAAATGGTGCATTTTAAACTTACATTATTAAACTGGTGGTATTTGCACAATAGCCCTCTGAAATAGTATCATTTATTTTTCGAGCCCTTTAAGATATCTAATTTTCTTTAGGGATATTATTAATCTCCCCCCTCATGTTTGTATTTTTATCCCCTCTAGTTTCAGAATTAATCATTTCCCCCTTACCGTTTTCCAGCCATTAAAAATGATGGGGGTATTATCACTAAAGTCCCTACTTTTTAAGGAATTGTCATCTTTTTAAACGTCTATGTCATATTAGTCACTTTAGTCCCTTATTTTTTCAAAATACATCACTTTAGTCCATTTGTCCAAAAACTAACGGCCAACTATAACAGAATGAGTAAAAAATAATATTTTACTCTTATTGTTATTTTTAAAATTTTATCTTTTAGTCTCTCTAGTTTCAATAATAGCTTATCAACCCTTGAAAAAAAAAATACCTCCATTAAAATTTGAACCATGGTCAAAGGACAACCAAACACAAGCTTTAGCGAGCTAAGCTATATTAGCTTATTGTTAAAGATTTGTTAATTTAAATGTATATAATAGTTATATAATTTGTTTAAACTAATTTAAATATATTTAAATAATTGAAAATAAACTCATATTTAATAATAATAATATATAAAAACATATTTATGAAAATAAAAATAAAAATAAAAAGGAAAATAATAAAACAAAAGGAAACTTGAAAAATCCAAAAAATCAAAGCCTGTAATTTTTTTCTTTCTTTTTTAGATTTTTTTAATTTTCAAAAAATATATTATTTCGATGTGATTAAAAAAGAAAACCAGAAAATCAAAACCCATAAATTGAAAATGGAAAAAATCAACAACGAAAAAAAGAAAAATAATGATTTTTTTTTTACGTTTGTTTCTTTTATTTCCTTTTGTTTTGTTATTATCTTTTTCATTTTAATAAATATTTATATATATTATTATATATGAGTTTATTTTAAATGATACAAATATGAGGTTATTATTCTTTTTTTGTTGTTGATTTTTTCCCTTTTCAATTTATGGATATTGATTTTCTGGGTTTTTTTTTTCCATCAAATTGAAATAATATATTTTTTGAAAAGAAAAAAATCCAAAAAAGAAAGAAAAAAAATTACAGGCTTTGATTTTTTGGAATTTCTGAGTTTCCTTTTTTGGATTTTTTGTTTTCTGGGTTTGGTCGGGCGATGGGTGGAGGAGATGGTGGACCGATGTGGTGTTTTTTGTTTTTAAAAGTTGGGTGTTTTGATCGAGCGACAGATTGAGACAGAGAGAAAAATGAGAGTAGATTGATTATTTTTTTAAAAAAAGGGAAAATATATTAGTTTATTATATTTCTAATTTCCTTTTTAAATTTACCAAATTATATTTAGGTCCAGTTTGATATTGCTGTGTTGTGGAGAGAAGTTCTTTTGAAATTATTGTGGGAAGAATCAATTGAGTGTTTGGTAAACTGATTTTCATAAGTGTTGTGAGAACTAAAAATAATTTCAATATGTTTGGTAAACTGAAGTAAAAAGTATTGTGAGTGTGTAAAATTACTAAAAGGACATATACATCTAAATGGTGCTAATGTGCTGTACTTTGTATTTTTCTTGTTTATTTGTGTTTAGTATTAAGTGTTAAGTGTTAAGTGTTATATAATTATAGTACTTTATTGAATTAATTAGCCCTATTTTTTATTCTACTATATTGAATTAATTAACTCAATTTCTTTATTTCTTTTTTTATTCTACTTTATTTCTTTATTTTTTTTTTATTGAATTAATTAGCTCCATTTTTTTATACAGTTATGACACCAATTTTTTTGTACAGTAATGTATGCCCAAATTTTTATGGTAAATTTCATTAAAGGTAAGGACAAAGTTGGAAAGTTGGTAAATTTTCAATTAATATCACTGTAGCGCGTTTTCTAAAAGCAGAAGCCAAAAGCCAAAATCCAAAAACATGTATTTGTAGCTTCTCAAAAACTCAGTTGGAAGAAGTTAAAAGTGACCAAAAGCACTTCCCCACGATTTTGACCGAACACCATGTCTTTGGTTTGGAATCATTTTTGGCCCTAAAAGCAGCTAGAAAATCAATGACAAACTGGACCTTAAACTTTATAGTCGAACCATCCTTTTTATCGGCCAGATAACAGTATGGGGAAAATGGATAATTCTGAAACTAAAGGGGATAAAACGATATTGATGCAAATGTCAGAGGAGAAATTAATAATATCCTTTTTCTTTATGTACATCCCAAATTAATATGTTTTTGAAAATCCAATAACACCCTTGAGTAGAATTATCAATAAGACTAAATAGCTTGTAAGTTCATCCACCAATAATTATTAATTAGTTTCCTATGTTAATATCTTGTGAAAAAAAATGTATTCTTTTAATGATTTAATATTAACATATATCATTAAAAATTCTTTTCATTTTCTTAAACCCTAGATTCTCTTTTAAAATTTAATTTTAAATATGTTTTCAATTTCTTTTAAGGAAATACAAATTGACTGCATGGAGAATGAATCAAATTTTTTCAAAATTGGTTGTGAATAGACCTGTTTTTTTTTCTTTTTCAATTTTAGTTATTCTTCAATTTCATTAAACACGTTTCTACTTTAAAATCAACTAGAATATAACATAAATCTTGTTTCCCTACAACTTTCACAAACAAAAAATGGATCTCTAACAAAAAAAAAACCTCAAAAACGAAGTGATTTTATTGATAGAAAACAGTTAAGAAAGCGATTGAGAGAGCCACTTAACATGAGGAGAGAGAAAAAAATGGAATTTGATTTTGTAGATGGGAAACATGAAAGATAAAAAGAAGGGAAGATAAAGAACAATAATATATATATATATATTAAAAACAATAATAAAAGTGTTTTTTTAATAATAGCGATAGAATTAAAAGAATTAAATATAATAATAAAGTTGATTAAATATTATAATAATATATGTAGCCATGTAGGTGTTGTGTACTTTCAAAAATAAAATTACATTATAATTTAAGAAATGATATTTTTGGCATTAAGTGGGGTTCATTTACGAACAATAAATTTTTTGATAGATTTGATTAAAAAAGGGATGTACATACAGTTTTTAAGGAGCGTCATTATCGTCATTTTTCCTTTTATTGAAATATATTTGACATGGGCTTTCTGGCCCAGGAAAAAGTTGAATACCCAATCCATTTACTACATGTGGAAAGCCCAATCAGAGGTACCCGGATACGATAAGCTCACAAGTCCAAAAAAATAAATCAACATCAACCCAAACAACCGACACTAGATATGTACGGTTAGATGAGTGAAAGATAGACATTAACAGGTGCAATGTCTATATTGTGCCTAAACCCTTCAACTTTTATCTGATCTATGTGCTTCCTTTGTAGAAGACAAGCTAAGCTTAGCAAACCAAATTTAATTAATTGCATAATTAACGATTTGATAAATGAAAATAATGTTTATGATAGAGACCTCCCAACTTGAATTCCAAATTGTCAAGCCATGTGAACTTGAAAATAACATTCACTAATTAGACCATTTGATTTCTCACTCTACAAGTTTTTTTGAATTTTTTTTTTTTTTTACTTGATTTTGAAGTTACGTTTTCCCCGTTGAAGTACTATTAACATGAAAAAGCTGATACGAATTTGATAAGATAAATCTTGTTCCTCCACTCAGATTTTGTTCTTTTAGCTGGGTCGTTGAGTCAATGATGTTTTAATTAATTTATTTATTGAACCTAATAGTTGATGTTGTCTTCTTCCTAATAAAGAAAGATTCCATGGATTATGTTTCCCTTTGTCATCTAATATAAAAGAATGAAAAAGACACCAACGTGTTGCAACAGTACTGAACACATATATAAAAACATTTCATGAATGTTTTAACTGCATACAGAGAAATTATGAAGATAATACATCTTTAATTATCTTTAATTATCAATTGGTGGTAAATGCATTTAAAGAATGAAAACACATTTATAAAAATAAATACAGCCCAGCGTACCATCGATGATATTAGCTTCTTGTTTGCACAGGTTGGTGTTGTCAACTGTCTTGCTATTTCTAAAGCTAGGAACTTGATAGCACATATATACTCTAGCTGACGCGGCCTTTTCCTCCGGTGAGGAGGTTGTTTGGTTTGGTGTTATTCCAGTCTGTGTTGCTTCTCTATTGTGATAGAGGTTGTTTGCTAGGTTTATGCTTTTAAATAATAATAATAATAATAAATACAGCCCAGTATAAGAAGATATTATAAATGGTTGAACCATACTTAATTTTACTAATTTATATTTGCTGGTTTCCATGTATATCAAAATGATTTTTTTCGATGCATATCACATTTGTAGAGATAGTTATAGACCTCCTTCCTTCCACACTTAGTGGTTAGGGGTTTGAGTTTCATCATATTTTATAAATATACGTGAAAAGTTTGTTTCTGGTTTATGGAAACAGTCTTCTCTCCAATTGTGAAAGTTGTAGTCTATATGTAACCCTCTTCGATAATAGGAGTAGTATTCTGATCCGTACTAATAGAATCTAATTAATCTCGTAGTATCCCAGCTCTACTTATAATAATAAATAAAATAAAAAAGAATTTTTTGATGCTGCAATCTATTGATGGATACTACTATATACATACAATAAAGAAGTTGAATTCTTTATAATATATTATGTGGTTGTGGTCTTTGTGGAGGTGAAGAAAATGGCCAAAAAGAAGGAAGAGATATATTCAATATAGATTTTCGATAAGATCGAGAAGGAATATTCAGAGTTGATACTTGATACTCGACCAGTCGACCACCCAACACAATTACACAAATTAATTAATGTGTGAATATTTACGACAACACACTCTTCTTTATCATTCTAGTGAATTAATATTTCTTGTCCTCAGCAATTTAAGGGATGTATCAGATTCTCATTAACCATAACCGATATTTGTGTAAAAACTCAAAAATTCAAAATACAAGCACACACGTACACATACTATATAGTATATACACATATATACGAGGTTTTAGATGTAGGATTTCAGTGGTTTTTTTTTTTATTATTATTAATATCATCTGGGTCCCTATATTATGTTGAAAGATCAATTATTTAAATAAGTTTGATTTTTTAACAACTTTTTTCCCGACTTTTAAAAAGTATATCAACTAGGTCCATCCGTCTGTTAAAAGTTAGTCAACGTTAACGACCATAGGGTTATTTTTATCATTCCACTATGACATGATAAGTTACACACGTGTCAACACTAAATAATAAATATATATATTTTTAAAATATTTGTATAATATAAAAAAAAATGTTTAATAAAATTAAAATACCCTTAATTTGATAAAATTAAAATTAAATTTAGTAAATTAAACAAAGAAAATTTAAATAAAAATATATGGAATCCACACAAATGTTGGAGATCCATTCTCTTCTTCGTCAACGCCACCACCACCAAACCAAATTACAGAACACAACCACCATCATCCACACCATCACCAAACCACAACCATTCATCATCAACAACAACACCAAACTCATAACCCCAGAACACCACCATACCAAAACCCGAACCCAAAAGGCCGGAACACAGAACCCATAACCCATAACCCATAACACCACCACACCAGAACTCGAACCCAGAAGGCCAGAATACAGAACCTATAACCCATAACCCAGAACACCACCACACCAGAACTAGAACTGGACCACCACTACCACACCCAAACCCAAAACCGAACCACACCACCACATCCAACCAAAAACCCATAAATTTCACTCAAAAACTCTAAAATTAAAAAAAAAAATCAGTAAAAAACCCCAATAATCCTAGTCGCCACCCTCCAATAAATCCATCGATCGTCATTCAAACGAGAAGATCGGCGTGCGATCTCCTCTCGGACCTAAAGAATGACACTCTATCTCCTTCCAAACGAGGCTCGATCTCCTCTCAAATCCATCGATCGTCGTCCAAACGAGGAGATCGACACTTGCCGCCGATCGTCTTTTTCATTCTTTTTCTCCTTCTCTTCTCCATTTGCTTTCCTTTGACAAAGATTTGGATGTTATTGGGTTGTGGGATGGTGGTGGTTTGGGTGGGCGCCGACGAGATTGAGGGATGGTGGTGGTGGTGGTTTATGGATTTTGGTTGTTTTGGTTGTTGAATATGTTGTGGTTGAGTTTGATTGTGAAGCTGTTGATGATTGGGTTGGATTTGAAGGTGGTGAATTGGTGAATTAATTTCTAGTTTTTGGAATTAATTTCTGGGTTTTCGAAACTGTTTGTGTATGGAGACCAAGAAAGTGTAAGAAAAAAATATTTTCAGTTGAGGTTAACTTTTTTGTTTGTGGCTTGATGACTATGTTTGATAAATATGAAAAATATGTTGGATTTTGGAGGATGAATGATGAACTGAGAGAAGATGATGTTAATACAAATTTGGAAATTTTGAGTTTAAAAATTCTGGAAATTTTGGGTTAAAATAAACCTGGAAATTTTGAGTTAAAAAAAATATATGGAATTTTTTTGTGGAGAATAGACATGATGGTTGTTTCAATTTGAGATTAGGTGAGAAAATGATTGAAAGAATTTGTATTTTAAAAAAAAAATCATGGCCATTGTTAAATTTTTGGGTTTGATGAATGGTTTTAAATTTTTTGTTTTACAATTTTTTTTTTAAAAAGATGTCGGTTGGATTATATCAAATTGAATTGTAATTTTTAAAATGTTATAAAAAAAATTGTATTTTTAAACTCTTTAATTAAAGTGCAGGGTAAGATGATTGATTTATATATTCTATCACATTTGACCGTTCAAAATCATGTCAAATGAATCAATTTGATATATTTTTTAAAAGTCAAGGAAAAAGTTGTTAAAAAATCAAACTCGTTTAATAATTGATCTTTCAGTATAACATATGGACCCAAATGATATTAACATTTTTTTTTTACTTATCAACTTTGTAATTTTACAGAACACACCATATAATGTCATAGAGTAATATATATGATCTAACATAAAAAGTCATGACCTTATAGGAAAACAATGCTAATTATATATTATTATTTACACAATATTTTATATATAGATATTAAGGAATATACGATGAGAGTCACATTTATAATGGTAGAAATTATAAAAGTAAGTCCACATCACTTCTTATCATATAGGGTTGTGCACCTCCCTTCCTCATTTATGTATGAGAAGCTTTCTTCCGGTTTATGAGAATAGTTATCTGAACTGCACATATATTTATTAAGATATTTGACTCACCATTATCTACATAATTGCTGTAATTGAAACTATATAATCTACATTGATGTATCGGCCCTATGTAGGATGTCAAAGCCTACTTCATATACCGATGATTATTCAAACCTAGACCACCGATATTACCTACACCGCTCGGATCATCCAGGAACAGTTCTTGTGAATACGCCACTTTCCATTGACAACTGTGGCAATTGGAGTCGGCAGATCAAGACATCACTATACGCGAAAAATAAAACTGGTTTTAACGATGTTTCTCTTGAGCCGCCATCGGAGCTGGTCAAACCAACTGAGTTTAACCGCTGTAAAAGATGTAATGATATGGTTCTATCGTGGATCATCAATTCGCTAGAACCAGAAATCGTGGACAATTTCATCTACATTGACTCAATGCATGAACTTTGGATAGATCTATGAGAGAGATTCTCGGGCATCAATTGTTGGAACCCCGTTCACCGGTTACGCTGCGAAACTAGGTTTTAAAATTTTTATACATGTCCTAATCTGTATCTAGGACTAGTGAACTTGATATCGTAATTATTTTTCGAAACTAATACATACAATATGTAAACACAAGAAATTGTAATCAATATAAAGAGAAGAAGAAAATCTTACCAACGTTTGGAGGTTTCTTCACTTTACGATATGCTCCTATATGAACCAATCTTACCAACGTTTGGAAGCTCCTTCACTTTACGATGTGCTCCTGTCTGAACCACTCGATCTTCCTCGCTATCTCCCGGGACTAGTAACTGCGTATGGGCGTGTCACGATTTCAGGAACTTGAATGGAAGATTTAGAGAAAAGTCTTGAAGAAACTCTTTATTCTCAAGAGAAAAAAAATCTAGAACAATTCTAGTAATAAAAAAATAATAATAGTATTTTTTTTTTCTTTTTTTTTCTTTTTTTTTTCTTCTTACTTCACATGCACATGTATTCTATTCCACTTTATATATATCCTTGTTTGTATCCTATATAAACACTTATATATGTGCACACATCAATTTACATCCAATGCAATCTTTTGTGTTATAATTGATATATATATATATATATATATATATATATATATATATATATATATAATTATCCTTTTCAAATATATCTAATATATTAAAAGTGATAATAAGTATTTTAAATTTAAACTTAAATTCAAATACTTCGATAAGTGATTTAGTAAAATAAAATAATCCTATTATTTTATCTTCGCCTAAATCCATATATCAACTAACACCCTCCAATTAATAGTTAATTAATAATTCATAATTATCAATATAGTTAAATAATCTAATTATTTAATTAATTTAACTATTAACATTCATTAATTAAATAATCTCATTATTCAATTAATTCTTGAATATATACGTGTAAATTAAATGGACAATCCAATTAATTTACCGTGACCCTTGTTACCTAAATCGATCGGGCTAGTAAGGGGACCTAATGGACCCACAGTATTTTGAGCTCCAATAATCCTCGAAATCATTAATTAAACTCTTTAATTAATATTCTTTGATTATTAACTCCAGTGTTATTCCACTAAAAACCCGAAGTTGTACTCTCTCAACTGTAGACGCTTTTACACAGACCGATACAACTCAGTGTCCATCGATATAGCTATTACACATGATGTGATCCTCCACAGTAGTTCATAATTAAAGCTGGGTCATAATGTCTGTTATACCCTCTAATTACGTATATCCTTTAAGTACCGTTGATTCTATAATGAACAATAAATCATTTTTCCTTACGGAATTAGAAGAGCGCTCATATTGTCCAAGCCCCGAATCAACCCTTAAGGGAACTACCATTTACTTCTCACAAGAAGGAGTGGATTTCACTATTGTGTACAAACATTTCCAACCACGAGCCAAACCGCAATCCCAACATATGAAGTATATTGATCAGGAAATGCATTTGACCTCACCCATGGTATATCAAAAACTACGATTTAACCTGAAGGAGTCGATAAGACACTCAGGATTAAGATCACTCACATATAGCCATCATTAGTTGATATATATATATATATATATATATATATATATATGAATCTCATCGGAAAACAGATCTTGGTGAGAGATTCATATAGATCATGGCCCAGTCCTATATGATCACATCATATAAGGTGCCTCCATTCCCATATCTCATATGAATGATTCAGGATAGAATCATCGTACATTACGGAATAGACCGCAACTATAGATTAACCACAAATAAAGTACCCAACTTTATTTGCTATCTATGGACTCTTTAGATTGCACGTCTCTTACTGTATCCATCTGTATATGACACTCATATACACAGTTCGAGATTACATCTGACAATCTTGGATGTTAAATATATACACAAGTTTATAAAATAAATAACATAACAAGAATGAATTGAACTTTTCTTTTTATTTATTTCATAAATCAATTTACAAATTACATCTTTAGGGCATAAACCCCAACATCAATGCACCCTGAATCTTTCAAATAGAGAGAGAAATCGCTACCTTAACACAAGGACAAATGTTTATGACCTCATACTACATAACTCAAGGGCAGTTGGGATGAGTTGTCATCCTACAACAAGATCGATACATGCACGTCCAGAAAATCTTGTGGTGCAGCCAAAATCAGTCATGAATCGTGAGGAGCTGCAACATTTAATGCAGTTTTTAATAGGACTCGATGAGTCATATGCAGGCATTCTAAGTAACATATTGCTCATGACACCACTGCCAACCACTCGAAAAGCTTACAGTCTCTCCCTTCAAGATTAAAAAACAATGTCAAGTCGCTACTGTTTCCACCGATACCAGTGAAAACATAACTATGTTTAGTGCCTCTAATAACAACAACAACAACAACAACAACAATGCAGCAAGGCAAACGTCTTTGTACCGGCCATCTTCCTCCACCAACACTCGTAACATGTCACGCAACAATCAATGAGAACCTAACACTATGTTTACTGTCATGGTTATACACACAATGTAAAATTGTTATTTCCTCAAAGGTTTTTCTCCTAGACACAAATGGCATGATATAAAGCCACATTTACTTCCATCATAATCCAATAGTAGTGATCGAACATTTTAAGGGAGAACCAATTAATCTAACCAATATGGTCTTCAACAACAATCCTTTGCCAATAACATTAAGTACTTGCAGCCACCATCTCATCAGCTCCAATCCATAGCACCTCACTTATCTCTTGACTAGTGTAAGAAAATTATGGATGACGTTGGTAAGGGTGAAGTTATTCAAACCCAAGCAAATTTTAAAGGTTTGAATTCTCCTTCTTGTTTTCGGTTTCATACTCAAACATGTTCACCAAATGTCTGAATCATAGATAGTGACGCTATTGACCATATTACTCACTTTCATAGTCTTTCTGCCACTTACTCACACGCTTCCCTTTCACCAATTGGGCTACCCACCGGGGATAAAGCACCAATCACTTCAATAAGCACCATACAATTTAATGATATTTTTCGTCTTACTGATGTTCTATGAGTCGCATCTTTTTAATGTCAATTCCCTATTCGTACCATGCCTTACTGTCTCCTTACATTGTTTTGTTTCTTTTTTTCCTACCTTTTGTTATATACAAGATTTGTGCATGCAGAAGATGATTGGATTGGGTAAGAGGCATGTGAACCTGTATTACTTTGATCCGTACCACCTTGCCTTGTAACCCATCTCTTCTTCAACCTACCATGTGACCGTCCAAAAATAATGTGTGGCATCTCCAATTGGAACATCCCTCGGATGCCAAACTCCATTTATTATTCAAGCATTTTTCTGATTTTATCTTCTTAAGCATATTTGTGATTTTTGTCCAATGACTAAGCAAACTAGATGCCCATTTCCTTCAAGTTCAATAAAAAGTACTGCACCCTTTGATTTAATTCATTGCGATATTTGGAGATCAAATAAAGTTGCCTCTCACTTTAGATCAAAATACTTTTTAACCATAGTCGATGATTATTCAAGAACTATATGGGTTTATTTGATGAAACTTAAATCAGAGATGCATAATTAGCATAAGTCTTTTTTATTATTATTCTTTTGTGTCAACACAATTTGACATCAATATAAAGGCTATTCATGTCAGTGCGGTGGGGTAAAGGGGAAGAGTTTGCCACTTTTTTTTTTTCAATGGTGTCATCTACCAATAAACTTGCACTTACACTCTCCAACGAAATAGGGTCATTGAAAGAAAACATCACCATCTTCTTGAAATGGCATGAGCACGTCGTTTGCATGCCAACCTCCTTTTTCAATTTTAGAGTGATCGTGTTCTCACCATCGTTTACTTTATCAATCGTATCCACATACATGTCTTAACCGCCAAAACACCATATGAAATTCTTTTTGGTCGACCACCTACTTACAAACATCTATGTGTGTTTGGTTGCTTATGTTATGCCACCAACCTCTGACCCACGGTTAAATTCGACAACCAAACCCGTAAATGTGTCTTGATGGGCTATCCTTCCAGGCAAAGGATATATTGTTTATATGACATTGCCAACCACAAGTTCCTAGTCAGCCGCAACGTTGTTTTCACGAAACAATATTTCCCTTTACCACACCCAACGACACCACTCTCCTAATGTCCACTTAAATTGTCAACCCATTACACACAGCTATTCAGCCCACTTACTCTACAATTATACCAATAAGTCCTCCCAACCCTTTCAATCCGCCTAGGCCCACAACATCTCTAAGCTCACTTTCTACAATATCAATAAGCCCATTACTCGTACAACTGACTAACCCTAGTTTCTCATCGACTGAAACGCCATACTCATCTATACCATCTCCAAATACAAATGGCAACATCTATTCCCCCTTGACTCACGAATCACCAGTCACCACTACTCCTCTACCGACACTGACTATGTTACCCATTCCTATTTCACCTTTCCAATCTCTTCAACGTTCCACTTGCATCCCTTAACCTTATGTTCTTCTCTG
This sequence comes from Dipteronia dyeriana, assembly GCA_032871835.1. Lineage (NCBI taxonomy): Eukaryota > Viridiplantae > Streptophyta > Magnoliopsida > Sapindales > Sapindaceae > Dipteronia > Dipteronia dyeriana. The sequence goes on from CM065299.1 coordinate 101,516,366, forward strand.
AGATTTTCATTGCAACAGTACCATGTCCACTATTCATACCGACTCCTCTTCTACACTTACACGCGGTAAACGTTCTCGATATCCATTATCTAAATTTATTTCCTATAACAATTTATCTTCTACTCACCATTCTTTTGTAGCAGCAGTCTCTAAAATTATTGAGCTCACTGCCTGTGCCCAGGCTCCCACTGCCTCTTTGGTGTGAAGCTATGGAAAATCAATTACATGCACTTGTACAAAATAAGACTTGGATTCTTACCTCTTTATCTGTAGGCAAATGACCTATTGGTTGTAAGTGGGTGTTCAAAGTAAAATACAACTCTGATGGTACTATTGAAAGATATAAAGCCTAACTTGTCACTAAAGACTGTACTCAAAATGAGGGGCTCAACTATACTAAGACCTTTTCTCCCACTACCAAACTCGTTACCATTCGCTGCTTAGTTTTCATTGTTGTTGATCGTGATTGTCCCCTCTATCAACTTGACGACATAACACTTTTCTCCAGTATGACTTGGATAAAGAAGTTTACACGGTTCTTCCTCCCGAGTTTTATGAAAAATTGGGGAACTTGGTATGTCGTCTACAAAAGTTGCTCTACAGATTCAAACAAGCAAGTCGTAATTGGTTTGAAAAGCTCATTGTTGCCCTCTATGAATCTAGATCTTACAATCAATAGCTAATTATTCTTTATTCACAAGGTTCACAAAAACTCTTATACTGTCATTTTGGTTTACGTTGATGATATTGTGATTACATGAAACAATCCTCAAGCCATTCAATCCATCAAGGACTTTCTCAGTCATCGTTTTCGCACAAAATATTTGGGACTCCTAAAATACTTTTTAGGCATAGAGGTGTCACGATCCAAAAAGGCATATTTATCTCACAACGAAAATATACACTTGAATTACTGGAAGATGTTGGTTTATTGGGAGCATGTCTTTCATCATTTCTTATTGAATAAACATTGAGACTCAAGCCTCAAGAGGGAAAATTGTTACATTATCCCACTAGGTCGTTTTCGCATAAAATATTTAGGACTCCTAAAATACTTTTTAGACATAGAGGTGTCACGATCCAAAAAAGGCATATTTATCTCACAACGAAAATATACACTTGAATTACTGGAAGATGTTGGCTTATTGGGAGCACGTCTTCCATCATTTCCTATGGAATAAACATTGAGACTCAAGTCTCAAGATGGAAAATTGTTACATTATCCCACTAGGTACCGCTGCTTGGTAAGACACCTTATATATATACCTTACAGTGACTATGACAGACATAAGCTTAGTTGTCTACTTTGTTAGTCGTTACATACATGAGTCGCACCAACCATATCTTGATGTTGTCTTGCAGATTTTACGGTACAATAAAAATTTATTTGGATAAAGTGTCTTCTTTCCCTTCTTTCCACCTCAAAACAATCTCAAACTCAAAGTTTTTTGTGACTCGGATTGGGCTACTTGTCCATTTACAAGATGTTATATGACAGGTTATTGTATATTCATTGGCAACTCCTTGATCTCATGGAAAACAAGGAAACAAAATATCATTACGCGATCATCGGCCGAATCAGAGTACCAGGCCATGGCAGATGTTTGTTGTGAACTTAAATGGCTTCAATACATCCTCAAAGACTTACACGTCCCACATTCTGAGCATGTAGCTTTTCATTGTGATAATCAATTAGCTCTACACATTGCTAGGAATCATGTCTTTCATGAGCGAACAAAACATATTGATCTTGATTGCCACCTACTGTGAATACATCTTGTTTCTAGACGATTTCCACAATATGCACACCCACAAGGATACAGCTAGCCGATTTGTTTACAAAACCACTAGGCAATGCATCCTTTGTTTTTCTACTTGGCAAATTGGGAGTGTACAATATCCACTCGCCAACTTGAGGAGGTGTGACCATTATCTGCATAATTGTTGTAATTGACTGTTGTAGTTGATGTTTACCTAATTTGGAAGATAGGATAATAATAATTTGTTTTTTGACAACGTCAATCTATTTACGATCAAGTATTTTTTTGAATTGGTAAATAACTAAACTAGAGGATATATCTTGTTGTATTAGCCCTATATGGGATGTTTCTTTATCATTGTTAACCAAATTAGTGAATTCTAATTCCCATATATAAACTTTATAGTATTGTCTAATGTTGGATCCCAACAGTCTTAGTACTCGTTTGGAAGGGTTTGTCTATTGGTTAAAAGAACATTTTTAATTAATAAAGTTATTTTCAAAAACAAAAATCGTGCCGCTTGGTTGTCACTCAGTAGAGCTTTTTAATGATTAAAAAAATTGTTTTACGCCGACTCGAAGAAGCAAAAATTTTAGGCTTTTCCAAGTAGATCTTTTTGAGCTTTTTTAATAACACTAAAATGTCTAATATAACCCTATCATTTAAAATAGTTTTTGAATATTTTTATAATCCTACCATTTAAAAAAGTTTTTTTTTTTAAATTTACATCCAAACGATCAACATCTTCCCATTAAAAGCTCTATTTGTAAAAGATCTAATTTAAAAGATCTACTCCTACATGATCTACTTGATCTTCCAAACGGATGATAACAGTAGTAACACTTTTAAAAAAAAAATTATAAAAATAAGTTTTTTCTATTAATTTAAACTTTAAAAAAATATATAATATAAAAATAAGTTTTTTCTATTAATTTAAACCCGAAAAGATTCAATGAAAGAGATGTAGAAGCAAATTAAATATATTAAGGTGGGTTTATCCAAGATGACCTTTCATAATCCGAATAGTCGAAACGAGCCATTGATCAACACGTGTAGATTGTGGTGGTGGATTTGATATTGGCAATGGCAGCAAATGATTTCCTTTATTTGTATTTTACTCATCCACATCAGATGAATATATGGACCTCTCTATCGACGACAAATTACAAACTCATAGTATTCAAATTCAATATTCCATATATCTCTGTCTTCACTTGCTCCCAACTTGCTGTTCTTTTCAACGCTTCAAAAGACTTGAATTATTTTAAGTTCTTAAAGAAGCACAACGTATGCACACAGAGATCGAGCTCTCGACTCCATCGGTTGATTGTGTTGTCTGTAAGTACTCAAACAACTTTCAATATAAATAATTAGCTGCATGTCCGTGCATGCATGAATATTTTTACCTTTCTCTTTCTTTTTTATTTTATATACCATCAACGGGACAACAACTAGAATATACATTAAACATTATTATAAACCGACGGGTGGTAATTCACCGTTTCACTTGTTAACTCTCTTTGCAACTGAAACTTAATTATTGACTCAACTTTCTAAATATCCAACAGAGATTCTACATAATCTTTGTCATCTACAAAATTTCTTCTCTTTCTTCACTGATAACTTTGCTTCCACTCTCTGGGCACAACATGATTTTAAACTATATAAATATACATATACTTTTTTTCTTTTCTTTTTTTCATTTTACTCTTGTGCATGTGTGTATATATTCTCAGTATTGTCTTATAATTACCCAAGTCAGAGATATGGCTATTTATGTTGATTTTGTGCAGTTAAAACTTTATATCTTTGATGTCATGGCCCGTGGGTAAAAATCTGTGCATGCAGAGTTAAAAATTATTTTATAAAATTAGAAGTACACTATCTTGATACGAAATATTGTAGTAGTTAAAAAAAATAAAATTAACGAGAGGTTTTATCTTTGTAATTAATTTAACAAAAACTTGTGATCTATGTTTTACAAATCTCACTTTTTTTTTTTTTTTTTTTGAGAATTGACTTTAGAAAAATCGATAGGGTCAGCTCCTAATTTTTAGGTAAATATTCAGCTAGAGGTCACACCAACGATTATTATTATCATTTTTTTTTGAGGTGACATTTATTATTATTATTATTTATTAGTGGACTTGAATAATGATAATGTTCATTGTTCTTGTTGGCTCAAAAAAAAAAACAAACAATTTTCACATGATCATTTTCACATATTTTGTCTGCCATTATTTAATATATGACAAAGATTTATCATTTAAGTAATTAATAAAATATATTATTTTATTAATTTCTAATTGTTTACATGGGCCATGTTAACACAATGCTGTTTTTCTCAATTTGGTTTAACTTTTACGTGTGTTATTATTATTATTTTTTTCTTAAAATTCACTTGTGATTTTGTAAACAAACTTTTAAGAGACATTTTCCTTAATTTAATAATGGGAGTGAATCTGTGAATGTTTAGTCGATTGTGTTACAATATAGATTGGTATTTTTTTTTTGAATAATTTTTTATACACAAAAATCCTATTTATTATGTATTTTTTTCAACTATGATATTTTAGCTTTTAAGTAATAAATTTTAATTTAGAAGGGTCAAGAATCTGTCAATCTCAGGTACGGTACTAGAGCTAATACCATTTTTAGGTCCATCTAAGTACCAGTATAAAAATATGAACAATAACTTTGATTTGTCCGAAATTAATGTAAAAATGTAAAAATCTGGTGTCCAAATAACGTGACATCACTCTATTCTATTAATTTAAATTGTATTAGATTTAAATGAATAGATTACACATCATTTAAGAATCAGATTTGAACTAAGTAACTTTACTTAAATATGAATACAATTATATTATAATTTTATATTATGTGCCCCAAGGGCATTGCTTAGCTAGTAGATGGATGAACTTAAGGTTTGTACAAATGACTCTCAAGTCAGGGTTTCGAATCCTACTAATGATATAAAGTTTCAAAAATAATATCTAAGCAAATAACTCCTAAGTGAACGACTCGAATCCTATCAATGATATAAAACTTAAAAAAAAATGATCTAGATAAATGGGTAGATAGATATTATAAAAAAAAGAGTAATGTTAGAGTATCGCTTATGCAAATATTAATTTTTAGTTTCTAAATAGTACACTTTTGATTATTTTTGTAGAGAAATGCATATTCATATCTCCGATGTAATTATCTAAAGTCAAATATGCATCAATTTTATGATTAATCATAATAAAACAATTATTTTACAATCTCCCATCTTTAATTTTATAATTAAATGAGTTTTAATATTATTGATGAAAAGAGTTAGAAATTCTAGTCAGTATTTCTAAGAGAATTTCTAGAATTAGAATCCCAATTATATATTCTCTATTTTTTTCTTGTTTCATCATCTTCTTATTAAAGTTAGATAATTACATTAGAGATAAATTTTCTGACTTCTTAACTATCTATCTTATGTTACACTCAATTTTTTCCAAATGTATATTTGCATTGGAAATGATGTCCTAATTTTTTTTTTCCTCAAATTCTATCCTAAATGATACGACACTTGAGGTGTTAACATCATATGAAGTATCATATAATCTCATGATTTATAAGATACTACATCTCATATACAACATAATTTGGGATAATTTGGAATAAATAAATAAACTGAAAAGTCTAGCGAAATTTATTCCCAATTTAACGGGTTATTCTCAGAAATAAACGAAACGGTTCGTTTTGTCGCGTGGGGACTGGGGACAGAGAACAAGAATCAATTAATTCAATTAACGCTAAGTGAGGCAAACAAATCACGTGGCCTATATACCCGTTCTTGAAAATTGAAGTTGATTAACTAAATTACAAAATTTCGCGCGACATTTATGTTACAAAACTCTTTCTCTCACGACAAATTCACACCTCACAAGTTTAGGTTTTTCTCTGTCAAATTAATTTCAAGATTCAAAAAATTGATTTTGGTACTGTTGTGTACATGTGTGTGACTTCCAAGGACTTCCTTTTTCTGGGTTTCTAATTTTCCTTTGATTCGTTACAAGATTCATATTGATTTTTTTTTTTTTCCTTCTTAGTGGTGCTTACTGTGAAGTTCATAAACTAAATAGCATTAATTTGTTTTTGTTTTTTTTCTTGAATTGAGACTTGAGAGTGGCAATTTGACAAGTGGGTCAAATTAGTATTTGGCAACTGCCTAATATCAAACAGGTTGTGTGCTTTTCATATATGATGATAGGTTGGCAATTCTTCTTCAACTTTTCATGTTTTGATTATCTTTAATGTAATTATTTGAATGAAACTGTAATGTTGTCCTTTTGTTTCTATGTAAATTCAATTCTCAGTTTCATTGATTTTTCCTTGAAAGAATGGTTGCCTTTGGGAAGAAGTTGAAAGAAACTCAAATTCAAGAATGGCAAGGGTATGTATGTATATATGCTAGAGTAACTTTCACTAGTGAAATTTATTAATTTTGGTTTGGTGTTTCTAAATTTGGTTCTTTTTCAGATACTATATCAATTACAAGTTATTGAAAAAGAAAGTCAATCGATACGCACAACAAATTCAAGTAGGCCAACAAGATCGCCCTTATGTTCTCAAGGACTTTGCAATAATGCTTGATGATCAGGTAAATGGTAGCCATAGAATATATACACTGCTTGAGTATATTATTGTTCAAATATATTTCGTTTAGCGCCATAGAATTCCATGATCTAGACGATGAAGTTAATTTTAATTATACATAATGACATACTCGAATTCAGATACTTAATGAATTTGTGATGATGAATCGATTTGGAGACACATCGATTTTTCCTTATTTGGTGCTTGAAAAGAATAGGTTGTGCCCTTTGTTAGAGAATATAATTGTCGTTCGTTACTGATTACCATAACTACTTGCATTTGTGGTTAATGCAAGGTGCAACAATCATTTACTATATCCAGTGCTTGTTTTGACAATTTTTAGATTGAAAGGATTGTATTGTTTCTGCTGGAGCAACAAGGAGCACTAGCAAGCAGATTATCGGATCTTGGAGAACATCATGATGTACTTCTACAGCAACAAGATGAATCAAGAATATGTGAACTGCAAGAAGCATACAGAGCAGTCGGGCGGGATCTTTTAAAGCTTCTCAATTTTGTTGAGATGAATGCTATTGGTCTGCGTAAGATCTTGAAAAAGTTTGATAAGCGCTTTGGCTATAGATTCGCTGACTATTATGTCAAAACCCGTGCTAATCATCCTTATTCCCAGCTGCGGCAAGTGTTTAAGCAAGTGGTAATTTTCCCTAATTTAAATCAAATTCTTCTCAATCATTTTTCAGTGACTTAAAATAGGTTATTTCAAAACCTGAAATGCAGATAATTATAGAAATCCTTCTCAGCTATAAATTGAAATATGCAGGGTGTTGGGGCTGTCGTTGGCGCAATATCTCGCAATCTTGCAGACCTTCAAGACCATCATGGAAGCTATGTATCGATATATGATCAGCCTGCTCTATCCCACCTGGTTTTCTCTCACATCCATATGATATATACAATGTTGATTCCTCTTCTTTGATATTGCTGAACATCATCATTTAGCTTCTGAATTATTTATGAAATTCTTATTGAAAAACACATTGCGTAACTAATCAACAATCATGGAAAAGGTTTTAGTTTTTGACCAAAACTAAGCCTGGAGTTCTAGCAAGGCGTAAAATTTCAGAGGAAGAATCAAATTCATTTTGTGCACTAGATGCTATATATTTTGAATTATTCAAGATAAGAAAAATGATGCTTGATCAAAAATCATTTCAATGAAATGATTTACATGGCCTAACAAGGTGGAATTTAAACTTCATTCCTTCTATTTTAAAATTTGATTTTGTCAACAACCAAAATTTAAAATAGAATGAATAAAGTTTAAAATCTTGTGCTATTACATGTATGCAACTTGGTGGAATTTAAGGCATACAATGCTTATTGTTCATTACTTTGTAATAGATATAGCTTTTTACAGTGAGCATGAATTTAGTTTCCTCTAGGTATGCATCCTTTTTTTGACATCACATATTCCATTGTGATTGCATATCTACTAGTTTTTAAAAAATGCTACATGTTTCCAATTGAAAACAATAACGTATTAAGTTGACTCCAACATTTTAAATGGCAAATTATTAATATGATTTTTTTTGTCTGAATTTGAGTGTGACCACCATTCAGAACATTTCAGTGTATGTGAACATGTTTTTCTTGTCAAAGTTGTATTGATTACAGTTTTATCCTTAGACTAGCCAAACATATTCTATAGAGCAGCTCATAATCATAGTGACCTTGATTTAAGAGTATACTTTGATTATGCATTACGTATTGGATGAGTAAAATTGAAGAATGTGCTTTTTGAAAAATTTCAGGACCCAATCGTTGATTCTATTAAGGCAGCTGTAAACAGGCTATCACACTCAACAAACTTCCTTGAGTTCTTGGGAAAGCATGCTTTTATTATGCAAGATGATGAGTTACCAAGTCCATCCGAAGATCATGAAGTTGAAAAGAGATATCATTTTATGTCACTTCTCCTGAACTTGGTTAACACATTTCTGTATATGGTCAATACATATATCATCGTCCCTACAGCAGATAACTACGCTCTCAGTTTAGGGGCTGCAGCAACGGTTTGTGGTGTTATAATTGGATCAATGGCTGTTGCACAGGTGTTTTCTTCAGTTTATTTTAGTGCATGGTCAAATAGATCATACTTGAGGCCACTTGTTTTTAGTAGCATCATTCTTCTCGTTGGAAACACCTTATATGCTCTGGCGTATGATCTTGATTCGATAGCAATTCTTCTGATTGGTCGACTATGTTGTGGGTAAGTGATATTGTTGTTTTTCATTACTTGACTAGACGTAACTTTCTTTTGATTTGTCTGTTTTCAGATTATTATTGATTGAAACCTAATTGGGGCTCTAAAATGCATGAAAATTTGGAACTTGTAGATGCTCACATGCAGAAGTGGTTATCAATGAACATTAGTATATGAATGGAATCTAACTTATCAGTCAGGGTCATAAGTAATCAATTTCCAATGTATGCATATGATTTTTAGAAAAGGTCAATGTTCTAATGAGTTTATGTTAGGACAAGTTTATGTATTATTGACAAATTTTATGTTATATTTCAGGTTAGGTTCTGCAAGAGCTGTAAACAGGCGTTATATTAGTGATTGTGTACCACTTAAATTGCGAATGCAGGCTTCTGCAGGTTTTGTTAGTGCAAGTGCTCTTGGAATGGCATGTGGTCCAGCTCTTGCTTGCTTATTTCAAACTAATTTTAAGATTTACAAAATTACATTTAATGAGGACACTTTACCTGGTTGGTTTATGGCTGTTGCATGGCTTGTTTTTTTACTGTGGTTGTGGATTTCCTTTCGGGAGCCATCTTTTGAGACTAAAGAGGAAATTGTGCCCCAAGAAGCTAATGCTGGTTAGTTCACAAGATTGAGCACTTTGGCTTTGCATTTCGCATTATTATGTTATTTTCTGATTATTATGCATCTTTTCACTGGTCATTTTTATAGTGTAGATTTCAATTCAGGATTGGCTTTTGTTGATTGTAGGGATACTGATAAATTATGCTGTAGAGAATGGCTCTACACAGCCATTGCTTTTGAACCCTGAAGCTAAGCAAGTAGATGAGAATGAAGACCGAGACTATGATGATAGTGAAGAAAGTGCTGAAATAGTTCACAAACCTGTCACTTCGATTGTAGCAGCATATCGATTACTTACACCTTCAGTAAAGGTACAGAGAACCGTACCATATTGTTCTTCTCATTAGCCTAATTAGTAATTATAAACAGACAAGTAAAGGTTTTTTGTATCTCTTATTGATTCTTAATTATGTTTTCAATATATCTCATATGTCCGCGGCCTCTTACTTGAATCATGATGCTATGGCGTACTAGGTCCAACTATTTGTTTATTTTATGCTCAAATATGCAATGGAGATCTTGCTTGCAGAATCAAGTGTCATCACTACATATTACTTCATATGGTCAACCAGCTCTGTGGCGATTTTTCTTGCGTGTCTTGGGCTAACAGTGCTTCCAGTGAACGTTATCATCGGAAACTACATCAGCAACATATTTGAAGAAAGGTAAACCTGCAGTTGTGAGGAACACAATGTCTTATTTTTCCTATTCCATGACTGAAATCCTAAATTTACTGATTGCAGGCAAGTTCTGTTGGCATCCGAAATTATAGTGTGCATAGGTATACTGCTAAGCTTCAAAATCGTGACCCCTTATACTGTGCCTCAATATGTCGGCTCAGCTTTTATGACATTTGTGGCTGCTGAAGTCCTTGAAGGTATGGTAATTGTGGTAGTGATGAAACATACGATGTTAGTTGCATTGATGAAATTGATGGCGTGCACTCTCTTGACATCTTGTGGCTTTGTATACTCAAGTTATCGTTGTTTTACTCGACCAAATCCAGGTGTGAATTTATCACTCCTCTCTCGGGTCATGTCATCAAGGCTTTCCCGTGGAACATACAACGGTGGACTACTTTCAACGGAAGCTGGAACTCTGGCTCGGGTAATTGCAGATGGAACAATAACATTATCTGGGTACTTGGGTGTGGGTAGACTCTTGAATGCCACCTTACTTCCATCACTCTTCATCTGTGTCTCCTCCATTGTTGCCACCTGCTTTACCTATAACTCTCTTTATTAATTCGCTTACCGTCTCTGATTTACGAATATTGTACGGTATAATTATTAATGACTTGCTCTAATTATTAATGAACTTGCTCTCTGATCAAAATGGGAAATGTAGTTTTTATGATTTCACAATCATCTCAGGCTTTTGATCATTCAGCATGAGCTTAACTACGATCATTGAATCGGATTATTGGTCGGAAAATCTGATTCCTCGAAGGCACAACAATTAAATTGTGAATAACTTGAGCTTGGTTCTTATAAACTACTTTGAACAGCATAAAACTTGTTATCAAGATTCCATAAATCGACATTGAAAGTTGAACAAGCAACAACCTGAATTCACACAGAAACATATGAATGACTAAGATTGAATATGATGCATGGTATTTTCCGTGTGTCGTCCGAATAAACGTATTTAATCTAGATGGATCCGATTGACGCAAACACAATTTTTTTTTTGTTTGTTTGAATAGGACGCTGACTCATTCTTATGTCCGGTTTTTTAAATAAAAATATTATTTATGATTATTACCTGCCACTCTCAAATCCAATAATAAATATTAATTATTCATTTAATTACCATAATATGATATAATTTTCGAAAAAAAATACAAATTAAAGAAGCATAATACTAATACTAATAGTTTTACAACACAGGCCTAAATAGACAAAAGTCTATACTGTTAATTTTGCTTGCTCGATATTCATACCAAAGATTCGATTTTGAAACAAAGAAAAACACCACAATCAATCTTTTATAAAAATCAAAACCCAGAATTAGAAACGCCCCAGTGTTGTTAAAAAAATGTCGACCGAAGTTATAGAATATCCGGAGGGGAGTGTTCAAAATGTACTGCAACAAGACTCCCTCAAGTGGGTCTTCGTCGGAGGCAAAGGCGGTGTCGGCAAAACCACTTGCAGTTCAATTATTTCGGTTCTTCTCGCCCGGGTCCGACCCTCTGTCTTGATCATATCCACCGACCCGGCTCACAATCTCAGCGATGCGTTCCAGCAACGTTTCACGAAACAACCTACTCTCGTCAATGGCTTCACCAATCTCTACGCCATGGTTCGTTGTTTGATTTGTTATTACAAGTTGGGGTTTTGGTGATTTTTTGTTTCTGGGCATGTTTGATTTGATTTAATCGTCAATTTGTTTTTGACAAAATTAGGGATACTCTTTGATGGTTTTCATGGTTGGATTATTAGTATTTGTTTTTTTGTTTGTTCAATATTTGATTTTGATCTGTTAACGACTTATTGTTCTTGCATTGCATATGTTTGTCTGTCTCAATTTTGTTTATTGACGAGTCTCATTGTTCTGGGTGCTTCTTTATAGGAGGTGGATCCTAATGTTGAAAACGAAGACATTAGTAACAATGAGGGAATGGACAGCTTGTTTTCCGAGCTAGCTAATGCAATTCCTGGTATTGATGAAGCAATGAGCTTCGCCGAGATGCTAAAGTAAGATTCTTGTTCCCTTACGTTTGATTGCATAATTGTATCACAAACACCCATATGCATCGAGTCACTACCCGTTATTTAAATAATTTAAGTGTAGTTGGAATTGTAATTATGTTAATGATTTGTGGTTGTTTCAAGTTACCTTCTTTTCTCTCTGATTCTAGTTGTTTGGGGTTGATATTTGGTTTCCTATTGTAGCCCAATTAATAAATTTCATTTATGGCAGTTATGGGGATTCACCAATATTTAGGTTCAGGGGAATGTCTCATCCACTAGCTAGATTTGAGTAACTAACTCAACTGAACACCAAGTTTCTTATGTCATTCTTTGTGATTTATAAGTCGTGGGAATCAAATGTCATAGCGTAGTTTTGAAGAGTTTCCATTGAATCTCAAGTTTGATAGGTAACTTTGTATGAAGTACAATATGACATTTTATCCAGTGCATTTTAAAGCATATTATCATGTAATATACTCCCATGGATATATTGACTGTAATTTTTATTTTAGTTTGGGGGTAAAACTTTTCTCTTGTATACAAATAGTATGATTTTCAAAAACATCATTGAGGTTTTATACCATGTTCTGATTTAGGACGTCTTTTTATGTATTATTTAAGTTCTTATCAAACTGTTCTATGCCAGTCTGTGATGTGAATTTTCTTTGGCTTATTGAGATTTATTATGTATATTATATTTCTTTACATGTAACATTGATTTAAAAAAATGCCTTATAATTTTTTACCTAACGGGCTCTTTGATGTACTCATGCATATGCATTACTTGTTTCCGAAACAGATATCTGAAAATACACAATATATAACTCAATCAACTAATTTGTTACCATCTATCAATCTAATTCTGTCTGGGAAAAAAAATTCACACAGATTGGTGCAAACAATGGATTATTCCGTTATAGTATTTGATACAGCTCCAACTGGCCATACACTGCGGCTATTACAATTTCCGTCTACTTTGGAGAAGGGGCTCACTAAAATGATGTCTTTGAAAAATAGATTTGGCGGCTTGATGAGTCAGGTATGCTCTTACATTTTATTGAGTATGATCATTGAGTATTTGTACTCATTACTTTATTTTTGGGGTTTGACTTGGTTAAACTTCTGCAATATATGTTATCAACTTGGTTTTACTTCATCTTTGTTATGATTCTTGTGAAAATCATTCATTTATCTGTGTATCTCATGATTATGCAAATTTACTGAATTACGTGGAATGCATCTAATTAGTAATCTCTGACTTTGGGATTTCTGTTTACTCAATATTATGGTTTGGAGTGTGGTAACCAGGTCTAATGTGACCTTCAGTGCTTAATTTAGTGTTTTGGCTTTATTAATAATTTTACAACATGTAAATTGGTAAATGAGGCTCCAATTTTGCTACCTCTTTTGATAATATGAGGCTATGAGCCTCATAAAGTTTTATGGATCTAATTCTGTGTTTTTTTTTCTAACATGGGTTGAACCCCAAATCATTATTCATTTTGCGTCTTGGGCTCCCATCAGATATGTGTCTACCATCCAGCAGAAGCTGACATTTTGTCTTGTTGTTACAGTGCTATACTATATTTGAGTTACATTGTTGGGTGGTTTTTTGAATGTGGTCTACTTAGTTGATCAACTTCACACTAGTTCATGGTTTGTGCAATTGACTTGGGTTTTTCAGTTTTCTTTTGTTGGAAGTTTATTTAGAATGAAGATTGTAAGTGATATAAGGAGTGTGGGTTTTTGTCTCCTTTTTCTATTACCAATTTCTATTTTTATTACATTTGTGTAACTAGTTAACTTTGAAACGGTTGATGACAGATGACCCGTCTCTTTGGTATGGATGATGAATTTGGGGAGGATGCTATCTTGGGAAGGCTTGAGAGCATGAAAGATGTAATTGAACGAGTTAATAAGCAGTTCAAAGACCCGGTAAGATATCGCAAACACAAGCTCTTTTATCATGCAAAGTGGTTTGATTATGTTGGACCATAATAGTTAATACTATTGTTAAAGTCTTTACTTGCAAGTTTAAACTTTTAGGTCTAACGGTTACTTAACATTGTAGAGCAGTTTCACTAGTAGTTTTTGAGTTTTAGTCCCTCCACGCGACTATAATTGTGTTTTTTTTTAATGAATGTGAAGGTGTGTGGTGGAGCTTAATTTTATAATTTGGGTTCTTACCTCCAAGATAATGCTTTTGCATCTAGTTAATACTCGTTATTGTTAAACTTGGAAATCCTGTATGATTTAACAGTGAAGATTGAGAACGATTTGCTTTCTTTCTAGTTTCTCTGATATTCTGGTGATGACTTTGGTAGGTCTGTGGAAACTGTTAACAGTTGTTATGGAGAGCAGGAACTTTAATTGGGAAGTAATCTGACTATGGCAGGAAAAGTCTTTAACAAAATGATATTTGAAATGCTCAGAAATCATTTATTGTTGAGAATTGAGATAAATTAATATCCAAAGGGGAAAACCTGTTGTGGTCATATTCTGTTTCTGGATTGACTGAAGACTGAGCTTAATATTAATTGCACTGGGTGTGGACCCTTGGTTGTAGCAAATTGAGAGTTCTTGTCAACATTTTTAGGTGCTCCATTTGTTTCCCATTGAGGCTGAACCCATAAATAAAATTACTAAAAAGTTCAAAATAAAGAAGGATTGAAGGATTGTCTCAATACATTCTGCATTTTGAGTTCTTCAATTTTCGTTTGAGCGGAAGGAACGAAATAACTTACTGAAAATAAACTTTTTTTTTGTTGTTGCAATGTGTGTGAAGTATAATGGAGTGGGCACCATTTCTAAACTTCAATTTTCCAAGGGATCCATCAATGAAGTATCCATGGTCTATGCCAGAAGATCGTTTAGAAATTATATATTAACTCCATTATTATAGAGTTATAATAACGGATATAGTTTTTCTGGTACCTAAAAGTTATTTGCTCATAAGCATAAATTTGTTTTTATCCGTTATTATAACTCTATTATTATAGAGTTATAATGGTACCTAAAAGTCCATATGAGAGAGAGAGAGAGAGAGAGAGAGAGAGAGTTAACTATATTTTCCGGTACAAACCATTGATAAAGCATTAGAGTTGGTACTTGGTAGTTGAGATAGACCGTTGATAAAGCATTAGAGTTGGTACTTGGTAGTTGAGATAGTTAATATTTTTGTATGAAAAGAAGATCACATTATTCTGATAAGAGAGAAAATAAAAAAATACTCCCCACTCCCATTTGTTTTATATACTAAAATGGATGAGAGTTCTCTTTGTTGTTATTAGCTAATATATACTGGGATTTGTGAAGTTCTAATGTGTTTCTCCAAAACTTCTTCTATTTAAAAACTTCTGGAATCTAGCTTCCAATTCAATTAATATATTTAAGTTTTCACTGTTGTTTGATGTCTTTGTATCGTATTTCCTTGTTGGCAGGACATGACAACCTTTGTCTGTGTCTGCATTCCAGAGTTCCTTTCTCTCTATGAAACTGAGAGACTGGTGCAGGAACTCGCCAAGTTCGAGATAGATACACATAATATTATAATTAACCAAGTTCTTTATCCTGAGGAAGGTTCGCATTATGTCCCTATATTTCCCTTTGCTATCATTTTTCATTTATAAAGCTCAACCATCAATAGGTATGTATTGTGTTTGTAGGTGTTGAATCTAAGTTACTGAAATCTAGAATGCGGATGCAACAAAAGTACCTTGACCAGTTTTACATGTTGTACGATGACTTCCACATCACCAAGTTGCCATTGCTACCGGAAGAGGTAAACTTCAAAAGAGTGCCAAATTTGGAGCTCTATGAAAATAATTTATTCTTTTACATGCTTCTTTAGGTTAAGCATATAGTATTTAGTGATTTAATAATTTTCTTGAGTATTCAAACTTGTGAGTGGTTACAAAACATTTTGGGATGTGAATCCATGTCAATCTTTCCTTCATCCATTGCGTATAATCAACTTGTTCTCTTGAGTTTCCTCAGAATTCCCACTTCAATACTTAATTTTTTTTTCCTCTGACTTCCCTGTAAATACATGTCAGTTAATATCTGAACATCTGCCGTTGTCCTTGGTCCAATTATAAATATGAAATCCGTCATGCTGTATAATGTGTAAAGCTTTTCTTATATAATGATTTATTAGTTTTCAGCCCTTTTGATAAGCCACGTATGGATTTTGTTAGGTTACCGGTGTTGAAGCTCTCAAATCATTTTCAGATAATTTTTTGATACCGTATAAACCCCCCACTGGTAAAGACTCGGTGGAAGGCCTGGAGCTGAGAGTATCCACTCTTAAACAACAGTTGGAAGAGGCTGAAGCAGATCTTGAGAAATTAAAAAAAGGAAAACAGGTGGCCTGATTGTGCTTCACTCACCATTGCAGCCCTCGGATTCGTCTTCCCCCATCACCTGATATTTCTTAGTTAGCAAACAGAGGGCATTATCTCTGATTATGCTACCAAGATCTTTCTATTTTACCGCAGGATAATGTCCGTGATTTGTTTTCTGAAATATTTTTTTAGGTACCTCTTAGATCAAAATAAGAGAATCTTTTTCTTTTCTTTTTTCCCTTCACACAAACATCTGAAGGGTTTTTTTTTCTTCTTACAGTTGTAGTCATTACACTCTGAGATGGATGGAACAATCCGTCATTGGAATTCTGTTATGTTTTTATTATTTTTTTACCCAATATATATGTATCAGAGTACATGTGAAATTGAAGTATGAGTTGATAATTGCTTTGAGATTTTGGGCCTATAAGTAGTGGTCGGATTATGAATAATGTTGCTTGGATTGAAGATATGCTCATGGCATTTGGAATTCTGTCAATAAGACAGTTTTGCAAAGGATTTGATTTCTTTGGTCTCAGTTTGCACAGCCTGGAAAATGGTGAATTAGAGCTTTTGTGTGTGGTTTTTATGGTGTATCTGGTATATGAGGAACCAGGTTGTTCATGGTGGCAGCAGGTCTAGAGAGGAAGATACCTTCTCTTGGTGTTTGGAGTTTCTGGAGAACTACAAAGCAGCGAATAGGACTGTGGTTGAGCAGAGTTTGCGGGTTGTTCAGCGCACTGTGAAGTGGCACCCTCCTGATTTCGGTTTTTACAAGTTGAATACGGATGCGGCTATTGATGCTCGCAACGAGTGGGTTTGGGAATGGTTATGGGCTTTGTCATGGGCGCAAGTGCTCAAGCTGTCTGCTAGTTTCATTCCTAAAATTGCAGAGGCCTTGTGAATTTACCGTGGTCTCATCTTTGCTATGGAGTTGGGTCTGACCCCGGTTGTCATTGAAGTGGTTACCATAATCAATTCAGGTTGCTAACGTCTCATCGGAGGTTGGCTTAATTATATGGGATATTAGAGACCTCCTCCTTGGTGCTGCTGGCAGCAGGGTTGTGTTTAAGTCTAGAAAAGTGAATGTTGTTGCACATCAGCTGTCGAACTTGGTCTGTGCATCGATGAGGATAGGTTCTGGTTGGAGGGCCTCATTTTTAGTTTTGTTGTTTTGTTTCTCTTTCACTTAAAAAGCAGCTTTCAATTAACGAGGTTAGATATTGATGATATAAAAAATTAATACGTATAAATAATCATTTTGAGATAATACAAACAACAAACGTTGAGATGGCCGAGTTGGTCTAAGGCGCCAGATTAAGGTTCTGGTCCGAAAGGGCGTGGGTTCAAATCCCACTCTCAACAAAAGTGTTTTTTTTTTCATCTTCTTTGGGCCTTAAATGGGCTTTATATTTTTATCTTCTTGGGTCTTAATGGGCTTTAAAGGCCAACGTTCCCTGTTTTCTATTAACCATTTTATCTTCTGTCCATCCTTTTTTTCTCTTCATTGTATTTTTCTTAAAATCATAACCTTAGATGAATTAATGTTAGAAAGGTTGGCAGACGCTACCTAATCAACTGGAGTCTGGAACCAATAACATCTCCATTAAATTGTCTTCTGATTGTAACATGAACACATGCTCAATAACTTTGTATCAAATTTTCACTTTTCATTCTTAAATACAGTCGGATCACAATCTTTATTGAATCACTGGGATCTTACAACCTTAAAAGTTGGAAAAACTCATTCAATCACGGGGATTCGTTTGTCGCCCACACCTGACTCTGCAACTATTTCGGCTAATTAAACTAATGAAACCCCAGGAGTATGTGCATCAGGTCCATAGAATATATAATGTTCCATGATGACAGCAATTGGAGGCATATCATTAAAGACAGCCAAAAACTTCATTATCACTCTTAATGCTTCAATAAATTATCTTCAATACTCAATCAAGGCTTCAACAACCACATTATAACAAGTTTATCGTGTCTAACATATTACAATGGCTTATATATACTATCCGCCGTGTAAAGTTGAAATAAAAACTACCACATCCTTGTCCTCCAGTGTTGTATCAAGCTGGCCGCTCAGCTCCCAATCACAATCATTCACAAGTACAAGAACACCAGGTCTCCTGCATGAAAACCCAAAGCCTCGAGTAAGAACGATTAATAACATTATTTCCAATAAATCATTTTGCTTTTGTTGGGAAAAGATCGTACGTCTTTTCTTATTAGAGAATTACACCTCAAAAAATATAACTCAAAAGTATTCTTTTAATGGTCTAGCAAGTGTATTCTTTCCAATAAGCCATTGACTTCAAGGAGTTACCAAGCGACTTAGAACTTACACAGAATCTCCTTTCATGAACATTTCAGGTCTCTCCTTTATCAAATTGGTGCGAACCCAAGTGAGCAAATCCTTCATGATGAACTGAAGAAAATGATGAGGTTTATATTAGCTATGTTAGAAAGTTATATATCAAATACTACAGACTTTTAGCAGCACAGATTATTAACATAAAAATTCACCTTTTCTGTGCCATTTGGTGGATCAACATTGACTTTGTGGATCTTTACAGACTCACAAAGAAGCTCTAACCCCCCACTGCATCAGAAATTATAGTCATTATGTACGCAAAAGAATATAAACACAAAATAGACATCAAAAGTTTCAAAATTTCAAAGATGCCGTAGGTGCAAACGCCTGTTTAGACCAGAGGACACTACTATCAAACAGACAGATATTATCGACAAGAATTCAAATAAAAGAAAAACAAAAAACAAGAGCCCCATATCACAAATGAATAAGAACATAATCAAGCAATCAACAATCAAAAGCAAAACCAAAACCTGGTTTTGTTTGTAGTCATGGTTAATTGGTTATATCATACGAGTTTAAAATAGAATTCAGAAATCTAAGAGAGAATGTAACAATCACTGAGCATACTATTATGGCAGCAGACCTATCTGGAAAATTGTAGGTTAAACCCCTAATATTCAAATAAATCCATGAATTTCAACAACCAATGTCAACATGAATCATCATTCAAACTTCTACGGTCACTAAAATTTCCGAAAATAAGCGTGACAAATTATGTTTCCTTGGACTATCCACAGCTTTAGCATATGCTTATTATCATATAAAGACAATCATGCTAACAAAATCTAGCATATTAGTGATATATTTTTCAAAAATCAATGGATCATATTGATTGCAAAAGAAATTATAAGATAATATAATTATATAAACTGCCAACGGAAATTGTCATGCAAAAGAGAGAAAAAAATATATATATATACATATGTATACCCGAATTCTAGGGTGAGTTGCATGTTCAATGATCTGCAGAAAATCCAATAGATATTCAAAACCCTAGAAAAACAGCGAGAGATTGTTTTGTAGTTTGTAATGTTTGTAAGATGTTTTCTGATCTAACAACGACGTCGTTTTGATCATTGGGATGCACAAAACGAATTATAAAGATTTTCTTTTCATGACATGATCATCTGCGTTTAGTGGACGCTAACGGACAGTATAAAACAAAATCCCAGCCATACACGTGATATCACATGCAACTTGATGTTAAATCAACGGCTCTGATTATAACCATCTAATTTTAGAAAGCGGTGACAGTAGCACCACATCATAACCCTCTACCACAATCTCTGATTTCGTTTGGCAAATTTTTCTCTCAAAACAAAATTAAAAAAAGAAAAAAAAAAAGAAGGGAGCTTGATTGATTGTTCATCTGGGTCTGGTCCAAAAACTCCAAAGATCACAGCTTTGAACAGGGCAGGAGGAGGCGGTGGTTCGGCGGAATTCGGGATTTGAGTTTGTGAAGATATGGAGGCTTATAAGAGATGGGTTAGAAGTAATAAAGACTATGTGCATTCATTGGAGTCTCTTGCCAATGTAAGAGCCTCGTCGATTTTTTTGAACAATTGCCTATAAATTTATGTGCTTTCTTGTATTATTTGGATTTAAATAAAGATTCAAGTGACATCTTCAAATGGGTTGTTGAAAAAAAAAATTGGAATAGGAAAGATGGGTTATTTTTAGCTGCTAGTTGTTAATATGTATACCCACACAAATTGTTGTTTATTTGATGCTTTCGTTGGTTTCCGTTATATTGTAGCTTGTAAATGGTGAAATTCTTATACAAGTTTGACTTAAAACTGTTTTTAGATGTTAAGATTATGTTATCTCATTCATTGTTCTTAGAATTTAGAAACACCAAATAGTTATTAGTTTCTGGTGAGAATAAATGGTAAATGCATTTCTCGTGCTCTATTTCCATATTAGTATATTCAAGCATGGAAAATTCCTTGTCTTCAGGGATGGATGTGTCCATGAACTTGCATTTATGCATACCTTATTAACCATTTTAACTGCTTTGAATGGTTTACGTTTTGGTTTTGGTTTCGGTTTCACCACCCAAAACCAAATTGATATGGCACCGAAACTCACCGCTTCACTTCCCACAACCAAATTCATATGGCACTGCCTCAAGTCGGTTCGGCCTTGAGACGGTCACCTCATTACCCCAAAGCATGGTCATTTAAAAACAGCGTGAAGGATCGAGGTGGCTGAGGTGCACCTCAAGACCCACCTTGGTTTTACCACTGTATCGTGATGTTTTGTAATCCAAGAAATCTGATAAACTGACCTTGCCGTATGTTTGGATATACAAAATGGTAAATTTTTTAATCTTTTTGGGATATCATTGTACAGGGATTGACATGGCTTCTACCTGAACGGTTTTCTGCTTCAGAGATAGGACCAGAAGCAGGTTTTGTGAAATTTTGGTACATTTGTCTACTTCTTGGGTTCTTGCTGGCTAGAAATTGATAGGCGTTTATTTTCTTCTTTCCTTTTAACTTGAATATGCAATGTTGATATGGTATTCTCTTTTAAAATTATGTTAATCTTATGCAGTAACTACTATTTTGGGCATAATCACTGCCATCAATGAACACATAATCGATACAACTCCTATCCAAAAGGGTATAGGTTCCTTAGAACCTAATCCATTTCCTTATTCATTGTGCATTTCTGCACTAAAGGACTTGGAGACGTTGGTTGAAGTTGTGGCCCAACAATACTGTGGTGATGATAAGAAATGGAATTTCATTGCTATTACGGAAGCAACCAAGTAAGCAAGATTGGTAATCCGGTGCATGTGACTCCTTTCATTAGGTTGTAATCATACATTGGCATTTGTAAATTTTCTAATAATTTGGTTTTCATTGTAACTCAGGGTCTTAGTTAGGTTAGCATTGTTCCGGAATAGTGGATTCAAGATGCTTCTGCATGGAGGAGAGACACTGAATGTGGAAAAACCTTCAGATAATTCAAGTTCTCAGCATAGAGTTGGAGGCTTCCCAGGACCTGGAGGGAATCATGTGCCTGGTTACTTACGAAATCCTGAAGGAAGGGCACTATCTGCTTTGAACAGGTTTGGAGAAAATGCGAGGATGATTTCTCAGCCTTCTTGGTTGCAGAGGATTCAACAACAGCAATCAATTATGGAGCCTCCAAGTAATTATCTATATAGGATTCATATTGCAATATGATTGTATATTAAAATTCATGCTATGACTCTAGTAATCATTGTTGTGATTTCTTTACAGCTCCGGCAGTTGAGAGGCCGACCCTTTCTACGGTTTTGTCTGAGAAAGGTGTTAATGGGGCTTTATTTGTTATGGGAGAGGTCCTTTGTATTACAAGACCGCTTATATATGTTTTATTTATTAGAAAATATGGAATTCGATCATGGATTCCATGGTTTCTTTCCTTGGGTGTCGATTTTATGGGATTCAGCTTTCTATCACTAGTTACAAAATCAAGACATGGAGGACAAGAAAAGTACTTTGCTCTTTCAGTATCCGAAAAGGATGAGGTTAGATTTTCTCTCTTAAATATGGGCTAATTTATAATGCCACCCGGCATATCAATCCTTGGTGCAAATAATGGCGCAATCTACAAATCCTTAGTCATAGGTTGATGGAATGCATGCTAAAACAATTCTCTGATTTTATGTTTTATTCAGTTGAAAAGAAGGAAACTTTTATGGGCACTTTACCTTATGAGAGATCCATTCTTTAGCAAGTATACAAGGTACTGGGATATTTCGCTAATTACTTGTTCATATAAACTGTTACTTTTTAAGTTTATGACAAAATATTTGCTATTTTATTTCAGGCAAAGACTTGAAAGAACTGGAAAAATGTTGGAACCTGTTCCTGTAATTGGATTTCTAACAGGTTCGCTTGATTTACCTTTTGATTCTGTTTCCACCTTGCAAGCTTGTGTCTGGTTGATTACACTAACAGATATATATTACTTCTTAATAATGTGCAGAAAAACTTGTAGAGCTTGTTATTGGGGCTCAGACACGGTATACTTACATGTCAGGATCATAAGATGAAGCCCCGTGAAGGTGACCAGTAGTTACACTTGATGATAGTTCTTCATTTTGTAGGCGAGGTAATATCCCCATGTTGTAGAAATATGTTTGAATTTCGTTATCTCGATAATGTTTAATTTTATATACAGTCATGAAATATGGGCGTCAAAATGCCCGTATCAAGTTTGCAATATTTTCTCGATCTGTATCATTGGTTAATAAGAAATGTTACTGAATTTTCTTCAATCTTTAGAAACTCTCTTTGTTTGATAGTCTCACTCGTATAGTTGCTCCAAACATTAGCAAAACAGGTATAAATCAGGTACTTAAGACATGCCTTCGTTTCGAGTTATTCTGAAACATTTTCTTTTTGATAACGTAAGACTTTGGAACCGAATGATATGAATATTTCAGAACAAACCAGTGAGACTCAAATGGTTTGTAAAGATGGATGATTAATGATATCCGGCCAGAGAGAAAATAAATTCCAAACGCCTTTCGTTCCGGTGTCTGCTTGTAATTTTGACATGCTACAAGTGAACCCAGGAAGGCTAAGCTGGGTATATCTTTAGGTTGTTTGTAAACTCATGAACCTAGTTACGGTTGCTCATTTCATGTTAAATTATTTATTATCGCAAACTCGTTCGTAATCCGGATACTCGACTGTCCATAACGTATTTACATTATTGCAAACTCGTCCTGAATACGGATACTCGCCGGTGGTGAAGCCAATTGGCCCTTCCAGACAAATTTATTTTTAAAAAATTATAGTTACATTTTTTTAAAAATATTTTTACCCTATATCTTTTGTTATTTACATTTATTTTAAAAGATTACTGTCCATATCCTCCGAGTCCCCCCAAAATTAAAACCGGCTTTGCCTCTGTGCTCGACTGAACGTAGCGTGTTTACATTATCACAAACTCGTCCAGAATCCAGATACTCAACCGACTGTAGCGTATAAACATTATTGCGAACTCATCCAGAGTCTGGATATTCGACCGACCGTAGCAGCAGAACGGCATGGAAGAAACGTTGGGCGTTAACCTATCTGGTAAAAGTTGTATGGGGGGTCATAAAGGAAATGGTCCAAGTCTTTAAAAGAGATCCAATGGAAGCCCCAATGACCCTACCAAAAACGATTTAAAAAAAAAAAGAGTTGGCGTGTCAAAACGCCATTAGTGAGTGGTGGGTGGGGTCCATCCAAAAATATAAAGGGTCCCTATCCATTTAAACTTGAACAGGGACCACTTGTTTCTTTTTGGACAAGTGGGTCTGCAGCCCACAAGCCACCCAACCCCACCCTTATTGTGGCCTACCTTTGGGTGGTGGGTCCCCACTCCACCCAAAAGAAAAGACCATGAAGTTGGGTAATGAAGGGGTCCACGCCACCGTGCTCCTTCACGAGAGCGGTGAATATGGTGGGGATCCACCACCCATTGCACGGATCGGGTGGGTGGGGACTTGGGGAGAGGGATTGGTCCCACTCTTTTGAAGAATCAAAAGCCTACGTGGTAGGGTCTATTATAAGGTCAGATCAAGTGTGGAGCCATCAGATTGACAGATTGGATTGGGTCCCACTATGGCCTTGTGGGGTGGCCTGCGTTTGGCACACGAATGAAATACAGTACAATTTCAGTTTGAGAGAGATTTAATGGATTTTATGTCTTTTAATAGTAAAATTTGGTCATTGGTCATTGGTCAATGGTCAATGGTCAAGGGTCAAGGGTCAAGGGTTAAGGAGAAATTTTTTACTTACTCGTCACAAATCAAAGCCCATAATCAACATTCATGAAGCCCGGATAGATCATAAAGCTACCCCGCAGGAGCAGGGAAGGCCGGCCCGACTTCAAAACTATCAGAAAACAAGCTAGGCGCAACCAGGACGAGCCCCCCACACGAACACTAGAACCCAGGCTTCTTCTGGCCATCTATCGGGGAACCTCGGTTCCTAAGGTCGAGCGTCTCTACCACCCCGTGAAGGCCGGGGGGATCTCCAAGCTCAAGAGACATTCGAGAGAAGCCTGACAAGCAAAGTGGGCTTCCTCCGGGTTAAGACTTTCGAAGGACAAGCTTAACAGTAGTCTTAGATAGAAGCCCCCCGTTCCCGAAGCGCTGCCATGCTACAAACCAACCATTATGACAGGGAAGAAAGCTTATACCTTGGACCGACAACCGTGCTGGATGGATCCAATATTGGATTCTCTACAGGATGGAAAGCTTCCCGGGGAGCCCGATCAAGCTAGGAGAGTCAAAAGGGTCTTGGTCCGATATTGTATGGTGGATGGGCATCTATACCGGATGGGAAAATCCCTTCCCTTGCTCCGATGTCTACACCCTAAAGACGCCAAGTGGGCTTTGAGAGAGGTTCATTCCGGGGAATACGGG
This sequence comes from Dipteronia dyeriana, assembly GCA_032871835.1. Taxonomy (NCBI): domain Eukaryota; kingdom Viridiplantae; phylum Streptophyta; class Magnoliopsida; order Sapindales; family Sapindaceae; genus Dipteronia; species Dipteronia dyeriana. Next base: position 101,541,449 of record CM065299.1, read on the forward strand.
AACCACATTGGTAGGGAGGCTTTGGCATATCAGGTTCTTCGCATGGGATATTATTGGTCAACCATCCATCAAGATACGGATAACTTGGTGCAAGCGTGCGAGGCATGCCAGAAGGCCACAAACTTGAGTCACCTCCCTCCGGAGCGGTTATCGTCCCTTAGCTCCCCATACCCCTTTGCTATGTGGGGGATCAACTTGATTGGACCGCTTCCTACCACTCCAGGTCAGGCCAAGCATGCTATCATAGCAATTGACTATTTTACAAGATGGGTCGAAGCCGGACCGCTCTCCCAGATATCAGAAGAAAACACAACAAGGTTCATCAAGACTAATGTAGTTTGCAGGTTCGGAACCCCTCTTGCCATTATAGCTGACCTCGAAAAACAGTTCGATAATGGTCGATTCAAAGATTTTTACGAAGGCTTGGGAATCGACCTTCGTTTTGCTTCGGTAGCCCACCCTCAGACCAACAGTCTGGTGGAATCCACGAACAAAACCATTAAGAGGCTATTGAAGAAAAAACTACAGCAGAAGAAAGGCAAATGGGCAGAGGAGCTTCCCGATGTCCTCTGATCTTACTGCACTATAAGAGGAACAACTACCGGGAAAACGCCATACTCGCTAGCCTTCGAGGTTGAAGCAGTCCTACCTATCGAGCATAAATTGACCTCCTTTAGAGTCCAACATTTCGAACTAGAGAGCATTGAAAGTAAGCTCCGAGCTAGCTTGGACCTTCTGGAAGAGAAACAAGATCGAATAGCCGATAAGGTAGCAATCTACCAATGCAGGATTGCTAGGTTCTTTAACAGGGTAAAGCCTGAAACTTCAAAGAAATGGACTTAGTTCTCAGGAAAGTAAAGTTGAATACCATGAAAAGGTCAGACGGGGTCCTAGGGCCCAACTGGGAAGGACCATACCTAATAAAGATGGTGATCCGTAATGGGGCATACAAGCTCGAGGATATAAATGGCTGACTCATTGATCATACTTTGAATGCAGATAACTTAAGAAAATTCTACCCTTGAACAGGAGACCCATGAGCAGGCGGCCTCCGCCTAGTTTCTTTTTATCTCCGACAATAATGTACTCTGAATGTAAGAGCATAGTTTCCATCTAGATCTCAAGACCAGAAAATAACTAGATAGCCTTTCTGGTGGCTTGGTCGGGCTATCACCCCCAAGAAAGGTCTGAGTATAAAAGCATAGTTGCCATCCAGATCTCAAGACCAGGAAATAGCTATATAGCCCTCCTGGTGCCTTGGTCGGGATACCACCCTCAAGAAGGGTCTGAGTGTAAGGGCATAGTTGCCATCCAGATCTCAAGACCAGGAAATAGCTAGATAGCCATCATGATGCCTTGGTCGGGCTACCACCCCCAATAGGGATCTGAGTGTAAGAACATAGTTGCCATCCAGATCTCAAGACCATGAGGTAGCTAGATAGCTCTTCTTACGCCTTAGTCGGGTTACCACCACCAAGAAGGATTCGATTTTAAGAGCGCGGAAGCTCTCCCTATCCCTAGCCTAAGAGGGGGTTAAACAGTCATTTACTTGATGTCTCACTCGGGTTATAGCCCCTTAAAGGGGCTAAAGGATGGAGGGCTCGATTTACTTAAACTATAAATACCCCAGTTATTACTGGTTACTAATTTTCCTTGTACACATGATTGCTTACTATTACAGGTCTACGATCAAATAAGGGACTATCGACTAAAGACGTTAAGCTATAAGTCATGGTAGACAGAAATCCCGAGATAGCTGTCCGCTTCCATGTTTAAGCAATGTTCGTATTTTGTTATTCTTCCCAAGCTAAGTCGATTTACAATAAAGGCTTAACCTAGAGGGAGATCAGAAAAGAAGCAAGTACATGTAAGTCAAAATGTGAACCCGATCTCAAGTTAAGCTTTATTAATAAATGGGGGAGCCTATTCCCCAGTAAGGCTACAGCAAACAGGGACCCCAACTCATGATTCCGGGCTACAAAAAAAATGATGAAATGATGAATGATCAAGCACGGGTAAAGATGGGATGCCCACCCCTTTTTCGGGCATTCAAAACAAACTACAAGAAAGAGAATTCAAACTGCTGTATCCTCTCGATGCCCTAAAGCCTCCTCTTCCACCGGATGAACCTCGCCCTCTGTTCCCCTTTCTGGTGGTGGCTCATTTTGGTTGGCTGCTTCTACCGCCTCTGCCACCTCCACCTTCACCTTCACCTTCTCCTGAGGATGTTTCTCGATTGCCTGACGCTCAGCGGGGTCCTCCTCCACAACTTCATTGATCACCGCCATAACCTCGGGCGGTATGGTTGTATCAAGAAGATAGGCCACTGACTCTGGCATAATCTCGCTCACCGCTGTCTCCTCTCCTGAAAGCTTTATGGAAGGATCTCAGGCTTCAGTAAGGCCTCTTTCTAGGCCCTTGGGTTGGACCCCCATCGAGGATTCGCCAGGATCTGACGCTGGGAAGGTCAAAACAGGAAGAGGCAGATCTGGTACTTCAAACCTCTTTCCAGTTTCCTCCCCAGTAGAAGGATCTGCTTCATAATTTTTGGGGCGAGACATCTCTGCAGCCCGAGATATAACCTCTTCCTTGTCCCGGCCGACGATGCTGGAAAGATCAAATGGGAGGGGGAGAGTTTCCGTAACCTAAAAGGAGGCATAGAAATGCCCCTCATTTAAAGACGCTTCCACCTCGACCTGGAGCTTGGCAACTTGGGCATGCAGAGCTTGGTTCTCTACATCCAGCGTCGGAGCCTCTCCCTTCCAGTTATCTCTCTAGTTGGCTCGTCGTTTCGACTGGAGAGTTTTCTGATCAAAGGCCCACTTCAACCTCTCACTTTGGGGCTGGAGCTCAGCCAATTATGTTTCCATTCCTTTCTAGCTAGAGGTCATCTTCTTGACCAGGGTTTGAGCATGTGCCAGCAACCCTATGGCTCGCTCAGCCTCAGCCTCAGCCTTAGTTGTCCGGTCGTGGAGAGAAGCCATCTGATGTCCCATGGCTACTTGAAACTTGAAGGCCTACAAAGGGAAATCATGTTAGGAAATGATAAATCAAGCTACTGAATGAGGAAGTAAAAGCGACGATTACCTCGGCTAGAAGGGCAGACCCTTTGGTAACCATGACGTACACGGGCATTGAGGTCATCCTAGAAAGCCCGCCACTTGGACAGGACGCAACGATTTGCTTCAGGACCTCGTCCTGACCTGTCGAGCTCGACTGCTGGTGGGGGCGAGAAGGGGGCTATCTCAGGAGTACCGGCCTCGGGATCCCTGGGAACCTGAACAACCCAGGAGGTAGTTGGATCAGTAGAAGAAGATAATATGATTGGAGAAGCATCAGTTGAAGCAGGAACCACTGGTGAAGGGGTAGAAGTAGACGTGTCAGCGGCTTGGGAAGCGGGCCCTCCTCGGTTTAGAGCCTTATCTGCCAGAGACACAAGAATAATCATCTTGGACTTCACATAGGAAGGTGATGGAGCAGGAACGGGTGAGGTAACAACCTTAATGGTTGACCCCCCCCCCCCCCCCCCCCCCCCCCCCCCCCCCCCCCCCCTCTTTGAAGCAGCCGAGAAAGCTCCCGGGAAAGATCTAGAAGGAGAAAGAGGGGTCCGATCTTACCAAGCTTCGTGAGAAGCTGGAGTAACAACAAACACTGTTAAGAAAAGGGTTAAAACCATCAAAACTGAACCATTCAACAACCCAAAAGCGTGATAGAGCAAAATACTTACGAGGAGTAGCATAGAAGATCCGCAGGTACTTGTTCACCCTGTGGGGGTCGAAGGGTTCAGCAGTTGGAAACTTTAAATTCAAATAATTTCTGGCCAGGATGGTCTTCAACATAGCCTCAGACTCAGCGGGCAAGGAGTCTCAATCCCACGAGGGTTTGTCACTGAAAGCAGTGAGGACGGCGAGCTCATGCCCTATGAAAACGGAGCTTCCCCAGTCTCCCCCCTCTAGTATCCACTATTCTTTCCAAGCGAGGTCTTTTCATGAAGCCCTATGGATGATGAAATTGAATTTGTTCTTGGCTTTGGCGTTAAATTGACCTCGATGGACCCTTGCCACGCTCTCTATCTGGAAAAGGAAAACAAGCTCCTCTACCCTGGGCTCTCTAGTTATGTTGCTAATCTCTCACTGCTCATTTCATAGCACGAGGAAGCCGACTAGGTGCCTCTAGAAGCCGGGCGTTAGTTGAATTGGAGTTAGTTGAATGGCGTTGAGAGCCCGTCGAAGGGTAGGATAAAGAGGGAGCCTTACCCCGCTCTCGAAGGCTGTGACATGAATAGAAAGTACGCCTTTGGGCTGGCTGAAGAAGTCGTAATTTCTGTGGGGGACTGTGAGAGAAACGGTGTCAGGGATACCGTATTTATCCCGAAGGCGACTAATCAACTGAGGGTCAATGGTGGAATCAGGAATGACCCTGGGTTCCAAAGGAATGGTCGTCACTGAAGGAAGCTTCGCCACTGTAACCTAAACCTTCCCGACAGCGTTGACTCTCTCCCCAGCATCAGAATACTCGTCAACTAAGTTTAGAGGGTTATTGGGCATGTTCGAGAAGCCGGAGCCAATAGAGACGTTCCTGTTAGAACGACGATGACGGATCGGGGAGGAGTCCTCGTCACTCGAAATTCCTCATACCCGTTTCTGAGGAACCAGGTTGAAGCCTCTAGTGCCCTCGACCAAGGCTTTGATGCTATCCGAGGAATTCTACATTGATGGGTGAGGAAAATTTGAAAGTAAACAAAGGATGAAGGGAAATCGGCAGAGGGTAGCAAGAAAAAAGGAATTTGAAAATTTGAAATTTGAGAGAAAGTGTGAAGGAAGTGATGGTAAGGCCGGGTTTAAATAAAGGTTAAGGGTAATGATATCGGTGATATCCTCGGGAAGATCACCTAGAGCCACGGAGAGAGCCATATTGCAGCCATTTTTTCCTCGAAGAAAACACTAGTTCAAATTCAATATTGGGTAATCAATGAGAAGATTTCGCTCTCATTAATTATTTTTATAACGGGAAAATTTCCCAATTAAACAAGGAATCTGACTCCAACCCCAACTCTACCTCAGGTAGTTAAGTCAGAGGGGACTTCTGTTAATAGTAAAATTTAGCCAGGGGTCAAAGAGAAATTTTTCACTTACCCGCCACAAGTCAAATCCCATAATTAACTTCCATGAAGCCCGGATAGACCATAAATCTACCTCGCTGGAGCAGGGAAGGCCGGCCCGACTTCAAAACTATCAAAAAATAAGCTAGGTGTGACTAGGACGAGCCCCCATACGAACACTGGAACCCTGGCTTCTCTAGGCCATCTATCGAGGAACCTCAGTTCCTGAGGTCGAGCTCCTCAACCACCCCGTGAAAGCCATGGGGGGTCTTCAAGCTCAAGCGATATTCGAGAGAAGCTCGACAAGCAAAGTGGGCTTCCTCCGGGTTAAGACTTTCAGAGGACAAGCTTAACAGTAGTCTTAGACAGAAGCCCGCTGTCCCTGCTGGGCATGAAAGATGAATCACGCCTAAATCTACACTACCCCGGCTACCTCCCAGGAATGTCTACAAGGACACCTCAAGCTCCCAAGGATTAGGAAAAATCCATCCTAAGCTTCTAAGAACAGAGTTGAAGCATGGATCTACCTCGCTCTATGAGACGACATGCAGCTGGCTCGGTGACCTCCATGAAAAGCCATGCCGCGATGACATACAATATCATATCTATATGATAACCAATATTAATTCCGTTTACGTGTGAGTCAAGAGTTTGATTTCTAAAAGGAAACAAAAATCATTTTCGTTAACAATATCAACGTTTCCGCTATTTACTCGAGGTCAACAACTTTTAAATAAAGGATCCCGCCCGATAAGGAGGAAACGGATTCGTAGGATTAAGGCGGGATATCAGCAAATTCAAACCTACTTGGACCATATATAAATAGGGCCAAGCGGGATATAAAAAGAGGGGATCAGATGAAAAAAGAGAAGGAGAACGACAGATAGAAGAAAAGAAAAGAAGAGGGGAATGCCTAAATTATGTGTTCAGAACACGGCCACCTTCGTTTCCACTATTCGACAGACACAAAGTTGCCACCTTCCTAGATCCTAGAGAGATTGTGAGCATATGATAAAGTGATATGTATATCGAAGCAAGTAATCAATAAAAGCTCCCATTTGTGTTGTTTAAATCCAGCCTCTCGTTTACTTCTAAACAGGTCAGGTATCAACGGTACCGACCCCAACCACCACTTCGTGGTAGTGGTCTCGAGAGTGTTAGTAGGAATTTCTCATCCTGAACAAATTTTTTGTTAACAGTAATATTCAATAGAATTTTCGGTCATAATTCATAAAAGTACTATTTTTTTACATTATTCTTTTCTTTGATTTTTCTTTCTTAAAAATTTAAATTTTATAATAATTTTCAAAAAATTACAAATAAATGTTATTCTCTTTATCTTTATAGCATATTCATTACCATATTTTATTTTTAAAAATTAATGAATCATATTGAATTTAACTTCTTTTTTTCAAATTATATTCGAAGATAGATTTGAACCATATCTAATTTAATTTTAACCATATAAAAGTGTTAATAGCAAAATTTGGCGAGGGACCAAAGAAGAATTTTTCACTTCCCAGCCTTCCCGCAAAGGTCCAAATTCGAGCTTATATGACGGGGTATCAAGGTCCCCGAGGTCGAGCTACCACGCGATCCTACAGGAACAAGGCAAGGTTGCCCATACCATCTGAGCATCTTGCACGTGTCTAGGCTTACCAAATAAAGCCTGACGAGACCGCGTCAAGCTCCTTATACCAGGATAAAGCCCGAAGCTAGGTCGACGTGAAAGGACCTGGGTCCCCTGACATCAAGCTATCTCGTGACACTCTCCTAGAGCTTGCTACTATCTCTACTTTCATTAGAAGACCTTCAAGGTACCGAACTTGTCTTGCAATGGCACTCCTGCCTTGTCGAGGTATAATCTCGACCTTTCCAAGCATAAAAGGAAGAAGCCCGTAAAGACCCGTCATCACCAAAAGCGCCAAGATCCACTGTAGATCTTGGCATGGTTAAATCAAGTAGCAAGAGCAGTACTCGAGCGTACCTCTCCACCCTTCCAGAAGCGAGCCAAGGTCACCTGTTTGTGGCGAACACTTTACCAGGGCATGCTAGCCAAGCCCGCTACTCCGCTAGGAAGCCTGCACAATTAGGTCAAGCTCCATGATAAAGCTCGGCGTAACTAAACCAAGCTCCCAACTACAAGATTGGAACCCTATGGGATATTTTGCCCCTAAAATGGTTAGCACAAGCTCCATGGGAAGACCAGCATCTAGCTACGTGACAATCGAGAGGTCCCCGGGGGACCCTACCAATGTACTGGATCCTAAGGTACCTCTCCCTCAAGGAATATCAAATGTCACCGCAGGTAACCTCCATGAAGTACCTTTCCAAAGTAACATGCAGAACTAGAGCTCTCTTCTCGGCAACGTAGGAAGAGAGGATTGACTTTCATGACATTTAAAGTACCATTAATGAGGTCAACCGCATTAATGGAGGCAGTCAACCTAGTTAATGACATGATCAATACCATTAATAAGAGAATATTCAACTCTTTAATGGCCACCATTAGTGAAAGAATCCTAAGAGGAAACAAATACATTTACCTCCAAGATATCCTCCATAACCGATTATTGGGGGTCAACTATAACAGAAAATCCTACCTATCAAGGAAAGAAGAGTCCGAAGAGGAAACAATCGCATCCCCTCCGAGATATTAGCCACGATCCGATCAACTACATTAAAGGAAAAATCGTACTCAATAAGGGGAGGAAGATTGAAGAATCCTGGACAGGCACGCCAATGTAGTCACCATTTATAAATATGCCTGTAAAAGACATAGAAAAGGTCTCCAATGAATGACAGAAGACAGACATGATTCGTTAAAAAGATCTCTTGACATCATCAATGTATGTGTTACTTTTACCTAGTATATACCGGTATCGGTCTACATTCGATCACCATTGTAAGCTCTCCGGAGCGACTACGTTGTATTACTTCACCATTCTTGTAAGCTCCCTGGAGCATTCTTTGATATTCCCCCTTCCTCCGGATACTGCCTTGGGATTTTTCAACAAGTGATCATTCGTGATGCTTTTTCCCCCTTGGTCAGTCCATCTCCCCTCTACAAAATATTTGTGTTTCTCTCACTTGTGTCATGTGTAATGCATGCGTGTATGAGTGCGAGCTAGATTCCTACCTCGCTAGACCTAGCGCTCTTATCTTCCCATCTACACTCCAAAGTCGCATATCAAGATGAGGAGAAACCACTCATACCAGCTTGAAGGAAGTCGATGAGCTCTCCCGTATCATCTCTATGGCAAAAATCGAGCTCTCCGACATTGGAGCTAGAAAAGCCCCCCTCCTTACTTATTATCTAGGTCAGGGGATTACAGAAAGGAATCGGGCTCCATAACCAGGCTCCGGGTACCATGACGGGCTCCGACCTCGACCAAGGACCAAGGACCAGGACCAGGACCAGGACCAGGACCAGGACCAGGACCAGGACCAGGATCAACCCTTTCATACCAGCAAGGGAACCTCGAGCTCCCAAGATCTACTTCATAAGCACGAAGCCCGACGGGCGAGATGGCTTGTCTCCTAAAGCTCCCCATATTTACTACATAAGCACGAAGCCCGACGCCCGGGATGACTTGTCTCCTACCTACGATTTCATCATTCTTCATATTCATACAAGATCAGGTCAGCTATCAACGGTACCGACTCCGATCACCATTTTTACGGTAGTGGTCTCGAGGGCGTTAATAGAAATTTATCTTCCTAAACAAATTTCCGTTAACAAAAAGAAAATGTCAAATTAAATTATGTTAAAAAGTGGTTGGGTTTAGGCACATCTAATCCCAATTTTTCCATCGACGCGTGAACTTGTCTCAAAGTAATGATTTCGTCAACCGTCTGCCTCACATTCACACAATCGAGTAACTCGTGCGCTTGATAGCATGTGATCATTGCTCTTCACTTTCTACTACTTTTTTCTTCACAGTTCAATACTTCAATATTCCCAAGTCAACGAAATATCTACAACATTGTTTGATGTCTAACCTGTCGGTCGAAATTCTTGAACAGGTCATAACCGTTGGATCATATCATGGTCCCCACAATTGAACCAAGCCCGCCCGTCCACTCGCTCGTGTGCGATCCACGTCACCGATCAACAGATTTTGTTCTAGTGGGGTCCCGCAGTAAAAAGTATGGTGACCAAAATCAGGCAGTAATGTAAATGACGACCACGTTCATGTTCTGCGGCTCTAAAACGAAACCTAACAGTATTAACTGTTACCAAAGTGATGTCGTTTGGGTCCACAAATAGGTAAACCCCACCATCGATACTACTAGTTCATAAATCATAATAATAATTAGGCCACTTCAATTTCACTCACCTCATTCAATTCAATTTATTAAATTTATTAAATACACCCATGCCCATTGAATTCGATTTCATTTCAAATGAATTGAATGTATTTATTCTTAGAATTTTTTCTTTCAATTTACCAATTAAGTAGGAGAGTATTCATTTCATTAGGTATGAGTGAATATTATATAAGATTTCATGGTTCATCTCGTTGCATTCAAGATTTTTATATATTTAGATTGTTGGTGGATGGTAGGAGCTATTCATTAATTTAAGTTTTGAGGGCCATTTTACAAAAACAAAAGGGGCCAAAGTGAAAGAAACTTAAAACTTTGTATTATTATTAGAATTTGTTTAAAGAGATTTTAGATACTTTGTGATGGCGAGAGCCGTGACCCACACATGCCCCCTCTCCTTCCGCCACTGGTGGGCGGATATCTGAAACTCGAAACTTGACATATGCTTGGGACATGCCATTGTTGTTAATGGTTGAACTAATAATTAGCACACACAATGGAAAATGCATTACTTGAGTCCAATTTGGGAAATGTGGCTTGTCTTCATCATTGTTAGGCTGACTTGGTATCCCCACTGCCTTGTTCAAAAACTCTCTTTATTTCTCCATTTTGTAATTTCTTAAATAGTTTTCGCACACTGCCTGTTCTTATATATCTTACTACCTTACAAAAAAATATATAAAAAAACTAAGTTATTTATCTATCTATCTATCTAGTTCGAGTATTTTTTGAATTTTTTTACTATTAGTAGGATTTGAACCATTGATTTAAAAATCGTTTATCCAAACTTCAAACTTATCCATCTACCAGTTGAGCTGCATCGTTATGGGCTAAAATTTATAACTTCAATATCTTTACAATCCTTCACTTTTCTATCAATCTAGTAATTAGATTGTTTCGGTATGTTTCATGATAAACAATAAACGCGTATGATGTACTAAATATTCTCAACTAATGAAAACTAAGTACTAGAAAATCATAATTTATATGATATGTTAGACATTTTTTTTACTCTTTAATTAACAGAAATTGTATGCATATTCTGATCCAAATTCTAAGATGATCCTAATTTCTTAATTCTTGATATTTGTAGAGTTTCAGAATTAACAAAATATAATAAACGAAAACAAAATGTGGGTATAAGATTATAATAACTAACAAAAGATGCATTTATTTGTTGAAATTAGAACTTGAAAATAACTTACAAAAAGAGTCGTCATCGACGTCTTCATGAATTAGAATACTAAACGTCTCCTTTTCATTGCCTGTAGTCATGGTCCATGCAACTAGGAAGGTTAAAATGGTAAAAACCCCACAACACAAAAACCTAAAAATGAAAAATATTGAAAAAAATTGTTTCATTGGAGGCATCACCAACCGTTCACTAGCTATTTGATTGACCCCACAAAAACAGATATAATCCCGTGGAGTGGGGACTCACCACCTGTCATCATCCTGTGGGTCCATCATTACTACTTGTGTGTGTTGGGCAAGCAGATAAACCGTTGGATTTGCTTTGCCCCAACTCATCAATAAAATATTTGATCTAATCCTTCAAAAAAAAAAAAAAAAACACTAAACAATTTCTCCTTTATATATATATATATATATATATATATATAACAGCTTTATCTCTCATTTTGAACGTGTTAGTGAGCTCTTCATGTAGATTTTCTTCGTCTGTACTCTGGGTTACAACAAATCACAAAAATCTTGTTTTTCTTAACAGATGGCAACCGTTCGTAAACATGAAGTTGATGAGGACGAACACGCGAGAGCCGTTGGTTTTCGAATCAACGGTGCAGGAAACGCGGGGCCAATTAACATGCACCTAACCAAAGTGGACCCCACAAACCCACCACCAACTCCGCCACCACCAACGCTGGCGCCAAAAGAAGAGCCGGATATAGAGGAAGAGGGGGAGGAGGAGAAGTCTCCGGCGGCATTAAGCATGATGCCGGTGGGAGTCCACGTACCGGCGGGGATACCCTTGCCGTTGAACGCGGCGCCTCCCGCACCGCGGAGGACGTCGACGAAGGACCGGCACACGAAGGTGGAAGGCCGTGGGAGGAGGATCCGAATGCCGGCTACGTGTGCGGCCCGGATCTTTCAGTTGACCCGGGAGCTTGGTCATAAATCCGATGGCGAAACCATCAGGTGGTTGCTTGAACATGCGGAGCCGGCGATTATCGCGGCAACCGGAACTGGAACCGTTCCCGCCATCGCTATGTCAGTGAATGGGACCCTCAAAATCCCAACGACAAGTAACGCAACCTCTGAACCCGGTGACCCGGCCGTTAAAAAGAAGCGCAAACGACCCGCGAATAGTGAGTATGTGGACGTAAACGACACCGTATCGGTTTCAGCTGGCTTGGCACCAATAACCTCTGCTTCTACTACTACTATGCAACAACTACAACTGCAACAACTACAATTGCAACAACAACAACATGTAGCAGCAGCGGCGGCGCAAGTGGCGCAGGTGACGCAATTGCCACAAGGGATGATACCCATGTGGGCCATACAATCAAACGCCGTCGTTCCCGGTGCGTTCTTCATGGTCCCACAACCTATGGCGGCGTCCATTGGAAGACCTTCTAATCAACCTCACATTTTCACTTTTCCGGCAACCGCGACGCCTCTTATTAACATATCGGCCAGACCCATATCGTCTTTCGTGTCGTCCATGCAACACGCAGCTAATATCGTCACGCCTGTCCAAATTCAAAGTAGCACCACGACGACGACGACGACGACAAATTTAGGTTCTTCAGTTTCGGCATCTAAACCGGCTAAAGCAGTATCGGTTATGGCGCCAAGTTCAGGTTCTGCTACTACAAGTAATAATTCAGGGACGCCGCAGATGCTCAGAGATTTTTCTTTGGAGATTTACGATAAACAAGAGCTTCAATTCATGACTCGTTCTACAAAGCGTTGAAAAAAAAACACGGAAACACAAGTGCATCCGCCATTAACGACCTCGATCGTCCATTGTTTCTGTTCTGTCTCTCTCTCTCTCTGGAATTGGTGCGGGGAGAGCACGTGCTCACGTGAGGAAAGTTTAAAAGGCATGCACGTGTAATGTAGGGACGTTTTAGGCGGAAGTGGGGTCCACATATATGGTGAGTCAACACTCAACTAAAAAGCAATTGGGGATGCTCCGTGGACCGTGCAAACGAGTATATTAAAACCTTTTTCTTTTTTTAAAATTTAATTTTTAGTTTTTTTTAAAAAAAATTCTCAGTAAAAAAATATTATTGGGGCCACCTCATTGCTGTGTCATGTGATGCTGGACGCGGGCCCCAAGAGTGGAGAAAGATGTGGGGCCGTGTGGGCCTGTGGCCCCTACGGCTACCGTTTTGACATTGTTTTCAAGGCGGCCTCGTGGTGGTCCCCTTGGTTTTTGGGTGGTCCGATCGAGATGAAAAGTGGGGCTAAAAGCCAAGAGCAAACAGTTGAATGACACGTGTCTATGGCTTAGCTGTTGTTGGTGGGGTAATTTTATTGTTTGACACGTGGGTTCCTCTACCGGTTGGCCCACAATGTTGTAGCTGCTTTCGACAACAAAAGAGAAACGGCGATAACGATTACTGATCACAACGATGAGGACGATATGGCATCAGATGCGGCCCTTTTTTTTTTTTTTTTTTTTTTTTTCTTTTTCTTTTTCTTTTTAACTTAGCCTCTGATATTTGTACACAAATAATTAAAGTGTAGCGCGTAGCATGTTAGTGTTTCTCTTTGACCAATTAATTCTTTGTCGAGCAAAGTTAATTTCGTTGTTCTCGATTTCTCATTCAAAGTATACTACCACATATAAAAAAAATATTTTATTTATATATATATACTATGTGTTAAAGAGAACAGATAAAACTTGAAGAAAAGAAAGAAGAGAAATGAAAAATGAGGTAAGAGAGAGGTATAGGAAATATTAATTAGATTTTATTTAGAAAAATAAATATATGAAAAATGAGAGAGAAATAAAAGATATAAATATTAGATAATGGAGTAAAAAAAAAAACAATTTATTAAATTTAAACCATTCAAATCTCAAAAATCAAGAATAAAAAAATCATATCAAATCTTGTATTAAAAATTATATCATATCTTCTTTGATATATATATATATATATATATATATATAAAAAGCCACTTCAAACCTCCTCCACCACCGCCACACGGCTGCTATTGATAAATCTGGTGGGGTCTCTAACAAGATTGTGGAGAGATGCAAATAAGATAGGTTCAAATCATGTCTCTTTAATTGCTCTTAAGTTTCCGACAGTAATTGTATGCAAAGAAAAAAAAAATATAACATTCGAGTTTATGGCCATTGGCAAGTGGCAACTGTGAAATGTAAATTAAACATGAGAACATTAAAACATACACGCGACATGTTTGTTACGTGTGTCAAACGCTTGTCTCACTTTTGTATGATAGGGGGAATTGACATTATAATACAAACCCATCGGGTATAACTCATTCTTAAAACCAGTACAAAACAGTTTTTATAAAGAAGGAAATAGGGGGTTTTAGTATATTTTTGAGTTGATAATGTAAATGAGACATAACTTTAATAATATAAGTTTAAAATGTACCAAAATAATTGACTTCCAAAAATGTTTTTACTATACATAATTTTTAATAACTTTTTTGACTTTAACTTTTTAAAGATATATTGAAGTCGCCTAAAGATACTTCTCTCACTAACTATCTTAAAGTGAAATACTCTGTAAACTGAAATCCAAGTTCATCTTTTTCTCCAACGAATTCGACGTTTATATAATTACATAAGATCACTCATATTATTAGTTCTCTATCTCAGTTTCCACTCTGTCTCTCAGTGTTTGAATATCAAAATTCATACAATGAGAGACAAAATGGAAATTAAGAAAGAAAACCAACTAAGAGTGTTAATGCAACTTTGAAAAATACAAATACTGAGCAATATATTGCAAGTTAAAAGCAAAATCTACAAATCTCTAGGCCAAATATAACGATGGTTCTCGCCTCCTTGAGGGGATTTGCAATTGAATTGTTTTACTTTGTTCCGAGACTGTTGAATAAGGTCCCCGAGTATTTTATAACGCGTCTCGGGACTTTATATAAGCTTTTTGAGACTTTTAGATAGGGTCCTGAGATTTTGTTCCGAGACTTTTGAATAGGGTCTCAAGACTTTGTTCCGAGACTTTTGATTAGGGTCCCGAGTCTTTGTTCCAATATTTCGTTTAAGTTTTTCGAGACTTTGTATAACATAAAACCTTGGACACACAAACACAAAGTCTTGGAACACATACACAAAATCTAGGACAACATACAAAAGTCTCGATAAGTTACTATTCATCATCTTTCCCACTCGACCCCCAATTGCGTCAATGCATTGCCACTTCAACGTTGTTTTAGTGATTACTTGAGTTTCAATGAGACTTTCTCTCTCAACTTCACAACTCGGTCATTGTAAATTGAATGAAAGAAAGTTGACATGGAACAACTTTTGAGGGTATTTTTGTCCGTTCACCATAATATGTGCCTTTTAAGCATAAAGTTTTTAAAAGAATGATACTCTTATAATGTCACCTCTAAAAAGTGTAATTTAATTTTTGGATCCTTATAAAGAGAAGGTGTCCAATAATTTATGTACTATTGATTAATCACATAATTAGTCAATGAGTGATCCTAACATTCCACTATACTTCCGCATTTGTCATCAATGGCTGCATATCTTTCACAACTAGGTGACATTGCGGATCCCGTTTTCTTGGATAGCAGCCTTCCCTAGGTTGCCCTATTCGCAACGTACCCACTGCTCTACACGGTGTCGACTCTAATACCACTTGATATGTATCAATAAATTTCAAGAAAGAAGAGGAGAATAGAGGAAATGTTTGTTATATAATTCGATGCCCTTTTAATTTCATCAATATCTAACTACTTATAGCCTTACATCACAAACTATACAACCGTATTACTTAGAAATATGAACAACAATTCAAATCGGAAAGTGGAACTAATTGGTGTTTAACCTCTATTTTGACCAAGTTATTTTTCAAACCTAACCATTACTCTGACTTGCCCAAGCACATAGGCCATGTACATATCTTTCCTCCCTTATCGGAATATTATTGTCGGCTAAAAAAAAAAATTGTGGACGATTGGCATGGGGTTGGATAATCTTCAATCATGAAGAGTTGCGGTTGACTACACAGATGTCCTGGCACACACTTCTTGTCACAATGATAACGTAACCCTCTTTCGCGACATTCTCAAGCCTTTTGGTTGGTAATACGCCTGAAGAAAACATGACGATTGTTTGAACTTTGACCCGCTTTTTAGGTCGGTAGTGGAGGACCTAACACCTATGATGCGTTATTTGGTGTTGCTCTCGGCTTCACTGAAGTCACTTGAGAATGGTATGGGTTGCTCACTTTTTTATGTTAAAGATTTCGCTCCTCAATTTTCCGAGCCTCACCGATTGTGCCAGTTAAGGTAGGCGGCTGCTTGATCTTGACATCTAAGCGAATCTCATCCATAAGACATGCAATAAAACAACCAACCAAATCTTTCTCAAGTAAACTGTCAATATGGTGGGATACATTTTTTGAGTCGCGTTAGAGCCTCAGATGGGGGTCTTCATAATCTCTTGGCTCGAAATGTTGCAGCACGAATTTGGTAAATTTAGGGGTGGACACGGTTCGGTTCGGTTCGGTTCGGTTTTGAGTAAAACCGAACTGAACTGTAAAACTGAACCGAACCGAACCGAAAATATTTCGGTTCATCCAAAATTGAATCGGTTTAAACCGAATAAGAAATGGTAACCGAATTGAACTGATTTGATTTTAATCGGTTCGGTTCGGTTCATTTCGGTTTTGGACCTAATGAGCCTTATTGATTTGATGGGTTTAATGAATTCTTTTTAATGTTTTTAAATTTGATGGATTGTTGGATTCTAATTTTAGGGCAAAATTTTAATATTTTTAATAGCCCAAAATAAAAAACAAATCAAATCTAACTAATAATAATGAAAGAAAAGCTAAAGAAGTTTGTTAGTTTTTTTTTTTAGTTATACTTATATAGATGGTTTAATCGGTTCAAACCGGTTTTCAGAAAACCGGTTTGAACAAAATTTTTTTCGGTTTTTTATTTTTTAAACCGGTTTAAACCGAATTCATTTGATGAACCGAACCGAACCGAACACCCTTTTTTTGGTTCGGTTCGGAACTTAATGCCCACCCCTAGGTAAATACATCCCTAGTTAAGAGCCTTTTGAACTTAGCCAGCCACTTATGCTATTGTAAAGAGATACCTTCTAGGTGAAAGGAAGCTACTTGTACCTATTGCTTGGAAGTGATATTTTTGAAGTCGAAGTTTTGTTCCGCCTAATAGATCCAACCAATGGGGTTGCCTCCACTAAATTCGGGAAATGAGAGCTTGTGGTGTCTATCAAAATTGGGGTTGGGAATGGTGGTTCCGGTTGGAGATGTGTGGGAAGGATTGATCTTCTTCTCGGACGGTTTGAAGGGTACTATAGATTTGGTCGAAACTAAACTCATGGCGATCTAGAATTTCATTAACTCATTACGGAACTCGGTATTGGTATTGCCATTTGTGTCCATGATCGGAACCTAATTATGATACTATTTGATACGAACTCATCAAATAGAACTCATTCTTAAAAAACCGATTTATAAAGAGATGGTGCCTAATGAATTATATATAACATTAGCCAATCACGTACTCGGTCGATATGGGATCCTAATACGTTATGATCCAATTTACGTAAACAAGATCGAAGAGTAATTTGAGATGACAAAGTTATCAGCATGATTGGAATTTGGTTATCTCAAATCAAATTCTCAACCATTCTTGGGCTGCCACCTGGCTTGACAATGTTGGACATAGAAAAACACAGAATAGTGTAATTGCAACTCAGTTTCAACGCCGAGTCTTTGACTAACACATAACATAAAGTTTTCCTTCATTTTGGTGGTAATTAATCGTTAACATTTCTAATTTTCAACCATTTTGTTCGTTCACTTGATCTGATCTTGCATCGTTCATCACACCGTCAATAAGAATATCTTATAAAGCAGTAATGGTCAATGGTGGATAGAACAGTAGAGTTGTGGTGGCCTGGTGGGGTGACACGTAGGGACAGTGTAGAAGATAAAATGTCTCTCTCTTGTTCGTGGTCTACGTTCCATCAAAAAAAAAAAAAAAAGTGGGTCCAGATCTCTTAAGACAGTCTGGATTGATTTGCATTGAGGTGGTCCACGTGTACGGTGTATGTTGAAGCTTGGGGCGTGAATGTGATGCGATAAAAAGTATGTCCGGGTTTTGCTCGGTCCCACTCCTCTGTATTGCATACTATGCTACCGCTACGTCGATGCGTTTGCTTCACCATTTTAGCCGTTGATTTTACAAACACTCGTGATTTTATTTTTTATTTTTATTTTTATTTTTATTTTTAAAAAAACCTATGTGAATTACTAATTTACTAGCATTTTTTTGTTTGTTAAGATAAATGAAGAGCTACAAAGTTTTGATGTAGATTATTTTATTTTTTTTATTTTATAAAACTAGCATTTTTTTTCCCTTTTGAAAATGTAGTTCCCAAACAAGAAAGAATAATTAAAATAAAATATTCGTACAAAGTAAACGTACCTTCAATTGTACTCTATATTTAATTGGGGAAAAACTCTCACGCACAGCTATGGCGCGTGATATTCTTCATTAACCATTTCGGGCCATATTGTGGAATGTGGACCCGACTCTCACCACCACCAAAACCTATCTGCTGAAACCAATGGGCCCGATAGCTTTATCATGGACCATTGCCTTTTTTTTAATATTAATATTACCATTTGACAATTGACGTTCCTGCCCCTGATAATATCTTATTATAAAGTTGATTTTTTATTTATCGAGACCGGTCCGGGTTTATCGAAATCTATCGAGATGTGCGATTCGGATATCTACTATCGTAACGAAAAATCTTTTCACACTCCGAACTTCTATTACTAATACAAAGTTAGGGGAGCACAATCACGGAATAAGAGCGGCTGTGCATCTTATATTATAAAGTTAGGATGATAATGGACGGACGAGATGGAAGATAGCATGTGGATTCAGCTTTCAAGTGATGCGTAGTGGGCCCATGTATCTACTGGCCCGTTAATTAGGTGAGTCCAATTGGTTGATGGGAGATGGGGTCCACATTTAGTCGGCCACAAATTAGAATAAGCACTGGGCCCTATCGTTGCTCTTCATGGTCCTCCATCCACTGGATTGCGTCACTTTTTATATGCTAAAAGGACCCATCACTAACATCTTTTTATCAGTTGGTTTGGTGATCTGCATTGTTAAACATCAAACTCATAACAATATAAGAATTTTGTTTTGTTAATTTTTTAAAACTAACACCGATATTAGATCAGAGATTTATCGGTATCTGTTAAAATCAAACAAATAAAAAGCTATAATTATAAGAAAAGCAAAGAGGAAGTAAGCAGATCTTTATCTTGAATCTGTATTGGAAATATGGGGCACAAAGTTACAAACACTTCACAGAATTTGACTTGAAAAATACAGGACTTGTTATCTGAATTATGTTGAGGCAAAAAAAAATAAAAATGAATATAATAATTTACAAATCATACACGACTGATTATCTGAATTATGTTGAGGCAAAATAAAATAAAATGAATATAATAATTTACAAATCAACAGTTTATTAAACTATTTAATGCCCACTCAAGACAGGAGCTATACATCAACATGGGCATTGTGACAGAATTCAAAATTGTATCTTCTCCAGTATTTACCTTGTAACGTTGAAATTTTTTTATGAACTGTTCAGATGGTCAGATTCTCCTGAATGGCGAAAAACGACCCGACTATATTTCCTCCCACATCAGGGAATGTTTCGTATCCTGGCAGTGACCTAACTTTGCCTTTCCGATCAACTTCTACCGGGTACTTTAGAAGGTGACCCCTCATTTCTGTTACATCTTCAGCTGCAAACTGCTTCCAGTTCAATTCACCCAATGTTCTTACCCTTCTTACACATTCAAGGCTCTCTGGCGCTCTAAAACTGTCTTCTATTCCTCCAAGATGCTCTGCCCATAGCGACATTCTATATCCATAGATCTACAGGAAAAAAAAAACAACAAAAATTGCAAACACATTAAATCATGCGGGATGTTTCATTTTTTTTCTTCCACTATCTTTAGCAGTACTCTTAGGCAAAAACAACTTTTTGTTACTACGAACTCGACTCATAAGAATTTATCATTACCTCCTATAATCCTAGGGAAAAAAATAAATAAAAATATGTCTTTAAGCTTAGAATACATTAGTAAGTAATTCCCGCAAAGCTTTTCATTGCTCAAGAAGGTTTAAATTTGGAATTGCGTGCATAAATAAATTTTATAGTACTTACCCTTCTGATATTGTATTGCAGTAAAAAAAATATTATACACAGAATTAAAATGAAATCATAGTAATTTCTAAAAATCTAAATGAACTGATAAATTGAGAATAGTAGTTTGGGGAACAGAGCATGTCCTGAGTTCTATTGTGTTTTGATGGCATTGAGAATGAGTTTAACTTTTCCTTGCATTTCTTTTTATCAGGATCATCATTTTGTTATTTCAAAAATATTAAGGACTCAACATCACTATGTCAATATCTCTTTCTAATTATTTATCTTGCCCTTTCTGGTGAACCACTCATTGATAGTGAGATTTTGACTTTTGTATTGAGATGCTATGGGAAACAAAAGTATAAATGAATTCATTTCCACAATTGAATGGATACCTAATTCAATAATAATAGCTCAGTGACAAATTATTATCTAATAAAAGATTTTACCTGTCCGTATGGATTAGATTGTTTCCAGGCCCATGTATGTTGAGGTTGGTAGGCACCCATTGCAATCTCTGTGTCTCTTGTGCCCTCCATGGAGCGCTGATTGATGTTTGCAGACCCCAGTATTACATATTCATCATCAATAATCATTCCTTTTGAATGAACATAAATCATAAATCGTCGGCTCTTCTGACTAAGTGCCTGTAGAAAGCCAAAACAAAGAAAATTTAAATGCCTATATATTCCAAACGAGTGCACGGAAAAAAAAATGGAGCTACATTATAATTGGAGAAGTTAACAAGATTCCTCACTTGAGTCTACTCTAGGGGTTATAGATTTAAATGAGCACCATTAGGCAACATCGACAGTTAATAAACAGTTCCCATCTATCAAATATAGTTTCAAGGATGCCTAAAATTTTCACATCAATATAGAATGCAAAAAACCTATTCTTGCAATGGGATAGTTCTCCTCCACATCAGAGGTTATGCTCAAATCATTGGATTAAGAAAATGTAGGTTTTAAGATAATGGATAGATACCTGTGGAGTATTTGCAGGAAAAGGAGGTCCAGTAGATGAACCCCCCCTCCTATCCACGACTTCACGGTTGCCAAGACAAAAGAAGTTCAAATAGTCTTGTGGTGAGAATGCATCCTCTAGTCCAACCTCTACCAAGGCCTTGTAAATGGTCTCATACATCATTTGCATAGTTTGTTTCTGCAGAAATCAATGATAAATTCCAAATTAAAAAACTGTGGTGCTCAGCCAGTTCATAATAGTATAGAATGCAATTGATGGGCCATTTTTCAGGTTTTCAATGGACAGATATAAGCCTTTTGAATGATTAGATGTTGCACCTTCGGCAAGAAAATATTAAAAGAGGAAAATATTAAAAGAGAAAAATATTAGTTAATAAATAAGGACATTGCGCTTTAACAAACCCAATAAAAGGCTATCGATTAATTATAACATATGATAACCTTGGCAAAACACACACACACACACACACAGACCCAATAAAAGGCTATTGACTAATTATAACATATGATAACCTTGGCAAAAGACACACATATAAAATGTTTTATACTATTTATAACACTAAATGAAGGGAAAGACTTGCTAGAAAACTTATTTATTAAAAATTCCTACATAATGTTCTACTCCGATAACTGCTGCAAAATTTGAAGTTTGCGTGTGTTTTGAATAGAGAAAATAATTCCCAAAAGAGCACAATCAAAAAAAGTTTCTCTGAAAACCACATGCAGTGCTACAGATCAGTTTCACCTGTTCAATATTTTTCTTATAGAAAATAAATTTCTCTGAACATAGGTTTCAATTGCCAAGTTTATAGCTGGAACAAACCTGCCAAAATAAAATCCTTTGTGTTGCAGCACCCGTTGGAACACCTTCCGGCCACATCGGAATAACAATATATGCAGCAAACCTCTCATTTGCTCTGATTTTCTCGGCAATCTTCAGAGCAATTTCCATTGGGATCAAATTATTAGCACCTAAAAAGAGAGAGCAGTGTTATAATTCTGCATGCAGTGAAAAAGGACAAATAAAGAGTAATCAAATTGAGACCGAATTTTTTTTCCCTTATTGTTATATGCCTTTCCAGGAAGCATTAAGCAGTAAAACAACATCACACAAAGTACAATGGATCGTCAAAACTATATGTAACATTTCTCAAAGCAAAGGATTGGCATCTATAATTGTATTCTAGAATCTGGTTCTAAATCCAGTCCCTGATTTATGGTTATTGGCTACCTGAACCAAACTTTTATTCCAGTTTGTTAAGTTACAATAAAATAAAATACATTGAACCTCTTCTTCCCAACTGTACCGTTTTCCTTTCATTTCTATTTCTTCTGAATCAAAAGTTAGTGCCATTTGAATCTAAGATTTTCCAAGTTATTTTTACTAGACAAAGGAATGGAGGTAAAGATGCTAAAAAAGGGTAAGAAAGGCAGACAAAGAACATATATTATGACGTTTTATCAAGCAAACCAACTTTTCAATTGACAACCCCGGACCAGCCTAGGTCATTCATCAGAAAACATACACTGCTAAACTAAAACTTCTAACATATGCATCTAGTTTAATCTAGGTTGAATAGAATCACAGTGAAGTAGACACAAATAACTCAAATAACTTCGAACTGTACTTCTGCTTAATCATTATTGAAGGTTGGTTCCTAACTTCAGTAAGATATATTAAAATTTGGGACTTACGGATCAACTTCCTTTACACAACACAAAAATATTATAGTTTAAAATAAATGTACGGAACTCATAGGTATATCATTATGCATGTTTCAATCAAATTCCATGATTTAGGCATCCAAATTCTGTGTTTTAGCTATTTCAAGAACTACATGTTCCTGGCAGTGACGTTACTTCAAAAGTTGGATTCTTTTTCTTTTGTTTCTCCTAGTTACTGTATATTTGGTAATTGCTGTATTTTTCGGGTTCTATGGTTTTAGTATAGATAGGAGTCGGTATTTTTCGGCTATAGTTTCAGTATAGATAACAGCAAATTTATCATAGAAATAATTTATGACGTTATTTGGATGTTTTGTCTCCTTTAGAGAATAGTTTTTTTCAAAAAAATTATTTCTTATCTTTTCAAACATCAAAGCCAGTCTAAATCTCTAGATGCTTTATTTTTCTTATGATAAGTTGCAATTACTAGACCCCAACTTATATGTAGAGCAATCATAGTCTATTCATTAGACCCAAAATGCCCTTTAACTTAACAAGGGAAGTTAAAATGTGTAAAATAAAATCTTCAAAGCAACAAAAAATAACCATGATTACTGATTTTTTTTAGTTAATTATCAAACTTCAAACATGGTTGTAAAGATGATGTCTTCGTGAAAAAATAAATATCCTCACCTAATTCTTTATATGAACCCCAATTATATGAGGACCCAATGAAGTACTGGTTCTCTATATAAATGTAGTGCTGCGCAGAACGAATGGCCTTCACATATGCTGTATGTATGCTCATGTCAATGAGTACGTTCTTACCACACATCAGATTCTGTTTCAACAGAGTAGCCAATCAACTTCCACATGGATATAATACAAAGCTCAATATTTAAAACTACACAAAAGAGAAAATCAATCACCAAACCTTTTTCTTACCTTGCTTGTAGCTTCCTTAGGATCCTTTGGGAAGCCTCTAACAGAATTTGAATCAATTGAACGAAAAATCTGCATTAAAAAATCCAGATTATAAAATAGTTTGTTCACCATGAAATACAAAAGAGCAAAAATTTTCATTTCTATTTTACCATGCAAAGAATATTTTAACCAAAGACTTAACCCACCACACCCTTTAACAGCTGAGAATGGTCAGTATAAAATTACCTGGACATGCCACGATTCAGGATCATTATCACTGATGGAAGGAGCATCAGATGCGCTTACAATGTCTGAAATTCTGTCTATCCTGAGTAAAGAATCATCGTAAGACTTCTTCAACTTTTTAATCCCTTGTGGTTTTGAAGCCTTTAACCAGCGCTCCTCAAAGTTGGTTAAAACATCATAGGCCGCAGGACCATCAATTTTACTGTGTAAGTCATGCCATGGTTCTCTTGGACAACCAGCAGTACTACCCTGCACAATTAGTAACAGAAACAGATAATGTCTTGATAGTGATTTGTTTAGTTGAAGAACAATCAGTTATCAATGCCAATTTCTTGAACATGAAGCTGTGCACTACAACACAGATGTTCAGTGCTTGATTCCGAGATCAATACATAGAAAACATGACTGTCTGTATGTGTTCTACAGACTTGCAAATTTATTGGTCTGTAAGTAGTTCAGCGGTATAAAATTGCTTAACTAATTGGACTCAAATTGTTTGCAAACTAGAAGGAAAAATAGAGGTTTAGAGTTACCGTATAAGTAGGATTGTGATAATCGTCCTTATGCACTGTTTCTAGTGTCCTAAATACAGGATGATCTGGAGTATCATATCGCCCATCACATAAATCAAGGCCACCGACAAAAGCTATGATTTTCCTATAATTATTCCCCGCATCGGCATCTACAATTACTGATTTCTGATGGTGCGTGTAGATTGTTCCAACTTCCTGATGATGAAAAAGGTAAGAAGGAAATTTAATACAAAATTTGCACCAGAAATGCCAAACTGATATTGGGTAAATAACAAGTGGTCCTTCAAAAGCAAATCAATTACATAACTGGCTAACTGCTAGTACATCAATTATCATTTTGGTTTGTTTTGTTTTGTTTCATAAACATATCAAAATGGTAGAAAGGTGTCAAAAATTTTTATGCAAAGTTTTCCTCAAATGATGGAGAAGTCAATCTTCAATGTCATTGTGGTAAGAAGTAGAAGAAGAATTATCGGTGTACAGCTTCGCGGCTGATAATTTTATTGATAAAATGATAATAAATTTTGACTCTCTGTGTCAGATTTTAAATAAATACAAGCAATTTCAATGAGGATGACATGCTAGTTTTAAATACAAGAAAATTCCGTGAGTGCCATGTCATGAAGTCATAATATCAGTAGCATGTGTGGCTTAAGAGTGGAAAAAAGCATAACAAAGAAATGGATATTTTCGATTAACCTTTTGCTTGATCCAACTATGTCGTTTTCCAGCTGTACGAGGACAAAGTAGAACTTGCACAGAAGAATGTTTGAAAAAGCGGCGGGTTTCCTCATCATGGGTTGCCATAACTCCATCCTGCATTAGATAATTTAGAAGGGATTACCATAAAGTATATACAGTGCAGATATCTACATACTGATAAATGGTAAGTACTATGTGTGGAATGTAATATCTAGTATACAAAGCTAATCAATAGTCATTCAAGGGGCCAAGAATAATAAAATATAGAACATAAGTGCTGATTGACATAAGAAAACAATGGTGCTATGACAAATTTTACTTAAGGATATAAAACTCATTTTCTAGGCCTGCCTTATAAATTGATTCTTGTCATAAAAGTTAAATGTATGTCCAAATATTCATTCTCACACTCACATCAACCCAGCAACAAACACAAAATGGAAGTGATCTAGAAAAACTTCCAGAATTTCTGACATTTCATGTCAAACATTGCAACTGAGTTATCTCCATCTTATGTGCTTTATAAAATTTGCAGCTATTATCTTTGCGTTACTCATAGTTCAAAGTTCAAACTGTTAACAAATGTTTGGAGTTGTTGAACCTCAACTAACTGTAAGGAACAAAAACCTGGTATTTAGGAAAACTAATGAGTTAAGTACAAGCACATATACTGACCATAATCCCTGAAGCTACTATTTAAAAATACGATGGAAAACAAGACAAAAATAACTTACTGTTTTATAACCCAAAATGCTCCTTGAAGTAGGGTCATCCCAAATAAGAAGCAGCACTCTTACTCCTTCCTGGGACTTTGACCTCAGAAGTTCCCCTAGGGTGCAGTCTAATGCAGGACCAGCATCCCGAACCAGCCTAACTTTGTGCCATACTGACCACCCTGTAATGTAAATTAAACGTCGTGCTTGACGTATTGCATCAAAAATGTCAAACCAACACTTCCCATGCACATAAGGAATTCCACGATCGAGCATTAAGTTTGGGAGGGACCCATCAGGAACATGAGCATCTTGATAAAGAGTCACAGAACCACCCTTCCTAAGAGGAAAATATGTGCCAGGAACACCAATATAATCAGGACCTGCCCCAACTCCTTGATGATAAACACTAAGATTGATCATCGGGGTGTACTGAATTGAAATGCTCAAAACAGCTCCAGGCTTACATTGTTTCCTGCCATTATTCAAGACCGGAAACGTTCCTTCAACTTTTGCCCCCGAATATATTTGTTCCACCGGAATTGAAACAACTCCAATCAATTCTGAGCCCACAACATCACTGTCTTTGACAAGAAAATGCACTTCTGCAGCATTGTGTGCAACAGGAACATAAAAATGTTGCTGCCAAACAGGATTTTCACTATTGCTAATCACAAAAGTCCTCCCAACTACAGTACTCGCTACTGAAATTGTAACATATGGATCACTAGTAATCTTAGAACCCATTGGCCCCTCAATTTTGCTGCCAACGTTGTCTGCAAACCTCCCAAACATATCCCCCAAGGTCTTGTGAAACATATCCATGTTGGGAAGATTCTTTGCACTATAGACCCAAACATCTAGATTTCCATGTAATAGCAAAACCTTCAAAGACCCTTTTTGCACTGGTACAATCTGCATATTCCGACTATATTCTGCGTCACTAAAGGAGCTCGAATGGGAAAAACCAGAATGACCAGAAGCTCCTTCCCAACTAGGTAACGAGGAGTCACTGGCATACCTATAATGACCACCATGAATACTCAAATTCGAACCTTGATGATTCCAAACCGAAGGCAATGGTGGCACTGAAGGTTCTGGTGGCGATGCTGGGGCACTGGAGTGATTAAAACTATTCTTACCGTTATAATTATCTGACAAATGCGTATTTCTCAAAAGATCATCCACAGGCGGGTACAAAGAAGGGTAAGAGGGGTTATTGTCCTTAACATTCGGGGACGAATCAATTCCTATAGAACTCATACTATCATGACTATGATGATCGGCCAAACCACTGACTCGAGATTGCAGTTCTTGACTACTTTCAGGAGGCTGCGAATAATAGTAATGTGAAGGATCATACTGAAAACTACCATGCTTTTGAAGTGGTGGTTCCGGAGGAGTAGAAACAGATACTGGAGGAGAAGTTGGGCGGGAATAGGGATATGGAATTTGCCCGGAATTGGTTTGTGTTGGTGGGCGATAATGATAATCCAATGGACCCGAAAGGGGTGCCGAATGATGAGGTGGAGGGTACTGCTGGCGATGGTGGTGGTGATAATCTAATGGCCCTGAATGAGAATGAGAAGCTTGTGGTGGCGGCGGTGGTGGTGCTGATGGTGGATAGGGAGGCGACGCCGCCGCCGACGCTGGAGGCGGATAAGGTTGTGGATGATTGTATGGGTATTGATATGCAGGTGGTGGTGGGGGTTGGTTATATGGATCTGCCATGGGTGGTGGTGGTGGTGGTGGCGGTGGTAGTAGTCCATAACCCGGAGGAGGAGGCTGATACCGATACGGGTATGGTTTTTGATGTGGGTAATTGTCCATTAATACAAACAACAACAATCAAATAGATTCAAAATTACACATCAAGATTTCAAATTGACTAAACTAAACAAAAAAACACAATCTCTGATTCACGACTCCGATCTTGAATTGAAATTGATATAAATAAAAAAGCAACAAAGAAAACAGAACCGGAAACCCAAAGATCGGAAATACCAATGTACTCTCTCTCTCTCTCTCTCTCTCTCTCTCTGTAGACAGAAACAGAAAATATTTACCTATTCAAATGTGTTCGATGACTTCAACGAAGAAGAAAAGATTGCCAGATAATCTTAGTCGCGTCAACAACGTGTACACAGCCATTTTTAGGTCTGCAAATGTCTTTGATTTTAATTTTTGTCTTCAACGAAAATAAAGGCTGTTAAACCGTTTATGTCATGTCACGTGGAGTTTCTTCATTGGTGTCTGTTCCCACTAAGAGATACAGCTGGGTATTTAATATTTATACTGTATTTGTTTTTTTGTTTTTTTTTTAAGAAAACGTATTCAAATTTTAATTAAACACGTAATTGAGTTTAGCAAGTAATAATTATGTCAATAGATAATAAAATAAAATCCACATGGTTGGTTGACAATTTGATTTTGATATGATATTTATTTTTTGTTTATTTTTATTTTGTTCTTATAATTAATGTTTTTTTTAAAGTTATTATATATTTATTATGTATAACACCTCACATTTGTAAATATGTAATTAAAATAAGACGAATCAAATGAGCCATTTGACACGAAGATCTTAAATCAAAATATCATGTTACCTAGACAATCAAAATCTCTATATACTATATATTATGGTTATTGATTACATATGTTAACAAATCTATATAAATCATGATAAAATTTATTAGAGGATCCAATTTCATTACCTACTATAATAAGCAAATAATATTAGGTTTTAATGATTAAGGAGTGCATTACAAGATATTCCTGATATTGGTTGAAAAAGAATGACTCGTATTTTATTAAATTTTGTAGGGAAATAATAATTCTCCCCCACTATAGTTTTCATTATTCTCCACTTCCCTCCACTTCTCCAGTTAGTTTTAACATTCTCTATTTTCTTTATGTGTATCTATATTTATATGGTCAGATTGGATTATAATTGTGCATCAGATGATCGAAAGGGGAAAAATGGAGAATGTTGAAACTATAGAGGGAAAAGTGGAGAATATGACAAACTACAAAGAGCAAAATGATCATTACCTAAAATTTTAATTATAAAATTATTCTAATAAGGATAATTCAGTTTAATTTAAACTAAATCACAAATTAATTACAACTTTATTTTCTTATTAAAAAAATACAAAACGCTAATTAAACTCTAATTATATTTTAAGCATCAAAATCTCCCATTATCATATAAAAAAGTAATGGAAAAAGAATTTTCAAAAGACTTTGATCATATAAAAGTATGTATTTCTTTATTTTTTATTATGAACTTTATCGATATACAAAAATGAAGAAGTTTTTAAGAAAAAAAAGATAGCCAAAAAAATATATCCTATGTTTGAGATTTGTAAATGGTGAGAAGATATCTCATTCGATTTTTAAAGTATTAGCTCGTAGTACTGCTTTCTATTTAGATCGTCACATTGACATCTGCGGTCTATGGTCTGTCTAACTTTGAGGTCAGTAATATTAATGGGTTGAAACTTTGTATAACAAGTTAATGCCCCGAGATATAAACAGTTGTTGATAGTAAAGAACTTACTATTAATTTGTTTTCGAACCGAAGAATTTTTCATTTGTGAAATTGAGTGTGTTAATAACTGATGATTCATACTAAATTTAGAACAAAGTTAGAGAATTGTTTACCTTTCTTCGGATCGGAAAAAATAAATGTATCACAGGTTGGATAGAGTCATCGATATTGGAACTCTAACTCAATTCACAGTATGTTTTATCTTTTGCTCTGCTTTATCTGTTTCTCACTGTATTGTATTATACGTAGTAATACTTCACATACAATTATCTTCTTTTCTATTGTATTAACTGCTTGCCTTTTATAGGCTAACGAGAGCAGTTGATATCTGGTAACTGCTACTGCAGTTATCTGTATACATTGGGTTGGACTTCATGGGCCAATGCCATGGTATTGGGCTTGGACCCATCTTGGGTGTACCCAATTAAATCCAACATCTCCCACTCGCACAAGTGGGTCCAACATAACTCCATTAGAAACAACACATTTATGATATCATCATAAAATTATAAAAGAGTATTCATACAGATAAATATACCGTGTGACCTATGAACAATCAATATAAATAAGAGGAGCTTTGGAATCTCAATTGTAAATCCATTATTTACAAGAGATACAACATTGTTCATTTGTTATGTCCTAGATTTAATTTCTTAAATTTTTATCAGTCCAAAAAGCATACTTAATCCCTCAAGAAGCTATGCTTGACTTTATCACACTTTTCATGTATTTACAATTGTATCTCAAAATACAACTGGCTAGCCGGTAAATACATAATTAAGATAAAAATTTATTAAATCTTCTCATTTCATCTTTGTCTTTTAGTCTCCAAAACAGCTACTACCTTAGGCATTTCCCATAGGCTGGATTATCATAGCCATATAAATAACATGCTAAAGGTGCTAACACTATTCTGTCACTTCAAGACAAAGCGAATAGTCATAAGGACATCATTTGAAGTTTTTTTTAATATAACTTCAGTGGAACTTACACAATGAGGAAGCGGGGATTCATTCTCTCATTTTTCATATCGGCCACAAATGGCCCACACGGTATGAAATACGTGTTACAACGATCTTCATTCTAAATATGAATGACTATGTCTTTTATTAAATTACTGTACAGATTCAAGTTCAGTCACACACCCTACGACTAACCTGAGTTCTTAAAAGCTCGCCACCTTTTAGCGCCATATTAAGATCTCACATCTAGCTTAATCAGGCATCAATGATAGTGGGGTTTATCATGACCAATTCTAAGATATTTATATGTATATTTGTTAAGAACCTCATCTTCACATAATCAATGTGACATTTTCATATATATTTATACAAGCTCCTTTAAGAATATATTTCTCATATATCCCTTAATATATATGTCTCTGATCAGAACGATTTATATGCCTATTTGAGGTCCCCATTACCTAAAAATTATTCTTGTTTTTGAGTATATTTTGGTATTTGATGTGTTTGTGAGCCTTGTGTAGGTACATGTTCCCTACGGAAGGTATTTGAGCTTAATTGAAGAGTTTTGGAGGTTAAAGGGCAGAATTTGGAATAGCTTGTGCAGACACCTCAACTTTGAAAGTCATATCTCTCTCCTTCGATCGAACTACATCTCCCATAACAACTTTTCGGAAATCCCCGGAGGTCTTCTTTCCAATGTACTTTACAGATCGCAATTCCGAGGTTTGTAGAGAAAGTTATGACCGTTTTCGTAATTATGCATAGAGGTGCGGTACACGTACCGCACGAGACCAATTTTCGTACCGCACTTCGTACCACGTTTTTTGGCAGTAGGTTCCAAAAGTGATGTGCAGTACGCCTGTTGATGCGTACCGCGTGACGTACAGCATATATGAGCGGAAATGCATTTTTTGGTCATTTTTTGAAGGGTATTCTTGTATTTTCACCCCAATATCTTACCCTAACTTCCAAGCGTACAAATAACCCACTTTCTCTCCTCTTGTCAGACCTCTCTTCCCCTCTTTTCCCCTTCTCACACCTCTTCTCTTCTTCTTCCATTTTCTTTCATCTCTTGCTCCCATGGAGGTTTTTCCTCCATGGGAGCTCACTATACACCTTCACCTCACCACTATACACTTCCTCCATCCATCTTAGAGTAGATTACAAAGGAATTAGGAGCTAAATTCGAGCTAGGAAGGCTATGAGCATCTTTGGAGGACTTGTCTTTAAGGGTTTGCTCTTATTTACTCATTTCTTTGTATTTCTTGTTTTCTTTGATGTATTCCACCAATTTGGGGATATTGTAAACCTACACTTGTGTAATAAATGTATTGATTGTACTTAAATTCATTTGAGTTTTGTTTTGCTATTTGATATATGTGTTTTTATGCTCTTAATATGATATGTATGTGTATGAATTGTTAGAAATCAATATGTGTCAATGATTTGGTTTGAGTAGTTGTATTTTATAGTAGAAATTAGATACCCATGATTGTTGATTGATTGATGGATGACTTGAAATTCCATGTATTGAGTAATAGGGATTTTAGCCCCAAAGAGTAGAAAAGGTTTCAGTTCAAACTTTTAGTTGCTAAATTGACCTTGGTTCATATCCTTGTTCTTAATGGGTCTTTGTATTAAGACACGATTATCCATCTACGTGACAGGATTGGTTGATGAATTGATTGTGAGAAAATTCCCTAATCAAGAGGATGAACCTTTAACCTAAATTGAATGATATAACAATCACATTGTTGCATATAGTTGTTAGGTAAACTTGTTTCCCATGTTTAGCCATCCTAGGGAGTTGACTAAACCGAATCTTTGACATGAAAGTAAAGACCATCGACATTTTTCTTGTGTTTGTGTTGTTATATGGATGTTTTGAGTGCTTAAAGCCTTTGCTTAATTGATCACTTTGTAATTGATCCATGGTTAGATGCTATGTACCGAGAGGAGACGCATTTGACAATGCTTAGATAAACATTCACTATGCTTGACTAGAAAGTGCTAGAACCACTAGGCTAGCGTATATGGTTCGATTTGTATTCCACGTGCTTAATGGGTTCATATATATTGTCCGGATTGCTCGAGAGAGATTTCGGGTATATATGGATACTATCTCTAAGACATCGAGAGAGATTAGAGATTAATTAAGGGGATACGAGCCTATGCATACTTGCACATTTGAGGATTAAGTGAGTCTAGAACGTAATCAGGAGGATTGTCACGGTTGAGTCGTTTCCCTAGTGTAACCACATTTCATGCATATCTCCATTCCATCTGTCATTGTATATATCATTTATATAAGTTATTTAGTTATATTATTATTCACTTTTCCGTACACGCAACACACGAGTCTGCTTGGAGTGTTGTAATAATAGCTAGAACTAGAGACGATCGGTGAATCCCACCTCCCTGTGGATCGATCCCTTGCTTGCCGTTGTGCTAGTCTCTGTGACTTGCGCCCTTGCGAGGCCGAACTTAAATGTTCATATTTGATGACACTACAACGACGTGTCCCCATTAGTCTCATCTCAGCTTGCTTCTCTAAACAACTGAGGCGACCGCACGTGTAAGAATGTCGGTCTCAACCTGATAACATAATTATATGTGAAATATAACATGCTAGGACAATTTCAAACATAAATCAGTTTATTTATAACTATAATAACATCGTTTAGTACAGTGATTCAATATATCATTATAATCTGCGCAACCCTATGACTTGGCATGTGACTCATAAACATATCTAGTCACAGCTTTAGTGAGAGGACCAGCTACCATCTCATGGGTTGAATCATTAATTCTTTCTTCAACACGATGTCTCTGACAAAATTATATTTTGTTTCTATGTGTTTGGATTTAATGTGATACTTGGAGTCTTTAGTATAAGCAATTGCTGCTTGACTATCACATTAAATGGTTACTTGGCTTCCCTTTGTCCTTAGAAACATCCAAATCTTATATAAATCTTTTGAGCCAGACAGCTTCCTGTACTGTTGCCGAACAAGCCACAAATTCGACCTCCATAGTTAACAGAGCAATACATGCCTGTTTCTTGCTACTCCAAGAGATATCACCATCAATGAGTAGGAAAGCATATCCTGATGTTGATTTTTGCTCATCCAGATCACCTCCCCAATCGGCATCTGTATATCCAATGAGACGTAAATCTCCACCTTGGTAACAAAGAGAGTAATCAGCAGTACCCTTAAGATATGCCAATATTCTCTTCACGGCAACCCAATGTTTCTTTCCAAGATTGGATTGATATCTACTTACGAAATCACTACTTACGAAATCAACCGCATAGTAGATATCAGGTCTTGTACACATCATAGCATACATGAGACTGTCGATAGCACTGGAATAAGGAACATTTTTCATTTTTTCAATTTCTTGAGGAGTTTTAGGACACATGTCGAGACTAAGAGTTTGTCCCTTTGATATAGGTGTATCCATAGGCTTACAATCAGCCATGTTAAAACGTTCAAGAATTTTCCTTATATAAGGCTCTTGCGACATAGCAAGAAGTTTCTTCGAACGATCTCTTGTAATTTTGACTCCTAAAATATAGGCAGCCTCACCCATATCTTTCATCTCAAATTTTGAAGATAACCATTTCTTAATGGTCAACACAAACTCTTTACAATTTCCAGCCAATAAAATATCGTCCACATATAAAGATAATATCACATACTTATCTTTATTTTGTTTTATATACACATAATGGTCTTATTCAGCCATTTTGAACCCATAAGACACAACAGCCTGATGGAACCGTAGGTACCATTGTCTGGATGATTGTTTCAAACCATATATTGACCTTTTGAGCTTGCAAACTTTACGCTCCTGGCCTTTTGAAACAAAATTTACAGGCTGTTCCATGTAAATTTCTTCATCCAGTTCTCCATTGAGAAACACTGTTTTTACATCCATTTAATGCAATTCTAAGTCTATATGTGCGACGATTGCCAAAATGAAGCGTATTGAAGCAAACCTAACCACCGAGGAAAAAGTTTCTTCATAGTCAATACCCTCTTGTTGAGTATAACCTTTTTCGACTAAGCGCGCTTTATGTCTCTCTACTGTGCCATCCACCTTTCTTTTGATATGAAGAACTCATTTATTACCAATGGCTTTTCTTTCAGGCGGCAAGTCAACCAAGTCCCAGACATGGTTACTTTTCATCGAATCCATCTCCTCTTGCATAGCTTTTATCCATAATTCCTTATCAAGTGAGTTGAGAGCCTCATTAACATTTTTAGGCTCACCAGAATCATGTGAAGCAATCATAAATGCTTCCTCTTCAATCTCTAAATGATGACGAGGAACATTTCCACGATTGCTTCTACGAGTTGGTAAATCCAAAAATGTTGTCTCAACAACTTTATTACTCCCGCTAGGATCAGAAGGTCTAGGTAGATCTGTATTTATTTTAAGTGGAGTATCACTCCCACTATGGACAGAAGTCCCAAATAGATCCGCATTAACTTCTAGTGGAGTATTTAGATTTGATTCATCGTTTTGATTACCCAATTCGTAGAATCGGATATCTCTATCAACTTCACATATATTAGGAAATTCACTCTCTAAAAAATTCACATTTCGTGATTCTATCTCAGTCACACTTCCATCTGAGTTTTCACCTATAAGTACATATCCCTTTGAATGCTCAGAGTATCTAACAAAGATACATTTCTTTCCTCTTGCACCCAATTTTCCATATTTGTCAAATGGATCATGTACGTAACCCGCGCACCCCCAAGGTCGCAGATATGTTAAGTCAGGTTTCCTGCCTGTCCATAACTCATAAGGTGTGGAAGTAACCAACTTTGTGGGGACTCGATTAAGTACATATGTGGCAGTTAGCAAAGCATCTCCTCAATAGTGTATTGGTAGATTTGCTTGAGCCATCATAGACCTAACCATTTCAAATAATGTTATATTCCTCCTTTCCGCTACACTATTTTGTTGTGGAGTCCTAGGAATAGTTAACTGTCTTTGAATACCTTTTTCATCACACAATTCCTTGAATTGATCTGAAAGGTATTCACGTCCCCTGTCAGTACGTAATGCTTTAACCCTTTTATCTAATTGATTCTCTACTAAGTTCAAGT
This sequence comes from Dipteronia dyeriana, assembly GCA_032871835.1. Classification (NCBI taxonomy): domain Eukaryota; kingdom Viridiplantae; phylum Streptophyta; class Magnoliopsida; order Sapindales; family Sapindaceae; genus Dipteronia; species Dipteronia dyeriana. The sequence goes on from CM065299.1 coordinate 101,576,706, forward strand.
ATGATTTGAAACAATCCAATGCTTCAGACTCATGAGAAATCAAGTAGACATAACCAAAACGGGTAAAGTTATCTATGAATGTAATAAAGTATGAGACACCATGCCTTGCTTTTACACTCATTGGACCACAAATGTCAGAGTGAATTAATTGTAATGGATTTTCAGCTATAGTTCCCTTTCCAAATGGTTTTCTAGTTGTTTTTCTAGCTAGACAATTTTCACAGATAGGTAACTCTATTTTATTAAATGAACCTAAGAGGCCCTCTCTAGCCAATTTGTTCATCCTATCATGGCCAATATGACCTAGTCTAGCATGCCAAATGTTCACTTCAACATTGACATCATTAGCGGAAGCAATTAATGAAAAACAACCATTATCATAATTAAAACCGTCCAACTCGGTATTTAATACAATAAAACCATTCAACAAATATCCAGTACCAATACGAACAGAATTATAAATAATATCCATACAACCACCATAAAAGTTAAGTTCGTAACCTAAACTTAAGAGGACAATAACTGAAACTAAATTTCGTCGAATCTTAGGAGCATATAAAACATCATGGAGATAAAGTATTTGACCACCATGCAACATTAATTTGCAAGTGCCAATACCCTTCACTTCAACTCTCGAGTTGTTCCCCACATAAATCCATCTAGTCCCCTGACAGATCCGACGATATTCTACGAATGCTGTTTTGTCTCTAGTTACATGGTCTGTGGCTCCTGAGTCTACATTCCACAAAGGACGAGATTTAGTAAGTAAAACAGAACTAGAAACCAAAACATAGTTATCAGTTATTAAGTTGGGTCGTACCTTTTTTGGCTCAGTGCACTCACGAGCAAAATGACCCAGTTTGCCACAATTAAAACACTTCAACTTGGCTTTGTCCTTCTTAACACCAGCACTCTTGCCTCATTTCTGATTTTCGGTCTTATTCTTGTTGAAATTCCAGAGAGTTTTAGAATTACTGATTGAGATTGTAATCTTGTAGATGAGAATAGCTACCTATTTATAAATGATAAGCAAAGTATCTTTGCACACTTTGAGCGAATCTTGTATGAAATCCCAGAGAGTTTTAGAATTACTGATTGAGATTGTAATTCTTGGGAAGTATATATTTGTAAATACACCTAATGTGTATAAACTCTTTGTTATTAATGAAATGGGATATTAGTCTACATGATTATGCATATTTTTAATATACTTGTGCTTATTCAAAATGGGTGTTCTAAATTGTAAGAGACAATGTTAGAACTGATTTTGCGCAAAGGACACTAATAAATATAAATTAGTGAATGTTGTAGATTTGGATGATGATCAAGAGCTTTGATTCTTGTTTCGATTCCTATCCCAATATTTCTCTTATTATGTTTTTTAGTGTAAGTTTGCTGCATAGAATTTGAGCTAAGTGTGAAATTTTAGAAAAACATACTAGAATAACTATTAATTAGACTATGTGTTACATAAAATTTCATAAAATGACAGTAATTTATTGTCAAAATGGTATCGTTAGAAACTAGAGATCCCAAGCTTTCTATAGATACCAGGATCGCAAAATTTTGTTTAGTAACGAATGAGAATGAATCAAATGAAAACTGGATCGGAAACAAATTTTTTCCAGAAATTTGTTTATGAGGTTGAAGAAAGAGAGTAGTGACACACGCCTTAGAGGCTGAGAGTGTGACTCACCTCAGATCCCATTTCCAAACATAAGAGCATTAATGAAATTAGAATAAAATTTGGAATCTAATAATGGTGGTCTGATGACCGGACGATGAAGGAAAGGTGGCGCGTGGGTTACACACACATGATGATAGTGGGCAAATTTAATTCAATTTGTTTTGTTGAATATGGACCATTCAACTTGTGACACATGTCAAGGGTGTAAGAAAAATTTGACAAATGGTCATGTAATTGGAGGACACGTGGCACTGATGTGGTGACTTGGTAACCAACCACCGGAGCGGTTTCCGTCAACGGTTTCCTGCAGCGGTTTTCGACGACGGTTTTCTGCAGCGGTTTTCGACAACGATTTTCTGTGAAGTTTTTCGGCAACTTTCCGGTGAAGTTTTCCGGTCACTTTCCAGCAAAGTTTTTCGACCAACTTTCGGCGTTTTTTTAAAGCGGTTTTCAGTCCATAAATAGGCCTTTTTTCGGTAATCAAAAGTGGTTTTCCGGTGAACATGACGGTTTTCTGGCAAAAAAAAATAATTTTTTTTTGACAAATTCCATTGACTAAATTTTGCTCAGTGGGAGTTGAATATGCCCGATAATTTTTTTTTTATAAGTTCTCAAATTTTACTAACAAATTATTAAAGGTATATATTTTCCATTTCTCTGTAGATTGAGGAAATGAGTAACCACAACTCATCTGACTCTGATCCTCAAGAAGAGTACTCACCACTATCGGTGGAGGAAAATTCAATACAATTGGTTGAAAATAATTCAATGTTGGTTTTAATTGGGTACACCCAAGATGGGTCCAAGCCCAATACCATGACATTGGCCCATGAAGTCCAACCCAATGTATCCAGATAACTGCAGTAGCAGTTACCAGATATCAACTGCTATTGTTAGCCTATAAAAGGCAAGCAGTTAATACAATAGAAAAGAAGATAATTGTCTGTGAAGTATTACTACGTATAATACAATACAGTGAGAAACCGAGAAAGCAGAGTAAAAGATAAAACATATTGTGAATTGAGTTAGAGTTCCAATATCGGTGACTCAATCCGACCTGTGATACATTCATTTTTTCCGATCCGAAGAAAGGTAAACAATTCTCTAACTTTCTTCCAAATTTAGTATGAATCATCATTGGTGTCAGAGCATTGTTGAATGTATTTAGGTTTTTGATGACATTGAGATGTTTTCATAGAAGTATGAAATTTTTTTATTTTATAAATTATGCGAGCTAGACTGTTTTTCCTTTTCCAGGTCTGATATGTTTCCATATCTCTCCTGTGTTGGGCAGTGCTACCATCTTGTGGTTCTACCATAGTGTTCGTAAGAGTTTCCAGAGCCTCTTGCTCTTCAAGGATTAGCTGAATTTTTTCGGTGTCACATCTCATAGTTGTCACCTGTTCAGCTTCCTCATTATATTATTCATATAACAGTGATATTATATGTAAATAATTTATAAAATATTTTTTTTTCATACTTCTATGAAAACATCTCAATGTCATCAAAAACCTGAATACATTCAACCAGACTTTGATACCAATAATGATTCATACTAAATTTAGAAGAAAGTTAGAGAATTGTTTACCTTTCTTCGGATCGAAAAAAATGAATGTATCACAGGTCGGATAGAGTCACCGATATTGGAACTCTAACTCAATTCACAATATGTTTTATCTTTTATCTTTTACTCTGCTTTCTCTGTTTCTCACTGTATTGTATTATACGTAGTAATCCTTCACAGACAATTATCTTCTTTTCTATTGTATTAACTGCTTGCCTTTTATAGGCTAACAAGAGCAATTGATATCTGGTAACTGCTACTGCAGTTATCTGGATACATTGGGTTGGACTTCATGGGCCAATGCCATGGTATTGGGCTTAGACCCATCTTGGGTGTACCCAATTAAACCACCAATAACTTAAGAAGTTTATAAATAAGATGTATTAGAATGAATACATTCATTTAAATAAAAGTACTTTTGGTATTATGACGAGAGTTTATAGTAATGATTTAATTTTAAATTTTAGATATGAATGTACTTAGAAATATGAGTGCGCTTGTCATTCATTGGTGGTAATATATGCATCTTTAACGTCAAAAACTATAGACAATATGAGATCGATCTGGTAATAAAGTCCCACACATTCACACCACAAGGTTGTAGGTTCAAGTCTTTCCCTCTCATGTAAAACCCCGGATTATTGTAATATTAAAAATAAAAAACACCAAAAAACTATAACAAACCTATAAAAAGCTACTGCCAAATTACTGCAATGGGGCTTCTGACTACATATTTCCCATAAACCCAAGTCAAAGATCCAAAAGAAGAATTGGAGAATGCTCTGGTTGATCCTCCGAGTCCAACAAAAGTCACATTGTAACTCAATTTCTGCCCAAGCTTCTTAAAACTTAAAATCTTAGGCTTGACTGTCACCAACACTCCATTGGGTTGCTCCACTTGTACTGCATAAGAACATGTAGGGGTCCCTACATTCGTCACAGTCCTATGATATTCCAAATTGATGTTTTGACCATCACCATTGAAATTCACTGCAAATGAAGGGTAGTTCAGGTCACCATTCTTCTTCGGACAAGTGAAATTCCCTCCTGAGAATAATTTCATTTGAGAGGAGCTGTAATTTAGGCTGCATAGATAGTTCAGATAGTCGTTGGTGGATATATCGTAGATTAGTCCCGGATCAGAAGCAGTCTCTGGGTCGACATGGCCTGAACCATAGGCAAATGGAGTAGCTAACGAAGAGTTGATAGAACCAACATCGGTAATTGGAGCTTTTTTGTTGTCTAGAGTGTATGCTGTTGTCATTAACGCCGATTTGATCGCGGCTGGTGACCAATTTTGATGGACTGATTTGAGAAGCGCAGCTAGGCCACTAACATGAGGACAAGACATTGAAGTGCCTGAAACTATATTGAACACAACACTTCTCTTGTCACTTTTAAGCATAGTTGGGCTAGTCATTGGTGTCCAGGCAGCTAGTATGTTCACTCCTGGCGCAGTCACGTCTGGTTTGATCACATCCGGTGCAACTATACTTGGTCCTCTTGATGAAAATGCTGCCATGACTGGTGCAGTGTTGCCAAAAACTGTCCCTTTGAAGACGATGGAAGCTGTCGGTTTTTTCGTTGAGTTCGCGTACTTTTTTATGGTTTTGCCTGCTGATGCTCCTAATGTAGCTGCTGGCAATATGTGAGGATCAGCAAAGAGCTCTTCGCCTTCATATTCGTTGTTTACTATTATCATTCCAGCTCCTTTTGCTAATTTCACTATCTCTCCTTTTTTAGCTCTGCCATTAATTCCTATTTGACATACAACAATCTTCCCTTTCACTAGCTTTCGATCGAGTGTCCCATCGATACAGTACTCAGCTCCTCGGCTGCCTGCAGTTTTCGCATACACAACCTGAAGTTGCTTTGTTGCTTTGCCATAGTATAAAGATGACCCTTCAAAGACTTGACCATTGCCGAGCTTTACAATTGCTGGGAAACTTCGATCCATGTAGCTTGCAGCCACTGTCATTATCCATGGTGCTGTGTTGCTCACAGTTGAACTTCTAGGGCCTGAATTACCGGCTGAACATGATACAAAAACCCCATTTTGGGTTGCAGCAAATGAGGCTATGGCAATGAGATCGGTGTCATAAGGCCTTGAGGAGCCTCCTATAGAGAGTGACAACACATCAACCCCATCAGCGACAGCTTTGTCGATTGCAGCAAGTATGTCAGCGCTGGTACAACCTAGTGACCAGCAAGTTTTATAAGCAGCAATTCTCGATGTGTACCTCATCCCTCCCGCGGAGCCTTTTGCTAAACCGAAAAAGCTGGCGTTTGATACAAGATTACCAGCAGCAGTTGATGCAGTGTGTGTACCATGACCTTGTGCATCTCGTGGTGATCGAAAATCTACTGTTTCATTGATTCTTCCAATGACAGTTTCATAGCCTTTGAAGAAGGCTCTTGCACCAATGAGCTTTTTGTTACAATTTGATTGTGAGAACTTGGTACCTTCCTCACAAACGCCTTTCCATTTTGAAGGCACCGGAGACAAGCCTGTGTCTTGGAAACTGATGTGTTCTGGCCAGATTCCAGTATCGATAACTCCAACTATCACATCTTTAGCCAAGTTTGAAGCAGACCACAATCCTCTGCCATTTTCTATGCTAAGAAACTGGTGGGAATGTGTGGTGTGCAGAGTTAGCAATTCATCAGGAGTGGCAGAGAGAAAACCATCAACTTGTTTTAGTAATTCAAGTTGTTTTATAGAGAGCTTCGCCGCAAAACCTGAAATGGCAGTTTCATAGACATAAAGGAGCTGGGGAGACGAAGTTTCTTGATCTTGATTTTCATCTTGGGATGAGAAATTGTTGACAGAATCGATCAATGCTTGATAAAATTCTCTGTAATTTGCCGCAACCTTGTTCTTGTCCATGTGAATTACATATGCCTGTTCATCTATTGAAGCCACTGATGCGGTAGCCATGACGACTAGTAACAACAAAGATGTCCAAAAGATCATAGTGGCTGTAAAAACAAAGAGAGAAAAAAACACAAACAGTTAAAATTTCTACCCAAAATGTAAATATTCCACAGCAAACATGAATTAAACTGCTACTAGTTAAAAATGGAGAAATGTTTATACCTCTCTTATTGTCTCAACAAAATAGAAATAAGAGAATGTACAGGTGAAACACATGGAATTAACATATTGAAGATGATTATTATATATAGGCCAAAAGGAGGGGACAACTTGAGATTTTTGCATTGTTCATTATTTCTTTTTTCTTCGAATGTGCACGCCTAGTCTCAGTTTGCCGTAAAGGGTAAGCATATATGATATATGGAGCTTTCTGGTACCTCCATTAGATAGAGACACAGAGAAGTTTGACATGGGGAGGGGGACAGGCAATTTCCAATTATGATTGCAACATCTTCAACAGTGGAACCCAACTAATTAAAAAGGTCACGATTAGATTAATAACGTATTAATTTTGTACAACGTGGTTTAAATTGAACGATCCAGAAGTTTAATGAAGATTATCTCAGCAGTTTACACATTCATTATTGCTTCTTAATGCATGTCTGAGTTGACATTCAAATATATATATATATATATATATATGTATATATATGTATGTGAGTGTGTATTATGCTGATGATCAGTGTTTGACAATAGATTTTCATAATACAAAATCATGAAAGCTAGTTGGTGGGTGGAGTGCAGCTGCTGAGAGTGGCTCTCTCTCCTTTTCTTTTGGCAAAAAGAAATACAGCCTGTTACAAGATCATGATAAAAAATAAATGTTGGGGGGGTTCTCTTTAGTCATCGAGTCCATTTTAAGGCACGGCACTTGTAAAGACTGCAACTGCAAGTAGTCAATAGAGAGGCTGAAGCGAAAGTAGTTGACTAAGTTGAGCACACATACACACAAATTAATAAACTATTCTTATTGTTTATCAAAAAAACTTCCAAAAAGCACTCTAATTGGTGTTGGTGAGTGGGGCACTGAAGCATAATAGCAATGTGAAATCTGGAATTTGTGATCCAGTTGCAAATAGAAGCAATTACCAAGTAGTCAGTAGAGAGACTGAAGTGAAAGTAGTTGACTAAGTTGAGCACACATACACACAAATTAATAAACTATTCTTATTGTTTATCAAAAACACTTCCAAAAAGCACTCTAATTGGTGTTGGTGAGTGGGGCACTGAAGTATAATAGCAATGTGAAATCTGGAATTTGTGATCCAGTTGCAAATAGAGGCAATTACTGCTAGAGATAGAGCCTTGGTTTTGCTAATATTATCTTTGAAGAATGATTCTTTATCAATTATTGTTTATTGCAGATAGGTGCAATGGATATAAATTAAATGCACATTATGTGCGAATTCGATCACTATCTGTTGTTGGGACACCTGTGACCTGTAGTTTGTTCTTTAGTCATTTTTCAACCAAAGCTGCTTGGTGGGATTAACAGTTAAAGCATTGAACAATTTATAGATTTTTCAACAACTAAACCAGCCAAAGATGATCTGCAATTAATATCTATTTTAGCTTAGCATAGATTTCTCTGGGTTCACTTGGCTGGAACTGTTGCCAAATTCAGCTTCCTTCTTCACCTTTGGTTTGGGTTGATCAAGATTAAACATATCCCGTTTGGTGTACGGGATTGGATTGAACTATTTCATAGGATTTGATTGGATTGAGATGAGACTGAGATTATATGAGATTGGACTGGACTGGACTGGACTGGGTTAAATTAATATTATACTGTGTTCGGGGAAACATGGGACGAGAGTACGGGACTCGACTGAATTAATACTATATTTTGTTTGGTGAAACATGATATTAGACTAATTATAATAATATTAATTTTGAATAATAAAATATTGAAATTTGTATTTGAAGAATAAATATTTTAATTTATATATTATTAAAGTAGCAATATCCAAAAGTATTTTTAACATATATATATATATATATTATTTTTAACTATAGTAATTTTAAAGATATCAACAACATGTTATAATAATTTGTTAAGATTTTTATGAAAATGAAAGTTGGAATGAAAGTGATGAAAGATGATGAAGATGAACGTGATGGTGGGTGTGTGTTGATGGGGTTGGTGAGATGAATTAAATGGGTGAGGACCACATATAAAATAGTTATAAGATAAATAGAGATGGCGTTGGAGCTGAGTTTATTTAATCCTATAAACATCAAACTATTTTTCTTTTGGGACTTGTTATTGGTAAAATTTGGATGATATGACACGACAACAAAAGATAAGAGTCGAGGGTACCACGTCACCAGAAGTCAACCTGATTGAATCAACCCAAGTTGACCAAAGAACACCCGTCAAACTTCCCGATAAAGATAACACAAACGATCGGGTAGAAAGAACCCGATCGGGGCTGTCAAGATGGTCGGGGGTGAGGTCGTGATCGGGTGAAACCTCTGATCGGGGGAAACCTCTGATCGGGGGGAAAGCGAGTTTAGTCGGGTATAATAGGTGGTCGGCTGCGTGACACGTGAACAACATTCAGATTTACGAAGTTACGACTCAAGCACGTAGAAAATGAATCCTGCTGAAATATGGCGTATAAAGCATATTTTGATAATGAAGTAAATTTCCTTATAGATATCCAAGTCCAGATCAGGAAATCTAACACAATCAAAAGACAATCAACGCAAAATAAAAAAGAAGGATAACATGACAACAATAAGTTAGAGTTTCGTTTAATTACGGGAATTTTCATTACTTGTATACCAAGAATTAGGGTTCTGTGCATGTATAAATAGTCCCTAACAATACCCATAGAAGAGTGAACATCAATTATGCATATGAGAGAGTAAGCAAGATTGTGTGTGTTATTTTTATCAACTTAGTGGATTCTTTTTTCTCTCTCCGTTATCGGCAACCGTGAATGTTTCCCCATCTTGAGATTTTACCACGTAAAATCTTGTGCTTTTTCTCGCTTTTATTTATTTCGATTCACAATTCGATTGTTTATTCGTACTAGCTGTTCGACGACTGATTAATCTAAAAATCGACGTCAACATAACTAATAATCCCATGTTTTAAAGCATCACCCAACATGGGACAAAGAATAAAATAGTCCAATCCCAAGCCAATCCTAGGTGCCAAACATGGCCATAATGACAAAAAGGTAAGGTTCATGTCTAAGATGTTAGAAAATAGAAACCACTCCTCACTAAAGATAGATAATTATAGTATAAAAGGCATGGGATTATCATGATTTTTTTAGTACACGTTTGTTTACTGAAATCATATCATATGGTATGAAAATTATATATGATTAATCCCAGGGTCGGCCCTAGGCATAGGCTCACGAGACGAGGCCCCCAAATTTAGTTTACTGTATAGTTCTATCTAAATGCCCGTGTGGAGTTTTTTTTTTTTTTTAGTAGCTCAATCAGTATACCGTGCTGTAGATAATTCAATGGGATCAAATATTTGTTTTAGAAATAATGACATTAATTTTTTTTTTTACGGTATGTGCATAATCCATATGACGGAAACTAAGAATTTTTTGTAACTTCCAATCAAAGTCTAAATAGTGTCATGTGACACATAAATATACCAGTTTGGAATATGCGTTCAAACTATAGGAAGTTAATGCAATAGAGACACTTAGATATTATAATTCAGCCATCAAGTCATCTCGTTGGGTTTTAAACAATTTTAACAAATCGCTTATGGTGATGTTTCTAGAAATAACTTCAAATTGGGGGTTGTAATCACTTTGGATAAATTCTTCATAAAATACATTGTCATCGAAATTAATCGGTTGATTAGTTTGTGTAATATAACGTGACATGCATTCTTTAGCATACGCGGCGTCAAAACGCCACATCGTAACAGACCCGTCAGGATGCCGTTGTAGTTGTGTATGAGTTGTAGTGTCTACATGTCAGTGTGTAGGCATGCATTTCTCCATATGCCTTCTCAAATGACCGGTTCCCCCTAGTAGTGGTATAGTACTTAGGACAAAACTTATATTTAGCTCTGTCCGTGACCGTATCAACTGTGAGTGTCTCTTGTATTATATCAAAACACCGTCATACTCATGATGTCAATCTTTTAGATTTAGGAAGTGATGTCGGTGTGGCACCGGAACCGGAAGGTCCTGTTAACGTTGTTGTCAGTCCGAAAAGGTTAAAATCATCGTTTTCCATGTTAAGAAGGTCGGGAAAATATAGATGAGCCATTTCCTATAATACAAATATTAAATCATTAGTCATTAAAATCTAAGCATAAAATCATAAATATACTAAGAATAAAACTATAAAAGCCATAAAAATAAATCAAAAAATCTAAATTATTAAAATTAATAACTAAACATAAATGATAAATTTACTAACCAAAAATATTAAAATTAAATACTAAACAAAAAATGATAAATTAACTAACAAAAAAACATTAAAATTAACTACTAAACATAAAATAAATTTACAAACCAAAAATATTAAAATTAACTACTAAACATAAAATGATATATTTACTAACCAAAAATATTAAAATTAACTACTACACATAAATATACTAATTTACTAACCAAAAATATTAAAATTAACTACTAAACATAAAATGATAAATTTACTAACAAAAAAATATTAAAATTAACTGTTACACATAAAAATACTTAACTTACTAACCAAAAATATTAAATTAACTACTAAATATAAAATGATACATTTACTAACAAAAAATATTAAAATTAACTACTACACATAAAAATGCTTAATTTACTAACCAAAAATATTAAAATTAACTACTAAACATAAAATGATAAAATTACTAACTAAAAGTATTAAAATTAACTACTATACATAACAATGCTTAATTTACTAACCAAAAATATTAAAATTAACTACTAAACATAAACCGATAAATTTACTAAAAAAAATAATATTAAAATTAACTACTAAACATAAAATGATAAGTTTACCAACCAAAAATATTAAAATTAAGTACAAAACATAAAATGAAAAATTTACTAACTAAACAAAAATATACTAAGCATAAATTAAAATATACAAATATTAAATTAGTCACTAGACATAAATTTATAAAATGGAAAATTTACTAAAATCTAAGATTCTAAAATTAAATATTAAATTTTTTAACAAAGCATACAAATATAAACTCACAAATATAATAAGCATAAAACCATAGATATTCAATATACAAAAAATCTAAGAGTAAATCAAAATTATTAACTAAGGTACCTTTGAACTTTGTTGTCTTGTTGCCTTGGTGGAGAGATTAGAGAATAATAGTTAGATGATAATAAATTAGTAATATAATATTAGAATAGTAGATTAGTAGTGTAGATATTATATAATAGAGAGAGAGACTAGAGAGAGAGTAAGAATGAAATTATAAAAATATAAAATTGTCGACACGTCGTACCTCGAAACACGACCAGACACATGCCACACATGGGGACCGTGCCTGGCATAGCACGACCCACATGCAGGCTATACCTAGCTCGACTTGCCATCCTTAACAGGCCAGCCGAGTCGGACACATCAGACCCAACCCAGATTGACACGATTATTTTGAAGGGCAATATGTTTGTCTTCACAAAATTTTCAAGAAAACGGTTGCGATCATCGACCGTTGGAGTGATATATATTAGAATATTATAAAAGTGTATCACTTTAATGCAACACGTTCGATAAATGAATATGTGAAAATTTGAAAATGTGCGAGAAAATGAGGTGTTATTTGATGATTAGAGTGATGCCAATTCAACGACACTTTTATTAATAAAAGATTTGGAAATGAGATACAAAAGTACACATTGGAATGGATCTCCTCCATCGTGGAGGATGGAAGGAGTGAATCGCTCCTCCATAGAAGGAGGTCTGCTTTGATAGATTAGATGGTTGAGAATCTTTCAACATTTTATTTTCCAGTATATATTTATCGGTCTATTTAGATCAAGATTTTTTTTAAAGTTTTTACCATGGTAGGATTTGAACCGCTAACTTGATAATCATTTATCCAAGTTTCAAGTTTGTCTATCTATCGGTTGAACAGTCTTATCAATTGTTAGTTTGGATGGAGGTCAACCGACAACTATTATTATTTTTAGTAAAAGGTTCATATCCTTGCAATTAGGCCTAAAATCGAAGATGTTAAGGCAATTAACCCAACAATTTATAAATAAAATATATACTTAGAATGCGAGGGACAATATGTATTGTGAAGACGTGAAGCACTGAAGTTGGTGGAATAAAGAAAGATTCAATATTTTTTTTTGGGGAGTATTTTCCATATAAAAGTAGCATTTTTTAATGTCAAAAACACTTCCAAAAAGCACTGTAACTAGTGTTGGGGAGTGGGTATCATTGGAGCATAAAAGCAATGTGAAAACTAGAAATTTGAGAGAGAGAGAGAGAGCCTAGTCTTTGCTCTGTTGATGTTGGGAGTTGGGACCTGTAGTGTTTTCTTTGCCTCTTGGTCATTTTTCAACCCCAAGCTGCTTGGTGGGGTTAATAGTTAAGAGCATTGAGCAATTAACAAGTAATACAGACAAAGTTGATCTGTAATTAATTGCCATTAATTATTGTAGCATAGGAACTGAATGTCATCTATATCATAAACCAAGCCAGGACTCACAGCTTTCTCTTGGATTCACTTGACTGGCATTGTTGCCAAATTCAGCTTCCTTCTTCACCTTCGGTTTGGATTGATCAAGATTAAACATATAATGACAAAAAGGAAGGTCATGTTTAAGATGTTAGAAACCAGTCAACCCAAAAGAAAGAGATTGTTTTAGTAACTTTAAGCGTTTTGATCACTGAAATTATATCATGTGGTATGAAAATTATATATGATCGATCCATACAAAATGAAAATTATCATGGGGGGTGTTAAAAAAATAAAATTGTTTACTAATTAAAAAGCACTCAAAATATAATTGTTCCAGAATTGAAAGGACAAGAGAGAATTTAGAAAAGTGTAAAAAAAAACAAACACAAATGTCACACTGGGGAAGGCAATGGCTTTGCTTCGTTAGTCACTTGATGACTAATCTTTGCACTTCTCATCAAATACTTGTAACTAGAAAATAAAGAGTAGAAGATGAGTTATTGCCAGGTTACTGCAATAGGATTTCTGACTCTGAATTTCCCAGAAACCCAAGTCAAAGATCCAAAAGATGAGTGGGATGATGTTTTTGATATTCCAACAACAGTCACCTTGTAACTCAGTTTCTGGCCAAGCTTTTTGAAACTTAAAATCTTAGGTTTCACAATCACTGATACTCCATTGGGCACTTCCACTTGCACCGCATAGGAACTTGTAGGGGTCCCTACATTTGTGACTGTCCTCTTGTATTCCAAACTACCATTTTGGACACCACCTTTGAAGTTGAATGCAAATGATGGGTAGTTCAGGTCACCAGCCCGAAGTGCTATGTTTTGAGGACAAGTGAAAGTGCCCTTTGTAAATAAAGCTATTTCAGTAGAAGTATAATTTAGGCTGCATAAATATTTCAGATAGTCCTCCTCAGCTATATCGTAGATTAGCCCCGGATCAACTGCTCTCTCTGGATCAACATGTCCTGAACCATAGGCAAACGGTCCGGCAGAGTTACTAGAAGCAACATCTGAAATTGGAGATTTTTTGTTGTTGAGAGTATATGCTGTTGTCATCAAGGCTGATTTGATCGCGGCTGGTGACCAATCTCGATGGACTGATTTGAGAAGTGCAGCTAATCCACTAACATGAGGACAGGACATAGAAGTGCCTGATATTATATTGAATTGAACACTTCTTGAATCAGCCTGACGTTCAGTTGGGCTGGTGGTTGGTGGCCATGCAGCCAATATGTTCACTCCTGGTGCGGTAACATCTGGTTTGATCACATCTGGATCAACTAAATTCGGTCCTCTTGATGAAAATGCTGCAATAACTGGTGCTATTCTACCATAAACTGTCCCTTTGAAGAGGATCGAAGCAGTTGGTTTTTTCGCAGAACTAACATACTGTGTGACGTACTTACCTGTTGCGTAGCCTACTCCAGCTGTTGGCAATATGTGAGGGTCAGCAGTAAGTTCATCACCTTGAAATTTGGGATTAACAAGTATCATTCCAACACCTTTTGCTTTTTTAACATTCTCCGACTTTACAAATGGGCTAGTTACATTATCTCCTTGGCACACAACAATCTTCCCTTTGACTAGCGATTCATTGAGTGTCCCCAGACAGAATTTGGATCTTGGGATACCTGCAGATTCGAAATAAGCAACAGGCACTGGCTTTGTTAATGCATCGCCGGAATATAAAGATACCCCTTCAACAACTTTTCCATTTCCAAGCTTGATAACTGCTGGGAATGTTCGATCAGTGTAGCTTGCAGCCACAGTCATCATCCATGGTGCGGTGTTGGTCACAGATGAACTAAAAGGGCCTTCATTGCCAGCTGCACTTGAAACAAAAACCCCACTTTTTATAGCATAAAATGAGGCAATTGCTAGAAGATCACTGTGGAAAGGCAAAGGGGCCGATCCTAGAGAGAGCGACAACACATCAACCCTGTCTTGAAGAGCTTTGTCAATTGCAGCCACAATATCCAAGTTAGAACAACCAAGTCTCCAGCATACTTTATAGACTGCAATTCTTGATGTGTAGCTCGTCCCACGGGCAATGCCTTTGGCTAAACCCGAAAAGCTGGCATTTGCTACAACACTACCAGCAGCAGTTGAAGCTGTGTGTGTACCATGACCCCTGTTGTCTCGGGCAGATAGGAAGTCATTTGTTTCATTGATTCTTCCATGATCGGCCTCATAGCCTTTGAAGAAGAATCTTGCACCAATGAGCTTCTTGTTACAATTTGATTTAGAGAACTTGGTGCCTTCCTCACAAACACCTTTCCATCTTGAAGGAACAGCAGGCATGCCTGTATCCGTGAAACTAACGTGTTCAGGCGAGATTCCAGTATCTAGAATGCCAATTGTCACATCCGAAGCCAAGTTTGAAGTAGACAAGAGTCCTTTACCAGTTTGTAGGCCAAGAAACTGCTGGGAATTTGTAGTGTGGAGCTGCAGCATTTTACCAGGAGTGGCAGAGAGAAAACCATCTACTTTTTCAAGTGATTGGAGTTGTTTTGTTGAGAGCTTCGCAGCAAAACCAGAAATGGCAGTTTCATAGGCATAGAGGAGCTCTGCTTGTTGTTCTTGATCATCCCCTTGTAATGACATTTCATTGATGGAATCGATCACTGCTTGGTACGTCTGCATTGACTCGCCTAGGCGAAATAGATTTGCCGCCATCTTGGTCTTGTCCATGTGAATTATGTAAGTACTTTTGACCGTTGCAGCACCAGTGTATGTGGTAGTCACCACCAGGACTAAGAACAGCAAATTCTTCCCAAGCATCATGCCTCTGACAAAACAAATAAATCAATAAACAATTTTAATTTATAACAAAAACCCAATAAAATAGAAGAAATTATAGATGAAATGTACAAAAGAGAGATTTTTATACACCTCTTTTCTTGACTCAACGAAAGAGATGAAATATTTGTGTGGAATGCCAATGAAGAAACACTTTAGAAATAAATAAATAAACAAATTGTTATAAAAAAGAAAGGGGCTTTAGACTCCGTTTGACATTGCTTCCCCAACTGCTTTTGGGGTAAAAAGTGATTCTGGACCCCAGATAGGGTGTTTGGTAAAATCGTAGGGAAGTGCTTTTGATCACTTTTAGCTTCTCCCAACTGAGTTTTTAAGAAGCTACAAATACATGCTTTTGGATTTTGGCTTCTGCTTTTAGAAAACGCGCTACAGTGATATTAAATGAAATTTTACTAACTTTCCAACTTTGTCCTTGCCTTTAACGAAATTTAACAAAAAAAATTGGGCTTATATTTTTGTACAAAAAAAAATATTTCCATAATTAATTTAATAAAGTAAAATAAAAATAAAATAAAAAATAAAGTAGAATAAAATAAAGAAATAAAGAAATAAAGCAATATGACTAATTAATTAAATAAAATAGAATAAAAAATATGGCTAATTAATTCAATAAAGTACCATAATTATATAACACTTAACACTAAATACAAATAAACAAGAAAAATATAAAGTATAGCAAATTAGTACCATTTAGATGTTTTTGTCCTTTAAGTAATTTTACACACTCACAACACTTTTTATATCAGTTTACTAAACACATTGAAATTGCTTTTAGTTCTCACAACATTTTTGAAAATCACTTTACCAAACACTTAGTTGATTTTTCCACAGTAATTCCCCCCACAGCAATTTCAAAAACACTTCTTCTCACAACACAATACAACAATGTCAAACTGAACCTTAGACGTACTCAGCCCTCTTATACTTGGTTTTCTTTGCTTTTTGTCTCTTAGCAATTAGCAGCCACGTTTGACTTGTTTTCTTTGCTTTTAGTTTCGTAGCAATCAAGTCTCAGAGAAAAACTTATATGGGAATGTAAGATCGTCCACTTAAATTTATCGAATTAAAATTTTAAAATACATTTTTATGTTTTCAATATAACTTGTTTTAATAAGGCACAGTTTTACTGTGGTCCGACTAAGATGTACACTGTTTCTTTCTGCAAGTTGTATGGACACTTCAATTTTATTTATTTCTTATCCTCAAGGTTGTCTGGACCTAACGCCTTGTTTAATGTTGTATCTATCAAAGTCTATATCATTTATTTATACCCAATACTTAAAGCACCGTCTATTTTGGCATTGGCGTCTATTTTGGGACAGGCAATTTCCAATTAAGATTGCAACATCTTCAAGAGTGGAACCCAACTAATTAAAAAGGTCACGATTAGATTAATAACCTGGAAATCTTGTACAATTTGGTTTAAATTGAACTGTCAAGAAGTTTAATGGAGATTATCTGAGCAGTTTACACATTCATTATTGACTCTCAATGCTGATCACGCCTGTTGATCACGCCAAAACAGGCGTCTGCAATAGTATTGAGTCGTGATTTAGCAGAATGATACAGAAAGTTCATTCCGTAGAGAATGATGTACTGATTACCGAAATTTATCAATTCAACTATTATTTACACAACTGAAATCAAGATGATTATGATTACTCTACTCCAATTTAAATTAAAGCAAATTACAATTCTAATGCAATAAATGAAACTAAATATAAACAAACTCAAACACTTGGATGCAAATATATGTAAATGAGGCTAAGACCTTTGAATCCACTTATCAAATTCTCACCGATTTTAGGCACATCATTATGATAAAATATGCAAGTGTGTATGTAAATCGGTGACATCCTCATTTAGTCTCTACCCTCTCTCAAGTGATAAAGACAATAATGAATGTGAATTATTATTGGTCCCGGTCTCTACCCTCTCTCAAGTGATAAAGACAATAAAGATAAGATTTGCGGCCATCTTGGTCTTGTCCATGTGAATTATGTACTTATTTTTATCCATTGCAGCACCCATGTATGGGGTGGTCATCAGGACTAAGAATAACAAAATCTTCCCAAACATCAAGTCTCTGTGAAAATAATAATAATTAATTAACGGTTATAATTTATAACGAAAACTCCAAAAAAAAAGGATGAAATGTACAAAAGATAGATGCCTATATACCTGTTTTCTTGGCTCAACAAAAGTGATCAAATATCTGTCTGGAATGACAATGGTGATGAGAATCATTTCATAGACAAATTGGGAAGGGGTTCAATTTGCATTGACTTCTGCACAGTACTGCTAAATTAAATAATATTATAGATTTTGTGTACTGGCATAGTATACCGGCTGGACACCCTGGACACATCCGGAACCAGAATGTTGCTGGCTAGAATGAACTCAGGTTTAACAACGACCCGTACTGACTAGTTTGGCTTGTGATCTCCTTTCATCTCTCCTTAAAGTACCCTGTTTAGGCCGTTGAGGAAAGACCGTCTGTGGGAAAATATACATTTTTTCCCTTCCTTTACACTTTGGACCCATGTCATCGGAACTCCTCTTCTAGACAAAGATATCCTTATCGGATGGGACATCTACAGCCAGTCAAAATCTATCAGAATTTAGTCTGTTGTATCTGGATCTTTAGCAGGCCCTACAGATATAACCCACATAACCAGCTTCTCTGGACCTCTAACGTCTGCTACGAATGGGATACGTCGTATGACTACGAAAGACTGTATCATACCGGTATCCAGATACCCCTCCTTAATTTCCTTTGTGATGTCAATAATGATACTACAGATGTCCTTTTCAATTAGTCTGAAAACCAATCTAAATAATGTGACGAGTGATTTATCTTTATCATATTATTCATCACATCATTTCATGATTTATATAGAAACAACTTCGATAATTACCCGGTATAGGTTAATCAAGAAAGGTGGGAGAAACTTAAAGCTTTGAGCCGATTATAGCTAAACTGATTTTAATATTTCTTTTGTTATAATATATGATATCCTTTATAGATAAAACTTTTGTTACATTAATTTTTTCTTTTTTTTTAAAAAAAAGGGTGTTGAAAAGATTAAAATAGTTTAATGATGAAAGCACTCAAAATGTTATTGTTGATGGTAAATTTTCCGTCAACCAGAATTGTGAGTAGGGGATAGACATTTCCCCCATGGAACCCCACACCCCAACTGGCCCACACTCTTGTTTGGAGGTAAATTTTACCCCAAATAGGGTTTGAGGGTAGGGGTGGGGGCCCATTTCCCCATTCCTCTCTATTTCCCAATAATTTTTTATATGTTTTTATTTTATTTTTTATTTTTAAAAACTTTAATTCTATTATTTATTTACTCTATGTCAATTTTCCTATATATATATAAAATACTATATTACTATAGTTATTTGTATTAATTTTAGATTAAATTAAATCAATTATACATTTTAGATTATTTAATGGATTGAAAATCGAAATAGGGTTAATCGAACGATTGAAATGATTGAATTTCGAATCCCAAAATCCAAATTTTAGATTTCATATTGAAAGACATTGTGACTGAAAATGAGGAAAATGGAGGATGGGGGTGAGGGTAGGGGAACCTCCCCCCAAATACCCCCATCTCCCTTCCCTTAAATGTGGGTGTGGGCGTGGGCGGAGGTAGGGGCTGGGGTGGGAGGAGGTTTTAAGAATGGGGGTGGGGGTGGGAGTGGTGGGGACCCTCCCCTCCCCAATGGGCCCCACGCCCATCTCTAATTGCTAGGTGACATTGGGTGAGATCGACTCGAGGGTTCGATTAGTTAGGTCGAGATTGAACATGGCTTGCACCTCTTAAGAGCGAGAGAGGTCCCTCAGGTGTGGTGCGAGGTCTCCCATGTGAAATAGGAAGACTCGAATAGATGTCACACCCCAATAAACTAATAATTTGAGTTATAACTCTAGCAAACCAATTAACAGCAGAACCTATCATGGAATTTTTGTGTGAGAGAGAATGGGGTTTTCATCTAATCCAAAATTCTAGAATTATTTTTAATTTTAAAAAAGCCAAACTTCAGGAGTACGTTTTGCAAGTCTCCCTTAATAGAAAAGTAGAAAAATAAAAAACAATAAAGCATAAAGGAGTAGACAAGATTGGGTAATGCTACACCACACAAGCTCACTTACACACTACATGCTCCTAGGGCCAGACGGCTACCAAAGAATGTTAAAGCAGCAGCATCAGGCAAATCCAAGTCCAAAGCAGATCCCACAGAGAGGGCTCTCAAGTCTCAACTAAAACCGACTTAAATCAGTGTAGATTTATACACACAAATCTTTTAAGTACTAGCGAGCATGACTCAAAGACCTTGCACATGCACTTAAAATCTAGATTTTTTCTCTGAATTTTTCTAAATATTTGATTTTACCCGAAAACATTGGCGCGTCACAAGTTAAAATAGAAGTTACCCTTCCATTGTTGATGAGGTTAAGGTTGTTCTAATGAATAATTATAAAATATAAAAAGGTTTCTACACGTGCATAATGTGAGACCTTTCAAATTTGTAATAGCAAGTCCTTTCAATCTCTAAAGATCCATTTTGATTTTGATTTTGATTTTGTTTTTTGTTTTTTGTTTTTTTTTTTAGAATCGTGGACTGATTTGAAAGAACCAAAATGAAAATGGACCCTCAAATCATTTCAGATCATGATAAATTAGTAAGGAAAAAAACTATTGTGAATCTTTTGTCTTTTGCTACTCAGAGTCTAAGAAGTTGTCAATTTCTGTTTGTTAATATATTATAATATATATGGGATATATATTATATGATTGCATCATCTAGTTATATATGCTGACCTAATGTTTGAATACATATGATTTTAAAACACACTGATTTGAAATTTGAAAATGTGAGACAGTTCCAAACTCTCAAGTCTCAAATCTACCCTACATGATTTTGAATTTGCACAATCGTTGAATTGAAGATTCACTGTAATTGTAAAATGTTGGATCTACTATCCGGTGTTAGGTAATGTCTTTTGGCAAAACATGTTCTGGGATGAGAATTGTAGCCGGCAATGGATATAATGCACATTATATGCAAAAATTTGAAAGTAAGGCCAATCACTGTGTTGCGTGTGGTATTCGCCGGGACAATTTCATTGATCAAGTGGTTGCCATAATGGACATGCATGTATCCTACCCTCACCTTGTCCTTCCTTACCATGACATATGTCAAATATAGTAAATTAATGGTGTGGATTATTTTAATTAATTTTATATCAACTCTATTAAAAGATAGAATTGGTGAAGTATCGTGATAATGAAGGTGATGAAGCATGGTTTCTAGCAACATCTTAAATTTTGAGCAAGGAAGTGTTGGCCTTAAAACAAAATAAAATAATATCCAATTCAAAATCAATCAATGAATCCATCTCTACATAATATATTTGTTGGTTCTCCATGACTGATTTGTCCATTTCTTAAGATTTAGTTCGATGTCAGAAGATAGAACTAATAAAATGAGTTTAGAGAGAAATTACAGGATTAAAGTAATAAAAAATATATTTTAATGTTAATTTTAGTATTATAAATGGTGCAGAGGGTAATAATCAATTTTATTTTTTGATATTATGGATGCAGAGAGAATTAAATGGATGTGGGAAGAATTTTTTTGGATATATGATGTCTAAATACAAATATCTCAAAATTGGCATTAATTCTTTATATATTAAAGTTTGGTATAATTAATTTTATCAAATATGCATAATTTTTTTATTTCCAAAAAAAAATAGGGGGATTTGTAAAAGTAGTCAAATTAAGAAATAGATTATTGTTTTTAATAAAAAAAAAATTAAGTTATTGTTTTTAACCGGATACAAATTGTAAAGTCTAAAATATCATTTTCTTAAAATAAAAAACCAATTTTGTGTTGTAGAAGTGAATTTTTTTTTTACAAACGTGTAATCGTATACATAAACCAATTTTTGTTTTTTTTACAAACATATACCGTATACGTTTACAAACATCTAATGTATACGTTTTTATCTAACAAAATCCCTAAATCCATTTAAACTAAAAAAATCCCTAAATCCATTTGCCAGCAGACGAAGACGAAGAAGAAGAAAATGAGAGGAAGAAAGGAAGGGTTCGGATCATGCGACGCCGACGAAGAAGGAGGTGGTTTCCGGTGACGATTCAACGGTCGAACATTCCGGTGACCTAGGATTATTTCTGTTTTGGGTCTTTTCTTAAGGTCTCTGTGCTATGGCTCCTTAAATAGCCGCCTCACCAGATTATAGAAGGTTCTGTCGGTGTCGCCATTCAGCCAAGATCGTCTTCAGCTCCCGTCATCGTCGCCGTCTTCGTTGCCGTCGCCAGAACGTATCTTCTTTGCTTTAAGGTATTTTGCTCTCATCTTGTTTGCTCTCATCTGGATACGAAAAAAGCATTGGTTTGTGTTGTGACTTGTGGATTGAATTTGAGTGGGGATTCAGTTTTGATTCAATTGATGTTATTGTTCCATTTGATTTGTCCGATTGTTTTACTTATTTTCTGCTCTATTTTAATTTTAGATTGTTATGTTTTGCTTGATTGTTTTGCCTATTTCTACTGATGACTTTGGTGGTGCTGGAATCCCCCGAAGAATTTCTAAGATAATTTCCAACCTTCATGATAATTGTAAGTTACCCAGTACTATTTTTGGTCTGCCATAGTCATCAAATCTATGTCATGTGGCTTCAACCTTCGTGATATCTGTGTATTTTTAGCTGCTGGAGTGTAATAGGAATTGGGTCCAAGTATTCTTCTTGGTTTGTGGCTGCTTCTGTGTCCTGATGTTTCTGGTTCGGTCTGCTGTTTAGCTGTTTTGCTGTATTGGTTGTGTTTGTGCTCAGCGTTTGTGGTTGGTTGTTGTTTGCCTTTGTTTGCCTTTGTTTGCCTTTGGGTTGTTGCTCAAGGTTGCTAATAAAGCTAATCTTTTCAAAAAAACTAGGTGATGGTTAAGGAGACGATATACAAGAATTAATTAAGTTGTTCCATAATGAACATATATGTCATATGAACATAAATATCATATCAACATATAAAGTTGCGGATGAATGATGCTTTCATCTCATGTTGCAGATGAATGATGCTTTCATCTCATTAATTATAATCAAATTGATGGATAGACATTGGTGTTGCGGTTTCATTGGATTGCCATATGAATTTATATGATCACATGAACATAAAACTAGTTTCATATTTGGATATTAATTGAGAATGGTCGTTTGAGGTTCGTATTTATTTATGTGGGGGACATAATGGGCGGCATAATGGTTGAAAACATTATATTTCGTTGGGTCACTAGGTTAATATTGTGTTCTTGGGGCTTGCTCTGTTTTTTTTTTTTGCTTCTCACTTCGCTTGTTGTGTTCTGTTTTCAGCTGGAATTGATTGTTTTTCTTATAGCTTTGTTTTTTGTTGCTGCCTATCTTGTTAGGTGGTGCTTTGGTTTTGGATCCTATGTTGCATTTTCATTGAATTATTGTAGTTTTTTTTAAAAAGAAACAATTCAGGAGGCATTAGTTTTTTCTACTTTTCAAAGTATTGACAATCATTATTAGTTGTCCATATTCTTCACCCTTTACTCATTTCATGTGGCTTTCATTATCGTCTTTTGAAAGAAAGTGATAATTATTGATTGAAAATCATTTAAAAATAAAATTGCACTACAAAATGTTGTTGGAGTGTAATAGGAATTGGGTCCAAGTATTCTTCTTGGTTTGTGGCTATTTCTGTGTCTGGTGTTTCTGATTCGGTCTGCTGTTTAGCTGTTTTGCTATATTGGTTGTGTTTGTGCTCAGCGTTTGTGGTTGGTTGTTGTTTGCCTTTGTTTGCCTTTGGGTTGTTGCTCAAGGTTGCTAATAAAGTTTATCTCTTCAAAAAAACTAGGTGATGGTTAAGGAGACGATATACAAGAATTAATTAAGTTGTCCAATAATGAACATATATGTCATATCAACATATAAAGTTGCGGATGAATGATGCTTTCATCTCATTAATTATAATCAAATTGATGGATAGACATTGTTGTTGCGGTTTCATTGGATTGCCATATGAATTTATATGATCACATGAACATAAAACTAGTTTCATATTTGGATATTAATTGAGAATGATCGTTTGAGGTTCGTATTTATTTATGTGGGGGACATAATGGGCGGCATAATGATTGAAAAAGAGTTACCAAATGGAATATAAGATGTTAGAAGAGAAATGGTAATAGATGGAGATATTTTTCTCTTTCTTTTAATTTGAAAAAAATGCTTTCATCCCAAAATCATTAATATACTTGTATACTTTTTATGCATATAACTAGCTTCTCTTCTGTGTACTTTTTACATATTTCAGGATCGTGGTTCTATAACATCATGTGACTAAATGTCCTGATTTATTGATTCGTAAACTTTCTCGACTCTAGGAGAGATAAAACTGAAGATTTGAATGATAATTAGATTATGTTTAATTAGAATGTGTTTTGAATGGATTATTGGATTTTGTTTTTATTTTGAATGGAATGGATTTTGGGTTGTTGCTCAAGGTTGCTAATTGTGCTCTGCATGTTATGAGTTGATTAGCGTCATGCCAATTTTATTATGTTTCTACTTTTGATTTTGTTTCATAATTGATTTTTTAGGTTTAAGGTTTCTAATATTCATTTCTTGGAATGTAGATGTTGATACCTTGTTATGTATGTTCCTCTCATTGGGTGCTGTGTGAACTTAGCTTGTACACGCACAACATGACACGTGAGTGTATTTTTAATGTTTGTTTGTTTGTTTTCAACATTTCATTACTATTCAACTTATCGATATTGACAACTATTATTGGTAAATGTAGGAGGAGTTACGGTGTGTTCATCATGAAGTACATGGAAAATATTCTTCAGGATAAATGTTACCAAATGGACTTCACAGCGGACGATATGAAAGACATTAGAAATGAAATTGCAGAATGGTTTTTTCAAGCTTCGAAGCCATGTCAATGACATTAGAAAGATGTAGCCATGTAAACAGAGGAAATTCAAACCAAATTTTTTGGTAATGTTAACAAACAAAATTTCAAGTTAAAAAACAAATGCAAAATCTAATTGTCGGCTTTTTTTATCACAAAATAATAGTACAATTTTTTATTTCTTATCTCTTCCATTTTAAACACAATATACATGCTTAAATGTTCAATATACATGCTTAAACAAAGTTTAAAATAAAAGCTTTAATGGTTAACAACCAAAAGTCGGTAAAATGTATAAAAGTTGATAACAGCTTCAACGGTTAACAACCAAGAGTTAAAATTAAAGTTAACATCTAACACTCAACAAAAGTTGTAACGTTATAAAATGAAAGTTTCATGGTTTTGCTTCCAAGTTTGAGCATGTTTGAATATTATGTCCAAGCAACCCGCATCTTCCGCATGCACGTTGTCTACGGAATGGAGGTTTTTGGCCAATTGATGATGAACTTGATTTGCTAATTGAACATGCTTGACGAGGCTTAGTACAAGTAATGCGATTGTGTCCAGATTCTCCACAATTGATACATACTCTTGTTTCAGGCCCTTCTAAGGAAGAACGTATCCTAATTTTTTTCGGTTTGCCCGATTGTCTTCTACCTTCAGGTGGATGTACAACGCAAGAACTAACACGTTCTGGAAGGACCCAACTGGAAAGATGAGGTACTGGGTGTATCGAAGGTGCATATGCTGTTTGAAGCCATTGAGTTGTGAAGTAATCACTGCATAGTCGTTCTTTTGGAACTCTTGTATGCCTGAAAAATATGAAAATTAGTTAGTACCATCATGCATTTGAATATGCACATGAACACATAATAAATAAGAAAGAAACATACATGTAAACAGCAATTGCATGAGCACATGGCAACATATCTAAGTCAAACTTACAGCATGTGCATGTCCTCAATTCCAAGTCTACGGTCCACACTTTGCCTTCGTTATCCTTCACAGCATACTTGGTTTAGTCAATAGGTTGCACTACACATAATTGAGATTTCTCCTGATTACTTTTGACTTGTTCTAGAGCAAAATCTGTCAAAATCGATGATCTTTTGTTGGTGGCTTTCCGTCGATCATGAAACCATTTTTGCATCAAGTCTCTAAGGAATTCCACCAATGCTGTAATGGGTAACTTCCGTGCTTCCTTAGCTGTAGAGTTAATTTCCTCTGCAATGTTCGTCGTCATAAATCCATATCTCTTTTCAGGACAATATGCAAGTGACCATCTTTCCACGCCAACATCTACAAGATAGTCAAAGGCACGATGATGAATGTTGGAAATGTTAGTCAAATATTTATCACACACTTCGGTTCTATAAGAATATGCAGCCGATTTATACAACTGTAAAACATCACCACGTTTTGGAGCCTCCTTCTTCATATTCTGCTTCAAATGGTAGTAACAATGTCGCACTGTGGGATACACATTTCTCATTCCATTTGCAATGCTATTATGATGATCAGATATAACCACTAAATGTTAAGGTGTGCCAATCACTTCACGTATATGAAGCAAAAACCAAGTCCACGCTTCATCGGTTTCGCCATCCCCAAAACCAAAAGCAAGCGGGTAGACCATATCCGTACCATCCTTACGTGTGGCAACAAACATAACTCCCCCATAATCACTCTTCAAATGGGTGGCATCAATGGCAACAACATGCCTAATAACTGATTGAAAACCCTGCAATGATTGTCTAAAACTGAGAAAGGCATAGAGAAATCGATTATGCTCATCCGTCTCAATAGCTGTAACTGTGCCAGGATTTGCTTCTGCCAACATATGAAAGTAGCCTAGAAGGAATTGGTATGATTCATCAACCTTACCGTATACAGTTGACCGTGCATGTTGCATAGCCATCCACGCTTTCGTGTACAGTAGTTCCACACCATGCTTCTCCCTCATATCTCTCATTATATCTTTCGGACAGATGTTAGCATCGCTGCTCAATTTAGAGTCATACAATTGTTCAATTACATTGGCACTAGCAACCTGAAATTGTCCCTCATACATATCTCCTTCAAGAGTGTGAGTTTTAATGGCATGCCAAAATGTGCAATGCTCATTCCTAACTGCCCCAATCGTGAACTGACAGTTTATATCCTTACAGCCGGCCTCAAATCGATATTTTATCGAGCGTCTAACTCTGATATCAAACCTCTCATGCATAACATAAAGTCCCAACTCGATTTTAAGTTTATGCTTATCCTCAAAAACTTGTCCCACAAATAAGGGTCCCTCTTGTGAAGTAGAGGCGGCTGGTGTGGTGCCAAAAGAATATTGACCTACACAAGTGAGGATCCAACGTGACGGAGCTGTAGGGAAA
The DNA here is from genome assembly GCA_032871835.1 of Dipteronia dyeriana. Classification (NCBI taxonomy): domain Eukaryota; kingdom Viridiplantae; phylum Streptophyta; class Magnoliopsida; order Sapindales; family Sapindaceae; genus Dipteronia; species Dipteronia dyeriana. The sequence continues at coordinate 101,603,725 of CM065299.1, forward strand.
GGATCATGTGATAGGCCACCAAAAGTAACCCCTCCAACACCACCACAATTCTTAGTTCCTCCAATACCATCCTCAACACTGGCACCCTGCTCAATTCCGATAAAAGCATCATCATGCTCATTCGGTTTCTCATCCTCAGTATCAGAATCTGTAGTGTAACACCCAACATTATCGTACTTGAAAAATGATGGTGGAAGTTTGTGTACATGTGTATCTCCACCCACTCTCTTCTCCATATCGATATAAATCTCCTTGATCGACGAATCATCACGAAAAATAAAATCAATATAATTGTCAAGTTTCACACGATATTTTTTCCAACGTGATCGTAACTTAATCACCCCATAAAGAATGATATCATAAATACTTCTGTTAATCTCAGTCAATCTGTATGTCATCTCCACCAACTTATTGTACGACAACTTGTTTTCCACCCACTCCCTAATAAGTTCCCCATCTACGTAATCTAAATCGTCCCACCGACCATTGTAATTGATTGCTAACCTAAAGCTTTGCATATTTTCTGAATAAAAAAACAATTGAAAAAAAAATCAGTTCATAAAAAAAATTGTAAGAAAAACATTATTGCACATTTTATAGGGATATATCACGTAAAACATGAAATATCTCATGTATCTCATGTTTTGCATGAAATATATCTATGCCATGTTGTGCATGACATATCCTATGTATGTCATGTTTGGTATGAAATATCACATTTATGCATTATTTCATACAAGACGTGAAATATCCCATGCATATCATGTTGTGGATGAAATATATCATATATGTCATGTTAGATATGAAATATCCTATGCATATCATGTTGGGTATGAAATATATCATATATATATATAATTTTTAGTTTCAATTAATTCAAGGGAAAATTACACAAATATAACCCGAGTTTAATACATACATGAACTAGAATATAGTTTTGCCTTAAATACAAAAAGACCCTTAACCATCCTTGGGTTTGACCATTGGTTTTAACTATTGTCATTTACTTAATATATATATAGAGCGATACAGGAGGAGATATAGAGCCAAATCCCCTGCTAACAGAGGAGATTAATGTCCTTCTTATTTTGGAGGAGTCCATTTGATCTCCTCCAAAATACAGAGGAGATGCATTCCATGTTCGATCTCCTTTAAATATGGATGTTATGCTACTATGCTACAGTGCTAGCATTGCCTCTCTCTATCATTTACTAATCAAACGTTATCTTCTACTCTTGCACATTTTCAATCAAAAACTTGTGAGGTTGACACCAATGCCAAAATATATAGCGGGCACTTTAATTATATAATATAGACTTTGATAAATGCAACATTAAACAAGGCCTTAGGTCCAACAACCTTGTGGAATAAGAGGCGTTTGCTGAGGTTTAACTTTGAACTGTCCCCTTAATTCCATTCAACATGCACAAAGAAAATCTGCATATTGCTTAGAAACTAAAACCAAATTCAATGAATAAGTTTGCCAAAGAAAACAAGTCAAATGAGGCTACTACATTCTGTAACATCAATAACTAGATGACTTGTCCAATGTCCCAAGTTTTTGTCTATAAAATTAATGATTTTTTACACCGTTGTCATTCCACACAAATAATTGATCTCTTTCATTGAGTCAAGAAAACAGGTATATAAACTCTTTTCTGCATTTCTTCTATCATTTTTTTTGGGTTTTTGTTATAAATTTGAATTGTTAATTGATTATTTGTTTTGTCATAGAGACATGATGTTTAGGAAGATTTTGCTGTTCTCAGTCCTGGTGACTACCGCATTCATTGCTGCTGCAATGGCCAAAAATACCTACATAATTCACATGGACAAGACCAAGATAACGGCAAATCTTTTTCACGAAGGCAATTCGATGCAGACATACCAAGCAGTGATTGATTCCATCAATGAAATGTCATTACAAAAGGTTGATGGAGATCAACAACAGGAAACCATGCCAGCAGAGCTCCTCTATGCCTACGAAACTACCATTTCTGGTTTCTCTGCAAAGCTCTCAGCAAAACAACTCCAAACACTTGAAAAAGTTGATGGTTTTCTCTCTGCCACTCCTGATCAAATGCTGCAGCTCCACACTACAAATTCTCAGCAGTTTCTAGGCCTCCAAAATGGGAAAGGACTCTTGTCTCCTTCAAACTTGGCTTCCGATGTGATAATTGGCATTCTTGATACTGGAATCTCTCCGGAACACATCAGTTTCCAGGATACAGGCATGTCTGCCGTGCCTTCAAGATGGAAAGGTGTTTGTGAGGAAGGCACCAAGTTCTCAAAATCAAATTGTAACAAGAAGCTCATTGGTGCAAGAGCCTTCTTCAAAGCCTATGAGGCCAGGCATGGAAGAATCAATGAAACGAATGAGTTCAAATCTGCCCGAGACCAAAATGGTCACGGTACACACACAGCTTCAACTGCGGCTGGCAGTCTTGTTGCAAATGCCAGCTTTTCGGGTTTAGCAAGAGGCCTGGCCCGTGGAACAAGCTACACATCAAGAATTGCAGTCTATAAAGTATGCTGGAGATTTGGTTGTACTACCTCAGATAGGTTGGCTGCAATTGACAAAGCTCTTCAAGACGGGGTTGATGTGTTGTCAATGTCTATTTCATCCGGCCGTTTGCCTTTCCACCGTGATCATGTAGCAATTGGCTCATTTTCTGCTATCAAAAGTTTAGCTCAACTGTGGACAACAGCGCACCTTGGATGATGACTGTGGCCGCAAGCTACACTGATCGAACATTCCCAGCAGTTATCAAGCTTGGAAATGGAAAAGTTGTTGAAGGGGTATCTCTATATTCCGGTGATGCCTTAACCAAGCAGGTGCCGCTTGCTTATTTCGAATCCAATTTCTGTCTGGATGGGACACTCGATGAATCGCTAGTCAAAGGGACGATTGTTGTGTGCCTTACAGGTAAAGGTAACCAATATGAAAAGTCGGAGAATGTTAAAATAACAAAAGGTGTTGGAATGATACTTGTAAATTCTGAAGTGAATGATGATGAAGTTACTGCTGACCCTCACCTATTGCCAACCGCTGGAGCAGGCTACACAGCAGGTAAGGACGTCATACAATATGCTAGCACAGCGAAAAATCCAACTGCATCGATCATCTTTAAAGGGACAGTTTATGGAAGAACAGCACCAGTTATGGCAAGATTTTCATCAAGAGGACCAAGTTCAGTTGAACCAGATTTGATCAAACCAGATGTTACCGCACCAGGAGTGAACATATTGGCTGCATGGCCACCAACCACCAGCCCAACTGAACGTCAGGCTGATTCAAGAAGTGTTCAATTCAATATAATATCAGGCACTTCTATGTCCTGTCCTCATGTTAGTGGATTAGCTGCACTTCTCAAATCAGTCCATCGAGATTGGTCACCAGCCGCGATCAAATCAGCCTTGATGACAACAGCATATACTCTCAACAACAAAAAATCTCCAATTTCAGATGTTGCTTCTATTAACTCTGCTGGACCATTTGCCTATGGTTCAGGACATGTTGATCCAGAGAGAGCGGTTGATCCAGGGTTAATCTACGATATAGCCGAGGAGGACTATCTGAAATATTTATGCAGCCTAAATTATACTTCTTCTCAGATAGGTTTATTTACAGAGGGTACTTTCACTTGTCCTCAAAACATAACATTTCGGGCTGGTGACTTGAACTACCCTTCTTTTGCATTCAATTTCAAAGGTGGTGTCCAAAATGGTAATTTGGAATACATGAGGACAGTAACAAATGTAGGCCCCTCATCCGTAACCGGGAATCGAACACCTAGTTTTCTCGGGTGTCAATCCGAGATGTCCTCACCACTGGATGACTACGGCCTTTTCTAATCTCATGAATGCACAACTCTCTCAACAAAAGAGAAAGCCCTCTCCATATCTATCTAAACTCCCTAAGATGGATAACTTAAAGTGGAAATAAGCTTACCAAACAACTATATGCATCAATGTTGATTGTTATCATTAAGAACATCCAAAAGAATTATGGGTTCATTCTCTTGATTGAGAAATTCACTAATATCAATGCATCATCCAACCCAAGCCATGGTATGTGGAATTGTGTTTTGTATGTGGAATTGTATTTTAATACAAAGACCCATTAAACACAAGAATAAAGAACCAAAGCTTAATCTAGCATGGGAATGCATAGCCAACCAAACTTCTCCCACTCTTTAGAGCTAAAACTCAAACACTCAAATCATTTAACACATGACATTTTGGTTCATTCATCAACATACAAACAATCATGGGATATTAAATTATAATACTCCTAATCTCATTCATGCATACATATCAATTTTGACCATCCACACATGCATATCATAATAATAGAGAAATTATGCTTAAATCAAAGAGTAAGAAAAAATTCAAAGAATTTAAGAACAATCAATACATTTATTACACAAGTGTAGGTTTACAGAATCCCCAAATTCTTGATACACATCAAAGAAAAAGAAATATAAAGAAATGGAGCAAACCCTTGAAGACAAGTCCTCCAAAGATGCCCCTAGCTTTCTTAGCTCGGATTTGGTCTAAGAACCATTATTATTTCCTTGTAATATACTCTAAGATGGATAGAGAGAGTTTAAAATGGTATTGTGGAGGTGTATGGTGAGCTCCCATGGAGAAAAAACCTTCATGGGAGCTTGAATCACTTCTTATTTGGTGAAGAAGGTGGAAGAGATTAAGAAGATGGAGAGAGGTTCAGTTATAGGGTGTGGGGGTTGTGTAAGATCTCAAGAATGAGGAGAAAAGGGGTTTTATATAGTGCTTGGAATTTAGGTCACAAAAATGGGGTGAAAGGACAAGGTTGCCCTTCAAATAGTGACTGAAAATGGCTGAAAATGGGAGAATTTACGGGTCAGTTTTCTATTACGCGCACCGTTAAGAAAACGACCATAACTTCTTCCAGAAACCTCGGAATCACGATCTGTGAAAAGCGTTGAAAACTAGACATCCGAAGATTTCCGAAAATAGGTAATGGGCAATGTATTTCTAGTTGTTGGAGATATAGCCCCCAAAAGTTGAGTGTTCTGCACGAGCAATTTTAATTTTAGCTTTTCTAACCTCTAAAACTCTTCAATTTAGCTCAACACCTTATTTTAAGGGATGTAACCTACACAAAGCTCACACAACACATTATATATCAAAAACGCTAAAAACGAGAACAAAAGCTAGGTAATAGGGATCTCAAATAGCCAAATAGGTGTATAAATCGGTACGATCAACTATCTGATTAAAATTAGTAGAATCATATCATTCCTTTCCCCTTAAATCAATCCTGTCCTCAAGGATTTTTAAAATGGGATTAATTTGAAGTTGCATTCTTAGTGTGTTTCGTATGAAAATGATTGTTGCAACCGAAAAGCAATAAGAAGTCAACTTAACATTTGATGCAGTGACGAACTTGTCGGTACCATCGCCGAGATCGAATTCTACATCATCTTCACCTACCTGAATCAAGAAACCCTTTTTACTGCAATGCTTTGGTCCAATTTCTTTTTGTCATCCTTTTTATAGACATAAGAAAGGAACCCACATAAGCTGCAAATTTGTTCTGCTGAAACTTGGGAGGGGTTCAATTTGCATGGCTTTTGCACAGTACTAGTACAGCTAAATAATAATAATAATAAAACTAATATTAGACAACAAAAAATTAGTCTAAAAATTAGTCTAAACGATGTGGTAAGTAATTTATCATTATCAGATCATTTACCGTATCATTTAATAATTTATACGACAAGAACAACTCAGTACAGTCATTACATGCAATGGTATTTACTTTTTAAGTCTTATGCCAATAAAGTAAATGTATTGAAGCAAACACGCTATAATACACATAAGCAAACACTTGCAAATAGAAACACATGTTACACATAAAATAAAAACGTGTTACACGGTATAGTTTAAACAATAATGGTGGAGAAGCTTTGTGACAATTATAGCTAAGGTAATAAAAAAAAAGTTAAAGATTATTGTTTTTTAATATTTCTTTTGTTATATTATATGATTTCCATTAAAGATAAAACTATTGTTACATTTTTTTTTTGAAATGGAGTGTTAAAAAGATTAAAATAGTTTACTAATGGAAGCAGGCATTCTAAATGTTATTGTCAACCAGAATTGCGAGGTGATATTGGGTGAGGTCGACCCAAGGGTTTGATTAGCTAGGTCGAGATTGAACATGGTTTGCACCTTTTATGAGCGAGAGAGAGGTCTCCTAGGTGAAATAGGAAGACTCGAATAGATATTACAATTCAATATACTAATCATTTAAATTGTAACACTAGGAAACCAGTTAACAGCAGAAGCTACCAGAGAATTTGTGTGTGGGAGAGAATATGGTGTTCTCATGAGAGAGGCCTCCTAGGTGAAATAGGAAGACTCGAATAGATATTACAATTCAATAAACTAATCATTTAAATTGTAACACTAGGAAACCAGTTAACAGCAGAAGCTACTAGAGAATTTGTGTGTGGGAGAGAATATGGTGTTCTCATCTAATCCAAAATTAGAGATTTTTTTTAAATAATAATAATAATAATAATAATAAAAGAAGCCAAACTTCAGGAGTATTTTTTGCCAGTCTACCTTGATACTTGATAAAAAATAATAATAATAATAAAAGAAGCCAAACTTCAGGAGTATTTTTTGCCAGTCTACCTTAATACTTGATACGTCACAAATTTTGAGATGCATAACCTTAATTAACTTTATCATAAATATAATATAATATAACAATCATGTTGATAAAGTTAAGGCTGTTCTAAAGATAAAGTGTAAAAAGGTTTCTACACGTACATAACGTGAGACTCCTTTTATCTATCTTTCTTCAAATTTGCAAGCGCACGTCTTTTCAATCTCAGAAGTATTTTTGATTTTTTGAGAAATGTGGACTAATTTCAAAGAACCAAAATGAAAACGGGTCTTCCACCCTCAAATCATTTCAGATTATGATAAAATTGTAAGGAAAAAATTATTGCGACTCTTTTGTCTTTTGGTACTCGCAAGTTTGTCAATTTCTGTTTGTTAATTTTTTTTTTTTTATATATATATATATAGGATATATATATCATATTATTGAATCATCTTGTTAATATATATTGACCTAATATTTGAATGTATATGATTTTAAGACTATGTTTAGGATTGCTTTACTTAAAATGTAATATACTTATAGCTTAATTTAAAACATAATTGGTTTAGTAAAAAAATTAGCAAGTGTTTAGTAAATTAAATTTTAAAATTGTTCTACTTTTGAATGGATGGAAAATATGTTTGGTAAAATGATAAAAATACACACCCACTCAAAGTAGGTCAACTTTGTTAACTTTGACAAAATGACAAAACCAGTTGGACTGAGTCAACTGTCTCTTTGGTGGATTGAGTCAACTCTCTCAAGCTTCAAAACTCAAGAATTGCTGTTTTAGCGTCGAGCCGTACCCCTACCAACTTCTAAAAAGTTGATTATTTGAGGAGTAAATTGTAAAATAAATTGTTTTTGAGACGTTTACCAAACACCTATTTACTCAAAATTTGAGAAATAATCACTTATTTCTCATACAAAAGCAATTTCAAACATAATCTAAAACACACTGATTTGAAATTTGAAAATATGTGAGAGTTCCCAACTCTTAAGTCTTAAATCTACCCTACATGATTTTGAATTTGCACAATTGTTGATATGAAGATTCACTGTAATTGCAAAATGTTGGACCTGCTATCTGGTGTTAGATAATATCTTTTGGCACAACACGTTCTGGGATGAGAATTGTGGCCAGTAATGGATATAATACACATTATGTGCAAAAAATTGAAAGTAAGGCCAATCATTGTGTTGCGTGTGGCATTTGCTGGGACAATTTCATTGATCAAGTGGTTGCTACGATGGATATGGATCCTCCCCTCACCTTAATTATCCTCACCTCTGTAATTTATTGACATATGTCAAATATAACAAATTAATGGGGTGGATTATTTCAATTAATTTTATGTCAACTCTATCAAAAGATAGAATTGGTTAAAATCATTGATTTATATGAGAATAATGTTAGAAGAGGAGGGGATCCAAATCCTGCCATGATAATGAAAGTGATGAAGCATGGTTTCTAGCAACATCTTAAATTTCGGGCAAGGAAGTGTTGGAATTTTTCCTTTGAACAAAATAAAATAAGGGGAATTATTGATTTAGTCCCTATGTTTTTTTGGATTGTTTTTTTTTATTCACTTATTCATTTTTTACTGGATTGATCCATACGTTTTCAAAACCCACTCAATTTGGTCCTTCTGTAAGTCAGACGTTGGTCAACTTTCACGGTTTTAAGGGTAATTTTGTCTTTAAACCCAAAAATACCACTTGTCAGCACCAAACAATAAATCTTTTTCTTAAAAATATTTGTATTATAGAAAAATAAAAAAATAAAAAGAAACTGAAAACTAATATAAAATTAAAAATAAAAGCTAATTTGAAAAATGAAAAACAAAAAAAAAATCAAATAGTTTTGAAAAATTAAAAACAAATATATTATCTTTAAAATAAGTTTGGTCAAGTAAAATATTTTCTCTTTTCATTAGACATGATTTTTTTTGGATAAAAAATTATCATTATTTTTTTCGATAAAAAATTATCATTATTTTTTTAGATAAAAAATTATCGTTATTTTTTTTGAATAAAAAATTTAATTAAAGAAAAAAAAATTACTTTCGAAACTGATTTCATCAATCTGGAAAAAAGAAAATCCTAGATACAATTATAAAGTCAATTGATACAATAACCAATTTTCTTCAATCTTGAAAATCCAAGTAATAGATCTAATTAGATTTTTTTTTCTTTTGAAACTAATTGTTCATCAATATGGAAGAAAAAAATCATCGTCAATCAAACATCATCAATTCCAAAGACCATATTTCTCTGGAAAACAAAAAAAAAAACTCCATTTACTTGCATTTTCTTGGCCCCCAAACAACATCAATTCCAAGAAAAAAATCCAGAATAATTCATCCATAACACCACCAAAACCTCATTCAAATCAACACACACCAATAAGACGAAGAAATTTACAAACTTTATCTTTATCACCCAAACAATATTTTATTATCAAATCACCATCAACACCATAACCAAAAACAAACTTACGAGGATCTGCTCCTCCTCACATGATGATCTTCCTTGTTGGAGATGGAGGCTTCGTCAACGATCTACTTCGCTGGAGATGGAGGCGGATGTTGGTAGAGATCCAACCTGGGTAATCATCGCCACTTTTTTTTTTGTTCGTCTCATCTCATCTTCGATTTCCCATGGAGATTGGATGTTGGTGGAGATCTAATCTGTAGAGACCCACATAATATATATATATCTCAGAAACCCATAAAACTCCACAGACCAACAACTTCTTCTTCTTCTTCTTCTTTTTGGATTTCGTGGCTTTCCTGATTTCAGGTGGTGGTGGTTTGGTTTGTTTTGGCGATGGTTTTAGGTTCGATTTGGTGGTGGTGTGATTCGGATCGGAGTGATATATCCCCCATGGTCAGAATCTGGGTTTGGAAGATGGAAGGTCCATGATTTGAGAGATTCGAGAGGGATTTTCTGATGTGGTTTTGGATTCTCAAAGAGATTTGAGAGGAAGATTCGAGAGGGATCGAGATCTAGGGTTTGGTTCAGGAGATGTTGGGGTTCTGGGTTTAGTTTAAGTTTAGGTTGTGCATTTGTATTCTCCATCGATAAAGACCATCGATTTTCCATTTATTTATTTATTTTTTCATTTTCCCTTTCTTTTGTTTTATTTCATTTTTAAAATCAAGGATAAAAATGTCATTTTATATTTTCTGTATCGGTTGACCGTCAAAATTCTGGTCAGAAGGATCAACTTGAGTGGATTTTGAAAATGTAGGGATTAATCCAGTGAAAAATGAATAAGTGAGTAAAAAAAAACAATCCAAAAAAAACATAAGGACTAAATCAATAATACTCTATAAAATAATATACAATTCAAAATCAATCAATGAATCCATCTCTACATAATATATTTGTTGGTTCTCCATGACCGATTTGTCCATTTCTTAAGATTTAGTTCAGTGTCAGAAGTCAGAACTAATAAAACGAGTTTAGAGAGAAATTACAGGATTAAAGTCATATAAATTATATTTTAAGGTTAGTTTAAGTATTATAAATGGCGCGGAGGGTAATAACCAATTTAAATTTTTTTATTATGGATGTGGAAATAATTTTTTTGGATAGCAATAGTGATTATTTATTTATTTATTTATATATGTTGTCTGAATACAAATATCTCAAAATTGTTATATATATATATTAAAGTTTAGTATAATTAATTTTATCAAATATGCATAATTTTTTTATTTCCAAAAAAATTACTTTCAATTAATTCAAGGGAAAATTACACAAATATATCCCGAGTTTAATAAGTACATGAACTAGAATCTAGTTTTACCTTAAATACAAAAAGATACCCTTAACCAACCTTGGGTTTGACCGCTGGGTTTAACTATTGTCATTTACTTATGAAAGTAAAATTCGATAAATAAAACGAATTCGAATCATTACAGTTCACCATACGGAAATCCAAATTCCACCGGAAGCAGGATCGAACATCTGGGATTGTACTACCTGTCAGAGGACGATTACACGATCGAAAAGTCCCCTCTGATCACGAAACAAATATCCACACTCTGATCTTGGATGAGAGAAAATTCTCTGATGACTTTCACCACATCTCTCACTGTGTTTTCTCTCTGTATTTTTGTCTCTCTAAACACATGTACACAATCATTGTTTTGCACCATTTATTGCTTACTCCAAAGCACAAACTTTTTGTTTTACATACACACATTGCACAAACACTTTCCATGCCTTGCATCGTACACAAAGCACACACAAGATTACACTCTCTTTTGTTGCTTTTCCAGAAGCACACACACTTACCATGATGCATGAAAACACGTTTACATGCATAGTATGTATGTCTATTGTGAGTGCAATTATAACAATGTATGGGCTTTGATAAGGGCTTGGTCTATATGGATTTTGGGCTCTCCATGTAGTGCTTGTGTTCTTGGCCTACTTGGGTGTATAATGGGTCTTCAACCCATACCCAAATATACTAACATCTTCCACTCGCATAAGTCGAGCCAACACAGTTAAGTTACCATAAGCCCATCATGGATACACAATTATTAATCAACATCTGCCACTCTCCAAATGGCGTAAGATGTGATACATACAAAAGAATCTTTGAGCCTTTAAACACAAATATTATCATCATTATCAAAAGTATTTATATGGGTAAATGCATCGTGTGACCTATGAATAATCAATATATATATATATATATATATATATATATATATATATATATATATATATATATATATTTAAAAGGGAGCTAACAATCTCAAATGTAAATTCTCTATTTACAAGAGATAATATTATTCATTATTTCATCTTAGATTTAATTTATAATTTTTTATCAGTCAAAAGCATATTTATTCCCTCAAGAAAGCTATGCTTGACTTTATCACAGTTCATGTATTCACAATTGTATCTCCAAATATAATTGGCCGACTAGTGAATACATAAGTCAGATAAATTTTTATTAAATCTTTCCATTTCATCTTTATCTCCCAGTTTCCAGAACAACTGCTACCATAGACGTGCCCCATAGGCTGAATTATCATAGCCATAGAAATAGCACGCTAAAGGTGCTAACATTATCTTGTCACTTCAAGATAGAGTGAATGGTCATGAGGACACTGTTTGAGGTTAATGTAAAACTTCAGTGAAACTTACACAATGAGGAAGCAATGATTCATGCTCTCATTTTCCACATCAGTCACATATAGCACACTTGGTATGAAACACGTGTTACAGTGAATTTCATTCTAAATAATAATGCATATCTCTTTATATTATTCACTGTATAAATCTTAGTCCAGTCACAACTCTCGTGACTAACCTGAGTTCTTAAAATGTCGCCTCTCTCTGGCACCACATTAAGATCTCACATTTGGCTTAATCAGGTATCAATGATAGTGATATCTATCATGATCGGTTCTAAAATATATTAGTATATTTATTGTGAACCTCATCTTGATAAAGTCAAGGCGACATACTCATATATACTAGTTTCGCGAGAATATATCTTATATATTCTCTAAAATATATGTGTCTCATCTCAGCTTGCTATCTCAACAACTGAGGCGACTGCACGTGTAACAATACTGGTCTCAACCTGACGACATATTTCTATTACATTATGTGTGTAATTATGCTAGCATTAACAGTAACTTTTCTTACTATTAAAGTTATATCATAATCTTTTTGATCTAGGATTATATTGATATACATTCACAAATCTTGTGGCATAATTCCTATTAGGCCTTATACATATCACAATGTACACTAATTAGTTAGTCATACTTTCAAGGTATGTCATAATCCTCTTGACAACATCTCAATGCTGTAATCCATAGTTATATTGGAATTCACTCACCAATCTTACAACGTAACTAATGATATACTTTGTACATATCACAATGTATATGAGACTCTGTATGGTACTAACATAATGGACTTGTAATTTAATATCCTGATCTTATGGAGTTTGAAGGTACATATTGAGGCTACAAGTTTATAATTTCACAATAGGAGTATCTATGAATATATAATTGCTCATTCAGAATCAACTCTCACTTATAGTATATATAAGCCACCTTACTCGCATAAAATCTCAAAGAAATTTGAGAATTATCATTTCATTATAGTTTTACAAACTCTTCATTATTTCTAGCCAAGACATATAGTCCACATATATAGATGATATAAAAATTATCATTAACCTATTTAGTGTACTTACCATGACTATCTTTAGTCATCATTAATCTGTAAGACATTACAACATGATAAAATAAAAGATACCACTTTCTAAAGGATTGTTTCAAACCATTCATTAATTAAGTAAGCACACTAATGCGCTATTGGGCTGTTGAATAAATTTTTTACTGGCAGCTTCATTTAAATTTCAAATTTATTGGCAGCTCCATTTTAATTTCTTCCTCTAGTTCTCTATCGAGAATTACAATCATTACATCTATTGATATAATTTCAGGTTCAAATATATGACTAGTGCTATAATAAAGCGTATGGAAGAAAACTTTACTTCCAAAGAATAAGTTTCTTCATTTGAGATTAATCGCACCTTATACCTCTCAATAGTACTTTCCGCCTTACGTATGATATATATGAAACCCATATGTTCATAACTGTCTAATGACCAGTCGGTAAGTGAATCAAGTTCCAGACATGATCACTTTTCTATACTCCATCTCCCCTTCCATTGCTTTCATTCATATATTCACTTAGTAGATAAAAGTGATATCTCAATTCTAAAATCTTTGGCTCATCACTGTCAAGTGAAGTAATCATTAAAACTTCCCTTTCAATCTCTGAAAGATGACATGGGATAATTTTGTGATTATTTTCATGAGTTGGTAAATTATTACAATGGCTGATTCAATAGTTGTTTCACTCCCATTAGGGATGAACGATCCATGTAGATTTCTACTCCCACTAGGGTGTAGACTTCCACTCCCACTCACACTAGGAATGGAAGATCCATGTAGAATTCCACTCCCACTAAGGATAGGGGATCAAGTTAAATTTTAATTTACCGCCACTCGTATATTAACATGGATCATCTAATTCTAAAATTTGATATCTGTATTAAACTCACTTCTACTAAGAAATTCATTCCTTTAATAATGACATTTTGTGATTCTAATCTAGTCACACTTCTATCTAATTGAACACCATCGTTTATTTAATCATTTAGAATGCACAAAGTATCAAACACAGGTACAATTTCTCTTCTTGCATTCAATTTCTCATTTTTTATGAGATGGATTATAAACATAATCTACATACCCCTAGGGTTGTAGATTAGTCAGACCAGGCTACCAACCTGTCCATAATTCATATGGTGTGGAAGTGTTTGATCAAATGGAACATGATTAAAAAAGTAGGCAGCAATCGATTAAGATATCTTCAAGTAAGATACTAATAAATTTACTTGTGCCATCACATACTTAACCATTTCCAGCAGTGTTTAATTCCTTCTTTCCACTACAATAATTTGCCATGGAGTCTTAGGAATAAATAAATATCTTTCTATACCTTTCTTGCTAAACAATTCCTTGAACCGTTCAGAAAGGTATTTACGTACTCGGTTTATTCTTTCAAAAGTTTACCATCTAATATGATCCTCAACCAAACAATCTAATGCAATCTAATGCTTTTGATTTATGGAAGATCAAATAGATATGACTGAGACATCTAAAGATATTAATGGATCTATCTAGATATGAAATTTCATGTCTAGTCTTTACACTAATTCAATCACAAATGTAATAATGAATTAGTTGCAATGAAATTCCTGATCTAGTTCCTTATTAAATGGTTTTCTAGTTGTTTTTATTGCTAGATAATTTTACATGACCTTTAAGATAAATGAGTCCAATTAGTCCTTGCTGACTAATATACTCATTCTATCTAGTCTATCATGACTTAATCTAGCATGCCAAAATATCAGCATCATCACAATTGTAATGATTGAAAAACATACAAAATTATATACGTCTCTATTGGCGTATAATACTATAAAACCATTGAACAACTATCAAGTATCATATGCATATAATTTGCTAAAATAATATTCATATAACCATCATGATCAATAACGATAACCTGAATCAATGAGGACAATCGCGGACACTAAAATCCAGTTAGATCTCAAGTGTATATTAAAACATAGTGGAGTATAAATTAAGGCTACCATGCAAACCCAGTTTGTAGGTACTTAACTCCAAAATTGTTTTAGCACTTATACATATTGTTTATAATAATCTAACTTTACTTAAAATGTGCTTTACTGTTTCTTATTGGATGGTATATCTTCACTTATCTACTGTCTACAAAGGACGAGATTCAGAAAGAAACTACCTAGCTAGCCCAAAACTTAAGCATAACTTAACAAATCCTTGAGTTTGGGCTTTACTCTTTTCGTCTCAATGCATTTATGAGTGAAAATGACCCAACTTGTCACAACTGCAACAAGCTATTTTAGTTTTGTCATTCTCTAATTCGTTAGCCCTCAACTTCTTGCATATTCCGATCTAAGATTACGTGGCTATGACTAGATTCTCTTCCCCTTTTGAAAATATCTATTTCCACTAATGTTGTTGAGAAAAATCGCAGACACACACAAATCTAATCATAGACAAAAAATAAGAAAGCAATAAGAAGAAAAGAAGACACCAAAGATTTTATGTGGTTCACCAATTTGCCTACGTCCACAGAGGGCACCGTACCCAGTCCATTATTTTCAGAGTTGATTACAACCTCTTTGTCTCTTTTTCAGTCTGTCTACAATTGCTCTCTCTCTCAAACAATTTTTCTTACCCTTTTGCACAGTATATAATGGTAGTATTTATATGAGAGTAGGGTTGGCCAAATCCTAATTGGGGTCTATTTCCTTTTTCCAATTACTTTTCTACACATGATTTTCTATTTCTCACGAAATCCGCCACTACCACTACCTGGACCGTGGTGTAGGCACGTGTCAATGTTGAGGTCCACAACACTTGACACCGTTGGAGAACACTGCTCTATAGGTCGCGGTATATGCACTATGTCTACGCCGCAGTCTACATAACATGTCACATCTAGACTTTACCGCTGTGTGTGCCACGGTCCGATCTTTTGTCTATGTCGCGGTTTTTACCGCGCCACCTACTGGAACTTGTTACTCGACTGGTTTTTAGCTTCATATATCCTAATAATCTCCCACTTGAAGACTGAAACTCAATAGACGCCCTCCATCCTTTCTTGATGACTTAGTGGATAAATAACGGCATGCTCATTCCCCACGTCTTCACTTTTGAAGACCCACTGAAGCTGCGCACAACTCCAGTTTCTCAATAGTGTCTGGTTTGGTTAACATGTCAGCCGGATTCTTAGTTCCTGCAATCTTCACTAACTTCAACACTCATTCTTTGATTAACGACCAAATGAAGTGATATCGTAAGTCTATGTGCTTGATCCTAGAATGGAATACCAAATTCTTGGCCAAGTGTATTGTACTTTGACTATCACTGTGCAACACGTTCATCACCTGATTAAATCCCAACTCAGCTAACAACCCTTGTAACCATATCAGCTATTTACTCTTGCTTCTATCACAATAACATACTCTGCTTCAGTTGTAGAGATTGTTACTATCTTCTACAACTGGGACACCCAATTGATCTCGGTATTTGCCATCGTGAACACATATCTGGTGGTACTTCTTCTATGATCCACCTCTCTTGTAAAATTTGAATCCACAAAGCCTTCAAGCTTGAGTTCATCTGTTCTAAGGGTTAGACATCTCTCCGTCGTATCCTGTAGGTATCGTATGATCCACTTCACGACCTCCCAGTGAGGCTTGCCTAGATTGGACATGTATCGGCTCACAACTCCCACTGCTTGAGAAATATCTGGTCTCATGCATGCCATGACATACATTAGACTTTCAATGGCTGAAGTGTAAAGAACTCTAGCCATGAAATTCTTCTCCTCTTCTGTCTTCGACTCTGATCATTCGACAACTTGTAATGACTAGTCAAAGGTGTTTTTACCGATTTTGCATCACCCAGGCTTAGGGGTGACCACGATTCGGTTAGGTTTCAGTTTCGGTTAGAAACCGGGGTTTCAATTTGGTAGAGGGGAGTAACCGTAACCAAAACCGAAACCGTCGGTTAGGCGATTTCAGTTTCGATCGATTTTGGTAGGGTTTTTTTAATATAAACCGCCGGTTTTTATTGGTTTTGTGAAGGGTCTAGCCGTAATCTAATCGACTAAAATAGGTTTTCAAACCACCGATTTTCAACCACCGGTTTTGATTTCGGTTTCGGTCTCAATATTTGACTTCCGATTTCGATTTCTAACCACCCCTCGATTTAACCAAACCGTGGCCACCCCTACCTAGGCTAAACCTCTGTAACACCTTCTGAACATACTCTGCTTGTGAAAGCTTCAATGTACCTTCTATTCATTTATGCTAATCCTCATTTGAAGAATTTGCTTTGCTGGACCTAAATCCTTCGTATCGAACTCATTCGAGAGTTGCTTCTTCAAATTGTTAATCTCTTCTAAGTCTACACCAGCTACTAACATGTTATCAACATAAAGTAACAATATAATAAAACCTGTCTTAACCTTTTTAAAGTAGCAACAGTGGTATGTATTGCATCTCAGGTACCATTGCCTTGCATAAACCCATCAAACTTCTTGTACCACTGTCGATGAGCTTATTTAAAACCATACATGCTCTTCATCAACTTGCATACCAACCCTTCCTTGCCATTTTCTGCAAACACCTCCGGTTGCTTTATGTATATCTCCTCCTCTAAATCACCATGAAGAAAGACAATCTTCACATCTAACTGCTCTAGTTATAACCCTTTTGATGCGACAATACTCAATACTAGCCGGATCGTAGTTAGTTTAACAACAAGAGAGAAAATTTTAGAATAGTTAATACCTTCGATTTGTTGGAAACCTTTGACTACTAGTCGTGTTTTGTATCTCTTGGAACTATCATGTTCCTCTTTGATCCGAAACACCCACTTATTCTGTAGGGATTTCTTTCCTTCATGCAACTTGGCAAACTCCCAAGTTTGGTTAGATACCAATGACTTCATCTCATCTTTCATTGTAAGCTCCCACTTGCTCGCATCTTCTCCCTGACATGCTTCATCATAGCACTCAGTTTCTCATGCATCCGTTAGTAGCATGTATTACAAGTACTTCCTATTAGGTATAGGAATACGAGTTGATCATCTCAATGAACTCTAGGCCTGTGTCCCTAGAACATCTCTATATGGGATAGGTTCTTAAACCTGGGGCTGCACACCTTGCTCTTAATTACTCTATTTAATATGTTCCACGATCCCTCTATCATGTACATCATCCAGCCCAAAATACTCTGGCTCTTTTGGCTCAGACTCCCGTGCATTCCTGTCTTTGTACATAACCCTTTTGCTGAAGACTACATCTCTACTTCTGACCATCTTACGGTTTTGGTCATCACACAACTTGTAACCAAATTGATCTTCTCCATAGCCCATCAAAGTACACTTCACTGACTTGGCATCTAGCTTACTTCTCGTGTGATCATCTACATGTATATAAGAAACACGCTGAATTTCCCTTTATCTTTATATTAAACAATGCAATTTTAATGATGCTAAATGAAAATTGTAAGCAATGACACAAGATATTTATGTGGTAAATCTCCGAAGAGGAAATATCCACGGGTTAGTAACCACCGGTAAAAGCAAATCCACTAGTAGATAAAACAAGTACAATCTCTCAAGTGAACCCTTCACCTAGAAACTACCCTTCTATCCGACTCAATGAACTTGTTGCCACCTTGCTCACCTTTTCGGATCCTCCCGACCCTAGGCAAGACTTCCTTTATTTGTTATCTAAGTTCTCCCGACTCTAACTAAGACTTCCTTGCTCAACAATCTGAGATCTTCTACCTCTTATCGAGACTTTCACTTGCTTAGCTATCCGAGTCCTCCCTACTCTAGCTAAGACTTCTAATTGCTCAAATCAAAGAATCACTCTAAGATATGAGACTTCCTACCTCTTCACAAGGCAATGATCTAAGTGCTTATGCAAATGATGCAATCACACACAAATAGACTATGTTGATCAAACACAATCTATGAACATGCAACAAGATAGCTAGATTATGCTTTCAAAGAACAATCACAAATGTATCTAGAAAACCTAAGCATTTTATCAACTAAGAACCAAATCAATGAAAAGAATATATCAATTGATATGGACCTAGTTCTTAGAAAATGAAATTAAATATAGAAATAGTCAATCAAGCATAAGAACAAAAGATTTCTAGAACAATTTCATGTTTAGCAAGTTTAGCACAAATCATTCAATTTATCACAAACCTAGCTAAACTTGAAAATCAAATAAACAAACCAAAAAATGATATCAAAATCATCATAGTGATGCTTCTTAATCAAATAGCATCATTCAACAAGAAGATCAAAGAAGAAAACTAAGAAGAAGATGATTTTACCAAACAAGGATGAAATCGCGAACTAAAGATCTGATCACCGTGAACAATAAAGACATCCTTTGGTTCTGTAAATGCTTGGGGTTTTTAGATATTTTCAAGACACTCGAAATCGGTTTTTGAATAAAGTGATTCGGAGTAGAATTGAAGAAGTTATCACAAAAACAAAAATCAAAAGTTGAAAGAAAAATTTCTGCTCTTGTTCTTCAAATTTTCAACTTGTAATAAATGAGAGGGAATGAGTGTATTTAAAAGAGAGACGAACCAAATGACCAAAATGACCCTTTTCCTTAGAGCCTCCCCAAGATGGAGCGTGGTCATCTTGGGACAGCAAGGATTTGGGCCCGAGACGGTGCACCATCTCGGGCTTGCACCATCTCGGGCTTGCACCATATCATGGCCTTCGGCCATGGTGCTCCTCCCTTGCGCTCCTCACGCGTTCTTCGACCGTTCTTTGACCTCTGGAACTAGGAATCCCTAAAGAACATGGAAATGTAGGAAAATCAACCCAAAAAATAAGAATTCAACTTGATACACGAAGACAAAGACAATGTATGCAACATGACTGGAAAGTTTCATAACTTTTGAATTAGAACTCGAAATCAATAGTATGAGTAACCAAAATGATCGGAAATCAATCATGAACAAGCTAAGGCTAAAATCAAGTTCAAGATCCATGTTATACAAACATATAAACAAATAAACATATTTCACACAAGAATGCAAACTACATAGACATAGTCTCAATGCATCATTTTCCAAAACATGTCACTTTCTTACCAATGCATGAGCATTCAATATCAAGTGTGTGTGTGTGCACTTACGCCTTGCTAGAGGAAGAAGAATCTCAATACCTTAGTATTCAAGAATATTACCAATCCTCTTAAAGACAAACTTTGAATCATGAGTAGTTGCTTATCTTCTTTGTAGCTTTTATCACCACAAACCACTTAAGCAACTAAGCATTACAAAGAAATGAAGTTTTATTATGGAATTAAGCCAACACAAATCTAAAATCTAACACACACTCAAACACTTTAAGATGATAATTTTTTACGTCCAGATCTCCTTTGGTATAGCGAGGTCCAAGGGCTTTGATGGTCATCTATTGATCAAATGCGCTGTTGTATTGACTGCTTCTACCTAAAACTGGTTTTGCAACCCTGAATGTCCTCATGCTTCTGGCTCTTTTAGTCAATGTTTTGTTCATCCATTATGCTATACCATTCTATTATGGGGTTCCAGAAACCTTTCTACTGAGCTTTATCTCGTTCTGGTAACAAAACTTCTCGAACTCATTGTCTTCATATTCTCCAACATTGTCTGAATGGAGCTTTTTAATCTTCAACCCTGTCTCGCTCTCGACCCTGGCTTTCCATCTCTTAAAAACATCAAATACCTCAGACTTGTGTTCTAGAAAGTAAACCCATACCTTTATGGAGTGATCATCGATGAATGTGACTAAATACTGTTTAACTCCAGTTGACGAGACTGAGGCTAGACCCTAAATATCGGTGTGCACTAGTTTTAGCTTCTCATTTGTCGGTGACCTTCCGGTTTTTTTGGAAGCTCACTCGTTTATGTTTACCCAATATGTAGCTCTCACAGAAATCAACTTCAACGGATTTTAACTCTAGCAGTATACCTCTCGAGTGCAGACACTTCAGCCCATGACTACTCATGTGCCCAAACCTCTGGTGCCACAAATTTGGATCCTCTCTACCCTCTGCCACTGTGGTCAAACCATACCCATTGGTAGTTGTGTAAAGAGACTCATTCTTAGTGTAAGTTCCTCGATTTTTGATTGGCTTATTTCGATTGACAAACCACATTTGGGGATTAAAATGTAAAGGTAGTTTAGGCCATCTTTGTTCGTGACCAAGCTCAAGCTTCAAAGGTATATCACTTGCTTAATTTCATTGAAGAGATTTAGTGCACACACTCACTCCCTTGCATGTTTCGATCTCTGATGGACACGTCGTTGCGGTGTTATCAAATATGAACACTTAAGTTCGGCCTCATAATGACGCAAGTCATAGAGACTAGCACAACGGCAAGCAAGGGATCGTTCCACAATGAGGTGAGATTCACTGACCATATCTAGTTCTAGCTATTATTACAACATTCCAAATGAACTCGTGTGTTGCTTATGCAAAATAATTACAGAAAAGTAAATGCTAAACTAACCTAACAAACTATATAAGTAAAAAATATGTACAATGATAGGATGGAATGGAGAGATGCATGAAATGTGGTTACACTAGGGAAACGACTCAACTGTGACACTCCTCATAATTACGTGTTAGACTCACCTAATCTCTCAAATGTGCAAGTATATCATAGGCTCGTATCCCTTTAAGTAATCTCTAATCTCCCTCGATGTCTTAGAAATAGCATCCATATATACCCGAAATCTCTCTTGAGCAATTCAGACCATATACACGAATCCATTAAGCTTTTGGAATACTAAATCGAACCCCATACACTAGCCTAGTGGTTCTAGCACTTTCTAGTCAAGCATAGTGAAAGTTTATTTAAACATTGTCAAATGTGTCTCCTCTTGGTACATAGCATCTAACCATTGATCAATTACAAAGTGATCAATTAAGCAAAAGCTTTAAGCATTCAAAACATCCATATAACAACACAAGCATAAGAAAACTGTCGGTGGTCTTTACTTCTAGGTCAAGGATTCAGTTTAGTCAACTTCCTAGGATGGCTAAACATGGGAAACAAGTTTACCTAACAACTACATGTAACAATGTGATTGTTATATCAATAAGAACATTCAATTTAGATTAAAGGTTCATCCTTTTGATTTGGAAACTTTCCTATAATCAATTCATCACCCAATCCAGTTAAGGATGGAAAATCGTGTCTTAATATAAAGACCCCGTTAAGCACAATGATATGAACCAAGACCAATTTAGCAACTAAAAGCCTAAATTGAAACATTTTCTACACTTTGAGGCTAAAATCCGTAGCATTTAAATTGCTCAATACATGGCCTTTCAAGTCATCCATCAATCAATCAACAATCATGGGCATCTAATTCTTACTCTAAATTACAACTACTCCTAAACCCATTCATGGACATATATTAATTTCTAACAATTCATACACATACATATCATAGTAAGAACATAAAAATACATACATCAAAGAGCAAAACAAAACTCATATGAATTTAAGTACAAAAATACATAAATAGCACATGTGAAGGTGTACAATATTCTCAAATCAAGGTTATACATCAAAGATAACAAGAAATACAAAGAAATGAGCAAATAAGAGACAACCTTTGAAGACAAACCCTCCAAAGATGCTCCAAATCCTTCCTAGCTAGATATTGACTCCTAATTTCTTTGTAATCTACTCTAAGATGGATGAAAAAAGTGTATAGTAGTGTGGTGGAGGTGTATGGTGAGCTCCATGGAGGAAAAGCCTTCATGGGAGCAAGATCTCTCCATATTTGTAGAGAAGATGAAGAAAATAGAAAAAAATGGAATAGAGAAGAGAAGTGGCGTGAAAGAGGGAAAAGAGGGGAAAAGATCTAAGAATGATGAGAAAAGTGGCTATTTATAGTGTGGGAGGTTAGAGCATGACTTATGGGGTGAAAATACGAAAATACGAAAATACCCTTTTGAAAATGGCTGAAAAACATAATTCTGGGCCAAAATGTGGTACATCATGTGATACGCAACAACATACGTACCATACATCACTTTTTGGAGCTTTTTGCCCATAAGTGCAGTACGAAACACGGTATGCAACTTGGTCTCACGCGGTTGAGTACCGCACTTCTCTGTGTACTGTTACAAAAACGGTCATAACTTTCTCTAGAAACCATGGAATCATGATTTGTAAAGTGCGTTGGAAAGTAAACTTCCCGGGCTTTCCGAAAAGTGGTTATGGGCAATGTAGTTCAATCGGAGGAGAGAGATATGATCTTTCGAAGTTAGAGTGTCTGCATAAGCTATTCCAAATTCTGCCCTTTAACCTCCAAAACTCTTCAATTAAGCTCAATTAAACTCTTCACAAGTGCGGTACAAAACGCGGTATGCAACTTGGTCTTATGCGGTTGCATACCGTACTTCTCTACGCACCATTACAAAAACAGTCATAACTTGCTCTAGAAACCTTGGAATCACAATTTGTAAAGTGCGTTGGAAAGTAAACTTCCTGGGCTTTTCGAAAAGTGGTTGTGGGCAATGTAGTTCAATCAAAAGAGAGAGATATGATCTTCCAAAGTTGGGGGTGTTTGCATAAGCTATTCCAAATTCTGCCTTTTAACCTCCAAAACTCTTCAATTAAGCTTAAATACTTTCTGTAGGGAACATGTACCTACACAACGCATACAAACACATCAAATACTAAAATATACTTGAAAACAAGAATACAAGCTAGAAAATGGGGACCTCAAATAAGTATATAAATCATTCCGATCAATCACCTTACATTAGTGCTTAATTGCCTTTATGTGTGCTTTATTTTTCTATCTCTTGCCTGCTTGGATTGCTTTTTGTTTGGTCTTGCATTTGTCCATTTGATCCCTTTATATCAGGGAAGTGCGGGGTGGCTACCCGTACAGTACCTGCCCAATGCACTGAGTGATTGGTTCTCACTCTCGTTGTCAGGTCAATACGCAGACACTTGCGCGGCTATACGTGGATATACGCGGGTAGGTACCCACGTACAGACCCACACACTACGTGGATCTGGGCATATTTTTACCAAAACGATGCCGTTTTGTTTTGGTTTATATATATATATATATGTTATTTCCTTTTTCATTTAGACCTAGAGCTTTGAAATTCATTCCCTAGAGAGAGAAATTAACTCCAAGAGAGAGAGAGAGAGAGAGAGCTCCCAAGAACACTTCTTGACTCAACCGACCTTCAATCCATGGCCATCTAGCATAATATTTGCATCATCCAAGCATGAGTCTTCTTGTTTTCTTTAACTAGGTAAACTTTACATGCCCTAGATTCCATTGTTTAATTACTATGACATGTAAGCCTAGGTTTAACATTTATTGTTGGTTAAATGTATGTCTTTGAGTTAAATAACATTTATAACATGCTTGAGTTGTTGATTGTTGGTTGAGATGTTTGTTTGTGATAGCTAGTATCTAGCTAAATCTATATGCTTTGCATTTAGATATTGTTTATGTCTAATTAATTGTATTTGTTGATTGCATTGATTGTTTTTTACCATTATTTATGATAACTTTTGTTGATTGGCTTTTGTTTGATAACTAGATATTAGTCTTTCATAGCTATATCTAGTTAGGTCTTCTTGCACTTGCATTTAGACATTGATATCTAAGAATTACATTTATTGACATATTTGAATTTCTAGATAAGCATTTAGTGTAGCCTAGCACTATTTGCATGCTTGAATATTTCATCATATCCACTTAGGTTGTTTTGACTCTTCATTGAGGTTAAGCTTTGTGACTAAGTGTTTAGTGCAAAAGCTTATTGATAAAAAATCACTATTAAGGCTCGTTGGGTAGTAGTGGTTGGTTAGTAACCTTGAAGTGTGACTAGGTGGTCAACTTAGGTTGTAAACATCATTACAATAGTGGATTTGAGCATCGGATGTGGCTAGAAGGATAGCCCGTGGTTTTTCCCTTATCGAAGGGTTCCACGTATATATCGTGTGTTTTTATTGTTTTAAGCATAATTAGTTTAATTGAATGCTTGTTTGTTTGGGGTAGTTTTTGTTAATATTGATTAATAAAAAAAATTGGTAATTGATTCGATTAAAACTTATTCACCCCCTCTAGGTTTATAGACATACACTTTAAGGAAATTTCACTTAGTTCATCGGGCGAATGTCATAGCTCCTTTCGAGATCTTCCACTAATCACCTGTGAAAGTCATCACATAACCGTCTAACGCTAGCTGCCCTATGGGGATCAAATTCTTCCTCAAGTCCAGGTGAATCTTCATCATCACATTGTCGAGCTTCCAAACTGACCCTTGTAGCTGAATCTTCACATCTCCCTTCCCGGTAATGTTGTATGCTTGATCGTCACCAAGATACACTTTACATAAATTTCTAGAGACTTAGTTCTCGAATAACTCCATGTGAGGTATGGCATGGAAAGACGCTCCTGAATCCAAGACCCAAGACTCTGTCTAGCTTTCCAACGAGAAGATAGGATACTCATCTAACTTCTCTGAATTCATGTTGCTCTTGCCCTTATCTTTCTTTTCAGATCTACACTCATACGAGAAGTGACCATTTTTACCACAGTTCCTGCACTTTACATCCTTTTTACTTCGTTGCTGGTTTCCCGAATAGTTAGCCTGATTTTTGGATTTAGACTTTCCTCTTTACTTTGATCTTCCCGTCGATTCGTGTTTCGATTTCTGCTTTTGCATTCCCTACCTTCCAAATTCAGTGTTGAAGATGTAGACGCCTCTAATCCCTCTTCACGTAACCTGATCTTTTCGGTCATGATCATGTACACAACCTGTTGAAGGTTTAATTTTTCTTTCCCCGAACGCATTAGCAATTGTCTGACTTGTCATCTTCAAACTTTCTGGCAATTGGGTGAGCATAAATGCTGCCATAAACTCTTCATCGAAACCTATAGACAAAGAACATAACTCATCCTTCACTTCGTTGATCTGATTCAGAAAATCTTTAAAGTTGTGACATTCCGCCCTCTTCAAAGTTGATAGCTTCTTGACAAAATAGACTTTCCTTACTGTAGAAGGCTGTTCATATAGGTATGATAAAGTATCCATTAGATTTTTGGCAGTCTACTGATCCTTTACGTTGAAAGTGACCTGTTTTGTCAAATTAAGACGAATTGCTCCGAATGCTTTCCGGTCCAGGAGTTTGAAATCATCATCATCCATATTCTTCGGTTTCCGTTTCTTTTCCTAATCTTCATTGGTCATATCCTTTGGTCTCTCTTTTATCGGTCAGAGCAGATCCATTTGGTACAGATAATCCTACATTTACATCTTCTAGAAGCTGAAATTCGACCCATTAAATTTCTCAATCTTAGGTGTATCATTCTTTGATTCCATATCTACAACGAAATCAATGACCTCAAGAAAACCTAGATTTGAGTGAAAATAATCTGCCTGAACCCGGAGCTCTGATACAAATTGTTGTTGAGAAAAATTGCACACACACAAATCTAATCACAAACAAAAAATAAGAAAGCAATAAGAAGAAAAGAAGACACCAAATTTTTTTACGTGATTCAACAATTTGTCTATGTCCACTGAGCACACCGCACTCAATCTACTATTTCAGAGTTTATTACAATCTATTTGTCTCTCTTTCAGTCTATCTACAATTGCTCTCATTCTCTAGCAATTTTTCTCACCCTTGTGCATACTACATAATGGTAGTATTTACATGGGAGCACAAGGGTTGGCCCAATCCCATTTGGAGTCTATTTCCTTTTTTCAATTACTTCTCTGTGCAGGATTTCCTATTTCTCACAAAATCCACCACTACCGCTGCCTGGACAGCGGTGTAGGCATGTGTCTGTACCGCGATCCACAACTCTTGACACAACTGAAGAACACCGCTTCATAGGCCACGGTATGTGCACTATGTCCGCGCTGCAGTCTACATAGCATGTCACCTCTGGACTTTACGGCTGTGTGTGTGCCGCAGTACTAGCTCCTGTCTCCTCCGCGTTCTCCGCTGCTCCACCTGTTGGAACCCGTTTCTCGACTGGTTTCTGGCTTCACATATCTGAACAACTACTATGCTCAAAACTAAAAGTTTTGCACAAGTTGGAATCGTTCATAAAAAAATATGTAGAAGCCTAAACCGCCTCTAAACGCTAATCTTTTACTACCGAAATGATGTGATTGATATGTGTCATATTAATTTTATATATTCTATCTATTAGAAGAGATCAGATCGTTTAGTCGGTATATCATGTTTATATCCTTATTGTAGGTTGCCACTAATTTTGACGCTTCTTATAAGTACTCAAAACTTGATACCGTACTTGATGAGCATATTATATATATATTTATTGTCCCTAAAAATAGATTTAATAGTCCAATTTTATATTAGTTTTATTTTAATTAGATTCGTTTTAGTAAAAAAAGAATATTTGAAATTGAAGTTAATTAAAGTATTTAACATGTTTAATTACCGTTGGATCAGTGAAGATTTTCAAGGACCAAAAGTAAATTCAAATCAAGCCCAAATCAAAGTCAAGCCAATTCAAGCCCAAGTCAAAAATAAAGAAATCAAGCAGATGTGATAAACGTGTGCTCTTGTGAGAGTGTGGTGGAGGCTAAAAAATAAAATAAAAGAAGCTGCTAGGTCAAGACGAGGGGACCACATGAGAGGATTAAAAAGCAAAAAAATAGTGGAGTTAGAGAGGGCTGGGTGGCGTAGCAAATAAAAGAAGAAGAAAAAGCAAGGGTGTGGGGGCGTTCGTGAGGAAGAAAACAGGTGGAGGTTGCGCAGCAGTTGAAGACAAAAAAAAAAAGACAAAAAAGTGGCACAACAGTGTGAAGCGGCGAAGAAGGCAAGATGAGCTATGCTTGGTGTCTGCACCGAATTTCAGTTGCAAATTAGGAGTACTGCAGACATAACCATACCGGGTTTTTATTCGATTGTTGTTCTTAATTTCTTCACCATGTATTTCTAATTTATTTTCTGAGATGTATGATGAAACCTATTTGATATTACAATTGTTTTACTATTCATTATAATTCCTAAATTGGTTTTAATGTTTATAATTCTTGATTTTCATTGATTGATAATTATTAAATTGTTTCACCTTTAATATCGAGTATTTTGGTTAGTTACAATTGATTTTATTAATCGAGTTTTATGTTTTAATGTTTAAATTAAGAATCTTGATTATATGTTTTTCAAATATTGGATACATGTAATACTTGGGTCTTATATATTAAATCAATTGGAATAAAGAATTTACAAAAGATTAATTTTTAAGACCGTAATGGACAAATCCTAAGAAAGCATTGAATTGATCTCTAAATTGCTACTCATAATTCTGGGAATTAATAATATGAATAGTAAAACATTACAATATTGATAATGATGGATTCCGAATCTCAGACCTTTCTTCCATTGAGTAAAGTTTACAATTTTATTTCTTTAATTTAGTTTTAATTTTAGTTGCCTGTTAATTTAGTTTTTAGTTTTAATTAATTCAAAATTCATCTTTCGTTAACTATATTAGGATTAGATTAAACTTTAGATTCGATTAGTTTTTCATCGGTCCTCGTGGGATGGATCTCGTACTCCACTTAAGCTATTTTACAATAGACTCGTGCGCTTGCGAGTATTTACAAAATTTAGCACAACAGTACTTACCAAAATTTTAGTACTCAAAATACTACTAAAATTGTCTTTCAAGCCAAACTCTGAAAGGTAAACCACTTTATTTAAATCCGATTGTACTTATAAAAACACACATTTAAGACTACTATTTAAGTTACTTCTCAACATAATGCGAACAATTTAACTTTTAGCTTGATAATCCTTTACATCTTATATGTCGAGCAAATAAGTATTATACCGAGGTTCAATCATGATTCATGATTTAGTTTCAAGAGCTTCTTACTTTTAAAATACACTAAATCTTATTGTATCTATTCCCTAGATTACACAATTTAGTTTATTGCTATCTAATTGGCCAGAACATTATATATATAATCTATATCTTATTCTAATCTATGTAGAGACATACAATCTACTATGCAAGCATATTAACTTCCAAAAAAAAAATACACACATTTAATTTTGCTGCAAACACAAACCGAACAAATGATGAAACAAGTTAAGGTACAGAATCGAAAAAGTCATCAAAGCTTCTAATTCCCATCTGTTTCTAAAAATATAATCATCATAAATTCAGTACTTTGTATAAAATTCTAATTCTAATACTGTACTCAACAATTTAGAATTCCGACAACAAGTGATCATATAAATAACAGAAGAATACAATGCACAAGTTCAAAAAATATATTTTATGGGTTATACCGATTTTTACTACAAAGTAAATAAACCAAAATTATTTACTATAGAATGGTTTATTAAAAAACAATAATATTTTCTAAAATACGGGACTTTGCAAGCTATTCATTTTAAATGTTTCATATTCATATCGATCACCATTGAGAAATACTCTCTAAGTCTTCACAACTCATCTAATTGCCATTTTCTCAAATCTTGGTCCTCTTTCACGTGTGCAATAACTCATGTGTCTGACACTATGAATATTCATTACAGATGTAGTAGATCACCTCACATTCTCAAGAAAGTAACGCTTATCTACGATTTCTAGTTTACACGCTATCAAACCAAAATACATCATGGTACCTTACTCTAGCTCTTCCAACCTTATATATCTATTAACTCTTTGGGAAATTTCGTTATACGACTATCCACTGCATCTCTCTACATAAACACAAGAGTCCAAATTGACTGTGGCTATATGTCATTAATAAGATTTGTGAAATCTTCTCCATTATGACATATGAGATGATGCAGATTTATTCTAAAAAATTTCAAAGTCACTTAGAAGAATTTGTCTTTTAATAACCTTTGTACATTCTAATAAAATTTCTTATTCCTGATTGCATAATTAATTAGACGGAGAATTCTAAACGAAGGCTTTTCATTATACATAGCTTCCACTGAAGCTAAATTTCGGCAGTCAAATCTTTATAGGAAAATTCCATGACCGTTAGAAAATAGTGTTGACATTCCTACTGAAAAATTCCACGGTGACCGAAAATGCCACCGGAAACCATTATTGGAATCCATTCCAGAAACTGTAATGAAAACCGTCATCAGAAATCGTGACGAAATGTAACTAGAAATTGCACCAAAAATCGTCACCGGAATTCATATTGAAAACCATCATCGAAAACCATACTGGAAACTGTCATTGGAATCCATTCCAGAAACTGTAATGAAAACCGTCATCAGAAATCGTGACGAAAACCGTAACCAGAAATTGCACCAAAAATCGTCACTGGAATTCATATCGAAAACCATCACCGAAAACCATACTGGAAACTGTCATTGGAATCCACATCAAAAAAGATTGTCACAGTAAACCACAATGAAAACCGTCACTGGAATCCGTGCAAGAAACCGTAACCTGAAATCCACATTGGGGATATGTAGGGCATTAATTTAGCTCCCATTGGAGCAAAACAAACCAATGAAACTAATAAATATGAATTAAAATAATAATAAAAATTCAAAAAAATTCAAAAAAATTCAAAAAAATTCAAAAAAATTCAAATAAATTCAAAAAAATTCAAAAAATTGAATTTTTTGTTACCAAAAAACCACTATATGTCGCCGAAAAACCGCTTATTGTTGCCGACAATCCAACTTTGGTTGCCAGAACACCACCTATTGGACCCTGGAAACCTTTGTCGAAAATAAAATATGACAGTCGGAATGTCACTGGTAAACCATCCGACCGGTGAACCTGTATCGGAAACCAGTCCGGTGGTTTAGGTGGTGGCGTGATGATGTGGCAATCGGAAATCGCTCTGATAGTCTGAAACAGTCACCAAAAACTTCTCCGGTTTTGAAAACCGTCAATGGTTTCCTTCTTATCACGTCGACGCTACGTGTAGCTTAGGGATTAGGCCATGAGTCAGTAATGACAAAAACATGCCACGTGTCACCGTCTGGTAAGTACATTTGTCTACAACAGAACCATTCAAGCCTGCTACGCGTGTCGTCCACTCGCACCGGAGGAGGAGTGACGTACACGCACCGTCTTTTTAGACTTTCCCGATCATAGGACCATAATCTGAAACAAAATTTAATATTAATTCCATTTATACCCTTATGTATGACGTTTGGGTTAGGGGTGAAACTAGAGATACACATTTTTTCCTAGAGCCCCAATTCTCCACGTCCCCATCCCCATTTGAGGATTATTTTTTTAGAAAAAAATGGGGAAATGGGGGGATGGGTATGAAAATCATCCTGAAATGGGGATGGGGATAGAGGGACCTCTCCCCATCCCCATTTCCCCATTTCCCCATTTCCCCATTTTCCTTACAATTATATTGAAATGGGGATCCATTTTCCTATTTCCCCCAAACATATATAAATATAATTATAATATATATTTTTAATTATGTTAATAGTAAAATTTGGAAGGGACCAAAGAAGAATTTTTCACCTTCTAGCCTTCAAGCAGGGGTCCAAATCCGGGTCTACGTAGCGAGGTATCGAGGTCCTCTAGGTCAAGGTACCTTATGACCCCGCATAAGCAAGGCGAAGTAATCAACACCTTCTCAACACCTTGCTTGCATTTAGGCTCTCCAATTAAAGCCCGCTACCCTCCCCCCCCATGAATCATGCATAATTACAATCTTCTAGCTACAAGGTTGGAACCCTATGGGATATTTCGCTCTAAAATGGTTAGCACAAGCTCCATGGAAAGACCAGCAAGATCGATCTAGCTCCCCTAGGGACCCCGCCAGTGTACTGGAACCTGGGGTACCTTGCCCTCAAGAAATATCATACGTCACCTCAGGTAAACTCTATAAAGTACCTCTCCGAAGTAACATATAAAACCAGAGCTCTCCTCCAAACAGCATAGGAAGAGAGGGTTGACCTTCATGACACTTACGATACCATTAATGAGGTCAAACCGTATTAATAGAGATAGTCAATCATATTAATGAGGTCAAACCATATTAATGGAGATAGTCAACCATATTAATGAGGTCAAACCGTATTAATGGAGGTAGTCAACCCTATTAATGAGGTCAACTATATTATTGGAGGAAGTCAACCTTATTAATGAGATGATCAACGCCATTAATGAGAGAATATTCAACTCTTTAATGGCCACCAATAGTAAAAGAGTCCAAAGAGAAAACAAATACCTTTGCCTCTAATATATCCTCCACAACAGATTATTGGGAGTTAACTACAACAGAAAATCCCACATATCAAGGAAGGAAGAGTCCGAAGAGAAAACAAACACATATTCTCCAAGATATTGGCTACAATCCGATCAACTACATTAAATGAAGAATCGTGTTCAATAAGGAAAGAAGAACAATTCAAGACTCCTGGACTTGTGCGCCAAGATAGTTACACCATGTATAAATACACTTGTAATAGCATAGATTAGCAAGGTCATATGAGAACAGACATATCATCTCTAATCCCAAAAATGACCAGTCCTAGGCTAGTCTACATGCTTCGTTTGAAGTTCCCTCTATATCATCATTAGATGTGTACCTTTACCAGGATTATACCTGTATCGGTTAACACTCGATCATTGTTGTAAGCTCTCCGGAGCACCATGGTTGTATTATTTCTCCATTGTTGTAAGCTCCCCAGATCATTCTTTGATATATACATAAGGAAGGGTATCCCTCCTTCTATTGGATACTACATCGGGGTTTTTCAGCATGTGGTCATTCGTGATGTTTTTACCCCCTTGGTCAGTCCACCTCTCCCTACATAAGACTTGTCTTTCTCTTATTTGTCTCCTGTATTATGAATGCATATATGAGTGCAAGCTAGATTCCTACCTCGCTAGACCTATCGCTCTTATCCTCCTATCTACATGCCAAAGTCGCACATCAAGATGAGGAGAAACCACACAGACCCGCTTAAAGGGAGTCGATGAGCCCTCCTGCAAACTCTCTATGGAAGAAATCAAGCTCTTCGACACTGGAGCTAGATAAGCCCCCTTTCTTACTTGCTATCTAGGTCGAGGAACTACAGGAAGGAATCGGGCTCTAGAACCGGGCTCTGGGTACCAGGATGTGCTCCGACCCCGACCGAGGACCAAGACCAAGATCAACCCCTTCATACCAGTAAAGTAACCTCGAGCTCCCTTCATCTCTTACCAACCACGAAGCCCGACGGATGGGATGACTCGTCTCCTACCTACCATGAAGCCTGACAGGTGGGATGACTCCACTCCTACCTACCGCGAATCCCGATGAGTGGGATGACTCCTCTCCTACTTACCGCTCCATAATCCATATTCATAAAAGATCTCTCCAAGGTACAAGGTACAAGGTACCAACTCCGGCCACCACCTCCGTGGTAGTGGTCTCGAGGGTGTTAGCTGTAATTCCTCACCCTGAGTGAATTTTAGGTTAACACTTTCTAGCGCTGTCTGTGGGAAGTTTCCATACCTCTTTTGAAAGCATCCATGTCTCTACATGAGTATCATTATACTATCGAGGTAACAGATTCGTTATTCATGGAATGTCATTTACTTTTTTTGATATCCTTTCTCCATACTTGTCTATATCGCCTTGCATCGCATGTGGTGCTTATTTTGCTATTTGACGAGTTTTGTTTAATGTGGAGCAAATATGGTATGTGGGATTCCTGGTGGAACTAGTCTACTACACTACCTCTAGGTAGCAAAGATGCTCATATATTGGTAGAGCTCCTCTACAGCAGCTCCGTGCCTGGAAGGCTCTTCCATAGCAGACCTGCTCGACACCGTTAGAGCTCCAGTGCAGCAGAGCCGTAGCTATCTATCTTATCCACAACAGACCTACTTCGATACTGTTAGAGCTCCAGTACAACAGAGCCATACTTGTCTAGCAGACATGCACCAGTACCTCTAAAGCCCTATGCAGTAGAGTTACACATCTCATGTTTCTTTATGATGGAATGCTCAGTACCGACGTATCTCCTCTACACAAGATCCGCTATGTGGCCTCACGCTTGGAGGTCTCTTACACTGCTGAACCACTTCAATATCTGGAGAGCTCCTGTACAGTAGAGTTGCACCTCTTTTATGTCCTTATAACAGATTCACTCTACTACCAGTGTGTAGGGAAAAACGGGTTCAAAACGCAACGGAAGCGTGATAAAAACGAAATTAGTGTTTGTGTATAAATAAAAAATTTCCCTTTATGCAACGAGAACCTTAACCCTAGATTAATTGATGTATATAAAAGTATCGTACCTTTTTCTCGTGACGATTGAACAAGCACCGAATTGATTCCGTAAGATCTTCCAATCCAATCACGGACGTGAATCACCTTGGAGTGTAGGCTCCCTTTCTTTAAATTGTATACCTGAGGATAGAGACAAAGCAAAATCTTTTATTTGTTAGTTACATATAACTTCCAAGAGAAAAATCCAAGAACGTCTGGTCACTTGTGAATTATCAATCAATTTGATTGAAACTCGCGTGAACCTTGATTCAATGTTGTACACAAAACCCTTTTGATGTAAAGGATACTAGTGTGCTATTGAAAACAAAAACGTTCTCTTTTTCTCTTTATCTTTTCTCCTTGATTGAATTCCACACCCCTTTTCTATGAGTTGATTGAATTTTGTCTAGAGCAAAAACTAATTTTTCACCTTCAAAAATTTCTCTTGCTATGCCAAATTCTCTCTTGAAAATTACCTAGGCATGGCTGAAATTTTCATCATAGAATTCTTAGGGCTGGCCGAAAATCACACACACACACACACACACACACACACACACACACACACAAAAACATATATATATATATATATATATATATATATATATATATATATATATAGGGTCATAAATCCTTTCCTAAGAATGATTTACTTGGTTGGCAAGAATCCTTTTCTTAAGTGGATTTATTTGGTAGTTAAGAATCCTTATCTAAAAGGAAATCTAACTTCTCCTATATCCATATGGGCTGGCCAAATTTCTCATTGATTTAGATTAAAAGAGTTTATTCTTTTCTTAAGAAGGATTACTTGGTAGTTAAGAATCCTTTCCTTAGGTAGATTTACTAGGTGGTTAAGAATCATTTTTAAAAATGAATTTTATCCTAACACCAAGACTCCTAATCCAACTCAATAGTGTATTTGTAACCATATTAAAGACTTCCTAATTTGATTAGATAAATAATTCTTTTTATTTATCTACTTATCAAATATAGTCTTTAACATTAACTATACTACCAACAATAGTATAGTTTTAGGAGACCATCTTCTACTAGGAAAAAGATTTTGACTTTTAATTAAATAATTAATTAATCAACAAATTAATTAATTTCCATTTAATTAAATAACAAAATAAAATTATATATTTAAGCTATTCTTAATAGCCTTGCCTCCCACACCATATATAAAAGCCAAATATTATTTTTCTTATTTTATTAAATCCTTTGGACCTTAATAAAAAAAGTCCACATGTGAACAAGACCTATTCTTACAAAAAGAAACAAGTTATCATGCCTTATTACAATTCTAGATGGACCCCTAAATTGGTCCGGTAGAATATATCAAGTGATCCATGCAAGTTCGTATGGATTGGGGATCTTGGCGGGCTATCTAAATTTATGCTCCAATAGACACAACCCAATCACAATCAACAAATGATTTACTTAGGTCCGATCTATTTAATTTTAGTTCATTCCACTAAAGAACTAAAATTGAACTCTTTAATAAAGATAGAATAAGTTGATGTCACTTACTCATACCCTAGACAATCTTATTGGAGAAAGTGTATCTTCGTGAAGAATACCAGTAATCGCCAAGATCTCATAGACCGCCTATAGCTCTCCAAGTTACCATATTTACTCATATGACCACATTTTGAACTTGGATATTTTGACTTGTCCAAAAGCCATGTTTCAATAGACACTATTGAAAACTTAACGTTAAGATTTAATATCCAATACCTCACAACATCCATATGATGGTATTCTACTCTCATTCAATAAATGGAGCCACGATGTCCATATCTATAAATGAAGTCCTCTATCGATTAACAAATGAATACCACCAAACTATCGAGGATAGACTATGCTATATAATCGTACTCATTGATAGTTCAAATGATAACACTTGCAACCATAAGTCCATCATTTATCTCAAGATTGAGATAGACTCTCCGATTGTCTTCAAATGAAAACTTTTATCCATTGACGGTTCTAGATAAAGTATTTCATTTTGATCCTATTCAGTACACCCAGTGCACTAGATTCTTTTGCCCAAAGAAACCACACTTTGATGATTTTAGACTCATCATAACACATTTGATCCCACTCAAATGCTAGCAAAAGAATCTACAGCTTTGACAAGATAAATGCGCCCAACCTTCTATCTTAAGTTGTGAATATTATTCAAGACTAACTAAAGAATTGTGTCTACCTCATACATATCTAGATGTATGAACAATTCTTCTTTTCTCATAGTCTTTTGACCTTATGATTATTTACTTTTGATAATTATAATAATTAAACTATAAATGCTATAAGATTTGTTAAACTTGAAATCACTTTATTCATATGAAAAAGATTGTTAGTTACAATATTACACTCTTGCTATCGAGCATAATCCTAACAATCTCCCACTTGCTCTATAGCAAATGTGTCATATCTCTCATCCCCATGTTCTTTAGATGCCCGTCAAAACTCTTTTGTGGAAGAGCCTTTGTAAAGGGATCCGTTAGATTTTCTACTGACGCGATCTCGGTAATCGTCAAGTTACCCTATGCACAATTTCCCTTAAAAGATGATACTTTCTTTCAATGTGTTTCCCTCTCTTATGACTTCTCGGTTCTCTCGAAGTAGCTAATGCTCCATTATTGTCACAATAGATAGTGATCTGCTTATTCGCATCATGAACCACTTCCAAGTCAATCAGAAATTGGCAGAGCCAGACAACCTCTTTAGCAGTCTCTCATGCAGCAATATACTCGGCTTCCATGGTGGAATCGGCAATACAAGATTGCTTGATACTCCTCTATATGACTGCCCCTTCTCCAATAGTAAACACAGATCCTGATGTTGATCTGCTGGAGTCAGAATCTGATTGAAAATCAGAATCTGTATACCCAACGGGAATTAAATCCCCTATAGAGTATACAAGCATATAATCTCTCGTTCTCCTAAGATACTTAAAAATATGCTTGACTGCCGTTCAGTGATCAAGGCCAGGATTCGATTGAAACCTGCTAACCATGCCCACAGTAAACCAAATATCTGGTCTAGTACAGAGCATTGCATACATGAGACTTCCTACGCCCGAAGCATATGGAATCCTACTCATGAATTGCTCTTCATGCTCATTCTTAGGAACTTGTTCCTTAGAAAGTTTGTTTCCATGTCTGAAAGGCAACATACCTTTCTTGGAATCTTGCATGGAAAATCGAGACAAGATTTTATCTATGTATGAAGCTTGGGATAATACAATCGTTCTATTCTTTTAATCCCTTATAACTTGGATACCAAGAATATAACTTGCTTCTCCTAAGTCCTTCATATCAAATTGTTTTGCTAACCATTCTTTTATTGATGTCAATACGCTTACATCGTTTCCGATGAGTAGTATATCATCAACGTAAAGAACTAGGAAAACCAACTTGTCACCTTTAATCTTTTTGTATACACAAGGTTCATCAAGGTTTTGAATGAATCCAAAATCTTTTACGGCTTGATCGAACCTTATGTTCTAGGATCTGGATGTTTGCTTCAATCCATATATGGATCTTTACAACTTGCATACCCTTTCCTCTTGGCCCTTTTCAATGAATCCTTTTGGTTGCATCATATAGATGCTTTCGTCAAGACTTTCATTAAGGAAAGTTGTCTTGACGTCCATTTGCCAAATCTCTAGGTCTAGAGATACCGCAATGGATAAGAGTATCCTAATGGATTTAAGCATGGCCACCAGAGAGAAGGTTTCTTCATAATCAATACCTTTCTTCTGTGCATAACCTTTAGCAACCAATCTAGCTTTAAAGGTTTCCACCTTACCATCATTCCTCTTTTCCTCTTATATACCCACCTGCACCCGATGGGTTTTATCCCTTTAGGTAAGTCTACAAGAGACCAGACTTTGTTTTTGAACATAGATTCAATTTCGGATTGCATTGCCTTTTGCCAATGGCGACAATTAACATCTTCCATTGCTTCCTTATATGCATAGGGATCATCATCGTCTGGAAGATTCTCTACAGATTCCCTAGACCAATATATCTCTTGGGTTGTCTAACAACCTTCCCACTTCGATGAGGTATGGTAGATTGTTGATCTTGTGTTGGTACTGAACTTACATTTGGGCTCGGTTGTGAAACTTCTTGTGGAATTGTATCTCCTAAAAGCTTATTTAGGAAAATTCTACTTTTAGGCACAAAATTATTCATATAGTCCTCTTCTAGAATAGTATCCTTTTGTTCCTTTTGGATACCCTACAAATATGCATATTTCTGAACGGGCTCCATCTTTTCTGTCTTTCCTTTTAACACGTGCGCAGGACATCCAAATATCCTAAAGTGTTGTAAACTAGGCTTTTGCCCGGTCCACAACTCATGCGGTGTTTTAGGAACTGACTTAGATGGTACAACGTTTAGAATATACATGGCAGTTTGTAAAGCATATCCCCAAAAAGAACTAGGGAGCGTTGAATAACTCAACATAGACCTAACCATATCCAAAAGAGTTCTATTTCTCCTTTCTGCCACCCCATTTTGTTGAGGTGTGCCTGGTGCAGAAAACTGAGAAATTATTCCATTATCAATAAGATATTGCTAAAACTCACCAGATAGATATTCTCCACCACGATCGGACCTCAATATTTTTATGCGTTTCTCAAGCTGATTTTCTACTTCAGCTT
This sequence comes from Dipteronia dyeriana, assembly GCA_032871835.1. Lineage (NCBI taxonomy): Eukaryota > Viridiplantae > Streptophyta > Magnoliopsida > Sapindales > Sapindaceae > Dipteronia > Dipteronia dyeriana. The sequence continues at coordinate 101,642,505 of CM065299.1, forward strand.
TAAATGATTTGAACATATCAAAAGCATCCGACTTATGTCTCATGAGATGCACATAGCCAAATCATGAGTGATCATCCGTGAAAGTGATGAAGTACTCATATCCACCTCTAGCTTGAATGCTCATAGGTCTACACACATCAGTGTGTATCAATCCTAAACATTCGATGGCTCTTGCGCCTTTGGTCGTAAACAACCTTTTTTTCTTTTTACCTTCCAAACAAGATTCACAAGTTGGTAGATCATCAACCTTTAAGTCACTTAGAGGTCCGTCACATACCAATCTTTTAATCTTATTAAGATTGATATGACCTAAGCGCAAATGCCATATGGTTGGTTTCATCTTTTGATAATTTTACTCTTTTATGATTAGGTTCCGTTGATTCCGTGTCTAACAAGTGAGAGATATTTCCATGCAAATATAATAAACCGTTTTCCGATGTAACTTTGCAAATAATTTTGTCATTCTTACTAATAAAAAAAGCTTTATTAAAAGTAACCGAATAACCAAATTTATTTAAACAAGAAACTGAAATTAAATTCCTCTTGAATTAAGGTACATAATAAACGTTTATTTAATCTAAATGCCTACTAGAATCTAAATTGATTCTAATATCTCCCATTACACTAGTAGACACCAATGCTCCATTGTCAAAATGCAAGTTGAATTCATTCTTTTTCAGTCTATTCCTTTAACCCTTTTAACCACAAAGGAAACACTTCCCTTTGATCTTGGTTACTTTCTTGGTCTCCTTCTAAGTAGGCCCAAGTTACTTTTTCCTCTGTTGTTTCTTGACCTTCTAACGGGTCTTAACAGTAGCAACTTTACAAACCATATGAATCCCTGTCTAGAGACATCATAATATTGGCATCAGTCTCTATTCCTTTATGTTGCTGTTGCAACACGTTGGAGATGATGGCCATAATGTAACGTACATTTAGCCATCTCATCTAAATACTTCCACTACTGATACTTATCTCTTTCCTCCTGAGTAGATTCATTAGTTTGGTGGTTAAGGAATAAACAGAATGAACTTATACTTTTCAGCTTGCAACAACAACCCAATATTCCTTTTCCATGTGACATAATTATCATCAGTTAAAGTATTATCTTTTAGGATATTGATTAGGGATGGGGTTATGATTTCTTTTTAATAACAAAAATTATATAAGTAAACAATCATGATATAGCACTTTTGAATATTTATCTTGAATTAAATGAAATAATTCAACCGAAAAAATTCAACGGTGATCCAACACCCATAAATGTCACGTCTCCTTTGGGAGTTCGCAATATTTACTAGTTGGACTAGGTCCCACCTAATTGTTAACATAACAACCAACGTTTTCAATTTTAGCCTTGTGATTTTATTAACAAGAACTCTTGGGAGGATGTTAATAAACTCACATTGAGTGTGTTACCAAGTTATTGACCTTCAATATAATCCCTCACGAATATCCCTCCTTTGAGAGTATATATCGTTTGGGCTAATTGTCTAGTCTATCCTTGTAAGGAAGTATCTTGCTAAATTCCATTCATGAATACCTATTGGGAGGTTATTCATGAAACATAAAGCTCAACTAAACTTGGAGGCCGTAGGTGTTACAAAACACCTTCTCCCACTAAATTGTTTAAGGCGTGTGATCGAATTCCAAAGAATGATTTACCAAGTTATCTAGATGCCAATTTAGATACTTAAACCATTCAATGCATGTTCATACCAAAAGAGATATATGAGTGACACTCCTTTTCTATATGACATGTTATCAAACAATGACAAACATTGCAATATTTACAAAAATATAAATAGCAACAATTTTGGTCCATCCTAGAAAAACAAGTAAATTACATATATCCTGGAATACAAGAACTCATTTCTTGGCGAACAAGTCTTCTCGCGACCTTCGTCGTTCGGACTCCCTCGGCTACCTCCCATGGGCGTGCGCACCCCTCGCCCTTACGCATAGGCATGCGCATGCCACAAACCCATAAAGGGCTGCCATGCGCAGCCCATGGCTACCAAAAGGGCTGTCGTGCGCAGCCAATGCCATAACAAACGTGACTGCGCGCTCTTCGCACACACGTTCGTTGTTACAGCTCGTACGGTCCCAAACTTGTTCCGGTTGCTCCTAATTCTTCAAACATTCGAGTCTTCGAAACTTGAATGTATTACAGAAGAATTTAAATAATAAAATACTGCAGTTTTTTTTATTACAATAGTGCAGTTTTTTTTATTACAATAGTGCAATTTTTTTTTATTACAACAACAAAATTAAAAAAAACTTAGCAACTACTAAGAAGGAAATTATGGCGATGATAGACCACCCTTCTTGTTACAATCCCAAAACAAAATACATTGAAATTCTAGGACCAAAATTGAGCAATAAAAAACAACATATATATCCATACATTTCAATGTAAATATATATGCGAATACCTAGAGTGCCATCTCTTTCTAAAACATGGATATATACAATAAAAAGAAAAATATTCACGTACATACATCAATTAATCAAGGGTACAACCAGGCTCTGATACCAATTGTAGGGAAAAATGGGTTCAAACACAATGGAAGCGTGATAAAAACGAAATTAGGGTTTGTGTATAAAAAAAAAAAAATCCCTTTATGCAACGAGAACCTTAACCCAAGATTAATTGACGTATATAAAAGTATCGTACCTTTTTCTCGTGACGATTGAACAAGCACCGAATTGATTACGTAAGATCTTCCAATCCAATCACGAACGTGAATCACCGTGGAGTGTAGGCTCCCTTTCTTTAAATTGTATACCTGAGGATGGAGACAAAGCAAAATATTTTCTTTGTTAGTTACAAATATCCTCCAAGAGAAAAATCCAAGAACGTCCAATCACTTGTGAATTATCAATCAATTTGATTGAAACTCGCGTGAACCTTCATTCAATGTTGTACACAAAACCCTTTTGATGTAAAGGATACTAGTGTACTATTGAAAACAAAAACGTTCCCTTTTTCTCTTTTCTCCTTGGCCGAATTCCACACCCTTTTTCTATGAGTTGATTGAATTTTGTCTAGAGCAAAAACTAATTTTTCTCCCTCAAAATTCTCTCTTACTATGCCAAATTCTCTCTTGAAAATTACCTGGGCATAGCCGAAATTTTCATTATAGAATTCTTAGGGCTGGCTGAAAATCACACACACATATATATATATAGGATCATAAATTCTTTCTTAAGAAGGATTTACTTGGTTGGCAAGAATCCTTTCCTTAGGTGGATTTATTTGGTAATTAAGAATCCTTATCTAAAAGGAAATCTAACTTCTCCTATATCCATATGGGCTGGCCAAATTTCTCATTGATTTAGATTAGGAGAGTTTATTCTTTTCTTAAGAAGGATTACTTGGTAGTTAAGAATCCTTTCCTTATGTAGATTTACTTGGTGATTAAGAATCCTTTTCAAAAAGGAATTCTATCCTAACACTAAGACTCATAATCCAACTCAATAGTATATTTGTAACCATATTAAAGACTTCCTAATTTGATTAGATAAATAATTCCTTTTATTTATCTACTTATCAAATATAGTCTTTTAACATTAACTATACTACCAACAATAGTATAGTTTTAGGAGACCATCTTCTACTAGGAAAAAGATTTTGACTTTTAATTAAATAATTAATTAATCAACAAATTAATTAATTTCCATTTAATTAAATAATAAAATAAAATTATATATTTAAGCTATTCTTAATAGCCTTGTCGCCCATACCATATATAAGGACCAAATATTATTTTTCTTATTTTATTAAATCCATTGGACCTTAATAAAAAAGTCCACATGTGAACTAGACCTATTCTTATAAAAAGAAACAAGTTCTCATGCCTTATTACAATTCTAGATGGACCCCTAAATTGGTCCGGTAGAATATATCAAGTGATCCATGCAAGTTCGTGTGGATTGAGGATCTTGGCGGGCTATCTAAATTTATGCTCCAACAGACACAACCCAATCACAATCAACAAATGATTTACTTAGGTCCAATCTATTTAATTTTAGTTCATTCCAATAAAGAACTAAAATTGAACTCTTAAATAAAGATAGAATAGGTTGATGTCACTCACTCATACCCTAGACAATCTTACTGGAGAAAGTGTATCCCCGTGAAGAATACCAGTAATCGCCAAGAGCTCATAGACCGCCTATAGCTCTCCAAGTTACCATATTTACTCATATGACCACATTTTGAACTTGGATATTTTGACTTGTTCAAAAGCCATGTTTCAATAGACACTATTGAAAACTTAACGTTAAGATTTCATATCCAATACCTCAAAATATCCATATGATGGTATTCTACTCTCATTCAATAAATGGAGCCACGATGTCCATATCTATAAATGAAGTCCTCTATCGATTAACAAATGAATACCACCAAACTATCGAGGATAGACTATGCTATATAATCGTACTCATTGATAGTTCAAATGATAACACTTGCAACCATAAGCCCATCATTTATCTCAAGATTGAGATAGACTCTCCGATTGTCTTCAAATGAAAACTTTTATCCATTGACGGTTCTAGATAAAGTATTTCATTTTGATCCTATTCAGTGCACCCAGTGCACTAGATTCTTTTGCTCAAAGAAACCACACTTTGATGATTTTAGACTCATCATAACACATTTGATCCCACACAAATGCTAGCAAAAGAATCTACAGCTTTGACAAGATAAAGGCGCCCAACCTTCTATCTTAAGTTGTGAATATTATTCAAGACTAACTAAAGAATTGTGTCTACCTCATACATATCTAGATGTATGAACAATTCTTCTTTTCTCATAGTCTTTTGACCTTATGATTATTTACTTTTGACAATTATAATAATTAAACTATAAATGCTATAAGATTTGTTAAATTGGAAATCACTTTATTCATATGAAAAAGATTGTTAGTTACAATATTACACTCTTGTTATCGAGCATAATCCTAACACAGTGTACCATCTATCAAGCAGATCTATTAGAATTGTAACTGTTCGTACAGACCCCCTCATACCGCCGGATCTGCTCTTCAGAAGCTCCTAAGTAGCGGTAGCAGGTCAGCTCATGAATCCAAGAAGCCAACTCAGATGTGTAGCCTTTAGAGCAGCATCAGTAGTAGAAGCTAAGTGGCTTCTCACTTTTTGTATCGGACCGGTCAACGTCCAAGTGAGCCACTACGGTCTCGATCCATTCCGGTATGGTCTAGTGCTTCATTTTAATTGTTGGGGACTCCAAAGATCTCACGCATGCTTCTGGACCAGTACTAGACCGGTGGCTTTGCTCCATGTTTACCGGGCCATTCACCGCCCTAGCTAGCCACCAAAGCCCGATCCGGTCGAAGAGTTCCCAGAAGCTTCCCATATTTGGTAAGGCCACCTACATGCCTAAGCAAACTTCTGGAGCAGTAACAACGTTACAAGATCGGTGGCTTTGCTCAATGTATACCTGGCCATTCATCGCCCTAGCAAGCCATCGAAGCTCGATCTGATCGAGGACAGCCCAGAGGGTTCCCATATTTTGGTAAGGCCTCCTACATGCCTAAGTAAGCCTCTGGAGTAGCAGCCCCACTGCAAGGCATAGTGGCTCCTCACTTCTTGTACCGGGCCGGTCAACGCCCAAGTGAGCCACTACGGCCCCGATCCATTCCAGCATGGTCCAGAGCTTCATTTCAATTGCTAAGGACTCCAAAGATCTTAAGCATGCTTCTGGACGAGTCCTAGATCGGTGGCTTAGCTCCATGTTTACATGGCCATTCACCGCCCTAGCAAGCCACAGAAGCCCGATCCGATCGAGGAGTTCCCTAAAGCTTCCCACATTTGGTAAGTCCACCTACATGCCTAAGCAAGCTTCTAAAGCAGTAGCAACGCTACAAGATCGGTGGCTTTGCTTAATGTATACCAGGCCATTCATCTTCCTAGCAAGCCATCGAAGCCCGATCTGATCGAGGACAACCCAGAGGCTTTCCACATTTTGTTAAGGCCTCCTACATGCCTAAGTAAGCCTCTAGAGTAGCAGCCCTGCTGCAAGGCTCAATGGTTCCTCACTTCTTATACAGGGTCGGTCAACGTCCTAGTGAGCCACTAAGCTCCTGTTTTGTTTCAGCATGGTCCAGAGCTTTATTTCAATTGCCAATGACTCCAAAGATCCCAAGCATGCTTCTAGACCAATACTAGACCGGTGACTTTGCTCAATGTATACCGGGTCATTCATCACCCTAGCAAGCCATCAAATCCCGATCTGATCAAGGACAGCCCAGAGGCTTCCCCCATTTTCGTAAGGCCTCCTACATGCCTAAGGAAGCCTCTGGAGTAGCAGCCTTGCTGTAAGGCCCAGTGGCTTCTCACTTCTTATACAGGGCCGGTCAACACCCTAGTGCGCCACTGAGCTTCTGTTTCTTTCCAGCATGGTCCAGAGCCTTCTCTCAGTTGCTAGGGGCTACTTGGATCCCAAGTATACCTCTAGACCGGTACCAGACAGGTTGCCCCTCTCTATTTATATTGGGCCATCCAATGCTTAATTGAGTCACCATGGTTCCTACTCATTTCGGAGGGGTCCAAAGCCTTTTCTCAGTCGCTGAAAACTTCTAGGATCTAAAGCATGTCTTTGGACAATTACTAGGTCGGTGCCTCCTCTCCAATTGTATGGGGCCATTCATCGCCCTAGCGAGCTACCTTGGTCATGATCTACCTCTCAGGTTAGTCTCATCGACAGTAGCAGCTCCTTACTCCTTAGTCTCATTGCTTTGTTAAAAGACGGGTTATCATCCCTTAACACTGCTACTTCGGAGCCAGCTTCCACCACCTTGGTTGGATCAAATCAGCCTTGACCTCCATCTCCTCAGTTGGATCAATCCAGATCTCTCATACCTCTCTTACCTCTCCTACCTTGGTAACACCAATCTGGACCTCTACTTTTACAGATTCAATTAGAGAACTTTGAGATTGGTTCTACCCTAGTACGGTCTGGGATGAATGTGGAGATGGATACCATGTTTTCCTCATCATCAGTGCACCATGTGGTTCGAGATGGACCGACTTCAGTGAGAGTAGACCTAATAAACTCTCAGCTTTCTCCATGATCTCCTCATGAGTGGTCCTTACACGACACAGAGCATGAATTCGAGTCTCTCCATATCATATGCACACTGCATCCGCTCTTTGTCTACCTGCATCTTAGTTGCGATTGCCTCAGCTCTGATCATGACTTTGCTCAGGACGATCACTCCCCTAATTATCCTGATCATCTCCTCCCTGGTCTGCTCAAGCTCGACTTTGGCAGCATCAACCTGCTCCTAAAGAGCATCATACTGGTGGCTCTGCTCCACTCATACTGGGTCATTGAATACCCTAGCAAGCCACCGGAGTCCCAGTTAATTCGAGATGGGCCAAGAGGCTTCATATATTCAATAAGGCCACCTACGTGCCTGGGGAAGCTTTTGGAGCAGCAGCAGCACCACCGCAAGTCCTGAAGCCTTCTCATATCTAGTACAAGACCGGTAGCTCCACTCCATTTGTACCATGCCATTCATCAACCTAGCGAGCTACCGTGGTCCCGATCCACCTCCCAGGCTAGTTTCATCGACAATGGTAACTCCTTCTTCCCTTGTCCTGTTGCTTGGGTAGAGGAAGAACCATCATCCCCCAGCACTGCTACCTCGGAGCCAGCTCCACCACCTTAGTCGTGTTAGCCTGAATCAGCTTGGTCCCTTACCTTTTCAGCTGGATTTATAGGGACCTCTTCTATCACTATGGCTTCAATATGGACCTCCCATTCCTAGGTAAAGGTGATCTAGATCCTTACCTCCTTGACAGATTCAGATAGACAGATACGTAGGTTTGAAGCTTCATCTACATCCATAACCTCTGTAGCAACTCACATCTGTCAGACCAGTTCGAACCACCATTTCCTTGGAAATATCAAACTAGACCCTTACTCTAGATGATTATGAAGGAGATGTAGGCGGGCTTGGAGCCCCACATGCATCTACAATAGCAGAGGACTTCAAGGTAGTTCCTACCCCAACACGACTAGACATGAAAGCAGAAATAGGAACCAAGTCCTCCTCATCATTTGTGCATCCATCATCTCAATAAGGTCCGGCTTTAGTCAGAGCGGACCCAGGTAACTCTCAGCTTTCTCTGTGATCTACTCAAGGTATCCATCCTCCAATGATGATCAAGTCAGAGGAAAGAAGAGCTCGAGCTGCCTAGCAAGCAACACAGTAGTGTCCTTCAGCAAATGAAGCACCCACCTTGGCTTTCAAGGTAGCCACGCTGCCATGCAGAGTTTAAACCACTCCCTCAAGAGTTTACCTCATATTTCGGAGCAATCCTCGCATGGCACGACGCATAGACCCGAGTCTCTCCAGATCATATGCATGTTGGATCCATTCCCGATTACCTGCACATTAGCCATGGTTGCCTCAATTCTGGTAATATCTTTATTCAGAACAATTGCGCCCTTCACAACCGTGGTCAGCTCCTCAACTTTTTGGTTTGACTTCCCCTGAGAGATAAGTTTTCTCCATCCGAAACATCTACTCCTGGATCAACCGGGGCTCACCTGCCATATAAACAACCATCTCAGCTGTGACTTTTATTTGATGGAGAAGCTCCCTCTTCGGATTGATCATCTATTGCACAATGGGATTTCTAGCTTGGGTCTGCTTCAGCAACCTAAGACTTGCCATCTACGATGGAAACATACACAACCATCTCAATAGCTTTCTTCTTAATCCCCTCCCTTTTCCGTCCATCAATGACTCTTAAGTCAAATGGGGGAAGTAGAGCCAGCTATACCTGAAAGGTTGTGAAAAAGTAACCATTCTCCTTGGCTTGCACAAGCTCGACCTTAGCAAACACCAGCTTGCTCTATAAAATTATCATACCGATGGCTCCTCTCCATTTTTACTGGGCCTTCCAATGCCCTAGTGAGCCATCGAGGTCTCGATCCGTTCGGGGAGCACCCAAAGGTCCTGATTCATTCACAGTGGGGTCTCAAGCTCCATTACGATTGTTGAAGACTCTCATCTACTCCAAGTGGACTTCCAAACCTGTTACATCACTTGGGGACTAGAAGCTCAATATTTTCTCAATACTCCAGTGAGAGGGGGCGATGACCCCAGCGTGAGACAATTTCCCCTAGTTCGTAATAAAAAATGTCTTTTGTGGAGAGCCATTCTACTATCTACACTCATGATGTAGATCATCTCAAGAGATTCTACTCTTGAAAAAACTCCTAGAACGAGACTGGTTGTCAACCGATACCACCATGCATTGATACAACTTTGTATCAGCTGGCCATGAGTTTGCATTTCTTTCGATTTCGATATCCATAATAGATCTCATGTGATCACCATCACCAGGAGAGCTACGCCGCACTCCCGATGCCCTAGACTGGATCAAATCCTTCCAGGAGGATCACCAATACCAGGAGAGCTACAACGCACTCTTGATGCCCTGGACCGGATCGAATCCCTCTAGGAGGATCACCTTGACTATGAGTGCTAGATAGCCCCCCTTATGCCCTGGACTGGATTAATCCCTCCAGGAGGATCGATATAATATTTAGACAGTGATCTCCTCATGACCAGAGACTGGTCGGGGAAGTCTCCTCACTACCTTTGATGCCTAGTCGGGCACCACCCCCCGCCAAGAAGGGTCTGAGTGTAAGAGTATAGTTGCCATCCAAATCTCGAGACCAGGGATTGATCGGGGAAGCCCCCGCATCACCCCTGATGCTTTGGTCGGGTGACATCCCCCAAGAAGGATCTGATTGTAAGTGCATAGTTTCCATCCAGATCAAAATACCAGGATATAGCTAGATAGCGCTCTTGATGCCTTGGTCGGGCTACGACCCCCAATGAGGATCTAAGTGTAAGAGCATAGTTTCCATCCAGATATCGAGATCAGGAAATAGCTAGATAGCGCTCCTAATGCCTCGGCCGGGCACCACCCCCCGCCGAGAAGGGTCTGAGTGTAAGAGCATAGTTGCCATCCAGATCTCGAGACCAAGGATTGATCGGGGAAGCCACCTCATCACCCCTGATGCCTTGGACGGGGTGACCTCCCCTAAGAAGGATCCGAATGTAATCCGGATCAAAATACCAGGATAAAGCTAGATAGACCTCATGATGCCCTAGATCGGATTAAACCCCTCAAGGAAGAAAGCCATGGTATTTCGACAATGATCGCCTCGAGACTAGGAAATAGCTAGATAGCACTCATGATGCTTTTGTTGGGCTACCTCCCCCAAGAAGGATCTGAGCGTAAGAGCATAGTTTCCAGCAAGATCACGAGACCTGAACAACCAAATGCCATCCTGCTGCCATGGCCGGGCCAACCACGCCCAAGATGGATCTAAATATAAGTGCATAGTTGCCATCCGAATCCCAAGACTATGGTAGCTTCTAGCTAGCGTTCCCGATGCCTTGGTCAGGTGACCTCCCCCAAGAAGGATATGAGTGTAAGGGTAAAGTTGCCTGCTAAATCACGAGACTAGAACAACTAAAAGGTCATCCTACTGCCATGACCAGGCTAACCCCGCCAGGAAAAGTCTAAGTGGCATAGTTGCCTACAAATTTTAGGAACAGAAATTTCAGGCTCTCAGATTAGCCACTTGAGCTTTATCCGACATGATTGAGCAATACGGCTTGTGACCTTTCTCGCTTACCAAATTTTACACTGACTAGAGTCAGTACCCCGATTCGTTAAGCCAAGCACTAGGAGCGATTCTGGTTACCAGTAAGAAACGACAAGCATAATTCTTCATGTAGTACAAGATTCTGACTCCAACCCCAGTTGCGTATCGGTGTTCAAGTCAAAGGGCACTTGTGTTAATAGTAAAATTTGGCTAGGGACCAAAGAAGAATTTTCCACCTTCTAGCCTTCAAGCAGGGGTCTAAATCCGGGTCTACGTAGTGAGGTATCGAGGTTCTCTAGGTCAAGGTACCTTACGACCCCCCAAAAGCAGGGTGAGGTAATCAACACCTTCTCAACACCTTGCATGCATTCAGGCTCTCCAATTAAAGCCCGCTACCCCACCATGAATCATGCATAATTAGGTCGAACTCCATGATAAAGCTCGACGTAACTCAACCAAGCTCCCAGCTACAATGTTGGAACCCTATAGGATATTTTACCCTAAAATGGTTAGCACAAGCTCTATGGGAAAACCAGCAAGATCAATCTAGCTCCCTTGGGGACCCCGCTAGTGTACTGGAACCTGGGGTACCTTGCCCTCAAGAAATATCATGCATCGCCTCAGGTAACCTCTATAAAGTACCTCTCCGAAGTAACATATAAAACCAGAGCTCTTCTCCAAACAGCGTAGGAAGAGAGGGTTGACCTTCATGACACTTACGATACCATTAATGAGGTCAAACCCTATTAATGGAGATAGTCAACCATATTAATGAGGTCAAACCGTATTAATGGAGGTAATCAACCCTATTAATGAGGTCAACCATATTATTGGAGAAAGTCAACCTTATTAATGAGATGATCAACGCCATTAATGAGAGAATATTCAACTCTTTAATGGCCACCAATAGTAAAAGAGTCCAACGAGGAAACAAATACATTTGCCTCTAAGATATCCTCCACAACCGATTATTGGGAGTCAACTACAACAGAAAATCCCACATATCAATGAAGGAAGAGTCCAAAGAGGAAACAAACACATATTCTCCACGAAATTAGCTACAATCCGATCAACTACAGTAAATGAAGAATCGTGTTCAATAAGGAAAGAAGAACAATTCAAGACTCCTGGACTTGCGCGCCAAGATAGTTACACCATGTATAAATACACCTGTAATAGCATCGATTAGCAAGGTCATATGAGAACAGACATATTATCTCTAATCCCAAAAACGACCAGTCCTAGGCTAGTCTACATGCTTCGTTTGAAGTTCTCTCTACATCGTCATTATATGTGTACCTTTACCAAGATTCTACCGGTATCGGTTAACACTTGATCATTGTTGTAAGCTCTCCGAAACACCATTGTTGTATTATTTCTCCACTGTTGTAAGCTCCCCGGAGCATTCTTTGATATATACGTAAGGAAGGGTATCCCTCCTTCCATTGGATACTACCTCGGGGTTTTTCAGCATGTGATCATTCGTGATGCTTTTTTCCCCTTGGTTAGTCCACCTCCCTCTACAAAAGACTTGTCTTTCTCTTATTTGTCTCCTGTATTATGTATGCGTATATGAGTGCAAACTAGATGCCTACCTCACCGGACCTAGCGCTTTTATCCTCCCATTTACATGCCAAAGTCGCACATCAAGATGAGGAGAAACCACCCATACCAGCTTGAAAGGAGTCGATAAGCCCTCCTGCATCCTCTCTATGGAAGAAATCAAGCACTTCGACACTGGAGCTAGATAAGCCCCATTTCTTACTTGCTATCTAGGTCGATGAACTACAGGAAAGAATCGGGCTCCAGAACCAGTTTCTAGGTACCGGGACGGGCTCTGACCCAGATGGAAGACCAGGACCAAGATCAACCCCTTCATATAGGTAAGGGAACCTCGAGCTCCCTTCATCTCTTACCAACCACAAAGCCCGACAGATGGGATGACTCGTTTCCTACCTACCACGAAGCCTGACAGGTGGGATGACTTCACTCCTACCTACCGTGAAGCCCGATGAGTGGGATGACTCCTCTCCTACTTACCGTTCCATACTCCATATTCATACAAGATCTCTCCAAGGTACAAGGTACCAACCCCGGCCACCACCTTCTTGGTAGTGGTCTCTAGGGTGTTAGCTGTAATTCCTAACCCTGAGCGAATTTTCGGTTAACAAATTATAATATATATTTGTAATTGTAATGCATTAATGGACTTTATTTTGTATTTGTAATGGAATGATTATTTTTTTTAGTTTAATTTGTAATTTTTAGTTAAATGGGAAATTGAGGAAACAGGGAAAATGAGAAAAAAGAGAAAAATGGGAAACTGGGGATAAGGATGGATATACCTCCCTCCAAAATTCCCCATCCCCATTTTCCCCAAGTGGGGAAATGAAGGGGTAGGGGAAGGGTATGGGAGGTGGGAATGGGGATGTGGAGACCTATATACATCCTTATTCCCTAAATGTGCATCTCTAGGTGAAATACACTCTCCGCTCATAGGTGCGTGGAACATATTCTTCACCCAAATTCAACCTCAAAACAAGTTTCTAGATTTTAATCTTCAACATAAAATTTCGAAATCGTTTTTGTTCCTCGTTTCTAATCCAAATTATGCAAATGACCTGTCGTTGGAAAGCTCTTGGAAGACTCTATCTAATGGTACCATGATCGTAGAGAGATAAAAAAAAATGACAACGAGTTATCACCCGATTACAGTCATGGGTTTCATATTTGAATTCTCTCAAATTTTGAAGTCAATTCATGGCAAGTATTTCTAGAACATATAATGACATATATGTATATGTATGTATGTATGCATTCATGCCATTTAAAATGAAATATAATGTGTGTGTGGTGTCATTCCATTATAATTGTAAAGCATTCAAAAATGAAAAACAATTCCTAAACATGGCATTTCTACCAAAATACAATCCCAAATCAAGCTCTGATACCAATGAAAGTAAAATTCGATAAATAAAACGAATTTGAATGATTATCGTTCAACATACAGAAATCTGAATTCCAGCAGAAGTAGGATCGAACACCTAGGATTGTACAACCGGATGGAGGACAATCACGAGATCGGAAAGTCCCTTCTGATCACGAAACAAATACCCACACTCTAATCTTGGATGGGAGAAAATTCTCTAATGACTTTCTCCATATCTCTCAATGTGTTTTCTTTCTGTATTTGTGTCTCTCTAAACACATGTACACAAACATTGTTTTGCACATCTGATGCTTACACCAAAGCACAGACTTTTTGTTTTACATACACTGCACAGACACATTCCATGCCTTGCGTTGTACACAAAGCACACATAAGATACACTCTCTTTTGTTGCTTATCCAGAAGCGCACACACTTACCATGATTCATGAAAGCACGTTTACATGCATATTGTGTATGTCTATTGTGAGTCAGTTCCTTCAACCGATGTATATAACCAAATAAAACTAGTCATGCAGTTATAACAATGGGGCTTTGATATGGGTTTGGTCTACATGGATTTAGACTTTCCATGTATTGTTTGTGTTTTTTGCCCACTTGGGTGTATAATAGGTAGAGATGTACATTTTTCCCCGGGACTCAAATTCTCTACGTCCCCATCCCTATTTGAGGATTTGTATTTTAAGGAAAAAAAGGGAGGGTGTGGATGAAAATCATTTCCAAATTGAAATGGGGATGGTGATAGGGCCCCTATCCCCATCCCCATTTCCCCATCTTCCCCATCTTCCCCATCTTCCCCATCTCCATTTCCCATTTTCCTCACAATTATATTGAAATGGGGATGGGGATGGGGATGGGGATAGGGATGGGGGGAGGTCCCTCATCCCCATTTCTCCGTTTCCCCAAAACATATATAGACATAATTATAATATATATTTTTAATTTTGTTAATTATAATATATATATATATATATTTATATTCTTTGAAACCCTAAGTGTATATATATATATATAAGTTTAATTTGTAATTTTTAGATAAATAGGGAAATGGAAAAATGGAAAAATGGAAAAACGAGAAAATAGTGAAAAACGGAAAAAATGGAGAATCGGGTTGGATCTAATAATGGGTCTTCAACTCATACCCAAATATACTAACAATTTAATATATATAATGGGTCTTCAACTCATACCTAAATATACTAACAATTTAATATATATAGGGGGGGGGGGGGGGTGGGGGGGGGGGGGCATCTCTAATAATGGGTCTTCAACTCATACCCAAATATACTAACAATTTAATATATATAATGGGTCTTCAACTCATACCTAAATATACTAACAATTTAATATATATATATATATATACACACACACACACATTAATCTCTTCTATTAGCAGGGGATTTGACTCTATATCTCCTCCTAGATCGAGATATACATATATATATATATATAATACGGAGGAGAAATGTATGTTAGTATATTTAGGTATGGGTTGAAGACCCATTATATATATCCCTGCTAATAGAAGAGATTAATGTCCTCCGTATTATATATATATATATATATATATATATATATATGTATATCTCGATCTAGGAGGAGATATAGAGTCAAATCCACTGCTAATAGAAGAGATTAATGTGTGTGTGTATCGGAGGTGATGCATTCGATGTTCAATCTCCTATGAATAAGGATGTTATGCTACTATGCTACAGTGCTAGCTTGCCTTTCTCTATCATTTACTATCAAACGTTATCCTTTCAACTCTCGCTCATTTTCAATCATAAACTTGTGAGGTTGACACCAATGCCAAAATATATAGTGTGCACTTTAATTATATGATATAGACTTTGATAAATGCAACATTAAACAAGGCCTTAGGTCCAGACAACCTTGTGGAAAATGAGGCATTTGCTGAGGTTTAAGTGTTGAACTTTGAACTGTCCCCTTCCATTCAACATGCACATAGAAAATCTGCATATTGCTAAGAAACTACAACAGTAAAACCAAATTCAATGAATGAGTTTGCCAAAGAAAACAAGACAAATGAGGCTCCTACGTTCCGTAACATCAATAACCTGATCATGACTTGTCCAATGTCCCAAGTTTTTTGTCTATAAAATTAATGTTTCTCTTCACCATTGTCATTCCACACAAATAATTGATCTCTTTTGAAGGAAATAAAGTCATTTTTCTTTTAAATTGGCAAATCTTGGTTGGTATGTATTAATGACTTGAAAACTTTTGAAGATTGAATGGATGGAAAATCAATTTCCAAACTACTTACATTAATTGTGAGGAGACTTTGGGTGCATAGCATTAATGAGGTGGGTGAGTTCTTTGGCTATAAATAGCCCCCCGTATTTCTCCACAAATCATTAAATTGTTCTTTCCTCTTATTTGAGAGACAGGTTGCAGTTCTCTCCTAAAATAGTATAGAGAGGTTGTAATCGTTTTTGGCATAATAAAATCCTTCTGGTCTTTGTCCGTGGATGTTTCCCTCACATTGAGGGTTTTACCACGTAAATCATGTGTCTATTATTTTTATCTCATATTTTATTCTCAATTCGAATTTACGTTGGGAATCGAAACACGTCAGTTTCATAACAATGGTATCAGAGCCATTTGGTTGGCAAGGTGTTATACTCTCTTGAAAAATCTTAGTATGCTCTGTTGTTGCAGCATTGTCGGATTTTCCACATCAGAAAAGATTTGGTCTTGAGTTATCATAACTACGGATTGTACATGTACTGGAAATAAGTGTGGTGGTGTGGAAAGTGTATGTCTAGGAAAGGTTCCGGCTAAGGAAAGACTTGGTATTTAAGAGCTCCATTGTGACCCACCTCTCTTACCTGGGAACCTACCTGGTGTACTGTTCATAATTACGGTCACTATTCCAGTATACGGTACTATTCATGGGCACTATTTATCAAATGTCTTGTGTGAATTTCATAAAGATGGGAGTGAAATTTGAATTCGAGAAATTCAACGGAAGTAATTTCACGTTGTGGAAAATGAAAATAAGGGCAATCTTGATGAAGGATAATTGCTTGGAAGCAATTAGTGCAAGGTCAACGGAGATCACTGATGATGGCGAGTGGGACAAGATTGATGGCAATGCAGTTGCCAATCTACATCTAGCACTAGCCGATGGAGTATTATCAAGTATGGCGGAGAAGAAAACGGTAAAAGAGATATGAGATACTTTGACAAAGTTATACGAGGCTAAATCACTACACCACAAGATTTCCTTGAAAAGAAGACTTTACACTCTTCGAATGGCAGAATCCTCATCGGTAACCGACCATTGCAACACCCTAAATACACTATTTTCTCTGCTCACTGTGTTGGGCCATAAAATAAGTGAAAATGAACGTGCGAAACTTCTACTTCAAAGTCTGCCTGACTCATATGATCAACTTGTTATCAATTTGACCAACAATATCCTTTCAAACTATCTACTATTCGATGACATTGCAGCTGTTGTTTTAGAAGAAGTAAGTAGAAGTAAGAATATGGAAGACAAGTTGGTAAATTCATAACAAGCAGAAGCTTTATCGATGACAAGAGGGAGATCAATGGAACATGGCCCCAGTGGGAGTCACAATCATGGTAGATCAAAATCAAGAAGTAAGAAGAACATCAAATGCTACTGTTGTGGTAAGAAAGGGCATGTCAAAAGTGAGTGTTGGCTAAACAAGAAGAATTGAGGCAACAAAGCTCCTGAGTCATCAAATTCTTAGGGATGTGTAGAAAGTACTTCAGACGATGATGAAGTTCTATACAGTGAGGCAACAACTGTTGTTGAAGGCAGAAAGCAGTTTGCTGACGTTTGGCTTTTAGACTCAGCAGCAACCTAGCACATGACCTCTCGAAGAGAATGGTTTCACAAATATGAACCTATCTCAGAAGGATCTACATTTATGGGTAATGATCATGCCTTGGAGATCGATGGTATTGGTACTATCAAGATAAAGATGCATGATTGTACCGTTCGCACTATTCAGGAAGTACGACATGTGAAGGGCCTTAAGAAAAATCTATTATCTTTGGGACAATTAGATGATCTCGGATGCAAATCCTGTATAGAAAATGGGATCATGAAGATTGTTAGAGGCGTGCTTGTAGTTATGAGGGCAGAGAAGATCACTGCAAATCTATACATGCTTAAAGGAGAAACACTATAGGAAACCGATGCATGTGTTGCATCATCCAACGATGGAGAAGAGTCAATGATGATATGGCATCGAAAACTAGGCCACATATCGGAACGAGGTTTAAAGATTCTCTTCGATCAAAATCTGCTTCCCGGTCTCAAATAGGTAAATTTATCGTTCTGTGAGTATTATGTTACAAGTAAGAAACATATATTGAAGTTTAGCAGTTCTATTGCTAGGACCAAATGCATTCTAGACTTGATTCATTCTAATGTCTGGGAATCACCGGATATATCACTAGGAGGATCAAAGTACATGGTGACTTTTATTGATGATTACTCCAGGAGATGTTGGGTATACCCGATCAAGAGAAAGTCAGATGTGTTTGAAGTATTTAAAGCTTTCAAAGCATGAGTGGAACTTGATTCTGGAAAGAAGATCAAGTGTTTGAGGACAGATAATGGAAGAGAATATACAGATGGTGAGTTTCTTGCACTTTGTAAGTAAGAAGGTGTTGAAAGACATTTCACTGTCACATACACTCCTCAGTAAAATGGAGTGGCAGATCGAATGAATAGAACTCTTGCTGAAAGAATAAGAGCTATGTTGAGGACTGCATGCCTATCTAATTTATTTTGGGCAGAAGCAACCAAAACTGGCTGTTATGTTATAAATCGATCCCCATCGATAGCAATTGAGTTGAAAACATCGATGGAGATATGGACCGGTAAACCAGTTGACTATTCTAATCTACATTCATTTGGATGTCCTGTGTACGTGATGTACAATGCCCAAGAAAGAGCAAAGCTGGATCCGAAATCCAAAAGATGTATATTCTTGGGGTCTACTGACGGTGTGAAAGGGTATCGCCTGTGGGAACCCACTACCCATAAGGTTATAGTCAGCAGAGACGTTATCTTTATAGAGAATCAATTACAAAGAGAAAGAGATGATATCACTTTCAAAGAAAATTCATAGACTAGTGAAGTTCAGGTGGAAGATAATATAGAACAAGAAGGTTTAGATCCTTCTGAAGCAGCACCGAAGCACGAGGTACAAGAACCAGTCGAGTCCGCGGTTCTAAAAGTTTGATGGTCAACTCGTGAGAGGAGACCTTCAGCTTGGCACTCGGAGTATGTTATAGAGAACAACGTAGCATACTGTCTTCTAACAGAGGATGGAGAGCCATTGACTTTCCATGAAGCTACAAATAGCTTAGATGCATCTATGTGGATGACAGTAATGTAGGAAGAAATTGAAGCTCTACACAAGAACAAGACATGGGAGATTGTTCCACTACCACATGGAAGAAAAGCCATCGGAAACAAATGGGTCTATAAGATCAAATGGGATGGCAATGACCAAGTGGAGCGGTATCGTGCAAGACTAGTGGTGAAAGGATATGCTCAGAAAGAAGACATTGACTTCAATGAGATATTTTCCCCGGTGGTTCGACTTACAATGGTCAGAGTAGTTCTTGCCATGTGTGCTACGTTTGACCTACACCTAGAGCAGTTAGATGTGAAAACTTCATTTCTTTATGGAGAACTTAAAGAAGAAATTTATATGCTTCAACCAGAAGGTTTTTCCAAATGAGGCAATGAGAACTTGATTTGCAGGTTAACCAAATCTTTGTACGGTTTAAAACAGGCGCCGTGGTGTGTGTACAAGAGATTTGATTCTTTCATTATAAGCCTTGGGTATGACAGACTCAGTTCAGACCATTGTACTTACTACAAGAGGTTTAAAGATGATGATGACTTCATTATCTTGTTGTTGTAAGTGGACGACATGTTGGTAGCAGGCCCTAACAAAGATCGAGTCCAAGAATTAAAGGCACAGTTGGCTAGGGAGTTTGATATGAAGGATCTAGGACCAGCAAACAAGATTCTAGAGATGCAAATTTTCCGAGACAGAAAAAATAGGAAGTTTTGGCTCTCTCAGAAGAACTATTTGAGAAAATTTTTATGACGCTTCAACATTCAAGATTGTAAGCCAATTTCTACCCCACTTCCTGTGAATTTCAAATTATCCTCAAGTATGAGTCCTAGCAATGAAGCGGAGCGGATGGAAATGTCTCGAGTGCCATATGCATCAGCAGTGGGAAGTTTGATGTTCGCTATGATATGTACAAGACCAGACATTGCAAAAGCAATGGGAGCAGTTAGTCGATACATGGCGAATCCTGGTATAAAGCCTTGAAATGCTGTGAATAGGATTCTGAGATACATAAGAGGAACCTCAGATGCTGTATTATGTTATGGAGGATCAAAATTTTTTGTCAGGGGTTATGTGGATTCGAATTTTGCTGGAGATCTCGACAAAAGAAAATCTACTATTGGTTATATGTTTACAATTGTAGGAGGAGCTGTGAGCTGGATTTCTAAGTTACAAATAGTTATGGCTCTATCAACAACTGAGGCAGAGTACATGGCAGCCACACAAGCTTGTAAGGAAGCAGTTTGGATTAACAGACTAATGGAGGAACTTAGGCACAAGCAAGAGAAGATCATTTTGTTTTGTGACAGTCAGAGTGCCTTGCACATCGCAAGGAATCCTGCTTTCCATTCTAGAACCAAGTACATAGGAGTACAATATCACTTTGTTCGGGAAGTTGTGGAAGATGGTAGTGTGGATATGCAAAAGATATACACCAAGGAGAATCTAGCAAATGTAATGACCAAGCCTATCAATACTGACAAGTTCATATGGTGCAGATCCTCCTATGGTCTAGCAGAAACGTAAGTAGCATGAATTAGAGCAAGGATTAGAAGGATAATCAAACCATGAAAAAATGACTTCAAGTGGGAGAATGAAGGAAATAAAGTCATTTTTCTTCTAGATTGACAAACCTCGGTTGGTATGTATTAATGACATGAAGACTTTTAAAGATTTGATGGATGGAAAATTAATTTTTAAACCACTTACATTAATTGTGAGGAGACTTTGGGTGCATAGCATTAATGAGGTGGGTGAGTTCTTTGGCTATAAATAGCCCCCCATATTTCTCCACAAATCATCCCAAGCTAACAAGCTCTTATCTTATTTCTCCCTAAATTGTTCTTTCCTCTTATTTGAGAGAAAGGTTGTAGTTCTCTCCTAAAATATTAGAGAGAGGTTGTAATCGTTTTTGGTCTAATAAAATCCTTCTGGTCTTTGTCCGTGGATGTTTCCCTAACATTTAGGGTTTTACCACGTAAATCTTGTGTCCATTATTTTTATCTAATATTTTATTCTCAATTTGAATTTACGTTGGGAATCGAAACATATCAGTTTCATAACATCTTGCATTGAGCCAAGAAAACAGGTATATAAACATCTCTCTTTTCTACATTTCGTCAATACTTTCTTCTTTCTTTTTTTATGGGTTTTTGTTATAAATTTGAATTGTTAATTGATTTATTTGTTTTGTCACAGAGACATGATGTTTAGGAAGATTTTGCTGTTCTTAGTCCTGGTGACTTACCGCATTCATTGCTGCTGCAATGGCAAAAAATACCTACATAATTCACATGGACAAGACCAAGATAGCGGCCAAGCTTGTTCACGAAGGCGATTCGATGCAGACATACCAAGCAGTGATTGATTCCATCATTGAAATGTCATTACAAAAGCTTGATGGAGATCAACAAGAAGAAACCATGCCAGCAGAGCTCCTCTATGCCTACGAAACTGCCATTTCTGGATTCTCTGCAAAGCTCTCAACTAAACAACTCCAAACACTTGAAAAGGTTGATGGTTTTCTCTCTGTCACTCCTGATCAAATGCTGCAGCTCCACACTACAAATTCTCAGCAGTTTCTTGACCTCCAAATTGGGAAAGGACTCTTGTCTGATTCAAACTTGGCTTCTGATGTGATAATTGGCGTCGTCGATACTGGAATCTGGCCAGAACACGCCAGTTTCAAGGATACAGGCATGCCTGCTGTGCCTTCAAGATGGAAAGGAGTTTGTGAGGAAGGCACCAAGTTCTCAAAATCGAACTGCAAAAAGAAGCTCATTGGTGCCAGATACTTCTTCAAAGGTTATGAGGTTGAGTATGGAAGAATCAATGAAACAGAGGAGTTCCTATCTGCTCGAGACCAACATGGTCACGGTACACACACAGCTTCAATTGCTGCTGGTAGTCTTGTAGCAAATGCCAGCTTTTCAGGTTTAGCGCCAGGCATGGCCGTGGGACAAGCTACACATCAAGAATTGCAGTCTATAAAGTATGCTGGAGACTTAATTGTTCTACCTCGGATATTTTGACAGCAATCGACAAAGCTGTTCAAGACGGGGTTGATGTGTTGTCAATGTCTATGGGTAATGAGTGTGGCTGCAAGCTACACTGATCGAACATTCCCAGCAGTTATCAAACTTGGAAATGGAAATTTTTTTGAAGGGATATCTTTATATTACGGTAATGCATTAACAAAGCCGGTGCCCGTTTATTATCCGCTATCCAGATTCTGTCTCGATGGTTCATTCAATGAAACGGAAGTCAAAGGGAAGATTGTTGTGTGCCGTAAAGGTAATTTTAGCGCATTCATACAGTCAGAGAATGTTAAAAAAACAAAGGGTGTTGGATGATACTTGTAAATCCCAAATCTGGTGGTCAAGAACTTACTGCTGATCCTCACATATTGCCAACCGCTGAAGTAGGTTACACAGCAGGTAAGTATGTCAGACAGTATGCTAGTACAGCAAAAAAACCAACTGCTTCGATCATCTTCAAAGGGACAGTTTATGGTAGAACGGCACCAGTTATTGCAAGATTTTCATCATGAGGACCAAGTTCAGTTGAACCAGATGTGATCAAACCAGACGTGACTGCACCAGGAGTGAACATATTGGCTGTCTGGCCACCAACACTCAGCCCAAGTGGACGTCAAGGCGATACAAGAAGTGTTTTGTTCAATATAGAGTCGGGCACTTCTATGTCTTGTCCTCATGTTAGTGGCTTAGCTGCACTTCTCAAATCAGTTCATTGAGATTGGTCACCAGCCGCTATCAAATCAACCTTGATGACAACAGCATATACTCTCAACAACAAAAAGTCTCCAATTAGTGATGTTGATTCCATTAACTCTGCTGGACCATTTGCCTATGGTTCAGGTCATGTAGATCCAGAGAGAGCAGCTGATCCAGGGCTCATATACGATATAGCAGCAGATGACTATCTAAAATATATATGCAGCCTAAATTATACTTCTGCTGAGATTGCTTTATTTACAAGGGGGAATTTCACTTGTCCTAAAATCGCAGCATTTGGGGCTGCTGACTTGAACTACCCTTCATTTGCAGTTAATTTCAAAGGTGGTGTCCAAAATGGTAGTTTGGAATACAAGAGGACAGTAACAAATGTAGGCCCCCCTACATGTTACTAGTGCAAGTGGAAGAGCCCAATGGAGTGTCGGTGAATGTGAAGCCTAAGATTTTAAGTTTTAATAATCTTGGTCAAAAACTGAGTTACAAGGTGACTGTTATTGGAAAATCAAAAACATCCTCAGACTCATTTTTTGGATCTTTGACTTGGGTTTCTGGGAAATTCAGAGTCAGAAGTCCTATTGCAGTAACTTGGCAATAACCCCCAACTCATCGATCTTTTGCTCTTTATTTTATTGTGAGAAGTGCTAAGATAAGTCCTCAAGTGACTAACCTTATAAACAAGGAATTACTTCTGTAAGCATGGTATCCTCAGTAATTTTTTCGTAATAAAAGTTGTATGTGAAAAAAAAATAAAAAAATTATGGTTTAATATATTTTTTTATATTACAAAAATAACTTGTCTAATAAAGACGTTGTATGGGGATGTGTCCTGTGATAATTCATATGAATTCGATGTAATTTTATTTAGGTAAATACCTCACTTGAATGGAGTATGCCCGGAAGCCTCGACTACATTAACAACAAAGAGAGTGTTTTAATTTATTTTAATAAATTATTATTATAATTTGTGTAATTTATGAGAGGGTGGTTTTGGTAGGACCACTTTAGAGTTTAGTTTGGAATACAGGAGGACAGTTACAAATGTAGGGATCTCTACAAGTTTTTATGATGTGTAAGTGGAAGTGTCCAAAGGAGTGTCGGTGAATGTGAAGCTTAAGGTTTTAAGTTTCAGTAAGTTTGGTCAGAAATTGATAAAACTGTTGAAGGGATATCTTTAAATTCCGGTAATGCATTAACTAAGCCAGTGCCGGTTTATTATCCGCTATCCAGATTCTGTCTTGATGGTTCATTGAATGAAACAGAAGTCAAAGGGAAGATTGTGGTGTGCCGTAAAATTAATGTTAGCGCATATATACAGTCCGAGAATGTTAAAAAAGCAAAAGGTGTTGGAATGATACGGGTAAAGTTCATATCCGATGGAGTATCGGTGATTGTGAAGCCTAAGATTTTAAGTTTTAATAAACTTGTCCAAAATCTGAGTTATAAGGTGACTGTAGTTGGAAAATAAAAAACATCATCCGACTCAACTTTTGGATCTTTGACTTGGGTTTCTGAGAAATTCAGAGTTAGAAATCCTATTGCAGTAACTTGGCAATGACTTTTCTGCTATTTTTATCTAGTTAGAAGTATTTGATGAGCAAGTGGTATGATCAGTCACCGAGTGACTAACCAAGCACCGCAGCTGCCTTATTGTGATACTTTTTATTTTTTTATTTTATTTTATTTTTATTTTTTATTTATTTATTTTTTTCAATGTTCTCTCGTCATTTGTGGTTCCTTCTATGAGCAGAAACAGGGGAAATTTTTGCTCTTAAGAAAGGGTCTTTTGTTAGCAAAACAGCTTGGTATTTCTTGTTGCCGGATTGAGTTGGAGGCTCAAAATGTGGTGACTGATATTCTGGATTGTTGAGATTCAACACTTATCTCTATAGAATTTCCTATAGTTTTCTATAAGTTTCAATAAGATTTTCTAGAATTTTCCTTAAGTTTCAGATTCTAGAGATCTGGTGCAACAACAACATTTCAGAAGCTTCGGAAATAGACATGAGATGAAGAGATATTCGTAGAAGCTTATATTGCATTGTAAAATAACTTAAAATATAGCAAATGTAGTAGAGAAATCTAGAACACTCAAGTCGGCAAGTTGGATGAATTAGAAAAATATGTATGTAAAATCAATTCAAGCATCAGTCGAGTGTCTTTGTCTCCACCCTCCAGATCAATCGTCACTGGAATCAATGGCAGTTTGGTCCATTATCACGATTTCGAATCAATGTCTAGGCACGTCATTCAAGTGTGTCGGCGTGTCTAGTCACAACATGATATGGGTGCTTATATGTCTAGGTACGTCTTTGGCCGATATATCAAATCACGTTAACATAGAGACGATGATTTGTCATAAACTATATCGATTTTGGGTTGAGGTGCATGCCACTACATTTAATGGGTGCTGCTGATGTAGAAACTAAAGTCCCATATCGGCTGGTTTAACCGGTGCCTGGCTTATATGCCGATGGTTTCTACCTCCTATTAGCTTGAACTTTTAGTTTGGTATGTCTATTACATCATTTGATATCAGAGCAAGTTTTTCTTGCTTTGCGTCGCCTGTTAACTGTCATGTAGGTGGCCTTAGCTTGAGCTAATGCCATGACATGTAAGCAAGTATGTGTTGACGTGACATGTGACGTGCCCACACACGTCATCAAATGTAAGACGACGTGTTATGGAATAAATTTTTTAGTAGGATTGGACGTTTAATCATGAAATCATATCCTATGATATTAGGATTGGACGTTTAATCACGAAATCATATCGTATGATATGAAAACTATATATTATTATTCATGGGAATTGAAAGGACAAAAGACAAACCACACACTGAGGGTTGTGCTATGTTAATCACTAGATGACTGATCTTAGCACTTCACATGATCAAATAGTTCTAACTAAAAAGTAAAGAGCAGAAGAGGAGTTGGAGAATCTTGTTGCCAGGTTACTACTAAAGGACTTTTAACTCTATATTTTCCAGAAACCCAAGTTAAAGAACCAAACGATGAATCGAAGGATCTTATTGATTTCCCGACAAAAGTGACATTGTAACTCAATTTCTGGCCAACCTTATTAAAACTTAAAATCTTAGGATTGACAATCACTGCCACTCCATTGGGGACATCCACTTTCACTGCATAAGAACTTGTAGGGGTCCCTATATTTGTAACTGTCCTCATGTATTCCAGACTACCATTTTGGACACCACCTTTGAAATTGATTGCAAAAGAAGGGTAGCTCAAGTCACCTGCCTGAAATGATGTATCTGTAGGACAAGTGAAAGTTCCCCCAGTAAATAAACCTATCGGAGAAGATGTATAATTTGGGCTGCATAAATATTTCAGATAGTCCTCTGCGACTATATCGTAGATTAGCCCTGGGTCAACTGCTCTCTTTGGATCAACATGGCCTGAACCACAGGCAAAAGGTCCAGTAGAGTTACTGGAATCAACATCAGCAAGTGGAGACCTTTTGTTGTTGAGAGTATATGCCATTGTCATCAAGGCCCATTTAATTGCGGCTGGTGACCAATCTCGATGGACTGTTTTGAGAAGTGCAGCTATGCCACTAACATGAGGACAAGCCATAGAAGTGCCTGACAATATGTTGAACATAACACTTCTCGTATCGCCTTGATGTTTAATTAGGTTGAGAATTGATGGCCAGACAACCAATATGTTCACTCCTGGTGCGGCAACATCTGGTTTGATCACATCTGGTTCAATTGAATTTGGTCCTCTTGAAGAAAATCTTGCAATCAAGGGTGACGTTCTACCATAAACTGTCCCTTTGAAGATGATCGAAGCAGTTGGTTTTCTTGTAGTGCTAACATACTGTTTGATGAACTTACTTGTTGTGTTGCCAACTCTGGCGGTTGGCAATATGTGAGGATCAGTAATAAGTTCATCACCGACAGAATTTACAAGCATCATTCCAACACCTTTTGCTTGTTTAATATGTTAGAAATTAAATCATACCGAAAACCATAAATAAATTCTAGATGCAAACATTCTAGAGCAGAATACCAAGAATCCTTAGATCTACATCATGCCATATTATTAAGGATTTATAGATTGGTGAGATACCTAGATTCATTATGAACGATCGCCTACCGTTGAGGAAATACTACGACAATCGATCACGAACTGATGAACTCGAACAAGTGGTTTGTGATCTTCATCAACCAAATCGCCTTAGTTCCTCAATCGGACCGTCGTCTCTCTTCCAGATGGGGAGAAGGGAAACTGTGTTATGATTTTGTGTATTAGGGATCATAACCGAAAGGGTTTTTATATATTACCTAATTAGGGTTCACATAATCCCCTGATTAGGAAATAAATCGGTATCTACTCAATTAGTCCATATCAATTCGAGCAGTTTACGGACTTACTAAAATTAGACCACTTAATTTCAGCCCATTAAATTAAATAGCTAATATAATTGAATAAAAAGCATGATACCCAATTTAGTATAGGAAACGTGATTTCTTAACAATGTCCCACTTGGGCAACATATTATTCCTGTAACAATAATATGTATGCTATTTATCTTTAGACTTCTCCTTAAACAATCTGATCCATTTTATATATTAGCAATGGAATCATCGTGGCTTTTATCACAGTACAGTCATGACTAAACCACAATGATCACCATACTAATACACTTAATGACATATATCAAATATGGATGAGTAGCATGATAATTACATGCAATGTGATCTCACACATGCCTATTTCCAACTGGTCCTTCTTCAGTCTTTAGCGAGATCAATCCAAAGTCCTTAATGCAATGCAAACATTGCACATAGAAAACATAAGTAAGCTCAGAAATAGAATCATAACCATCAACTTTATTCTGCAAAAAACTAAACAACCCAATGTCTAAAGTAAAACATATAGAACATAAAAATGACTCCTACTAAACCAAGGTATTATCAGAAATAACACCTATATGAGAAGTGTGCTCATGAAAGACCTTAGGCGTTAAGCCCTTGGTGCATAGAATATGTTCCTATATGTTCTATGGAAATCTGTCTATCCTAAACTCTCTCTCTTTAACAACTAGAACTTGATGTCGATAAACTTTGACTTCGTCGAACTCCTGTTGTTGTTGGAGTAAAACACTACCAAGTTATTATCATAGTAAATCTTCAATGGCTTGTAAATGCCATCTACCGTATGTAGCCCAGTGACAAAGTTTCGCAGCCATATCCCGTGGTTGGATACCTCATAACAAGCAATGAACTGTGCATCCATGGTTGAAAGAAGCTATGAGAGTTTGCTTTGTAGACTTCCATGAGATAGCTCATCCAACCAACATAAAGATATAGCCAGATATGGCACGTCTGTTGTCCTGGCATCCTATAAAATTGGAGTCAGAGAACCCGATGACATCTAAACTGTCTGATCTCCGATTAGTAAGCATGTAGTCTTTTGTTCTCCTCAAATAATGTATCACGTGTTTCACTACCTTCCAATGCTGCATACTTGGATCACTCAAATATCTACCCAAAACTCACACTATAAATACTATGTCAGGACGAGTGCAAACTTGAGCGTACATTAGGCTCCCTACTACTAACGCATAGGGAATCTTCTGCATCTCCTTCCTTTCAAGATCATTATTGCGGCACTGTTTGAGACTAAACTTTTCTTCTGTAGCCACAGACGTTTCTCCTGGTTTACTATCTTTCATGTTGAATCTACTCAGAACCTTATCGATATAGTTCTTTTGTGACAACCCAAGGATACCTCAAGAACAATCTCTCAGTATCTGAATACCTAATACAAAAGAGGCATCACCAAGATCTTTCATCTTGAATTTCTTTGTCAGAAATTTCTTAGTTTCATGCAGCAAGCCTATATCGTCGCTAGCGAGCAGAATGTCATCGACATATAATACCAGGAAGATATATTTACTCATACTGAACTTGTGATATACACAGTCATCAACGACATTCGCCTCAAAACCGTAGGAGGTGATGACTTGATAAAATTATTGATACCATTGACGGGAAGTCTGTTTGAGACCATAACTGGATTTCTTCAATTTACAAACCATAGATTTTGGATCTCCCGATACAAAGTTTTCTAGCTGTACCATATAAATTATCTTGTCAATGTCTCCATTAAGAAACCCAGTCTTGACATCCATCTGATGTAGCTAGAGGTAGGTAAAAATCCATTAAACCGAACCAAACCAGGTGAACCGAACCGATCCAATCGGTTTTTTTTTTTCATTTTTTGTTTAAGATCCAGTTCGGTTCGGTTCGGTTTAAATGATAGAAAACCGGATTTCCCGGTTCAGTATCTAAAACCGAAAACCCGGTATATAATGAAAAACCTAATTTTTTCCACGCCCATTCTCTCTCGTTGCCTCTCAGTTTCAATCTCATCCTCTCAACCTCATCTGAATCCCAAATTCTCTCAACCTCGTCTCTCACTCTCTCACTTTCACTGTCTCTCTTGCCCACTGTCTGCTGTCTCTTTCGTCCGACTTTCTGGTGCAGACGACGTTCTAGCTTGCTCGATGACTTCGACTGCGTTCGACGACTTGCTCGACTCTTGGATCGACGTTCTGCCTTTGACGATCCCAAACTCCCAGTCCATTAAGCCGACATCGTTTCTCTAAGTACTCTGATTCCGGTATTTCATTTTCTCTATTTCTTTAGATATCTTGTGTTTGGCTGTCGAGCAACTGCATGAATGATGCAACATACATAATTTCTATTTGTTCATTTACTTCTTGATTGATTGATCGATGAATATCGGGAAAATCACTGTATGAGAAACATGTAAAGATATAAACTTTATATTAAATTTATGTTATTTTTATTGATTACTTTTTGAGGCAGTCAAGTAATAGTAATTTCGATTTTTATTAAAAATTAATTAATTTATCAGTAGAACAATCTAAATCGTTATAAGGTTTCTGTGATGGGAAAATGGGAGATTTAATTTAATGGAAGATTTAATTTAATCTCTTTATGGGTCTATTTCTCACTCACTCACTCACTCGACAATTTACAGACTAGTTTTTATTTTATTTATATATATATAATATATTGTAGGAGAATTGAATTGATTTATGTTGTTGTGTCAAGTAGAACGTAGAAAGAGAGGAGGTAGGAGATGATAAGAGGAAGAGGGAGGTCAAGTAAATAATTATTTTTTTCTGTTGAATTTATTTTTCAATTTATAAAAAGAAATTGTTGTGGTGATGCGTTTGAGGCTTTTAATTTTATAAAATAATTATAATAATTTTGTTTAAAATAAAAAAAGAAAAGGAATTAATAAAAATAAATATATGTATGAATCTGGAGAA
Organism: Dipteronia dyeriana; assembly: GCA_032871835.1. Classification (NCBI taxonomy): domain Eukaryota; kingdom Viridiplantae; phylum Streptophyta; class Magnoliopsida; order Sapindales; family Sapindaceae; genus Dipteronia; species Dipteronia dyeriana. The sequence goes on from CM065299.1 coordinate 101,672,579, forward strand.
TTCCTTTTTAGTTTTTATTATGGTTGGACAGGCACTTTGGTTAAGAGTCCACGTGAGGTACTCTATTTTCTTTTTATCATTCAATCCATAAAGCCTTTGATGTTGTTGAAGAGTCAAAGTGTTAATCTCTTTAAAAGAGAGGAGTAATCTGTGAACCCAACTTCATTTCACCTGTTGACTGTTGTGCATTTTGTTATTTTCTTTCTTATTGTTTGCACTGCTTTGTGGAGCTGATTCTGTTGCTCCAGTTGACTGGGTTGTTCCTTGGTTTGTTTGTGGTTGTGCTGTTTGGCCTTTTGGCTCATTAATAAGATTATCGTAAAAAAAAACTTCATTTAACCTGTTGTATCATGTATTCATGTTCATGTATGCACATTAAAGTAAGAATTGGGTCACTTGGGAGCCGCACATACGATGAAGTAGGTTGACAGTCATGTACATTTGTCTTCTATATATTAATTTAACGTTTCAGTCTCAACATTTTAACAACCAGATGTGTTTTGTCTATGTGTGACTTGCTCATGTGTTCTCCTTTTGGTTTCTACAGAGAGTTTAAGTTCATTGTTGAGCTAAAGGCGCTTATATACCTGTTGAGATTCCACTCTATAGCTGTTGTCTACTGCTATGTTGAATAAATTTTAGTTGTTTTTATTTGTATTATAGACTTATTGTTTGTATAATTTGTAGTTTTATTTGTATAATGGACTTATTGTTTGAATAATTGTTAGTTGTTTTGATTTGTATTATGCACTTATTGTTTGAATACTCTTTACTTGTTTTTATTTGTATTATGGGCTTATGTAGTAATTTAATCATATTCGTCCTAATAGATCCCAACATATGAAAAAAGTGTTTTTTTTTCTTTCAAATTTTCAGACCATAATAGAAAAAACCGAACCGAACCGAACCGAACCGGTTTAGTTCAATCGGTTGACAATTTGTATATTGGATCCAATCGGATCATTTTTTCAAAAACCGAATAGTATCGATTTTTTATCGGTTCACTCCAAAAGTGAACCGATCCAATCAACGCACACCCCTAGATGTAGCTCTAGATCAAAATGAGTCACTAGTGCCATTATAGTTCTAAAAGAGTCTTTTGAAGATACCGGAGAGAAAGTCCCTATGTAGTCTATGTCTTCCTTCTGAGAAAAGCCTTTGGCGACTAGACGAGCCTTATATCTCTCGACATTACCCTCTGAATCCCTATTGGTATTAAATATCCATTTACAACCAATAGGTTTCGCACATTTAGGTAACTCGATGAGAGCCCAAACGTTATTATCTTTCATAGACTTCATCTCATCCTTCATGGCATCAATCCACTTTTGAGAGTTAAAACCACGCATGGCTCGATAGAAGTTGATCGGGTCATCCTCTATTAAACCAACACCATCCTCATGTTCTTGGAAAAAGACGATATAATCATCTGGAATCACATGTCTCATTTCCCTAGTGGATCTCTTTAATGGCACTATTGAGGTTGTTGAGTTTGTTCTATAGGTGGTGCTTGAGGAAGAATCTCATTGTTGTCTTGGTTTGGAATAATGTCAGGAATAGGAGCCTGAACATTGTTATCAAATGTCAAAATTGTGTCTTGAACAATAATATGCATAGAGACCTGATCACCGTCAACAACAGATTCTTCTTCAAAGACAACATTCCTTATGTTTTCTTCCCGCCCAAACTCAACATCCTCAAGGAATTTCGCATTTCCCGTTACAAAGAAGATCTTGATATGGGATCATAAAACTTGTAGCCCCGATAGCGTTCAGCGTAACCAACAAAATAACAACTAATTGTCCTTGAGTAAAGTTTTCTTTCATGTGGCCTATAAGGCTGTGCCTCAGCTGGACAACCCCAAATGTGCAAGTGCATGATGCTAGACTTCATGCATGTCTAAAGCTTATAGGGGGTTTTGGAAATTGCTTTGCTCAGTACCATGTTAAGGATGTAAACTTTGGTCTTTAAAGCTTCTCCTCAAAGTGACTCTAGCAAGGAGGAATGACTAATCATACTCCTTACCATATCTTTAAGAGTTCAGTTTCGTTGCTCTGTAACACTATTCATGCTAGGTTTGCCCTGCATGGTGTATTACGGAACAATTCCACACTCATTGAGGAAAATTACAAAGGGTCCTGAACGTTGTTCTCCTGATCTGTCATACCTCCGGTAGTATTCACCACCACGATCCGATTTGCATTGCACTTGAACATGTGGGCACAAATGATCAACTAGCGGATTTGTTTACAAAACCATTAGATTCAACTAGGTTTAAATCTCTTAGTAGGTTTATTTGGATTTGTCATATACATTGATGAGTTTTGGTGGTTGACCCCATATGGGGAGCTCAAGCAAAGAGAGCGAACATGCACCTTAATAAGAAAATAATTGTTCAATTTTATGCTCTTTAATTAATTGCTTGAGTATATTGGATGCATATATTATTATATGTCCTTTTATTCAATAAGTGTGTTTTTGCCTTATTTGAAATGCATGTCTCATTTATGTTCAAACATGTATTTTTGGACTAGGAAACTTGATTGGGAAGTACATTTGATTGACCCAAATTTTATCTCCATGCTTGTGAAAACTTGATCTTGACATGCTTACAGTGTTATGCATGATGAATTTATTGAATGCTTACAAAATGATTGCAAATCTGTGTGCAAGTGTCTTTTGAGACTTCATTCAATAAGGATATTGTATCCATTTCAAGGATTTTTCGCACTCCTATAGTCTCTCTCTTTTTACTTAATTGAACATGGCTACTACAATACGGGCATCTTGTCCAGAAATATCTAATAGGGTGCAATAGTCGCTCATGTCTTGTTCACCTTGTAAAGTTTGATGGTTGCTATTATGCTTTTGGTTGAACTATATCTTGTTTTCTATTGTCAATTTGGTACAAATTGGTTTGACTTCTCTTGGAACCTCATGTGTTATTTTCCTTATCCAAATACCATGCTTTTGGAAGTTGATGTTACATGTATTTCATTCAAGGCAAAATCTGTCGCACATGTTCCAATCAATAAAACTTCATGAATTTCTCTCTCTCTTAATTAACCTGTATACAGTTGTTGTATATGATTATGCATTTACATTGTAAATATCTCTCTTTGCTACAGCATCCCGGTTGGGGAATACTCTTTTGCCTATCTTGTGATAAAAATGGGGAGTAGAGTTGGATTTAGGGGGAGTTGATATTGACATGTTTTAAGGGGAGATTGACCTATTGTGAGGGAGTTGACCTATTTAGGGGGAGCATTTGCTTTGTGCTTTGTTGATTGCATGTTACTTGTTTCTATTTCATGCAAATTGCACTTGTTTTTATTTTTCTTGATCCCTCTCATACACTTGTCTTGGAAAGTGTAGTTCTTTGTTTTGTAGGGATGATCATGCTACAAGAGATGAAATATTTGAAGATTTAACTTTAGGTATCTCTTGTAACATAGACTGATTGTTTGTTGACCTCTTGTTGTTTCTTGTTGCTTGCTGTGAGGATACCTTGTGAGTGAGTGGTTTTGTCACGAAATAGCCAAAGGGGGAGATTGTAAGTTCCTCAATTTTTGATTGGCTTATTTCGTTGACAACCACATGTTGGGATCAATATGTAAGGGTAGTTTATGGCTTCATTGTTCGTAACCAAGCTCAAGCATCAAAGGTAAAATCACTTGCTTAACTTCATTGAAGAGATTTAGTACACACACTCACATTCATGCATTTTATTTTAAATATCTTGCTTGCATGCTTATTTGCCATTTTGAGTGCCTTGTGTGTCTTATTTTTTTTATTTGAGTGTGAATGTATGTTTGTGTCGTTGAAATAGGTAATTTTCCTCTTTACCGCGGTCTTGACCGCTCTACGTGCAGTGCCCCTGCCGCGGCCTGCACATCGGTGTTTGGCAGAGCATGCACGATGTGTCTACCGCGGTCTGTGCGTGTTGCCTACGCCACAGCCTCCCAAGCGGAGTTTCACAGAGGATGCATGCTATTCAGACCGCGATCTGTGCACGCTGCATGCAGAGAGCCCTATAGAGCTGCGTTGTCCAGATGATGCACCGCTCTCTGTGCCGCGGTCTGGACACCTGCCTGGACCGCGGTACAGCCAGCGGTCCTGACGCGTTTTGGTTGCCTTTCACCCAAAACGATACAGTTTCACTTTAGGCTTCATATATATACATCATCTTCTTCCCAACTCGTTTTTGAGAGCTTCCAAACCTATTTTAAGTGAGAGATATTGTTCTTTAGAGAGAGAAGCTCCAAGAAGCCATTTTTACTCAACCCAACTTCATCTCATGATCATCTAGCTTCATTCTAGGATCATTCAAGCATGAAGCATCATCTTCTTCTTGACTATGTAACTTCTACATGCTCTAGACTTCATAGTTTCATTACAAAGACATGTATCTCTAGGGTTCTAGTCTTTATTGCATATTAAATGCTTGTTTGAATGTTTAATTGCTTTTATGACATGCTTGTGTATTGATTGTTGGTTGAGATGCATTAATTTGTGATAGCTAGCATTTAGGATGATTTTGCCCTTCTAGCTAATTCTTCTTGCCTTTGCATTTAGAACATTGATATCTAGGATTTGCTTTAATTGTCATTATTAATCCTAGATAAGCATGAATGCATTGACCTAGCATTTTTGCATATTGAATATCTTGCATATTCACTTAGGTTGCCATTATCTCTTCATTGTTGTTTTAGCTTGTGGCTAAGTGGTTAGTGCACAAGGCTAGTGATCCAAAATCGCTATTACGGCCCGGTGGGTAGAGTGAAAATGTTAGTACCTCGAGGGTTAGACGGGAGGTCAACCTAGGTTGTAAAATTTTACTCAATAGTGGATTTTGAGGATCGAGGGTGGCGCTCTAAATAGCCCGTGGTTTTTCCCATTTGGAGGGTTTCCACGTATATTTTCCGTGTTGTTATTGTTTTATGTTTGTTGTCATTTAATTGAGCATTTCAGTAGAATGGGGTAAAATTGTTAATTTTGATTAATTCGTAAAATTGGTAATCTATCGGATTAAAACCTATTCCCCCCCCTCTAGGTTATAGATACACACTTTCTAGAGAATTTCACATTCCATGAAGCCGTAGGGAATGGACCACAAATATCCGTATATATGAGTTCTAAGACATCTATAGCTCTCTCGACACCTAATTTTCTAACGTTTGTTCGTTTGTCCTTGATGCACTCAACATAGACTTCAAAGTCTATCAAATCTAGGGGTTCAGGAATTCCATCTGACACAAGCCTCTGAATTCTTTGCTTAGATGTATGACCTAAACACTTGTGCCATAGTTTGCAGTATTTTATTATAGGAACTGACAACATCAAACATATACAGATTATCAATTAAAGAACCCGAACCAATAAATTTTGAATTGTGATAGAGACTAACTTTATTATTTCCAAAAGAACAAAAAAATCTTGATTTGTCTAAACTAGAAATAGAAATTAAATTTTGTCTAAAAGACGGTGCAACAAATGTCTCAAACAAATTCAAATAAAACCTAGTTTTCAATTGTAATCTGAAAGTCCCTACAGTCTCCACCGTAACTTTATTACCGTCACCCATAAAGATGAATATTTCAACATCACTTAGAGGTCGGCTCTACAAGCAACCCTGCATAGACATACATATGTGAGTAGTAGCACCAGAATCTACCCACCAAGTATCCTTAGGTATAGAAGCTAAATTAACTTCAGAACAAACTAAAGATAGAAGCATACCCTTCTTTACATGCCAGACGGCATACTTGGAACACTCATTCTTCATATGACCCGGCTTCTTGTAGAAGTAGCAGGTACACTCATCATCCTGTTTCTTCTGCTGAGAAGATCCTTCCGCGGTAACCTTAGCTCTCTTTCTTTTCTCTTTATAAGAGGTTGAGGCCAAGTTAGCACTCTCAGTCTTATCCCGTCGCTGCCTCTCTTCTTCTTGCACACAGTGAGATATAAGCTCATTGAGGGACCATTTATCCTTTTGAGTGTTATAACTCACTTTTGAATTGCCCAAAGTGTGTAGGAAGAGAGATCAAAATCAAGTGTACGAGTAAGTCCTCAGACAGCTCCAACTTAAGCGACTTGAGTTTTTATACGAGATGAGACATCTCCATGATGTACTCCCTTATGTTCCCATTGCCCTTATACTTCATCACGAAGAGTTTATCCAAATGGTTACTAGTCTTTGACTTTTCGTTCTTGGCATAATATTGCTCAATTTCTTCTAGGAACTTCTTGGCACTCTTTCTCTCAGTCATAGAGCCCCAAAACGCTTCCAGAATGAAGCGTTTCATGATCATCAAACACATTCGGTTAGACCGATCACACTTCTCAATTTTGACCTCATTGAGGTCTTCTGGAGTAGTAGTGGGTCGATCCGACTGAAGTGCAAGATCCAAATCCATACAACCGAGGACAATTTCCACGGTTTCTTTTCAGACTTTGAAGTTTGTCCCGCTCAACATTGAGATGTTGTTGACTTGGGTAGAAACATTCGTAGCAGTAGCAACAAAACTGTATATAGAGAAGAAAATAAACAAGCATACTCACATTAACAAACATGTCAAAAAAATAAAACAAGACATGAACAAATAATCCAAATTGGGGACCCATCTCAAGATACATAGAACAACACTAATTCCTAGTCTTTGGGCAGAGAAATTAATTGTAATTGGTACTCTTATTGCAATGATCAAATAATGACAATCAGTTCTGTCAAACAATAGCCTTTCGTTGGACCGACTATTGTTCTCATGAGAAAGTCTTTATAATCGTCACTATAATCGTCACTATAATCGTCACACACGCATTTATCGTTGAAGACGCGTTGTTATTTGGCCAAACAGTGTCTTCATTTGGCAACATGTTGTTTCAATCAATTTAATTGAAAATACTATACTGGATAAGCAAAATAAAAAAAAATACATTTTAAATGAAAAGAAAGAATCTTAATCATAGAGTTTTTATTATTATTAAAATTATAAAACAACCCCTAATTTTACAAAATTATAGAAAAGCCCCTCAAGTTTAAGAAATTACAAATCAGCTCCTATATTTTATCAAAATAAAAACCGGTCCAATAATTTCAATAATTAAAATTTGGCCCAAAAGTATTAAAAATTATAAATTGACCCCATAACTTTTCAGTAATTATAAATCCATCCCAAAACTTTTTTACAATTGCAAAATGGCCTATTAAGTTTTGGTAATTATAAATTGATCCTGAAACTTTACCAAAATCATAAATTGGCCTAAAATAATAACAAATAAGTCCTTTAAGAATATCAAATTTTCAAAATTGACCCAAGCAAAAATCAAACCTTGAAACCCTAGGTTACCACCGCCCAAGCCACCAATATTCATATTTTTTTTTATAAAGACATAAAAAACATATCTGAACCTTATTTTTTTTTAAACCAAAAAAAAAAACATGTCCAAATTCATCAAAAATTCCCAGAATTTCACACAAAATTAAATCATAAATATTCTATTCAATAAAATAACCCAAACACCATACAAATAAAATATTCACAAATCCTAATAATCTAACAACGATGACTGCTCTGATACCACTTGTTAGAAATTAAATCGTACCGAAAGCCATAAATAAATTGTAAGGATTTATAGATCGATGAGATACATGGATCCATTATGAACGATCACCTATTGTTGCGGAAATACTACAACAATCTATCACGAACTGATGAACACGAACATGTGGTTTGTGATCTTCCTCAGCCAAATCGCCTTAGTTCCTCAATTGGACGGTCATCTCTCTTCCAGATGGGGAGAAGAGAAACTGTGTTATGATTTGGTGTATTAGGGATCATAACCGAAAGGGACCATAACCGCGACGGAGACACGAACTCGGACCGCGGCATACACAACGGTGATGTCCAGGCATGACGTGTTGTGCAGATCGTGGTGCAAACATGGTGCACATACTGCAGTCTGTGGAGCGGAGTTTCACAGGACATGTCATGTGTTGTGGTTCGCGGAGCAGGCATGTGCCTACACAGTGGTCCAGACCGCGGTACAAGCGGATGTTCACGAGAAGAGGAAATCTTGCATGCATAAGTAATTGGAATAGGAAATAAATTCCAATTAGGATTTGGCTAACCCTTGTGCTCCTATATAAATACTACCATTATTTGTATTCCGAGAGAGAAGAGAAGCAGAAAAATAGTACGTATTGTGTGAGAAAAAAATACTAGAGAGAGAGCAGTTGTAAAGAGACTGAAAGAGAGACAGAGAGAGTGTAATCAACTTTGAGAAATAGTGGATTGAGTGCGGTGCGCTCCGTGGACATAGGCAAATTGTTGAACCATGTAAAATCTTTTGTGTCTTCTTTTCTTATTGCTTTCTATTTTGTGTTTGGATTTGTGTGTTTGCAATTTCTTCTCGACAACAATTGGTATCAAAGCTCCGGGTTGGGGCTGATTGTTTTTTCACATAAATCTAGGTTTCTCAAGGTCATCGATTTCATCGTGAAGGTGGAGTCAGAGAAGGAAACGCACAAGATTGAGAAATTCAATGGTTTGAATTTCAGCTTCTGGAAGATGCAGATGGAAGATTATCTGTACCAGAATGATCAATATTGGCAGATAAAAGAGAGACCAAAGGATATAACCGATGAAGATTGGGAAAAGAAACAGAAACCTAAGAATATGGATGATGATGATTTGGACTCCTGGATCGAAAAGCATTGGGGGAAATTCGTCTCAGTTTGACGAAGCAGGTCGCCTTCAACATAAAAGATCAACAAACAGCCAAAGATCTAATAGATACCCTATCATACCTATACGAATACCCATCTACGGTAAGGAAAGTCCATATTGTTAAGAAGTTATCAACCTTGAAGATGGCGGAGGGTCAGAACTTCAACGATTTTCTGAATCAATTCAAAGAAGTGAAGGACGGGTTATGTTCTTTGTCTATAGGTTTTGATGAGGAGTTAATGGCGGTGTTTCTACTCACTCAAATGCTAGAAAGTTGGAAGACGACATGCCAGTCAATTGTTAACTCGTTCGGGAAAGAAAAATTGAATCTTCAACAGATTATAAGCATGATCATGACTAAAGAGATCAGGATGCGTGAAAAGGGATTAGAGGCGTCTACATCTTCAGCATTGAATTTGGAAGGTAGGGAAGGCAGAAACAGAAATCGGAACACAAATCAATGTGGAAGATCAAAGTCTAGAGGGAAGTCCAAATCAAGAAATCAGGCTAACTATTCGGGAAACTAGCAACGAAGCAAAAAGGATGTAGAGTGCTCGAATTGTCGTAAGAAATGCCATATCTCGTATGAGTGTAGATCTGAGAAGAAAGATAAGAGTAAGAGCAGTGCGAATTGTGTATCGAAAGAGTCAGATGACTGTTTTATCTGCTCGTTGGAAAGCAAGACGGAGTCTTGGGTCTTGGATTCTGGAGCGTCGTTTCACGCTACACCTCACAAGGAATTGCTTGAGAACCACGTCTCTGAAAATTTAGGTAAAGTGAATCTTGGTGACGATCAAGAATGTGACATTACCGGGAAGAGAGATGTGAAGATTCAACTGTAAGGATCAGTTTGGAAGCTCGACAATGTGAGGCATATATTGGACTTAAGGAAAAATTTGATCTCCAATGAGCAACTGGCGTCAGATGGTTTTGTGACGCCTTTCGCATGTGATAAGTGGAAGATTTTGAAAGGAGCTATGACAATCGCCCGAGGAAGTAAGAATCGGTCACTTTATACAACCACGGATGGTTGTGGTTTAGTAGCCATGGTAGAAGACAAAGAAGATCCGAACTTGTGGCACTAGAGGTTTGGGCGCATGAGTACTCAGGGGCTGAAGTGTCTGAAGTTGCCAGATTTGAAGAGTTTTGAGGTTGATTTTTGTGAGAGCTGTATTCTGGAAAAATAGAAGTGAGTGAGCTTCAAGAGGATCTGAAGAACACCTATAAAAGAGAAACTGGAACTAAAGCACACTGATGTTTGCGGTACAGCTTCAGTCTCATCAACAGTAGGTAAACTGTACTTCATCACGTTCATCGACTACCATTCTAGAAAGGTATGGGTTTATTTTCTAAAATACAAGTCTGAGGTATTTGATGCTTTCAAGAGATGGAAAGCCACGGTTAAGAATGAGACAGGTTTGAAGATAAAAAAGCTGCATTCAGAAAATGGTGGAGAATATGAAGACAATAAGTTCAAGAGGTTTTGCACCAGAGCCGAATAAAGCTCAGTAGGATGGTTCCTGGAACCCTATAGCAGAATGGCATAGCAGAACGGATGAACATGACATTGACTGAGAGAGTTATAAGCATGAGGCTATATTCAAGGTTGCCAAAACAATTATGGGCAGAAACAGTCAATACAGCAACATATTTGATCAACAGAGGACCATCAAAGCCTTTGGACCTCACTATACCAGAAGAGATCTGGACTGGGAAAGAGGTAAAACGTTCTCATCTTAAAGTGTTTGGATGTGTTTCCTATGTACATGTAGTTGATCATGTGAGGAGTAAGCTAGACGCCAAGTCTATGAAGTTTACTTTGGTAGGCTACGGAGAAGATGATTTTGGTTACAAGCTGTGGGATGACTAAAACCATAAGATGATAAAAAGTAGAGACATTATCTTCAACGAAAGGGTCATGTACATAGACAAGAACACACAGGTGTTTGAACTGGAAGAGCCAGAGTACTTTAGACCGGATGATATACAGGATAGAGGAATCATGGAACACATTAAATAGAATGATGAAGAGCAAGGAGTGCAGCCCCAAGTACAAGAACTAATCCCACCTAGAGATGTTCTAATGACACAGGTCCGGAATACATTGAGAAGATCAACTCGAACTCCTATACCAAATAGGAAATACTTGCACTACATGCTGCTGACAGATACGGGAGAACCTGAGTGTTATGATGAAGCTTGTCAGGGAGAAGATACGAGCAAGTGGGAGCTTACAATGAAGGATGAGATGAAGTCATTGGCATCTAACAAAACTTGAGAGTTAGCAAAGTTGCTTGAAGGAAAGAAAGCCCTACAGAATAAGTGGGTGTTTCGAATCAAAGAGGAACATGATTGTTCCAAGAGATACAAGGCATGACTTGTAGCCAAAGGTTTCCAACAAATTAAAGGTATTGACTACTCTGAAATTTTTTCTCTTGTTGTTAAACTAACTATGATCCGGTTAGTGTTAAGTATTGTCACAGTAAAAAGGTTATATCTAGAGAAGTTAGATGTAATGACTGCCTTTCTTCATAGAGAATTTGAGAAAGAGTATACATGAAGCAACCGGAGGGGTTTGCGGAAATTGGCAAGGAAAAGTTGGTATGTAAGTTGACAAAGAGCTTGTATGGTTTAAAACAAGCTCCCCGATAGTGGTATAAGAAGTTTGATGGGTTCATGCAAATGAATGGCAACTTGAGATGCAATACTGACCACTGCTGCTACTTCAAGAAGGTTAAGTCTAGTTTCATAATATTGATACTTTATGTTGATGACATGTTAGTAGCTAATGCAGATTTAGAAGAGATTAACAACTTGAACAAAAAACTCCCGAGTGAGACGAAGGATTTAGGTCCAGTAAAGCAAATTTTTGGAATGAGGATTAGCAGAGACAAACAGGAAGGTACATTGAAGCTTTAACAAGCAGAGTACGTTTGGAAGGTGTTACAGAGATTCAGCCTGGGAGATGCGAAATTGGTGAGAACACATTTGGCTAGTCACTTCAGGTTGTCCAAGGATCAAAGTTCGAAGATGAATTAAGAGAAGGATTTCATGGCTAAAGTACCTTACGCTTTAGCCATTGGAAGTTTAATGTATGTCATGACTTGCACAATACCAGACATTTCCCAAGCAGTGGGAGTTATGAGCCGATACATGTCGAATCCGGGCAAACCTCACTAAGAGGCCGTGAAGTGGATCATAAGACACCTGCGGGGTACAACAAATAGATGTCTAACCTTCAGAAGAGATGAACTCAAGCTAGAAGATTATGTGAACTCAGATTTTACCGAGAGGTGGATCATAGAAGAAGTACCACCGGATATGTGTTTACAATGGCGAGTACCGCGGTCAGTTGGATATCCCAGTTACAAAATATGGTGACAATCTCTACAACTGAAGCAGAGTATGTGGCTGTTACAGAAGCATAAAAAGAGCTGATATGATTACAAGGGTTGTTAGCCGAGTTGGGATTAGATCAGGTGATGAATGTGTTGCATAGTGATAGTTAAAGTGCAATACACTTAGACAAGAATTCGGTGTTTCATTCTAAGACCAAGCATATAGACCTGCGCTACCACTTTATTCGATCGTTAATCGAAGAAGAAGTGTTGAAGTTAGTGAAAATTACAGGAACTAAGAATCCGGCTGACATGTGACCAAGCAGTCACTACTGAAAAACTGGAGTTATGCACAACTTCAGTGGGTCTTCAAGAGTAAAGACGTAGGGAATGAGCGCACCGTTATTTATCCACTAAGTCATCAAGAAAAGGATGGAGGACGCTTATTGAGTTTCAGTCTTCAAGTGGGAGATTGTTAGGATATGTGAAGCCAGAAACAAATGGAGAAAAAGAGTTCTAGCAGGTGGCGCGGTGGAAACCGCGACGGAGACACGAACTCGGACCGCGGCATACACAGCGGTGATGTCCAGGCGTGACATGTTGTGCAGACTGCTGCGCGGACATGATGCACACACCGCTGTCTGTGGAGTGGAGTTTCACAGGCGTGTCATGCGTTGTGGACCGCGGCGTAGGCATGTGCCTACACAGTGGTCCAGACCGCTGTACAAACTGATTTTCACGAGAAGAGGAAATCTTGCTTGCATAAGTAATTGGAATAGGAAATAGATTCCAATTGGGATTTGGCTAACCCTAGTGCTCCCATATAAATACTACCATTATTTGTAATCCGAGAGAGAAGAGAAGCAGAAAAATAATGCGTAGTGTGTGAGAAAAAATTGCTAGAGAGAGAAAGAGAGCAATTGTAGAGAGACTGAAAGAGAGACAAAGAGATTGTAATTAACTTTAAGAAATAGTGGATTGAGTACAGTGTGTCCCGTGCATGTAAGTAAATTGTTGAACCACGTAAAAAAATTTATGTCTTCTTTTCTTATTGCTTTCTATTTTGTGTTTGAATTTGTATGTTTGCAATTTCTTCTCGACAACAGAGAAACCTGAAATGGCAGTTTCATAGGCATAGAGGAGCTCTGTTGGTCTGGTTTCCTGTTGTTCATCTTGTTGCAATGACATTTCATTGATGGAATCAATCATGGCTTGGTACGTCTGCACTGAATCGCCTTGGCGTAAAAGATTTGGTACCATCTTGTTCTTGTCCTTGTGAGTTATGTACGTGTTTTTGGCCATTACAGCACCAATGTATGTAGTAGTCACCAGGACTAACAACAACAAACTCTTCCCAAACATCATGTCTATGACAAAAAATAAATCAATCAAAAATCTTAATTAATAACAAAAATAGAAAATATGTACAAAGGAGAGATGTTTATATACCTCTTTTCCTGATTCAACAAAGGAGACCAAATATATGTGTGGAATGACAATGGTGAAGATCAAAATCATTTTATAGACCAAGAACTTGGGAGGGGATCATTTTGCATTAGCTTCACTAAATAAATAATAATAAAAATCAAGCCTGGCAACCCCATTTGTTGAAAAATGATCGGGTTTCTAATTTGGGCTGTTTTAATATTAGCATGAGTTTCACATAACATATAATATAATTACAGAGAAAATCTCCAGTCAAACGGTCTTATTGTCATGTGGTGAGACCGTCCAATAGAAATGTAGTTTTTTTATTGAAAACATCAAAATATATTTTAAAATTTTAAAAAGCTAAATTTCTATTGGACGGTCATTGCCACATCAATGAGACTATCCGCCAAAAATTCTCATATTTACATGGGATTACATGAAATTGATTAAATATGATTGGTTGGATTTAGAGAACATCAATAGCTGGAGCCAGGTAGATGTGGAATGGGAGAGCTGATAAGCAAAATGGCCATTAAGATGGTTAATAAATATTGTAAAAAAACAAAACATGGTGTTAAAAATAATTATGGATTCCTACCGTGACTCACTCACCTCTTAAAAAAAACAATGTTTTAAATAATTATAGATTCCCACCATCACTCACTCACCTCTTAAATACAAATGGGGGATGTTTACTTAGCTTAGTCAACTTCCCAAATTAAGGAAGTGATCGCCTCTTTGTTGTCTTCAATGTAAAGATCGGTACAAGTGGCTGTAATGTAAGTGGTGCCTATAAATATATTTCCTCTCATTTGTAAAACGTTTACTAGAAACCAATACAAAAACGTAAATCCTTTATCTAATGTCTCTCTCATTTATTTATTTACAATATATTATCAGTACGATTGTATGTAAGTAAAAATTAGGTGAGTGATTTACTTACAGCTCGATATTCGTATATGTAAGTAAAAAAGGGGATCTACAGAAGAGTGATTTCATTACATTTCATTATTCGTATTTATATATTTATACATAATATATAAGATTGGCTACGACTATATTGATGGAAATATTCATATTTATTTATTTATACACAATTTATGTGACTGTCTACAACTGTATTAACAAAGACCGGTTACGATTATGCCGACAGAACCTATATATCGTTCTAGATTTGTTATGTTCTTTAAATATTTGTATTTATTTATTTATACACAATATATAAGATTGATTACGACTATGTCGACAGAACCTATATGTAGTTCTAGATTTTTTTACTATGCTTTTTAAATATTCATATTTATATATTTATACGCAATATATGAGATCGGCTAGACCTACTAACCATAACTTGAAGTTTCTAGATTTACGACGTTTAAGTTGGTGCGGTTTTGCAAACCAATTAGAACCTAAAGTTCTGAATTTAAATTTCATTAAGAACATGGAATTCTGGATTCAATGTTATATACATGAATGTCATACTTTGTTATTTGAAACTTAAAGTTTCAAATTCAAATTCAAATTCAAATTCAAATTCAAAATAAAACTGGAAGTTATGAATTTGAAAATAAAATATGATATTTTGAACCTGAAGTTCTAATCAGACTCGACTCTCTGAATTCAATTTAAATCGTGCTATTAAAATTTAAATATCAAAGTTTATTAGAACCATCAATTCTGAATATGATCAAGTTATGATTTTTTCATCTGGAAAATCAAATTGTAATTTCCATTCAGAATCTGAAGTTTTCTGAATTTTATATATGAACTTGCAGTTCATGGTCAAACCGGAAGTTCAAAAAATCAATATGATTTGTGATTTTATTTTATCTCATATTTATGAAGTGATATGTTTATATGTCATTCATTTGAGGAATAAATCTACACATCCCAATAGGATGTTGTGCGTAACATAAAATGATTTAAAATCCCAATATCACGTATAATGAAATTGAAAAGGATATTTTATCCATTTCATACACGCTGTAAAATAAGCAATATCAATAGAGTAAATTTAAATATATTTTTATTCATGAGATATCAAAACATACCGCAGAAGTAGATGTTTGTAAATTGAAGTTTAAATATAATAAATAAACAATAGATAAATTCATAGTAAATCCAGATTACCGTTCACCATCAGAATCCAAATCATAGTGGAAGTGAATCGACCACTGAAATGTATCATCGGAGATCGAAATCCGAAAAGTTCCCTCTAATCATTATGCAAATACTCACACTCTAATAAGATGAGAGAAAATTCAGTATAATCTTCTCTACATCTGCTCTGTTATTTTCTTTGGGGTAAATCGTATTTTAGTCCCCGTAGTTTGCATTAATTTACATTTAGTCTACGATTTTTTAGAGTTGTAACTTTTAGTCCTTCTGTGACAGAATCCATTAAAAGTACGAACTCTGACATGTCAGGCGTTTAAAATGACTCTCCTTCCCTTGATGAATGCTGCTCCCTCTGAAAAGACTACAATACCCTTATGGACAAATTTGAAATTTGAAAATTAAAATAAAATAAGATCTAATTTAATGATCAATCTAGATTAATTAATTACTCTTTTTAAATAAAATTAAACTTTTTATTTTGTTTTCAATAAATAGAATTTATAAAAGATTGGTCTCCACCGTCCATCATGGTGACGGACGGTGGAGATCAAATCAACAAAAATTTCAAAAAATTTATAAAAGATTTAAAAACACGAAATTAAAAAAGAAGAAGCATATCTTCTTCATTAATTCATATCATTCTATAATTTCCAAAAACAAAATAGTTCTAAGAAAATCATAAATCAATAATTCCTTAATCACAAATCTCATCCAACAATCATAATTTCTTCTTCATTCAATTCAAAAAAAAAAAACCAAAAAAAACTTGGAAAAAAATATTCGAGTCTAAAAAAATCTCATTATCAATAAGATCCCCAAATCTCCAAAATCCCTAAAAATCCCAAAAAAAAAAATAGTTCGACCAATCAATTAGATCCCTAAACCTCCAAAAATCCTATTAATCCCCAAATCATTTTTTTCTTGTGATGAGAATAATTGAAGGATGAACGATGCCGGAGCTGCGTAGAGGCCACGCAACAACGAGAAAGGCGGAATAGCAGAAAAAACGAGTGGCAGAGCTTGATCGGAGTCTAATCGTGGCGGCGATAACGGGAACATGAGAGGTGATTGCCACTCGCACGAGGTGGAGATGCGCAACGGCGGTTGTGCCAGTATCGATTGAATGTGGATTCCTTTTTTGGATTTGATGAAGATGAATAGAAAATGGTGTGGTAATTTAAGTTGGATTTTTATTTTATTTTATTTTGTGGATTGATGAAGATGGTTTGCTTGATGATTTTGTGATGTTACATTTGATTTTTTCCATAATAGTTAGAGAGATAAAGAGTTTTTTTTAATGATCTAGATTCTGGAGATTGTGTTGTATACGGTGAGAGAGATGATGTTTTTTTTTATTTTAATTTTCTAGAGATTGTTTTTTTTTAATTATTTTTTTGTTAAAATTATTGTTTAAAAAATTATTTTTCAGTGGTCCAGATTCATGGGTAAATGGATGGGACAAGATCTTCTCAATCCATTATTTTTTAAAAATAAATTATTTATTAAATTATATTAATAATGTTTTATCATTTTAATTAGTAAAAAGATATTTTTACCCTTTAGCTAAATAAGAGTCTAGAACATCAGATGTTGTTTTATCTTTTTACCCTCGTTGGCTTACTAAACCCTAACAGAATTGGACGGTATGAACTAAAATCTGTATTGTCAGAGAAATAAATGACTAAAAGTTACAATTCTAAATAACCTTGGACTAAACATATATTAAAGCAAACTATGAGAACTAAAATACTATTTACACTTTTCTCTGTTGTATTGCTCTCTGTAAACATAAGCACACATTGCAGTTACACTTATGCTATCTTGCACACACAATGCCAAACCACCAACCACAGAATCAATTCTCATTGATCTGTGTTGTAAACTATTTTAAAACAGTTTACTTATGATAACTGTTCATGCAGTTATATTAGTGCATGGTCTTGGGCTCTTAGTTTTATAGCATGAGTTTGGATTTGGGCCTACTTGGGTGTCTAAATGGGTCTTTAGCCCAAACCCAATTATACCAACATAAATGATTGGAGAAAAGGTTTACATGATTAACCAATTGAAAATGTTATCATTTCTAACTAGATATAAAATGATATTACACATACTGCTCATAAAATTCTCAGAAGGAAAAATATGCCTTGTCGATAGTGGAAGATCAGAAAATTTATCTTGCGGAAGGTTAATACCAGATCAAATCTAGCGGATTTGAATAAAGACTCTAAAGAAGTCACGATCTTATTTCCAAATGTTATTAAATTGTGTATCAATGATGCTTTATATTATTCAAGCAGAACAGAAAGAAATCTACTTAGTTCAAAGACACACACACACATAACATTATTATTGTCATATTGAGATTGAATAATAAGAGTGTTGAATATCTGTGCATGATTTGGGCCAGAAACTTATTATTTAGAAGTCATATGGATTATATTTCACAGTTATAAAGGTGTAAAAGTTTATGCAATTATGAACTAGAAGTTCTTAAATCCAAAATTGAATTTTGTTCATTATGATGATGCATATAATCATTGAAAATTAGTATAAACATCAATTAAAGAGCCAAAAGATTATTTAATTCCATAATATTATATGCACTGCATGTTCATAATGGAGATTAGTAATAAGATCATCTCATTACAAAGTTAGTTTTGAATCCTGTTATTGGTAAAATCTGAAGGATTGACAGACAAACATGATAACCGGATAATACGGCAATCAGACATGCCACATCATTAAAGGATCGACCCAAGTTGACCAAAGATGATCACATGACCTGGTCAAGTTTATCCAGGTGATCGGGTAAAGATAACCTGGTCAAGGTGATCAAGTCAATCGAATAAGATGACCCGATCGGGTTAAGATATCTGGTTGAGGTTAAGTAACCGATCAAGATGGATATTGATCTGGTCGAGTTTGAAAAAATGGTCGGTATTGAATTTAATGAATCCACGACTCAAACATGCAGATAAAGACTCTTACTCAAATAAGGAGTTATGAAGTACACTATGATAAGGAATCAAATCTCCTTATAGATATTAGAGTTCCAATCAAGAAAGAGATCTAATTTAATTAATGAACAAAAGACTCGAAACAGGAAAGGAGACAAATACGACTTCGATAAGCTATAATTCCATTAAACCACAATGACTTTCCTTACTTATGTGTCCAGAATTAAGGTTCTATGCATGTGTAAATAGGTCCTAAACTATCTTTGTAATAGTCAATGAGAAAAAAAAAAGTGCAAGAGAGATTGAGTGTGTAATCGAGACAATTATAGTGAAAATCCTTTCTTGCCGTCTCCGACAACTGTGGTTTTTTCCTTCCCTGGTTTCTAATGAGCCATTTCATTATTTTATGGTTCTAATTGATGCATCTACGAGATGATCACATGTTTGTTTATTATCAAACATATCAATAATACTTGCATAGATTATCAATTTTAAGGGCATAATTTCCAAATTATCCAATCCAGTCAAATGTGCATTGATAATATTGAATTAATGCAAACCAGTTGGGATTGATGTTCAATATCTAGTTTTCATATGCACTCATACTCATAATGGATTAGCGGAATTGATTATCAAACATATCCGACGAAAGTTTTCTCTAGAAAAGAAGAGTAAATGAAAAGTTAATGTCGTACAAAATAAATATCAGTTCAGTTCTCTATATATGTGAATAATGTGTCTCAATTTCATTCTTCTTATTGCTCAAGTACGAAAGAAAATTGATCATCAAATGATTATTAATTAGTTACCTGATATATTAAAAGTAACAAAATTTTATAAGTTGCCATCTCATGAACCCGACAGGGTGAATGTTGGCTACTCGCAATCGTACGAGGCCGGTGAGTGTAGTATAATGATAAATAAAGTTCATTCACACGAAGAAGTGTAATTCGTCAACTGTTCCTAGTTTAATTGAATTGGAAAACTGATTGGGGTGTGTGTTGTGTGTGCATTATATGTAACTATTGCTATAAAAATATAAATTATATACAATAGTATTTACAAAGATGGATTGGAGAGATGCAAGATATATGGTTATACTAAGTAGATGACTCCACCATAACAATCACACAAACTCATATAAACATGCTCATCAATGTTGAAAGTCATGCTCACTTAATCCTCGCCAATATTCTCTCTCTCGAGCAACAAAGGCTATACCCACACACACCAATAACCTATCTCTCGATGATTATCCAAACTACACACGGGTTCATACAATGAGACACATTTTAACAACTATACATGCAAAGCCTAGCATATCTCTACCTTATTCTACATGCAGTGGACATCTAACAGTGCACGTTGTGTGCATCTCCTCTTGGTCCATAAAACAACAACCAAAGTTCATTCAAATGGTAACTAATTACTCAAAAGTATTAAGAACTTAAATAACCATTCAATCATCAACAAACATATTTAATAAAAGAGGCAACAATGCTAGGTTTACAATAAATCCATAATGAATGAAAGTACACATCAAATAAGAGACATGAAATACAAAGAAAAGAAATACAAAAGTGAAAGAAAGAAAAACCCATTTGCTACCGGGATTCGAATGCCGGGTTCTCCCAGTTGTCAATTAGATGTATAACCACTAAATGATCACGCCTCTCCGATCTTCTTGATTGGCTAACTCTCTAATAAACGAGTAAGCTCTCATTGTCTCTCTAATCTCCCTAAGATGGATGGCTTAAAGGGGAAACAAGTTCACCAAACAACTATGTACATCAAGTTTATTGTTAGACATTAAGTACATTTGATTCCAATAAAGGGTTTATTCTCTTGATTAAGGAATTTACCAAAATCAATTCATCACTCAACCCAAGTTATGGGATGGGCAATTGTTTCATAAACCAAATACCCATTAAGCACAAGAATATGGAACCAAAGCTTAATCTAGCATGTCAATCCATCAATCAAACTTTTCACATTCTTATGAGCTAACTCCCAATCACTCAAATCATTCTAAACATGGCATTTTGGATCATCCATCAACATACAAAAAAATCATGGGATGTTACATTACACTACTCCTAAATTACGTTATTCTACTCCTATTCTCATCCATGAACACATGCATGTCACAATAAGATAATAAATAATGGATATAACAAAGACTAAAACAAGACCAAAATGAATTTAAGAACTACCATACATAAATAGCACATGTATAGGATCCTAATGGGGAATACTCATTAAAGAAAACACTAAATACAAAGAGAAATGAGTTGTAGAGAAAACCCTTAAAGAAATCACCTCCAATGGCTCTTCATTTCCTTGATGTTGCTTGGCTCAAAATTGGGTAAGAGAGCCCTCTTTCTCTTTACAATCTACTCTAAGATATGTGAAAGAAGTATAGAAGGTGGTGGGGGTGATGTATGGTGAGCTCCCATAGAGGACAAACCTACATGGGAGCTTGAAGCTTCTCTTATTTAGAAAAGAAGATGAAAAAGGTGGTTGTGTAGTTCGGTGTAGGGGTGTATGGTGAGGTCTGCTCTTAAACCAAAATGAGGGTTTATAGAGTGAGGAGGTTAGGACACAAATTTAGATGAAAAGACAAGACCGCACCTCTAAAAATGGCTGAAAAATGCCTATTCGCCGCCCTACGTAAGGCTGGTGTAAGGTGGTTCCTCTAATTGGATCTTCAAAAACTGGTATTCGTAAGGCCAGTTGAAGACGATTCAAAGACTGAAGACTACTGGAGTTGATCCCCTATTCACCCGCCGTACGTTGGATAGTTGTAGGGTGATTTTGGCTTCTAAATCTTCAAAAATTTCAGATTTGCCCTAAACTTCTTCTTCACTCATATTCAACATCGCACACTAGTCATTAAAAAGGGCATAACTCCCTCAAAAAAATCTGGATTTGCAATTCGTTAAAACTGCTAGAAATTAGAACTCTAGGGCTTTCGGAATATATATAGCACAAAACTCAGTTCAATCTGAGGAAAGAGATATGACCCCGGCAAGTTGAGTATTCAGAACGAGCCTTTACTATTTCAACACTTTTAACTTCCAAATCTCTTTAGTTAAGCTCTAATACCTTATTTTTGGATTATTACTTACACAATGCACACAAAACATATTAAATAAAAATAATTCCCCAGAAAAGAGTGAAAACAATAGGAAATATGGGCTACACAAATTGTAGAATTAAGAGACCCACTGCTCTTCTGATTCTGCAATCGCGTTTTGCAACGGCAACTGGTAAAACTTTGAGGTGTAGTCATCAATCAAACGATTCCAATGCCTTAAATTCTGCAGTCATTGAAACATTAGTCACAAGTAATTATACGATAAAAAGGATGTTCGCATGTGCTTCTTCATATTTTTCCATGACATAATCTTAACTTTGCCTTGAGTAACTCTGGTTTGTTTTGACTGTTGCCACCAAGCCTCTGCTCGTCCCCTAAGCCTCGTAGAGACAAGTGACATACGCATGTCACCCGAAACTTGTTTAAACTGTAGAACCTCTTCTACCTCGTTGATCCATTCGAAAAATTCCTCCGGTTGCAAACCCTCATGGAACTCTGAAATATCGATCTTGAGCCTTGACTCCCAGCACCTTGATTCATCAAATCCGACCCTCCTTTGTTGTGGTTGAAAGAGAGCAAATGGATTCTCTTCGTCACTAGATTCCTCCTCCGCATTTGGTGGATTTGGAGCCTCTTGAGGTTGCGCCATCGCGGCTAGTTGATGTGTTAGTGCCTCAACCTATTGTCATAGTTGCGCAATCTCATCACGATCATAAACCTCCTCCAATGGTTTTTCGCGAGCATTAGGGACATTCTAACATCTTCTTGGTGGCATGACGACGACATTGTAACCAGGCTCTGATACCAAAACTGATGTAGGCGGAAGCGTTTTGAAACAGGATAATCACGCGCAAGCGAGCAACAAGTTTTCTCGTCCCTGTTGATTCAAAAGAATGCTAGGAAAAAGAATAATTTCAAAGCAAAAGCTCAAGTATCAATTTTTATTCAACTAATATGAATTTCAAACCCTAATACATTCTATTAAATTGGGCACGAAATAAACTCCTAGACTCCTAAAACAACTCAATCAAATCAGGAAAAGAATCCCGAATAAAACTAAAAACAAATCTTATCCGAAAAAGAAAAAAAAAAGTTAATTGTTGCATAAGAAACTAGCTTCAAATGCCCGCACAACAAACAAAACGGTCTTTTTTGGGCCTCTTCCAGGCCTGATCATGATAAACGAAGTATCTGTGATAAATTGTATAGCTCTTCTTTGTCTTTCCAAAAACATATTATAACAGAAGTATCTGTGATAAATTGTATAGCTCTTCTTTGTCTTTCCAAAAACATATTATAACAGTAATTCTGAGTTCGTATGTGAAAGTTATGCCCCTGAAGTTAGACCCGTTTTGGGTGCTCAAAGTGACCCAAAACGAAAGTGAAATCTGTTCCGCATCATAACTGCTAGGAATGTTCGATCAATGTAGCTTGCGGGCACAGTCAAGATGAGGAGGCAAGGTCTGTTTCAAGTTGAAATTTCGGGTGGGGCAACGATGAGCTATTTGTCTAAAAAAAAATGAGGTATATATTTATGTTTTTGATTCTTTTGTTTTGTTTTATTTCAAGTGCAGATAATTAGGAGTTTTTATGGTTATCGACATTGTGGTTTACTTGTTATAGTTTGAGATTGATAGCTAAGTTCGGCTTTCCAAAGTTTCAAGCTTTTGTTGAGTTAGAGAATAATTGTTTTTTAAGGCATGAGATTATAAGAATTTTTTTTAGTAGAATTAGGCGTTTAATCATGAAATCATATAATGTTATATGAAAATTATATAATATTATTCATGTGATTTGAAAGGACAAGACAAACGACACACTGAGGGATGTGCTTGGTTAATCACTAGATGACTGATCTTAACACTTGACATGATCAAATAGGTCTAACTATAAAGTAAAGAGCAGAAGAGGAGTTGGAGAATCTTGCTGCCAGGTTACTGCTATAGGACTTCTGACACTATATTTTCCAGAAACCCAAGTCACAGATCCAAACGATGAGTCGGAGGATCTTCTTGATTTCCCAACAAAAGTGACCTTGTAACTCATTTTCTGGTCAAGCTTTTTAAAACTTAAAATCTTAGGATTGACAATCATTGACACTCCATTGGGGACTTCCACTTTCAATGTATAAGAACTTGTAGGGGTCCCTACATTTGTAACCGTCCTAGTGTATTCCAGACTACCATTTTGGAAACCACCTTTGAAATTGACAGCAAAAGAAGGGTAGTTCAAGTCACCTGCTCGAAATGATGCCTCTGTAGGACAAGTGAAAGTTCCCCCAGTAAATAAACCTATCTGAGAAGAAGTATAATTTAGGCTGCATAAATATTTCAGATAGTCCTCCGTGGTTATATCGTAGATTAGCCCTGGATCAACTGCTTTCTCTGGATCAACATGGCCTGAACCATAGGCAAAAGGTCCGGTAGAGTTACTGGAATCAACATCAGCAAGTGGAGACCTTTTGTTGTTGAGAGTATATGCTGTTGTCATCAAGGCTGATTTGATCGCGGCTGGTGACCAATCTTCATGGGCTGATTTGAGAAGTGCAGCTAGGCCACTAACATGAGGACAAGACAAAGAAGTGCCTGACGCTATATTGAACAGAACACTTCTCGTATCGCCTTCACGTTTACTTGGGCAGAGCATTGGTGGCCAGGCACCCAATATGTTCACTCCTGGTGCAGTCACATCTGGTTTGATCACATCTGGTTCAATTGAATTCGGTCCTCTTGATGAAAATCTTGCGATCACCGGTGCTGTTCTACCATAAACTGTTCCTTTGAAGATGATCGAAGCAGTTGGTTTTTTTGCGGTGCTAGCATACTGTCTGATGAACTTACCTGCTGTGTCGCCAACTCTAGCAGTTGGCAATATGTGAGGGTCAACACTAAGTTCATCACCAATAGAATTTACAAATATCATTCCAACACCTTTTGCTTGTTTAACATTCTCTGACTTTTCATATTTGTTACCACTAGCTCCATCGCACACAACAATCTTCCCTTTGACTAGTGTTTCATTAAGTGTTCCGTTGAGACAGAATTTGGATGCTGTACTACCGGCAGATTCCGAATAAGCAACCGGCACTGGATTTGTTAATGCATCACCGGAATATAAAGATACCCCTTCTACAACTTTTCCATTTCCAAACTTGATAACTGCTGGGAATGTTCGATCAGTGTAGCTTGCG
Source organism: Dipteronia dyeriana (assembly GCA_032871835.1). Lineage (NCBI taxonomy): Eukaryota > Viridiplantae > Streptophyta > Magnoliopsida > Sapindales > Sapindaceae > Dipteronia > Dipteronia dyeriana. The sequence continues at coordinate 101,697,442 of CM065299.1, forward strand.
GCCACAGTCATCATCCATGGTGCGCTGTTGCTCAGAGATGAACTAGAGGGCCCTGAATTGCCAGCTGAACTTGAAACAAAAACCCCACTTTTGACAGCCCCAAATGAGCCTACTGCTAACATATCTTTGTGATAAGGCATAGAGCCGGATCCCAGAGAGAGCGACAACACGTCAACCCCGTCTTGAACAGCTTTGTCAATTGCAGCCAACATGTCTGAGCCAAAACAACCAAGTCTCCAGCATACTTTATAGGCTGCAATTCTTGATGTGTACCTAGTCCCAGCAGCCAGGCCTTTCGCTAAACCCAAAAAGCTTGCATTTGCTACAAGACTACCAGCAGCAGTTGAAGCTGTGTGTGTACCGTGACCATCTCCATCTCGGGCAGATCTGTACTCCTTTGTTTCATCCATTCTTCCACGACTGGCCTCGTAGCCTTTGAAGAAGGCTCTTGCACCGATGAGCTTATTGTTACAATTTGATTTTGAGAACTCGGTGCCTTCCTCACAATCACCTTTCCATCTTGAAGGCACATCAGACATGCCTGTATCTTGGAAACTGATGTGTTCTGGCCAGATTCCAGTATCCACAATGCCAATTATCACATCCGAAGCCAAGTTCGAAGCAGCCCAGAGTCCTTTGCCATTTTGTAGGCCAAGAAACTGCTGGGAATTTGTAGTGTGGAGCTCCAGCATTTGATCGGGAGTGGCGGAGAGAAAACCATCAACTTTTTGAAGTGATTCAAGTTGTTTTGTTGAGAGTTTTGCTGAGAAACCAGTAATGGCAGTTTCATAGGCATAGAGGAGCTCTGCTGGCATGGTTTCTTGTTGTTGATCTCTATTATCCTCTTGTAATGACATTCCATTGATGGAATCGATCACTGCTTGGTACATCTGCATTGAATCGCCTTGGCGAAAAAGATTTGCTGCCATCTTGGTCTTGTCCAGGTGAATTATATACGTATTTTTGGCCATCACAGCACCAATGTATGTAGTAGTAGCCATCAAGACTAAGAACAGCAAACTCTTCCCAAACATCATGTCTGTGACAAAAAAGTAAATCAATCAATAGTTCTAATTTATAACAAAAGAAGAAGAAATTATAGATGAAGTGTGTAGAAAAGAGAGATGTTTATATACCTCTTCTCTTGATTCAACAAAAGAGGCCAAATATGTGTGGAATGACAATTATAGTGAATATCAGAATCATTTTATCGATCTAAAATTTGGGTGGGGATCATTTTGTATTGGCTTCACTAAATAAATAATAATAAAAATCAAGCTTGGCATCCCCATTTGTTGAAAAATGATCAGGTTTATAATTTGGACTCTGTTTTAATATTAGCATGAGTGTCACAAGATATAATAATATAATTACATGGGAATATGGGATGACATGAAATCTGATAAATATTATTGGTTGGAATATTGTCACGTGACATAATGGGACGGAAAAACATCCGATACAGTGAAGATTTGGTGATCATCAATAGCTGGAGCCAGGTAGATGTGGAATGGGAGAGCTGAAGAGCTAATAATGCCTCATTTTTGTTATTTGTTTCATTTTCATTATATAAAATATATATATTTTTTAATTTTGATATTCTTTAAGAGGGATTACCACTTCTCTATTGACCTAACAGTATGCCTCATATTTTAAATTTGCTTAATAATATATTTATATCCCTTACCAAATTTACATTAAGAAACATCCAATTCTACAAAGTGATTTCTAATCAAACCCCGCAGACCACATCCCCAAACAATATATTTATTTGAAAAGAAAAAAAAACATATATGCATTTTTCACATACAACTTTTATTATGGAAGAAACAGGACACCATGCATCTCAAACTAATTCCTTGTTTATAAGGTTAGTAAGTTGATGCTCACAAGAAAATAAAGAGCAGAAGATGAGTTGGAGGTTACTGCCAAGTTACTGCAATAGGACTTCTGACTCTGAATTTCCCAGAAACCCAAGTCAAAGATCCAAAAGATGAGTTTGAGGATGTTTTTGATTTTCCAATAACAGTCACCTTGTAACTCAGTTTTTGACCAAGCTTATTAAAACTTAAAATCTTAGGCTTCACATTCACCGACACTCCATTGGGCACTTCCACTTGCACTACATAGTAACTTGTAGGGGGGCCTACATTTGTTACTGTCCTCTTGTATTCCAAACTACCATTTTGGACACCACCTCTGAAATTAACTGCAAATGAAGGGTAGTTCAAGTCACCAGCCCCAAATGCTGCCATTTTAGGACAAGTAAAATTCCCCATTGTAAATAAAGCAATCTCAGCAGAAGTATAATTTAGGCTGCATATATATTTTAGATAGTCCTCCGCTGCTATATCGTATATAAGCCCTGGATCAGCTGCTCTCTCTGGATCAACATGGCCTGAACCATAGGCAAATGGTCCGGCAGAGTTACTGGAATCAGCATCACCAATTGGAGACTTTTTGTTGTTGAGAGTATATGCAGTTGTCATCAAGGCTGATTTGATCGCGGCCGGTGACCAATCTCGATGGACTGATTTGAGAAGTGCAGCTATGCCACTAACATGAGGACAAGACATAGAAGTGCCCGACTCTATATTGAACAAAACACTTCTCGTATCGCCTTGCCGTCTACTTGGGCTGAGTGTTGGTGGCCAGGCAGCCAATATGTTCACTCCTGGTGCAGTCACGTCTGGTTTGATCAAATCTGGTTCAACTGAACTTGGTCCTCTTGATGAAAATCTTGCGATAACTGGTGCTGTTCCACCATAAACTGTCCCTTTAAAGATGATCGATGCAGTTGGATTTTTCACGGTGCTAGCATATTGTATGACGTACTTACCTGCTGTGTAACCTACTCCAGCGGTTGGCAATAGGTGAGGTTCAGCAATAACTTCATCACCATTCACTTTAGAATTTACTAGTATCATTCCAACACCTTTTGCTTGTTTAACATTCTCTGACTTTGCATAATTGTTATTAATACCACTATAACACACAACAATCTTCCCTCTGACTAGCGTTTCATTAAGTATATCATCAAGACAGAATCTGGATAGCGGATAATAAACCGTTACTGGCTTGGTTAATGCATTACCGGAATTTAAAGATACCCCTTCAACAACTTTTCCATTTCCAAGCTTGATAACTGCCGGGAAAGTTCGATCAATGTAGCTTGCGGCCACAGTCATCATCCATGGTGCGCTGTTGCTCAGAAATGAACTGGAGGGTCCGGAATTGCCAGCTGAAGTTGAAACAAAAACCCCACTTTTGATTGCCCCAAATGAGCCAATTGCTAATATATCATTGTGAAAAGGCAAAGGGCCGAATCCCAGAGACATTGACAACACATCAACCCCATCTTGAACAGCTTTGTCAATTGCAGCCAAAATATCTGCGTTAGAACAACCAAATATCCAGCATACTTTATATGCTGCAATTCTTGATGTGTAGCTCGTCCCACGAACCAGGCCTTTCGCTAAACCTTCAAAACTTGCATTTGCTACAAGACTACCAGCAGCAGTTGAAGCTGTGTGTGTACCGTGACCATTTCCATCTCGAGCAGATCGGAACTCCTCTGTTTCATTGATTCTTCCATTTTCGGCCTCATAGCCTTTGAAGAAGACTCTTGCACCAATGAGCTTCTTGTTACAACTTGATTTTGAGAACTTGGTGCCTTCCTCACAAACACCTTTCCATCTTGAAGGAACTTCAGACAAACCTGTATCTTGGAAACTGACGTGTTCAGGCGAGATTCCAGTATCGAGAATGCCAATTATCACATCCGAAGCCAAGTTTGAAGCAGACAAGAGGCCTTTACCAGCTTGTAGGCCAAGAAACTGTTGGGAATTCGTAGTGTGGAGCTGCAGCATTTGATCAGGTGTGGCAGAGAGAAAACCATCAACTTTTTCAAGTGATTGGAGTTGTTTTGTTGAGAGCTTTGCCGCAAAACCAGAAATGGCAGTTTCATAGGCATAGAGGAGCTCTGCTTGTTGTTCTTGATCATCCCCTTGTAATGACATTTCATTGATGGAATCGATCACTGCTTGGTACGTCTGCATTGACTCGCCTAGGCGAAATAGATTTTCCGCCATCTTGGTCTTGTCCATGTGAATTATGTAAGTACTTTTGGCCATTGCAGCACCAATGTATGTGGTAGTCACCACCAGGACTAAGAACAGCAAATTCTTCCCGAGCATCGTGCCTCTGTGACAAAACAAATAACAAAAACCCAATAAAATAGAAGAAATTATAGATGATATGTACAAAAGAGAGATGTTTATACCCCTCTTTTCTTGACTCAACGAAAGTGATCAAATATTTGAGTGGAATGGCAATGGAGAAATACTCTTGATATTGTTATACAAAGAAAGGGGACAACTCATCCATGATGTTACAGCATCTAGCAGACTCAACCCTATCTTACTTGTTTTCTTTGCTTTTTGTCTCTTTGCAGTTAGCAGCCCCATTTGACTTGTTTTCTTTGCTTTTAGTTTCTTAGCAATCAAATCACAGAGAAAAACTTGTATGGGAATGTGAGATCGTCCACTTAAATTTATCGAATTAAAATTTTAAAATACATTTTTATGTTTTCAATATAAATTGTTGTAATAAGGCACAGTTTTATTGTGGCCCGACTAAGATAGCCTAAGATATGCACCGTTTCTTTCTGCAAGTTGTATGGAAGGGGACACTTCAACCCCAGCAATGTCTTATTCCAGAAGGTTGTCTAGACCTAATGCCTTCGGAATAAGTTGGTTTGGTTTTTGAGTTGGTTTAAAAACCACTTGTCACCTTCGTTATCATGGCAAGCACTTTTTTAGATGAAATACATCTCAACAATCAAAACGTAATTAAACGCTTTGATATGGAATGTTAAAACATAAAGCATTAATTACTTCACCCCAAACAACTAATAATCGGTTAATAACTTCAAATAAATCATTCTAAACTGAAATTATATCTTCAATTAATTCCAACAATAAGATTCAAAACATTTTAAAGAAAATTTAAAACAATACCGAGTACCTAAACTCAAATTCTAAATAACAAAACAAAGCAGAACTTTACATATAATCTCAATAACTTACAACTCCTGAAAGTCTATCGCTCTAGCGGTCAGCATTTAAGATACTTAGTCTATAAAATATTAAATGACAAGGGATGAGTTGTCAACTCAATAAGTATTACATAGTACGTAATCGAAAACATTTATGAAATTTTCAATAATGTTTATAGAGTACATAAATTTTCAAATATTTAGATACAATTAAAATTACAAAATTACATTTTTAAATACAAGTAAAACTTGTAAAAGTAATATTTTAAGCTATAAGTAAACTTGTAAAAGTAACATTTTCAAATACAAGTAAAACTTATAAAACTAACATTTTCAATGTAAGATAACGATGAATAACATTTCATAAAAATAAGCTCAAGTCAAGTAGTGTCACAAATACTCTCGATGACACATCCATTTACATTTCAGAAATTGGTACAAGACCAAAATCATAACAATTCATTTGTCGCGCACGCTGCATTTACATTATCACCGGTGATCAACATTTCATTTAACGTTGAGATAAAACATTACTTTCAATATATATATATATATATAACAATACTTTTGCATTACTAAATTATAAGAGGACCAAACATTTAAGCTTTTAAATAAATAGTTTCAGTAAAAGTAAAACTAATTTAAGAGAATTAGGTAACAAATATGTAAGTAAAGACTAAGTAGAAAAATGAGTTTATAAATATATATATAAACGTATATAATAAAATATTTCATAACATAACAATATTATAGATAAATTTGGTTTCTAAGAAAACATTTGTGTAATTTCATACTATGTAAGAGAGAAAATCTGCTTACCTCACAAGATTAAGGTTTCATTAACGATATTGGAAAATCACGAGAGGAACCTAAACATATAAAATATAATCCTTCAATTAAACCAGTCAAATAAAAGAAATCTAACTCAACTTTATAAATACTTTTTTTTTGTTCATTTTCATGAAAAGATTTCAGAAAAACAGATTTTAATGCTCAAATGCGGAAGTTAAGTTATTGCCAGGTCACTACAATAGAACTTCTGACTTAAAATCTTAGGTTTCACGGTCACTGAAACTCCATTGGGAACTTCCACCTGCAATTCATAAGAACTTGTAGGGGTCCCTACATTTGTAACTGTCCTATAGATTCCAAAATTAAATAGCAACACTTTAAAAGTGAGAAATATTCTTGAAATAGAGAAATAAACAAATTCTTAACAAATAAAGGGGACAACTCATCACTCATTAGATTAATTATTGATGTTACAGAATCTAACAGTCATAGGAACCCCATTTGACTTGTTTTCCTTGCTTTTAGTGTTTAGCAATCAAATCAAAGAGAAAAACTTGTATGGGACTAGGCATGCCCACGGTTCCGATCGGTTCCGGTTTTGGTTCGGAATCGTAGATTCTGGTTCCAAAAGGAGCCATATATAAATGGATTCCAAAATTAAATAGCAACACTTTAAAAGTGAGAAATATTCTTGAAATAGAGAAATAAACAAATTCTTAACAAATAAAGGGGACAACTCATCACTCATTAGATTAATTATTGATACAGAATCTAACAGAGTCATAGGAACCCCATTTGACTTGTTTTCCTTGCTTTTAGTGTTTAGCAATCAAATCAAAGAGAAAAACTTGTATGGGACTAGGCATGCCCACGGTTCCGATCGGTTTCGGTTTTGGTTTGGAACCGTAAATTCTGGTTTCGGAAGGAGCCAGAATCAGAATCGGAACCGGAACCGGAACCGGAACCGTCGGCCGACGATTCCGGTTCTACCGGTTCCGTCGATTCGGTTCCAGATTTTTTTTTACAATTTTGCATAAGAATAAATATATATATATATATATATATTCTGAAACCGGAACCAAACCGCCGGTTCCAAGGCAGTTTTTTTTGGAGGAGAATCGAAACCGAACCTTCAGCCCCACGGTTCCGGTTACGGTTCCGGAACCGATTCCACGATTCTGGTTACGGTTACGGTTACGGTTCATTTCACACTATTACGGTTCGGTTCCACGGTTCGAACCGAACCGTGGTCATGCTATATGGGACCTGCACTGTTTCTTTCGGCAAGTTGTATAGAAGGGGACACTTCAACCCAGCATATGCCTTATTCCACAAGGTTGTTTTGACCTAAGGCCTTATTTAATGTTCCATCTATCAAAGTCTATATCATATATTTATACCCAATATTTAAAGCACCGTCTATTTTGGATTGGCGTGCAGCTCACAAGTTTATGGTTTAAAATGTGCAAGACTAGAAAGGATAATTTGGAGAGATCATTTGGAGGAGATTGAATCGATGGGAACCCTACTTCATCACCTTTATCCACTTTTTCGATGAAATGTACTGGTGCAACTGCACACACGACACAATGATTGGCCTTATCTTCAAATTGGGTTGCTCAATAAAGCTATATATTGAATTAGATGCTCTTGGAGTGATGAAATTGTGCAAACTGGGGTGTGTTTCTACTTTCTAGGCTGATAAAGGATAAATCTGTTGGTACAGATTTTGTGCCCAGAATTTGTAACAAAATGGCTCATAAGATAGCCAGGTTTGCTGTTGGTTTAGCTAGCTCTTTCATTTGGAGCTGTTCTTTGAATCTTTTCCTGATTGGTTTAGTTCGTTGGATAGATCGACATGCCTTGTATTCCAGTTTTGGTTGAATAAAATTTGTTTCCTTCCAAGAAAAAATAAAATCTTAAAGGGTAATTTAATCAATTATCGCAGCATTGAAATCTTTAAACAAGCCACTTATTCATTGGTGGGATTTAACGGTACTTGTTTAATTTATCTATCAGTATGTAATGCTGTGGTCAATTGAAATGCTTTGGAACTTGTAATTTTGAATTTAAATTGTTAAATTGCTGTGTTACAGACTTACAGGTGAAGAATTAGGGTGAGACAGAGGGTAAGACAGTTGCAAGATGAAGAAAGAAGAATTGTCAGATGAGAGAGAGGATTGAGAGAAAGAATTTGTGATATTAAACTTCTGTATTCAATCAGGAACAAAACAACAGAATATATGCGTTAGTGAGTGAGTTAACAAATTGGGGGATAATCCCCTACAATGCTCTCAGCCAAAAAGTCCTACTAAATGTAAAACTAATGGATAGTAATATTCTACTTCGCCCCTCACATATCAATATATCATTAGCTACACCTAATGGTGTCCACGGTTCGGTTTCGGTTCGGTTTCGGTTCCGAACCGCCAGTTTCGGTTCCGTGGAAAGGCCGAACCGTAACCGTAACCGTAACCGTAATCAGAATAGGGCGGTTTTGGGAGGTTTCGGAATCGACGGTTTTCGGTTCGGTTTCGGTTTCGGTTTCGGTTTTCGGAAACCGAACGGTTCGGTTCGGTTTCGATTTCGGTTTGTGAAACCGAATGGTTCGGTTCGGTTTCAGTTCGTTCGGTTTTTTTTTTTTTTACAAATATTAATATATATATTATTTTATATACTTTTAATTTATTTTTTTCTGAAATGCTACCACATGTCAGCATTTCATTGGTTTTTTTTTTTAATTTTGAAACCGGCGGTTTAACCGACTGTTTTTGGTCGGTTTTTAAGATCCCATAACCGTAACCGAACCGTCGGGATCCGGTTTCCAACCGGTTTTGTAACCGACGGTTTCGGTTAGGTTTCGGTTTCGGTTTCGGTTTTCAGAGACCGGTTTCGGTTCGGTTCGGTTTCGAACGGTTTAACCGAACCGTGGACACCTCTAGCTACACCCCATCTTTCAACAATTGAAACGATGTGTACTGACATATGTTTCTAAGTGTGAAACGATGAGTTTCACGTAGGGAATTCAAATAGAAAGCAACGGCTACTATAGCAACCCCAAATTTCATTTCTACAACATCTTCAATTCGTGAATCGTGACACGGTACTTCACCGATCTTTCCAACTTCAATTATAATTTTCAACATTATCTGATTGCCTTGAGTAGTGGCTATATTAATGAATGCAAATGCATGGTCTGTGCAATCACTATATATCGGTCAATATTGTATTGGCCAAAAACAACTATCTTCAACATTCCATCAATATAATGGGATTTGGAAGCTAAGCAGTACATACAAGGAAAAACGAAATGACATTTATCCAAAATACGTACTCTTATTCATGATTTATTTTTGAAAGGACAGGACAGGACAAAAATTTGAAAAGTGAAAAAACACCAAATGTCACACTGAGGAAGGCAGCGATTTGCTTGGTTAGTCACTTGATTGATTGATAACTTCTCATTAAATAGTTGTAACTGCGGAAGTTAAGTTATTGCCAGGTCACTACAATAGAACTTCTGACTTAAAATCTTAGGTTTCACGGTCACTGAAACTCCATTGGGAACTTCCACCTGCAATTCATAAGAACTTGTAGGGGTCCCTACATTTGTAACTGTCCTATTGTATTCCAAACTACCATTTTGCCTGATAATATATTGAATAGAACACTTCTTGAATCGGCTTGACGGTCAGTTGGGCTGGTGGTTGGTGGCCATGCAACCAATATGTTCACTCCTAGTACGGTAACATTCTGGTTTGATCACATCCGGATCAACTAAATTTGGTCCTCTCGATGGAAATGTTGAAATAACTGGTGCTGTTCTACCATAAACTGTCCCTTTAAAGATGATTGAAGCAGTTGGTTTTTTCGCTGTACTGGCATACTGTCTGACGTACTTACTTACTCAGGCAGTTGGCAATATGTGAGGGTCAGCAGTAAGTTCATCACCTTGAAATTTGGGATTTACAAGTATCATTCCAACACCTTTTGCTTTTTTTACATTCTCTGACTTTACATATCGGCTACCATTACCTCCATGGCACACAACAATTTTCCCTTTGACTAGCGATTCATTGAGTGTCCCCAGACAGAATTTGGATGCTGGGATACCTGTAGATTCCAAATAAGCAACCGGCGCTGGCTTTGTTAATGCATCACCGGAATATAAAGATACCGCTTCGATCAATGTAGCTTGCAGCCAGAGTCATCTTCCATGGTGCGGTGTTACGCACAGATGAGCTAAACGGGCCTGAACTTCCAGCTGAATTTGAAACAAAAACCCCACTTTTGATAGCATAAAATGAGCCAATTGCTACAAGATCACTGTAGAAAGGCAAAGGATAGGATACCATAGAGAGCGACAACACATCAACCCCATCTTGAACAGCCTTTTCAATTGCAGCCATTATATCTAAGTTAGAACAACCAAGTCTCCAGCATACTTTATAGACTGCAATTCTTGATGTGTAGCTTGTCCCACGGGCCATGCCTTTCGCTAAACCGGAAAAGCTGGCATTTGCTACAAGACTACCAGCAGCAGTTGAAGCTGTGTGTGTACCATGACCCTCGTTGTCTCGGGCAGATCGGAACTACTTTGTTTCATTGATTCTTTCATACTCGGCCTCATAGCCTTCGAAGAAGACTCTTGCACCAATGAGCTTCTTGTTACAATTTGATTTTGAAAACTTGGTGCCTTTCTCACAAACACCTTTCCATCTTGAAGGAACAGCAGGCATGCCTGTATCCTTGAAACTGACGTGTTCTGGCCAGATTCCAGTATCGAGAATGCCAATTATCATATCCGAAGCTGAGTTTGAAGCAGACAAGAGTCCTTTCCCAGTTTGTAGGCCAAGAAACTGCTGGAAATTTGTAGTGTGGACTGCAGCATTTTACCAGGAGCGGCAGAGAGAAAACCATATACTTTTTCAAGTGATTGGAATTGTTTTGATGAGAGCTTTGCAGCGAAACCAGAAATGGCAGTTTCATAGGAATAGAGGAGCTCTGCTTGTTGTTTTTGATCATCCTCTTGTAATGACATTTCATTGATTGAATTGATCACTGCTTGGTACGTCTGCGTTGAATCGTCTTGGCAATGATTTGCCGCCATCTTGGTCTTGTCCATTTGAATTATGTACGTATTTTTGGCCGTTGTGGCACCAACGGATGCAGTAGTCACCTGGACTAAGAACTGCAAAATCTTCCCATACATCATGTCTCTGTGACAAAAAAAAAAGAGGGAAACTATCATTTTGCTCCCTGACCTATGCTCTATTAGAAAGGTGAGGATATAAAAGGTAAGGATATGGTTTGCCTATAATGGTCAGTCATCCCCATGAAATGAAAATATTGTAAATCTCAACCTTTCTGTTAGAATTTCAATCCAAAAAAGACGTTGACGGTCAGTCTCAAGGTCAAATGACCATTTTATCCTTAATATAACTAGAAAATCACAATTTAACCCCCGATATATTTACAAAATAGAAAACAACAAAATTTAAAAAAGATAATTGAAAAAATGGATCTCCAACCGTCCATCTGAAAGATGGACGGTTGATATATCTCTTTTAATTTTTTATTTAATTTTAAAAACTAAAATTAAAACTAAAATAATTTTTTTAAAAGAAATTGTTTCTCTCTATAAAAAAAAAATCAAACATATCTAGAATTCCATATTGATGTTCTAGATTATTATTATTTTAATCATCCTAGTTAATCAAAATTCATACGTGAAAAAATTCCTCATTTCATCAAAATTCATCCCCAAACACAAAAAAAATCCATATCAGTTCATCAGCATCATCACAAATCTCAAACAACACTAATCTCAAACCCATCGTAAAAAAAAAAACCATAATGATCAAACCCAGAAAAAATAATCCAAACCACCTCTGGTGTTGGGTACTGGGTTGGTTAGTGTTGAACTAATCTCTAATTCATAAAAACAAAACCAATATATATATCAAGATTACTAAGAAAGTTTTATACGAATTTTTTTTCTCTTACAGAATCAAAAAAATCAAAACATAGAATCAAACAAAATAAAAATCATCACACTAGACTCGCAACTCAAAATAAAACAAAATCAAAGTCAAACCCAGAAAAAATCACACCGGAAAATAATTCGAACAAAATTACAGCCAACATCAACCACCAACCCCACTACAAGAAAAATGCTCTTTAGCAATACTATCTAGACGTCACTAATTCTCAACTCTGCATCGTCAAATGATTATAGCGACACAGAAGCAAGTTTCTCTACCTCATCGCCCTAACCCTGTCGCAGATTAGAATAGGCGACGCATTAAGATCCTTGCCTCTAAAAAGTACTTTTTTACTACACAAGTACAACGTCACCATAAATATCAAAAGAGCTTCATTTGTTACCCATAACAACACTTTTAACGATACATAAAATATGTCACGTAAAGTAAAATTATTTTTAAATATTTATAATTTTATTATCAATATATATATATATATATATTATTAATTTATATTTAAATTAACTTTATTGACATTGTCATTATATATTTTAACGACACAATAAAAGGATAACTAAATGTAATAATATTTATAGTTTTAAATAATTAATATAATGCTAATTAAATTTATATTTTAAATATATATACTATTTATCAGTAATATCTTTTTACTTGATAATTAATATATATATATATATATATATCATCATGAAACAAAAACAAAACATTTAAGATTAAATGTACCACAGCTTATTTTAAAAACAGTCAGTTTTAAGATTAAATGCACCGCAACTTAATTTAAAAACAACTCAAAATTAAACAAAGAAGATACAACCAATAAAGATAATAAATACAGCAAATAAAATTAAGATAATTAATTTCGTACATATAAAAATACATAATAAAATTATCGTTATTACAGTCTAAACAAAGCTTTACCAATTGTTTCATTCTTCAGAATTCTTCAATTTCTCTTGAGACTTACTGTGCTGTAGCGCTTTTAAAGATGTGTTTGAGATGTTGATGATGCATAATAGGACTTTCTATACTGATATAACCCACAATGTATTAACAAGGAAGAGAAAAGAGATTGTTGGAGAATCATTCACCCATCAACTGGAATCACTAACAGAGGGTGCCTAATAGAATAACCAAGTAACAATAAGCCAAAGACAAGAATCCAATTAATAAAAAAAATAAAAGTAAATCCAAGTTAGACAACCCATCCAGTAAAAGAAATAAGGGTTCGAAAATTTAATGATACATTTTTGGGGCTTTTGTGCAAATATCATCACATTAATAATTCATGTTTAAAAGACACCAATTAACATGTGGAGATCAAAATACCCCCAAATTGACTTTGTCGTGTTGAGTAGAGAGAGAAAAAGGTGAGAAAAGGTGAAATTGCTTGAAATCGTCCGGAGTTGAATTGACGGCTTCTTATTCGACGGCGACGGAACCAAAACTTGAAGAGTTGAACAGAAGATTTGAATCAATGGAGGTTAGTTGACCTAGATTTTCTATCATTTTGGTTGTTGATTAAGTGAATGAAATGTTAGATTAGGTTTCATTTTTGGATCTGAGAATGATAATGGGTTAGATTAGGGTTTTGGATTTGTGGAGAGTTGTTGAGGAAGATGATATTCTGGGTGTACGGGCTTTTTGTTCGATGAACCCGAGCATTAATTCTTTATTTCCAAGCTTTTATTTTTGAAATTTGTTTAAGTTCATTCGAGCATTTTTGAGTTCATTCGAGCATTTTTGAGTTCATTCGAGCTTTTATATAAGCTCGGAATTTTTAAAAGCTCGGAGCTTGTATATAAAAGTTCGTAGCGTATATATAAATGCTCGTTGCTTTTATATAACAGCTATAAGCTCCGAGCTTTTATATAAAAGTTCGTAGCGTATATATAAATGCTCGTTGCTTTTATATAACAGCTATAAGCTCCGAGCTTTTATATAAAAGTTCTGAACTATTAAATGAAAGCTTCGAGATTTTGAAAGCTTCGAGCTTTTATATGAAAGCTTCGAGCTTTTATATGAAAGCTACGAGCTTTTATATATATGCTATGAGCTTTCATAAAAGCTCTGAGCTTTCATATAAGCTCCGAGCTTTTATATATAATCTCTGAGCTTTTATAAAGAATCTTCGAGTTTTTATTTGAATGTTCGAGCTTTTACGATTTAAGAATCGAGCTTATTTTTTAAAAAATTATGATTTTTTTAATAAATGACCCGAAGTTATAAGCTTCGAACTTGTTATTTCTGAGGATTTGACAATGTATTTAATAATGTTGTTGTTAAATTTCAGATGACAAATCAGTTAAGGAAGTCGCTTAAAACTCCGGAGGAAGAGTGGTCATATAGAGGACGCACTTAACCGAGTTCCTGCAAAATTGGTTGTAGAAGACCGACGTCGGTTCATGGCGTCCTATTTTGGGTATTTCTTGACCATGCACCGACCGGTGAAGTTTTCAGGTGGTGTTATCCACCAACTACTTATGCGGGAGGTGCATCACAATGGGCCGTCACATTTCGCTCGACGAAGGGGCGAAATGTGTGGTGAAATTGGCTTTAACGCAACAAAAATAAATTTTCGCTAGAGGGTTCGCACGAGGAGGGAGCGAAAGTTTAGGTACGAAAATGGCTTATCTGTAATTCGCTGCAACTTTTGCTCGAGACACGTGTGAAAACTTCACTCACGCTGGATGACTTTTCGCTCGATTCCTCACGCGAAGACTTCAGGACTAAAAACTGTCGTTCCCTTCTTCACACAAGACTTTGCTTGAGGTCTGGGCGAAGCTGAAATCCTGACTTTTTGAAATTATAAAATTTCCCCAACAGTCTTGATTTTCTACAGTTATGCCCCCTGAAGGAAAAACTCCTGACACACTAAATTAAGCCATTAAAAGCATGGTTTTGCCTAGGAATTGAACGAAAAGATAAAGAAATTGGGGATACAAAAAGTGTAAAATTCAGTATTATCAACAGCGGTTTGCAACCATCGCCCTGAACCTCAGAAAGCCACTGGAATCCATCGCTCAGAATACCACGGTCGGTGCTTTTTACCTCCGCCGTAATTTTCACCATGTTGATCTCACTGGAATTGACAGCTCTTTATGCACGATCCATGCACCTTGTCCGCACTGCGGTCTATACTGTTGTTCCTTCTAAAATTCAATTCCTCAATTCTTCAAGCCTCCCTCAATCATGATCTCCTACTTCTAAACATTTCTCAAGTCTCTAAGAAGTCTCCGCATTGGTTGAATCCTGTTGGGCAGCCATTAGGAATATGAGCCATAACCAACATATTTGACTTTGTTTTCTTTGCTTTTAGTTTCTTGGCATTCAACAAGTCACAGAGAAAAATTTGTATAAAATTGTGAGACCATCCACCACTTAAATTTTTCCCAATTAAAATTTTAAAATATATTTTTATATTTCTAATGTAAATTACTTTAAGATTAATATTGTACAATCTAAATAATTAACCCAGAATTCAATCTAAATGATGTGGTTGTTGAGGTTTATGCCCTAAATATGTAATTTGTAAATGGATTTATGAAATAAATAAAAGAAAAAGTTCAATTCATTTCTGTTGTGCTTTTTATTACATAACTTGTGCATAAATTTGACATCCAAGATTGCCGGATGTAATCTTGAACTATGTATATGAGTGTCATATACGGATGGATACAGTAAGAGACGTGCAATCTAAAGAGTCCATAGATAGCAAATAAAGCTGGATACTTTATTTGTGGTTAATCTATAGTTGCGGTCCATTCCGTAATGTACGGTGATTCTATCATGAATCATTCATATGGATATATGAGAATGGAGGCACCTTGTATGATGTGATCATATAAGACTGGGCCATGATCTAAATGAATCTCTCACCAAGATCCGTTTATCAATGAGATTCATATATTTCAACTAATGATGGCTATATGTGGGTGATCTTAATCCTGAGTGACTTATCGACTCCTTCAGATTAGATCGTGGTCTTTGATATACCATGGGTGAGGTCGGATGCAGTTCCCGATCAATATGCTCTGTATGTTGGGATTGCGATCTGGCTTGTGGCTGGGAAGGTTTGTACACAATAGTGAAATCCATTCCTTCTTGTGAGAAGTAGATGGTAGTTCCCTTAAGGGTTGATTCGGGGCTTGGACAATATAAGCGCTCTCCTAATTCCGTAAGGAAATAGGATTTATTGTTCATTATAGAATCAACGGTGCTTAAAGGATATATGTAATTAGAGGGGTATAACGGACATTATGACCCAGCTCTAATTATGAACTACTGTGGAGGATCACACCATATGTAATAGCTATATCGATGGACACCGAGTTGTATCGGTCTGTGTAAAAGCGTCTACAGTTGAGAGAGTACAGCTTCGGGTTTTTAGTGGAATAACACCAGAGTTAATAATCAAGGAATATTAATTAAAGAGTTTAATTAATGATTCCAAGGATTATTGGAGCTCAAAATACCGTGGGTCTATTAGGTCCCCTTGCTAGCCCGATCGATTTAGGTAACAAGGGTCACGGTTAATTAATTGGATTGTCCAATTAATTATGTTACAAAAGTGACTCGTATAAATTCGGGAATTAATTGAATAATGAGATTATTTAATTAATGAATGTTAATAGTTAAATTAATTAAATAATTAGATTATTTAATTATATTGATAATTATGAATTATCGATTAACTATTAATTGGAGGGTGTTAGTTGATATATGGATTTAGGTGAAGATAAAATAATAGGATTATTTTTATCTTACTAAATCATTTATCTAAGTATTTGAATTTAAGTTTAAATTTAAAATATTTATTATCACTTTTAATATATTAGATATATTTGAAAATGATAATTAAAAGATATAAATCATTTATAACATAAGAGATTGTATTTGATGTAAATTGGTGTGTACATATATATATATATATATATATATATAATTAAAAAAAATACAATTTGTATCATATACAAATTGCATGTGCATCAGTTGACTTGCATGCAATTTGTATATGAACAAAAAAGTAGAATTGATAAATATACAAATATTTGTGTAAAAGGCGTAATATATATATGTGATAAAAGAAGTAAGGCGGGTACAGAGCTGATATATATTGAGAAAAAAAAGGGAGTTTTGTTTTGGTTTTGGTGCGTTATACAAGACGAAAGGAAAAGGTTTTTTTTTTTTGTTTTTGATTGCATGAGATGCAATTTATTTGTGTGTGAAATCAATACACCAAATTAAAAAGAAAGAGTTTTTTCAAGAATTTCTCTACACCCTTCATTTATGTTCCTGAGACTGTGATACGCCCACACGCAGTTACCAGTTCCGGGAGATAGTGAGGAAGATTGAGTGGTTCAGACAGGAGCATATCGTAAAGTGAAGAAGCCTCCATTCGTGGTATGTTCTTCTGATTTTAGTTGATTACAATTACTGTATATACATATTGTATGTATTAGTTCTGAAAAATAATTACGATCCAAAGTTTATTGGTCCCATATACAGATATGATCTGTATAAAAATTTTAAAACCTAGTTTCGCTGTGTGACCGGTGAACTGGGTTCCAACAATTGGTATCGGAGCCAATTTATTTTTTGGAACAAGAAATTGTTTTCGATGCTCCTGTATGTATGAATTGTGTAGGCACAATTTAAATTGACAGTATGATGTTTTTGTATGTCTATATATATATATATATTTTTTTTTTTTTTTAATTTACAAAAACATAATTGATCGTTAATTATATGGTACTATGGATTTAGGGTTTATGGGTTGTATTATTAATATTTTTTTTGTTTATATTTTTTTTTTATTGTATCTTAAAAAAAATGTAACATATATTGAAGACCTGGAAAAATCGTGAAGATGGATTCATGAGATGAATCGGAGCGACCTGAAGAGACTGGAAGATATCTGAAGTTACTAGAAGACCAAGGAATGCCTTAGGAAATTTTTGTAATTTTAGATTCCAATTTTTAGGTTAAATAATCCACAGTACTCGGTCAATTTATGTATTCTTTATATTATGTGATGATAAAAGTATTGTCATGCATACGTATGTCATTTAGATTAGATGTGCCTACACAAATATATTTGACATGTCATACATGCATCATAGCCTGATATTTTATGTTTTTTTTTAATGTGATTAAAATGGGCAATATACATAATTGGTTATGAATAATGAGATTAGTTTTTTAATGATTAGAAAACTTGGTAATTCTTATTAATATTAATCCAGTTATTAAAGAGTTTAATAAGTTAGATTAATAGAGTCATTTATTGTAATTAGGGTTAATATGATTAATTACCTAATAATAAATGAACCGAATAAAGTGTTAGAGTTTTAATAGTTAAAATTTGGTAAACAATAACAAAATAATCTAACCCTAGTAAATAGTTTACAAAAGGCTTAAATTATTCACTAATAGATTAGATTTTTAATTATTAAAAATCATTAATAATTTATTAGTTAATTAGAATTTGGTTCTAATTAGTTAATGCGTTAGATAACTTGATTAAAGTTAGTCATTTAATCCGGTAGAGTCTAAGTGCATTAACGGTTAAAAGAAAACCCTAATTTTAAAATAGTGAGTCGGAGAGGGATATATGACATATATATCCCGCGGTCTCCATCATTAGTTCAACACCGTGAGATCCGAGTGGGGACTCGTGACGGCTTTGCTTTCGTCCTCCTTAAGGAAGGTTTCCACAAAGGTCAATACCAAGGTTGACTTCCTAACGGATAGGATTTCTGAGGGTATTTCGGGATTGACCGACCCTAAGGCGGCCATTCTTGAGTTAAGCTCGTGAGATCTGAAATGGTGGATTACACTCACGAAGGTTTTGATTAAGTTTGTTAATTAAAAACATGACTGAATGAACGATGATTGAATGATATGGAATAAGAGTTATTCTAGAATATCATTTGATTGAGAATGTCTCGGTCCAACATGCAAAGACTTGACCGACCTTAAGGCGGCACTTCTTTGTGATATGTTGGATTGTCGTGGTATATCAACTAGTTTTAGGGTAGTTCTAGTTCGTTAAACATGTGCATGCATCATGTTTAAATTTATGCCAAAGCACTCGCACTTGTTTTAAATAAATGACTGAATGGATGTTTTATTTATTTCAGCAATAATGTCTTCTGCATTACTTCAAATTCTCGTAAACGACATATTAACTGGTAATAACTACACTAAGTGGAAACTTAATATTAATGCAATATTGGTCACCAAAGACCTCATGTTTGTGCTTATAGAGGAATGTCCTCCAGCGCCTACTGCTAATGCCACACGAACTGTTCGAGAGGCATACAAGCGAAGGGTAAGCCCAAACCTAAGAAAGCCCAAAGCAAGAAGTCCAAGAAAAGTAAATATGATTTACTTGTTCTTGAGTCGTGTTTAGCAGAAGATGTTTCTTCATTCTGGATAATTGATTCGGGGGACACTAACCATGTTTTTTCTTCTTTGCAGTGGACTGATTCTTGGACAGAGCTAGAAAAGGGAGCCTACTCAATGTGTGTGAGGTCGGGGGATGTCTTGTCGGCAAAAACAGTGGGAGCAATAAGATTGCAATTTTGTAATAACAATAGTTTTTTATTATTGAACAATGTTTTTTATATTCCTCGATTTACACGGAATTTGATTTTCGTTTCTAAATTGTTAGAACAATCGTATTCTATTTCTTTTAATAATAAGTCTGTTATTATTGGAAAGAATTGTCTGAATATTTGTTCAGGAATTAATGAAAATAGTTTGTATGTGTTAAGATTGTTAATACATACTACACTGCTAAACATCGAAATCTTTAAGGTTGAAAAACTAAAAACTAAACGACATAAGATTTCTTTAGATAATGACACGTATCTCTGGCACCTAAGACTTGGTCATATCAACCTTGACCGGATAGACAGACTAGTAAAAAGCGGACTTTTAAGTGAGTTAAAGGTTGGCACCTTACCTGTTTGCGAATCTTGTCTGGAAGGTAAGATGACTAAAAGACCTTTTACTGGAAAAGGGCTAAGAGCTAAAGAACCGCTAGAGCTTATACATACAGACGTCTGCGGACCGATGAATGTTAAAGTGAGGGGTCATTATGAGTATTATGTCACCTTTATAGATGATTACTCAAGATACGGATACGTCTACCTAATGCAACGAAAGTCGGAAACATTTGAAAAGTTCAAAGAATTTCGAGCTGAAGTTGAGAATCAATTAGGTAGAACTATCAAGTCACTACGATCGGATCGAGTAGATGAGTACCTTGACCAAGAGTTTGAAGACTTCATGGTCGAGCATGGGATAGTTTCCCAACTCACAACCCCCGGTACACCTCAGCAAAATGGTGTAGCGGAGAGGAGAAATAGAACCCTAAAGGAAATGGTGAGATCTATGATTAGTTTCTCATCATTACCGAATTCCTTCTGGGGATATGCGTTACAAACAACGGCATACATTTTGAATGTAGTGCCATCCAAATCTGTTCCTAAGACTCCCCTAGAGTTGTGGAATGGTTATAAAGCTAGTTTGTGACATTTTCGCATATGGGGGTGTCCAGCACATATGCTGAAGAATAGAACTGGAAAGCTAGACTCCAAATCTGTTGTCTGCCTGTTTGTAGGATACTCCAACGAGACCAGAGGTGGACACTTCTATAGTCCTGAAGATAACAAAGTATTTGTATCGACAAATGCAACGTTTATTGAGGATAATTATATTAGTGACCATAAACCTCGTTCAAAGATTGTATTAAATGAGTTGAAGCCTGGTGAGACTAGTGCTTCATCAACGAGAGTTGTTGTTCCACAAACATCTGAGAGTCAAATGGTTCCTGATCAGTATACACTACCACCTAGACGTAGTGAGAGGGTTGTGAGACAACCTGAACGCTATTTAGCTATAGGTGAGGGACAAGGTGTTGTCTCTGCTGATAGTGTTGATGATCCATTGACATTTAAGAATGCAATGGAAGATCCTGATAAAAGGGAATGGCTTAAAGCCATGAATCTCGAGATGAAGTCCATGTACTCTAACTCAGTCTGGGATCTTGTAGACTTATCGGATGGGGTAAAACCCATAGGGTGTAAGTGGATCTACAAGAGAAAGATAGGAGTAGAAGGAAAGGTAGAGACCTTCAAGATAAGGTTAGTGGCCAATGGTTATACCCAGAAAGAGGGGGTCGATTATGAAGAGACCTTCTCGCCAGTAGCCATGTTTAAGTCTATTAGGATTCTCTTATCCATTGCTGCCTATTTCGATTACGAAATTTGGCAAATGGATGTCAAGACTACATTCTTGAATGGCAATCTTGATGAGAGCATCTATATGATGCAACCAGAGGGATTCGTGTCTCCAGATCAAGAGCAAAAGGTTTGCAAGCTACAAAGGTCCATCTATAGGCTTAAGCAATCATCTAGATCTTAGAACATCAGGTTTGATGATGTGATCAAAACCTATGGCTTCGAGCAGAATGTCGATGAGCCTTGTGTCTACAAGTGCATTATTGATAAGATAGTAGTTTTCTTGGTCCTTTACGTAGATGATATCCTACTCACTAGGAATGATGTGGGAGTATTGTCTGATGTAAAGGGCTGGCTGGCTAGCCAATTCCAAATGAAAGATTTGGGAGAGGTAAGTTATGTTCTTGGGATCCAGCTTATAAGGAATCGTAAGAACAAACTCATGGCACTGTCTCAGGCATTATATATCGATAAGATTATTGTACGATTTTCAATGCAAAACTCCAAAAAAGGTAATTTACCTTCCAGGCATGGAGTTCACTTGTCTAAGGAACAGTGTCCTAAGACACCTCAAGAAGTTGAGGATATGAGACGTGTACCTTATGCATCGGCAGTAGGTAGTCTCATGTATGCTATATTATGCACGAGACCGGACATCTGCTATGCAGTGGGAGTAGTCAGTAAATACCAATCCAACCTAGGATTGGATCATTGGGTTGCTGTCAAGACAATTCTCAAGTATATTCGGAGAACGAGAGACTATATGCTAGTGTATTTCGGACAGGATTTGATCCCGTTAGGATACACGGATTATGATTTTCAATCATACAGGGATTCTAGAAAATCCATGTCTGGATCAGTATTCACCTTGGGTGGTGGAACCATTGTGTGGAGAAGTATCATTGCTGACTCCACCATGGAAGCCTAATATGTAGCCGCTTGTGAAGCTGCTAAATATGCTGTTTGGCTCCGTAAGTTCTTGAGTGATCTAGAATTTGTTCCAGACCTGGATAAGCCCATCACACTTTATTGTGATAACAGTGATGTTGTGGCTAATTCTAAAAAAACCAAGAAGCCACAAAAGAGGGAAGCATATAGAGAGAAAGTATCATCTTATTAGAGAGATAGTGCAGAGAAAAGATGTGATTGTCACCAAGATAGCCTCATAAGACAATCATGTTGATCCATTTACGAAGACCTTACCGGCTAAAGTGTTTTTGGGTCACTTAGATGGTCTAGAGTTACGAGACATGCCTCACATGTTTTAGTGCAAGTGGGAGATTGTTGGGGTTTATGCCCTAAATATGTAATTTGTAAATGGATTTATGAAATAAATAAAAGAAAAAGTTTAATTCATTCATATTGTGTTGTTTATTTCATAACTTGTGCATAAATTTAACATCCAAGATTGCCGGATGTAATCTTGAACTGTGTATATGAGTGTCATATACGGATGAATACAGTAAGAGACGTGCAATCTAAAGAGTCCATAGATAGCAAATAAAGCTGGGCACTTTATTTGTGGTTAATCTATATTTGTGGTCCATTCCGTAATGTACGGTGATTCTATCCTGAATCATTCATATGGAGATATGAGAATGGAGGCACCTTGTATGATGTGATCATATAAGACTGGGCCATGATCTAAATGAATCTCTCACCAAGATCCGTTTATCAATGAGATTCATATATTTCAACTAATGATGGCTATATGTGGGTGATCTTAATCCTGAGTGACTTATCGACTCCTTCAGATTAGATCGTGGTCTTTGATATACCATGGGTGAGGTTGGATGCAGTTCCCGATCAATATGCTCTGTATGTTGGGATTGCGATCTGGCTTGTGGCTGGAAAGGTTTGTACACAATAGTGAAATCCATTCCTTCTTGTGAGAAGTAGATGGTAGTTCCCTTAAGGGTTGATTCGGGGCTTGTACAATATAAGCGCTCTCCTAATTCCGTAAGGAAATAAGATTTATTGTTCATTATAGAATCAACGGTGCTTAAAGGATATATGTAATTAGAGGGGTATAACGGACATTATGACCCAGCTCTAATTATGAACTACTGTGGAGGATCACATCATATGTAATAGCTATATCGATGGACACCGAGTTGTATCGGTCTGTGTAAAAGCGTCTACAGTTGAGAGAGTACAGCTTCGGATTTTTAGTGGAATAACACCAGAGTTAATAATCAAGGAATATTAATTAAAGAGTTTAATTACTGATTGCGGTGATTATTGGAGCTCAAAATACCGTGGGTCCATTAGGTCCCCTTGCTAGCCCGATCGATTTAGGTAACAAGGGTCACGGTTAATTAATTGGATTGTCCAATTAATTGTGTTACGAAAGTGACTCGTATAAATTCGGGAATTAATTGAACAATGAGATTATTTAATTAATGAATGTTAATAGTTAAATTAATTAAATAATTAGATTATTTAATTATATTGATAATTATGAATTATCGATTAACTATTAATTGGAGGGTGTTAGTTGATATATGGATTTAGGTGAAGATAAAATAATATGATTATTTTTATCTTACTAAATCATTTATCTAAGTATTTGAATTTAAGTTTAAATTTAAAATATTTATTATCACTTTTAATATTAGATATATTTAAAAAGGATAATTAAAAGATATAAATCAATTATAACACAAGAGATTGTATTGGATACAAATTGGCTTGTACATATATATATATATATATATATATATATAATTAAAAAAATACAATTTATATATGATACAAATTGTATGTGCATCAGTTGACTTGAACGTAATTTGTATATGAAATATATATATATATATATATATGTGTGTGTGTGTGTTATAAAAGAAGTAAGGCGGGTACAGAGCTGATATATATTGAGAAAAAAAAGGCGGTTTTGTTTTGGTTTTGGTGCGTGGTACAAGACAAAAGGGAATTTTTTTTTTTTTTTGATTGCATGAGATTCAATTTATATGTGCGTGAAATCAATACACCAAATTGAGAAGAAAGAGTTTCTTCAAGTATTTCTCTACATCCTTCATTCATATTTCTGAGACCGTGATGCGTCCATACGCAGTTATCAGTTCCGGGAGATAGTGAGGAAGATCGAGTGGTTCAGAAAGGAGCATATCGTAAAGTGAAAGAGCCTCCATTCGTAGTATGTTCTTTTGATTTTTGTTGATTACAATTTCATGTATATTTATATTGTATGTATTAGTTCTGAAAAATAATTACGATCCAAAGTTCACTGGTCCCATATACATATATGATCTGTATAAAAATTTAAAAACTAGTTCTACTATGTGACCGGTGAACGGGGTTCCAACTGTGGCAAGTGAGTTGTCCTTGCCATATAAATTATGAGATGATGTAATTAATGAGAAAATCACTTACCGTACCATTTGAGTTGGTTTTTGAACGATTTTTTTTTTTAGATTTTCTAACATTAGTGTTACTTTAATATGTCACAATTTCATTATGATGTTGAGACCGTTCCATGTATGATTTTATCCGAATCATGATATGGAAGGGGACACTTCGGTCTCTAACAAATGCTTCCTTTTCTTCAAGGTTGTCTCTGAACCTAAGGCCTTGTTTAATGTTGCATGTACCAAAGTCTATATCATATATTTACACCCAATATTTAAACCACCGACAAATTTATGGTTTAAAATGTGGAAGACTAGAAAGGATAACGTTACATTAGTAAATGATAGAGAGAGCTCATTATCTTATTATGACAATCACTTGTTTAGAGATGGCAATTTGACCCGCAACCACAGGCACCCACCTAAACTTGACCCTATAGGGTCGGGTTTGGATGGTGAATTTATGACCCGTGAACCCGTTTAAAGAAAAATCAAGTTGGTTCTGGTGCGTGTGTGGGTTGGGTAAACGAACCCGTGGGTGAACCCACGAACCCGCATAAATAAAATTTATTTAACATTTATTATTTAAAATATTATAAATTTAAACTCCATTGGAAAAATTTTAACCATATAAAGAGTAAAATATAAAACCCTCACTCATTCTAAATTTGAGAATTACAATTCTCAACTTTCATTTATATATAGCTAATGGTAGAACCTTGCACTCTTGTTTTTTCAACGCGGGACTTTTGAAAGTCCCACATTGAAAAAACAAGAGTGCAAGGTTCCACCATTAGCTATATATATAATATGCTTTGCCTCTTGTCTCAGCTAAGAAACACACATGAAATGAGTTAAAAATTTTACTCTATTAAGTGTTTTTAATTTTTAAAATATAATATTTCATATATTTAAATAATATAAAAATTGTTAACAGAAAATTCGCTCAAGGTGAGGAATGTCAGTTAACACCCTCAACCCGTTACCTAGGTAGGCTGCGGGAGATAGATACTTTGTACCAAGGATATTTAAGAGAGAGATTAAGGAAAGAGGAAGGAAGAATAAGATTGCTAGTGGAGAACTGCTTTATTAATCAATTAATAGGTGATATGACTTTAACAGTGTACAATGATCATTTAAATGATACAAGTTTGATCTCACTGTGCTATCTCTCTCTCTCTCTCTAAACACTGTTAGAGATGGCAAACTCGTACGTGTCGATAAGTGGCTAAATCCTCTGAGAAAAATGGCAAAGAAGCTCTGCCCATTTTCTCTCTGTTTTTTTTCCTCCCATCTGGATCTAGGCGTCCCCCTTTTAATCCCTTATCATCGTTAATCAAATCCCTATAATTTAGACCAATTGATTGGTTGTGTTACCGAAAATGATTGACGTTGATGAGGGAATCAAATTACGTGAGAATTACTCCCGTTGATTACGTCAGGTTTTCGTTTGGGTTTAAGTTTGAACAAATGGTGAATTCGTTAACCTATTTGGTCACATTATGGTGCTTTAATGGTGAGGAAGTCAACTATGTAGCTTGGAGGAGAAATCACGATTTTACATATTAGTGGTGAGGCACCTCGGGGTACTAGTCTGGTGGCATGACGCTTGACCGATCATTTTGGAGCTTTCCGGCTAACTTTCTTCTTACCTGATAGATGATAACTCCTATTTCTACACTCGGTGTAGCCTCCATATCCTGTCAATTGCACTAGTTCCTAAGTAAAAATAGTGTATTTAATTGTGTAATAAGCTTGTGTGGGTTCCTTTAATGATCCCGGGGTAATAGTGCGAAACTGAGAAAAGTTAGGGCCAAAACGGAAGAAGTGAAGTCATAAAAGGTCAAGGCTGGCGCTGATGAGGCGCCACTCGACCAGCGCCACCCTCACCAGCACACAAGATCAGTGGTGTTGCGCTGGTGAGGCACTACTTGACCAGCGCCACCCTCACCAACGCACAAGATCAGTTGTGGTACGCTGGTGAGGCGTTACTCGACCAGCGCCACCCTCACCAGTGCACAAGATCAGTGGTGTTACGCTGGTGAAGCGCCACTCGACCAGCGTAACACCAGCGCAACAGTCCAACTCAACAAAACTTCTAGGTTTCGTGCCTCACTTCCAAACATATAAATACCCCTTCTTTGGCTCTTCTTGGTACCTCTTACACGACCCTAAGCTCCAATTCCTCCCATTACAATCCAAAACTTCCAAGACACTACCTTTCACCCAAATCCCTTACCTTTCACTCAAATCCTTCACCAAATCACTTCATCAACCCTCTAATCTATAATCCAAACTTCAAATCCACTTCACCAAACACCAAATATCCAACCTTTCCACCATTTCCCACCACAAAAACCCAACCTTGGAGAATAGAGGGGAGCAATAAGAGAAGAAGCAAGTCAAGCATATTCCACCAACCAAGAGAGAGGACATCTATACTTAGTTTATTCTTAACCTATCTCTATTTCATTTAGCACTTATATTTGCTTATGGCTTGTATGAAATTTACATATTTTGTAGCCATCTCTTACATTATGAACTAAATTCATCTTGGCTAAGGCCAAGATGAAACCTTTACTATGATTTACTAATGAAGACCACCACTTTATTCATATTGCTTGTGTTTATGTATATGTATTTCATGTTCTAATTAACATTTAGTGTCTAGCTAGCATTTGATGTGTATTTGGTTGTTGTGTGATGTACCGAGAGGAGAAGCACATAACGTGCTCGATGAAATGCATGATAGAGGTATAGTAAGGTAGAAATACTCAAGGCTAGTCTCTAGGACTCACTTAATGAACCACTAAGCTTAATGAGCTTGTGTGTATTTCGGATGACCATCGAGAGACAGGTTACTGGTGCATATAAGTGTTGTTTCTATTATTTGAGAGAGAGTAGAAACTAATAGAGGGTGTTATGAGTTTACATATGCACTATCATATTTTATTCATAATGGTGTGTCTATAAATTGGTGATTTTTGGTTAGGTAGATTCATAGCCTAAGTTCATAATAGCATTTACAATCACTTGCTTGTGTGTGATTTTAATTTAGTTAGTGTTAGTAGTTTAACTCAACCATCAAATATTAGTTTGTCTAAATAGTAGTTTAATCAATCAATTGTGGTAATCAATTCATCAATCCCCGTGGAACGAATCTTATTTATCATTGTGCTACTCCCACGGCTCCATACTATTGCGGGTGCTCATTTGGGAGTGATCAATAGACATGTCAAGTACTTGGGAGAGGTAGCGAGATGGTAGTGTGGCACTTAGCCGGACACCTTGGTAATTTTTGTAGATGTTGAAATATCCCAGGCGGTAGTATCAAAGTATTCGGGTGTGGGGTTGAAGGAGGTGCCTAGGTATCAAGCTGAAGACATCCCAGTAGCTAGGTAACCGGTAGAAGATATCTTGGACTGGTCACAGAATGGTGTCGAGGTACTAGGTAGGAGTTACCTCTCTGCTGGCTAGTCTTGATCTTTGAATGGTGCAAAGACTGGTATTTCGGGAAAGGTAGTAACATGCCAGTCCTACCTGGTATCAGAAAGCATTTTTTACCAGGTACTAGTTGGGTGAAAAATTTCACTTTGACCCCTTACCAAAAATGGTTATTAACAAAAAAATTATTAAAAAAAAATTACGGGTTTGCAGATACGGATTTGGGTGCCCCCAAAACCCGCGGGTGAAACCTGCTCGCGAACCCGTGAAAATAAACGAGTTCATGGGTGAGTGTGGGTGATAGAAAGTTTCACGGGTGCGGATTTAGATTTTACAAAAACTGTCTGAACCTGACCCGTTGCCATTCCCACACTTGTTTGATGAAATGTACCAGTGAATCGCCACACACAACACAATGATTAATGGCCTTACTTTTGAAATTAGGTTGCTCAAGAAAGCTATATATTTAATAAATCAAATTCATGAATCTGTATCTATATAATATATAAAAGCTAACATTCATAACATTCATAATTGATTGATTTAGTTTATATTAGTTAGCATTAATTTCAATCTATATTAACAAAACCTGATGAATATGTGGCATATTTGTATGATTCTATAATTAAATGTAAAGATTACGTTATAAATCATTTCTTCCACACATGTTTTTTTGGTAATTTAAATATAATGATTTAAATGCATTAATTTTAATATATATTAACAAAACAAGATGAATAAACACTTGACCTAATTTCATAATTCAAATGGAAAACACCCAATCAGTGGGGAATCGGATCATATTAGGTGGTAAGAGTAATTTCTACATTATATATATATATATATATATATATATATATATATATATATATATATATATGGTTAAATAATTTTAATGTTTTTGTTTTTGTTTTTTTTAGTTCAGTTCGTGATGACTGCCCAATGTCCATTTCAAAAAGCTTTACACCATTGTCATCGTTTTCTTATAAAAATGAAGCATCTTTATATGTTTTTTGATTTCAACACTTTAGAAGTTTTTGTTTATTGATTTTTTTTTTGTTAGGATACACTTTAGTAGTCAAAAATGTAATTTTTGATTGATTATTGTTGTGATGTATTTTGTTATCTTTACGAAGACGTTTATTGTGGTGTTCGCTATGCAAACTCTGATAAGGCTAGCATTCAACTCATCACTGTCAATGCAGAACATAACACCATGCAAACTCTGATAAGGCTAGCATTCAACTCATCACTATCAATGCAGAACATTAATGGACTGGTTAAGAATTGTGAGATGCTCTGCATTTGGACGATGAATTTGACAGACTACTACTATAATTAAATGTTAGGTTTATAGTCTTTGGTTCATCTTTGAAAAAAAAAAAAAAACATTGTATCTACCCATGTTTGTGTGTATCCAATACCTAAATTTTTTTTCTTTCTATTTTTAACCTTTTTGTTTTCTTTTCCTTTTGGTTTTTAAGAATGTAGTAAATATACATTAAATACAAAGTGATATTTCCAAAAAATAAATATTCTTGAATTTTAATTATTTTATAAATGATAATAAAGAAATATTTTTTCAAAAAAAATTAAAATATCATTTGTAATACTAAATTAATGGCAATCCATTGTAACACATTAAAAACATTAATTATTGCATTCAATTCAATAGATTCTTTTTCTAAATATATGAAATTCACTCGTATTTTGTTTCATAAATGGTAATAAATATATTTTTTATAATATAATAAAAAAATAACTCCACTACTTTTGTTTCTCCATAAATGTCTTATCCTTTATATATTTTTTATTGAATCATCTATGACACGGATGTGTGAAAAAAATATATATATAAATGAGATTATTAAAAAGAATTGAATGTCTTCAGAAAATAAATATAGAAAAATAAATTAATTTATCACTAAGCTTGACAATAACCTCTAATAACAATTTTTTTTAAAAAAAAATTGAGTACTTCTACAAGTATTTATAGAATACGCGTTTTTACATACAAACAAAGTATATAAAAATGGTACTTTTGAGTTAATTGGGGAAAATTTAGAGATTTTAAAATGAAATATCTCGAGAAAATAAATGTGACATGTGCAAAACAAATAGGATTTTAAATAGCAAATTTCAATAGTTATTTATCTATATATAATCATAAGTATTTATAATTCTTCTTCTATTTTTCCCTTTTTGTTTTTGTTTCTTTTTTACTGTTTAGAGTGTATTAAATCGTACTAAATACATTATGATTATTTTTAAAAATAAATATTTTTAAATTTTAATTATTTTTATGAATGGTAATAAATAAATATTTTTCAAACAAAATAAAATATTAACTATAATACCAAATCAATGGTAATCTGTTTTTCATGAAATTAATTGTACATTTTAAAAATATAACAATGGTAATATATTAATATAACATAATAATAATTTATAGAAAGGGTAGTCAATAGGAATGAGTCAATTCATATGTAATTTGGATTGCTATTAAATGTCATAAATCGCATATCACTAGATAATCAAGACACAATCCCATAATTAATGAAAGATTAAATAAATTCTCTATATCAATTAGGGATGACAGCGGGTCGGGTTCGGGTGGGTTTTCTAAAATTCAAACCCTCACCCATGACAATTTCCCTCACCCACGTCCGCCCTCGAACTCGCGTAGGTAAGCGGGTTCGTGGACGGGTTTGAACCCACGGGTTATGACTGCACCCATACCATCACCCCGCGAACCTGCGAAACAATGTGGGTTCATAAGTGGATGATTCACTCGCGGGATACCCACAAACCCACAACCCACGAACCCGTGAACCCGCGATTTGTCATTTGTAAATTTCCACATGTAATAACATATTTAATACTTAATTGAATTAAATTTCTATTTCTAATTTCATACTTGATACATTACAAAACAATAATAACATAAAAATAAAACGATAAAAAATAATTCAAATGTCTATGTATGTTTATATATAAGTATTTTATTTATGCGGGTTCGCGGGTCCAACCCGCGGGTTCATTTTTCCAATCCGCATACGCCCACGAACCCATCGTTTTTCATTAAACGGGTTCGCGGGTCCGCGGGTCATAAATTCACAATCCCTTATAGGGTCGGGTTCGGGCGGGTGTCTGCGGGTACGGGTTAAGTTTAAATTGTCATCACTAATATCAATATCATAATTGATTTTAATCATAAATATTACTATTTTGTTTTGAAGTATTGCATTATTTGGTAAGTTTTAAAACAAGCTATATATAAATTCTTTTATTTTTAATCAAAACTATCAAGCAGTTATTAAGTGTAATATCTATTAATAATATAATTTTTTTTTATAAATTACATATCTATAGATAATCAATAGGTAATTTCATATATTTTTTTAAAGACAATTAAAAGATAATCTCATAATTAATAGAATAATGAATAAATTGATTTTTAAATATTAAACATTATTTTTTGTAGGTAAGTTGCTCAAATCGTTATTTCATTATTTGCATGGCCTTTTTGTATATGCTTTTATTCAATTAACATTTTTGTAACGGTAATTGTTCTTGCATATGGCAGTGCAATGCATTCATGAGTTAGACATTTCATTCGTGTCTTCTATACTAGCCATCTCCTTTCTTACATGCATTTAATGTCTCCATTCATTGAGATCCTAATGTGACAGTTGATTGACCCTGTAATTGATTACAGCCCCTCTTTTTACCTCCCAGTGGACATGTTTGATCCTGGATCGTGTCTTCTCCAAATAGATATGTGGTCACATTACATTAAAAAAAAAAGGGTTACTTTTATTGTTTAAAACTAAAACGAAGTGGCAATAGAAATAGAATTTAAATGATATAAATTACAAACAGTCATGGATATTCCCCATAAAGCTTTGGTTAATGTTATTGACATTTTGTGTTTTTCTTTAAATACTTAAATTTGGATGGTTTGGAATAATCATTTACTAGATAGATAGACGGTTAACCCAATAATGCAGTTTTGGCAGCAATTGGATTCACTCTATCTTCCCAGAGTGATTAATTAATGGGTTCGGATATTGATAGAGGTTTTCTAAGAATCTGGGTAACAATACCCAAACTAGATATAAAGTTAAAGCGCCTCACTAAATAATGACCAATCATTTAATTTATAAATCGTTACAAATCATTTGTAAATTATTTAGTGTGTCGTTTTAACTTTGTATTAATTATTAATACGAGCATGCATTTTTTATTTTTAAATCCTTAAAAGTTCATTTTTTTTCACTGATCATGTAGATCGGAGAGTACGACAATACTGAAAACCAAATTAGGTATCACCAAATTTATTGATTTGAAAACATAACAAATATATTAAAGATGACACCTATATATTATGCGTGAAGTTCTGCATTGTCAAAAGTAATTTTAAGAAGTTACTAATTTTTAAATAGATTTAACGAATTTTATATGTTTAAATCATTTAACTGTAGTTATCGGTTATAAATACATTTACTTTTTGATTCACAATATAATAATACAGTAACGGACCTCTAACATGATCATTGTGTTATATTTTATGATTCCTGCACATCATGTAGGCTGCAAACTAATATGATATATTTTCAAATTTTTATATGTAGGCTGCAAACTAGTATGATATATTTTCAAATTTTTATGGTTGTTAGGTTGATGCTATATGGAGCATTCTAATAATATCTTAAAGGTGGGAGGGTCTACTCTGGTGCGGTGGCTAGGGCTGAGCCTGAGAGTTTAGGTTTGTTTCCTCTTACTATCGAATCAGAGTGGTGAAAGTGGAAGGTATTACATACAGGAAAAAAAACAAATAAACACAAATGTGAAATAAACACAAATGTCATACTAAGGAAGCGAAAGCGATTGTGCTTGGTTAGTCACTTGATGACTGATCTTACCAGTTACCACTTCTCATCAAATACTTCTAACCAGAAAATAAAGAGCCGAAAAATTGTTATTGCTAGGTTACTATTATAGGACTTCTACTCTGAATTTCCCTCAGAGATTCAAGTCAAAAAGATCCAAAAGATTAGTATGAGGATGTTTTGGATTTTCCATCACAAGTGATCTTATAACTCAATTTCTGACCAAACTTACTGAAACTTAAAACCTTAAGCTTCACATTCGCCGACTCTCCTTTGTACACTTCCACTTACACAGCGTAAGAACTTGTAAAGGTCCCTACATTTGTAACTGTCCTCTTGTATTCCAAACTAAACTCTAAAGTGGTCCTACCAAGTACCAAAACCACCCTCTCATAAATTACACAAATTATAATAATAATTTATTAAAATAAAACACTTTCTCTTTGTTGTTAATGCAGTTCACGCTTTCGGGGATACTCTATTCAAGTCTGGTATTTACCTAAATGAAATTGTATTGAATTCATATGAATTATCACTGACCACATCCCCATACAACGTCTTTATTTGACAAGTTATTTTTGTTATATAAAAAAAAAACATATTAAACCATAAAATTTATATGTTTTGTCACATACAACTTTTATTACGAAGAAATTACTGAGGATACCATGCATACAGAAGTAGTTCCATGTTTATAAGGTTAGTAACTTGAGGACTTATCTTAGCACTTCTCACAAGCAAAAATAAAGAGCAGAAGATGAGTTGGAGGTTACTGCCAAGTTACTGCAATAGGACTTCTGACTCTGAATTTCCCAGAAACCCAAGTCAAAGATCCAAAAGATGAGTTTGAGGATGTTTTTGATTTTCCAATAACAGTCACCTTGTAACTCAGTTTTTGACCAAGCTTATTAAAACTTAAAATCTTAGGCTTCACATTCACCGACACTCCATTGGGCACTTCCACTTGCACTACATAGTAACTTGTAGGGGGGCCTACATTTGTTACTGTCCTCTTGTATTCCAAACTACCATTTTGGACACCACCTCTGAAATTAACTGCAAATGAAGGGTAGTTCAAGTCACCAGCCCCAAATGCTGCCATTTTAGGACAAGTAAAATTCCCCATTGTAAATAAAGCAATCTCAGCAGAAGTATAATTTAGGCTGCATATATATTTTAGATAGTCCTCCGCTGCTATATCGTATATAAGCCCTGGATCAGCTGCTCTCTCTGGATCAACATGGCCTGAACCATAGGCAAATGGTCCGGCAGAGTTACTGGAATCAGCATCACCAATTGGAGACTTTTTGTTGTTGAGAGTATATGCAGTTGTCATCAAGGCTGATTTGATCGCGGCCGGTGACCAATCTCGATGGACTGATTTGAGAAGTGCAGCTATGCCACTAACATGAGGACAAGACATAGAAGTGCCCGACTCTATATTGAACAAAACACTTCTCGTATCGCCTTGCCGTCTACTTGGGCTGAGTGTTGGTGGCCAGGCAGCCAATATGTTCACTCCTGGTGCAGTCACGTCTGGTTTGATCAAATCTGGTTCAACTGAACTTGGTCCTCTTGATGAAAATCTTGCGATAACTGGTGCTGTTCCACCATAAACTGTCCCTTTAAAGATGATCGATGCAGTTGGATTTTTCACGGTGCTAGCATATTGTATGACGTACTTACCTGCTGTGTAACCTACTCCAGCGGTTGGCAATAGGTGAGGTTCAGCAATAACTTCATCACCATTCACTTTAGAATTTACTAGTATCATTCCAACACCTTTTGCTTGTTTAACATTCTCTGACTTTGCATAATTGTTATTAATACCACTATAACACACAACAATCTTCCCTCTGACTAGCGTTTCATTAAGTATATCATCAAGACAGAATCTGGATAGCGGATAATAAACCGTTACTGGCTTGGTTAATGCATTACCGGAATTTAAAGATACCCCTTCAACAACTTTTCCATTTCCAAGCTTGATAACTGCCGGGAAAGTTCGATCAATGTAGCTTGCGGCCACAGTCATCATCCATGGTGCGCTGTTGCTCACAGATGATCTAAAGGGCCCTGAATTGCCAGCTGAACTTGAAACAAAAACCCCACTTTTGATAGCCCCAAATGAGCCAATTGCTAAAATATCACTGTGAAAAGGCGTAGGACTGGATCCCAGAGAGAGCGACAACACATCAACCCCGTCTTGAACAGCTTTGTCAGTTGCAGCCAAAATATCTGAGGTAGAACAACCAAGTCTCCAGCATACTTTATAGACTGCAATTCTTGATGTGTAGCTTGTCCCACGGGCCATGCCTGGCGCTAAACCCACAAAGCTGGCATTTGCTACAAGACTACCAGCAACAGTTGAAGCTGTGAGTGTACCGTGACCATATCCATCTCGGGCAGATCTGTACTCCTTTGTTTCATTGATTCTTCCATACTCAACCTCATTGCCTTTGAAGAAGTATCTGGCACCAATGAGCTTCTTATTACAGTTCGATTTTGAGAACTTGGTGCCTTCCTCACAAACTCCTTTCCATCTTGAAGGCACAGCAGGCATGCCTTTATCCTGGAAACTGGCGTGTTCTGGCCAGATTCCAGTATCGACGATGCCAATTATCACATCAGAAGCCAAGTTTGAAGCAGACAAGAGTCCTTTTCCATTTTGGAGGCCAAGAAACTGCTGAGAATTTGTAGTGTGGAGCTGCAGCATTTGATCAGGAGTGGCAGAGAGAAAACCATCAACCTTTTTAAGTGTTTGGAGTTGTTTTGTTGAGAGCTTTGCAGAGAAACCAGAAATGGCAGTTTCGTAGGCATAGAGGAGCTCTGCTGGCATGGTTTCTTCTTGTTGATCTCCATCAACCTTTTGTAATGACATTTCATTGATGGAGTCAATCACTGATTGGTACTTCTGCATCAAATCGCCTTCGTGAAAAAGCTGTGCCGCCATCTTGGTCTTGTCCATGTGAATTATGTACGTATATTTTGCTATTGCAGCACCAATGTATGTGGTAGTCACCAGGACTAAGAACAGCAAAATCTTCGTAAACATCATGTCTCTGTGACAAAACAAATAAATCAATTAACAATTCAAATTTATAATAAAAATCCAAAAAAAATAATAATAAAAGAAATTATAGTAGAATTGTAGAAATTTAGAAAAGAGAGATGTATATATACCTGTTTTCTTGACTTAACGAAACAGTTCAATTATTTGTGTGGAATGACTATGATGTAGAGAATCACTAATTTTATAGACAAAACTTGGGACATTGGACAAGTCTCGGGTTATTGATGTTACAGAATGTAGGAGCCTCATTTGACTTGTTTTCTTTGGCAAACTTATTCATTGAATTTTGTTTAGTTTCTAAGCAATATGCAGATTTTCTTTATTGTGAAGTTTAAGTGAAGGGACAGTTCAAAGTTCAATCTCAGCAAAGGGCTCGTATTCCACAAGCTTGTCTCGACTTAAGGCCTTGTTAATTTAGGATGGTGTATTGGATTGAGATTTTAATGGACAATTTTTAGGTGTAAGGATTTTATAGATTTGTAAAACTATTGAGATTATTATGATAATTAGGATTATACTTTTAGGATTATTATGATTATATGGACTAGACTTTTAGAATTCTGAAAGAATCTTTATATTTTATTTATAGACTATTAGGATTATCTTAACTTTATTTCAAGACTTTTTGGACTTTTATAAATATGGATTTTTAAGAGTCGATTGTAGTATTTAATTTTCTCTACACATTAACGAATACCCATACCCAATATGACACCCAATATATGTGGTTACGATTGAATGCCCTTAACTTATAATTTCAGGACTTCCTTACTAAAAAACCACTATAATCGCCTCAATTCCTTTAGACGGTTAGTTACTGAGCAGAATTGGCCAAAATCGGTCTCATTCCACGGTCTCTGATTAATCGTGTAAGGCGGCGACTAATCGGCTAGGCGGCCAGACAGAGTATCCATTGACCAAGACTAGCCAATTAAAAAAAAAACCTTATTTTTAATTTCAAAGCCTTACTTTTTAGTTCTTACAACTTACAAACCAAAACCAATTTGTTCCCTTCATCTTCAATTGGATAATTTGATTGGGTAAAATTAAAGATTGTCAACAAATTAAGTAGCTAGTATTTGCTAGTTGGTGACACCGACACATCATGTTTCTTTGGCTTGAGTACGTGATCAATGACATAGATTGAAGAATCAAATTTTGATTTGGTAATTGTCAAACGTAATGAAAGAAATTTAGAAAATATATACACAAATTGTTAGTTTTTAATTTTTTATCAATGAGTTTGTTAACTTGTTGATGTTTGTTAGAATTTCCAATTTGTCATTTTTATCAATTAGTTTGTTAAGTTGTTTATGTTTGGATTTGAATTGGTTTGTGATTGCATTTCGATGGGTGTCAGGAGATTTTGATTGGTTTACGATTGAATTTGATTGATAATTTACTAATCAGGTATTTATGGATTTGAAAAGAATTTTCTTACGATTTGATAATTGGAATTTGTATATAATTGTGTTTTCCGATTAATCACTGACTAATCGGCCTAGGTGTTAGGCGTTGGATCTCCGTTCGACTAACGTCTAACACTTACTAGAACATTGATATATATTAGTAAAATAACTATATCTTTATTCACACTAGTTATTACAATTTATATATAAATAAACCATTATTTACACCAATCAAATGAGAATGAACAATAATAAAGATGTCACGATTATAAATCATTATTCAACATCTGTTCTATAAAAAAGTAAGAAAAAAAAAGTAAAATTGTTGCACTACTCCACCATTCTATCTCCAATCTCCGATCACCAATCACTCATCTGTGGACCACAAATCGTCCAAGCTGAAGATCTGATAGGGTATGGAAGATCTGATAAGGTATGGAAGTTGAGGAAACTGAAAATTTATGATGAAAATTTGATGGGGTATGGAGGTTGAGGAAGCTGAAGATGATTTTGAGTAAGAGAGAAGTCTAGAAAGTATTGAGGGAAATGACATGACAATTTTGGGTTCAAGTTATTTATAAATATCACTAACAAGTCAGGAAAATCTATTTTGTCATAAAATACTAAAAATATTGATCTCAATCCAATACCACTAGACAATTTGCTGCCTCTTGAAAGTCTAGATCCAATACCACAAGACAATATGAACTTTAAAAAAAAATCTTAAAAGTCTAGATCCAATACCACAAGACAATATGGATTTTTAAAAAAAATCTTAAAAATCCTGATCGAATACCATCAGACTTATCTAATTTTTTAAAAAGTCTCAATCAAATACCACTAGACTGTACTTTCCCAAATTGTCTAATAAAATCTTGAATCAATACATCCCTCTTAATGTGGCATCTATCAAAGTATATATCATATAATTAAAGTGCCAACTACATATTTTGGCATTGGTGTCAACCTCACAATTTTATGATTGAAAATGTGCAAGAATAGGAAGGATAACGTTTGATTAGTAAATGATAGAGAGGCAGAGCTAGCAGTGTAGCATAATAGCATAACATCCATATTCGAAGGAGATCGATTGAACATCAAATCTATATCCTCTGTATTTTGAAGGAGATCAAATGGACTCCACCAAAATAAGGAGATTAATCTCCTACATTAGAAGGGGGTCGATTTGGCTCTATATCTTCTCCTAGATCGCTATATAGTTAAGTAAATGATGATAGTTAAAACCAACTGTCAAACCCAATGTTGTTTAAGTGTATCTTTTTTGAATATAAAGCAAAACTGGATTCTAGTTCATGCATGCATTAAACTCAGGGTTATTTGCATAATTTTCCCTTGAATTAATTGGAATTAAAAATATATATATTATTTTGGAAATTAAAAAAATTATACACATTTTATATACTTAAAATTATATATAATGGTTCTCTAATAAGGATGCGATAATAACTTAAGGACGTTCAACCATAACCATATATTTATTTGGGTGTAGGTATTTATTAATATGGGGTTGTAGACCCACTGTAAATGTATGGCTGTGGTTGGACGTCCTGATATTATAAGGTAAGGATACCCTGATTAGAGAAGTATTCTATATATATATGACAATTTATAATTAAAGTGTAAAAAGGGGTTTGGCTATGTTGCTGTATAGGTTACTGGGTGTTTTACTGAGTATTGGATTTCTTACAACTAATCCAAGGGTTAATATTGAGGAATCACCATTCCACACAAACACATTTACCCAAATCCATGAAATCCACTAACCAGATCAATTCTCTACTTGTGAAACCCAATTCCATGACACCTGTAAGAAACCTCAGATTTCACATAGAGGAGATTTGTTGGATTTGGATCTCCATTCAAGTAATGAAGATTGTAAGCGTCCAAAGAAGATCGCAAATTCGTCGCACTCTACACTCAAGGGCAACATCTCACCTTCGATGTCTGATGATACTTCTTACGCTGATTTTCAATCACAAGGTAATCCAATTTCAATGTCTGACTTCTCACATAAAACCAATTTTAGTCATATTCCACAAATGGGTCAAACCCATCAAAATATGGTAAGGCCCAATTCTAATTCCAAAACCAGGCCTACTTTGCCTAAAGGTAGATCCACGACCATCATTGATATGATGCAATTTGTGTCCAATTGGTTTGATTTTGAGGAAAATAAAAATAGTTCTTGTGATGCATCGGTATACATAGTTGTTGATTGTGATAATAGTGTTCAAGAGATGCTTGTGGATTGTTTTGATATTGTTAAAAATGTGGAGGAGAATGATAAAATGGTGATTTCAATTTCTGAGAATTGTATCCGACCAATGACAGAAACATTTGATCTTAGAGTAGTCAAGGAAGTTCACATTGAACCTACAAATCAAGTTGTCGAAGGAATTGATACAATTAAAGTGCAATTTGAAGAACCGACAATCGAGAACATTGTTGTTGTAGATTTTGTGTAGATGTCTCATGTTCTCATTGGCCAATTTATTGATACATTATGCATGGAATTCAAGAATGTCAAGACCAAAGGGGTAGGGAGACACTAGTGGCAAATAGTTTGGGCATTTTTGGTGTTCCGTTGGATGATCATTTTGGTGCCACTTTGGATTTGGGTTGCACTTCGAAGGGACTTTTTCGTTGGGGTCTACCACTCCCGCAAGCCAAATAGGGGACTTCTCTCCATTGACGTTCTACTAGTTCAATTTTGTTTTTGTGCTTCAACTGAACTCTCGATGTTGAGTTCTTTTTAAAGAATGGGTGAAGATTTAATGGTAATTTTAGTTTTCCTTATTTGTTGGGTTTAGGCTTATATTAGACTTTATATTGAGTTTTATATTGGATTTATGAGATGGTTATATATACCACTTCATAACTATTGTAAAGGACAATTGAATATTGTTGATGTCGGAGTAAGTTTTCTAGGTTTATTACAAAAGCCATGAATTTGGTTTGAATCAGTACGACTTCTGTTATGTCAAATCTTTATTAAAACTAATTAAAAAAAAGGGTTAGGCTTGTTGTTGTATGATGCAACACTAATTAAAAATATATTAACTTTGAACCTATTATGCTAGTAGAAATGATAAATCTATTGGGTGGCCAACAACTTTTTTTTTTCCGAAAGTCCAACAACACAAAAATTAATATTAATATTTATTAATAATAACAAAATTACTAGTTTTGTACAGTATTTAAATGAAGTACATATATTGAAACAATATACTGTAACTATGTTCATATCTTGAATTGAAACAATATTTTTTGTAATGCGCAATCCAATAATTGCTAAAAGGGCTTCTATGGCAACGTGTGTGATATATGGGTTGCTAAATATTAGCCTTTCATAACATGCATGACTTATGTGTTGTTGAAATATTAGTCTTTCGCAACGCACATAACTAGTGTGTTGTTAAATATTAGTCTCTCGCAACGCACGTCATATCTATGCATGACTTGTGTATTGTTAAAATATTAGTCGATCTTTCGCAATGCGCATGACACTTGTACTGCTAAATATTAGCTTTTCGTAACATGCACACCAGTTGTTACTAAAAAATCTCTTACAACAACGTGCATGGTATATGTGTTGCTAAATATCAGTCTTTCGCAACGTGTAAAACAATAGTTTCTAAAGAGTCTCCTGCAACAATGTGCATGCTATGTGTTTTATGAAATATTTAAAGTTTTCGCAACGAGCATTTTATGCGTGTTGCGAAATATTAACTTCTTCGCAACATGCTAGTAACCAATTGCAAAAAAAAAAAAACATATGGCAACATTCATTTTGTGCATGTTGTAAAAAAATAGTTTTTTTAACAACATACATGTTTGTACGATACTAAAAACACACTATAGCGACATGCACAAACTTAATGAAATAACAATGACAACGTACATTACATATGTTGTGCGTTGTCATATATGCTTAATTATTGACAACATTTACATGTACATTGTCATAATTGGGTTTCGACAACACATTTTTTTACGCATTGCGATAAATGACTTTTGGCAATGTTCTTTACCTACGCGTTGCAATAGATGACTTTTAGTAACGTGCACATCCCACACATTGTCTTTTGAATGTTGCTAAAAGTGAAATTTTTTGTAGTGTTGGTTCTTTGTTTTGATGTGGTTGACCCCGATGTCAATGCGGAAGGACCAGTTTGTCATTCAGTATCTTCCCCGACTTCCTCTTCTAGTGACAAAGTATTAAAGTCATCATTGATCATGTTCAACCCGTATGAGAAATACTCAGGAATTTGAGTAGGATCCATTTTCTAGTTTCTACAAAAGTAGACATAAATATTAATATTAAAATTAAAAGCTAAGCAATTAATATTGAACAATACTTGGGTACTGACTAGTCAGTACCCAAGGTATTGACCCCACCAATGGGGTGGTGCCACGTGGTCTATTTTTATTGATAATTGTAAAAAAAATAAAGAAAAAAGGCCACGTGGCAACACCCCGGGTTAGTATTTTGGATACTGACCAGTCAGTACCCAAGTATTTTTCATTAATATTTAATATACTAAACATAAACATTAACATTATGTAAAAACTATCCCATAAATATTTAATATACTAAACTTAAAATCATAAATATTAAAACTAAAAGCTAAACAATAAATATCTAATATACTAAAAATAAAATCATAAATAATAAAATTAAAAACTAAGCAATTAATATTTAATATATGAAATATAAAATCATAAATAATAAAATTAAAAGCTAAGCAATAATTTTTTAATATACTAAACATAATTATTAACATTAAGTCAAAACTATCACATTAATATTTAATCCACTAAACATAAAATCATAAATAATAAAATTAAAAGCTAAGCAATTAATATTTAATAGACTAAACATAAATATTAACATTAAGTAAAAACTATCTCATACATATTTAATATGCTAAAAATAAAATCATAAATATTAAAATTAAAATCTAAGCAATTAATATTTAATATACTAAATATAAAATCATAAATAATAAAATTACAAGCTAAGAAATAAATTTTAAATATACTAAACATAAATATTAACATTAAGTAAAAAATATCTCATAAATATTTAATAAACAACACATAAAATTATAAATATTAAAATTAAAAACTAAGGAATTAATATTTAATATACTAAATATAAAATCATAAATAATAAAATTAAAAACTGCGTAATAAATTTTTAACATTAAGTAAAACCTATTCCATAAATATTTAATAAACTAATCATAAAATCATAAATATTGAAATTAAAAACTAAGTAATTAATATTCAATAGTTAATTTACTATACATAAAATCATAAATAATAAAACTAACCAGTATTTGTAGTTCTATAATTATAATTTGTAGAGAATGAGAGTATTAGAGTGTGTAGAGAGTTAAGAATGGAGAGAGTTAGAGTACAGGGACTAGAGAGAGAGAGATTAGAGAATGAAACAGTTAAGACTGACAGATTGAGAGAAATTGAGAAAGTTAAGAATAGAGAGACTTTGATTTGGATTTTGGGATTCTGAGGGTATTTATAGATTTTTAAAAAAGAGGTTAAAATTGTAAATTTAATCAACTTTAAAAAATGGAAATACGGCCAGATTTTTTTTTAAAATTTTGACCGCTTGGTCTGATAAGAATAAAAAAATAAAAAAAAAATAAAAAAAAAAAGAGAAAGTGGTTGTTGGCCACTGCCCACCGGCTGGAGGGCCTCATTTTGTTGTCGGGCCTGGGCCTGCTTCGTAACCAAGCCTTGGCCTGGCCTACTATTGGTCTGCCCATGCCTCACCCGGCCTATCCGTTGTCGGATTGGTCAGGTCGGGTCTAGACCCGACCCATTTTATCACCGCTAGAACCAACAAATATATTATGTAGAGATAGATTTATTGATTGATTTTGAATTGGATATTATTTTATTTTGTTCACAGGCAACACCTCCTTCCTATCTCGATATTTAAGATTTTGCTAGGAACTGTGATTCATGATCATGGCAACCACAACCGCTCATTTGTGTGTGTTCGATACGGTTTTGGTAAAGGACAAAAACGTTTTTTAAATGTTAGAAGCTGTTCTAAGTTGTAGGTTTAATTTTTTATTTTTTTTTTTTATAAAACTCAAAACAGCTTTTTCTTTATATATAAATACCATATATAAAAGTTATTTTATATCTATCGGGAGAAGTCAAAAAAATTGTACTTTCTCAACAAGTTTTTTTTTTTAAATCTTTTTTTTTAATATATGAATTGTCTTAACTACTCTTTATTAATTTTAGATATTTCATCGTACAACTATTTCATTAAATTTGTCAATACATTTTTTTTTAATTTATACAACCAAAAGCTTTTTTTTATTAAAAGTTTTACTCAATAAAAGTTCCATTATGTGTGGTATGGATTTTAAGTAGAGTTTCTAAAGTAGATCTTTTTATAATAGAGTTTCTAACAAAAAAGGCTTTAACTTGTGTAAATTACAAAAAAAATGTTGACAATGTATTTTTAAAAAATAGCTTTTGATTGTGTGAATTATAAAAAAAGATGTTGACAATTTATAATGAAAGAGTTGTATAGTGAAATATCTAAAATTTACAAAGGATAGTTGAGACAATTCATATGTTTAAAAAAAGCTCAAAAAGAGCTTTTTGGAGTAGCTCAAAATTTGGGTTTC
This sequence comes from Dipteronia dyeriana, assembly GCA_032871835.1. Classification (NCBI taxonomy): domain Eukaryota; kingdom Viridiplantae; phylum Streptophyta; class Magnoliopsida; order Sapindales; family Sapindaceae; genus Dipteronia; species Dipteronia dyeriana. The sequence goes on from CM065299.1 coordinate 101,741,415, forward strand.
TCCTAATAGACATAAAATAGCTTTTATAAAGGGCAGTTAAGACAATTCTATATATTAAAAAAGTTGTTTTGAGTTTTGTCAAACAATAAAAAAAAAACTCCAAAACATCTTCTAGTATTAAAAAAGAGTTTTTTACCTTTTCAAAAGCCATACCAAACATACACTAAAAGATCTACTCCAAAAACTCTAATTCAAAAGCCATACCAAACACATCTGAAATGTCCCGGAGAACACAGCACGCAACACGATGATTAGCCTTATTTTCAAATTTGATTGCTCAATGAAGCTATATACAGTATTTATTAAAGAAAAATACTATGGTATTGATTAGTCAGTACCTAAGGTGTTGACCCCACAAATGGGGTGCTGCCACGTGACCTATTTTATTAGATCAATATAAAAAGTTAAAGAAAGAAGGTCACGTGACAACACCCCATTAAAGAAAGAAGGTCACATGATACCACCTCATTGGTGGGGTTAGCACATTGGATACTGATCGATCAGTACCAAAGTATTGTTCTTCATTAAATCGAATTAATGAACATGATATATTTTAACATCATATTGTTGGGTTGATGTAATGCAGTGATGTTGACGGTGCGAAGTTTTTTTTTCTTTAATTAAATAAAATAATTCCTTAATATGTATGATACTTCTATTTTTTTAAAAAAATATCCTATTGTTATAAATTAAATTGAAATAACATATAAAAATTAAACATTAACAAAATAAATGAGACAAGAAATAGAGGGAGAAATTACCTCTCATTTTTCTTTGATTGATTGTGTAGATAAAACAAAGAAAGGCTTTCATGGATTACACCAAAATAACAAAATATGAGAGCCTATTTATAATGTTGAACACCCAATTAGGCAAAGACAACAAGCTTGTCATTTGTCATCAAGATGATAAGTCAATGTTTGATTTGTCTCCAAGTGTTCTCCATGCATGCCTCCACATGTACGGTGATGTGTTGAGAAAAATCCATAATGTTTCATAATACTCCCCCTTGGATTTTTACCACGTGTATTTTAATTTACTAGGAAAAACTCAATGGGACAAAAACCTTAGCAAAAATATATACAACGATCTTCTGGATCTAGTTATATTGAACGTATTTAGAACTGCCTCATTAAAACCTTTCCGGTAAAACCCAGTGGGACAAAATCCGGTAAAGGAAAAAGAGTACAGTATGTCCATTCAAATTTTGCTCATTCTGATTGAGTGCTCCCCCTGAGCAAAACTTCAATATTAATCCTGTAATTTAAAGAGCCGACGCATGCCAATTTTATATACCAGTTTCTCAAAAGTTGATGTAGGCAATGTCTTGGTAAACAAATTTGTAAGATTATCTGTATACCGAATTTGCTTAACATCGATCTGTCGGTTCTGTTGAAGTTCGTGAGTATAGAAAAATTTGGGAGAAATATGTTTGGTTCTATATCCTTTGATATATCCTCCTTTAACTTGAGCAATACAAGCCGCATTATCTTCAAATATCTGTGTTGGCATTTCTGTAGATAATGAGAATCCACATGCCTTTTGAATATGATGAACAACTGACCTTAGCCAAACACATTCTCGACTTGTTTCATGAAGTGCAAGGATCTCTGAATGATTAGAGGATGTAGCAACAATAGTTTGCTTTGTGGAACGCTAGGAGATTGATGTACCATTATAAGTAAAAACGTATCCCGTTTGTGAACGAGCTTTATGGGGATCAGACAGATATATGGTATCAGCATAACCAATTAAACCTGAAAAATTGTTAGATTTTGAATAAAATAATCATAAATCTTTCGTGCCACGAAGGTAACGAAAAAATGTGTAATCCGATTCCAATGCCTTCGAGTTGGTGCTGAACTAAATCTAGCAAGCAAATTTACTGAAAATGTAATGTCTGGTCTAGTACATTGAGTCATATACAATAAAGTACCAATTGCATTAAGATATGGTACTTCAGGACCAAGTATTTTTTCACCATCTTCAAGTGGTTGGAATGGATCTTTTTTAGGATCAAGAGTTCTAACAACCATATGAGTACTCAATGGATGAGCATTATCCATATGGAATCTTTTTATGATCTTTTCAACATATGTTGATTGATGGATAAGTATTCCATTTGATTTATGTTCAATCTCCAGACCGAGATAATATTTTGCCTTTCCTAGGTCTTTCATCTCGAATTCCTTTTTTAAATATTCAGCAGTTTTCAGGAGCTCTCCAGGAGTTCCGATCAAATTCATATCATCAAGATAAACTACTATGATAGCAAATCCAGATTCTAATTTCTTTATGAAGACACATGGGCATACATGATTATTAATATATCATTCTTTAATCAGATATTTACTGAGACGGTTATACCACATGCACCCAGATTGCTTTAATCCATACAAGGACCTTTGTAATTTAATTGAGTATAAATTACGAGGTCTAGAGTTGTATGCTTCCGGCATTCTAAATCCTTCAGGGATTCTCATATAAATATCTGAATCGAGTGAGCCATATAGATAGACAGTTACTACGTCCATAAGATGCATTTCAAGTCTTTCCAAGACAACCAAACTTATCAGAAAATGAAACGTAATTGTATCCATTACCGGTGAGTATGTCTTATCAAAATCAATATCAGGTCTCTATGAGAAACCTTGTGCTACGAGTCGTGCCTTATATCGCACAACCTCATTTTTCTCATTACGTTTCCGTACAAAAACCCATTTATATCCAACAGGTTTGACGTCTTCAGGTGTCTGGATTATTGATCCAAATACTTTACGTTTGTCTAATGAATTCAATTCAGTTTGAATTGCTTCTTTCCATTTAGGCCAATCAGATCTTTGCCTACAATCATCAACACTATGAGGCTCATAATCATCATTTATAATTTCAGTAGCCATTGTATACGAAAATATATCGTCGATGATTGTTTCCTCACGATTCCACATTTTTCTTGTATAATTTATAGAAATTTCTTCATTTCTATGTTCTTGAATCTCTTCAGGGATTCCTTCCTTTGTAGGGGTTTCTGTCACTTTAGTGACTTGTGTCCTTTCAGAGACATCTAACTCTTGTGGAGTTGATTTTGAGAAAGTGAATTTATTTGTAATTTCATGAACATGATCCTGATAATTTCTTTTCCTTTTCCGAGAAACAATATCTTTTGAACCAAGTGGCCTACCACGCTTCTGGCGTACAGTAGATGATGTTTTTGCTATCATTTGTTTAGATCGTTCTTCTGGAACAATCATCCGTGCTGGTACATTAATAGCTGGGATGTATGATTTTGTTACCCTAGTAGCATTAGTAAACGCATCTGGTAACTGATTTGCTATTGTTTGAAGATGGACTATCTTGCGGACTTCATTCTCACATTGAGATGTGTATGAGTCAAGATGAATTAGACTAGGGACTTTCCAAGAAAGTTCACGCTTCTCTTCAGAAGAAGTTTTTCCTAATGATGGGAAATTTCACTCATCAAAATGACAATCAGCAAATCGTGTAGTAAAAAGATCACCAGTTAAAGGTTCTAGATATCTAATAATTGATGGTGAGTCTAGACCCACATACATTCCCAAACGCCGTTGGGGTCCCATTTTAGTTCTATGCATAGGTGCAATTGGGACATATACTGTACAACCAAAAGTACGCAGATGAGAAATATCTGATTGATGGCCAAATACAAATTGTACTAGTGAATATTAATGATAAGCAGTGGGACGAAGACGAATTAATGCAGCATCATGTAAAATAGCATGCCCCCAAACAGAAATTGGTAATTGTGTTCGCAATAATAAAGTTCGCAATAATAAAGTTCTTGCAATTACATGGAGACGCTTGATAAGCGACTCTGCTAATCCATTCTGAGTATGAACAAGTGGAACTGGATGTTCAACTTCAATCCCAACTGATCTGTAATATTCATCAAATGTCTTAGAAGTAAATTCACCAGTATTATTAAGGCGTATTGACTTAATCGGATGATTGGAAAAATGTGTCGGAAGCCTGATAATTTGTGCAAGTAATCTTGCAAAAGCAACATTGCGTGTTGATAATAAACAAACGTGTGACCATCTAAAAGATGCATCAATTAGGACCATAAAATATCAGAACGGTGCACTTGGTGGATGAATAGGTCCATATATGTTCCCTTGAATCCTTTGTAAGAATGACGGGGATTCAAAGCCAATCTTAGATTGGGATGGTTTTATTACTAATTTCCCTTGTGAACATGCAGTACATAAATTTTCATGAAAAGAATCTTCTGGTTCTTTAATGGATGTCCATGAGAATTTTCAATGATTCTTCGCATCATTGTGGATCCTGGGTGGCCAAGGCGGTCATGCCAAAGTATAAATATTTTTGGGTCTGAAAACTTCTGGTTCATAACTGCATAAACTTCTACACCTCTAATAAGGGTGTAATATAACCTAGATGATAAAGCACATAGTTTTTCCAGAATGAGTTTCTGGCTTAAATTATGGGAAGTAATGCACATATATTCGATATTCTCATCATTTATGGTTTTTATATGAAATCCATTACACCGTATATCTTTGAAACTTTATAGATTTCTTCTGGATCTACTTGAATATAAAGCATCATTGATATATATTTTAGTATTGTTTGGTAACAATATCATGGCTCTACCGAGGCCTTTTATCAGATCTGTTGGACCTGATATTGTATTGACATTTGCCTTAAGCAAAGTTAAATTCAGAAAGTATTTTTGATTCCGTAAAATCGTATGTGTCATTGCACTGTCGGCTAGACATATATCTCTTGTACCTTACTTTTCAATAATACTCAATTTATCGTTTAGAGACATATTTGTTGTGATTCACAAAGAAAAAATAAAAAGCATATTAGATGGAGTGATCAAAAGTATATATTATATAAAGAATATTTACAGGAGCATTTCACATGATAGCAAAAATATTACAAATAGTACTTAATTTGTATGGATATTTTCATCACCAATTAAAGTGGTCATTTTGTCATTTGGATCAACTAGAAAATCAAAAACATTAAACTGGGCAATATCCATAAAATCCAAATCCTCCATAAAGTTGGTTTTATGATTCTTTCCCTTTTCTTTCCCTTTGATTGATGCTTGATACAGCTCAACCAAATGTTAAGGTGTACGGCATGTACGTGACCAATGATTTTGACAGCCACATATGAAACATACACCGTAATCTTTCTTAGGCCCCTTTTGGATACTTTTTCCTTTATCCGGTTTAGCATTCTGCTTCTGAGGAATGTTTTGATTATAACCACCCGGATTAGAATAATCATATGCTCTTCGGTGACCCCGACCACGACCACGGTAAGGACCACGACCACGACCACGACCACGACCACGGCCGCGATTATGTCCCCCAATAATATTAGCATTCACTTCTGGGAATGATGCAGAGCCGGTCGGGGGTGATTCATGATTTTTAATTAAAAGCTCATTATTTTTCTCTGCAACTAAAAGACATGATATTAGCTCTGAATATTTTGAGAATCGACGTTCTCGATACTGCTGCTGTAATATCATGTTTGAGGCATGGAATGTTGTAAATGTTTTTTCCAACATATCATTTTATGTTACCTCATGACCACACAATTTCAGCTATGTAGCTATTTTGAATAGAGCGGAGTTATATTCAGAGACTGACCTATAGTCTTGGAAACGTAAATATTGCCACTGATACCTGGCATTCGGTAATGCAACATCGGGTTGGTTATCAAAACGGTCTTTTAATTCTTGCCACAGAACTTTCGATTATGTGACAATAAGGTACTGGGCTTTTAGATCTTCATGTAAATGGCGACGGAAAATGACCATAGCAGTGGACTTGTCTTGTTCCGTTGCCTCAGCCCCTTCTTCAATGGTATAATACAAGCCTTCTGATTTTAACAATAATAATTTGGCATCAATTACCCGAGACATGTAGTTGTCCCCAGATACTTCCAGTGCAGCGAACTTCAAGCTTGCAATTTTTGACATTCTTATAGCTTCTGGTTATCTGAAAATCAGAATCGGAGTCAGAACTTCTGGTCTGATAAAAATTTGAGGAATTTAAATTTTCAGATATATAGAGGAATATTTATGAGTAAATAAATCCAAAAGTTTCATGTTCCAGTGATGATAAATAAATCCATAAACTTCAGGTTTTTGGATAAGTGACCAAACTGTTTAAATAAAAATGACATAAAATTAAATAAATTACGGAAAATTAAATAGCGTAAAAATAAATAAAATGCAAGAAACGAAATCTAGAACTACATGTTCTGGTATTGATAAATAAAAATCTAGAAGATTTAGATTCTAGTAATAATAAATTCAGAAGCTTTGAGTTCTGAAAATAAATTTAGGAACTTTAGGTTCCAATGGAAATAAAATTCAGAAACTTCAGGTTTTGAAAATAAATTTAGGAACTTCAGGTTCCAATGGAAATAAAATTCAGAAACACCAGGTTCTGAAATCGTGCTGATAACGTGTTATAAATTAAATTGAAATAACATATAAAAATTAAACATTAACAAAATAAATGAGACAAGAAATAGAGGGAGAAATTGCCTCTCGTTTTTCTTTGATTGATTGTGTAGATAAAACAAAGAAAGGATTTTATGGATTACACCAAAATAACAAAATATGGGAGCCTATTTATAGTGTTGAACACCCAATTAGACAAAGACAACAAGCTTGCCATTTGTCATCAAGATGATAAGTCAATGTTTGATTTGTCTCCAAGTGTTCTCCATGCATGCCTCCACATGTACGGTGATGTGTTGAGAAAAATCCATAATATTCCATAATACCTATTTAGTTTTACTGTTCTATCACTTTTTCCATTTAGTTGTCCGGACCTAAGGCCTTTTTTAAGAATAATACTTGGGTATTGATTGATCAGTACCCAATGTACTGACCTTACCAATGGGATGGTGTCATGTGACATATTTTATTAGATAATTGTAAAAAAAATTAAAGAAAGAAGGTCACATGGCAACACCCCATTGGAGAGGTCAGTACCTTAGGTAATGACTATGGTCAAGTATTTTTCCTTGCTTAATATTGCATCTATCAAAGTCAACATCATATATTTAAAGGACGGACTATTTTGGCTTTGGCGAGCACCTCACAAATTTATCATGGCAACTAGGGGTGGGCATTAAATTGCGATTCGAACCGATTCGAACCAAAAAAAGGGTATTCGATTCGATTCGTAAGGGTAATTCGGTTTAAACCGGTTTAAAAATTGAAAATCGAATTTTTATTCGGTTCAAACCGGTTTGATTTTCTTAAAACCGGTTTGATTTTCTTAAAACCGGTTTGAATCAAATAAACTGAGTATATAAGTAAAAAAAAACCCTAATATATTTAATATATTTAAAGGTAATATATTTTAAATTGATTAATTTTTTTTTATATATTTTAAGTTAGGTTTGATTTGGGTTTTTTTTGCTATTCTAATGTCCAAAATTAGTATCCAACAACCCATTAATGTTAAAAAAATATTCAAAAAACCCATTAAACTAGCCAGTCCATTGGGCCCAAAACTAAATTGAATCGAACCGAATCGAATCGATTAAAATATGTTCAATTCAATTCGGTTTCCACTTTTTATTAGGTTTAAACCGGTCCAATTTTGGATGAATCAAAATATTTTATATTCAATTAAGTTTGACCTAAAATCGAATTGAATCGAATCATGTCCACCCCTAATGGCAACCACTTGTTTGATGAAATTTATAAGGAAACGCCACACACAACACAATGATTGGCTTTACTTTCACATTGAGTTGCTCAATAAGGCTATATATTTATTAAATCAAATTCATGATTATGATATATTTTCACATCATAAAGTGCTAGCTGGGATGATGCGGTTTTTTTTTTTTTTTTCCTTTTTTGCAATGTCAAGCATTCTAATAATCAGTCATGTTCCGGTCAGTGCGTACTGATTTATATCAGTGTATTGTATATAGATTACTAATTATAGATAAATCTAATGATTCATATTCATCGCACCGATAAAGTTATATCAATGTGTACTGATTTAAACATTTATATTCTAATAATATCTTAAAAGGTGAGTGACTGAGAGGGTCAACTCTGATGTGGTTGCCAGGGCTGAGAGTTCTGGTTTGTGCTGGGCTGCGTCTTCCCCTGGGTGATTTAAACTTAATGTTGATGCGGCATTGGATGATGCTAATAGGAATTTGTTTGCTGATACTATTGAATCAGATGTTCTTGGAGTGGTGAAATTGTGCAAAAGGGGGTGTGTTCCTAAGGAAAAGCCAAATGACATTTATCTAAATACTATTATTCTTTTTTCTTTATCCTTTTGTAAGGGCAAGAGAGAGCTTTGAAAAGTGAAAAAACTCAAATGTCACACAGTGGAAGGCAGCGGTTGTGCTTGGTTAGTCACTTGATGATTGATCTTAGCACTTCTCATCAAATACTTGTAACAAGAAAACAAAGAGCAGAAGATGAGTTATTGCCAGGCTACTGCTATTGGGCTTCTGACTTTGAATTTTCCAGAAATCCAAGTCAAGGATCCAAAAGATGAATCGGAAGATCTTTTTGATTTTCCAATAAAAGTCACCTTGTAACTCAATTTCTGATCAAGCTTATTGAAACTTAAAATCTTAGGCTTCACAATCACTGATACTCCATTGGGCACCTCCACTTGCAATGCATAAGAACTTATTGGGCTACCTACATTTGTAACCGTCCTCTTATATTCCAAACTACCATTTTGGACACCACCTCTGAAATTCACCGCAAAAGAAGGGTAGTTCAAGTCACCAGCCCGAATGTCTGTGTTTTTAGGACAAGTGAAATTTACCCCTGCAAATAAAGCTATCTCATCAGAAGTATAATTTAAGCTGCATAAATATCTTACATAGTCCTCCACGGCTATATTGTAGATTAGCCCTGGATCAGCTGCCCTTTCTGGATCAACATGGCCAGAACCATAAGAAAATGGTCCGGTAGAGTTACTGGAATCAACATCACCAATTGGAGACTTTTTGTTGTTGAGAGTATATGCGGTTGTCATCAAGGCTGATTTGATCGCAGCTGGTGACCAATCTCGATGGAATGATTTGAGAAGTGCAGCTAAGCCACTAACATGGGGACAAGACATAGAAGTTCCTGATATTATCTTGAACATAGCTCTTCTCTTATCGCTTATACGCCCAATTGGGCTGAGCGTTGATGGCCAGGCAGCCAATATGTTCACTCCTGGTGCGGTCACATCTGGTTTGATCACATCTGGTTCAATTGAACAGGGTCCTCTTGATGAAAATCTTGCGATAACCGGTGCTGTTTTACCAAAAACTGTCCCTTTGAATATGATCGAAGCAGTCGGTTTTTTCGCAGTGCTAGCATACTGTCTGACAAATTTACCTAATGTAACGCCTAACCTAGCTGTTGGAAATTGGAGAGTGTCAGCAGAAAGTTCATCACCTTGAGATTTAGAATTTATCAGTATCATTCCAACCCCTTTTGCTTGTTTAACGTTCTCTGACTTTACAAATGCACTACCACTACCTCTATGGCACACAACAATCTTCCCTTTGACAAGCGTTTCATTGAGTGTCCCTTCAAGACAGAATTTGGATGCTGGACTACCGGCAGATTCCAAATAAGCAACCGGCACTGGCTTTGTTAATGCTTTACCAGAATATAAAGATATCCCTTCAATAGTTTTTCCATTTCCAAGCTTGATAGTTGCTGGGAATGTTCGATCAGTGTAGCTTGCGGCCACAGTCATCATCCATGGTGCGCTGTTGCTCACAGATGATCTAAAGGGCCCTGAATTGCCAGCTGAACTTGAAACAAAAACCCCACTTTTGATAGCCCCAAATGAGCCAATTGCTAAAATATCACTGTGAAAAGGCGTAGGACCGGATCCCAGAGAGAGCGACAACACATCAACCCCGTCTTGAACAGCTTTGTCAATTGCAGCCAACATATCAGAGCCAGTACAACCAAGACTCCAGCATACTTTATAGGCTGCAATTCTTGATGTGTAGCTCGTCCCACGGGCCAGGCCTTTCGCTAAACCCAAATAGCTCGTAATTGCTACAAGACTACCAGCAGCAGTTGAAGCTGTGTGTGTACCGTGACCATCATCGTCTCTGGCAGATCGGTACTCCTTTGTTTCATTGATTCTTCCAAAGTCAGCCTCGTAGCCTTTGAAGAAGGCTCTTGCACCAATGAGCTTCTTGTTACAATTTGATTTTGAGAACGTGGTGCCTTTTTCACAAACACCTTTCCATTTTGAAGGCACAGCAGACAAGCCTGTATCCTGGAAACTGACGTGTTCTGGCCAGATTCCAGAATCGATAATGCCAACAATCACATCTGAAGCCAAGTTTGAAGCAGACAAGAGTCCTTTCCCATTTTGTAGGCTAAGAAACTGCTGGGAATTTGTAGTGTGGAGCTGCAGCATTTGATCAGGAGTTGCAGAGAGGAAACCATCTACTTTTTTAAGTGATTGGAGCTGTTTTGTTGAGAGCCTTGCAGAGAAACCAGAAGTGGCAGTTTCATAGGCATAGAGGAGCTCTGCTGCTGGCATGGTTTCTTGTTGTTGATCTGCATCATCCTCTTGCAATGACATTTCATTGACGGAATCGATCACTGCTTGGTACATCTGTATTGAATCGCCTTGGCGAAAAAGATTTGCCTCCACCTTGGTCTTGTCCATGTGAATTATGTAAGTCCTTTTGGCCATTGCTGCACCAATGTATGCGGTAGTCACCACCAGGACTAACAACAGCAAAATCTTCCCAAACATCATGTCGATCTCTGTGTTGAAAAAAAATAATTCAGTTAACAGTTGTGATTTATAACAAAAACAAAAACCCAAAAAGTAGAAGATGAAATGAAGAAACGAAAGATGATTATACCTATTTTCTTGACTGAACAAGAGAGATCAAATATTTGTGTGGAATGACAATGGTGAAGATCATCATTTGATAGACCAAAATCTTGTGAGGGGATGATTTATTTTTGTCAAGTTGGGTTGAGCTCTAAAATATAATAATTAAAGAAACCTGGCATAGCATTATTGGCATCCCCATTTGCCGCAAAAGGTTAAGGTTTCAAATTTGGGTGCCAGAAGTACATTATTGATTATACATTCTCCGTTTTAATATTACCATGAGTGTCACGGTAATAATTAGATGGTGCATTATCAAAGGTCCTCTTTAAGGTTAAATTTGAAATTGTATAAACATGATCGGTTGGAATCTTATCACGTGACACAATCCAATAGAGATGCATAGTACATCCCGATGCACCTGGGTAGACATCGTTAGCCGGAGCCAGGTTGATGTGGGAGAGCAGATGAGCTGAAATGGCCATAAGATGGGAGAATATTATACATTCTAGGAGTCAATATTATACGATTGAATAATCCTCTTTTGAAGCTATTTATATTATAAAAAATAAAATAAATCTTTGATATTTTATGAAAAGCCTGGACCAACGTGCTGTATGGAGGTAGTATGGACCAAATTGTATTTTGTAGTGGTGGGATATAAACACAATCAACCATGTGAGACTGTGAGAGAGAGTACAATACAGGCCTTAAAAGCTGAAATTGAATATTTTAAATTTTAAACAAGCCACTTCTTCATTGGTGGGACTCATTCGTGACAAAAAGATTAGATATGTCCTAGAGCTAGTGATGAAGATTCAACAGATAATTTATCTATCAGTACTTCACCGATCTTTCCAACTTCAATTACAATATTTAACACTATTCAGTTGTCGCACATCATCACCTCTTAACAGAGCTGATAGTGTACCTCCCTTCCACGTAATTGGTGAAGGGTTCAAATCTTACCATGTGTATTTTACAAGTATGTATGAAAAGTAGTAGTTATTTCCCACATATATATTGTTTAATCTCGACAGGTCCCAATAGTCCTATTGTAATATTGTAGTGATAAAGATTCAATGGGTGCTTAAATTGTCTATAAGTACTTCACCAATCTTTCCAACTTCAGTAACAATTTTCAACATTATCCAATTGCCATGAGTAGTGGCTATATTAATGGATACAGATGCAGTGTGTGCAATCCCTAATAGTCATATTAGGCCACGCCATCAAAAACAACAATCTTCAACATTCGATCAATATAATTGGATTTGAAAAGGTAAGCAATACATACAGGGAACAACCAAATGACTTTTATTATTCATGTTATTGAAAGGACAAGAGACAACTTTGACAAGTGAAAAAACACAAATGTCACACTTGATTACTGATCTTAGCACTTCTCATCGCATACTTGCAACTAGAAAATAAAGAGCAGAAGATGAGTTATTGCCATGTTACTGCAATAGGACTTCTGACTCTGAATTTCCCAGAAACCCAAGTCAAAGATCCAAAAGATGAGTCTGATGATGTTTTTGATATTCCAACAACAGTGACCTTGTAACTCAATTTCTGGTCAAGCTTAGTGAAACTTAAAATCTTAGGCTTCACAATCACGGACACTCCCATGGGGACTTCCACTTGCACTGCATAAGAACTTGTAGGAATCCCTACATTTGTAACTGTCCTCTTGTATTCCAAACTACCATTTTGGACACCATCTCTGAAGTTAAATGCAAAAGACGGGTAGTTCAACTCACCACCCCGAATGGCTCCGTTTTTAGGACAAGTTAAATTCCCCCCAGCAATTATAGCTTTCTCAGCAGAAGTAGAATTTAGGCCGCATATATATTTTAGATAGTCATCCGGTGCTATATCGTATATTAGCCCCGGATCAACTGCTCTTTCTGGATCAACATGGCCTGAACCATAGGCAAATGGTCCGGTAGAGATACTTGAATCAAAATCACCAATTGGAGACTTTTTGTTGTTGAGAGTATATGCTGTTGTCATCAAGGCTGATTTGATTGCGGCCGGTGACCAATCTCGGTGGGCTGATTTGAGAAGTGCAGCTATGCCACTAACATGAGGACAAGACATTGAAGTGCCAGACATTATATTGAATGGAACACTTCTCTTATCGCTTATACGTCCAGTTGGACTGATCGTTGGTGGCCAGGCAGCCAATATGTTAACTCCTGGTGCGGTCACATCTGGTTTGATCACATCTGGATCAACTGAAGTTGGTCCTCCTCTTGATGAAAATGTTGCCATCACTGGTGCTGTTCTACCATAAACTGTCCCTTTGAAGATGATCGAAGCAGTTGGTTTTTTCACGGTTTTAGCATACTTTTTGACTAACTGACCTGTTGTGGCGCCTAATCTAACGGTTGGCAATTGGAAAGGCTGAGCAGTAATTTCATCACCATCTACTTCTGAATTTATGAGTATCATTCCAACACCTTTTGCCTCCTTAATATACTCCGACTTTAAATATGCACTACGACTATCTCTATGGCACACAACAATCTTCCCTTTCACTAGCGTTTCATTGAGTGTCCCATTGAGACAAAATTTTACTCCTGATGCGCTACCAGCAGATTGCAAATAAGCAATCTGCACTGGCTTTGTTAATGCATCACCGGAATTTAAAGATATACCTTCAACAGTTTTTCCATTTCCAAGCTTAATAATTGCTGGGAATGTTCGATCAGTGTAGCTTGCGGCCACAGTCATCATCCATGGTGCGCTGCTGCCCACAGTTGAGCTATATGGACCTGAATTGCCAGCTGAAATTGAAACAAAAACCCCACTTCTGGCGGCCCCAAATGAGCCTACTGCTAACATATCGCCGGGATAGTGCGTAGGGCCGTATCCAATAGAGATTGACAACACATCAACCCCATCTTGAACAGCTTTGTCAATTGCAGCCAACATATCTGAGGTAGAACAACCAAATCTCCAGCATACTTTATAGGCTGCAATTCTTGATGTGTAGCTCGTCCCACCGGCCACGCCTTTCGCTAAACCCGAAAAGTTGGCATTTGCTACAAGATTACCAGCAGCAGTTGAAGCTGTGTGTGTACCGTGACCTTCTTCATCTCGGGCAGATTTGAACTCCTTTGTTTCATCAATTTTTTCAATCTCTGCCTCATAGCCTTTGAAGAAGGCTCTTGCACCAATGAGCTTCTTGTTACAATTTGATTTTGAGAACTTGGTGCCCTTTTCACAAACACCTTTCCATCTTGAAGGCACAGCAGACATGCCTGTATCCTGGAAACTGATGTGTTCCGGCCAGATTCCAGTATCGATAAAGCCAATTATCACATCCGAAGCAGAGTTTGAAGCAGACAAGAGTCCTTTGCCAGTTTGTAGGCCAAGAAACTGCTGGGAATTTGTAGTGTGGAGCTGCAGCAATTGATCAGGAGTGGCAGAGAGAAAACCATCAAATTTTTCAAGTGATTGGAGTTGTTTTGTTGAGAGCTTTGCAGAGAAACCAGAAATGGCAGTTTCATAGGCATACAGGAGCTCCGCTTGTTGTTCTTGATCATCCTCTTGTAATGACATTTCATTGATGGAATCGATCACTGCTTGGTACGTCTGCACTGTATCGCCTTGGCGAAAAATATTTGCCGTCATCTTGGTCTTGTCCATGTGAATTATGTACGTATTTTTGGCCATTGCAGCACCAATGGATGCTGTAGTCACCTCCAGGACTAACAACAGCAAAATCTTTCCAAACATCGTGTCTCTGTGACCCAAAAAAAAAATAAAAAATTAATCAATTAACATTTATAATTTGTAACAAAAACCCAAAAAAATAGAAGAAATTCGAGATGAAATGTAGAAAAGTGAGATGATTATACCTATTTTCTTGACTCAACAAGGGAGATGAAATATTTGTGTGGAATGACAATGGTGAAGATAATCACTTTATAGACCAAAATCTTTTTTTATTTTTAAGATCCCGAACGAAGGCATAAACCCGTCTATCCTCCTTCAACTGTGTGACACACGTCTGACCTATATGTTCTGTCAGTCTAAATATTGGATTTACGGAGATAAGAAACTTCGACCCGCACCATTGGCCCCACAACGATATAAGCAGGTAAATCAGGAATTATATCTGTCTAGGTAGAATTCGAACCGGGAAAAAAAAAAAGCTAAGGTTTCTAATTTGGTATGCATGAAATATATTAAGAGATTATACCTCTCCATCTATATTGGTAGTCAGGAGTCTGGATCCTATTGTATGTATTTTAAAAAGCACAAGAGAGTTTTTTTTATCGATTTATGCTTATTAATTATGAAATCAAGAACTATCATCGGTAGAAATCATATCAAGTGACATTATCAAGTATGAAAATGAGCAGACATAATTAACTGGAACCAGGTAGATGTGGAATGGGAAGAGAATCGTTGAGCTGAAATGGCCATTAAATTTGGAGAATATTTTATCGAAAAGAGAAACCCAAATTAAAAAAGGTTGTAGTAAATAATGTGCAAAACATTGGCCATTACTGGGGTTTATGTTTTTTATATGATAGATTTGGAAATGAGATCTAAATTGTTTAAACTATTTATTAAATAAAAGAAGGCAAGTACAGCTTGTGAAATCTTAGAGCATGTGAAAAGTATAATTCTGACATTTTGTTATTTAAAAATTGATATTTTTCAATATTATTTATGTAAATTATACAGGTCTTGTTATATTTTTTTTTTTTTTACCTTTTTTCTTTAAAAAAAAAAATCATTGATTAGGCAACAGCAGAAACAGGGCAATCACCTCTTACAAACTCACCCACACAAGGAGGAGGGAAATCTTCCATCCAGAAATGATCGACAGTACCAGACAAACTAAATTTAAAATTTGGCAAGACAATGAGCTGCCTTATTAGGACAGTTATTGTCAGCTTCCAAGATAAACTTTCTGTCATTAACAACAATTCCAACCTCTGAGAGAGGAGAAACACCTGCATTAATAAGATTCGATTCACCACCAGCTGAGCATCGGATTCGACCAAACAAGAAAGAGGGCGAAGGCCAGCATCACGAGCAAACACCAAGCCTCTAAAAATGGCCATAGCCTGTGCAACTTGGGGAGAGAAACCAGCCAACACAACCATATTTTTACCTTTGAAATCATATTAGATCTAAAAGTATTTTTAAAAATATATTATAATAATTTAAGATTTAAGATAAATATCTCTATTCGAATCTATAACTTTATAGCGTAAGGGTAAGGCCTTTAGGCCATGTTTAATAGTTGGAACTATTTTTGGGAATGGATAATTTTTGGGATTACAATCCTAGTCCTATGTTTGATGTCTCTAAATGGGATGGGACAAACAATCCTAACTCCAAAATAGTCCCACGGCAGCGGGATAAAATATACCCACCTTCCTCCATGGGTTTAGTTATCCTAGGATTTTTTTTTTTTGAGAGATCAGTGCATCTGAGTTGTTTTTTCCCCGTTGATGGTCTCAAGGTCTTCTTATCTCACTTCATACATTTCGTCTCTGGGTTTCATTGTTCTTGATGATTTTACATAGCTTTAATTGAGATGGGTTTGATTTTCAATTCAATTTCTTCTGTTTTTTGTTTTAATGAAAAACCGATTTTCTGTTGAATTGGATATCTATGATTTGTTTATGTCTGATATGATGGATATATATGTTTTGATTCGATCTGGTTTGTTGTTCGAAGTTGGTTGATTTTGTTGATAAGATTAAATTGTTGGCTTGGATTCCTGGTTGGGAAGATCCCACTGGTTTGGTCAATTACGAAGGCCCATTGCTCCTCCAATCACCAATCACAAAAGCCAGGAAACCAAAAAGAAAACCAGAAACGCACAGAACGCAAAATTAACTAATATTATATGACCCCACTAATATTGGATCCCTTCTTGTGATTGTTGTTAAATCATTTAAGTTTCATTGCATACATGTTCTTGTCTTTTAAATTCAATATTGGCATATTGATGAAGGTGATCTCACCATGAATGGAGATCTGGGTGAAGATTCTGGAATTCTTCAGACAATTTTTTTTTTTCAATTTTTGTTATTTTTTTTTTTGGATCTTCACCATTCAATGGTGGAGAATTGGAGATCCTTTTAACAAAATAATATTTTTTTTGAAGCAAAATAATAAATCTTTTTTCAATTTATATTTTAAAAAAATTGTTAACTTTTGTTAGTGATGTTTTTTTTTTACTTTTACAAACGGCCATTTTCAATCAAAATAAATAAAAACTAAAAGTTAGAAATAATTTTTTAAATAACAAATGCTTTAAATTAATTTTACCTCTTTAAATTTACAAATTAATATAATTTTGTCTAATCCAATCCTAACAAAATCCAAAAATTAGATAGGATTATATTTAGAGAGAAAATCAAAAGTGGCCACAGAAGTTTTTAGAATTTTGTTTTTAACCACATATGAAATTTTATTTGTTTATAACCATATTTTTGAAAAATTACCTCAACACCCCCATATATATATATATATATATATATATATATATATATATATATATATATACTTAAAGTAACAATTAGGGTTTTCTTTTGTTTTTGATTTCTTGAAAGAATCATTGAGGAGAGGAGAGGAGAGGAGAGGGAAATAGGGGTTTCGCCGTCGCAAGTGGGTGCGTCTTCATCGTCGTCGCCAAACTCAACCTACTGAAGTCTTCAACCTCGTCGTCGAAGAGAACGTAGCAACGTCGTGGTCGTCGGCGACTTGTTCATCATCGCGGAGTGGAGGAGAGCCGAGATCGTGCTCGTCGACAGTAGCAACGGTCGTGGTGGTCGGCGAGGTGTTGATTTCTGTGTGAAGGTTTGGTTTTATTGTTCTAAAATTCATTTTTATTAAAATTGTTTGTTGAAATTGTTAAGAAAATCTGATTTTTATGGATTTTTTCGTATGAATGTGTTCTTAGGTTATTATTTCATTTTTTAGGGTTTGGTTAATTAGACAGTGAAGTTTATTGTGAACATTTGAATATATCAAAATTGATTTCATTATGCCGATTTCATTATTTGATTTGATGGATTCGAAATGTGGGTTTTGTGGTATTGAGGGAAGTGGAAATTGTTAAAAACGAATTTTGTTGAGGTTGATTGTGAACTGGAATGATGGGTTATGACAGTGTAGTGAATCAGTTGTTTGTGGTTGAAACTTGGAACTTGAAATGTTGTTTGTGAACTGAAATCATGCTTTCATTTTGTTGTATAAACATGAAATGTTGTTTTGTTTTGAATTTGAAGCATAGAACTTCAAATCATTGTTTGTCTCTTGCAAGAAGTTGAAATCATCGAAAAACTTGAAATGATGCTTTAAATTTGTGACATAAAACTTGCAATGATGATTTAATTGTGTGCAATCAAACTTGAAATGATGCTTTAAATCTGTTGCATAAACTTGAAATGATGCATTAAATGTGTAGCTTAAAACTTGAAATATTGAAAAAAAAAATTAGTAACACTTGGTCCCAACCACATTTTGTAATTTTTATAAGGTAATGCAGATGGCAAATGGTGGAGATAATTTGGTTTACAAGCATGCGGAGGATAGTTGGTTTGATGCTCGAGTGAACATTTACTGTAAATTGTCTCATTTGACAATTATTAGTGATGCTATGGCTAGGGTTGGCATGTTAAGATGGTGGGAGCAGGGTGTTTTCAAACAGTTTTTGGGTATGAACAAGGATTTGTTTAGTGGTAATCTTTACCACATTTTGCTATGCAGAGAGTTACATTATCCAGGTGCGCGGCCCGACGAGATGTGGTTTGGGGTCGGGAACTGTGCAGTTAGGTTTGGAAAGGAGGAGTTCCTCCTTGTCACAGGATTAAGGTTCGGACCGATGCCTCAAAGTGTTAACTCTTTACCTAAAGCTATATCAGGCAGCGTATATCACCAATACTTTGGAGGATCCCCTACTCCCCTTAAGAATATTTTAGGTAGATTAAGTGGAGAGGAGTTTGACGAACCGGGGGATGTTATTAAGTTGGGATATGTGTATTTTCTGTCCCACATTTTGCTTGGTCGGGAGTACCGTTGGTTTGTTCCTGATTGGTTGTGGGGTTTGGTTGAGGATATCACATGGTTTTAGGCATTCCCTTGGGGAACTTACATTTATAGTGTTACCTTATATTGGCTAGGTAAAGCCCTGCATGATAGGAGAAACGATAGGAAACAAAACAGAAATTACAGTACACAGAAGGACTTGGGTTACAATGTGTATGGATTTCCATGGGCATTGATGGTTAGTTATCTTGTAAAATATTTGTATTTGTATTTATGTGTGTACCAATCCTAATATTTTTCATTTGCTATTGTTTCAGTATTTGGCGATGGAGGCCATCCCGGTTCTTACCGGTTTGGTTGGAAAGTGAAGAAGAGGGAGAACGGGTCGTGGGTTCCCACGATTGACGAGGTGGTACTGCTGGAAGAAGCCAGCACACTTGGGGAATAAATTCAATGACGGGGTAAGCATAACTTAAGTTTTATTGTATAGTTGCATATATGCCGAACTTTACTCATTTTCACTTGCCTGCAGTTGGAAGCTTTTACAACTTTATCTCATGCGCCAGATGAGAGGCTTCAGAAGTACTATAGGCAATTCGATCCTCTTGTGGTTGTTGGACCTGAGCTGCACAATGATAAGGGGTATGATCTAGAGAATGAGCCAAGTCATCGTGGTAGGCGGGGTCGTGCGCCACAAGCATCCACAGATACAGAGATTCGTTCGAAGATGAATCATGACCCTTTTAGCTGCCGACGGTCATATAACGAGTTGAGGTCTTATATCGACTCCCGGTTTGAACAGATTGATCTAAAGATTGACAAACTTTGTTCTTGACAAGACCCACCCCGACTCCTCTCTCTCTTGAGTATGAGGGAGGCCCTGTGGGCTACCCCGACTCCTCTCTTGAGTACGAGGGAACCCCTATGGGCTCTCCATTTACTAGCATGATAAAAGGACTTTCTGCTGAGATTTTCAAAGGAAATACTTGCTATTAATCAAATAAAATGTAAGGAGAATATTGGAGAGTACAAAATGTATATAATTGCAATTCCTTAACATATTTACGTTCGTTACAAAAAGTTTATCAAAAATGACCGTTCGGACCAAAAACCGACCACTTTAAAAACTAAGTAACCAGTCCATCCCGAGTGGGAAACCAAACAGGCCGAGTAAGAAATCCGAGTAGTCCGAGTAGACCGAATAGGCCATGTGGGCCGAGTAGACCGAATAGGCCATGTGGGCCGAGTAGGTCCAGTGGGCCGAGTAGGTCAAGTGGACTGAGTAGGCCGAACAGACCGAGTAGAAATCCGACCACGTTCTGACCATGCCTACCATCCCGACCATGCCTACTGTCCCGATACCTATCGTCCCGACCATGCCGACCTCACATTTCTAAATATGCACAGAAAAATTAAAAATGCATGATTTTTATGCTTCTTGATGTCATCGAGTGGCCCACCTCAAAACTTCTGAGTCCGCACAACCGAGCAGCTACCTGGATAAATATTTAAGAGTGAAAGGATGAGCGCTAACGCCCAGTGAGTGAATGAAAACTTTTAAAAACACTTTTCTAAACCACTTTACAATAAGCATTCAGTAATACATGGTATAAGATAATATATCTACTTTTGTGCTGAATAAACTAAATAAACTGAATGCTTCTCTTTGCTGAACAAGAATAAATACTTTATAAAATCTTAATCTGCACCAAATTCGTACCGGGGATATCCTTCATACGTAAGCCGAAATACTTCGGACAAACGCAGTCATGAATAACTTCTGGTCATACCCAAACAGAGCCACTCGATTACTCTTTCTCTGGTCATGCTCGGGCAGAGCGACTCTCTGGTCATACAAGTGCAGAGCGACTCTATTACTCTTTCTCTGGTCGTGCACATGCAGAGCGACTCATGACATACACATGTGTAGAACGGCCCCAAAAGCCAACCATAATCATAACTGGGAAGGTACATACATGGTGATTTTATAGAAATCATAATCTTTTCTTAATAATTCATAAAAATAATATACTGATTCTGAATGCTAATATAAGCATAAAATATATATTTTCGGTTCTCTGTATACTCACCATCAATCATAAAAAGCAATAAAAAGCTTAAAATGATTTGCAGCAATTAAAGCATAAAACTGTAAACTTGAGTTAAAAACAAAACTGAAACTTAATTCACTCACAATTTAGACGTCAAGCTTATCTCAGACTGAGTATGCTAGGTTCTCTTCGTCTTCTTTCCCTATCAATCACGAGAGCTTCACTGACTTTTCTCTTTTCTTCTCTTTCCTTTCTTCTGCTTGATTCTACTGCTTTCTAGCTCTCAAAACATTTATCCTCATATATATATATATATATATATATATATACTTATGGAAGGACACAGCTGAAGTTGTGAGCTAATTAACCAAGCTCACAGCTGCCTGTCAGCCATGCATTTCACTTGGCTTACTCACATGATGCCTTTTCTGCTTCACGCTTATCCCATTTTTTTTAAATTGGGCCTGAAAGACAATTGGGTGTTACAGTTCTGATTTCCATGGACACAGTTATGCGGTACAAATCTAAACTAGCCTTGATAATGCATGCACTTTGATAACTTTGTGTTTATTATATATTTATAAATTACATTTGCCAGGAATCTTCACTATGTAGAGATGACTTGGGTGATATGAATGATGCGCATGAGATTGGAGATGACCAGCATGATGCATATGAGGACGAAGTTGGTGATGGCCAACATGATGAGGTTGCAGATGAGGTACATGTTGTGCAGGAGGACGAGGTTAGTGATTACCAGAATGTTGAGCAGCAGAATGAGGTTGGTAAGGGGCTGCATGGTGCGCAGGAGGACCAGGTGGACAAGGGTGCTGCTGAACAGAATGCTCCACAGCAAGATGAGGTAAACTGTGTTGGTCAAGAGCAGAATAGGAGACAAAGTAAGAGGCTTAGGAAAGGAGCAACAACATTTGCACCCCTACACTGCCTCTCAGATGGTGAAAAATCTGGTGTACCTTAGACAGAGTTCCCGGAGATGAGAACACCTACTGTAATTTTGTTTTTTGTTTGCATTATTTAGATTGTTGGTAGGCCACCACATTTTGTGTAGGGTGTTATCAATTGGTTGGATGGATATTCGATTGGATGTTATATTTTGTTTTGAGAATGGTGGATGTGTAATGGTTGGCCGGATATTCGGTTGGATGTTAAATGTTGTTATCATATTAGGTTGGATGTTAAATTGTGAACAATTGGAAACAAGTTTTGTTGCAGAATTGTAATGTTAGACAGGTATTCTTGTGTGTTGAGAGTGTTGGGATTTTTGAATTGAAAATGCCCAAACTTGAAATCATGCTTTACAAATAAACACCAAACTTGAAATCATGGTATAAATCCTAGGAACGAAACTTGAAATGCTACCAGTAGACAGGTATTGATGTGTTGATAGTGTTGGGATTTTTTACTAGAAATTTCCCAAACTTGAAATCATATTATACAAATAAACACCAAACTTGAAATCAGACTTTACAAATAAACACCAAACTTGAAATCATGGTTTTTAAAAGAAAGGAACCAAACTTGAAATCATACTTTACAAATAAACACCAAACTTGAAATCATGGTATAAATCCAGGAACCAAACTTGAAATGATGCAGTAGACAGGTACTGATGTTTGACTGTTGGGGTTTTTTACTGGAAATTGCCCAAACTTGAAATCATGCTTTACAATTACACAGCAAACTTGAAATCAAGGTATAAATCCTAGGAATCAAACTTGAAATCATAATGTAAATAGCAAGGAGACTAAATAGTGTTCATACATGAAATATGTTCATACTACAACAACAAGTTCTTACTTCACTTATGTTAGTAATACAACATAGACATAACTAGAAATTTCAAATGAGTAGTATCGCCATCAGTGGGAGTATCCGTCGTAGGCAGGGAGTGATCAACTAACGGGCATGTCTTGCGATTATGGCCAAGTACATGACATACACTACAGGCACGTTGTCTACGTGTTGTGGGTATCAGTTGTATGGGATGCTCAACACTTATGGATGTGTTTAACTGTCCATTATTTGGTCATCGTCTTGGGTTGGGGCATCCCATCCTATTATGACCTTGTTCGCCACAATTAGAACACTTTTTATGTCGATGAACCACTCCGGCATAAGGTATTCTTCTTTCTTTTGGTCTACCAACTTGCCTCTTGTTATTAGGTGGAAGGACAATCACAGAGCTCACCTTATCGGGTACTTCCCAAATAGATGGATGAGGTACTGGATTTATTGCTGGGGCGTAAGCTGTCTACATCCAGGAAGTGCTATAGTACTCGTGACAGAGGGAGTTGAAATTTGTCTTTGTGAACCTATTAAAATAATGAAATGAAACATTGTCAAAAAAATGAGAAACAAATATGATTTACAGAAATGAACAATGTACCTGGCAAAAGCTATTGCGTGGTCACATGGCAGCTGATCTAAGTCTCAGTTACGACAAGTGCACGTACGATGTTCGATGTCGACCAACCCATCATGTTTACCATCCTTAACTAAATATCTGGTCAACTCAATTGGATATACATTGTAAGTCAATGACCATTCGTTCCTTTTCTTGTAATGACCAACTGCCGTCTTCACTAAGTATGTAGGGTTCTTCCCGGCTTGCTCACGTCTGTCATTAAACCATCTCTGCAACATATCTCTCAAAACTCCATCGTTGCAGTAATAGGCAACCTCCAAGCCTTTTGAATACAATTGTTCAACACCTCTGCAATGTTCGTGGTCATCATTTGATACGTTCTCTCAGGACACTGGGAACGTGACCATCGCTCAGGCCCAATGGACATCAAAGTGTCATATGTTCCCTGGTGAATTTTCTTGATTTCATCCATTTCTAAGTTGAACTGTCTGGAGGTGGAACAATATGCTGCCTTATAATAAACATCAAGCACTTCTTTCTGTCCCTTCAATCTGGGCTTTAAATTCTGTTTCAAATGGAAGAAACAAATACAATGAGAAACATTAGGGTATACAATACTCAGTGCTTTAGCAATGCTAGCATGGCGATCGGAAACGAATATCATCCCCCCAACCTCTCCAATTGTCTCTGGTAGTCGTTCCAAGAACCATGTCCAAGAGTTTTCAGTCTCACCGTCATCTACACCAAAAGCTATAGGGTATGCATGCTCATCTCCGTCTTTGCATGATGCTATATATATAACCCCCTCAAATGCACCCTTCAAATGAGTGGCATCAATGGCAATGACTGGACGTATAACTGTCTGAAACCCCTTAATGCACTGACCAAATGCAAAGAAAGCATATAAGAAATTGTTGTTCAAATCCGTGTGAATTGCCTTCAGGGTCCCAAGATTCATTACTTTTAACAAATGAAAGTAAGTAGGCAATAACTTATATGACTCATCAGGTTTCCCGTACAAAATAGTCTTAGCATGCTTCTTTCCCCGCCATGCTTTGGTGTACAAAAGTTGCACACCGTGTTGCTCGCACATTTCCGCAATTATATCAATTGGTATAATGGTGCGCCCATTTGTGTTGAATTTTGGGGCAAACATCTCTCCAACAACAATGGAACTCACTTTTCGGAAGTGTGACTCATAGGTGTCCAAACTACATGTGTGGACATGTGCGAATTTCTTGACAACCCAATATGTGCAACCATCCCTACATGTGGCTCTCAGTGCAAAATCACATTTGATGTCATTACAACCAGCCTCAAATCGGTTTTTTGTCTACTGTCTGATTCTTGGATTAAACTTCTCATTTAAAGCATAATTACCAAACTCATTCAAAGCATAATTACCAAACTCATTCTTCAACTTCTGCTTAGTATCAAAAATCTGCCATTTGTAAAAAACGCCAACATTTAATGTGGAACCTTCGGTTCTATTGGAGCTAATGGAATATTGGTTTGCAAACGGAAGAACCCAATGAGATGGTATGGCATCAAATGTCTGTCTAGATGTACCACAATGCCACTGATTCTATCCCTCAGTGTTTGTGTACTGATTTCGTCCCTCAGTGTTTGTGTCTGTAACATCCTGCCCATCTAGATCACTATCATTGTTTGTGTCTACAATATCATCTTCGGGGTTGCTCAAAACTTCTCGCGATTGATGAATCTCATCGCCATCCGACGCATATGAATCGTTACCGTCTACTCTCTCTTGTTCATCAGCTGCACATGTTTCTAGAAACCAACAGTCACCATCCCATATAGAAACCTCTCTTCTAAGTGGTAACTGTTGGGTACTAGGAACTGACTCTCTAACGGTTGCAAATTGAGGCGGATTTGGTGCACCATGCACTATACTGGGAATCTGTGATATCCGTAAAGGTACTGCCGGCTGATCCCTAACATCTCTAACCACTTTTTCCACCAAATCAACATTTACCTCTGGAACAACCGTTTGATCAAGTAAAAGAAACCTCACATTACTGTCACGTTGTAATCAGTACTTTCTTCGACTACTCTCTGTCTTAACCAAGCTGCTTATGATTACAGCATACAACGTTCTATCAAATTTGGTGAATTCATATATCAAGTTCTGTAACTCCAAAAAATTTAAATGAATCGACACCACCTCAACAAATGTATCCCTACCCACATATCGTAAATCATCCCACTGCTCACCATAGTTGATTAACATCCTGTAATCCATTCGTCTGAAAAAAAAAACAAAATTCGCAACATAATATCAGATTTTAAGTTTTTCAATACATTTCACGTTTTTGGGGTCTCAACTTGGAATCGTGCTTTATATCTCTGTAAACATCTCTACATTTCAAGTTTTACCAACATTTTAAATTTTTATAGAAGATTTCAAGTTCTGTTTTGAGTTTTTATAGCACATTTCACGTTAATGAACAACTGAAACTTGAAATGTTCTCGAAAAAAAACCTGTAAATTATATTCTTTAAATTCTTCACAAAACCACACAATAGTACTGAAATAACGTTAAAAGATGTTATACTAACTGTTTGGAACTCAAACTAATAAAAATGGAAGATGAATACACATCTACTATAAACATTTCAAGTTTTATGATGTATAAACTTAAAATCATGCTTTAAATCTTTGTAAACTTCGCTACATTTCAAGTTTTATCCACATTTCAAATTTTTATATTATATTTCAAGTTCTGTTTTGAGTTGTTATAGGACATTTCAAGTTTACGAACATTTGAACTTGAAATGTTCTGAAGAAAAAAAATGTGAATCTTACATTCGTCAATTTTTTCAAAAAAACATATAACAGTACTGCAATCACGTTAAAATCATGTTATACTATTTGTTTGAAGTCAAACTAACAGAAATGGAAGACATTTACACACCTTCAACCGAATTAGAGCAAATCGATAAACTTGCTCAAAACCTCTCAACCTAACAATGGTATTCTTCAAATCTTCAATAAACGATGTGCTGCAAATCTTCAATAAACTTGGAAATCCACTGTCTTCGATTTGCATAAGAAGAAGAGAGTTATTTCAGTTTGCACAAGAAGACGAGAGTAACGGTGAAAGAGAGAAGAGGAGAGTCACGGTCAAAGAGAGAAGAGAAGTTCTGAAACAGTGGAGTAGAAAGAGAAAAAAAAATAAACATTAAGGGGTATTCTGGTAATTTAAAGATACACACTGAAATTATTTATGAAAAGTGGCTATTAACAAATAAATTTTCGTATGTGGTTAAAAACGAATTTTTCATGTTATATGTGGTCGTTTTTAACAATTTCCACTTATATTTAGTCCAATCCTCTGTCACACCAAACAGATGATGGTACTAATTTAATCCAGTCCAGTCCAATCCAATCCAATCCAATCCAATCCAATCCAATCCAATCCCATAACATAGTCCAATCCAATCTTACGTACCTAACCAGGCCTTAAGGCCCTGTTTGTTGCCTGGGACTGGGATTGGATTAGACTATGTTAGTCATAAACCCGGGTTTGGCAACTGCATGGGACTGAGATTTTATCTCCCAACAGTACTCAATAGTCCCATCAACATGGGACTAAATAAACCCACCTATACCTGGTGGGTTTATTAGTCCTAGGACTAAAACAATCTCTTTTTTTTTCTATCTTTTCTTTTCATTATCTTTTCTTTTTAATTTATAATAATTTCATACATAAGTTGTAATTTTATTTATTCTTAGATTCATTTATGTTTATTCACTTTTTAAAAAATATTTTTTATTTAAAAATATTTTTAATAAATTATATACTATAACTTTACCTTTAATAAAAAAGTAATAATATGACACAAACACACACACACACACACACACACACATATATATATATATATATATATATTAATCCAATAAAAAATTATACCAAACATATGACAAATACTAATTTGTTATTCAATTTCAATTCGATTATTAAGGACCGAGATTATATCAATCTTAATTTCTCTTAATAGGATTGAAGAATCCAAATTTATTAGACCTACTGTAGTCCCACATGTGTATATATACATAAAATATTTTATTAAATAGACAAATTACAAAATCTAAACATATTTAAATTTTATTTAAAAATAATATAAATCTATATTTTAAAAATATTTTTTAATATTATTACTTTAATAATATATAAATTAAAAAAATTATTTTCTTTAAATACATATTTCAATAATTTATTATTCAATTTCAAAATATTATCAAATTTAGTCCAATCTCATGTTTTACCAAACAAAACATGATCTTAATTCAGTCTAGTCCCAAGTTTCTCCAAACATAGCATAGTATTAATTTAGTCCAGTTAACTCCAATCCAATCCTATCTAATCTCAGTCTCATTTCAATCAAATCCAATCCTATGAAATAGTCAAATCCAATCCCATGAAATAGTCCAATCCAATCCCGTGCGCCAAACGGGGCCTAAGGGTATACCATTGGACATGTTGTTTGTATGGATGAAATTAGGGGTAGGCGTTTTCGGGTTGGGTTGGGTTGGGTTGAAAATTTGTCAACCCAATCCAACCCAACTTAAATTTTAATCCAACCCAATATTTGTTGGGTTGGGTTGAGTTGATCGGGTTGGGCTTTTAAAAAAATATATATATATTTAAATTCAAATTTTGTTATATCAAAATTCAAATTTAAAATAATTTTTCACCATAATATCATATCACGCTAAGTTTAGATTAAAATCAAATCATAATATATAATATAAATTGTTTAAATATCTTTTACATAATTAAAAAATTAAAATATAGCAATTTATCCAACTTGAAAAGTCTCCATCTAAGTCTCCCATCCATTTTATAATTATAATCACTTCGTCAAATATCCCATAGTTGGATAATATATTATTTATTTTAACCAACATGATAGTTTGAGTTTATATACAATTATTAGACTTTTTCTACTAAATTCTTAATCAAATCCTAAGGAAAAAATAACATTTTAAAGTATAATCAATGATGTGTCATTTAATACAAAAGATGAAGATAATATATTAATATAATCGCGTATTTTTAATAAATGTATTATATATTACGGTATACAATATTTACAATTACGTATTTATATTTGTCATTTAATATATTATAAATTGTGTATAAGTAAACTTTTAAATTATTTTAAAAAAAAATTCATAATAAATCTAATAGTAAATAAAATTATTTAATTTATTTTTTATTATTTATATCGGATTGTCGGGTTGGGTTGGGTTATATTTTATTAACCCAACCCAATCTTAAAAGTAACCCAACCCAATCTAGTCGGGTTGGGTTGGGTTGGCGGGTTGGTGCCCACCCCTAGATGAAATTGTATTTTATACTATTAGCATATAAACACAATCAAGCTTGTTATGGAGGGAGGCGTATTTCAAACCTCAAATTTAACGTTGGAATCAACATTTAATGTGGTTTGATGGTAAAAAGTGTTCAATCATGTTAATATTTCAGGTTCAAATTGTTATATCAATATGTTATATGTGTTAAAGCAAGTGTATTAATGATATATTCCAATAGTGTTAGATGTAGTGTTTGTTTGGTTGAGCTTTCTACGGACTTAAAAGGTCTACAAACGTTTATTTGAAATTTTTAGAGTTGTTTGGTTGGGATTTTAAAATTGTCTATTTTAAATTTAGTAGGCACTAATAGAGTTTAAACCTCAATCAGGTAAAAGTTCATGGAAGGTACTTCTCCAAATAGACATTTAATAAAATAAAAAAAAAACTATTTCTATTAGATCTACTACAAATAAATCTGTTACCAATAGAGGATTTTTAAGAACTCGACCAAACAAACTCGTAGTTGTTGGACCGATCTTTCTATGGAAACGAGCTTTCGGTCATTTGGATGCATTACACATTTATATATTTTGGAGAAAATATTATGTGCAACACATAAAAGAAGATTTTCTTCTCCTTTTTGATATAAAATTGTTTAAGCTCTAAAAAGTATATATTATTCAACTCAAGGAAATAAAAAATAAATAAATAAACAATTCTTCTCTTTTCCTTTTATATATTATATAGCACTTGCAAGTTGTATTATTGATTATTCGGATGAAAATAAAATTATATTCCGAATAAGCCCATGGAGATAAATTCATTAAAAGAAAAAGAAAAAGATATTGTATACAAAGTTAGGGGACAAAAGGTGCAGTGCAAGTTGTACAATTGAACATGACGATGAAAATAAAATTCTCTTCCTAGTGAGCACTTGGAATAAATAATTTGTTATACAGATAGGACAAGCTTCGTTTTTACATTCAAGTTAGTAGGTTGAAAAACATTTCTAAGTTTTGCTCCACAGAAATTTTGTTCTGGGGTGACGTGTGATTACATGGTGAACCGAAATAAAGCTTATTCATATCTCGTAATACTATTCGACAGTATTTTTAATTGAAAAATAAAATAAAATAAACACTTTGAAAAATGTTGGAGAAAAATTCGGAATGTATATACCTTATATCAAGTGTTGTTAAATTGAACCGAAAACTGCTTCGAACTATAACTTGTATCAAACTAAATATTGCTGCAACCTACAAAAATAGAAATTATGTATTTCAAGGCACATCATTATTAACGTTTTCCTTAAAACACTATTTACCTCCACCAATCGGGTGTTGCACCGGGTTATGCAAATATGTCTCCAAGATACAATAAAACATCGGTGTCTAATGTCGATGTGCACTAACGATGTTAGACAGTAAACACCTTTGACGTTTACAGGCTTGTCAAGATACGAAATTCTATCATTAAGTAGCCGATGGAATTTTAGTATTTTAATGCAAGAAAACAATGTAAGGACATGGTTTAAATAAGAGAAAATGGATAGAATATTTCATTGGCCTATCCCTAAGTTAACCTAATTCTTGTCCCTCTCAAATGGTGTAGGAATTGATATTTTATAGAGTACTTTTCACTCGTTCATGAAACATTGTAACCTTTGTTGCTTTGTACCAATTTATAAAATGATACGACCTTTAAATATAAAGTTGTGTCTTTTCACTCAATAAGACACGCATACATCATTTGAAATAGTTGTGATTTTTTATCAACAACTCCTGAAAAGTTATGTCATTTCCATTCCAATTCAATTTATTTGAAAATATTCAAACAATGTAATGATTTTTGGGATCTACATAGTTGGAGTTTTTTTTTCCCTGTTTGAATGGAGAGAAAATTTGAGAAAGAGAGCGAGTGAGAGAGAAAATGAATTGTGTTTATTTGACATATTTTAATACAAAATAATAATTGTAACTCACATAATAACAAAATTAGGATTGGAACTTGGTAAGGGTATTTTTGATTGGGTCAATAAAAGGGGTGTTTGCGATTTTAGGTCACTACGCCGGTAACCAAATCTGTGGAGAAGGTAGGGTCTTCCACCGGAATTGTCAACCGGCCCCTTCACCGGTGTGGTCCTACGATGGGTTTGTGGGTTTTTTTGGGGATGAATTAATGAGATGGCATGTGGATCTTTCTAATATTATCTTGGAAGGTAATTTAATCAAATATTAGAGCTTTGATTTGAAATATTTAAACAAGCCACTTCATAATTGGTGGGACTCATTCTCGACAAAGATTCAACATTTGTTTAATTTAGATAACTGGAGCTAGTGAGTAGTGACAAAGATTCCACACTTCAGTTGACCAATCTTTCCAACTTGAAGTAAAATTTTCAACATGATCCAATTACCATGCCTAGCTATCAATGGAATACGGATAGAAATAAAGCATAGTCTGTGCAAGTGCTATCATTATCGCTCATTATAGTTGCCACAAAATGTATGGGCCACACCCCCAACAACAAAAAAAAAAAAAAAAAACCTATTTTCAACATTCCATGGCATCAATATGTTGGATTTGCCATTCTACTCAAATATTTTCAACTGAAAATAAAAACCCAGAAAATTTATATATCTTTTGCTATTTTTGATGCACATGCTTTTTTTTACTGACTTTATTCATTGAAAAAAAATAACGATAAATCTCATCTTTTTTTTTAAATGAAACTATTTTTCAATTAACATTTTTGAAATGGGGTGTTAAAAGATTAGAGTAGTTTAGAAATGGAAGCACTGGAAATATTATTATTCATGTTAATCGAAATAACAAGAAAGAACATTGAAAAGTGAAAAGGAAGGCAGTGGATATGCTTGGTTAGTCACTTGATGTCTAATGTTAACATTTATCATCAAATCCTTTTCTTTTTTGAAGCAACTTGTCATCAAATACTTGTAATTAGAAAATAAAGCGCAAAAGATCAGTTGGAGGATCTTGCTGCCAGGTTACTGCCAAGTTATTGCTATAGGACTTCTCACTCTATATTTTCCAGAAACCCAAGATAAAGATCCGAAAGATGAATTTGAGGGTGTTTTTGATTTTCCAACAACAGTGACCTTGTAACTCAGTTTCTTGCCAAGCTTATTGAAACTTAAAATCTTAGGCTTCACAATCACCGACACTCCCTTCGGCACTTCGACTTGCACTGCATAAGAACTTGCAGGTATCCCTACATTTGTAACTGTCCTCTTGTATTCCAAACGACCATTTTGGACACCACCTCTGAAATTGACCGCAAATGAAGGGTAGTTTAGCTCACCACCCCGAATGGCTGCGTTTGGAAGACAAGTGAAATTCCCCCCAGTAAATAAAGCAATCTCAGCAGAAGTATAATTTAGGCTGCATATATATTTTAGATAGTCCGCCGCTGTTATATCGTATATTAACCCTGGATCAGCTGCTCTTTCTGGATCAACATGGCCTGAACCATAGGCAAAAGGTCCGGCGGAGTTACTGGAATCAACATCACTGATTGGAGACCTTTTGTTGTTGAGAGTATATGCTGTTGTCATCAAAGCTGATTTGATCGCGGCTGGTGACCAATCTCTATGGACTACTAACATGAGGACAAGACATTGAAGTGCCTGACAATATATTGAACACAGTACTTCTAGTATCGCTTTTACGTCCACTTGGGCTGAGAATTGGTGGCCAGGCAGCCAATATGTTCTCTCCTGGTGCGGTCACGTCTGGTTTGATCACATCTGGTTCAATTGAATTTGGTCCTCCTGATGAAAATCTTGTGATAACTGGTGCTGTCCTACCAAAAACTGTCCCTTTGAAGATGATCGAAGCAGTTGGTTTTTTTGCGGTGCTGGCATACTGTCTGACGAACTTACCTCCTGTGTAACTGACTCTAGCGGTTGGCAGTATGTGAGGGTCAGCGGTAAGTTCATCACCTTTAAATTTGGAATTCACCGTTATCATTCCAATTCTTTTTGTTTTTTTAACAGTCTCTGACTTTAAATATTTGCTTTTACTACCTCTATGACACACAACAATCTTCCCTTTAACTAGCGTTTCATTGAGTGTCCCTTCGAGACAGAATTTGGATGCTGGACTACCGGCAGATTCCAAATAAGCAACCGGCACTGGCTTTGTTAAGGCATCACCGGAATATAGAGATATCCCTTCAACAATTTTTCCATTTCCAAGCTTGATAACCGCTGGGAATGTTCGATCAGTGTAGCTTGCGGCCACGGTCATCATCCATGGTGCGCAGTTGTCTACCGATGAACTGGAGGGTCCGGAATTGCCAGCTGAAATTGAAACAAAAACCCCACTTTTTATAGCCCCAAATGACCCTACTGCTAACATATCACTGTGAAAAGGCGAAGGGCCAGAACCCAGAGAGATTGACAACACATCAACACCGTCTTGAACAGCTTTGTCAATTGCAGCCAACATATCTGAGCTAGAACAACCAAGTCTCCAGCATACTTTGTAGGCTGCAATTCTTGATGTGTAACTGGGCCACACCTTTCGCTAAACCCTCAAAGCTGGCATTTGCTACAAGACTCCCCTCAGCAATTGAAGCTGTGTGTGTACCGTGACCATCTTCGTCTCTGGCAGATCGTTACTCCTTTGCTTCATTGATTTTTCCTCGGTCAGCCTCATAGGCTTTGAAGCAAGATCTTGCACCAATGAGATTCTTGTTACAATTTGATTTTGAGAACTTGGTGCCTTTTTCACAAACTCCTTTCCATCTTGATGGAACTGCAGACATGCCTGTATCTTGGAAACTGACGTGTTCTGGCCAGATTCCAGTATCGATAATGCCAATTATCACATCAGAAGCAGAGTTTGAAGCAGACAAGAGTCCTTTGCCATTTTGTAGAAGAAACTGCTTGGAATTTGTAGTGTGGAGCTGCAGCATTTGATCAGGAGTGGCATAAAGAAAACCATCGACCTTTTCAAGTGATTGAAGCTGTTTTGTTGAGAGCTTTGCAGAGAAACCAGAAATGGCAGTTTCATAGGCATAGAGGAGCTCTGCTGGCATGGTTTCTTCTTGTTGATCTACATCATCCTCTTGCAATGACATTTTGTAACACCCCAAATCCGGGACCCAAAGGATCAGAATGCTACGTGATCCGGACCTTACAAAAACCTTAATTTACAATAGTCACAACTTATATCATCAATAATGTATCCACAAATTACAACATATATATCTAATACCATTCATTTCACTAAAATCTCTAGAGTCTAACTTAATTACAATATCAATTAATACCGGACACTTACAATACATACACACAAAGAATCTAATTCTTCTGACGATACATATCTCCAATATGCTAATGTAATCTCCATTACTTCATCAAAAACTCAATCTGTAAAATGGTGGTTACGAGGAGTGAGCCGTTAACTCGGTAAGTAAATTCATGTATAACACGTAAAAATAAAATGGTCTTTGTAAAACCTTTACCTTCAAAATCTTGATAATAAACATTCCAGAGAATTTAAACAATAAAACATATTATAAAACGTGAATTAACATTTGAATACAATATATTTACTCAATATCAATAAAACGACTGAAGCAATACTTTAAAATATCTGCATTCACATTCTTAAATTATAAAACATTTTATTAAAGACGATATACGATACTAAATCAAATGATTATCTATTAATCCTAACTTAAAACAGTAAAACACTATAATTTTACGAGAGTAAACGGTACAGATCATTCACTTTATAAAACAGTATGCATTAATCTATTTTGGAAAGCGGTAAGCTCATATCTCGTAGTGTCACAAGTACCCGTGTGACACGGCAATAACAGTATATCACAATTACCCGTGTGACGCGGCAATAACATTATGTCACAATTATCCGAGTGACGCCGCAACAGTATGTGTGCACACAATATCCCAGCTGGGCTAATAACAATAACTGTAACTACGGAACAATGAGCCAAAATGGTTTTACAAATTCATATATATTTGAAATCAATAGCATGTCGGTATTCGGTATAGATAACAATAGAATTCTCAGTATAACCATTTCAGTATAAATAACAATAGTCAAATTGTATTCAAAATATGTAAGTAAGGAATTTAGTTCAAAGTCATTAATACCAAATACTTATAAAAGCAACCTTACTTGTAAAATCCTTAACAAAATGCAATAGAGTATAAAATGGTAGGGATATCAGAAACAATAGTTCTATAATTTGAAACATAAATATGCCATATAAACATTTGAAAACATGAAAGAGATTGCTACGTATTATACACATTTTAGAAAACATAATGCATCATGGATGAGTTTACTTATCTCAAATACGAACGAATCAGCTCTAGCTCTAGAAGCTCAAGCAATACTCAAACCTATTAATTTTTTTAAAAAAAGATGATTTACTGTCATAGCCTTATCAACGCAGTAAGGTAAATCAACATAAGTTTCACATATATAGAACTATACTTAGAAATCAAGTTTTCAGCTAATACAACTGACCATCCTTTGATCTCTGATTTATTAATAATTTCTCTACAGCTCCAAATATTACGAAATTTAACATGGATTGTCTAGACATTATGATAATACTACAGTAAAAGTTTCCATTTATTATAGAATTGATAGCATGTCCAAAAAATTAATTACATTCTTCTTTGTCCCAAATCTGTCCAGTAAAGACCTTAGCCAACCACAGTTCACTTCGAAATTTATATAAATATTTCTACATAAGTATAAATTATGAAACTTTTCAGATGTAATCTAGACATATAAGGTAATCTTCAGTAAAATTTTCAGATCAATACGGAGTCATTAGATCATACAAAAATACCAATCTTTCATGGATTCCTGAAACTATCCAGCAGGATTCAAATACTGACCTATGTCTATTCCAAAATTCATAACAGTATTTCTATATATCTAAAGATCACGAAAATTTGGCAGAGTGATAATTTACTCATAAACCTATATCTATGTATATTTTCATAATTTCCCCACATTAATAACAAACCCAAAACAGATATACGAAATGTGGCTGTAAAACAGAGGATTTCAGCAACCTCTATACAAATTCAAAAATTCTATAAAAATCATGATATGGACCATGAACTATGATATGAATATAAATCAATCCTACATATGTCTATTATCATAAACGATTCATAAAATCAGTCTAACATATCTAAGAAATCCTTGACATGGGAAAGAGAGAACAACTTACTTAGCACCAATATCTTCAAATCGTTGTTTGTATCATGTTTCTCCCTAGCTCTGTTCGGAGCCACAGATCTCTCTACAGGGAACTCCAATTTACATCTTCACCGTCCAAACTCAAGAACTATCAGAGTAGAACATGCTGACAAAATTCGAGCTCAATCGGACCACAAATTGACCTCGGAAATG
The DNA here is from genome assembly GCA_032871835.1 of Dipteronia dyeriana. NCBI lineage: Eukaryota > Viridiplantae > Streptophyta > Magnoliopsida > Sapindales > Sapindaceae > Dipteronia > Dipteronia dyeriana. The sequence continues at coordinate 101,777,534 of CM065299.1, forward strand.
CCACCATAAGAAATCTGGACAGTGACTCAAAAATCCCAACACAACTCTCTCTTCCTCCATTCGTTTGATTTTTCCATCCCCTTTTTTTTTATTTTTTTCCTCCTTTCAACTCATCGAATGCATAGGGCATTATAATCTCTTGAATTACCCTAAATTCAGTTTAGGTCAACTAGCAACTTAAACAGGCTTAGGCCTTAACATTTAAAATAAGGATAAACCCAAATACTAATTAGTTTGGGTCCAGCCCAAAAACATTACTTCCCTTGTCACAATTATAATCTCCACAACACTATCATTTTGGACATCAAACCTTATAGAAATTAAGTTGAGTCCAAATTCATGATAATTGGCACCAACTACCTGAGAACGGTTTGACCCATATTTTTTCGGGATATTACACATTTCATTTATGGAATCAATCACAGCTTGATACGTCTGCAACGAATCGCCTTGGTGAAAATGATTTGACGCCATCTTGGTCTTGTCCATATGAATTATGTACGTATTTTTGGCCATTGCAGCACCAATGTAAGTGGTAGTCACCACCAGGACTAACAAAAGTAAAATCTTCCCATACGTCATGTCTCTGTGTTGAAAAAAAAAATCAATTTACGGTTGTTATTTATAAAACAAAAACAAAAACCCAAAAAAAAAAGGAAAATCAAGATGAAATGTAGAAAAGAGAGATGACTATTCTTGACTCAACAAAGGAGATCAAATATTTGTGTGGAATGACAATGGTTAAGAGAATCATTTTATAGACCAAATCTTGGGAGGGGATGATTTAGTAATTAATTCTGTCAACATGAGCTCTTTGCATGAGGAAACAGGGGTTTTGTTACTTTTTTTAAGTGGGTTTGCAATTATATCACAACTTTAATAAGTTGAGTTTAAATAGCACATATTATGATAAACGGACAATAATATCACCACAGTTGTTCTTTTTTCTTTTTTGCATTTCAGTTTCTTAAAAAAAAATTAAATTTTTTTTTTCTTCATCTTCTTTGTTAGACTTTCAATGGAGGTCGAAGTCGTTTGACCAACATTGGAGGTCTAATCGACCTTCATGGAGATTGAAATATACATTCAATGGAGATTGAAATGGAGGTCAACGGAGAAGATGATGAAAAATTAAAAAACCTAGTAAATCTTGGAACTTTTGGAGATTGAAATGGAGGTCAATAAGAAAGAAGAGGGATTTTTTTTAAAAAAAACCCAAGAAGTCTCGAAATTAAGTTCCAAGACATATGGAGATTGAAATAGAGGTTGATGAAGACGAAAATGAAAAATAAAAAAACACAGTAAGTTCTAAGACTTACCGGGTTTTTTTTTTTGCAATTTCCAAGATTTTCCAATTTTTGTTTTTTTATTTTCTCATCTTCTTTATTGACCTCCAATAAAGGTCGACCTTCGTTGGAGGTCCAATGAAGAAGACGAAGAAGCACAAAAAAAAATAGAAAAACAAAAACTAGAAAAAGAAAAAAATTGGAATTTTTTATTCATTTACCATGATAAGTGTCATTAAAATTAAGTTTTTACAATGATAATAGTCTTAAAATGCATAATAAAAAAGGTTTTATATAATTTTTGAATCCCTCTTTGCATTGGCTACAGTACACTATAACTAAATAATAATAATAAAAAGCTTGGCAGTGACATATTTACATCCCCATTTGCTGCAACAACAAAAAAAAAAGGGTTAAGGTTTCTAATTTGGGTGCATAAAATATATAAATTATGCATTATCTATTTGAATATTATCACGAGTGTCACGAGACATAATTAGATGTTTCGTTCTGATACACTAAAGCTTCTCTCCGATGTTAAATATGAAATTGATTGAATATTAGTAGTTGGAATCTTGTAACGTGACATTATCGAATAGAGAGATACACAGTACATCCCGATGCACTTAAGCTCCTCTCAAGATTAAAAGTAAGAAACTGAGTTAGCTGGAGCCTGGTAGATGTGGAGTGGGAGTACTGGAGTAGAACCGATGAAGGTTAAATTACCCATTAAGATTGGAGAACATCTTATGGAAAAGTGAAATCCTAAACTGGAAAATGTTTTAATAAATAAATAAATGTGCAAGAGGTCGGTGATTACTGGGGTTTATATTTTTTAAAGAATAATATTTGGATAATATCTAAATATTATTATTTTTAAATGATGGATTTGAAAATTGAGATGTAAATTGTTTAAACTATTTATTAATTAAAAGGAAGGGAGAAGTATAGATTGGGATTTTTTTATTTTTTTTATTTTTTTTAAATTTTTTCAGGTATTGTCAATGCATGTGTATTAATCTCTTTAGAGAAAATCTTAGTGCGTTAGTTGACGATTTTCTCCTCCTTTTCCTTTTGATCCGAAATTTTCAAGCTCAACTACTTCTTAATCTTATCCAAGTCATTCGAGGAAAAAAAAAATAACAATTCTTTCTCTTTTAATTTTATATATTAGCACTTGTAATTATGTTACACGGTTGATTATTCCAAGGAAAATAAAATTATTTTTCTAGTGAGCAGTGAGCAGTGAGCACATGGAGAAATATTTTTTGAAAATAAATAAATTGTTATACAAGTCAGGGGACAAAAGGTGCAGTGCTAGTTGCACAACCATCGTTACAAATTTACTACGAAAATATATAATTGTCTTCCTAATGAGCACATGGAAAAATATTCTTAAAATAATATGTATAGAAAAGATAGGTTATACATAATGTCAGGCTTTTCAAATAATTTACACAAATTCATACCCAAACGATACCATGGTTACCAGGATACAAACTTGTCTGATGTGCCTTCAATGTGGTACACTACTGCTGGTACTGCATCATATACTCTCAACAACAAAAATTCTCCACTTGGTGATGTTGATTCCAGCAACTCTAATGGAACATTTGTCTATCGTTCAGGCCACGTTGATCCAGAGAGAGCAGTTGATTCATGGCCGGTGCTGTTCTTAACTATTTCGAGATTCTTTGATGAAATCTAAAAAAGGGTCTCATACTAATAAAATCATCACCGTTTCATTCTAAAATAAAAATCGAAATAACAAAATCCATGAACTTTATATCTCCGGTTGCCTTTTTTTTATCTTTGGTTAGTGGAGAAGAAATAAAATATATATATATATATGTAATGGTTGATAGGAAGTATAAAACTTTAAAAAATAGGTTTTATACTAGAATAAAATGAATTGGACCTGGTTTTAATTTTTTTTAGTATTGTTTGAACTTTTTTTTGGAGTTTTGTTTTTTTACAACTTAGCTCATAACAGCTTATGTCATACGTTTGAGGCCCCTAGACATAATACGTTCAGAGAGGACGCTCACTCTTGACCCACCTAGGGCCGCCCCTGGCCCCATGTTCATGGCTAATCTACGATATAACCTTCAAAGACTATCTAAAATATATATGCAGCTTAAATTATACTTATGTTGAGAATGTTTTATTTATAAAAGTGAATTATTTCACCAGTCTTACAAACACAGCCATTCGGGGTGGTGGGTTGAACTACCCTTCATTTGCAGACAGTTTCAAAGGTGGCGGTGTCCAAAATGGTAAGGACAGTTACAAATGTAGGGTCCCCTACAAGTTCTTTAGTAAATGTTGAGAAGAGAAAGCGATCGAGCGAGCAAGTGAGAAAGAAAATGAGTTGTGTTTATTTGACATTGTTTAAATATCAAATAATAATAATAATAATAATAGAGTTTTTTCTTACGATCCATAAATTATTTAGATAAAATAATTATAAAGACACTTTAAAGTAATTAAATTATTAAAAAATAAATTATATCTCATAAATCATCGGATTAAATATTATGTATTAAATTCTTTCTCCTAAATCTGTTATTACAATATTAAACATTCTCTTCTAATTATTCTCTCTTTCCATTTTTTTTTTAAAATCATATCTTCATACTTTCTCTATCGATCTCTGATTAATAGTTAAAAAAAAATCATAAATATTTTGATTTTTTAGTAAAGTAATATATATTAGAAAGTCAATATAAATACCTTGTTTTTCAATATATATATATGAAAACTTGAATTGTTGCAATATTATATTCGATTAAACTCAGAATTTCTAAGACTAATAAAAGAAATAAAATTCTCTAGACAATCACATACCTATAAAAGTAACAAAAAATATTTTCATATTTAAAACAAAAATTGAAAAACAAGTCAATTCTTTTTTGAGTTTTTTTTTAATATATACATATATATGGACTATGGTTTCAAAAAATCAAGCTTATTCGTAAGTATTTTTTTCCTTAACTGTTATTCTTATTTGAGAAAGAATGGATATAGAAAATTAAAGATATGTATTGGAGGAGAGAGAATTTAATATGATAATTAAAAATTTCGGAGAGAGTGTTTAATAAGTTAATCAAATTATTTAGGAGTGTCAAAAGATAAAAAAGATAATCTTAAAATAAAATAAAATATCTTTAGAATTTTAAATTTTAAAAATATAATGTCTTTAAAAAAGAAGCGTAAAAAGAAAAAAAAGGATTATCACAAGAAGCTCTCTAATAATAATTGTAACTCAAATAATTACAATTTGGGATTGGGGAAGTGTATTTTGATTGGTTCATAAAAGGGATGTCTTTAGAAGTACGATGACTTAAGTCCCCTAAAAATAATTAACCAGTAGGTCCAAATCCGTTTAACATTTAAAGATCTGACTCCCTTGTTTGTCGCTCACTATGAGTTAGGGATGGCAATTTGACCTGCACCCGTGGATATCCATCCACACCTGATCCTGTAGGGTCGAGTGTGGATGATGAATTTACGATCCGTGGATCTGTAAACCCGTTTAATAAAAAATCCAGTGGGTTCGAGTTGGAAGAACGAACTCGCGGATTAGACCCGAGAACTCGTATAAATAAAATATTTGTATATAAACATACATAGACATTTGAATTATTTTTTATCGTTTATTTTTATGGTTATTATTGTTTTGTAATGTATCAAGTAGGAATTAGAAATGGAAATTTAATTCAATTAAGTATCAAATAGGTGATTACATGTGGAAATTTACAAATGACAATTCGCTGGTTCGCGGGTTGCGGGTTTGTGGGTATCCCACGGGTAGAGGTGTCCACGGTTCGGTTAAACCGTTCGAAACCGAACTGAAACCGTCCTCTCGAAACCATAACTGAAACCGTTGGTTACAAAACCGGTTGAAAACCGGTTCCCGGCGGTTCGGTTACGGTTATGAATTATGAAAAACCATCCAAAAACCACCGGTTTCGATAAAAAAAAATGCAACAACTAATTAAATGCTGACATGTGGCACTTTAAAAAAAAAACGGACCGAACCGAACCGAACCGAACCGAAAACCTAAACCGAACCGTAACCGAAAACCGCCGTAACCGAAAACCACCATAACCGAAACGGCCCCATTCCGGTTACGGTTACGGTTCGGCCTTTCCACAAAACCGAAACCGGCGGTTCGTAACCGAAACCGAATCGAAACCGAACCGGTGGATACCACTACCCACTGGTGAAGCATCCACCCGTGAACCCGTATTGTTTCACGGGTTCGCGGGTGAGGGTATGGGTGCAGCCATAACCCAAGGGTTCAAACTCGTCCGCAAACCTAAACGGGTTCGCGGGCGGGCATAGGTGAGGAAAATTTTCACCGGTGAGGGTTTGGATTTTACAAAACTCACCCGAATCCGACCCGCTGCCATCCTTATTGTGAGCACGCCAACCTTCTTTGTCTACGTGTTTTACCATGTCATGACATCCTATTGGCGTGTTTAGACAAATTGACCAGTCCTGACCTCGTTGACGTGCCCAGACACGTCAGAATACCGTTTATGACATGCCTACAACGTAAGCGGTCTGGATGACGTGGCTCGCCATGTAAAAACACGAATCTGCAATTGTCTTTAATGTACCCACAGTAAGCAGTTGAACCCAACAATCCAATCGGTCAAGTCTATATTATTTGCATGTATATTAACAGTGAAGGATTATTCAATGATGATATAAATGGTATAACATTTATAAGTAAAACTATATATATATATATATATATATATATATATACATGAAACTTTTCTCTTTAGTGCGCATCAATAAATATATAAATAATGTTACATTGCCCAAATTTGATGCACAATGATGTAGCAACACTTAATTCTATTCATTTAAATTGAATTAGGTTTGCATGATATAAATGAATGGACTGAAGTGTTGACACATCATTTGGATACCAAATTTAGGTAAAGTAGTCTTACATGTAGTGATAGATTCAACAGTTTTGACTCAGTCTACATGCATTTATCCATTCGACCATTAGATTAAACTATTTTGGCTCGTTTTACGTGTACTTATCCATACTTGTCCATAATTTATGACCCACATAGAACATGCAATGCATTGATTTTTTTTACATCAGTCTGCATCGATGAGAAAATGACTATATATTTGTTTTTCCAATAATGATTTTTTACAATGCACACTTTAAGAACCTTGATGAAATTTAATAGAATATATTGAATCTTGATGTAATTGTTTGTATGGATGATAAAAATATTGAAATACACTTATGGAAACAAATTGAAAAATTTTCGGGTACAAAAACTATTTTTTTCAGACTTTTTGAAAATAAAACATTTAAAAATAGAAAAATATAAGAAAAAATAGTTCTCAAAACTAAAAAATTTCCAAAATTTTACAAAATATGTATTTTAATTTTCTTAGGATGCATACAAAAAATCTCATCGGAAAACATTCAATAATTCCTGTAAAGCCTCAAAGGTGCTCATTGTATTAAAATAAGGGGGTATTGATTGAAAAGTTATATATATATATATATATGGGGTTTTTACAATTTGACCCAATCTAATTAGAAAACATCACTTTGTCACTCCTTAATTCAAATTTCATCAATTTGGTCCTTATATAACTGAAAATCAATCAAATTAGTCCAACTGTTAGTCAAAACCATCACTTTGACTAACAGTTTTGACTAACGGTAGAACTAATTTGATTAATTTTCAATTATGTGAGGACCAAATTGATGAAATTTGAATTAAAGAGTACAAAACTGACGTTTCCCAATTATATTGGGACCAAATTGTAAAAATCTCATATTATTATATGATATTTGAAAAAAAATGTCATTTATTACATGTCACATGTAGCAACCGTAGCAAAAGTAGCTATTTTTATTGTATATAATTATTTAATAAATATTATAATTATATGTATATTGTATAATTATATATATTAGAATATGGGAATTTAAAAAAAAATATGATTAATATATATATATATGCTTATTATTAATAGTATCATTTAATATGTATGTTGCTGACTTTGTAAACTTCAGAAGTAGTGACTATTATATATATGACATAAACTGAAAATATAAGTTGTTTATTATTATTTTTTAATAAATATTATTGGTATTATACGTTATGTTGTATAATTAGATATATTATAATATGGAAAAAAAATCTTAATTTTTTAAAATATATATAGTATCATTTATTGTATACCATGTGTTGCGGCCACAACAAAAATAACTACTTTTATGTTATACGAATTATATATATATATATATATATATATATATATATATATAGTATCATTTAATATATGCATATCTAATAATAAGGGGTTTTTACAATTTGGTCTAAATCTAATTGGGAAACATCATTTTTTTACTCTTTAATTCAAATTTCATCAATGCGGTCCTTATATAATTGAAAATCAATCAAATTATTCCTACCGTTAGTCAAAGTGACGGTTTTTGACTAACGGTAGACTAATTTGATTGATTTTCAATTATATAAAAACTAAATTTATGAAATTTGAATTACGGAGTACCAAATTGATTTCCTAATTAGATTGAAACCAAATTGTAAAAATCCGTATATATATATATATATATATATATATATATTATATTATATTATATTATATTATATATAGACTATCGGATCTACAATTGATTTGAGCCATCGAGGTGGGCACCGGTAACCTGTAAAACAAGAGAAGAAATAGAGCAGTAGTCAAACCACATAGAGTGGTGTTCCGACGCTCAAGTCAAAATATTGTTCGATGAAGTAAAGAAAAGAGTAAAAAATGACAAACTGTATTGCTCAATGTATAGAATCGAGCTAAGGGTCGATTTAGTTGGATCGACATTAGGCGTCAACGATGTTGGTTCGTCAATAGCTTGGGGGTTCTTTGGATCGTCGTAAGTCGATCAAAGATTGATTCGATGCTGGGTGTCGATAGGTTGGTCGGATCGATGCCTAAGTTGGTTCCTTGATTCGACATTGGTCGATCAACGATTTGGTTAATCGACCTTGGAGGGCGACTGGGTCGACCTCTGTTTGAGTGATGGGTGCAATAAATGAAAGGAGAAAATTGCAAAGCTACTCTTTGAGAGCTTCTGCTTGTAAGAGTTGAGGAAATTCGGGCCCTTTTCTCTGAGAAAGGGTCTGATAATTATAGTGAAGGCTTATAGCCTTCACCACTCAACCTTTTTATGTGAGAGCCTAGATCTCGGTCCATTTAATGCCCATTTTGATTCACATTGAGTCGGTCAATAAAGGAACTCAATCGTCTGTCTGACGTTGTAACATTTGATCATGATTTAAAGTGTATTTAAAGGCCATTTATTATGCCTTTGACTATGTTTGAAGTTGGGTTTAATGATATAACAGGTCGGGTCAGGCTAGGGGTCTGTCTTTAAGTTGGTGTTTGTTTATCAAAATGGCTATTTTTAGGTCTTGTTTTGGACCTTTTACCAGTGGGCTTGATTGTTAGGCCGATTTTTTACCACTATAGTTAGCCCCCACTCTCTACGTCAAAGTTTTCAAATTAAACATTAGTTTATGTCGAGCGAATCAAGTATTTTGGGCGTGTCGAATATTTTGAGTGTGTTGAGCATGTCGAACTTTTTCGAGTAGGTCGAGGTCAACTAGTAGGTGTCGGGGTCGATTTCGACCATGAGTCAATAATAGAGAGTTGATAGATTTATATGATGTCGAAGTCATCGTGAGATGTTGAGGTCGACCGTAGATCGAAGACTGAGTTGATGGAGATCAACTTAGCATTAGGTCAACCTGAGATGTCGATGTTAAGACGAGGTGATTAAAGATCTATAAGATAAATGATTACCAAATAGTAAGTTGACGATGATGTCGAGTGAAGACTCCAGCTGTCAAAAATAGCTCCAGTGATTAAGAGCATTGTCGATGGAGTCATGTTAAAGAGGGTGTACGACCAATCTATGCTTCTTTTGTTTTGTATTAGTCGAGTAGCGTGCATCGTTGAAACTTATAACTTATGCTCAAGACAGTTGATTTATTAAGTTGTGTTAAATCACGTAATTCGATGTAATGTCGGTTTAATTATTCATTTAAGTTGGATTGATGCTTGTATTAGTGGTGAATTCAACGTCGACCGGTGTGTCGGGTCAATGACTGAATGGAGTTTTACAAGGATCGACATGGATCTGTTGACAAGTTTAGTTCAAACGGAAACCTTTGCCTTTATATTAGAAGTGTCTTATTGAATTGAAATAAAGTACAGGTCGACATGGACCATTGTGTATGTGGGTCGACTTGGACCAACACAGATCTTGATCTTTGGAAAGGTTGAGTAGAAATTTGATTGACGTAGATCAGGTGAACAGTTTATTTGAGTCGTCACTCAAGCTCTTAGTATCGGTTATCCCCTGGTTGGTTGGCTCAACTATCATCCGTGTAGCAAGCCTTTGCTAAAGGAAGAGATGGTTGTAGCCATGTTACAGTATGGGATGAAAAAAATTCCTTGTTGAATCGACCTACACAGTCGCACAAGCTCTCCTCGTGACCTTGGGTGATTGAATACAAGTCGTCATACTATTTTTCTAGTTTCACGCTATTACAGAATTGCTCGACGAATGTGTCGGTCGGCTGAGAAAATAAGCTGATTGGCACATTTGAAAGGTTGGTGTACCACTGGAGAGCTGGACACATAAGGCTCAACCCAAAATCTTTACACATGCATGCTTCCCTTAGATCTCTAAGGATGGCTACAGTGAACATCTGTTGTTTGTATTGAGCAATGTGATCATCCGGATCAGTCATTCTGGTCGTACTGCTTCATGTCTAGGAAGCTAAACTTCCTAGGCATTTCGACCATCGTGATCTCGTCTACAAAGGGTGAGTCTGAGAAGTTGTTGGTTGCACTTCGTTTGAATGGAGTTGGCATCCCAAGGATTCTTTGAATCATTGCTTCTATCTTTACGAACCTGCAAGCGACATCAGGGTCAAAGAAAATAGGAAATGCTCTTACCGTATCGTTCGACATTGGGGTTTTCGTAGGGAACTCTTAGGCCTGTGCATTTTGATTCAAGTCTTTATGAGTTCCAAACGGGGTCGACGGATTTTCTTGTACGGCATTCGGGTCTGTCGCCAGTATTGGTTCATTAAGGTTGGGAAGCTTGATCTCTACTTGGGTAGATCGATTGTTCTGTCGCCCTCCTTGTTCGTGCCGCCGATCAAGTGGCATTTGTTCAGAGGTTGGTGCCACATCGTTTGAAAACGAATCTACCTTTTTTCTACAATTCTAGGTTTTATGCTCGAATAGTTGTATTATGTTCCTAGAGCGAATGCAACTTAGCGGTGTTCTCAGCCATCTGGGATTCCAAGAGCGCTAGATGGATCTTGATATCCATGGAATTGATTGTTTCGGTAAGCTTTCGATCGAAACCAGGATGTGGATTTGACTTAGGAAAATTGTTAGGGCCCCACGGTGGGAGTCAAACTGTAGACGATCGGATCTACAATTGATTTGAGTCGTTGAGGTAGGCACTGGCAACCTGTAAAAAAAGAAGAAGAAATAAAGCGGTAGTCGAACCACATAGGGGGGTGTTCCCTTAGGGGGACTCTCCAATGCTCAAGTCAGAATATTGTTCGATGAAGTAAAGGAGAGAGTAGAAAATGATAAATCGTATTGCTCGATGTATAGAATCGAGCTAAGGGTCAATTTGGTTGGATTGACACTAATCATTAATGATGTTGGTTCGTCAATGCCCTGGGGGTTCTTTGGATCATCGTGAGTCGATCAAAGATTGATTCGGTGTTGGGTGTCGATAGGTTGGTCGGATCGATGCCCAAGTTGATTCCTTGATTCGACGTGGGTTAATCAAGGATTTGGTCGATCGACCTTGGAGGGAGACTGGGTCGACCTCTGTTTGAGTGATGGGTGCAATAAATGAAAAGAGAGAATTGTGAAGCTACTATTTGAAACCTGAGAGCTTCCACTTGTAAGGGTTGAGGAAATCTGAGCACCTTTCTCTGGAAAGGGGTCTGATATTTATAGTGAAGGCTTGAAGCCTTCACCACTCAACCTCTTTATGTGAGGGCGTGGATCTTAATCCATTTAATGCCCGTTTTGATTCACATTGAATCGAGCAATAAAGGAACTTAATCACCTGTCTGACATTGCAACGTTTGATCATGATTTAAAGTGTATTTAAAGGTCATTTATTATGTCTTTGACTATGTTTAAAGTTGGGTCTACTGATATAATGGGTCGGGTCAGGCTATGGGTCTGTCTTTAAGTTGGCATTTGTTTATCAAAATGCTATTTTTGGGTTTGGTTTTGGATCTTTTATAGGTAGGCTTGATCGTTGGACCGTAGGCCGATTTTTGACCACTAATATATATATATATATACTATTTGAAATTTAGAATACTACATGATGATTTTAAAGAGTAATTCTAAGTTTTTCAAATTTTTCTCAAATTCTTTTCCAAATGTTTGTAGTACGTAAGGTGTCAACGTATTATAAATCATGAGATTATGTGGTAAGTGATATAATGTTGACACTTCATGTGCTACACATATTTGAGAAAAAAATTGAAAAATCTAGGATTACTCATTTTTAAATCGGACAACTTTGTGCATAGGGTTCTATGACTAGTTGATTACAACAGTTGTTTGATGCAATTGGAATAGATAGGTAGAGCTAGTGATTAAGATTCCAACAGTTGTTTAATTTATCTCTTTGCACAGACCAATCTTTCCAACTTCAATTAAAAAAATTCAACATTATCCAAATGACACGAGTACTGGCTATTAATGGATACAAATGCATAGTCTCTGCAATCATTAATTATCGGTCAATATTGTAGTGGCCACGCCATCAAAAACAACTATCTTCAACATTCCATCAACATAATTGGATTTGGAAGGCAATACAGGGAAAAATCAAATGACATTTATCCAAAATACTATTATTCATGTTAATTGAAAGGGCAAGAGAAAACTATGAAAAGCGAAAAAACACAAATGTCACGCTGAAGAAGCAGCGGCTGTGCTTGGTTGGTCATTTGATGACTACTGATCTTAGCACCTCTCATCAAATACTTGCAACTAGAAAACAAAGGGTATAAGATGAGTTATTGCCAGGTTACTGCTATAGGGCTTCTGACTTTGAATTTCCCTGAAATCCAAGTCAAAGATCCAAAAGATGAGTCTGAGAACCTTTTTGATTTTCTAACAACAGCCACCTTGTAACTCAATTTCTGGCCAAGCTTATTGAAACTTAAAATCTTAGGCTTCAAAATCACTGACACTCCATTGGGGACTTCCACTTGCACTGCATAGGAACATGTAGGGATCCCTACATTTGTAACTGTCCTCTTGTATTCCAAACTACCATTTTGGACACCACCTCTGAAATTGACCGCAAATGAAGGGTAGTTCAACTCACTACCCCGAATGGCTGCGTTTTTAGGACAAATGAAATTCCCCCCTGCAAATAAAGCAATCTCAGCAGAAGTATAATTTAGGCTGCATATATATTTTAGATAGTCCTCTGCAGCTATATCATAGATTAGCCCTGGATCAGTTGCTCTCTCTGGATCAACATGGCCTGAACCATAGGTAAACAGTCAGCTAGAGTTACTGGAATCAACATCACCAATCGGAGACTTTTTGTTGTTAAGAATATATGCTGTTGTCATCAAGGCTGATTTGATGTCAGCCGGTGACCAATCTCGATGGGCTGATTTGAGAAGGGCAGCTGCACCACTAACATGAGGACAAGACATAGAAGTGCCTGACATTATATTGAACAGAACACTTCTCGTATCGTCTTGACGTCAACTTGGACTGAGGTTTGGTGGCTAGGCAGCCAATATGTTCACTCCTGGTGCGGTGACATCTGGTTTGATCACATCTGGATCAACTGAACTGGGTCCTCTCGATGAAAATCGTGCCATCACTGGTGCTGTTCTACCATAAACTGTCCCTTTGAAGATGATCGATGCAGTTGGTTTTTTCGCGGTTCTAGCGTACTGTCTAATGAACTTACCTGCGGTGACACCTACTCTAGCAGTTGGCACAATGTGAGGGTTAGCAGTAAGTTCATCACCTTCCATTTTTTGATTTACCAGTATCATTCCAATACCATTTGCTTGTTTAACATTCTCAGACTTTGCATATGTGCTACCACTACCTCTATGGCACAGAACAATCTTTCCTCTGGCTTCAGTTTCATTCAGTGTATCATCGATACAGAATGGATACACCGGATAATAAATTGGCACTGGCTTAGCTAATGCATTACTGGAATATAAAGATATCCCTTCAACAACTTTTCCATTTCCAAGCTTGATAACGGCTGGGAATGTTCGATCAGTGTAGCTTGCGCCCACAGTCATCATCCATGGTGCCGTGTTGCCCACATATGAACTAAAAGACCCTGAATTGCCAGCTGAACTTGAAACAAAAACCCCACTTTTGACAGCCCCAAATGAGCCTACTGCTAACATATCACTATGAAAAGGCGTATTGCCGTTTCCCATAGAGATTGACAGAACATCAACACCGTCTTTAACAGCTTGATCAATTGCAGCCAATGTATCAGCACTAGAACAACCAAATCTCCAGCATACTTTATAGGCTGCAATTCTTGATGTGTAGCTCATACCACCGGCAACGCCTTTCGCTAAACCTGAAAAGTTGGCATTTTCTACAAGATTACCAGCAGCAGTTGATGCCGTGTGTGTACCGTGACCACCATCGTCTCGGGCAGATCGGTACTCCTTTGGTTCTTTGATTCTTCCACTATCGGCCTCGTAGCCTTTGAAGAAGGCTCTTGCGCCAATGAGCTTCTTGTTGCAATTTGATTCCGAGAACTTGGTACCTTCCTCCACGGAACCCACATTCTCCACACTCCACATTAGTTTGATATTGTCCCTTTTGGGTCAAGCCCGCACGGATTTACTCTTGGTTCTCTACCTAAAAGGTCTCATACCAATGGAGATTATTTTCATACTTATATACCCAAAATCATCCCCATATCTAGCCAATGTGGGACTTTGGTTGCACATCCAACAGAAGGCAGCAGACATGCCTGTATCTTGGAAACTGACGTGTTCTGGCCAGATTCCAGTATCGATAATGCCAATTATCGCATCGGAAGTCAAGTTTGAAGCAGACAAGAGTCCTTTCCCATTTTGTAGGCCAAGAAACTGCTTGGAATTTGTAGTGTGAAGTTGCAGCATTTGATCAGGAGTGGCAGAGAGAAAACCATCAACCTTTTCAAGTATTTCGAGTAGTTTTGTTGAAAGATTTGCAGAGAAACCAGAAATGGCAGTTTCATAGGCATAGAGGAGCTCTGCTGGCATGGTTTCTTCTTGTTGATCTGCATCATCCTTTTGCAATGACATTTCATTGATGAAATCGATCACTGCTTGGTACGTCTGCATTGAATTGTCTTCGTGAAACAGATTTGTTGTCATCCGGGTTTTGTCAATATGAATTATGTACGTATTTTCGGCCATTGCAGCACCAATGTAAGTGGTAGTGACCAGGACTAACAACAGCAAAATCTTCCCAAACATCATGTCTCTGTGACAAAAACAATAAAATTTGAATCAATTAACAGTTGTAATTCATAACAAAAAAAAAAACCCATGACAAAAAAAATAAAAGAAATTCAAGATGAAATGTACAAAAGATGGAGAATTATATACCTCTTTTCTTGACTCAACAACAGAGATCAAATATTTGTGTGGAATGACAATGGCGAAAAGAATCATTTTATGGACCATAATCTAGTGAGGGGATGATTTAACAATTAATTTTGTCAAGTTGATCTCTTGGCATTGGCTTCTGTACACTATCACTAACTAAATTATTATTAATAATAATAATAATAATAATAAAGCTTGGTAGTGACACCACCATTTGCTGGAAAAAAAAAGATTTAAGGTTTCTAATTTGGGAGAAGGGTGCCTGGAAATCTGAAATATATATAAAAATTATACCTTCTATGTTTTAATATTATTAATATTAGTGTCACGAGCCATAATTAGATGTTGCATCCTGATACACTTAAGCTTATCTCAAACGTTAAATATGAAATTTACTAATTTAGTAAACATCATTGGTTGGAATATTATCATGTGATGTTATCGAACGAGATGCACAGCATACCCCGATATGAGTTAGGACCATTTCCTTGTCTTTTCTTTCCTGATTTTTTTTCTAATTTAAATATCAACTTACATGAAAGGGAAAGAAAGTCGACCATGTATTTTCTTTATACTTATGTGTCAACATCGGTCAAAAACCTAGGAAAAAAAAAGGACAACAGAGAATCCTGATCCATCCTAATACACAGAAGCTCCACTCAAAATTAAGTATAAAACTAAGAATTGTTTGTTTTTGGTTCTAATGTCTGAAGTAGTTTGAAAATCATGAATTCCGATTTCTTGTTTGTTTGTTTTTAAGCCTTCTTACATCCAGAGCCGGCCCTGGGGTGAAGGCCTAGGGCCCATTAGTTTTAGGGTCTCCGAATGCACGAAATGAGTTTAATATATAATGGGCTGAATTTTGAAATAAAAAAAGGCCCAATAGAAATGATTTGTTTAAACAAAAAAGGCCTTTTTTTATAAAGTCCAAACATTAAAAAAAAAAATAGAAAGGCCCCATTTTACAATGATACCCAATTCGTTTAGTAGACTATTTAAAAAAAAAAAACAAATAGCTTTTTATTGGCTTTTTTTTTCCGGACAATGTCCAATTCTAGGATTGGGTATTAAGTTACGATTCGAACCGATTCGAATCAAATTGAATTGAAAAAAGGGCATTCGATTCGATTCGAAAGGGTAATTCGGTTTAAACCAATTTAAAAATTGAAAATCGATTTTTTTTTATTTGGTTCAAACCGGTTTGATTTTCTTAAAACCGGATTGAACCGAATAAACCGATTATATAAGTAAAAAAAAAACCTAATAAATTTAATATATTTAAGGGCAATATGTTTTTAACTGATTAATTTTTTATACATATATTTTTAAGTTATATTTGATTTGGGTGTTTTTGGCTATTCTAATGTTCAAAATTAGTATCCAACAACCCATTAATGTTAAAAAAAAATCAAAAAACCCATTAAACTAGCCGGCTCATTAGGTTCAAAACCAAATTGAATCGAAAAGAATCGAATCGATTAAAATAGGTTCAATTCAATTCAATTCGGTTTCCACTTCTTATTAGGTTTAAACCAGTTCAATTTTGGATGAATCGAAATATTTTAGGTTCAATTAGGTTTGACCTAAAATCGAATCGAATCGAACCATGTCCATCCCTACCCAATTCTAGAAAACAAATAACAATTTTTTTCAAAAAAAATTCCTGTAGGGTTTCAATGTTTCATCACGTATTTACTTCTGATCTTTTAGTTCTCAATCCACTCATCACCAGAGATTAAAAAAAAAAAAAAAAAACCGACTAACTTTATTCTCTAGTTTTTACTCATCTTTTTCTCTCTCCAGTCTCGGACAATCTTTCTCAGTTTCTCTCTCACTTGTCACCTCTCCATTCTTTTTCTCACTTTCTGTATAACTACATTTTCTCCATCTCTCATCTCAGAATCTTAGGTCTCACACTCTTAGTCTTAGTCTCAGTCTCTCACTGCCCCAAGTAATTTCTAATTTCATTTTTGTTTGTAATTTGTATTTTAATGTTCTATTGTTCTATCTAATGTTCAGAAAACATCTATGTTTATCAAATTTTGATTCGTTGTACACTTGTACGACTAAATCTTGTTTTACATTTCATATTTTCTTCCAAAATAAGTAAATGTTGTTTACAGACCTTGATTTTGTTTAATGTTTACATGCTTCTTGGCCTATAGTTCTACTTAGTTGATTGTTAACTTTTATTTTATATTGCTTTTTCTACCGAAAAAAGATCAATCTTTTCGGATAGGCATAGCGGGACTGGTGGACTTGCAAATCCAATTGCTTGAATGCTTGATAGGTTTTGTTGTTCTGTTTCGGTGTTTTACTTAGATTGTTATTATTTTACAAATAGTTATCAACGTTTTATTGTAATTTATTTGTTATTTTAGACTTTATTACTTATCAGTAACATGTTGTCTACAAAATAACCAACTAGATTTGAAAAAAAGGAAAAAACAATTAGAACAATTGACTCGGTTTATATATTCTTTACCTTGTTGTGATTTTATTTTATCTTTAATGAAATTATGATATTTAGATATAAGGAAACAGGTTATATATAGTATATCTATTGAATAAAAGGAAAGTATCATTTTATCCCCTGAGTTTAACCCTATTATTAAGACAATGACATGGTTTGGGCATATTGACCGATATCCCCCTCAAATGGAAAGTATGTATTATATGCTCCTTCTGTTACTTATTCCATCAATTAAATGTATTAAATACCCCTTATGATACATTTACTCATATAGTTACCATTTTACCCTTATAATTCATTAAATAAAAAAATATTTAAAAAATCAAAAATTTAAAAAAAAAACATAATTAAAAAAATGATATCCACCGTCCATCTTTCAGATGGATGGTGGAGATATCTCTTTTTATTTTTTTATTTAATTTTAAAAACAAAATTTAAAATAAACAAAATTAAAGAATTAAAAAAAAGATCTGGATATCTATTCATCTTCACCAAACACATACACCTCCACCTCCACCTGAACCCAGAAATCATCCGCCCATCATCCATCGTCGAACCACCTATCGCCACCCCAAAATCTAGCCAGCCACTACCAGTCCACGCAACAACTCACCAAAAATCCAAATTCGAAACCAAATTGATCAAATTTGAAACCAAATCAAAACCGATTCACCATAAAATCCACATTCAAAACCAAATCGATCCAGAAAACCCAATCTGGATCTTAAAAATTCAAGAAAAAAAAATCACAATTTATCAGCCACCAAACCCAGAAATCATCACCAAACCGATCCAATCACCAGAACATCATCTCCAACACAATCACCAGAAATCTCTTTCTTCAACCAACATCGTCAACAACTCCAAACCAAAACCTAGAAATCACCATCAACATCTTCAAATTCCCCATTTCTTTCTCTCGATCCAAACCCTGGCCGCCCATCTCACCACCCACAAACCACGTTTCTCACACCATCCATGTTTCTCAAACCTTAGCCACCCACAAACACACCATCAACCACCACCCCCAAACCAAACAAAACACCACTGTCAAACCCAAACCCAATCGAATCTCAACTGGTGAGAGAGAGAACGAGAATGAGAACGAGAGAGAGAAGGCGTCGGTGGTCATCGTCGTCGCCGCTCTTGTCCGTGCCGTGAGTTCGAACGTTGATCGGTGTGGTGTGATGAGGATCTCGGTTGATTTTGAATTGATTTTGGTCTGCGTGGTGCAGAAAGGAACTCGGTTAATTTAGATTTGATTTCGGTTAGATCTTGGTTTGATTTTAAATTGAGTGATTTTGGCATCTGGTTTGATTTTTGGGTCTGATGTTGTGGATGATGATGGTGATGCAGCAATGAATGGTGATTTTGAATTGATTTTGGTCGGCGTGGTGCAGCAATGAACGTTGTGGATGATGATGAGGATGATGATCGGATGAGAGAGAGACAGAGTTGTTTGATAGAGATTTATTATTATTTTTTTATTTTTTTTATTTTTTTTATTTTTTAATTTTTTTAATTTTATGCTTTTACAATAATACCCATCATTTTTAACGGTCAACGGTTATTTTAGATGGTAAATATGACAGAAGGGGGTCTTTATAGGTTTGTTTGATTTTAGGGGGAGAAAAAGCCAATATATCCAAATTATGTTCTCGTCTTAATAATAGGTTTAAACTCAGGAGGCAAAATGATACTTTCCCTTGAATAAACTATAAATATGCATTTGGAGCCCATTTTTTACATGTTCGCCCTAGGGCCAAAAAATACTAGGACTGGCTCTGCTCAAATCTGAAATACATGCATTTATAATTTACTTTCTTTTTCTTTTTCTTTTTTTCAGTAGATACATCTATTGTTTATTTTTTATATTTTGATATAGTTTGTCTATTGTTTTTAGTTTTTGGAAAGGATAATCATAAACATCATACCCTTTTATCTATCTTCTGTATTCAATTTGATGTGGCAGCTTACATGGTACTTCCTTGTCAGCTGCCACATCATCACGTTGCCATGTAATCACACCTTTTAATTTTTTCAAACCCTAATTTTTAATTTTATTAAATTTGTAATAATTTTATATAACAAAAAAAAAAACAAAAAAAAATTGCAGAACATCCCATTGAAACATGGTCTCCCTCCCAAGCTATTAACATGCCTGACTTGTTTCTATCTCTAACAAGGTCTGCAACTTGCTCTTCGATTACTCTTTTTTTTTTCTCTACAATGAATTTTATTATAGATAAAACATCTTATTTTTACTTTTAGTGAAATAGAAGAATATTTTAATGAATATGAAGAGTATGACGTGATGCTTACTCTGTTATCTCTCGTTGTTTTATTTGTTGGAATTATTTTTAAAATAAATCATGTGATACTTGTAAATTTGATCAAATGAAATAATCAAGAGGTATGATTCTTGTTAAAGAATATGACCTTTAATTCAAAATGAAAAGTAATAATGAAAGGTTGTATTGTTTCAAGATTTTAACCATTTATGAAATATTATATTTGTTCATGAAATAATAAAAGGTTATAACCATTATGAAATGGTGCAAAGCATATTATAAATTGTCACTCTTTTCATTCATTTTGACACACAACTGAAATACAGAACATTACATTTTTGTTACTATATTCTCCTTTCTCATTTTCACATTTTCCTACCCAACAAATTTCTCATTTTTTTCTTACATTAATACCAATATTTTGTTAAACTGCAGTAACATAATATTGTTTCTAGATTGGTTTGACATCAAAGGTGTTCGTTGTTTAAGTCGTTTGTGCACAACGATATTAAACAAATATGCTTCATTGTCTCCTAAAGACATATTTGTTCAACCCTATGCATCACTCAATTGGTAGGGGCAAATAATGTCTCAAGGTTAGCAACATTTGCAACGTGCCTTGAAACCTACTATTTACTACAGTATTTTTCAATTTGTCAACAAGTTTGGTTCTATGCAAGTTTACAGGTCACAACGAACCTTGATACAAAAGTACACATTTTTGTTTTTCTTAGACACATTTTTTCTAACGATCTTAAGACACTATTTTTGCTACTATAATAGCACCTAAAAATTCTCTACGAGAGTTTGTTATGGATTTTATGAAATTGGGTCGTTTTGATGGTGGCAATTTTATCCGTTGGCAAAAGAAGTTGGATTTTCTCCTGTCAACATTGAATGTGGTATATGTATTGACAACACCGAAGCCGGTCGAACATGATGATGAAACCATGGCACAGATCCGTCAGCGTCAGAAGTTGGAGCAAGATGATTATATCTGTAAGGATCACATTTGCAATGCAATGTCCGATGCTCTTTTCGATCAATATCACAACGTGGCTACTACAATATAAATTTGGGACTCTCTTGAGGAGAAATATATGGTAGAAGATGCTACAAGTAAGAAATTCTTGGCCTCCAAATTTTTTTATTATAAAATGTAGTGGTGTAAAAATGGGCATGCCGGCCGGCCTAGGAAGTTCACGGGCCATGTTGGGCACGGCCCCTGACGAAAGAGGGCCAGGTCGCGGCCTGGCCCGGGACAGGCCTCGTGCCGGGCCGCTGTAGGAGGCCCGGCAGGCCGGCTTGACTGGCATGCCAATCCGACGTGTCAGGCCTGTTGGACCAGTCCACCGGTCCGTTCGGCTAAGCATTTAAAAAAAAAAAAAAAAAACCCTCTAACGGCTGGAGTTTTTTTCAAGATGTTGGAGCTAAACAAATTTACAAAAACCGCCCCTGAAATCTTTTAAATTACATTTTGACACACAAATCAAATCCTTCTATAAATACTTTCATCCATTTCATTTTCCATTCACTCTCTCTATCATTCTTTCAATCTCTCATTCTCTCAAATCTCAATCTCTAATATATTCTTCAATTCTTTAAACTTTTTCATTCAATTTGGTTATTATTCTCCCTATAAAATTTTCTACATTTTCCACCAATACACCAAATTTAAAAGGTACAATTTGGTTATTACTTTTGGTCTAACATATTCTCATAGTAAAATTATATGTTTATGTTTAGATTTGAGTTACTTAATGAAAACATTTTTATTTAGTTAGTTAGTTAGTTTATCAATTTTTGGGCTTTAATGTTAATATTATTTGTTTAGCTTATTAAGATTTTTAAGTTTAGTAGTAATTTTAATATTAGTTATTAGTAAATTTAGAAAGTTAATTTGTATTACTGAATTTAATTTTGGTAATAAGTAAATGATGAATATTAAGTGTAGTAATTACGTTTGATATTGTTTTTTCATAAATTAAATTTTTTTATAGTAGGTTATGTTAGTAAATTTAAGAGTAGTGGTTAAAATCATCAATTTTATGTTAGTATATTATGTCAGTAAATTTATCAATTTTATTTGTAGTAGTGAATTTTAAATTTTTTGTTAGTAGATTATGATTTTTTTGTTTATTTAATTTGTTTTTTAAGTAAATTAATTATTGTAAGTGTCGTATTATTTATAGTAATTATTTTTAGTAAATTAAGATTATTGTTAGTAAATATTGATTTTTAATTTGACTATTAACTACTATAGTGCTCATATTTTTATGCAGATAATGGATCCTAACCAGCAACCTTATTTTCCAGACGGTTTGAATATGCTCAACGATGAATTTGATATTTCAGAACCGGCCCATACTCAAGCGGGACCTTCTGGTTCGGACGTTACACCAACATCACGTCCCAGAAAATTAACATCAGATGTGTGGCAATGTTTCAACATAGTCCAAATGACACTCCCAAACAGGACGTCTGGCCTCAGAGCTAAATGTAAGTTTTGTCATAAGGATTATGCTACAAGTACAGGAGGAACCGGACATTTGAGACGGTATATGCACAAATGTATGCCTGCACATGGACAGGTAGACACTACAACCCAGACACAACTTCAACGGCACCCGGACGGGTCCGTTACGATGTGGCAGTTCGACGACATGCACGCTAGAGAATGCTTGGCACGATACATTGCACAAACTGATCAACCGATCAGTATTGGTGAGAGTCCATTTTATAAAGAATTAATCACATCTGCATATAACCCCCAATATGAACCTATTTCTAGAACCACCACTAGAAATGATTTGATACGATTGTTTGAAACCCAAAGGGATAACTTAGTTGCTGAAATACAGCATTTAAGTGTCTCTTTTGCATTAACTTCTGATATTTGGAATGCATGTTCCAAACATGACTATTTATGTGTCACGAGACACTATTTAGATTCTGACTGGAGGATAACAAAAAGAATTTTTGGTTTTCGTCCTATGGATTTTGCACATACCACATAAAATATTGTAATGTCATAATGGAAGTTTTAGAAACTTATGAAATCACACATCGCATTCTATCAATCACATTTGATAATACATCTGCAAATACTAGCTGTTTGTCTCCATAGATGGTGGAGGTACTAATATGCCTTTGGGATTGAGAGCATACTAAAAAAAGGTTACAAAATCTAACTGTAGATAAAGAACTTATTCTAAATTTCAACAATCTTTATAATGATGACCCTTCAGGTAGTGGTCAGGGCCAGAACTAGGTTATAATTTTACATATGTATTTATTATTTATTTGTAAGTTGTAAAACGGTTGCACTCTTTTTCCCTTACCAAGTTTTTATCCCACTGGATTTTTCTTGGTAAGATTTTTAATGAGGCAATCATGTATATATGTAATACTGAATTCTCTAAGTGAAAAATAAATAAATAATTAAAAAATTGTTCGTTCTCTTTATTCATTTCAAATCCTAATAATTGTTCGTTCTCTTTATTCATTTTAAATTCTAAACCCTTAACCATAAACCCTAAACCCTAAATCCAAACAAACGTAATTTGGAAAAAAAATTGGACCAAAAGACTAGCCCGTCGGACCAGGCCCGCCAGAAAGGCCCTGCGGGCCAGCCTGACACAGCACGCAGGCACTGCCCTCCTGAGGCAGGCCGACGTGCCTGGTCGGGCCTGCTTCTCAGGAAACAGGCCGGGCTGGACCGGCACGCGACACCGTCACGTTCCAGGCCCAGCCAGGCCTGTTTCCACAAATGGACTGGCCAGGCCGGGCCAGTCCATTTTTACACCACTAATAAAAGGGTAGATAACAGACGTATGGTTGAACAATTTTATGAAATTAGACACATTTTAAATCAGTTTAGCCAACACAAAATGAATATGGATGAATCTGTTATTATTTCTACCATTATTGATAAACTCCCTCGAGTATAGAATTAACTCGGTTGATGAGCAAATCAATTCATTCTCTAAGGTTCATATGGTGGAGGAAGGGAAATAGACTAAGCAGACCCCTTAACACACCAAGGACAAGAAGCGAAAATTTGATTCAAAGAAAAATCAAAGTTCTAAAAAGAAGGGTTCATGCCTCCACTGTGGCCAGTCTAGCCACTTCAATAGAGAATATCGTCTTTTCAAGAAGAAAAAAGAGGAAAATACCTCAAATTTTATGGTCGTGATATCCGAGATCAATGCTCTCGAGGATGATACTGCATGGTGGATAGATTCAGGTGCTATAAGATATGTTTGCAAGAATTAAAGCCTTTTCACTACTTATGAAAAAGTAGATTATGGAAATATACTCTACATGAGTAATTCCTCCACTGCTATTATTAAAGAAAAAGGCAATGCACATATAGAGTTTACTTCTGGGAAGATCTTGACTCTCATTAATGTATTTCATGCTCCTGAAGTTAAAAATAATCTTGTGTCTGGAAGCCCTCTGAACAAACATGGTTTCAAACTTATATTTGAGTCAGATAATTTTGTATTGACCAAAGGAGGAGTGTTGTATAAGGGAATGTTCAAGTTGAATGTTATTAATAAAATAAATTCTTCTACTTATATTCGTGACTCCTGCACTTTATCTATGTGGGATAATCGTTTAGGTCATGTTAATACTAAAAGATTACAAGATATGTCTCATTTAAATTTGATTCCAGAGTTTAATAATGATATGCATGAAAGATGTAAATTTTGTGCAAAAACCAAAATCACAAAAACCTCATTTCCCACAATTGATAGAAAATTTACTTTATTGCAATTAATACGCACTGATGTATGTGATATGTATAGTAATCCTACTAGAGGAGAAAAGAAGTACTTTGTAACTTTTATTGATGATTTCCCTAAGTATTGCTATGTATATTTATTGCATTCTGAAGATGAAGTTTTAAATAAATGTAAAATTTATAAAACTGAAGTAGAGAATGCATGTGATGCTAAGATTAAAACTCTTAGAAATGATAAAGGAGGTGAATATCAATTTCCTAACTTTTGTGAAAATGTTGATATTGTGCATGAAACATCTACTGCATACACACCACAACAGAATGGGGTAACGGAAAGAAATAATAGGACATTAACCGAAATGGTTAATGCAATGCTATCTAACTCAGGTTTAAATAAATGTTTTTAGGGTGAAGCCTTATTAACTGCATGTTACATTTTAAATGGAGTACCTAATAAGAAAACGAAAACTACCTCATATGAACTTTGAAAGAAAAGAAAACCTAACCTTTCTTATATTAGAGTTTGGGGTTTTCGAACTATAGTTTGATTACCATAACCTAAGTTAAAGAAATTAGGTGAAAAAGGCGTAGAATGCATATTCATAAGTTATGCAGAACATAGTAAATCTTACATATTTTTAGTAATTAAACCTAATAATTCTATTGAAATAAATACTGTCATAGAATCTAGAGATGTCTTATTTTATGAAAATAGATTTACCGTTATACCTAAGAATATAGATTTTGATACGCTTATGGAGACATTGGCAATGTCAAAAAGAACTGCCACATATGATCCTCCTGAAATATGGATAAGCAAAAGGCAAGGAAAGAAAAATCTTTCGGCTCTGACTTCATTGTTTATCTAGTTGAAGGAACTAGAGACACTCATGTGAGACAATCTGTGGTTTCACAAGCAATTGAATCGGATCCTCTCACTTTTGAGAAAGCAATGAAGTCATAAGATGTTTCCTTTTGGAAAAAGCCAATCAATGATGAAATGGAATCCATCATGGGAAATAAAACTTGGAAATTTGTTGACCTGCCACTTGGGTCTAAACCAATTGGTTGCAAATGGATCGTCAAAAAGAAAATGAAGGTCGGTGGAACTATTGACAAGGTCAAGACAAGATTAGTAGCAAAGGGCTTTACTAAAAAAGAAGGTCTTTATTATTTTGATACTTATGCACAAGTTGCAAGGATTGATACTATCAGAACTTTGATTGCATTAGCATCAATTTATCGTCTTCAAATACATCAAATGGGTGTAAAGACAACTTTCCTCAATGGAGAATTAGATGAGGAAATTTATAAGGAGCAGGATGAAGGGTTTGTAATACCTGGACAAGAATATAAAGTTTGTAAACTTGTTAAATCTTTATATGGTCTTAAAAGGCTCCAAAGCAATGGCATGAAAATTATGATAAAGTTATTATCTCAAAGGGTTTCCAAATTCATGAATCTGAAAATTTTGCGTACAGTAGATTTAATGGAAATAAATGTGTAATTATATGCCTTTATGTGAATGACATGTTAATATTCCGAAGTGACAGTGAGAGTATTGAACTCACTAAATCATTATTGTCATCAAATTTTGACATGAAAGACATGAGGCTTTCTGATGTCATCTTGGGTATAAAAATTGTTCGTATGGATAATGGTCTAGTACTGACTCAATCACATTACATTGAAAAAATATTGACGAAATTCAATCATTTTGATTGCAAGCCAGTTTCTACACCATTTGATTCAACTGTGATGTTATATCCAAACAATGAGAGAGTTGTATCTCAATTAAAGTACGCTCGTGTCCTAGGTTGTCTTATGTCTGCCATAACATGTACTAATCCTGATATTGTGTTTGTTGTAGAAAGATTAAGTAAATATACTAGTAATCCTAGTCAATTACATTAGCAAGCAGTACAAAGGATATTGAAATATCTAAAATAGATAATGAATTATGATATATATTATTCTGGTTATCCTTCAGTTTTAAAAGGATTCACTGGTGCTAGTTGGGTCACTGATAAAAATGACCATGCATCCATAAGTGGGTGGATTTTTTAACATGGTGGAGGAACCATTTCTTGGGGTTCCAAAAAGCAAACTTGTGTAGCTGATTCCACCATGGCTACTGAATTTATTGCATTGGCATTATGCAGCAAAGAACCAGAGTGGTTAAGGAATTTATTGATAGAAATTCCTTTGTGGTCAAAACCAATGTCTCCTATATCTATACATTGTGATAGTCAGGCAACTCTGTCCAAAGCATACATTGAAAATTCCCTAATAAGCGTGTGTCTAAATACCTAGAGGGGTGTGAATAGGTTTTAATCAAGTCAATTGCCAAT
The DNA here is from genome assembly GCA_032871835.1 of Dipteronia dyeriana. NCBI lineage: Eukaryota > Viridiplantae > Streptophyta > Magnoliopsida > Sapindales > Sapindaceae > Dipteronia > Dipteronia dyeriana. The sequence goes on from CM065299.1 coordinate 101,804,404, forward strand.
TGTCAATTGTCAATTTTCTTGATTAGTCAATATTTAAAATCCATCGAACAAAACAAACATACAACATCAAGTGTAAAGTACGGAAATATAAACAACACAAGATGTATACGTGGAAAAAACCACGGGTTGTTAAGTGCGCCACACTCGATCGCGGAAATACACTATATGAGTACAAAGTTACACCCTCAAGTGATACTCGGACTCTTACTCTCGACAACCTCAGGCTATGGTCACTACCACTCACCACTCTTGGTTCAATCCCTAGTGATATCCCATGATCCACTACTATTGGCGTGAGCACCTCCTACTCTACCCCTCAGGCCTTTTACAGTGGATATCCGACCAATTGCTTGCCAACCCACACTTGGTTGCAAGGCTTCTCTTGCTTGTGCAACTTCACACCGAAGCCACAAGACTTTGACATAATGAAGAGTATATGGTCTAAGTGTATATATGACACTATGCTCAAATGCAATTATGTGTAAGACAAAACACAAAATGGTTAACTAGATGTAGATAATGCAATTAAATATCCTAGTTATCAAACAATGCCTACATGCTCATACCAAAACTCAATTAGATGTGTAGATAAAATCTAACAACCTAATTGTCAATAAAATTCCAACCAACACAAGTTGTCACAACAAATAATCAAGGGCAATTTTACAATCAATAAATGCAATCAATGAGGCATAAACAATAATGTCTAAATGCAATGCATAAAGACTTAACTAGATATAGTTATGCAACATTATATCCTAGTTATCAAACAAAGTCATTTCAACATATGTTATCATTAAACATGACATGATCATTAATGCAATCATCAAAATGCAATTAATATGACATAATTGGCTAGAGTGCAAATATGTCATAAATGCTAACTATCAACAAACAAACTCAATCATGTTATAACTCATCAATAAATGCATTCAACACAAGATTTTAACAAATCATATGCATGAAAATGAATTCTTGAACAATAAGAACAATAAATGAAGATGAGATGTTTGTTCTTACTTACCAAGTCAAGATTGATGAAGACCCATGTGTGATTAATGCAATGGATGCATGGGTTTTGGGTTTGGAGAGTTAAGGAACCACTATTGGAGCTTCTCTCTCAAAGAAAATACTTTCTCAGACTAAAAAATGGTTTGGAAGCTCTAAAAAACGAGTGAGGAAGAAGATGACATATAAATATGAGTCCTAGAACAAAACTACATCGTTTTGAAAAATGCCCAAAATTTACTCAGTTTGCTGGTGAGCTAGGCTGGTTGACAAGCACCACACCAGCGCACACCTACTGTCCAAGGGCGTGGTGAGGTCCGCTTGTGGACTGGCACAACCGTAATAGAGCAACAACTCGAGATTCGAACGACCTAAAACTTGACCAAACGACATTGAAATCTTTCATATAGTATACCGTTGGAAAGGTATGGAAGTCTACTTTCTATTACAATTTACAAAACATGATTTGGATGTCTATAGAAAGATTTATGGTCATTTAAGTGACCAAAGGTCAGAAACAGACAACAACAGAGTTGCCCTGTTTTTGTGGTCACTTTGGAGATTTCAAAACCAATCCAAACGGTCATGAAATATTAGGAATAATATACCATTAGAAAGGTATGGGTGTCTAGTTTGTACAGAAATTTTCAAAACTCATTTTGAAACATTGTATAAAATGATATGGTCATAAGACCATACAAAAGTCAGTTTTGAAAAATATTTAAATCATTGAAATCAACTCTTTTGAAACTAGACACCTTACTCCATTTAACCAAACCAAGAAAAAAATAAGACCTTCTCAAATGGTCAGTCAACTCGCTAAAACAAGCACACCATCGTGCAAGCGCGGACGTACCCAATCAAACAACAGAATATGAATTAAACACACAACAACCACACTTAAGACTAAGAATGAAGTGCAAGTGTGATTGTGAATAAATGCACATATATAAACAATATCAATATAAATGCAAGATCAACAAAACATGCATGAGGTGTGTGTGTGCACCTAAACTCTTCAAGAGACAAAGTCAAGTGAATATACTTTTTGCTCTTGAAGTCATTGAGATGCTTGGAAGCTTGCAATGAGGTCCTAAGCTACCATTACACAATCATCCCCAATGTGGTGTAGTTTGTCATGAAATAAGTCAATCATAAAATTGAGGTCCTTACATACATCCAAATGTACAACGGCAAGTCTAGACGTATTGGTCTTAGACATAGTTATGTGAGACAATTGCTCACTGATGGTGTGATCACCATTGATTTTGTCTGATCATGTCAAAATCTGACAGACCCGCTTACAAAAGGTCATGAAAGGAATTTAGTTAATAAAACATCAAGTGGGATGGGACTAAAGTCAGCATTTAAACATCACCAATTATGGAAACTCAACCCAACACTTGAAACATCAAGATCTTGGTTCAATGAGCAAAGCACATCATATGTTATGATTGCAAGCACTATAATATTTATTATATGCGTCCCAAGGGAAATGTGATTGGTGTCTGTATGCACTAGGAAGGATATACCTTTTAATCATTTAATAGACTTATAACAGAGTTTCTGTTGGAATGCTTTTACAGAGATATTTCTGATAATGTCTACCTATATGAGTGTCGGGGATGGTGTCGTCCTCTATATAACTTAGCTGGTTACTAAAGTGCTTATGAAAATCTAGGGTATAGACGCAAGATCAATCCACGCGTCAGCATTTTTGAACACTTGAGATATTGAAAGATTATGTGTGAGATGTGTCCAGTTAGTGCAATAAGGTCATTGGTTCAAAGCTTTCCTATAATGCTACATTGACTAACTTTGATGTGTTTTCACTAAGTGAAGGTTCAAGTCCAAAAGACACCTTCATTTATACGTAAGATTTCTGAACCAGTGCAAGACATTTTCAAATTGCATTGATTTTGAAAATGGTGGAGGATTGTTGGAATTATTTTTAAAATAAAACATGTGAGAGCTGTAAATTTGATCAAATGAAATAATCAGGAGGTGTGACTCTTGACGAAGGATGTGACATTTAATTCAAAATGAAAAGTCAATGAATGGTTGTATTGTTTCAAGATTGCAACCATTTATGAAATATTGTCTTTGTTCATGAAATAATGAAACTATTAATGAAAGGTTGTAACCATTATGAAAGGGTGCAAAACATATTATAAATTGTCACTCCTTTCATTCATTTTGACATACAACTGAAATACAGAAAATTATATTTTTGTTACTACTCTCTCCTCCCTCATTTTCATATTTTCCTACACAACAAATTTCTCATTTCTTCTTACATAAATATCAATATCCTGTTAAACTGCAGTAACAGAATATTGTTTCTTGGCTGGTTTGACATCAAACGTGTTCGTGGTTTAAGTCGTTTGTGCATAATGATATTAAACAAATAGGTTTCATTGTATCCTAGAGGCATATTTGTTCAACCATATGTATCACTCAAATGGTGGGGGTAAATAGTGTCTTAAGATTAGCGACATTTGTAACGTGCATTGAAGACCACTATTTACTGCAGTATTTTTCAATTTGTCAACAAGTTTGGCTCTACACAAGTTTACAGATACAACGAACCTTGATACAAAAGTACACCTTTTTGTTTTTCTTAGACACATTTTTTCTAACGTTATTTTGGGGTCACTAATTTTTGTTTGCTTTTTTATTATATAAAATTATTTACAAATTTAATGGACTTAAAAATTAGGGTTTAGAAAAATTAAAAGGTGCGATGATATGTCAATGTGATGATGTGGCAGCTGACAATGAATGTCATGTAAGTTGCCACATCTAGTTGGGGATACAAAAGATGGATAAAAGGGTTAGATGTCTACCATTATTCTTTTGGAAAATAGTATTCTTTGTGACCGTACAATTTAATTTACTTTGTATTTTCATTATTTATTCATATATTGTATTTTTTAAATATTCGTTTTCACCTTTTTAATATAAATTAATTAAATCATGTTTTCAAATATTAATTTAATTTAAAATAAAAATATCGTGTCTAAAAAATAAAATATATATATATTACAAATATACAAACAATATAATTATATTAAATATAAATTCATAAAACTATTAATATTTATAAGGATACAATTGTCTTACTACTAATTTTTAGATATTAATATTCAGATATGTCACAAATATATAAGATAAAATAAAAAAACATATCTTTCAGATTTCATATTTTAGTTATTAGTGAGACTTCAGATAAATTCAGATCTTAAATAAAAACACAAACACTGCCTAAGACATGGGCCAGGTGGGTGTGGAGTGGGAGGAGAGCCGGTGAGGTAGAAAGCCCATTAAGATAGGAGAATATTTTATGGAAAAGTGAATCCCAATTTAGAAAAGGTTTATAATAAATAAAGGTGGTTTATATATATTTTTTATTTGACAGATTTTGAAATGAGATGTAAATTGCATAAACTATTTATTAAAGGAAGGGGGAAGTACAGCTTGGAATTTTTTTATTTTTATTTTTGTTTTGCTAGTATTGTCAATGCATGTGTAATTTGTTAAGGGCTAGTCTGTTTTTGACATTTCCTGAAATGTCAGGGAATCTGAAAATTATAATTTAGCCTGTTAGTGTCTCTGATACGAATCACAGCTATTAAGACATAATGTTTGTTTTCAAATCTGAAATTAAAAAACGTTAATGAATTATAACACATAAATCGCGGTCAAAGATATTCATTCAACCTGTTAATGTTTTATATTCGAGTTATGTTATTGAAATTTAAAGGGTGCATATGGTAGGAGTGAATATTATATGATTGGATATATCCTTCTTTAAATCTAGTTTCTTTTAGTTTTAATTTTTATTGATCATAGGATTGAAATCAATCTGACTATAAATTAACGCAACAACTGCATACTATAAGTGTACAGTTATACAATCATAAGGAATCCCTCATTTATAGAATTATAAGGACGGTTAGATATATCTAATAATCATAAATTAATTAAAAATCATTACATCTAGACAACTAAAATTGTGGATTCTACCCACTAGAATAGGGAAAGAGCTCCCTTGATTCTTTATTTTAATTTTTATGACCATTTTATTTTATTTTAAACATTTAATTATCAGTACTTTTTTTAATTGACAATCCAATCCGGTCAAATCTAGGTGATTTTAGATCATTTCTTAAATAACCAAATCGGTTGCCTTCCAACGGAATTGTCTACCAGCCGTCCGGCCCCTTCTACAGTGTGGTCCTAATACGGCTTTGTGGTTTTTTGGATGGGGTTTTCTTAGATGGTATATTGGTATGTGAGCGCACAGACAAATCACAAATGACATTTATGATCCGTTTTATATCTTCAGGAAATGCAGCACATATATTGATTGTACAGTACATATATATTCACACATATTGATCGTACATTTATTTCACATATATATATATATATATATATATATGTGTGTGTATTATGTATATCAGTCTAGTGGACTGTAAATAAGAATAGGACTCCTGACTGTGTGAAGAAGACTTTTCCATACAAGAGAGCCTGATAACACTAGTGAACTTGATATTGCTGATGGTTTTGCCTTTACAACAACCGTGAAGCTTCGTTTCTTCAATGATCGAGTGAAAGACAGAGTCATAGGCCTGACAGTGATTTCCACTCCTTTTGGAGATCTAATGGTGGCATTATAGATCGACAGAGGAGGACCAACATTGGTGACTCTTCTCCGGAAAACAGCCGTGGTTGGTTCATTTTTCAAGGCAAGCTGCATAGTGGGATAGTTTAGAGCATCATAGCCTAGTCCAGGAATCAATGAGGAGCAATTTACGGATTTTGAACCGATTAAGGGTGCCAGAGACGATCCGCTGTAGCCTTCGTGACATAGGAACTGGATGTAATTCATGTCGTTCATGTCGTAAACTAGGCCAGGATTCACAGCTCTCCGGGGGTTTACTTGTCCAGCACCATAGGCAAATTCAGCTTCATTGTGCAATTTCCGGCTCATCGGTTTGGCTTGACAAAGATTTACATAGAAATGTTAAGGCAAAATCACAAAATCCCATGTCCAAGAAACCTGAACCAAGAAGAATTGTTTAAGAAGTCATCTGTTTTTATGTTACCTGTGGTCAGGATTGCGGATTTGATCGCGGCTGGAGTCCAGCTTGGATGGAAGGACTTAACGTAGGCAGAGACCCCTGCAACATGAGGACAAGCCATGGAAGTCCCTGACATGATTGTGAATTTTGAGTGTTGCTTATCGCCTTTCAACCCAGTGAGTGAATTCATTAGTGTATAAGATGCCAATATGTCAACCCCTGGTGCCGCGATATCTGGCTTAAGAAGTCGTTGCAAGCCTGGAATTGGACCCCGTGAAGAAAAAGAAGCTATGAATGGAGCAGGGACTTTAGCTTCCTCAGACTTGTGTATCACTGCCGATGGTGATCTGCAATGTGCATTGATTGAACAAGCCAAATTTATCAAGCATTTGATAAATTCATACCAGAACACACGTTATTTTATCATTCTTGTAATTTCTTACTTGGTGGATTGAATATAATTAGTGATGACATTTCCAACAGTGTCATTGACCATGGTCCCTGGTGCCATAAAAATTTGGGAAGCATCAAGAAACTCCTGGCTGTCAATTATAGTGCCAGCCCCTCCAATCCCTTTGACGACAGAATCAGCACCCCATGTCGAAAGCATGCAGTAAACAAGCTTCCCCTTTACTTTACTTGGGTCCAATGTATCGTCAATACAAAACCTGTAAATCGTGGTCGAATTTTTTCAAGAATTTTCCCATACAGCAACAACAATTTCAACAAATGAGTGCTCAATGTGGCTTGGTGGTAAAGAGCGTTCATTCAGTTTATTAGTATTTCAGATTCGAATTGTCATGCCTGCAAGTGGTATATATATATATAAATAAAGATAAAAAACGAATCAGTACTACCTTGCATTCTCCTTGCTTTCAGAGTTCTTGGCAACATCAGCACCACTAACAAGTGGGTACAGTTTCTGCTTTGGATCAAACAGGCTGACTCCAGTCCCCTGTAAAAACATATCAATTCATCATTGAAATTTGGTTAATGTGTAAAAAAAAAAAAAAAAACAAATCTAGCTTTAGAATTGTCTAATAATGTATACCGTTAATGCAAAATTTGTAAAAACTTACAAAGACAGACTTTCCATTGCCCAACTCGACTCTGCTTTTGAATCCCCTATCAATGCCACTAGCCGCTACGGTCACGAGCCATGGTGCATGGTTGGCTACACTACCCAAGCTGGGTCCAGCATTACCAGCTGATGCCACAGTTATGATCCCCTTCTTCATGGCATGAAATGCACCCACCGCAATCGAATCCGAAGAATAATTCTGAGCATCCCCGCCGATGGAAATCGATATCACGTCGACACCGTCGTGAATAGCAGCATCAAATGCAGCCAGTATGTCTATGTCTGAGCAACCTGAACTGGCCCAACACACCTTGTACATGGCCACTCTAGCACTTGGCACTGCACCACGAGAAGTCCCCTTGGCTAGCCCATATAGACTTGCATTGGCAACCGAATTTCCCGCCAGAGTTGATGACGTGTGCGTCCCGTGCCCGTTCACATCTACTGGTGATAAGATGTCGGCCGGATCCGGGTTGCCGTCCAGCTTGAAGTACTTTGCTCCTATAAGCTTGCTTTAACATACAATTTTTGATGGCAACAACAAATAACATTCATTCATTTTCAAGACACGATTGAAATGTTATAATTGTTTGATTAATTTCTTTTTCAAGTAATTAACGCGGTTTTATATTATTGTCAGAAGGTGACCTGAAATTACTGTTTCTGAAAATAATTTTAAAAGCAATTAAAGAGGAGATTAATTGTTAATTACTTGTTACATCCTGAGAAATTTGCAAAGTGGCCACAACTTCCTTTCCATTTTGTGGGTGGTGGACCAAATCCATTGTCCTTGAAGCTGTCCGATTCTGGAGTGATCCCTGGTACACATACAACATAGTATAAAGATTATTGTAAGTATCATATTGATTGACTGTTAGATACGATAAACTATGATCCTGAACGGAAAAAAAAATGCCTGTATCAAAGAGAGCAACAATTATGTTGCTTTCTACTTTCAAATTCCTTTTAGCTGTTTGAGGAAGACCGATGAAGTCCCATGATTTTGTTGTGTGTAACTTGTGATACCGATTTGGAAACACTGAAAACACTTCCTCCATGTCTGAAAAAATCATTATACCAGTATCAAAATTCTGTAAATACTTTAAAATCAAAAACTTGGAAGAATGTATGCAAGTTATATATATATATATTATATCTTCACTCATGCACTCACCCATCAACTTTTGAGCTTCATCTTCAGACAGCTTGGCTGCAAACGCATTGAAACTCTTTGTGTAGCTATAAACCAGGGAATCCTTTGCTTCATAATCACTGTATTATAGTCAACAATAACACGTTGAATCAAAACACAAAATCAAAAACTTGCTCATTAATTTATATATATATATATATATATATATATATATATATATATATATATACGTGTTTGCAACTTTGAACTCTTTATATATACTCTACCTTCCCTTCACATATGTGAGGAGGTTGATGTGTTTTTCAACGGCAAAGTCTCTTTCTACCAGCTGATCATGATCTCCCAAGTAAACAACATAAAATCTCTGGTATACAATATTTAACACATCAAAAAGTTAATTACTTGAAAAAAAAAATTAAAAACAAACAAATGGTACTATATATAGATGCAAATGAATGTACATACCTTTTGTTTTTCTGCGGTAACAGCGAGAAGACTAATCGAGAAGAGAAGAAGAATTGTAGGAAGATTTTGATAAGAAAATAGAGATGGGAATTTGATCAGTTTCATCGCCATGTTAGAAGACTAGTACAAAACTTGATTCGTTAATAGACTGTGTTATATAGAGCTAAATAAGCTAACATAATTAGGTGGATATTTCAATGGAGGAGGAGAAGAACAGAGAGAGAGAGAGAGAGAGATGAGAGGTGAATCTTACTTCTTATACAATTCAGTTTCATATATGAATATCTATTGTTTAGGAAACCGTAAAAGAAACACAACAAATTCTTGTTTACTGGTTCTGTTATGTAATAATTGATGTTTATAGTTTTATAACGCTACAAAACCGGTTTTACATCTTATAAAAGATATATATTTTCCTTCCTTTTTGTTTCTATAGATCATTATCATCTGTACTTCTATTTATATATAATATTTGTTACACTTTGCATGTGGAAAATTTTCCTGAAATTATTATTAATCAAGTTAATTAATGAGCTATTTGATATTTTGAAGAAATTAAAGATGTTAATTGGTTTTGTTATACCCAAAAATGGTTTGATGGTTATACAAAATCAAGATTTGTGAACAAGCCCTAGAAGATTAGGGGAGGGATTGCTTGAAGAAAAAGAGGTGATTACATCAAGACCTCCAGCCCTAGCTATAGCTAAAGCTACCTTTGGCTTACATTCCAATTCAAGCAAGTAAACCTTTCAGTATCACTTATCACAAATTACTTTGGTAAAAAAAAATAAAAAATTGAATAGTAGAATTAGGTTTAGTTTTAGTTTTGGGTTTGGGTTTTGGGGGAGAATATGAATTTCTCTCTACTTATTTAAATAAATCTTCCCCTATCTATATCTCTAAAGACAAATTTGTCTTTACAACATCAGAAAGAAATAATTTTAATAAAATTAGATACTAATAACTTTGATTTGTTCCCTTTTAAATATATCTACATTTACTCATGCCGACTGAAAACTGATACCGTAAATATATTCATAATTATATAATTTGGTATTAGGTTTCTATCAAAGCATATATTTTTTTTATTCAATTAATTAACTTTATCACATTATTCATTGTGTTTATTTAACATTGAGACCTCTATAAGGAACATCGGATGGGAAAGTATAAACTATAAGGAGAAAAAAAAATACAAAATTGTATCTTTGATTGTTGAATACATTGTATTATAAAATATAAATAATTAACTTAAGACTTAAGAGTGTACTTAATTTAATTTTTGTAAGGTTATTTTATTTTATTTTTATTTTTATTTAAATTTACATGAATTTTATTATAAATAAAAATAATTAACTTGAAATTAATAAATGTAATTTAATTTGTTTTTCAACATTAAGAGGGATCCTTTGCTAAAAACCCCATCATTTCCCCGCAAATTTCTATTCACGTTTTTCTTAAACCCTACACTGATGTTCATCAAGCGCCACTCCCGCCAAAAACTCCCTCCACTCTCAAACCCCATCTCGCTCCTCATGCGCCACCTCTCCTCCGGCACCGGCAAATGCAACTCCACATCATACTCAAAGCTCCGCGACCACTATTCTTTCAAACCCCCGTCCTCCCTCTCACCAACCACCCCACAAAACCCTAACACGAACCCTATCAAAAAGAAGTCAAAACCCAAGTACCGCCCACCGTCCTCTCTCGACGCGCCCAAGAAGCTACGCTCCGATTTGCCGTTCGATTTCAGGTACAGTTACACCGAGAGCAGCCCGACGGTCAGGCCAATCGGGCTCCGGGAGCCCAAGTATTCGCCTTTCGGGCCGGGGCGGTTGGACCGGGAATGGACCGGGGTCTGCGCCCCGGCCGTGGACCCGAAGGCGAGGTCGGTGGAGGAGGGAGCGGAGGATCCCAAATTGGAGGAGAAGAGGAGGCTCATGAGAGAGAAGATTCAGGGAGCGCCGCTTACTAATGCTGAGAGGAAGGCTTTGGTGGAGAAGTGTCATCGAAGTCGAACCAAGAGGCAAATCCAATTGGGTATTTTTATTATAATTATTATTATTTATTCTTTCAATCTGGACATGAAATTTAAATTTTTTATATCGATTTAAGTAATAATTTTGCGTTTCGTTAACTAGGTGTTCGAAGATGTTGATTTAAATGAAGAGATTATGTTAAATCAACATTACATTGTTGTTTTCCAAGAAAGTATGTAGAAAGAGTAGGATCATTTTTTTTTATCCTGAAAATGAGGTGTAGGCTGTGCTCATTTGGACTCCTGAAAGCTTTTTATGTCGATATTTATGACAATGATCGATAGAAGTGTCTTTGAAACTCTGCGAAGTTCTTGTTGGTGTTCCAGTATTACCTTAATTTTTTCGAAGATAAAGATTGTGAGTAAACGTCTGTTCTACCTCGGAATGATTCCAGTTCTTTGATGCCTATAGAACACTAGAGATTGGCCCAATTTAGGTCGAGTCATGATTAGAGAGGCCTGTTTTTTTATGTCATTTGCTTATTTCAGCTGTTCAAAATATTGTCTAGTTTCTCTGTGCTACCGGCGTACATATAAGGAAGGGGAGGTTTTCAAGATCTGCTGATCTTTTTTCTGCTGGGCTTGCAGTTTAACTCTGTTAGTACAAACTTAGCTCCTTAAGGAACATTAGAATTTGCAATTGAGATAAATAATTTTTTTTTTTTCTCAGTATTACTTGTTTGGTCTTATGTTTTTTGGTTTACTGTTTCATAGGGAGAGATGGTTTAACACACAACATGCTGAATGATATTCAAAATAATTGGAAACATGCTGAAGCAGTCAGGTTTAAGTGCATGGGCGTCCCGACTGTTGATATGAAAAATGTGTGCGCCCAGCTTGAGGTATCATGCTTCCTTATAATCTAATGACATCCTGTCTTCAGTTCTAGTCATTCTTCAATGGACAATTTTTTTTTTCCATTGATTTTTATAGCTTGTGATATTTCCTTAACACTAATACCCTGCAGTATATTATGCTGTACCCCATTTTGTTGGTTTTGTTCTTGATACTAATGTGGCAGAAGATAGGTTTATTATAAGTTTACATTGTCACAGGATAAAACATCTGGAAAAATCATTTTTAGACATTGTGGTACACTTGTTCTGTATAGAGGCAGGAACTATAATCCCAAGAAAAGGCCTGTGATTCCATTAATGATGTGGAGACCTCATGAGCCAGTATATCCCAGGCTGATCAAAACTACAATTGATGGCTTAAGCATTGAGGAAACGAAGGAGATGAGAAAAAGAGGATTAGCTGTTCCTGCTTTAACAAAACTTGGTTTGTATTACTTCTTACTTTCTATTCCTGATACTTCTTATACATACATATATATATTATTTATTTTTGTGGTCTTTGACTTTTCAAGTTGCGACTGCAGCCAAAAATGGTTATTATGGCAGTTTGGTACCCATGGTGAGAGATGCTTTTATTGTCTCTGAGTTGGTAAAGATAGATGGCAAGGGTCTTGAGAGAAGTGATTACAAGAAAATAGGCTGCAAACTTCGGGTAACTTAAATTTCTTTGTTTTATTGGCTTAAGTTTCTACAAAACTTCCTAACTTGTTTTTGTCCCGTAAACTCTTGAACCTACTTCTGGTTAATTTCATTGTGTAATTCTTTTCTTTATGTATTGATTATAATAGAAATGGAACATGTATTTTTATCAAGAATAGTTTTCTTTTCTAAAATTATGGTTAGCCTAGGCGATGCAGATGGCCTAAGGGTGTCTGTACAAATCCCGTCTGATACTGTTTCTGCTTGGTTGAATATCTGGACTGGATGGGATCATTATTTCCCTCCTTCGTTCGCCCACGTCTTCTCCCCATTTTAGCTTTGTAGTTGCTGGACATCAAATTTGATATGCTCGCGTGTTTGACTACTTGCTCACCTTCATTCTAAATTTAACAGCTTTTTGATCTTGGTACAGGATATGGTTCCTTGTGTCCTTGTGACATTTGAGAAGGAGCAGATTGTGGTGTGGAGGGGGAAAGACTATAAGCCCCCAGAAAATGATGCATGCTTCGTCTCACAGAGAGAAATGTTTGATAGTCCAGAGAGTGATTCAGAATGTATTGTAGAAGGACATAATAGCACAGACGAGAGCACCAGCTAACAGGGGTTCAATTCTGGTGATTCTGGTGATGATGATGAGTAATATACATCATACAAGCTTCAACTTGATGATTATTCGGCTCGATGCTATATGCTAATTTTGAATATCAGTGAAGTGAGGAGGCCTTCACGATCATTCCAAGAACAGTATGGAGTATGGACCTCCTACTTTTGTTGTAGATATGGGTATGGATATCATTCAATTGGTAGGTCTTTGAGGGCATTTCAGAAACAATAATGGGTGTGATTTGAGATATAACCTGGTTAGTTTTCACCCATAATTGTTCTTGCTGTTCACAAACCAAGTCAGCATGAAAATATCTGAAGTTATTAATTTGTATAGATCCTCTACATTGTTTTGGATATAAAACGTGATACCATCATCCATATTTGTCATTGTATTGAGTATCAACTTCAAATTCTTTGATTTTGATTTACTCTTTGTTCTTAAATCTTAATTTTTCTGCATCAGAGAAATCAAACGGTGACTAAGCGCTGTTCAATTAGTTATGCAAAGTAAAATGGATGTTTCAGACCAGCAAAATTTAGTCCAAGAATGATGCTAATCTCTTGGGCCGAAGATATTGTAGCATCCAACATCTTCAAATATTAAGGGGCTTGGATCCTCTCTACCTCAAATTTTTTAAAACAATAAAACATGTGATCGTTGACAAGTGATGGTCAAACCTTCTCAATCCCGAGTCATATGCTGTTTTGTGACAAGCATCATGTTAATGTCATTGTTGTGACTACTGACTACCATTACAGTCTAAATAATACACCTATTTTCTGAAACGAAATTTACTTATAAATCTTCTGCGGTTGGACAACTAATAATCCATTGCCGTCGAACACGAACAAGACTGATAAAAATTACAAACATTCAGTGCGTTAAGATTAATAAGAACTGCAGAAAAGTTGAGTTGCCTAACAAGCTTGATATCCTAAATGATGGTCAGCTTACCGTCCTCCATAGTGGGGATGTCCATAAATTAAAACTCTGTACTTAAATACTTGCCCTATACCAAACGAAGATCAGTTTGCTTTGTTGGGGCTTGGCTTTATGTCTTCTACTATGCCTTTCCCATCCATAACATCAAAGAAGAAGAAATTCTTGAGAGGATCCCCTTTGCCTGATATTGCTTTGATAACCTCCTAAAAGGTTTTGACAGTCAATAGTATCAATTTGTGAGTGGTTATTCAAAAAAAAAAAAAAAAAAAAAAACATAATAAAAAGGAAAAATAGTTGGAAATGCACCTGCCCGAGAATTCCTCCAATTATGGCACAAACTGGAGGGAATTCTCTAGCACTCGTGATCAATCTTTCCAGAAGGGTGTCAGGAACCTGACGCGACTGCCATAGAATTGTGATAGCAAGGGTTAGATGATGCACAACATCATCACAATTACACAATAAACACAATGGAAGTGCCTTACATTTGCCTCACAGAGTTCCTTTTTAAGATTCAAGACACCAGGGAGATCGTGAATTGAAATTTCACCATTTCTACGTCCTTCAGACTCTTCAAACTGTTCTATTACTGCAAGAAAGTATAAATAATGATATTTCTAATTTGCATACTAGATATTCAGGCCACCCTACAAAGTTATCACAATACAGATCTCATGGAAGAAATTGAAATCTTTAAGCCGGACACAAGGCACGGTTATTGAACTGGTGAAAAGGAGCAATGTATATCATACACAACTATTTCTCACTAAATTTAACCCTCAGTCAGAAACCACAGGAAAAAAAAACATTTCAAATCCTCATTCCTATTTTCTTTTTAAATTAGAAATTAATAGCTGCATAAATTACCACACCTCTCATAGCAAAGTAGAGATTTGATACTTTCTTAGGAAGATCCGTCCAAGGAATTGATGTAGCTTCCTGCGATGGAAGACAACATACACAAATCATCAACAAGATGTACATATCATCATTAAGAAGTCAAAAATCTGTCCTAAACCTTAATAAAAAATTAAAAAGCAACACGATATAGTTTCAAAACAGATGCTAACTTGCAAAAGGCAGATAATGTCAGCAAAAGTCAGTCATAATCGTTTTAGAAAATGGTTCAAGGGGATGTACTAAACTAATGGAGTGTACTTGGAGTGTACTGAGACAATGTAATAAGGGAACGCATGACAGGATAGTGCACTAAGGTAGACCATACTGGGCAAAGACCCAAAGTATATAAGCATGGTTTAGGAATGAGTAGAGACCTATTGATTCAAATTCACCACAAAACGGTCCCAGATTGAGTCTCCTTTGGAAGGAAAGGCCATATGCAAAATTGGAAAAAAGTGAAAGAGAGAGAATTACATGTCATTTAAAAAACCATAAAAAGTCAAGTCATACCTCAAAGCTTAGATACTGTAATTGGCACTCAACTGTTTCGTCAATCTTTTGCTGTCAAACAAGAAAATGTACAGAAAAGAAGCGTTACTGCCTCTGTCAACAAAAAACAGCTTGTACTTCAATGCTACAAATTTGCTTTCATGGTATAAAAGCCTGAAGAAATAACATACGAAAATGAGTAAGATGAATCACCTTTGAGTACTTATGGTTCTGTAAATCAACAAATATTTCACCGCATGAGTCTCTACAGTCAACAGTGTAAAAAGCAACATGTTTTGATAACTTTCGGCATTTCTCATTGACCAATTTCTGGAGGTAAAGTAGAAGACGATAAAATTGAAAAGAGAAAGAAAGGAATGAATATTTTAAATAACATCCTATTGTAAAAGGAAAATTTTACAGGCTATAATCATTTTTTAAAGAGATAGAAGGTTTAGCCAAGTACTTTTGTTGTGAAGGAGCAGCAACTGACAACAATGACATCAAATTTTTCATAGAATTCTAAACCAAAGCTTGACAAATCACCTGCAAGACCACAACAGTCTCTTCATTATTTCCACTAATGAAAGTAAAGCAGTACATAAAGCGTTCAGAATGCGTAAGTCCAAAAATACAACCAGTTTTAATACACATTATACAACTCGTCAGCATTATCAAGAAAAATCATACTAACAACAAACTACGTTTAAAAAAAAAGAAGCAAACCTTTTTCAACTGAAACACGAACCATCGGGTTGAATTCTTTCAAGGAATCACAACAAACCTCTGCAATTGTTTTCCCACCAAACATACTCTCATCAGGCTGTATCAAAAAATTCGCAAACAATGCTTCTTCGGTCACCACACGATCATCCACCAATGTCAAACTACCAACTCCTGCTAGCACTATATTCTTGCAAAACTACCATCAATAACAACCACTTCAACCCATTAACACATACAATAAACTCCCAATAATTACAACAATTTTGCATTCAACGAATAATTATAACTCGAATTTGAATATAAACAAAATTTACCTCAGCAACAGTCCCTTTCATTCCACAGACTAAAATATGAGATTTGCTCAACCTATTTCAAGAAAAATTAAATAAACTAAGTATAGTTTCCAAAATTAACTGGTAATTTGTATTAAAAATTAATAAAAAAAATGTACCTTCGTTGAGCATCGGCACCCCAAACCCTAATTTGGCGATCGTACAAGGCAGTTTCCTGCTCCGTCAACTCTTCTCCGTCCATTTTCAACGTTAAACTGTCCGGCGTAAAAGAACCAAAAAAAAAAAAAAAACCCTAGAAAGTGATTCAACTACAACTAAGCTTTAACAAAATCCAAATTCTGCAGTTTCAACGGTGAACGAATAAAAGATAGAAAAAAAAAAAAAAAAAAAAAAAAGAGAAGAAATAGAGACGACTTTTTTGAACTTGCTAATACGCGGTCGTTTTAAAAGTCGGTCTATCGCACAAGGGCAAAAACGACCTGTTATTTTCAAAATATATAAAAACCGCGAATGCGTTTCCACAAATCAACGAAGATATGTTTTTTTAACTCCGTTAGGACTGGAAGACTAACGGACGAGAGGGTAAAAGAGTCATTTTGTTAGATAGAAATATAATTTATACATAATTGCATGCTTGACCAAATTTGGTCTAAATTACACAAACCACCTCCTATCTTAAAATTTCTTAAAGATATCTCACTAGTGCACAAACAAAACCATCTAAGGAATATAATTGAAAGCAACATAATAGATTTCCATTTTTAAGAACAAGGGGTAAAAAAAAAAACACCAATTCTTTTTTTAAAGGTTTTTTTGAAACAATTATTTGAATCTTCATATAAAATGTAATTATCTAAATATGTTCCGGAATCAAATAGACATGAGGAGTGAGGAGGAGGAATCCATACAAAATATATATCAAACTGAATTTGATTTATGTTACTAACCATGAACAAAGAGCTATAACCCCATAAAACAAAAATGATGCAATTTCTTGTAAGGAATTGCAAAAATCCAATAATATAGAAAATGGTTGAAAATTTGATACTATCTTTAAAAAAAAAATATTAAACTATTATAATTAATTCGAGATTTTAGGAGGATTTGATTTTAATAACTACTTCTAAATTCTAATTGCATTTTTCTACCTATTTTTTATATAAACACACTAATTTAAAAAATCATCTATGCAATTTTATAATACAAATTATCAAGAGTAAAGATGAAAATAACAAGCCTGCTTAACATTGGAACAAGCAATTCTGTCCTTGAAAATATCCTTTGTGTTTTTTCTCCTCCAACTATATTCGACACTGCTTTTAGACCTAAATTAAATTTTAAATTTACTAATTATTAGAATATCCACTTAACTCATATACATAATTATATATAATACTATCAAAAAGTTTGAAAGAAAAAAAATTAAAGAATTAATAGTAACTTACCTGAGTCTTCATGGTCATCATGCTTCAAGTTTCCATCCATCTCACCCACTCTACAACAACAAAAACAGAGAGGTTTTTTTTTTCAGATTCAATAGATTAAAGAGACAATTTTTTGCTTGTAATGTGAGATTGTAATGGAGTAGGGTAAATTTTATGGGAATTTGGATGGTCCAGTAAATTAAATTGATGATGGAAGAGTGTAAAGGTCATTAAGATAATAATAATCCCAGATGTTATTAGCTAATCAGGAGTTTAATTATGGAACCTATACATCATAAATTTATAATTTGGGGGGAGGGGTGTTTGAACGTTTGAACTGAATTGATTAGATTGGAATAAAAATAAATAGAATCAGATTAAATTATAACCGAGTCAAATGCAATATATATTAAGAAAAATTGCTAGCCTTGTATCATCATTTTATGTTGATTCGGTAAACTTTTTTATTTAACTCATATGTTATAGATATGTTACGTGGAGAAAAACTTAATTAAAATAACATAATTTATATTGAAAACAGAAAAGTAATTTTTAAAATCTTTACAGGACATAATTGCATTGGACAAAAGTGTCCCGCATAAGTTTTTCTTCTATCGGATTCGGGGAATATAGCTTTGCAATTCAAACAAATTGTCATTGATTTCACCCCCACTATCCACTAAACAGTCCCCCTTTGCCACTTCGACTTATTTGAACTTTGATAAATT
Organism: Dipteronia dyeriana; assembly: GCA_032871835.1. Taxonomy (NCBI): domain Eukaryota; kingdom Viridiplantae; phylum Streptophyta; class Magnoliopsida; order Sapindales; family Sapindaceae; genus Dipteronia; species Dipteronia dyeriana. Next base: position 101,822,862 of record CM065299.1, read on the forward strand.
TAGTTATTCATGATTATATATATATATATATATATATATATATACGTAAGGGCAGAGGAACGTGGGACCGGTGGAGTCCATGGCCCCCGCAACAAAAAAAAAATCATAAATTTTAAGTAAATTTTCTTTATAAACTAATATATTGTAATATTGTATATTCAATTAACCATATATTTCACTATCAATCTTGTTTTTTACAGTATCAGTTAATTTTATTTGTTTTTTAACGATAAATGTTTAGTCTTGCTACTTTATACTTAAAAATATTATTGTTATAAATTATAAGGAAAAACCTGCTTGTATCTAATTTTATGTTTTTATATTTTACATATAAAAGAAAAAAATATATTGCTTTTGGAATTGATTTCCTATACATCATCAATCGGTCTATCCTATATATACATTTCTTTTTCTTTTTTTTCTTTTTTAGTTTTTCCCTTAAACAATTTTATTCTTTGTACTGCAAATAAATTCATCTCATTCTACGGTTCATCTATCCAAATAATTTCAGTTACAAGATTACAAATTAATAACTATTTTAGGTTTATTTTTCAGTTTTGTATTTGTTATTTTCTTAGATTATTAATATGATTTTGCTATATTTATTGTACTGGTTTGTTATTTAAACGTTTTTTTTTTAATTATTTCGATTTTATTATAACCTAATTTTGTTTGGCTCTTAGAGGCGTAACTTAGATGGTAAATGGGCATAGGCATTGGGCAAGTGACTCTCAAGTCTGCGGCTTGAGTCATACCAATTGTGAAAAACTTAAAAAAAAAATATAGTACAAATAGATAAATAGATAGATACAATAAAAAAAAAAGTTAATGTTGTTTGACATATTAAAACCTCAGAAGCCTATTCATCTTCGTCAACATCTAGAAGATGACTTTCTTACAAACTCTTTAATCTTGTATATTGAAAGGAAAATCACATTGAAACTTTTTTTTCTTGAAGTATAAATCACATTAAAACTTAGTATATAATTGATTGATGTTGGAGATTTAAAAGAGTAATCGGTTCATTTTGATTCATAAAACCGGTATATATTTTATTTATTAATTAATTTGTTGTATCATTATATATGGGACTAGATGCTATTACATTTTATTTTTTCAATAACTAGTTTTTTAATTTTAGTATATTTGTCATACGTTAATTTGAATATGTGTTTTTGTTGACCCTTCCAAAACCGAAATCCTGACTTCGCCCCTGTATATATGTATATATACATAGTCTTGTATTTCATTTTCATACCAGTAAAAGTTTTAAATTTATTTATAGAATCATAAAATGTGGAAAGACTCTTCCCTTTCTATGGTAGCAATTAATCTCACGTGAAAATAAAATAACAGTTTTGCATAATACAATTTATAGGATTTTTTTTTCAAATGGTGAAACCTCAAGAGTTTATGCAATTTCTGGTACACGTGGATAGTTATATATATATAATCATAGCCATGGTTCGGTTCCAAACCGCCGATTCCGGTTCCAAACTGAGTTAGAATCGGAGCCGTGGACTGGTGGTTCCGGTTCGGTTCGGGTGGTTCGTCCGGTTCAGTTCGTTTTTTTTTTACAATTTTGCTTAAGAATATATATATATATATATATTCTGGAACCGACGGTTCCAGAACCGGAACCGAACCGTCGGCTCCAGGACGGTTTTTTTTTCGGAGGAGAACCGGAACCAAACCTTTAGCTCTACGGTTACGGTTACGATTCTGGAACCGATTCCACGGTTTTGGTTACAATTACAGTTCATTTCATACGGTTACGGTTCAAACCGTGGTCATGTATATATATATATATATATATAATAAAATAGTGGAAATGGTGAGGAATGTCACATTTTTGTTGGTCAATTGCAATGATATCACCTTTATAATAAGTTAAGTTTAAAATGCACCTATTATGGTGAGCTACCGAAATTGCCCTTAAATAATCGATATTTTATTCTTTAAAGGTTGTCGTGTAATAAAGTTGTCTGAAAATCAATCACCTACTCCATTTTTTCTTCACAAAACGAGCTTCATTTCAGATTTATTGTATTACAGATATTGCACATATTCCAGATTTTGCACAAGAAGGTAAAATAATATTTATGATCTTCATTTCCATTTTTTATTGTAGTTCTATGTGGTATAACACTGTATGAACATTTATGAACATGTTGTCTTAATTTTTTTATATTGATGTACTGGAGTTGTAAACTTTTTACAATGAATGAATGAACATGTATGCATATTTTTTTGTATATATATTTGGGCGAGTTGAGTTGTAGTGGTGCAAACAAGTTTATAATCTTGGGCATAGAAGGTGAAAATGTTTTTAAAAAAGGTCGAAACATTTGTAAAAAAACTCGGAAATGTGAAACTAAGTCTCGATCAAATTCTAAAAAAGCTCGATTCCAAAAATAGATGCTAGATACGTAAAAAGAAAAGCTCGATCCCTGGAAAAAAGGCTCGATCCCTGGCAAAAAAGGCTCGATCATTGACACAAGGGCTCGATCCTTGACAAAAAGGGCTCGATCCTTAGCAAAAAATGCTCGATCTCTCACACAAATAGCTCGAGCACTCACACAAATAGCTCGAGCCCTTTTGAAAAAGGCTCGATATCGCACAAAAAAAGCAAGATCCCTCACAAAAAAGCTAGATTCCTAAAAAAAAAAGCTCGATCCCTTTCAAATAGGCTCGAGGCATATGAAAAAAAGCTCGAGCCATATATTAAAAAGCTCGGTTATGTAGAAAAAGAGCTCGGTCTTGAACAAAAAAAGCTCGATCCCGTTAGAAATAGCTCGGTCATGTACAAAAACGGCTCGATCATATACAAAAAAATCTCGATCCGTTTAAAAAAAAAGCTTCATATCTTACACTTTTGATTTTTGTTTAATCCTTTATAATTGCAAATTTAATATGAATTTTTTTTTCCTTATTAATGGTTTTTGATGTTGGTTTTGACAGGACAATGGATAGGGTGAGAATAGTCATATCTTACAACGGTCGATGAGAGCAATTACCAGACGGAAATCAGAGGTATTTAGGTTCCGATAACCAAGGTTTGTATGTGTCAAAGAATTTGAGTTACGACGAACTGGTGTCGATCGTGCAAACCATTGTGAAGTTTGATGAGAACAAATACAGTGTTGAGCTACAGTCTCTATCAATTGTTCCTGGGACTACATGTCGTACATTTATAAGAAACAATGACGATGTTCAGTTTATGCTAGGGGAAGATAGGGTGATCCCTCAAGTATGTGTTAGTCTAATCGAGAGGGCAGCGGGAGGTGTTATTGGTGAAGATATCCCTCATTCTGATAACACCCAACAATTTCGATCGTTAGGCGGAAGCAACCAGTTGTTCACAGAAAGAAGTGGGATTGATGGTCTGGAAAACATATGTGTTGTCCCACCGGAAGTAGTCGCCCATGATAATAGACCGGAACCTCAATTCGACGATGTATTTGGTTATCATATTGAGATGAATTGTAGAGAGTACAACCACCAATACAATGAGATCTACAATGACATCAACAATGAGGAGAATACAGCACTGAATGTTGGGGTGAATCATGAGGTAGATAATGAGGGCAATTTAAATTCTGTAGAAAATGTAGAGGACAATCAGGATGATACAGAACCTGTCGAAACGGAAAGACGTGTAAGACATGTACACAGATTTAGTTCCAGTGCACCAGATATAGTTGGGACCTCCGAGGGGAGGGCTAATGTAACTGCTGATGATTCAAATAATGCAAGAACATGGGTTATTCCAGGAGCAGAATCATACTCGTTTAGTATTGGTGGAAGCAGGAACTTGTTTGAAGATGAACCTACAAGCATGATATATAAATGCCAGTTTTTTGCAACGAAAAAGGATTTGAAGAGACTAGTAGGCCATTTTGCAATGCGGCAGAACTTCGAGTGGAAGGTAAAAAGGTCCAATAAGACAACATTACATCTAGTTTGTTTGATGGGAAATTGTACGTGGAAGTTAAGAGCGGTGAGGAGAGATGAATGCACATACTTTCAAGTACGAAGTTTTGTCAACGAACACACTTGTCCGTTAGAGGAAATTCACCGCCGGCACCGACAAGCTAATGCAGTCACAATTGGAGAAGTTATTGCACCTAGACTTCAACAACAAGATGGTCGACTAATGCGTCCGAAGAACATAATCGCCAACATGAAATCAATGTATGGAATCCAAATCATGTACAGTAAGGCACACGCCGCCCTCGATTATGCGTTGTCACTGACATATGGAACACATGAGGAAACCTTCCAACTGTTTCCATCATTTGGTTACATTTTGGAACAACAAAATCCCGGCACAATCAATGACTTACAGTGCAACGAAGATGATACATTTATATACTTCTTCATGTCGATTGGTGCCTCACTTAGAGGATTCCGAACGTGTATGCGTCCAGTCATTGCCGTTGATGGTACCCATTTGAAGGGACGATTCGGGGGTACAATGTTTGTTGCAACAACACAAGATGGGAACGAACAGGTGTATCCAATTGCTTTTGGGTACGGTGATTCAGAAAACAATCTTTCATGGGAATGGTTTTTGGATTGCTTGAAGGGTGCCCTAGGTCATATTGATGAGCTAGTTTTCATTTCCGATATGTATGCAAGCATTAAAGCAGGGATTTCTAAAGTGTTCCCTTATGCCACTCATACCATATGTTGCTGGCACTTTGCTGAAAATGTCAAAAAGTGATTTCATAGGAAGGATGTTGCCATAATAATGGACAAAACAGCACGCACATACACCGAGTTTGAATATAACCAGCATATGGAAGAGTTAAGAAACTTGCACCAGAATGCATATGATTATATCATTGATGCCGGTCCACACAAGTGGTCCCGTGTACACTGCCCAGAAAGAAGGTATAGGGTGATGACGACTAATGCTGCAGAATGCATAAACTCATGCCTCAAATTTGCACTCCAACTGCCTATGTTGACTCTGGCTGAGTTCATTAGGAATATGCTGCAACGGTGGTTTCATGATCGCTATAGAGCTACACAAACCATGCATCATCAGTTGACCGATGCAGCACATCTTGTGCTCTTAAAACGTGTGCAGAAGTGTGGTTATTTGACCGTTAATCCAGTCGACTGTAACATTTTTTTGGTCAGGCGGTCTGGAAAATAGTGGACTGTAGACTTAACTCGGAAGACTTGTACTTGTAACAAATTTCAAATGGATCATTTTCTATGTTCTCACGCCCTTGCGGCGCACGGTAGATTATTGTAACTTGGACTTCACAACTTTGAAAACCTACTGATCATTTTCTTGGTGAAGCTGATCGTTTTCAATTTTTTTTACAGGGAGAGAAACTTGGACTTCACAACTTTGTGTGCGGACTACTACAAAACACAGACACTTATTAACGCGTACTCGGTTCCTATTATGCCGGTGGGCCATCCTTCCACTTGGGTTGTGCCATCTGACATTGCTCAGAGGGTGATTTTGAATCCAAACTCCAAGAGACAAGCAGGACACCCGAGGGCGGATCGCCATGTCTCATCTTCGGAGAGGACAACTACACAATCCTGTATAAGATGCGGACAACCAGGGCATAATTCCAGGAGATGTTCTACTCCACCGATGATTAATGAAGGTACAAGAAGAGCTGTTCCCGATGAATACCGCCGCAAGTGTAGCATCTGTCATTCAATTGGACACAACAAACAAACGTGTCCTAACATTGACTCTAAAGGGAATGAATGACAATTTTTTGATCACATTGAAAACTTTTGGAAGTGTATCATATTGTAATAATTTGGAATTGCAATAATTACTTATTAATGAATGAATTAATATTAATGAATGAATTAATATTCATGAATTAATTACATGTCTGTGTACAACTAAAATGGTAATATACAAAAAATCACTTGGCGGGCCTGGAGTTAGCAAAAATATCCACAACCATTTTTTCCCGAATCATCCCCATGTCGTCCTCTGACCAATCAAAAGGCCTTCGGTTCACTACTATGTACTCGATAATTCTCAAAGTATGGGGACCACAGTTACCTCTACAATTCGGGGCATAAAACACCATTAGAAATCGTTCATAAACAATATGTAAACACGTGAATGAAATAGAATGTCTTACGATTTCTTTTGTTGGGGGACTGTAGAAGGATGCATCAGACTGACCGAGAAGAGCTTATTTTTCCGAGTGATCGCCCCACGCCCAGGATGCCGTGCTGTGTGGAACCCTGCGTCACTCAACATAGAGGGTAAAAACCACAGTAATAGCCGGACCTACTGGTGCCTGATCTGATAAGGAACTTCCTGTCTCCATGGGTCATAAATATCAATCTTCTCGCGACAAAGGTCGATGCTCACCACCAGCCAATGTTGGGCCCCAACGTTGCACGGAATCAGCACCTGTAACAATTTACATGCCGTGTTAACTGAGGATATACTTAAAAAAAAAAAAAAATCATCTCAATCATGTAACACTTACCTGGTCAACCTCGTGGCATTGGCGGTTTCCACTCGTGGTTGCTCCATGGACCGTGAGAATGTCATCTTCCAACCATCGGGACTGTAACACATTCCACCTTGCAGTGCTCACAGCACCATGGGAATCACGAGGCATCATTCTCTCCCACATGTACAACATAAGTGGATGTACAAGCATTGACAATATCGTATTATTAATACAGAAGCATAAAATTCGATGTGATTCCCAAATGTTATAACTACTTACATAAAATTGTGTATCCAACACGTTGATCATCTGGTTGTACACATTGTGGAATCCTCGCTGACGCTTGCGTAGAATATTTAGGTATGCATCCATATGCTGACAAACAATAAAACCACCGTACTTGTTAACAATTCAACAATACTTACACAAAAGTTAATATGAAATATAATAAGTACGTACCGTGTCCTCAAAGTCCATGAAGTTGGACTGCATACGCACGAACCATCCCGCGGTAAGTGGTGACAACACGTCCACATCACGTCTGTATAATGATTGAATTACCTTAGCTATACATAAATTAGAATAACAAGAAATGCACATCCATTTGTATTATAAAAAGTTGGACTCACTGTTCCCCGTTGATGTTCCTCTTGAAGGCCTTGTATGCCGCTAGGTGGCCACCGTCCACTAGTCCGTGGGGGTCAAAAATGTGTTCCACGGACTCGGGCCGTGTCTTTAACCTCTTTGGATGGCATGGATCTGTGTAAGGGCTCACCAACTGCCATCCACGCTTACCTAAACGCTTCATTGGGGGAGGGGACCGCTCCGACGCCATGGACTTGCTGAGTAGGGGAGGGGACCGCTCCGATGCCACGGACGTGCTGGGTGGGGGAGGGGACCGCTCCGACGCCACAGACCTGCTGGGTAGGGAAGGGGACCTCTCCGACGCCACGGACGTGCTAGGTGGGGGAGGGGACCGCGGTGGTTGAATCGATATGCTAGGAGGTGGGGGGAATGATATGCTGCGAGGTGGGGGGATCGATGTGATGGGAGGTGGGGGGGACCCTTGAACCTGGGTGTCTGTCCCCCCTGTAAACCTATCAGTCGACCCTCCGGGACTAAATAATTGATCAGGAGGTGGGGGGCCATCCCGGTGTGTACTTAAGGTCGAACCTTGAAGCCCCCGGATCATATCAAGTAACAATCGGTGTTGCTGCTGACGATCCTCATCACTCTTTCGGATCATATCCAACAACTCCAAGGGTTGACGTTGTCGATCCTCGTCACTCTTTCGGAGGGCTTCACGCACATCGTTCAACATTTCAGTCCACAAAGCCTGAAATCATGTCTACAATGTTAGTACAAAACTATCCACACGTGTTACTAAAAAACACTTAACTTTGTTTTTAGCTGACCTTTCCATCATGTCCAACGCCCCCACGGGAATCCCTTGCAGATGTACCATGTCCGGGGGTGGAAAACCGAACCCGCCTATGCCTATGCCTTTCTCGTTGAGGGTCTGTCTCATATCCCTCACTGTCACTGGGCCTCAAACCCCCAGCAGCGAGCTCAGATCCCTCACTGTCAATGGTCCTGTCTGTACCACTGATCCCGCCTAAGGTGGTCTGATCAGGGACCTCAGGCGGCATGTCATCCATGCCATCTTCTACATACATGCTCCCCCTCTCGTCTAGGCAGGCATAGTAAGGTGCTTATCTCTCAGCTGGTGTCGGCACCAGTTCCTTGAGTGCAAATATCTGAAATAGTAGTTAGAACAATGTCATTGTACAAATACTAACTAATAAAAACATTAACAAGATAAATACATACCCTGGCTTTGAAAATCTTTGCTAGCTTCTTTCTTCCCTTTCGGTTGTTTGGACAACTCCCACTTCAAAATACGAGGAGTCAGATCAGTAACCCTCCGGACACAGACCTCTTTGGCCAACTCAGGGATCACCTCCAAAGCAAATATCTGCATCATGGATAAGTACAATAAGTATCTATACAATTAGTATCTATACAATTTTGGGCACCAACAATAAAGTACAATTTGTAGTTTGAACTTCTTACCAACAGGGCATCTGAAAGACCGTATATGTTGTAGGTCTCCACATTGTGTACATCAGCGGCCTTTTCCTGCCGGCGTCGCTCTAACCCGTCTCTTCGCCCGTCAAGTGCATGCTTGAACGAGTGAATAGAATGCCTGTACACGTAGGCACCCCACGGGAACGTGTCGAACGCATCTAGGTCCTCAACCACCCGAAACTGCCAAACTGGAATCTTGAATCTCTCATCCACCCCCATCAGTATCCAGTTCAGCATATATAAGAGGCAGAACTTGACAGCATCGTACGCCTGTCCGAAATCTGTGCCGGTGACAACACCCCTAATCTGCTCCAGCGACACCTCTTCGGCTCCAGGAAAGTACCGCTCATGTATGCCATTCTCCATTGCTGCATACATTGTGGTATCTGGTACAACTCCAAACCGCAGTTCGGTGATCAGGCAAAATTCCACCTTCGAAAACCTCACCGACTGGGTTCCTAACATGAAGTGCATCTCATCTGTGGGGCCGTTATGATGGAGCTCCCTCAAAAGCAACCGATGGATAATACCACCGGAAAACTTCATCTCCCTATGCATCGTCAGGAAATGCCCGAAACAAGACTCCATGAACCGTCGAAGGTCTTCATCTGCAAATTCTACAGGGACACGGTTCAACACGTCGTCTATATGGGCGAGGGCATCAAATTGGTTGTGTCGTGTCAGTTTGCCCTCGTACCAGTATTCTTCTGGAGTTTTAAGTGAATCCCTCAACCTAATTCTCATCTGCAATGTAACAGAAATACAACATCATTAGACATAATTTTATTAAAAAGCTCGATCCCTTTCAAAACAGCTCGATTGCGCTTACAAAAAGTCTCGATTCCTTTTCAAAAAGGCTCGATCCCTTTCAAAAGAGCTCGATTGCTTTACAAAAAACCTCGATTCCTTTTCAAAAAGGCTCGATCCCTTTCAAAAAGTCTCGATCCCTTTCAAATAGGCTCGATCCAATTCAAAAACAGCTCGAAACATATTCAAAAAGCTCGATTCCTTTTCAAAATGGCTCGATCCCTTTCATAAAGGCCTGATCCCTTTTCAAAAAAGCTCGATTTCTTATCAAAAAGGCTCGATCCCTTTCAAAAAGGCTCGACCCCTTTTAAAAAAAGCTCGATCCCTTTTAATAAAAGCTCCATCCCTTTTTAAAAAAGCTCCATCCCTTTTTTAAAAAGCTTCATCCCTTTTAAAAAAAACTCGCTCCCTTTTCATAAAGGCTCGATCCCTTTTCATAAAGGCTCGATCCCTTTTCATAAAGGCTCGACCCCTTTCAAATAGGCTCGATCCAATTCAAAAACAGCTCGAACCTATTCAAAAAAGCTCGATTCCTTTTTAAAATGGCTCGAAGCCTTTTAACAAAGGCTCGATCCTTTTTTAAAAACGCTCGATTCCTTTTAAATAGGCTCGATCCAATTCAAAAACAGCTCGAACCTATTCAAAAAACCTCGAAACATATTCAAAAAAGCTCGATTCCTTTTCAAAAAGGCTCGATCCCTTTCAAAAAGGCTCGATCCCTTTTCGATCTCTTTCAAAAAGGCTCGATCTCTTTCAAAAAGGCTCGATACCTTTTAAAAAAGCTCGATCCTTTTTTTTAAAAAAGCTCGATCATTTTAAAAAAAAGCTCGATCCCTTTTAAAAAAGGCTCGATCCCTTTTCAAAAAAGCTCGATCCCTTTCAAATACGCTCGATCTAATTTTAAATCAGTTCGAACCTATTCAAAAAAGCTCGAAACCTATTCAAAAAAGCTCGATCTTTTCAAAATGGCTCGATTTTTTTTTAAAAAGCTCGATTCTTTTTAAAAAAATCTCGATTCCTTTTCCAAAAACTTCGATATACCAAAACCTAATTTTCATGACAAAAGTAGCTCGACTAATCAAATAAGCTTGATTTTCTTGAAAAAAGTCTCAAAAACCCAGATTTCATCTTCCTCAACGGATATTCAACCAAATTACAAACCCTAACCTAAACCACAACCATTCTCACATCTATATTTTAACCGGTTTCTACAATTTCTATCAACAAAACTCAATTCTAACATGTAATGCAAGTTAACAACAACAAAAACGAGGAAAAATAACCAATCTTACCTTTGTCAATCGCAGCTCTTCCGGTCACTTCACCGTCAATTAGTTTCCTGTCGGTTTGACTGTTGTTTCTCTCTGACTTTGAAAACGACAACTTCCTCACTGTTAAAATATTTCGGGGTATTTTTGTCTCAAAGGCTCTTTTGGTACCTTTTAAACATACATTAGTAAAATGGTGATATTTGCACAATATACCCCTCAAGTGCCAATAATTTTTTGACCCCTAATAAAATATTGGACGGTAAAAATGTAATTCATGTCGTGGAAGAATGGGAACGTGGACAGTAATTGAAATATTGAAAAGCAACAAGATCAAAATTGTACTCTGAAATGTTCTGTCCCTCTGAAATATTATTGTTTGGGGAACGATTAGAGATTTATTGATACCTGTTAATATCTTAATCTTTCTTTTCGAATATTGTTAAATAAATATCTATCTATTTCGTAAACTATCAGATGATGTATTACTACTACTTATTTGTGAAACTTGTAGACCTCATTAGTTGCGATATTGATCTTATAGTTGTCTAATATAGACAGATCGATCTACATCTACAGATTAAATTTCGGCTAAAGTGAATAAAGTGTTTTTTGAAAAAACAATAGGGATTAAAGTGATTAAAACGACAAATATTTTTAAAATTGCGAAAACTCAGAATAATGTGGGAATGTATGTATAATTATCTCTAAAACAAGTATACTTCACTACCTCAGTTAGGGGTGATTTTTCAATAAAATCGATAAAAATTAATTTTTAAAAATATGAATTGATCCAATAAAATTTATAAATATCAACCAATCAAAAACCGACATAATTGGACCAGTTCGGTTTTGATCCTATTAGACTAAATTCTTACGCTTTAATTATCACACATATTTTCATATTTTAATCATTTTAAACATTTAACTGAATTAAATTATAGATTTAAACATATTAAAAATATTAGTTTAAAATAATATAAAAAAAATATAAAAAAAAATATTACGATAGACTTTCATAGTTTTACGGTTTTGATGGACGATTAAACATTAAACTAAAGGTTTTTTAAAATATGTTTAAATATATATCGGATCTTGATCCCATTTTCCGGTTTTAGATAATAAACCCGAAAAAAAAAAACGATTCAATCAATTTTTTAAAAAATGAATCGAATTGAACCGGTCAACATTAAAGAATCGAAAAAAAAAACTATTGAACCGGTTCGCTTTATTGGTTTTTTGTCCACTCTGTTCCTCAGTAGGAACTAGGAAGTCATACAAAAAAAAATTCCCAGACGAAGACACCGCTGCTTCAATCCCAATCCCACAACAAATACCCGACGACAATCTCTAGAGATCAATCCCATGTAATCGTCGCCGTCCAAGACGATGACCGACCACACGCCGGACTGTGGTGTGCGTGCCGATTGCTCTGAAATTCATCTGGGGTTTGTAAATTTTTGTTAGTTTCTGAGTATGCGTTCTGTTGGTTGTTTTTATTTGTTGCAGCTACCATTGGATAAGATGGAAGGGAAAACCTGATCCGAGGGAGAGTTGCTCCAATAGTTGTATCTATTCACATACCATACACCGAACCATGATTCCTTAACCGGAACTATGAATTAGTTCTATGAATTAATTCTACTTCTATGAATTAGTCTCCACGATTGTCGCGTCAGAGTCCCATGATTCCTTAACTGGAACTATCACCAGAACAATGCAAGTAACGTTATCTCCCCCATGCAGTGAATTTAATATACACGTTAGGTTTAGTTTTAGATTTGTTACTCTACTAACAATAATCATTTTCAGTTTCTAACACCTGTTCTACTGCTTATGATCTCTCCTACCGTCTTTTCCTTTTAAATTTGGTTTTCAGGTGATTTATGTTAATAGGTTCTCGCAATCATCAAGGAAGAATGCTGTTAATGAAATAAAGGTAGAAAGTTTCTATAAAATTTGCTATTTTTTTTAGTATTAAATATTCTCACTCTGTTACTGGTTTTGTTATTGGTTTTAGGACCTATTTGTTTCTTGAAGCCAACTTCTATAACATCTTATGGCTTTGCAGCCTTTGCTCTTGCAGTAAATGCCGTCAATTGTTATGAACTACCCTTAGCATATGACATATCTATAAATTGACCCCATCTTTGTAATTGAGCATATTGATGTGCTACAATATGCATCTAATGTGATTTTTAGGATTTAAGGCTATGCTCTGTGATTATTTTTTGTTGGCAGTGGTGGCTTAAACATAAATTTAATGAGCTTTGACCTTGTTATGGAACTTTTTTTCTTTAACTAATTGTCTTAAGATTGATTAAGATCCAACGTGAATGAACAAAAAGGTCATATTAAATGCATTAATGTTGACACGTGTAATCACATGCAATTGTTTGTGCATGAATCTATATATGCTAAATTAACTGTGCAAAATTCAATTAGTTATTTAGTTGTTATCGATTTATTTGCTATTTGATACAGAAATGTGCTTTCAAGGATATGAGAAGGCTTCTTGCGATAGATTTCCTCGAGTGCTTTTATTTCCCGAGGGAACCACAATTGAAAGTTTATTATATTGTTTCAGCTTGGTGCTTTCATCCCAAGTTACTCTATTCAACCAGTAATAGCCCGCTATCTGCATATACACTTCGACCAACCTTGGTATGATACTCTTCTTTTGCAGAAATGTCTTCAGTGCTGTCTTTATTAAGCTTTATCTTATTAACTTTTATTTATTATTTTATGTTATTTATATTTGGGTGCTTTTCCATCTTGCTCAGGGGGAATATTTCTTTGGCAAATATCATGTTTAGAATGTTCATGCAGTTCTACAATTTCATAGAGGTGTTTGTGCCCTTTTGTTTCTTGATTTGGATTTACTGTTGCTACAAGCCTACAAGTGTTGTAAAGTTTTGTATTGTTAAACTTTAAATTAATCAAAGTCAATTTAATTTGAGCAGGTAAAGTATCTTCCTGTTGTTTTTCCAAGCAACAATCAAAAAGAAAATGCTCTACATTTTGCTGAGAAGGTGAGTATTGTGCTGCTTTTTTGGACATGTGAAATGTTTGTTTGTTTCATGTTTACTTCTGCACACGTAATATTTGCACCTTTTGCAACTTCTTATGATTGGAGAAAAAGGTAAATTTGGATTTATATATCTGTAACTTAATTTATAAAGATGCTGGCCAACATGGACATGCATTGGTATATCTGTATAAGTTATGAATTTTTATGTATATGTTCCTTGGTTGTGCATTGCCATTTGTTTTAGATTATTGATTAACTCGAACATGGATTTACGCAGACCAGCCATGCTCTTGCGTCTGCTTTCAATGTTGTGGAAACGTCTCATTCCTATGGAGAAGTGATGCTTCAGATGAGAGCATCTCAATTAAAACAGATATTTATTTATTTTTCTTTCATAAATGCATATATTTTTGCAATTATTTTTATTTTTATTTTTGCATATAGGTATTTTATTATTGTCTTTTGTTTAAACCAAGGTGTTATGTGTTTGAATTCTGACATGTGGACTTAGCATTAGGCACCTTGTTAGGGGTGAATCTTGAATTTGAAATCAGGGCTGGGGATTAGAATTGGTTGAGGTCTTTTCTGTTAGTTTGTATAGCTTGCAAATCACTGGTGCTGTGATGTTTATTTGTGTTGGAAGACCTACTAGTAATGGGCATTTAAGTTACAGCCCTTTTAGGTCCCTTAATCCTAGATGATTTCTACTGTCTTCTTAGAAGAGTGTGGTAGTTTGGGCCTTTGGGGTTCTTACTAAGGCCTGATATTGTCGTGGATGGCTTCTCTCTCATGTTCTGGTGAAAATCTTGTAAAGATTGAATCATTTGGTATGAGTGCAGGAGTGGAAATGATTTGCAATAATCTCTTAACCGCTTCAGATGCATCTTCTTTTGGTTGCACTTTTTGGTTTGAATCAGATTACTTATTGGTGTATCTTTCTTTGGGTACAAGCTTTGTGAAAAGAGGGTTTGGTTGGTAGAGGGACATTGTAAATGCTGTTTCTTATTAGAGAAAGACCATACTATTTCTGATCAATCAATTTATTATTATTTCATGCGATTAGGTCCTTTTGCATGTCTCTGTTGAGTTGTCTCTTTGCTGACACAGTTGTTGAATATAGAGTTTGCTTTGTCTTTGGAACTATCCAAAAGTAATTTTCACTGATATTTCCTTTTATAATCTTTGCGGGAAAAAGTCTCAATTTATATGGTTGAAATGGCTAGGATGGAATCGGTGCGTCCTTACATTGAATTGTTTTCTTTTGATGATTTTCCTAGAAACTAGAAACAGGCCATCGATTTTTATTTAAAGGAACTGCATGGATGCTATTCAGTTCTAGTTTCTGCTACACCAGTGTATTATTTTACTGATTTTGATAGGAAAAAAAAAAGATTTATATCGGTGTATCGGTCGATCATTAAAGTTGCCAACTTGTACTTTCATAATCCTTCTTTTACTGAAATAATGATCAAGATATTTAGTTTTTTTGGTTATTCCATATAAGCAGCTCGCATAGATGATACACTAGCCTCCCTGACTGCACCAGTACGAGCATAATACCAATCATTCCATAAGCAACACTGTTAGAGCATTATATATCAATCATCTTCCATGAGATACATTAGCAAATTGCAAGAAAAATAATCCCCATTAGAAGGAAAGACTGAAGAACAACAAGGTACACCAAACATTATGGTTGCATCGGAAGATGTAGAATCCAAAACTGAGCTTGTGTACATCATAACATCCATCAAAAGCCTATCAATTATCTCCACTTTTGGACCCCTAGGCTTCGTCTAAGATCTGCCATCCTATGAGTCGAATAGAATTATATATGTTAACATATGTTTAAAAAACACAATGGATGCAAGAGTTGTATTATATGGTAAAGAGAGCCAATTTTTTTTTTTTTTTTTACCTATTTTTATCGTAAGAGTGGGATGTTTTCAACTTTGAATCCAGGTACAAAGTCAACAACCAAGACGATTCCACAATAGCTAGTAAGGTTAACTACATTACCCAATCATCCAAAATTATTAGGGACATGGAATTCTACTTCAATTAGATCCCGCCTGGCCTATAATCGATATTTTTCTTGTGAAAACCAATAAACCGTCATATTTGCTTCATCAAAGTAACTAAGGACATAGTTTGATTACTTGAATGCATAAATAGTACACTAGCCTCCTTGACTTTACCGGTACGAGCAACTATGCCAATCATTCCATCAACGGCACTTGTACCAATATAGGCAATGGTGAAATGCGGACGAATTGGATCAGAAAGAATCTCGTCCAAAACCTCTTGTACAACAAACTGTTAACAAGGAAATATGCTAGTTAATTCATGAAAGTATATACATCCAGTGATAAAAAATTCCACAAAACTTGTAAAAATGGACCATGAAAAAAAAACTTCTCAGTAACCAAACAGTCTCATATATATAATAATAATTCTTGCACTATCATATATATAAAGAGTTAGAGATACAACGAAAAACTTACCTGAAGAGATGAGCTTAGAGAGAGACTAGTTTCAAGTTTACGTTGATAGAGAATCAGGTTACAAAATTTGCTAACACGAGTAGCTGATGCAAAGTGTATTGTTGGTAGTCTAGATAATATGTTTTGGAGAAGATCTTCATTCCTCAAAGCATAAGCAACATCCATCTTCTTCTTCAACAATATGCTCTCTGTCAGTCCGTCTTTTACTATGACAATTTTATGAGTGAATATGATGAGTAATTGTGAAATATTAGGTTTTTTTAATGACCTATTTTTATTCCATCAGAACATATATTTATATACAATTGGAGACCTAGACATTAGGACTTCTTTCCGATTTTTAAAGGAGAAAATCTTGCATAATCTATTCTAAATAAGGAAAACAATTATACAGCTAATTACACCTAATTTACAGCAAAGAATCCCAACACTCCCCCTCAAGCTGGATTGTAAATTTTTAGCATACCCAGCTTGCAACTAAGATCTTCAAAATGTGCTCTTGGAAGTGCTTTAGTTAGAATATCAGCAGTCTGTAGATTAGAAGGAATGTAAACAGGCTTGATTACTTTCTCTTCTATCTTTTCTCTGATGAAATGCCGATCTATTTCCACATGCTTGGTCGGTCATGATGAATTGGATTTTTAACAATACTGATGGCAGATTGACTATCACATAGTAGCTGAATTTTTCCCTCAGAAGGTATCTTCAATTCGGCTAATACTCTTTTCACCCAAATTCCTTCACAAATACCATGAGCCATAGCTCGAATTCCGCTTCTGCACTACTCCTAGCTACAACAGCTTGTTTTTTAATTCTCCATGTTGTCAGATTTCCCCAAACATAGGAACAATAACCAGAAGTGGAACGTCTATCTGTGATTGAGCCTGCTCAGTCTGCATCGGAATACAATTCCACTTTCCTACTTGAGTTCTTTCCGAATAACAGTCACTTTCCTGGAGTCATTTTCAAGTATCTTAAGATTCTGTACACCGCTGTCATGTATTCTTCAGTAGGGTTGTTCATAAACTGACTAACAACACTTACTGAGAATGCTATGTCAGGCCTAGTATGTGAGAGAGAGATCAACTTCCCTACAAGTCTCTGATATCTTCCCTTTTCTACTGGAGCACTGTCTTTATTTGAACCAAGTTTGGTAGTGTAGTCCATAGGTGTCTCTACAGGCTTACACCCAAGCATACGTGTTTCTTTAAGAAGATCCAGTACATACTTTCTTTGAGAAACTGCAATGCCTTGCTTAGACCTAGCCACTTCCATTCCCAAGAAGTCTGTGAGTTTACCTAGGTCCTTGATCTCAAACTCTAGTCATAAATTCTTTGACTCTTGGAAACTCCTCAGAATAATCCCCTGTTAGAACAATATCATCAACATAGACAATCAACACAGAAATCAGTCCTTCTAAAGAATGTTTTACAAACATTGTATGATCAGATTGTCCCTGTTTATACCCATTACTCTTCATAACTCTGGTAAATCTCTCAAACCAAGCTCTGGGTGATTGTTTGAGACCATAAAGTGACTTCTTTAGTCGACACACTTTGTTGATGTTTGATGAGTTCTGTAGTCCTTGGGGAATGTCCATATAGACCTCCTCTTCTAATTCCCGTTCAAGAACGCATTCTTGACATCTAGTTGATAGAGGGGCCAATCCAAATTTGCTGCAGGAGAGAGGAGTATTCTAATAGTGTTGAGTTTTGCAACCGGAGCAAAGGTCTCCTCATAATCTATACCATAGGATTGAGTAAATCCCTTAGCTACCAACCGAGCCTTGTATCTCTCAATACTACCATCTGCCTTTGTTTTTACAGTGAAGATCCACTTGCAACCGATCACATTCTTTCCATGAGGCATATCAGCTCTGAAGCACAGACACATTTTTTTGGAGAGGTAACGTGTCCGACACGTTTCGGACACGACACGTGTGGACACGAGTCGGACATGCGTTTTCCCGTGTCTGTTGACTTTCCGACAAACTTGACTTTTCGACACGGCTTGGACACGCTTATACACGGCAAGGACACGTCTGGGACACGTTTGGGGTACTTTTGTAATTATTTTTACAAAAAATGGGGTCAATTTTATAATTTAAAAAATATTAGGAACTAATTATAAATTTTATCAGGGTCTTGCCTTCTTTTCATCACTTTCACTCACAATTCAGAAATCAAAAGGATATTAGCAGCAGGCAGCAGCCGAAGAAGTGGAGAAAGAATGAGTTCTCTACTTCTCTTTCTCTTATAAATCACTCAAATCACTGAACAAAAATCCTAAAAGCTGCCGAAGTAGTAAAGAAAGAAGAAGTGAAAGCTTTTCAATTTTTCATCACTTTCTCTACTGAAATCAAAAGTAAAATATGAAGTACCTGTCGAAGAAGTGAAGAAGAACAAAGAAGAAAAGAAGAGGAAGAAGAACCGAGGAAGAATCGAAGAAGAAACGCGTACCTTACACCGAAATCATCAGGTTTTTCTTCTTGTTGTTGCTGCTGCCTGAATGCCTTTTTTCTTCGATCTTCACTTTTTTATTTTATTTATTATATATATTAATATAGATTATAGACATACAAGACATGAAATATTGATAATTTGATATATATATATGATATGATATTATGGGCTGTCAACTGTGGGCGTGTGGCTGTAGGTATATATATGATATTATGGGCTGTCAGTTGTGGCTATGGGGCAAATATTATGGGTTATTGGGCCGTCAGCTGTGGCTGTGGGTATATATGTATATGATATTATGGGCTGTCAGCTGTGGGGAAATTTTGTTTAATTATGGGCTATGACTGTTAAAAAAAAAGATATTATGGGCTGTGGAACATTTGTTTAATTAACTAATTAAGTGATTATGTCCACATAATGAGACAGCCAACAGATTACAGATGTCCTTAGAAATTAAATTGTTACATTGAGTTATTGATTATTGATTTATTAGGAAATCATTTCATTAGAAATTAAATTATGCAATTGAATGAATGAAATGTGAATACACGACAATATGACATTGAATAATTGAATGAGCGAAATTATATTAATATAGTTTATTATTTATGCAATTATGCCTTATTTTCATGTGATAGTTTGTTTCATTATTTAATATTTAGTAATTGAATAAAATGAGTGACAATTAGTGACAGTTTCCTACTTTCTTGCTATTGCCTATAATTTCAAATATGTTTTTTCAGAAAATGAGTAACAACGTGCCAATCTCTACCGACTCTATTGGCACCTCTAATATAGCAACCGGAAATGAAACTGGCAGTGGTAGTGCTACAACTTTGAATGTTCAAGCTCTACTATGGAAGTATGTTACAAAGATTGATAAAGTGGGAAAAGACGGTGGAAATGTTTCATTCCGATGCAACTTTTGCATGAATGTTTATAAAGGATCATACTCTAGAGTGACGAATCATTTGATGAAAGTTAGGGGAAGTGGGATTGCAAGTTGCTCTAGAGTTACAAATGCAAATTTATTGGAAATGCAAAAGGCAGTGGAAGAAGTGGAATTAAGGGTGCAACAATCTTTACCTAGGCATGTTCCTTTACCCAACACATCCTTACATGATAAGACTATTGGTTTTTCTAACTCGAGTATTATTCCAATTTACCATCTTTTGAGCCAAAAAAGAGGAAGGGAATGAGTGGACCTCTTGAGAAGGCCTTCAACATTAGTGCTAGAGAAAAATTGGATGGTGAAATTGCAAGAATGTTTTACACGGGTGGCTTGTCATATCACTTTGCACGAAATCCTTACTATGTACGTGCCTTCACAAATGCACTTCCAGGTTATGTCCCTCTAGGTTACAATGCATTACGAACTACACTTCTCCAAAAAGAGAAGAGTAACATTGAACGATTGTTGGTGTCAATTAAGGGTACTTGGAAAACAAATGGTGTAAGTTTATGCCGTGATGGATGGACGGATGTTTAAAGAAGACTCCTTATTAACATTATGGCTGTTTGTGATAGTGGACCAATGTTTTTAAGGGCCGTAAATTGTGAAGGAGATCAGAAAGATAAGTACTTTATTTCCAATTTGCTTGTTGATGCCATTCGAGAAATTGGTTTAGAAAATGTGGTGCATGTAATCACTGATAATGCCCCAGTTTGTAAGGCAGCGGGACTTCTTGTGGAGGTAAAGTTTCCACACATCTTTTGGATACCATGTGTTGCCCATACCCTCAATCTTGCTTTGAAGAGCATTTGTTCACCATCGCCACATCCAAAATATGATGATATTATGGAAGAATGTGGTTGGATTGCAAAGGTTTCTAGTGATGTTTTCTTCAAAAATTTCATTATGAACCACATTATGAGGTTGGCGATGTTTAATGATCATTCCAAGTTAAAGTTGCTCTCAGTTGCTGATACACGTTTTGCTTCTACAATTGTGATGCTTAAGAGATTTAAGCAAATAAATCAAGGGTTAGAGCAAATGGTGATTAGTGAAAGATGGGATATGTATAAAGATGATGATGTGGAAAAGGCGAGAGTTGTGAAGGAAAAAATATTAAATGAATATTTTTGGGTTGACATTGACTACATTCTTAGCTTTACAGCTCCTATATATGAGATGCTTTGGATGGCCGATACGGACACACCCTGTCTTCACTTGGTATATGAGTGGTGGGATTCTATGATAAAAAAAGTGAAGATTGTTATATTTAGAAAAGAAAGGAGGCAACTTGATGATAAATCAAGGTTCTTTGATGTGGTGTATGAAATTTTGGTGGAGCGATGGACCAAAAATAGTACACCACTCCATTGCTTGACACATTCCTTGAATCCTAGGTAAGTTGATAACATTCTAAATTTATTTACATTTCAGTTTTTAGTAAATTCTTGACATTAATTTTTTATGAATAATGATTTATTTTTATTACTCTACTTCTAGATATTATAGCCAAGAATGGCTTGAAGAGGCTCCTGATCGTGTTGTTCCACACCAAGACCTTGAGATTGCAGTGGAATGAAACAAATCTATTGAGAGATATTTTACCAATGATATTGAGAGAAGAAAGGTCAATGAGGAGTATGTCTCTTTTACATCGTGCCTTGGCCATTTTTCAGGTCATAATTCTATAAGTGATGGAGCTTTTATGTCTCGGTGAATTGGTGGATTGTTCATGGAACTTCCACACCATCTCTTCAATCCATTGCTTTGAAGTTACTTCAACAACCTTGCTCATCCTCATGTTGTGAAAGAAATTGGAGCACATATAATTTCATTCATTCTTTAAGGAGGAACAAGATGACACCACAAAGAGCTGAAGATTTGGTATTTGTTCATAATAATCTTTGTCTTTTATCGAGGAAATCTCCAAGCTACAATGAAGGTGTGTCTCAATTGTGGGATGTTGGAGGGGATGGTTTTGATTCCATGGACATGGAGGACGTTGGGCTACTTGAGATTGCAAACCTTTCCCTTGATGAACCACAGTTAGAAACCGTATTATTTGGACATGTTGACAATGTGATGAATGAAGTTATTTAGGAATAACTACTTTTATGAGTTTTTTTTAATGTTTGGACTTATATTTGTACTTTTGTAATATTTTATAACTTTTATGTGACTTATGTTTTTATGTGACTTATGTTTTTATGTGACTTATGTTTTGACTTTTGAATGAATTATGTTTTTAGTTTTTCAAATTTATATTTGTTTTAAAAAATATATATATATATATATATATAATTGTAATTGGCGTATCCTGCCGTGTCCGTGTCCGTGTCCGTGTCCTAGTTTTTTGAGATTTACCTTATCCCCGTGTCGTGTCGTGTCGTATCGTATCCACGTGTCCGTGTCCGTGTCCGTGTCCCTGTCCGTGCTTTATAGCATATCAGTAATTTTTCAAGTATCATTCTTCACCGGATCACTAACTTCTTCATTAACTGTCTTCTTCCATTCTGGGATATCCATGGCTTCTTGGATTGAATTAGGAATGTAGATAGAAGTGATTTTTCTGGTAAATGCTTGGTAAGATGAAAATAGTCCCTCATAATTCACATCGTTGCCAATAGGTTACAATGGATTACTTCTGCATTCTCTCACCCCTTTCCTGAGTGCAATGGGTAGGTTCTCATCAGAATTATCTTGATCACTTAAATTAGTACCTGTAGAATTTTCCTCCACAGTCTGTAAGTTAGATGTAGTGATTTTTTCTTCAGGTTCAGATGTTGGCAGTACCTGTGAATCTGCTAGAGTCTTTGATTCCTTCGGTGTTTTCCTTTTCCTGTGATAGACAATTATCTCGGGATATTCAGAATCAGTTGGTTTCGGTTTCGGTTTCGGTTTCGGTTTCGGTTTCGGTTTAGGTTCACTTTGAACACTTGGAGAATGTGCAATTTCAGTTGTTTTCAGTGTAATTTCAGGTGTTGCCGGTTTAATTTCAGGTGTGTAATCTATGCTATCCAAGAAAAACTGATATTCTTATGGTTGACTCTAACTAGAACTCTCCCCCTGAATATCAGTTTTGAGGTAACAAGTTTTTGTTTCTAAAAAGGTAACATCCATGGTGTGATAAAACTTTTGGTTGTCAGGACAGAAACATTTGTAACCCTTTTGGTTGGGAGAGTATCCTACAAAGATACATTTGGTGGATCGAGCGTCAAACTTAGTTCGTTGTTTTTGATGGATATGCACAAACACAGTACACCCAAATATTCTTAGAGGAATAGTGGAAATCGGCCGACTTTGAGGAAAGTGTTGTAAAAATACTTGATTTGGAGTTGAAAAATCTAATACTTTGGATGGAAGTCGATTGATTAGGTATGTTGCTGTAAGTACAACCTCACCCCAAAAACATTTTGAAACATTGGATGAAAATAACAGAGACCTGACAATGTCCAGAAGGTGTCTATTCTTTCTCTCAGCTATCCCATTTTGTTGAGTATCTACGCAGGAACTTTGGTGTATGATTCCCTCAGTTGATAGATATGAGCCAATGTTAGAATTAAAATACTCTCTTCCATTGTTAGTTCTAAGTATTTGAATGGAAGTTTGAAATTGATTTTTAATCATTGTTTTGAAATTCTTAAATATTTGAGGAACTTCTGATTTATTTTTCATGAGAAAATCCATGTGAGTCGTGTGTGATCATTTATGAAAGAGATGAACCACCTAGCTCCTGTGACATTTGGAACTTGAGATGGGCCCCTAAACATCACTGTGGATCATAAAAAAAGGTTTTGATGCTTTGTATGGCTGAATTGGGTATGAAATGCGAGACTTTTACAAATTGACAAATTTCACATCGAAAAGAAGTAGCACTTTTATTTCTGAATAAACTTGGAAAAAATTTGGATAAGTACATAAAACTTGGGTAGCCTAACCTGTAATGCCACACCATGACCGACCTCTCACTCACTTTTCAACTCACTAACAGACACAAGAATTAGTTTGATAAGACATAGGTTCACTCACTCCTATATGAGATTGTCTCACAGAATCCGGTTGAACCTCAAGATGATAGAGCTCAGCATGACTCCTAGCACTGCCAATCATCCTCCCCGAAGTCATATCCTAAAATTCGCAGACATGAGGAGAAAAATTAGCTATACAGTTAAGATCTTGGGTAATTTTATTCATGGAGAATAAGTTGCAGTCTATATTAGGAACATATAGAACAAATTTGAGTGTTATGTCTCTAGATACCACAACTGAGCCAGTCCCTTCAACTTTTGCCAAAGAGCCATCTGCAATTCTAACTGTGAGAGCTTCATTACAAGGAGAATATGTGTGGAAAACTCATCTATCTCCTGTCATGTGATCAGAAGCACCGGAGTCTACAATCCAGGGCTTATAATGCTCTTGTTTCACAGTCAAGGCCTTAAGAAAATTACCTTTTTGAGCTATGGAATCTGACCCAACAACTGGTGGATTTTACTGTGTTGCAGCTTTCTCAGTCCATCAAGTTCCTCTTTGCTAAAATTTGCAAGTTGCTTTGAACTACCAGCCATGTTGCCTCAAATTTCCTTCTCTGCTGCAATTTTTGACTTCCAATCAGCAGATTTTCTATGGAGTTTCCAGCAGGTTTCTTTGGTATGACCAGGGCGGCAACAATGATCACACAATGGCCTTCCCCCTTTTCGTGGCTGCTGCAGGTTTCGGGCAGCCAAGGCTGATGACTCACCAGCATCAACTGATTTTTCCATCCCCAGCATCAAATGGCATCTACAATCTTCCCTCTGTACCTCAGAGAAAGCTTCACGTAAGCTTGGCAGCGGTTTTGTGTTAAATATCCTTCCTTTTACTGCATCAAGATTTGAATTCAAGCTCAAGCAAAATTTGTAAACCCGCTTATTCTCTATAATCTTGTATATTTTGAGATCATTGGTAGTATCCCAGGAATACTTTTCAAAAGCGTCCAGTTGCTGCCAGCTTTGATGGAGTTTGTTGTAATACTCGGTCACAGATAAATCACCTTACGGAGATCGTGCAAAAAGCCCTCAATTGTCACCAGTTCAGGGGTGTTGTCTTTATGAGAATAAGTGTCTTTTGCAGCCTCCCAGATCTCTGCAGCAGATTCATATAGGAGAAAATTTTCTCCTATGTGTGGCTCCATGGAATTCATTAGCCAAGACATAACCTGGCTATTATCTCTCTTCCAAATCCGATAGCCATCGTCTTTTTCGTCTGGTTTGGTGATATGTCCAGTGAGATAATCTTCTTTTTCCTTGTTGCGGACATAAAACATGAAGGATTGAGACCATTGGATGTAGTTTTGGCCATTCAATTTGTAGATGGTGATTAGTGTGGATGAGTAGTTTGTCATGTCTCCCCCATTGTTGTTGAACATAACAGTTTCGACGTTTGAGGAGGATGATTTTGGAGTTTCAATTGAAGATTCTTTGGTGTTTGTCATGTTTGGTATTTGAAGTTGCTACTGAGAATTAGGTAAAGGCTAGGACGGCCGATGAATACGGCTGAAATAAGCAGTGTATAATGCTGCCGGAAAAAGCAATAGATGGAGAGTTGATCTAGAACGGCTGTGGGATTGACAGGAGGTGTCTAGGGTTGCTCTGATACCATGTGAAATATTAGGTTTTTTTAATGACCTATTTTTTATTCCATCAGAACATATATTTATATACAATTGGAGACCTAGACATTAGGACTTCTTTCCAATTTTTAAAGGAGATAATCTTGCCTAATCTATTCTAAATAAGGAAAACAATTATACAGCTAATTATACCTAATTTACAGCAAAGAATCCCAACAGTAATCAAAATGTTGCTGATTTTATATTGCAAAGTAGATGTACACTTGTTTGATTTTTACCTTAATTAGAGGAGTTATTCTTATTGTACAAATATCTTCCATTAAACCATTAAGAGTTGTTGGTTTTGTACCTTTCTTTTACATTGACCATATGAATTTTGATACCTTCAGTTGTCTATCTCTTTAGTGTATTTTTCTTGAACAACTATAATCTTTTTGCTCATTCTCTCAATTCTGCATCTTTATCTTAATTATTGATATTTTTTTTCCATTGCATACATTGTTTTTCAAGCTAGATGATTTGCATCATCGGTTACAAAAACTTTTGGCTATATATAATAATTTTTGTTTATCAATTCTTTTTTTTTAAAATATGCATTCACGCCAAATTGCTTACACTATCGGTTGTGATATATACGCCCATGCATAACGAAGTTTTTCTCAATGTGACATCTATATGTTATAAGTTAAATCATTTCATATGGTAAGAAGTTTATGGTAGAAAATAACGAAACGGATATATAACGTAACAAATGTAACATCATAGCTAATAAATGTGACATACCTTAGTTCTTTAAGTTTACCAAATCAACATAAAACATTAGCTAATCAGAAGTTTAATTATGAAACCAGGTGTCCATAATAACTATAAGAATTTTTTTTACGTGCGACCAATATATTATATCAACGAGATCAAATAAAGCATTCATACAATATGCAGTTGTGTATAAGTTTCTTTCTTGAAAAACTATCAATCTTATTATGTTAATATATATATAATGGCATTGCGGTATTAGATTGAATTGAATTTATTGGATTGGACTAAATAGAGTTAGATTAAATTATATTTGAGTCAAACGCAGCATAGTAACCAAAGCTTCGTCATTCTTTTAAATGTTGATTTGGTAAACTTATACCGACCAAGGTATATCACATTTATT
Source organism: Dipteronia dyeriana (assembly GCA_032871835.1). Taxonomy (NCBI): domain Eukaryota; kingdom Viridiplantae; phylum Streptophyta; class Magnoliopsida; order Sapindales; family Sapindaceae; genus Dipteronia; species Dipteronia dyeriana. The sequence continues at coordinate 101,849,196 of CM065299.1, forward strand.
AGCTATGATGTCAAGCTTGTTACCTTATATATACGTTTTGTTAATTTCTACCATAAACTTCTTACCATGTCCATATGAAATTGTTTAACTTATACCTTATATATGCCATATTGAAAAAAGCTTCATTACACATGGATGTATATATCACGATCAATAATATTAAGTCGTATGGCATGAATGTTTGATACGATTGGTTCACACCACGTTGGCTCGATGCACTGAAGATAAAAAAAATATTTTGAAAAAGAGAGAAGTGATAAACAAAAATGGTTATATATAAGAAAAAATTAATGCAACTGTCCAAAAAAAAAACCAATATCGATAATTATGATAAAGATGCAGATGTAAAAAAATAAATATCAATAATTATGATAAAGATGTAGAATTGAGAGAGACCAGAAATATTATAGTTGTTGAAGGGAAATACACCAAAGAGATTGACAATTTAAGATATCAAAATCCAGATAGTCAATGTAAAAGAAAGGTATAGAATCCACAACTCTTAATGGTTTTAATGGAAAATATTTGTGGAATAAGAATACCTCTTCTATGTCATGTAAAAAGGGAAACAAGTTTTTACATCTATTTTGTAGTATAAAAGCAGCATATCTGGCGAATCTTTATATTCACTTAAAAAATTGTTTTAGAAAGAGAGAGAGAGCACGTTGTTGAAGAAGAAGATGGATGTTGCTTTTGCTTTTGGGAATGAAGATCTTCTCCAAACCATACTATCTAGACTACCAGCAATACACTTTGCATCAGCTGCTCGTGTTAGTAAATTTTGGAACAAAGTTTGTAACCTGATTCTCTGCCGACCTAAACTTGTAACTACTCTCTCTAAGCTCATCTCTTTAGGTAAGTTTTCCGTTGTATCTCTATAACCCTGTTGTATATATGATAGTGCAAGAATTAGTATATACCTGGGAATGTTTGGTTGCTGAGAAGTTTTTTCTTTTTTTCATGCACCATTTTTGCAAGTTTTGTGGAATTCTTGATCATTGGATGTATATACTTTCTTAAATTAACTTGCACGTTTTTTTGATTAACAGTTTGCTGTACAAGAGGTTTTAGATAAGGTTCTTTCTGAGCCTATTCGTCCGCATTTCGTCATTGCCTACGTTGGTTTTCATTACAACTTGGGAGCCATTCACCGACTTGTATTGATACTTAGCTAATATTTTTTTGTAGTTTAATTTTCGTGAATTTTTTTTTCTTGTTTTTTTATTTTATTTTTAGTTATGTGTGCAGTTCACTCAAAAATTAGGCTCCCAAATTCGAATTATCACAATTGCCGTAGATGGAATGATTGGCATAGATGCTCGTACCGGTGAAGTCAAGGAGGTTAGTGTACTATCCATGCATTCAAGCAATCAAACTATGTCCTTAGTTACTTTGATGAAGCAAATACGATGGTTTCACAAGAAAATGTCAATCTACTTGAAGAGGAAGTCCACGTCCCTAATAATTTTGAAGGACCAGGTAATGCAGTTAACTATACTAACTATTGTGGAATCGTCTTGGTTGTTGGCTTTGTACCTGGATTCAAAGTTGAAACCATCCCACTCTTACGACGAAAGAATGTAAAAAAATGGCACTCTTTACCATATAATACAATTCTTGCATCCGATATGCTTTTAAACATTTGTTAACTTATATAATTCTATTCGACTCATATATAGGATGGCAGATCTCAGATGAAGCCTAAGGGTCCAAAAGTGGAGATGATTGATAGGGTTTTTGATGGATATTATGGTGTACACAACCTCAGTTTCAGATTCTACATCTCCTGATGCAATCATAATTTTTTGTGTACGTTGTTGTTCTCCAGTTTTTCCTTCTAATGGGGATTATTTTTCTTGCAATTTGCTAATGTATCTCATGGATGATGATTGATATATGATGCTCTAACAGGATTATCGTGTCGACTTGAAACCGGTTCTTGTGCAGATAGGTGAGTTACAGTGCAACTTATTAATTAGTTGGTGAGCTAAATCTTATATTTTACATGGTTGAATTGAGTGACTGATTACATTTTCTGCATTTGTTAGACAACAATATGCCTATGGAAACAGTTGTGGGCGATGCAAGTGCATCCTTCTTGTTCAATAACGGGATTAATTCTCAAAATTACCAAGGAAATTTATACTCCGTTGATGCTGTCGCTCTTGTTTTCGCTAAGGATGGTTCATCTAATGGTATTTATTTGTTCTTCCGATGAATCATAAATTATTTTTGTAGTTTGAAATCGTATTACACAAAATATCGGCTTTTGTATATATCTCTCAAAGAGCTCTTTTACTAAATGGTTTGATTGAACAAGCAGTTGGAGGACAATTCAGTTTCAACTCAGACAAGCAAATGGTTTATTACCCTTTGGTCCCCAACTGAAGGTTGCTTCTGTATATGGTGAAGAAGAACGACATCGCTCTTGGTTGAACGCCAGTATGATAGGACACCCTGAAAACCTGCTAGATACTAGGGGACTTCTTCAAGATGTTCGTGCAACGGTAATTTTTTTGATTTGATTTGATTTTTTTTTTGTATGAAACTTTTATCTCATGGTGGTTTTCAAATTGAGAGGTGACCTTTAGCAGATTGTCGACCATAATCCTAGCTTCTACATTGGGTCACGCATAAACAGAAACTCTCAGTTGGGATCAAGGTCGTATATGGCCTTTTATAAAAAAGCTATAAGGTAAGATATGGAAACATAAGAATTACTGCCTTGATGCAAATTTTTGTCTGCTCATGTAACTTTGCACGAGGAGTCGGGACGATACTAACCGAAAGATGTTACAATCGTACAGAGAAGTGGGAAACTACGGGTTTGTTGTTGATGGGGTTGGGATCAAACCTAGTGATCCCTTTGTCTTCTACCGTACGGATACCAATACAGCTTTTTCTTCTATGAAACATGCCTATGAAGAACTGAAAACTCTGAAGACAAACTGCGATCATGATGGAAAAGAAGTCATTGGAAGTCTGATCTTCTCTTGTTGTTCCCGTGGTGTGCCACAGTTATAACTTTCCTAAAGTCCCATTGGCTAGCCGGTTTTGCTCCGGACAAACTGCACGTGCCACCAAAAGCTTGATTAAAGTAAACGGAGAAGACGGGGATGGAGAGGGTGGAGGAGAGGGTGGAGGCTTTTCTGCATCATCACAGCACAACTTACTTGGTTATGATATACACTCCACCACGTTAGTTTGGATGGAGTCTGTCTGTTTGTGTGAGATTTATGGATTTCAATGTTGTCATGAGTTTACATTTATGAAGTTTAAAGTTTCTTATCATAAATTTTGTTCATGAATTTTGTTCCATTCATATAGATATAATACAATAAGTCAATATTAAATCAAATTTCAACACAATTCACATAAATTTGAATCGGCCAACACCTTAATATGTACTCGTAACTATCTTGATGGATAGACCAACAGTTGTAGTTTTCTCCACATCGCTAATGAAATTGACAGGTCTTTTCTAATTGTGATTATAGTCCCGATCAGTGATCTTTCCGTTCGAAATTTAAAAATTATAGCTCGATCTAGTCTGATCCGACTCGTTATCATTTGACACCTCAAACAACGTAACAAAACCACCAAGATGATGCATGGTTCCTAACAAAAAATTGTTTGATAATCCAGAGATCTTTGTTCACTTAACAAATAAAGATGGAAAGATTCAGGTCTCGTGATCATTAACATGAATGTTAGATCCTCTGCATGGGATTCTCACAATTTTTTTTATTAGAATATCATTCACAGTTGCACATGCACCCGTAGACCATATCATATCTGTCACTGTTTTGGATCTGAAAACGTGACACCACACCACACCACGTCACCACATCATTCAGTGATCCAGATTTGCACTTGTATTGACGTTGAAAATTCTGCTCTGATTTCGATTCGTTCTAATTTTGGTAAATTCCATTTTTGATTAGAACTTAATTCCAATTTACGTGTACGGTTCATATTATTTGATTTTCAACAATTTTATATAAACATTGTAATTACGAATCAAAGGACAAAGATTAAGTTATATTTTCCACATAAATATTTCTAGAAATGGTGGAATGTTTAGCATTATTATATATATATATATAGGTTTTCCTATCGGTACGTACTGATATAACTTATATCAGTGTTTTGTTTATAGACCATTGATTATGGAAAAAATTTGACAATTGTATACATTTTGAGTCAAATTATGTAAATCTAATAATCTATATCCAATACACTAATTAAGTTATATCAGTATGTATTGATTTAAATTTATATATATATAGGCTTTGATGTATAAATTTAAAATTCAGATATGATTTAAACTCAAGAACTCCATATGGATAGGAATATTTGCGAGCAACTTGCCAGTGAGGTCGGCTCAACTTTTTTTTCAAGCTTACTGTTTGTGCCCAAAATATTATTGTAAGCATCCAACATGTTCAAAAGGCAATACAAAGAAAACCCCAAAATACACCAACCTAGTTTGACATTTTTTTTTTATTTTTTTTTTTGTATGAAATGAAATCTGAAAATAAAAGAGCCCATCAATATCATCTAACAAAGTATACTACAAGCATATAAAAATTAAAAAGTGTCTCCAAGGTGGCAAAACATGCTTCATGTTTCTTCTTGTGGACCCTATTTTCATTTTATCTAATAGAGATAGTTTGGTATGAGATAATCAAAATAATGTGATTCCTGGGAAAGTAAAACTCAATAATGTGATTACTGAAAAAGTTATATGCATGTGTTTGGTTGTGTATAGGAATATTATATTGGATTCCTGGGAATATTAAGTAATAGTGTTTGGTTGTACATGGGAATTTGTTTTTTATTTTTTATTAAAAACTAAAAAAATTAAAAAAATTAAAATTAAAATCTTTTTATATAGTTAAAAAAAATACCCAGATCCATTTCTCAATTTTTTTCTTTCATTTCTCTCTCTCTCTCTCTCTCTCCAGATCGCTGTCATCATTGCCTCCAAATCGTCGTTGACGATCGCTGCCGTCGTCAAAGCTCGCTGTCGTCTTTGTCTTCGTCGTCTTCATAGTCGAAGCTCACTGCCGTCATCGCCGTCCTCATCGAAGATCACCGTCGTCGTCATCATCATTGAGCAAACCCAGATCTTGTTTACTCAAGATGTGGGTAATTTTTTATTTTTTTGTTTCAGGTGGTGTTTAAGATGTTGATTTGTTAATGTTTTCGTATGAAAGATTATTTGTGAGTTGATTTGTTAGGATTGAGATTTGGGGATGAATTGATGAGGAGAACATTTAATCTAGGGTTTGGGGTTTTTTTTAAATTAGTTCTGAGTAGATCGTGAAGAACAAAAAAAAGTAGAAAATAAAATAAAAATATATTTTTTTAATAATAGTGGGTCCCACGATGGGAATCAGATAGAGGTAATCTGAAACTCACTTATTTTGATGGGAATCACATTCCTGGAAAACAAAAAAAACTCAAACCTGCTACCAAACATGTGAATGCTTTGAGATTCTCATTTCCATATAAAGATACTACCATACCAAACGGTCCCTTGTAATCTAGATTTTTTTCTTTTTCTTTTAAGTCCTATTTTTATCATTATTTATCTGCATCTGTCTGGGGCCTGTAGATTTGCACGTCCAACAACTTGTCATCCTTTGACCCCAAATGTGTCCGCTATCCAGTATTCACTAACGTGTCGCCTTTGCAACTTTTTCTTATTTGAATTTTGATATTTTGTGAACTGTGCTAATCATGTTTATGTACGAAAAATAGAATATTATAAATAGTTTTCATATCATTTCAAGTTTCATAGCTATTTATAGTCATAAAATGTGGAAAGATTAATCAATGAGAGCAATCGATTCATATAAACATAAAATAAAATAAAATAAAATAAAGTATTATCACTATATAATAAAAACTGCATAGCCTCTCTAGGTTTCGCCATTTTTCAAAAATAATAATCTAATTTAGATTATATCAACGTAGACGGGGTTTTTAGTTCTGAATTAAGACGTTTTTACCCTTTTTTAGAATAAATAATTCTTTAATTTTTTTATTGGAAAATAGTTATAAAAAAAACTAACAAAGGGTATTCTATATATAATAATGGAATTTAGACTAAACGTTTTACTTATAAAGTTATTTATTAAGTTTAACTTGGAAATTTTATCTTAGATTTAAATTTGATTTTTATTTTATAATAAAAATCAAAGTCAAGTCCGAAGGCTATCGAGACTATTAGCCCCACTCAAACATACCTCAATAGCAAATTCATACAACACAAAGAAGAAGAAAAACACCTTACACTTTGTAATTTTTGAGTACAATATATAGATAGTAACTCCTGCAAATAAGGGTGTGCAACGGTCGACCCAGTAGCACCAAAAAATTTCTCAACGTTCATCTATATAAGATAAAATAAAGAAAAATACGATCACAATCCATAAATTATTTGTTTATACTTCATTTTAATTTTATTTTATTAATAATAATTTTAACTTGAATTAAAATTAATAAACAATACAAAAAAGTTCTAAAAAAAACAATCCAAGATATTATTATTTTTTTATAGAAAATAACGTTTTTTTTCCTATGTACTGTTTTTTCAAACCCTAAATTATGTTCTTTTCCTTTCCAATATTTTAAAGTTTTTTTTTGATTGGAAAGTGAGGAGAATTATATGCAACCAGAAGAACATTAGGAAGTGATGGAGAATGACACGTAATTATATTATTTTTTTGTTGTTGAGAAAAAACGATATTGAGAGAAAGAGCTAGGGTTTTCAACCAAGTCTCTCACAAATGATCTAGAAATCTTTTAGGAGTAGCATGATAGATGGTTCAAGATGCTATAATGGATGGTGTTAATTTCATGTCAAAAGTGAAGTTGCTTTTTTTTTTTTTTGCTTGGCTTTTGAGTTTTCAGTGGCCTATGTTTGGACATGAGCTTTTAGTTTTGTAAAAAAAAAAAGAGAAGAAAATTCTTATATGATGGAGTATCTTTAGAAATTTATTTTCTTTCAATCAGAGTGTTTTTATAATAGTAATATCAAAAGATAATGGGTAAAGGGGATAATTTTGGAATAAAATGAAGTATTTTTAGGATTTTTTAAAATTAATTTTTTAGCATGAAGTGTCCTGTAAAAAAAATGGATTGTAATATAAAACTTTCCAAAATAAATTAAGCCTTATATTATAACGAATTTGACCGTTTTCCATAAATAAAAAATCCAATATATGATCTTATCCACTGGATTTTAAAATTGAGGATCCAATCCGATCCAATCCGATCCAATCATGTCCTCAAATTCAATAAAATCCAATCCAATAGATTGAATCGGATCTAATGTTTTTATATTGGATTGGATTGGATTTTGCATAGCAATATTAAAAAACATTATTTTTGAAAAATGTCCAAAACTTCGGGTTCTTTTCGCAATTATCAACAAAAAGAAGTATAGAAGAAGGCACATGTGGAGCACGTGGTTGGAATATAAAAGTATCCATATTTTCAGGAAACCAAACAAAGAAGAATCAGCCACATACAGATTACAATATTCGGACCAGACAGTCAGACACCACAACTTCTACTTCGCTCTCTCTCTCTCTCTATTGTCTGTCATTACAACTTCTTCGAATCGAACCTTGTCAAAGATTCTTTTCCTCCAAATCCCACAACAAATGGCCGACGACGATCTCTCCTCTCCTCTTCTTCAATCTCCTCGCGCTGATCAATCCCATGTAATCATCGCCGTTCAAGACGATGACTCCGGTTCAGACCCGTCCGATCAGGATCAACTCACCCGCCGAAACCAAACCCGCCAAAATTCTCTCATCGATAACAATAAAAAAGACGGCAGTATTTCGTGGTCCGGTAGCTCTCGCAACCCGTACGAGTTTGTCGGGTCAGACGGGTTATCCGTACCCGGAACGACCACGGCGGACCCGTTTCGAAACGACACGCTGGGGGTGACTGGGTTTTATGAGATTGTAAAGATTTTGGTGTGCGTGCCGATTGCTCTGGTGAGATTGGTGCTGTTTGGGCTGTGCTTGGTGGTGGGGTATATCGCGACGAAGTTGGCGTTGTGTGGATGGAAGGATAAGCAAAACCCAATGCCCAAGTGGCGGTGTCGGATTATGTGGATCACTAGATTTTGCTCTCGCTGTATTCTATTCTCTTTCGGGTACGTCCCCTTTTCGGGTTTCTGTTTTATTCTTTGATTGTTTATTGAGAAAATGTAATTCTTCTAGTAGGTTTGGTTGGTTTAGGTTTTGTTTTTGTATGATACTGTGCATTGGATTAGGCTGTTTGGTTGAAATGAAAATAGATTGAAACTTAATTGAATCAATTTGCTGGATATTTGTATTAGATTCTTGTTCAGTTTGGTTTAATGAGGCATTTACCATTGGAGGAGTTAATTAAAGTTTTTGTTTGGTGAAAATGGAGAAAGGGAAGAGAATGGAACATGGAATTTGTGTTCAGCTGGGCTTCGTAAATTTTTGATAGTTTTTTGAGTATGTGTTCTGTTTGGTTGTTTTATTTATTGCAGCTACCATTGGATAAGACGGAAGGGAAAACCTGCTCCAAGGGAGATTGCTCCTATAGTTGTATCTAATCACATATCATACATTGAACCTATATTCTATTTTTATGAATTATCCCCCACCATTGTTGCATCAGAGTCCCATGATTCCTTACCATTTGTTGGAACTATCATCAGAGCAATGCAGGCAAGCTTATCGCCTCCATGCAGTGAATTTAATATACATGTTAGGTTTAGTTGTAGATTTGTTACTCCACTAACTATAATCATTTTCAGTTTCTAACACCTGTTCTAATGCTTATGGTTCCTCCTGCTGTCTCTTCCTTTTAAATTTGATTTCAGGTGATTTATGTTAATAGGTTCTCACAATCATCAAGGAAGAATGCTGTTAGTGAAATAAAGGTAGAAAGTTTCTATAAATTTGCGATTTTATTTTGGTTGGAGTGTTGGACTCTATTGGTGTTAAATATTCTCACTCTGTTACTGATTTTGTTATTGGTTTAGCACCTATTTGTTTCTTGAAGCCAACTTCTGTAACATCTTATGGCTTTGCACTTGCAGTTAATGCCATCAATTGTTATGAACTCCCCTTAGTCATATTAGTTATGACATATCTATAACTTGACTGTATCTTTTTAATTAAGCATATTGATGTGTACAATATGCATCTAATGTGATTTTTAGGATTTATATCTTATTATATATATTTTTTCTAATGTTCCATAAGCATCAATGTCTAAGGTTATGCCCTGTGATTATTTTTTGTCAGTAATGATGGCTTAAATGTAAATTTAATGAGTTTGGACCTTGTAATGGAAGTTGTTTTATACTTTTATTTAGATAATTGTCTTAAGACTCCTTAAATTGAGATACAATTATGTGTATGAACCTATATAAGCTAAATTAACGAAGCAAAATTCAATTATTTGTTATCGATTTATTAGCTATTTGATACAGAAATGTGCTTTCAAGGATCTGAATACAGAGAAAGGCTTCTTGCAATAGATTTCCTCGAGTGCTTTTATTTCCTGAGGGAACCACAACCAATGGAAAGTTTATTATATCGTTTCAACTTGGTGCTTTCATCCCTGGTTACCCTATTCAACCAGTAGTAGTCCGCTATCCGCATATTCACTTCGACCAATCTTGGTATGATACTCTTCTTTTGCAGAAATGTCTTCAGTACTGTCCTTATTAGGCTTTATATTATTAGTTTTTATTTATTATTTAATTATTTTATATTTGGGTGCTTTTCCATCTTGCTCAGGGGGAATATTTCTCTGGCAAAGCTCATGTTTAGAATGTTCACGCAGTTCCACAATTTCATGGAGGTGTGTGTGCCCTTTTGTTTATTGATTTGGATTTACGGTTGCTGCAAGTGTTGTATAGTTTTGCATTTTTAAACTTTAAAATTAATCAAGGTCATTTTAATTTGAGCAGGTCGAGTATCTTCCTGTTGTGTTTCCAAGCAACAACCAAAAAGAAAATGCTCTGCATTTTGCTGAGAAGGTGAGTATCTACTTGAAACTTATTTTATTTTACTGCTTTTTTGGACCTGTGAAATGTTTGTTTTGTGTTTACTTTTGCAAACACATAATATTTGCACCTTTTGCATAAATTGGAGACTTCTTAAGATTGAAGAAAAAAGTGAACCTGAAAATTTGGATATTTATATATCTGTAATTTAATTTATAAAGATTTTGGCCGGCATGGACTTGCATTGGTTTATCCGCATATGTTCTGAGTTTCTATGTTTATATTCCTCGGTTCTGCATTGCCATTTATTTTAGATTATTGATTAACTCGAACATGGATTTACACAGACTAGCCATGTTCTTGCATCTGCTCTCAATGTTGTGCAAACATCTCATTCCTATGGAGACGTGATGCTTTACACGAGAGCATCTCAATTAAAACATGTATGCATTTTTTTTTTCTTTCGTTAATGCTTATATATTTTTAGTTTAGTTTTTTTGTGCATATATGTACTTTGTTATTGTCTTTTGTTAAAACCAAGATCTTATGTGGTTTGACTTCTGACATGTGGACTTAGTATTAGGCACCTTATTTAGGAGTGAATCTTGAATTTGAAATGCAGGGCTGGGGATTAGAATTGGTTGAGGTCTTTTCTGTTAGTATAGCTTGCAAATCACTGGTGCTGTGATGTTTATTTGTGTTGGAGACCTACTAGTAATGGGCATTTGAGCTAAAGTCCTTTTAATTCCCTTAATACTAGATGATTTCTAGTGTGCTCAGAAGAGTGTGGTAGTTTTGCCTTCTTCCTAAGGCCTCGTATTGTTGTGGATGGCTGCTTTCTCATTTACTGGTGAAAATCTTGTAAACATTGAATCAATTTGCTATGATCGGTGCTATATGTGCATTGTGCAGGAGTGGAAATTATTGGCAATAATCTCTTAACCGCTTCAAATGCATGATGCATCTTCTTTTGGTTGCACCCTTTGGTGTATCATATTGCATTGTTGGTGTATCTTGCCTTATGTACAAGCTTTGTTAAAAGAGGGTTTGGTAGGTAGAGGGACATTGTAATGCTGTTTCCTATTGGAGATCATAAAATTCTGATCGATCAATTAATTATTATTTCATACGTTTCTCTGTCTTTTGCATGCCTCTGTTGAGTTGTGTCTCTTTGCTGACACGGTTGTTGAATATATATGGAGTTTGCTTTGTCTTTGGAAATACCCAAAAGTAATTTTCTCAGATATTTCGTTTTATGATCTTTTCAGGAAAAAGCCTCAATTTATATGGTTGAAATGGCTAGGGTTGAATCGGTGAGTCCTTATTTGACTAATTGACTTGTTTTCTTTTGATGATTTCCTTAGAAACAAGAAACAGAAAATATTTTGCCTGTGAATAAATGGTTCTCTGTCAAAGGGGCAATGCATCAATTTTTTTTTCAAGGAACTGCATGGATGCTATTCAGTTCTAGTTTCTGCTATACCAGAGTGTTATTTTACTGATTTTAATAGAAAAAAAATCATCATTATCAGTGTATTGGTCGATCATTAAAGTTGCCAACTTGTACTGAAATAATGATCTGGATATTTCGTTTTTCAGTTATTCCATATAAGCAGCTTGGAAGCTGTGGGCTTTCTGGATAAGTTTCTGTCTATGAATCCAGACTCCAGGTATTGCTGAAGAATTTATTTTATTGGTAATGTGAAAGTTGATGCTCTTCTAACTTCTGACTCAGTGAAGTATAATTTTGAAATGTTTTCTTTTAGTTGTAAGGAATCTCTTCTTTTTGCTAGTAAGGATTAGAATGTATTTGATCCCACATTAGATAGTTAGTGTAAAGTATTGGGTTCTTACAAGCAACCGGCCCCTGCTTTGTGTGCACGGTATCCACTGGATTATGCATATACCTTCTGAATGAAGACAATAAATATTTCATTGCGTCGTTTTTTATCAAAAATTCTTTTTTTTTTTCTAAATTTTTCAAGACAATCTAGCATTCTTGATGTATTTTGAACATAATATTCTTGTATATTAGTGGGTGTTCTCTGTACTTAATGGTTCTTGATTAAACTGCAATAATTGTTACCTTACTAGAGTGATCAGATGCTTTATTGAATTAATTTACAACATATACTCTAATGTTTCTTCTGCAAGACAGTTTACATAAATGCTTTGTTGACATACATGCTGATTAATCAATAAGTAGTTGGCTGTTATTTTATTCCAATTTCATTGCTACAAATGCAAATCTGTTATGTTCTCACTATTTAATCCCATTTGCAGTGGCTGTGTTAAGCTTTCAGAGTTTTTGAGGGTTCTACGACTCAAGCCTTGTACTCTTTCTGAGGAGGTGTGTCTCATGCAATTCTTGCTCCCTTTTCTGTGACTACAATTTTTGCAAGGCTAATTGTATCTTATGCTTTTAGAACTCTGGACGGTAGATGTCCAAAGTAGTTTTGTACATAAGAATGTGATTCGAAAACTAATTAGAAGAATTTGTATGCATAGATGCTTAGTTATAGCTACAAAATCTTGTCTTGAGTGTTATGAAGCTATTCAGGACTCTTCCCTTAAAACTGGAGATACTGAACTTTTATACTGCCCCCGGCTTGGATGCCGCTTACTAGATGAGTAATAATAGGTGCAAGAACCTTCTTCTTTTTCTAATCGTTGGATCCTTCTTTCATGTACCATGGCATGAACATTTACTCTCAAGATTGAAGTTATTTGCTGTGTTAAGAATGTAGATACCCACTGTGAACCTGATGGGTAGATCTTAAATTGCATTGTCATTTGACTGTCCTAGTGTCAGTTTCTTGCCAAGGTGTTGAACGTGGGAAATATTTAGAAAGTTACGGTATCAATTCAACTGATAATTCTTGTTTTTGAAAAATTATGCTGGCCTTGCAAGGTCAGTGAATTTATTATATATTTATAATTGTACGAGTGAAAATAATTTCTGATACTGGTTCACGAGGATTATTTTTTTGTGGTGTTACTTAAAATTTTATCCCGTTTCTTGTTTTTCATGTTGAGTTTTCTGGATTTCAGATTTTTGGGTTTATTGATGTAGATAGGAATGGAACAATCGTATTCAAGCAGGTAAACTCACTGCCCCCTTCCTTTTTCTTCTCCTTCTCCTGCTGTTGCCATAATTTTGTTTGCACGTATAGTTTATAGATTCCATATACATTTTAAATAACTGTTTTTATCAGAGTGGAGAATGAGCAGAAAATTTAAGAACTGTTATATTACCCCGAGTATCTTCTGTGCATTGGTGTCATGTACTGTACTTGCTCACCTACTTTATGATGCTTCAACTTTTGTTTCCATATATGCTCAACTTTGTGTCGGATGTATATTTGTTGTTTGCAGTTCTTATTTGCATCAGCTCATGTCATGAAGCTGCCATTATTCCGGACAGCTTGTGAACTAGCCTTTGCTGAATGTGACACTGGAGGAAATGGTGCTATTTCAGAGCATGAGGTATACTGTTCTTTCCTTTCCCTTGCTTTTGTAATGCGTACATGAAATCAGACACATATTTGCACCATCTGATTTTATTTTTATTTGGAACAGTTGGGAGCAGCCATCAGACGTGCTATCCCAGAGTTGAATGAGGATGAGGTAAAAGATGCACTTGCTTATCCAAACAAGTTCTTTCTTTGCCAATCTCTGTCAACCTAACTTAAATGATAAATTGTCGACTTGTAGATCCATGGTCTGTTCAATTTATTCGATAGCAATGGTGATGGAAGGATCAGCAGGGAATATTTTCTTTCCTGCCTAAGAAGGAATCCCTTGCTGATTGCTCTTTTTGCACCTAGTTTGATGCACAAGGACTTGTTAGGCGTCGGCAAGAAGACGTTGGAGGAGATTGTGTGATGGATTGATTTCCAATGCTTTATTGTAGGAATCCCTTGCTGATTGCTCTTTTTGCACCTAGTTTGATGCACAAGGACTTGTTAGGCGTCGGCAAGAAGACGTTGGAGGAGATTGTGTGATGGATTGATTTCCAATGCTTTATTGTAGGTTAGGAGGTATTGTGTACCCTTTGTGATCAGAGTTTTTGCTTGTAGGGAGAAAAAAGAAAAGAGAAAGAGTGGGTTTACTAATATAATTGTAGTCGGTTTCAATTGTTTGTTTTATTAAACTTTCCCCCCCATGGTACACAAGTTTTGATTAATTCACATCTAATATTGATCTGTATTTTGTACAATTAAGAAACTCAAAAAAATTCTAGTGACCAGAGCTGTTAATTCAACTTCAGTGTTCAGTGCTCGTGTCATAATGTCTAAGTGAGTCAGTTGTGCCAATATGGAATGCAATATTGTACAAGATAAATAGGTATGTTTGTGTTTCTCAATGAGCACACTTTTTACCATAAAATAAGACATGATGCCAGTTCAGTTCTAACCGGTGAACTGAACCGTAAAACTCAAAACCGGATTTTTCGGTTCTGGAACTAGTATCAGAATGGTTCCGGTTCTGGTTTTAGTTCTCTTTTTTGAGGAACCGTCCGGTTCAAACCGGACTGGAACCGGTGGATTCGGTTCCTATTCGAAATGACGGTTTCAACATTTATTATTATTATTTTAAAAAAAATTAACCCTATATTAGGGCACCAGTGCACCATAGTAAAATCTTCTTCTTTCTATTCAGCCGATGCAACCCATCTCTTCTTTGGTCCCTCTTTAAACTCCTGTCTTCTTTCAAACTCTTCTTCTTTACTCGTATTCTTTCAAACTCCTCTCTCTGTTTCTATTCAAAAGAGTGAGAGACGAGAGAGGGAGATGATACTTGACACCACTGATGAAGTGATGAACTAATGATGGCCGATTTGGGTTGGGTGAATTTATTTTAGGGTTGATTTATGTGTGAGAGAGAGTCAGAAAAAGAGAGAGAGATGAGGTGAGTGGATTTGTTATTTTGTGTGTTTGTATGGTTGTGATTTAGGTTCATTGGGTAGAAATTTTGGGGTTGATTTATGCGAGTGAGAGTGTCAGAAAAAGAGAGAGGTGAGGTGAGTGGATTTGTTATTTTGTGTTTGTGTAGTTGTGATCTTGGTTCATTAGGTAGAATGGGTATGATGGGTGAGTGGATTTGTGTGTTTGTGTGTGAGTGGGTTTAAAAAAGTTTTTTTTTAAAAAAAAAAATCGGTTTCAAACCGTCGGAACCATCAGAACTGAACCGGAACATTGGAACCGGAACAGTCGGTTTCGAATCGAAACCGAACCGAAACCGGAACCAACGTCAAGTCTATCATAAATGCTAGTTTTTATATATGTAAAATTTGTTGGCAGATTTATGATTCTAACCAACCATGTTATGACTCCAAAGGGTTCTTGTGTTGGGGTTTATGCCCTAAAGATGTAATTTGTAAATAGATTTATGAAAAAAAAAATAGATTTATTCTTATTGTATTGTTTATTTTATAACTTGTGTATATTAACATCCTAGATTGTCGGATGTAATCTCGAATTGTGCATATGAGTGACATATACGGATGAATACAGTCCGTAATGTACAGTGATTCTATATTGAATCATTCATATAAAGATTTGGGAATGGAGACACCTTGTATGATGTGATCTTATAGGATTGAGTCATCATCTATATGAATCTCTCACCAAGATCTGTTTACCGATGAGATTCATATATATCAACTAATGATGACTATATGTGGGTGATCTTAATCCTGAGTGTCTTAATCACGTCTTTAAGTTAGATTATGGTCTTTGAACCATGGGTGAGGTTGGATGCAGTTCCTGATTAATATGCTATGTATGTTGGGATTGCGGTTTGACTGGTGGCTGGGAAGGTTTGTACACAATAGTGGAATCCACTCATTCTTGTGAGAAGTAGATGGTAGTTCCCTTAAAACTTGATTCGAGACTTGGATAATATGAGCACTCTCATAATTCCATGAGGAAATAAGGGTTATTATTCATTAGAGAGTCAATGGTACTTAAAGGATATATGTAATTAGAGGGGTATAACGGATGTTATGACACAACTTTAATTATGAACTACTGTAGAATATCACACAATGTGTAATAGTTATATCGATGGATACTAAGTTGTATCAATTTGTGTAAAAATGTCTGCAGTTGAAAGAGTGCAGCTTCAGATTTTTAGTGTAATAATACCGGAGTTAATAATTAAGGAATATTAATTAAAGAGTTTAATTAATAATTTGGAGGATTATTGGAGCTCAAAATACTGTGGGTCTATTAGGTCTCCTTGCTAGCCCAATTGATTTAGGTAACAAGGGTCACAGTTAATTAATTGGATTGTCCAATTAATTGCGTTAAGAAAATGATACGTATTTATTCGAAAATTAATTGAATAATGAGATTATTTAACTAATGAATTATGGTGATTAAATAAATTATTTAATTACGTTATTAATCACTAAATGTAGGGTGTTAGTTGATATTTGATTTTAAATAGAATAAGATAATATGATTATTTTATTTTTTAAAATTAAATATATGAAATTGAATTTAAAATGTTTAAATTCAAAATAAATATTTAATTATCTTTTTAAATAAAAGATATGGGATATCTTTTTTTAAAAGGTTTTAAAATAAAAAAGATATCATTAGTTTATATATATATATATATATATATATATTGGAAAACCGATCAACTAACAAATCGATAATAAAAGAGAAAAAAAAACACACACACACACTTCATTTGTTTGTGTGCATCGTGAAGAAAAATTTCTTCATTTTTTTCTCTACATCCTCCTAAATTTATGAGTATGTGACCCGTCCACACACAATTATTAGTTTCGGGAATAGTTAGGAAGATTCGTGGTATAGACCAGGAGTATTGCAAGAAGTGAATGAGCATACAAACGTTGGAAATGTTCTAATATTTATTTCTTATTATTGATTTCAATTTCCTATATATACATGTATTTTATTACTATAATAATTTTGTATGTATAAGTTCAGAAAAATTACGACCTGAAGTCCACCGGTCCCAGATCATTTACAATATGTATAAAAAATTTAAAACCTATTTCCGATACATGACCGGTGAGTGTGGTTCCAACATCTTGTATTTGCAAATCCACTCCTAGCAATTCATGCAGTTTCCCTTCATTTATATGATAAGAGATAGAGTCTTATCTTTATCCATATAATTGTAAAATATGGGGAGATTACTCCTTTGCGGTAGGAGTTGTATTCTATGTTGTCCGTTTATAGTCGTTGATTTCGTTCGATTTTAACATATTTTTGATCCAATCGGTGTCGATGAAATAAATATTTTTATTAAGTATTTGTAAATTTTAATTATGTAAATACATTTGTTGTGAACTTGTCATAACAACTATATAAAGTACAACCTTGATATTACACATCCTATTGTTGTTTGTTGACTTAAGACGTAGTTTGATATTGTTGTGTCGTGGAGGGAAAGTGTTTTGATGTTGCTGTGGGGGAAATTATTTTTGGATTTGTTGTGGAAAGAATCACTCAAGTGTTTGGTAAACTGATTTTTGAAAGTGCTGTGAGAACCATAAGTAATTTCAATATGTTTGGTAAACTGTAGTTAAAAGTGATGTGACTGTACAAAATGACTAGAAATGACAAATGAATATTTAAGATTTATTAGTAGAAAACTATATGAGAAAAATTTAAACAACTCTATAGAACATTCATCTACTTGATTTATATTTTTTTTTTCTTCAAGAATCATGTTGATTTATGACCAGGTCAAACAACATTTTACCCCACTCTATAATCTTTTTTCCACAAATTGCAGTTGAATGTTTATGATCTTCGATTATATGGATTAATGATTAATTTTTCTATTAATCAATAAACAAAAAAAAAATTGAACCAAACCCAGAATTACCCATCATTTACATGTTATCACAACCAAACCAAAATCATTCACCAGCATAACCACCACCAGATTAAACAAACTCAACCATCTTCAATTAAACTCAGAATCTTCCATAAACACATCCACCACCAGATTCAATCAAACTCAGCCATATAAACCTCGCCATCGCCACCACGATGACAGAAGATGGCGAGAACCAGCCGACGATGATAACCGAAAACGACGGTCACGGCATGTTGACGAGGAGAGAGACATGGAAATCTAGATCTAGTTGAAAATGGAGAAAATGAGAGAAAATGAAAAAAAAAAAAAAAAAAAAAGTTTAATAAAATCCTAATCCGATTTTTTTTGTGTTGATGGTGTTGATGATGAAAGATTTTTAGGCTTCGTTTGGGAGAGCTTTTCAAGTAGATCTTTTAAAATAGACATTTTAAAAGGAAGATATTGGTCGTTTGATTATCATTTAGAAAAAAAAATTAAATAGTAAGATTATCAAAATATTCAAAAACTATTTGAAATGATAGGGTTATAGTAAACTTTTTAGTGTTATTAAACAAACTCAAAAAGATTTATTTGAAAGAGCCTAAAATTTGAGCTTCTCCAAGTAGACGTAAAACAACTTTTTTAATCATCTAAAATCTCTACTGAGTGACAACCAAATGACACAATTTTTTTTTAAAAAAACTTTTTTAATTAAAAAAACTCTTTTAACCGGTAGACAAGTTCTTCCAAACGAGCACTTAGTGTGATACTGTGATAAAGATGTTGAATTTTGGGTGATAAAGATAAAGTTGTGTTGTGGAGAGTGAAAGGGGATTCGATGATGAAGAACAAAGGAGAGAGAGAGATGAGATTCGAGCTAGGAGTGTGAACATGTTTGTTATTTTAGTAAATTTCATGAAAGGTAAAAGGGATAAAATAGGAAGTTTGATAAAAAAAAAGTCATTAATCTTTGATTTTCTCTACATTCAACTTTAAAACTAGTTTATCAAAATTGTTATGAAAGGAAGCTAAAAATGACCAAAAACAATATTTAGAAATTTTACCAAACATTGTATGGAATCATTTTTGATCCCAAAAACAGTTTATGATGCATTTCTAAACCGAGCGTTACACTTATGGGTTCCCACATAGGTGAATAACTTTCTCAAAACCCGAAGTCAAGAATTTTATTGATTACATTTATAATAAAATGGTAATACTATGTTACTATTGACCATAATATATTACTAATTTTGATATAGTTTTTTTTTCTTTATTTATGGATGTTAAAAACTAGTAAAAGGTTGTTGGTCTGAATGATGATCTCATTCTCTTTGATCAACGTAGCATTGTACTAGGTTGGAGTTGTATGGATTAAATAAAATTCCAACAACTTTTTGTCAGGGAAATTAAAATAGTATTGAAATTTAGTTGAAGATTCTTCAATATGTTGCTCGATGATCGATGATATTAATTGTCATTATTATTTTTGTGGCTCTCACTTGCAAGTTACTCCACTTATCTTCCAACAACTTAGCTCAATGAGATGGGGTTTGTCAATAATTAAATAAAGTCCAATAATCAATCGAGCACACACTTGGAATTTTGTTGGCCACAACAAATGGAAAAGTTTTGATAAGAAACTCCTTTCCTAACACGGACATGATTTAATAATCCAAATCAAATTCATCGATTATAATCCTAATTACAATATTAACATGAACGTGAAATTCAATATATGTACAAAAAACCTATTCTAATATAAAAAAAACTTTAAAGTTTTGTTACGAATATATAAAAATATCAATATCTTTATTAGATATTTATAATTAAATGTTAAATTTAAGATATCACACTTAATATTTTTATATTTATAATTGATCTATGAAATCATAAACGAAACTAATAAATAAAATATATTCTTTTTCCGAAATTGAAAGTCGAAATGTCTTTTTTTTTTCTTCTGAAATAACAAAAATATCTAGTGAAAAATATGGGAATCGATGGTGGAAAAAGTGAAATTTTAGGATGCTGAACATGAGAAAAAAGAAAATGGTAAGGACCACCTCGGGTGGATCATATAATCTGAACACAAACCGGGTCATGTAGAACCGGACCACATAATAGACAGGCACAACAGGACCACTTCGATCTATTCATTTTGATTTGACACTGTAACTCTCACATTGAATTCATACAGTTGTAAGCTTTCATTAACTAATTTAGTTCAATATTTGTTTCATAGTATTTAATAAATATAAATATATTTTGTAACTAAATTTAAAAGAAAAAGAAAAAGAAAAAAAGGAAAGCTGACGAAATGTGACTGGTAGGTGATGACGTCTGAGCTATGACCTTGTGAAGTTGTGATCAAGAGAAGAGGAAGATTTTAAACCGTTGGTTTGAAATGAATTGAATATATATGATTTGAATAAAAATAGTACGTGGGCATCAAATAGCAAGAGCAAAGCAGAAGCACGCCTACAGGTGGTCCCGGAACAGCCCGGTTACTAAGGTTCACTTGTGTTTCACGTGACCCACGCTATTTAATCTACACATCGGGACACCTGTTACAATTTTTCGATCACAATCCATACGATAGCCAGTTGAGATTAGTATTGTAATTATGGGTCGGCCCGAGACAGGCCGGTCCACGAAATCAACGGGCCGTGCTTGGCACGGCCCGTGAAGGAAGAGAGCTAGGTCGCGGTCTAGCCCGTGAAAGACCGCGTGCCGGGCTGCTGGTATGAGGCCCTGCAGGTTGGCCGCCACGGCAAGCCGGCCGGTCCCTCCCATCAACCATATTTTATTTTTATATTTATTTTGTATAAAAAACCCTCCAACGGTTGAGCCGTTGGAGCCTAAAATAATTACAACCCCCCCCCCCCCCCCCTCTCAAATCTTTTAAATTACATTTTGACCCACAAATCAACTTTTTCTATAAATACTTCCATCCATTTCGTTTTCCAATCACTCTCTCTATCATTCTTTCAATCTCTCATCCTCTCAAATCTCAAATTCTAATATATTCTCCAACTCCCTTAACTTTTTCATTCAATTTCATTATTATACTCTCTCTACAAAATTCTCTACATTTTCCACCAACACACCAAATTTTAAAGGTACAATTTTGTTATTACTTTTGCTCAAACATATTTTCATAGTAAATTTATATGTTTATGTTTAGATTTTAGTTACTAAATGAAAACATTTTTATTTAGTTAGTTAGTTTATCAATTTTTGGGCTTTAATGTTAATATTATTTGTTTAGTATACTAAGATTTTTAAGTTTAGTAGTAATTTTAATATTTGTTATTAGTAAATTTAGAAAGTTAATTTGTATTACTGAATTTAATTTTTGTAATAAGTAAATGATGAATGTTAAGTATAGTAGTTACGTTTAATATTATTTATTCATAAATTATGAATTTTTAGTGTAGTTGTTTATTTTAATATTTTTGGTGAGTATATTATGAATTTTAAGTGTATGAGTGAATTTAATATTTTTTGTTAGTAGATTATGAATTATTTGTGTAGTTGTTTATTATAATATATTTTTCAGTATATTATGAATTTAAGAGTAGTGGTTAATTTTAATAAGTTTTATTAGTATATTAAGATTTTTATATGTAGTATTTCATTTCATATGTTTTGTTAGTAAATTTATCAATTTTATTTGTAGTAGTGAATTTAATATTTTTTGTTAGTAGATTATGATTTTTTTTGTTTATTTACTCTTTTTTTGAAGTAAAATAATAATTGTAAGTGTCGTATTATTTATATTAATTATTGTTAGTAAATTAAGATTATTGTTAGTAAATATTGATTTTTAATTTAACTATTAACTATTAACTAATATAGTGCTCATATTTTTACTTCAAATAATGGATCCTAACTAACAGTCTTATTTTCCGGACGGTTTGAATATGCTCAACGATGAATTTGATATTTCAGAGCGGACCCATACTCAAGCGGGACCTTCTGGTTCCGCCGTTACACCAACATCACGTCCCAGAAAATTAACATCAGATGTGTGGCAATGTTTCAACATAATCCAAATGACACTCCCAAAAGGGACGTCTGGCCCCAGAGCTAAATGTAAGTTTTTTTCATAAGGATTATGCTACAAGTACGAGGGGAACCGGACATTTGAGACGGCATATGTACAAATGTATGCCTGCACATGGACAGGTAGACACTACAACCCAGACACAACTTCAACGGCACCCAAACGGGTCCGTTACGACGTGGCAGTTCGACGCTATGCACTCTAGAGAGTGCTTGGCACGATACATTGCACAAACTGATCAACCGATCAGTATTGATGAGAGTCCATTTTATAAAGAATTAATCGCATCTGCATATAACCCCCAATATGAACCTGTTTCTAGAACCACCACTAGAAATGATTTGATACGATTGCTTGAAACCCAAATGGATGACTTAGTTGCTGAAATACAACATTTAAGTGTCTCTGTTGCATTAACTTCTGATATTTGGAATGCATGTTCCAAACATGACTATTTATGTGTCACGGGACACTATTTAGATTCTGACTGGAGGATAACAAAAAGAATTATTGGTTTTCGTCCTATGGATTTTGCACATACCGTAGAAAATATTTTTAATGTCATTATTTCTGTTTTAGAAACCTATGAAATCACGCATCACTCCTTTCGATCACATTAGATAATGCATCTGCAAATACTAGCTCTATTGCATTGTTTGTTGCAAGAAATATCCCTCAAGATGGAGGTTATTTCTTCCATCAACGGTGTGCATGCCATATTATAAATTTAGTTGTACAAGCTGGTTTAAAGCATGTAAGCGACCAAATAGATCGCATCAGAGATGCCATTTCTTGGATTTGCAGTTCTAATCCTAGATTCAGTGAATTCAAGAGACATTGTAAATTAAACGGTCTCAAACCCCAACTATTCCAAACTGATATGCCGGTAAGGTGGAACTCTACTTATTTAATGTTGGAAAATTGTTTGGAATATGATACAACCATTACTTGTTTTTATAACATGAAATTGGCCGAAACAGGTCAACATAGTCCAAAAATACTTACCACAGACGATTGGTATGTGGCAAAGATTTTTGTTCAATTTTTAAAGATTTTTTACAATGTCACTATAACTCTTTCCGGGGTCTATTACCCCACATCTTCCCAGGCAATCCATCAGATAGTGGAAATGCCTGAACTGTTAAACAATTATAGAGAAAATGAACATCTAGGCGCTGCAGTTGTTGCCATGGAGACAAAGTTGAAAAAATATTGGGCTAACATTCCTCTACTTTATGCCTTAAGTGCTATAGTAGATCCTAGGGTTAAATTATATGATTTAGAAGTTTTGCTTGAGTTTATTGGTATTAATTTGTCAATAGATTATTCAGAACAAATTATTGACATTCGAACCAAGTTGTTCGAGATTTTTCGTATTTATGAGAGCAGGTTTAGCAACATTGACACCCCCCAATCAACACAACCGGAGACAGAGCCGAAGCAAACAAGTTAGAGCCTTCTGAAACGGTGAAAAAAAGGACAAATCAGCAAGTACTTCTTTAGGGCAAAGATCTAGCCCATCTTCTTGTACCGAACTTATTATGTACCTTGAAGCACAGTTTGATGCTGTTGAAGACAAGGAAGAGTTTGATTTGTTGTTATGGTGGAAGACCTATACGTACAGGTATCCAGTTCTGTCACACTTAGCATGTGACGTACTGGTTATTCCAGTGTCAACGGTGTCTTCAGAACAAGCTTTCAGCACCAGTGGACGCATAATTGAACCAAGTAGAAGCTGTTTGTCCCCGGGATGGTGGAGGTACTAACATGCTTTCGGGATTGGAAGTATGCTAAAAAAAGGTTGCAAAATCTAACTGTAGATAAAGAGCTTATTCTAAATTTCAACAATCTATATATTGATGACCCTGCAGGTAGTGGCCAGGGCCAGAACTAAGTTATACTTTATATATGTATTTATTATTTACTTGTAAGTTGTAAAACGTTTGCACTCTTTTTCCTTTACCAAGTTTTTATCCCACTGGGTTTTTCTTGGTAAGGTTTTTAATGAGACAATCATGTAAATATGTAATACTGAATTCCATAAGTGAAAAATAATTAAATAAATAAAAAATTGTTCGTTTTCTTTATTCATTTCAAATCCTAAAAATTGTTCGTTCTCTTTATTCATTTCAAATCCTAAATCCTAAACCCTAAATCCTAAACCATAAATCCATACAAACGTAATTTGGAAAAAAAATTGGACCAGACCCGCCGGACCAGGCCAGCCAGAACAGGCCCGCAGCCCGGCCTACCGGCCTGCCTTGCCGGACCTTATGTTTCGGAAACATAGGTCAAGCCGTGCCTAATGGGTCAGACCAGTCCATTTTTACAGCACTAGTTAAGATGTTAATTAATAAGTTGTTATATATTAATAATGATTTATCTTACATATATTAAAAGAACTGAAATGTAATTGTTAAACAATTTCCAATTAACTTAAGTTTTTGGATCTGTTGATTGTTAATATGATATCAACATTTTGGTTGTTCCAAAAACCTTGGGTTCAACTTTCCCGGTGTTTCTGAATTTGTATTTGTTTCTGGATTTGGACTATATACCAAGCTATTTAGTCTTACACGTGAGGGGGGTGTGTATTGTTAAGTTATTTTCGATCGTTACTAATTAACATTTCAACCACCACTTGGATTGTGATCGAAAGATTATGATAACGATTGTGATACGATGTGTACCATTACTCTAATCAAACCCAACGCAACGCAACCGAAGAAGAAGATGATACATGAGAGTTATGGCTGTGGAAAGTGTCGGCATCATTTTTGTATACTCAGATATCCATCCATGATACTAGTCAAATATGCTGTGGCAAGAAGCCTGTGGATGAAAAAAAAATTAAAATACAAATATAATTTTATAATTTCATAATTTCATAATTTCATAAACTTCATTATATAAAATTATTAAAATAAAATTTGAGTGAAGGGACCCCCTCACCCTCCTCATTTATGATAATGTGAATTGCTTTTTCAACACATGTAATAAATCCAAACAAGAAAAACAAAAAGAAAAATATATCCAAACATGATACGCAGACACAACCCAAAACCAATAAGAATTTACTCATGCTAATTTAACTTAATTTCATCTACCGTTACGTATTAGATAATTTTCACTCGTATAATTATACAACAACTATACAATACCTATTTATAGATAGTTGTACCCATAATGTTATATAAAATCATAAGAGAAAATAAAAAATATCCATAACTATTATGAAAATTTTATTTTTAACCACATACGAAAATTTATTTGTTAATAGTCATTTAAAAAAAAAAATCAGTATAGGTCCATAAATTACAAAAATATATCTGGATTTGATTCTTTCTTTAAAATTGAAAGAAAACTTGAAATCATGACTAAAATCTGGAACCAGACTTGAAATTACGGCTAGGAACTTGAAACTTGAAATCTTGTTCTAAAAAATGAAATTTTGAAACTTGAAATCTTGATTAAATTGAAATGTTGAAACTTGAAATCTTAACTAAATTGAAAGTTGAAAGTTGAAAGTTGAAATATTCTGGGTTTTTAAGTTTTTCGTTTAAAAATTTTGAAACTTGAAATGTTGCCTAAATTGAAATGTTGAAACTTGAAATGTTAACTAAATTGAAATTTTCAAACTTGAAATGTTCTAGGTTTCTAGTATTTCGTTTCCTTTTTTTTTTCAGCAGATCTAATCGCCGGCGGAAGGGGAGCTTGACGGCGTTGCTGGACGGTCGTGAAGCCCAGGCGACGGTACTCCGGCAAGCCGTCAATGATGTGTGAGAGAGAAAGGAAAGGAGAGAGAAAGAGAGGTGAGTGAAAGAGAGAGAGTTGTGGGGAGAGAGAAGAGAGGTTGGGTGAGAGAGAGAGGAGGCCGACGACAGTTCGACGGCCTTCGCAAGGATGGAGGCGACAGTTCGCCGGCACACCACCAACGGGAGAGAGAGATCGGGGAGAGAGAGAGGAAAGGAGAGAGAAAAAAAAGAGAAAAGAGAGAGAAAATGTTTGGGGATAGTTTTTATATCGGGGCATTCAAGTAATTTCTTAAAAAAATGGCTATTAACAAATAAATTTTCGTATGTGGTTAAAAATAAAATTTCTATAATAGTTGTGGTTATTTTTAGCAATTTCCACTAAAATTATAGAAATGATCATATCATGTATACTTGACTGTCTTATCGTACAATTTTACTAATTATCGTTATGAGAAATAGTGTAAATTTTTTTATATTGTAATAAAAGTTAATAAAATTGTACAATAATAGCGTCAAGTATACCTGACCAGATAATTGCCGTAGTGTTATAATTAAGTGGAAATTTCAAAAAATGACCACATCTAACATGAAAATTTCGTTTTTAACCACATACGAAAATTTATTCGTTAATAACCACTTTTTATAATTAATTTCAGTGTATATCCTTAAACTACTAAAATACCCCTCAATGTTAATTTTTTTTTTGTCATTGTTTCCACTGTCTCCACCCTTCTCTTCTCATCTTCATCTTTGACCGAAATAACATTCTTCTTCTTTTGCAAATTGAAGACATAGGGTTTGTTGTATCTTGCAAATCGACTAGGTTTTGAAGCTTTTTTGAAGATTTGAAGCACACCATTGTTAAAGATTTAGAGGTTTTGAATAAGTTTTTCGATTTGCTTGAAATCGGTTGAAGGTGTGTGAATATCTTCCATTTCTGTTAGTTTGAGTTCGGAACAGTTACTATAACATGATTTTAAACTTATTGCAGTACTGTTGTGTGGTTTTGTGAAGCATTTGATGAATTTTTGTTTTCACGTTTTTTTCCAGAATTTTTCAAGTTTCATTTGTTCGTAAACTTAAAATGTTATATAACAACTGAAAACAGAACTTGAAATCTGCTATAAAAATATGAACTGTTGTTGAAACTTGAAATGTAGAGATATTTACAGAGATTTAAAGCATGATTTTCAAGTTTACACCCCATAAAACGTGAAATGTTTGAAGCATATGTGTAAACATCTACCATTTCTGTTAGTTTGACTTCGAAACGATTAGTATAACATCATTTAAAAGTATGTCATTATTGTTGTGTGGTTTTGTAAGGAATTTGAAGAATATAATTTCACGTTTTTCTTCTAAAACATATCAAGTTTTAGTTGGTCGTAAACATGAAATGTGCTTGAAAAACTCAAAACAGAACTTGAAATGTTTTGTAAAACGTTAAGTCTGACATTATTTTTTACAAAAAAAAATTCCAGGTGAATGGATTTCAGGGTGGTAATCAACTATGGTGGGCAATATGATGATTTACGATATGTGGGTAGTGATACATTTGTTGAGGTGACCATAATCGCAAGACATGCCAGCTAGTTAGAGGTGTCCACGGTTCGGTTAAACCGTTCGAAACCGAACCGAAACCGGCCTCTGGAAATCGAAACCAAAACCGTAACCGAAACAGTCTGTTACAAAACCTGTTAGAAACCGGATCCGGCGATTCGGTTACGGTTATGGGATATGAAAAACAGACCAAAAACCGCCGGTTAAACCGTCGGTTTTCCAACAGTTTAACTGTCAGTTTCGAAATTAAAAAAAAAAACCAATGAAATGCTGACACGTGGCAGCATTTCAGGAAAAAAAAATGACCGTTGGGCGTTGGAGGATGATGACCGTTGAACAACGGTCATCTTCCTTTTTTGTTCCCAACGCCCAACGGTCATATTGTATAAATACACCTCCACACCAATTCTATAAATACCCCCCCCAATTCATTATTCTTCACACCACTCCCACCTTCTCTCAATCTCTCTCAATCTCAAATTCTAAATTCTCTCTACATTCAACAATTTTATTTTATTCTCATTTCTCATATAAATTAAAAAACATATATTTCTTCCATTTTTTTTAATAATATATTATTTACTTACAATTATCTTTTTTTTTTTCAATTAGTATTTATAATTAATTTTTTAATGGCAAGTGGGGGAGAAGGTTCAGGTCCTACAAATTTGGACAGAGGAAAGGGTCCATTGAAAAATTTGTTGGAACACGAAGGTGAAGACGTCAATTACAATGACCGACTTTACCACGAGTTCCTTCAAAGTTATTTTGAATCCGATCCCCCTCTTAATCCTAATCCCCCCCCCTTTTGTTGCTGAGCCAAATTCCAATATCCCCATTAGTAATGAAAATATATCTACCCCTTCTACTATGCCACCCCCTTCAGATGAATTTGATGCAGATGAAGAAGAAAAGCCATTGAAGTCCGATCTCTTCAGAGTGCATATGAAGAAAATTGAGTTAGATGATGGAACAATCAAAATCATGTGCAACTACTGCCCCAAAACATACAAGGCCGTTAAGTCATTTGGATATGGCACGTATTGGAACCATGTTAAAAGAAATCATCCATCCGAATTGGTGAAAGCTAGTAACCAAGGGCAAATATCCAGGTATGGTACCTCTACCAATCAATTATTTCATTATACGTCTGAAAAAAATAAGGAAGAATTAGCAACAATGGTTGCAGTAGAACACTTACCTTTTAGTTTTGGTGAGAAAGTTGGTTTTGTTAATTATTGTCAAACTGCATTAAATCCTGCAATGCAACGTGTTCCTAGAGTCACTCTCACACATGCACTGTTTTCCATTTACAAAAAAGAAAAATACAAATTGAAATCATTTTTTTTCCAATATCAAGGTCGCGTTTCTGTATGTGCTGACATATGGACCGATAATTTTGGTAGCCACCATTACATGGGTGTGATATGTCATTATATTGATAATAATTGGAACATGCAAAAAAGAATTATTGCATTTCGTGTTTTCGATGAGTCACATACAACTCATAATATTTTTCGACACCTTAAAATTATTTTTGAAGAGTTTCATATCCAAAACAAAATTTTTGCAATTGGTTTTGATAATGCGGCGAGCAATACCGCATCTATTCCTATGTTAAAGGAATTATGCAATCCCTATTTTGGGGGTAAATTATTTCATCAACGATGTGCATGTCATGTTTTAAATTTGTGTGTTCAAGCTGGATTACAAATTCTTTCTGTTTATATTAGACCAATTAGAGATAGTATTAATTATATCTGGACGCATAACAAAATCCAAAAACAATGGTTGAAATTTTGTTCTCAAAATAATAGGTGTCCCATAAAATTTTCTCGAGATATTAGTACTCGTTGGAATTCTACTTATAAGTTGCTTAATGAAAGTGTTGAATATAAGGAAATATTAGTTTCTTTTATTACTTATAACGTTCCTTCAATTTCGCTTCAATTGAAGCATTGGGATGTATGTATAAAAATTCTTAAATTGTTACGTGTTTTTAATGATGCTACCAATGCTTTATCTGGTATTTACTATCACATTACCCATTTATTTCTTGTTCAAAGTGTTAATATTGCTGGTGCATTCAGTGACTGTGAATTAGATGTTCAATTGAGTCAATGTGTTGCTGCAATGAAAAAAAAAAGATACAGTATTATAAGGATATTCCAAATATTTATTTGCTTGCATCTTGTTTTGATCCCCGCTTTAAATTAGAATGTTTGCAAGATTATTTAACTCATTACTACAATAGTTTAGGAATAGAAACTGATGTTCTTAGTTGTTGTAATTCGTTAAGACTTTACTATATGAATTATATGATGAATATCTTAAAATATATGGTCCGTCTTTGAACATATCGGTTTCACAACCCCAACCCACATCTGATGGTACTACCAGTTCCTCACAATTTAAATTAAAGGGTTTAGGGGATCGATTGTTTTCCCAAAGAGCCAAAAAGTTACGAGCATCTTCTTCATCCTCTAACACACATTCTGAGCTTGACCGGTTTTTAGAAGCCAATCATGTATTTTTAGAAGATAAATTTAGTATCCAGGGTTGGTGGAAGGATTATGAACAAGAATATCCAATTTTGGCTATTATTGCCAAACAAATTCTTGGAACACCGGTTTCTACCGTTGCTGTGGAACAAGAATTTAGTGCAGGTGGAAATATTTTGGATCCAAGACGGTCGGTTCTGTGTCCACAATCACTTGAAGCCCAAGCATGTGTTGATGATTGGACAAAGGCGAAATTTAGACAACAAGAACTCGAGCCAGAAATAGTGAATGATTTCTTCGAAGATGATCAAACCACGGGAACAGAAGACAGCGAATAGATTCTGTTCAAATCTTCCAACCATTAACACCGACTATCCCACTATAGGTAAAAGAACTACGTGGCCTTTGATTCCTCTACATTGGCGGAGGATACGTAGGCAGCTTAATTGTGGTCAACATTAAGTGCAAGACTAATTTTTTCTTTTTTCAATGTGTTATTTGAACTTTGTTAGATTTTATATTCAATTAAGGCTAACTTCTAATTTTTTTTTATAAAATTTAGATGCAATTGTAATTTTTTACTTATTAATTAATGTCAATTTCTTTTATTTTTACACATTCATTGTTAAATAGTTCAACGATTCAATTGTATATTTAAATAATTGTATTTCATATTTTATGTGAATATTTAAAATATAGACATTGTAAATGAAATTTGATTACAAATAAAAATATTTGGCCATTTTTTAAATTTTAAGTTTATCAATTTGTAATTTTGTATTAGTAATTAGACTATTAGTTGTATATACTTGTATAGTTCCATTAAAAACAAAATCACATTTGTGTGTATATTAAAGTACAAATATTAGTTGTATAGTTTCATTTAAAAAAAACATATGTATATATATATATATATATATATATATATATATATTAAATGTATATGAAATAATATATATATTAATTTTTGTAAAAAAAAAAAAAAAAAAAAAAAAAACCGAACGAACCGAAACCGAACCGAACCGAAAACCGCCGGTTCCGAAACCGCCCAAAACCGTCCTATTCCGGTTACGGTTACGGTTACGGTTACGGTTCGGCCTTTCCACAGAATCGAAACTGACGGTTCGAAATCGAAACCGAACCGTGGACACCATTACCGCTAGTTGACTACTCTCTGCCTACTATAGGACTCCCACTGATGGCGATTTGTAAGAACCTTTTGTTGTAGTATGAACTTATTTCCTGTACGAACACTATTTTGTAAGTTTATTTCATGTATGAATTCTAGTTTGTAAGTTTATTTTATGTATGAACTCTAGATTGTTAGTTTATTTCATGTCTTATTATTATAACAAGGAATGTTCTGATATAAAGTTCTGAAACCAAAAATATTACAAGTTGTAATTTGAAGTTGCAGTTTAGGCTCCATGGTATTTAACAAATGATTTCAAGTTTGGTTCCTACGATTTCATGCATGATTTCAAGTTTGTTGTTTACGTTTAAAGAATAATTTCAAGTTTGGACAAATCCATTTCAAAATGTCTTCAACTGTCAACACAGCAGTACCTGTCTACAACATGATTTCAAGTTTGTTTCCTGTGAATTAAAACATGATTTCAAGTTTGCTGTTTATGTTTAACAAGGGATTTCAAGTTTAGAAAAATCCATTTAAAAAAGCCTAACACTGTCAACACTATTGGAAAACCTATTTCATTTTTGCAATTAAGAAACAAAACCTGTTTCAAGTTGTTCACAATTCTTTACTACATCTCTTACCTATTTCTACCCGAAATGCAAAACGAAATTTAGCATCCAATCTAATATTCGGCCAACCAAAACAAAACATGTTTTTTGACAAAATGTGGTGGCCAAGCAACCATCTAAATAACTATTTAAAAAAAAAAATACAGTTCGTATTCCTTCATCTTTGGAAACTCCGTCTAAGGTACACCGGGTCTTTCACCATCTGAGAGGCAGTGTAGGGGGTGTGAACCGATGTTGCCACTTTCCTAAGTCTCTTACTACGTCTCATGGTCTACTCCTGTTGTTGTTGTGGATCATCTTGTTCAGCAGCAACCTCGTCCACCTCGTCCTATTGCGCACCATGCAGCCCTTCAGTAATCCCGTCCTGCTGCGCATCATGCAGCCCCTCAGCAACCCCTGACCCCTTGTCCCTCTTCTCCGATTTCCAACCAAACAAGTAAGAACCAGAATGGCCTCCATCGCCCAATACTGCAAACAATACCAAATGAAACATATTAGAATTGGTAAACACGTAAATACAAATAATTTAAAACAAAGAATTTACAAGATAGCTAACCACCAATGCCCACTGAAATCCATACACATTGTAACCCAAAGATATAACTCATCATTTCAAGTTTTATGCCACATATTTAAAGCATCATTTTAAGTTGTATGCAACAGATTTAAAGCATCATTTCAAGTTTTTCGAAGATTTCAACTTTTTTGCAACAGACAAACAATGATTTCAAGTTCTGTGCTACAAATTCAAAACAAGATTTCATGTTTATGCAAGACAATAAAAGCATGATTTCAATATCCAAGCCCCAAACACAAACAAAACCCATTCCACAACCGGTTCACTATCAAGGAACGTTTATACTAGTTTTTCACTATAAAAAATTTCCACAAATAAAATGGCTCAACACAATATAAAACAATTTGATTCCCTCAAAACCACAATTCCAATACATCAAACCTACTAATAACGGAACCGTTTACACCACTTCACTGTCAAATAAATCAAAACAAAACAATTTCAGTTTATAATAAATTAACCACTTCACTGTCAAATGTTCATAATAAATTTCTAAATTTCAATTCACTATCAAATTAACCAAACCATATCAAAAATCAAAATTTACTTAATAACACATCTTTAACCACAAAAGAAAAACAAATGTTTTTAATAATTTCAACAAATCATTTACATAAAAACGAAATGGGGAAGAGCAAAACCTAACCTTCAAACAGACAAACACCTTCAGCGGCCACTACTACTGTCAACGACCACAATCTCTGATCTCTTCCACTCCGCGACGACAACGACAGCCCAGACGACGATCGATGACCAAGACCTGGCTCTCTTCTCTTCGACAAGGCGATGAAGACTTCGCCGGGGAACTCTGCCGACGACGACTTCCCTCTCTTCCTTAGCCGATGAGGACGACCCTCTCTTCCTCAACCTTGCGACGGCGAAGCTACTACCCTCTCATCTCCACGATAGTGTTATTTCGGTTGAGAGAAAAGCACGAATGTGTATTTGGGTTCAAAGAAAACCTAACTTTTTTCCAATTATTTCTATCTTTTAAGTTTATATATGTGGGGCATTGAGGTCATTTCTAAAAAAATGTGTCTATTAACGAATAAAATTTCGTATATGGTTGTGAACACAATTCTAATAAGTTTGATGGTTACTTTTGATTTTCTCTCTATAATTAATATATTTGATGTTAATTGTAAAATGATCGAAGGTTTTACTTGTCATGTTATAATATTATGAGTATAAAATTATATACACGGTTGAATGAATTTTTATTTTATTTTTTTGAGGATTTAAACAACAAAACTCTTTTGATCAAATTGGGTCAAACAATACAACATTAATATTTAAAAGTAATTTTTTGATTATAATTAAAGGATTAATTTGCTGTGAACATTCATTGTCTCATGAGCGTACATGGCTTTTTACCAAATAAATAAATAATATATTTATTTATAAAAGAAAAATAATTAGTTTGTTGTGGATATAATTATATAAAAGTAATATTAAATTAAATTATTATAGTAATATAGTACATGATAATATATATCTGACCCACCATATAAGGCCAATGAAGTTCATTTCAAGGAAGGTGGTGGGAATCTTCAAACAAAAGTGATGATTTTTCTTTATTGCGTTTCAACTTCTGATTGGCTGGCCTTTGTACGGGATTGTACGGACGATGTTGACCTGTACTACCACTTTGTCGTTTTTAACTTTTTTCTTACCATCTTTACACCTTATTTTTTTCTTTCTTTTTTTTTTCCTTTCAAGACATTGATGTTGATGTTGTTTTCATATATATAAAGCGTTGATGTTGTTGTTATTTATGAAAAATTAATAACGGGTCGTAAAGGATTAATATCCCTTATTTTTTATTATATTTTTATAATATAATGATATTTAAATAACATAAAAAATAAATATAGTTAAGATTTAATCACTTTTTTTTACATTTAAAAATTACCAAAAAATTTAACAACAAAGAAAAAGATCTCCATCCGTAGTATTACCATGTGCCTGCTTTATTCCCACAATAGACAGAAAATGCACTAATTTTTACAACGGGAAATTAAACCACTGCCTTTATCATATCAACACAGTAAATAAACTAAGAGATTTGTGTGTTAATTTTCTTTCATAAAAATAAAACGGTTGTTATACCCATAAATAATTACCGTAAAAAGATTTACACACGAAAACATTTAACAGCCGCAGCAGCAGCACCACCTCTCATTCTCGGTCGTCTTTTGCTTTAATTTGCTTTTACTTTTCTTCAAATTATTATTCCAATTTCATTTTCTTTTTTCTGCAAAAATTCCCTTTTTTGGCGTGTGTTGTAGGTTTACCAAAACAAGCAAATTTCCACAAATTATTATTATTAATTAAATAGGTATATAATTATGTTTCTTTAAATAGGTGTGGTTTTGATGATATATAGATTAATAAGGAAAGCTTGTTGAGTGTGTATGGGTGGTGCTTTAACTTGCACCCTTTGGTGGTGACTAAAATAATTATTTTAAAAAGAAAAGAAACTGAGGATCTATCAATCAAAAAAGAAAAAAGAAAAAACAACAACCTAGTAATTTACTTTTCTCTGCAACAAATCTCAGTTCAAACACTCTTCAGATTATTACCCATTTTTAGTGTCTCTTCTTCTCTATCTGGGTTCTTATTTGTTTTTCTTTTTGGTAAGATTTTCTCTTTCTTTTTTCATTTTTTTTTTCAGAGCTGTTGCTTTTGAAGAAGAATCAATTCTCATATTATATATCTTGGTTGGTGTTTGGTTTGGTTTGGTTGGTTTTGTCTCAGAGAAACTCTTCTGGGAATTAATTTGCTTATTTATTGGTAAGTTTTTTTTTTTTTTTGGTATGATCTTACACTTCTATGTATGAATATTAGGTCTTGATTGGACTCCTTTATTTATTTATTTTTCTCAAAATTTTGTTATTTTTGGGTTCTTTACTTGGTAATATATAAGATTGGTTGCTCTATCTTTCTTGTATCTGTTTTTTTTTGTTTTTGTTTTTGAGACTAATCTATCTATGTATCTGCATCGATCCAACAATATATAAAATTTCAGTAACTCTATAGCTGAAGTTTTGTTTTGAAGAAATGGTGAGAGGCAAAACCCAAATGAGGAGGATAGAGAACGCTACAAGCAGACAAGTGACTTTCTCGAAGCGACGAAATGGGTTGCTGAAGAAGGCGTTTGAGCTCTCAGTTCTCTGTGATGCTGAGGTTGCTCTTATCATCTTCTCTCCTAGAGGCAAGCTCTATGAATTTGCTAGTTCCAGGTACTCTCTCTCTCTCTCTCTCTCTCTCTCTCTCTCTTCAAAGAAACAGATCTTTGTATACCCTTTTAGATTTTACTTCATTTTTCCATCTCCAATCTTTCTCTTTCATATTTTCATGTTCTTAATTCACTCTTCATCTACCAAATAAAAAAGGCACTCAAAAAGAGAGAGCCATATTTGCCTGATTGATTTCACTGTTGTGAATTAGTGCAGTTCTAGTACTGTTAATTAATAACTGGTTACTTGCTAATTGATAGCTAGCTACTAGCTAATTGAATGTCCTGTGGAGTTTGAATGGAGTTTCAAAGTTCCGATATTTTGTTGAAGATTACAAAGTACAACCAAGCCTTATTTAATTAAAGTTTGTGTTTTTTTTTATAATTTTTTTTTTTTTTATTATTATTATTATTATTACTTGGTCGAAACAATACATAGTACTGATCATGAGTCACTGATCACTGACCGGCTTCGATCTTTGTTTATTTTGTGGTAATCCAGCCAAACATTGTTGTACACTATATAGCCAATTCCAGTACTGCTCCAAGTCCAGTCATATACAGGCAAAAAATCTACACATTTTTAGTCTGACATATATATATATATATATACATATACATATATATATATATATATATATAATGCACTTGAAATTATGTCTTGATCACTTTTGCAAAATACATGTCAACACACCATCTATTAGATACTTTTAATGAAATATTAGTCATGTCTTCATCTTAATTATCAGCACAAATGTTATATTCTTTGTTAGTTTGGAATTCTCAAGAAAACCGTCGCTAATACCATGTCAGGTAAATCGTACCACAGTGTGTACATTGTTTAATTAATTCTAGTTTTTATTTTTATGCTAGGGAGTAGGGATTCTATTTGAGCCACAGAAGAAGAAGACTAGTTGTCCAAAATCAACTAAAATATAAATTTCTAAATCCTCCCCCTAAAATAAACAAATAACTAGCCTAATGTATGACAATATTGAACATTTGAGCATGTTTGAATCATTACAATTTGGATATACATGAACTATTAAATGTCTTTTCTATTTTAAAAATGTTTCTGTGTTATTCATAATGTCATTTCATGGTCGTCCAAATACTTTCAAAACTGTTTTGATTAATAAAAGTAAATTGTTAATGTTACATTCGTTAATATTATCTTCAAAGTTTTCTAACTTGGACATAGTACTTTTTGCTATAAAAATTCATATCACATCAATCGTCCTTTAAAAAAATATATTTATTAATTATTTTAGACTTTTTCTTTGATGTGAACGTTTTTATTTTTTTCCAACAAAAGTTAAATTTAAGCTATTAGATTGCATGCAACAGCCAAAAAGAAATCAGCTCTTTTTTTCTTTCTTTCTTTTTTTCTGAAGTATCAATGTTGATAGTACATCTACAAAGATATAAGAGTACAAATTATAACATGAACACTTAATCACTTGACACCAAACTAAACAAAACTCATCTACGGTAATATGATACTGATTGAGTCTCATAGTGAGTCCTCCGACGATATGCTTTACACTCCAAGAATTTTTAAAAACTCTCAACATTAAATCAAGAAGAGAACAATTTATCCATATTTTAGTGAATGTTAAGGTTCAAACAACATTGTTAGGGCCTTAATGCTAACTAAGTATTAATTGGTGATTATTGGTAAATCCCATACGATATCAAAACTATTTGATCGAGAGTCTCAAATCTTGAAATTCCTTTTGTATATATCCATTTTTATTGTACTTAATTGAAAGTGAGTGGGTAGTGTGGTAATCGACAGAAGATTTTGGTTCTCAAGTCTTTTGGTTGCAATTGACTAGTAATATTATGTAATTATGATTCCATCCCTCCAATAAAATGGATATGTTGTAATTTACAATGAGTAATACTAGATTAACCAAAGTCTAATCTCACGCTCAAATGATATGGTATGTGATTAGTTGTAACTAATACATCATCACTACATTATTTCATTATTTATATTGTGTTGACAACACACATTGGGCAAATATTTTAGACAATCTAGCATTACTCATTTACAACGGTGCCAAGATATATGATAACATGGGAAACTCAAGATTTAATGTCTTTCATGCTTTGTGATTGATTCAAATATTGATTGTGTTGTAACAAGTCAGCTCCAACATTTGCTTAATTTGGTTGTCCATATTAGGGGTGTACATTTTCGGTTTGGTTTGGATTGAAGCTCAAAGTCAAACCAAACCAATACATATCGGTTTGGCTATATTCAACCCAAACCAAACCAAAAAGTTTGGGTTGATTTAACGGTTTAAGTTTGAATCTAAAAATCATTTTTTGTATTGTTATAAAAAAATATTTAAATATTAAAAATATTAAAAATTTAAAAATAATATATAATTAACAAATTAACAATAAAAGGTATCATAACAGAAAAATAAAAAAAAAAACATAATAAAACTCATATTCTAAAATGTATTGGAAGGGATGAGTAACTGTATTTTATTTATTAAAAAAAGTATAATATATAAAGGAAAGATGAATTGTACAATACTAATTAATGGTTAATAATAATGAATGAGAAGAAAAAAAAACTTATTTATATGAGAAGCAATTAAGTATAAATAAAAGTTACAAAACGATAAATGTGGATTTGATTTATTAAATATATGGATTGGTTTGGGTTGTATGAATTTTATTTTTAGGAACCCAAACCAAACCAATATTTGATCGGTTTGTTAAATGACAAACCGATTAATAAAACTTTTATACGTGAAACCAAACCAACCCATATAGTTTGGGTTGGGTTAGGCGGATTGGTTCAGTTTGACGGTTTTTTACACACCCCTGGTCCATATACAAATTGGCCATCTATATGAGACTATATCAATTCTTTTCAGTGATATTCATACCATCCTCAAATGTTCAACTAACAGCATGCCTATATTCAG
This sequence comes from Dipteronia dyeriana, assembly GCA_032871835.1. Taxonomy (NCBI): domain Eukaryota; kingdom Viridiplantae; phylum Streptophyta; class Magnoliopsida; order Sapindales; family Sapindaceae; genus Dipteronia; species Dipteronia dyeriana. The sequence continues at coordinate 101,887,468 of CM065299.1, forward strand.
TATTCACTTTAAATTTTGTACACATAAACCTATAAACAGATATGCATCTTTCTCAAAATAAGTAATTAATTTATCTATGATCAGATGCATGTAAAGAGCTGCATTGCATACTAGATGTTATTTGATGTCCTTGAGCTGATATTGTTTATATTAAAGTGTGATTACACACACACATATATATATATATATATAGAGGCAATTTTGTTTAAATGGCACTTGTTCTAAATAATGATATTTAGTGATATCGTGTAGGACTTGCATCTCTTTTCAAATGTTTTTGATGCTAGTTTTTGTAGTTCGAGATTGCTATAGTTAATACTTTATATGCTTGAAACAACTCTTGATCCATATCTACATATTAAATTCTTGTAAATGAAAGTTTGGTTTTACGGAGGTTTATTCATGCTTTTTCATTTATTCCGAAAGAGAGAGAAAATATAGGATTGTGTTAACGTGTTCTAAAATGACATGTTAATTAGATGTGTATTTACTATAATAAAGGTATCATAAGGAGTCCAAAACAAAAGTAGTGATTGAAATCTGACTTGTGAGTTTTCATTACCGTGTGCTTGTAAAAGAAATCTTATGTTGATTGGATTAAAAATTAAACAGTTGTTGATAGCATGTTGTCTGATCTTCAGCTTGCAGGAAACAATACAACGTTATCTAAAGCATACAAAAGACACCACTACCCAAACCATTGACAAGCCAACAGAACAAAACATGCAGGTTCTGCCTCCTTCCTTTTTTCTTTTTTTTTTTACTTCAAATTTTCTCCCCAAACAACTCTTTAAATGTTATATTAGAAGGTCAAGTTCTTCTGTGTTGGCAGCCCTTTTACACGATGATAAACATGGAACACTGAATGTGTCTGATCTCTAAGGTCAACCACTGTGTATTATTGTAGATTTTTTTTTTTTGTTATGGTGGAGAATGGCCATTGGAGAAATACTTAATTAGTTTGGATAGTTTACATTGCTTGTTAGATTTTGTGTTAGTGCTTAGTACATACATAATTTCTCAGCCTAGTTAGCTAAATGTGGAAGTTGTTAGTTAAGGGTCCAACGATAATATTTAATACTTGAGATTTGACAACATGTTATAATAATACACTCTCTCATGTGCAACAATAAGATATATAGGTGGTTGACACGCTTTAAACACCCTCGATCTCTTGTGGAATGTGAACACCAATACTCAACTGAGAACTTATATATGCTATTAGATAATAAGCCAACCATAGTAGTGAAGACATGAGATATGATGTTCTAACAATGTATAGGATCAATGCGTGAAATCTAAACGACGTGTGACTAGTGAGAAGATTTCAAATTTAGGTTTCTTATAATCCTCTTTTGTATTACAAATAAACACTTTGAAAAACAATTTCCTCAGCAAGTTTTTCTCACAAAAGCTGATTTGAAATGACAGCAACTGAAGAATGACGCAGATAGCATGGTGAAAAAGATAGAGCTTCTCGAAGTTGCAAAACGGTTAAAGGCCTTGTTTATTTTTATTTTTTTTACAATTCATTGTTTCATTGAAGGCAAGTTCAAATCAGGTTTCGAAATTTGAGTCTGATAAACGTCAACATGCATGCAGGAGACTATTAGGAGAAGGTCTGGAATCATGCACCATTGAAGAACTACAACAGATAGAACAACAGTTGGTGAGAAGCGTAGGCAGCATTCGAGCAAGAAAGGTTGATCATGATACCTTGATCATATAAATTGAAACTATATATTATTGAATTTGATCAATTAATTAACACCCTTAATCAATATTTATACTTCAGACTCAAGTTTTCAAGGAACAAATTCAGCAGCTCAAAGAAAAGGTACTCATTTTCAAGACTTTTGCAAGTATATTTCTCAGTTTTATTTTAATTCATTGTAAATAATCAGTTATTGTTCTGTTTATAATTTTTTTATTTTGTGTTCTAAAAAATCAACACGGCAGGAGAAAATGCTAGTAGCTGAAAATGCAAGGCTATCCGAGAAGGTGAGAGTTACGGACTGACTTTATTAACATTAGTTGTCACCTTGAAAATGAAGTAAATGAAAAAAATGTATAAAGAATCATTAATTGTATAAACAATTACGATCAATGTATATTTATTATCATCGTCAACTTTTGTTTTCAGTGTGGTGCACAACCATGGCAAGGATTGAAAGAGAAAGATAAAGAGAAAGAGAAAAATAAAGAGAAAGAGCAACCCGAAAATTCACCCAACAACGAAGATCATGATGATGATAGTAGTCCAACTTCTGATGTGGAGACTGAATTGTTCATCGGACTACCGCAGTCTAGGAGAACAAGACGCTTGCCACCGCCGCCTAACTAGTTTGTTTGTCTGTCCATGCAAAGCCTTGCAGTTTTATTCATATTTTTCGCATTGATTTCTCTCTCTCTCTCTATCTCTTGGCGCAAGCAAATAGTAGCAGCAACATTTGTATTGGTATATATATATATAGTAAGATTATGTATGCATGTCATCTGACGAACTGATGTTGGTTCGATGGTAAATCCTTACACCTGTACTACAAGGTTGGAAATTCAAGTCATCCTTCTTCACAATAAAATCTAAATTTATATAGTATTGTAATACTTAAAAAAAAAATTGTAAAAAAAAAATTGTATGACCACTACTTTGATTATTTGCTACTTACTAGTGATTTATAATGACTTGGTGTATATGATCACCTGTAATAAAGTTTCTCCGTTTCCCTTTTTTGCCATTTATTATTATTATTTTAATGTTTGACAAAGAGCAAGAGTATATAGGAACCTGTCGATAGCATTATATAAGTGGAGACCGTAGGGATGGCAGTGGTCGGGTTGGGGCCGGATCTGTATGTCCCTTACACAAAACATAAAACCTGATTTTAGCAAGTTGGCCCAAACCCGATCCACTATCCCGAATGGATTTTTGATTTCCGTTCTAAACCCTGACTTGAATTGATTCGTTTCTTTTTTAAAAATTTATTCAAACAATTAAATATACAAATTTTAAAATACATTTGAATTTTAAGATAGGAACTTAAGTTTTAATATTCAATCAAATTTAAAAATGCACTTAAATTAAAAATATACCAAAATTTAAAAGCATATACACTTAAATTTAAATTTAAACAACAAATAGATATAAAAATTTAAAGTTTATCTTACACTTAAAATTCATATATAAACTTAAATTTAATATAATATAAATATTAAATTCAAACATAAAACACAATTAGACAAAAAGATTAAAATATAAAAGTTCTGTTTTTTCTTTTATATTTTTAATGTCTTAAAAATAATTATATAAATACCGGGTTAACCGGGTGGGTCGGCTCATTGTGGTTTGACCCACATCCGAACCGATTACAAATCAGGTCATCAACGTTTGACCCATACCCGATCCGAGCTCAGTTTTAAATGCTTTAAACCCGTCCCAATAGATCAGATTTTCGTCAGTTTGGGGAGGGTTGGAGATTTTTACCTTTTCTAGCGGTTTGAATATCTACTCTCACAATTGTAGAGAATACTTGTAAAATATGTATTATGGAATTTGAACATCCATGGCTCCTGCACGCCACCTGATCAGTTTGGGCTTGGACAATATTGTGCCTGTTTAGACATGGTGTTCACTTGACAACGAGGCCCAAATAGGGCCCAAAACGAGCTTTCTCCTTTTATATTTCAATTCCCATACCATGTATACATGCACGTAAACAAATAAGAAGGCTTTTTATACTGAATTTTTCTCAATTGGGTTTTTTTTTTTTCCAATTAATAACAAATTTTACAATGAGCCAAGGAAGAAGATCATTCTTGGCAAAAGCATTACTTTGGTAGAATTTGGAGGACTGCTTCTTTTGTGGGAAGAGCAGGAATAGCTCCTTTTTGTGTGACAGTGAGAGCACCACATGCATTTGCAAACAACAGAACTTCTCTCAACTTCTTCTAATCCTGCATTATTAATATTCATAAGTAATTAAATTCCCAATAAGCATACTACAACTTTACCAGTGATTAATTTCTCTATCACAATAAAGACTGATTTTTTCTAGATTAAGAAATTACGTATGTATATACATACCTTGTATAGATCTGGGTCTGAAGCCAAACTATTCAATACTCCACCTACAAAAGCATCACCAGCACCTGTTGCATCGACACAATCTACTTCGACACCAGTTACCTGACCCTTAAATTCCTGCGCATACCCTTAAATTCCTGCACACACACGTTCGAACAAGAAATTAATCTATTATAGTATATATAAACGATCCAAGATTATATGAATCACATATAAAGTTTGTGCGCGAAGCTAACCTTTGTGTAGTATCGACAACCATCTGGTCCTTTAGTGACAAGCAAAAGCTTAATCTCAGGATGGAAAAGCTTCTCTAACACAACGTTATCATCATAAGGATCGGCACCTTCAATCAAGAACGTTATTTCCTCCTCGCTTATCTGCAATTCAATCGAAAATAAACCAACCCTTTTGTATTAATCACAATTTAATTAATTACTACATTGAGAGCTATTTAATCAAGTATATATCCAAATTGTGATCAACTGTACATGATATATGTACGTACCTTAATGATGTCGGCTTGATTCCATATGCTCATGATGCCTTTTCGAGCAGCCTCTGCAGATGGCCATAGTGGCAACCTCAAATTGGGGTCATAAGAGAGGATGCAGCCAGATTTTCTAGCAATGTCCATGGCAGCAAGATGAGCTGATCGACAGGGTTCATCGATCAAACTAATCGAGCCAAAGTGAAATATACTTGCCTAAAACAACAATAATTTTGTCTTAGATATATCAATTTCAAGTACTTGCAAACAATATTATGTGTTAAAAAAAAGTAGAATCTAGTACCTTCTTTATCAGGTTGACATCAAGCTCTGCTTTGCAAAGAAGCATATCAGCACTGGGGTTACGATAGAACATGAATTCGCGATCTCCATCAGCTCTCAGTGTCACGAAAGCCAGTGCAGTCCTTGCTTGTGAGTCAAAACGCATGCCAGAGTTGTCCACATTGTTTTGCTTTGGAATATCCGCCAACATGTGGCCAAATTCATCGTCGCCTACCTGCACAGCCGCAGATTACACATATTAGCATGACATAATTTATAATTATAAGATCTATATATATATATATATATATACACAACATGTAATTAATGTACCTTGCCAATAATGCAGCTGAGCCGCCAAGTCTTGAAATGCCAACGGCGACGTTAGCAGGAGCACCACCAGCGGCTTTCTTGAAACCAGATGCTTCAGCAAGTGAAACTCCAGATTCCATTGGCACAAAGTCAATCAACATCTCTCCAAAGCAGACAACCAATCCATTTTTCTCAAGGGTTGCCTCCTTTGAATCAACTTGACGCTTTTTGGGTGAACCTATATAGACATGAAAAAATTGCTCAAATTTCGACCAAAGACGAAAATTATCTTGTAATTTTTCACTAAACAATAAGGATTAATGAAAATTAGAAAAAATGTCATTACGAATTTAGGCAATGTCACCTTTCAATCCCCATAAGAGGAAATTATCAATTTAATGTATCTAGAACATTTGACAATCAATTTCAAAGCCAAGAATTCTTAAAAAAAAAATGCATCATTTAGCTCAAGAATCAAAATGTCATATCACATTCTAAACAAAAACATAAATGCATGTGTTTTTCAAATCATGAAAATGAAATTGAAAGGCCCCGTCCTGCAGCTGTTTTTCAGTCCGTTTTCGTTTTTATTTTTCAAAAATGATTTTGAAAACACGTACGTTAACCATTTTTCATTTAATTTTCAAAAAAAAAAAAAAAAAAAACCAGTATTAAAAGTGAAAGATTTGAAAAACACAAAATACTTGTTTTTCGTTTTTCGTTTTTCGTTTTTGTTTATCATTTTGTTTTTCATTTTTTTTATATTAAAAAAATTCTTAAACTATTAATTGTACTGTTATGCGTTTGATATGATTAGAACAAGACGGAACAATATTTTTAAATTACCAAAGTGCCCTTATTATATATATATTCCAGAATAATTTATTTCCAACTAGAACTAAAAGTATTCATACAATAATATATATTATAATTATTATTATATATATTATAATTATTATTATATATATTATAATATTATATAATATATATTATAAAATATATATAATATTATAATATATATACATAATTAGTAAATTAATATATAATATTATAAAAATATTATATATTATAATATATTCTATAATATATATTAATATTATAATAATATTTAATATACATATTATAAGATATACAATTATATTTTTATTATATAATATATATATATATATATATATATATATTATAATTATTTATTTATAATTTCATAGTTTAGTTTTGATTAATTCATTTTTTGATATGTTTTTTTTGAATTAATTTTTGATGTGTTACTTTTGTTTAATATAAAAATTACAATACAAAAATTATATTGGTTAATTAGTTAATCAGTTAATCAATTTGTTTATATTTGTAATAATATTAAACAAAATACTAAAATTGATATTTCAATTTTTGATAGTTTTCGGTTAACCTACCAGACACGTTTTTTTCCGTTTTCATTTTCAAAATATAGTTTTCAGTATTTGCTACCAGACGTGTTTTCAGAATTCGAAAATGAAACAAAAAATACCGTTTTCATTTTTATTTTCATTTTCATTTTAAAAAACAGCAACTGAAAAACGCTTACAGGACGGGCCAAAAATGAAACCAAAATAGGAAAGAAAATATATACCAAAAGAGAATTTCTTAGAAAGCTTGGAGCGAGTTTTGGAGAGGCGGAGGTTGACAGGAATGAAGCAGCCTGACATGTTGACTCAAATATTCCTGTAGCCTCCAACAATGGTTCTGTTGTTGCATGACAAACCCACCTCTCATCTTCTTCTTCTTATAACATGAAGAAAACAGAGAAAGAGTGATAATTGGCCTTCTCTTTTTCTGTTCATTGATTGCCTCCACACCCTACGTCATGGGAAATTCCAATCCTCTTTTTTTTATATATTTTTTTTTAAGAAAAATAAAATAAAATAAGACAACCTATGACATTGTGTTCAGTGTTTCTCGCTTTCTTGAATTTTAACTTGTGAGTAGAAGAATCGGTTCGTTTAGTGAGCTAATAAACTACCACCGGTAAGAAAATTCACATAAAATATTTAGGTGGGAATAATTGTAACACACCGCACAAAATAACTTAATTGTAATTCATGGAAATCATTGCTTATCTTGTCTGGATTTGATGGATTCTTTGAATGAATTACTTATTTACCATAAATTTCCAGATACTTTTGACTTTGATAGTTGGTAAAGGTAACTTCAACAGCTAGTCATTTTCACTCCACAATGGGCCTGCAGTGGTATGAGAGGCCCATCAAAATAACTTCAAGGCCCAAGTGGCCAAAAGTTCGGTTGCGTCTAAACGTATACTCTACGACCTATTACATGGGCTGTTAACTTGATTGTGTATTTATATGCTAATACCACTTTACATAATACGAGTGAGTGGTTATGCGTATTAGCTCAAACAAAAAAACACAACAACACAATAAAGAATCTCTTAAAAAATTGAAAAACTAGATAGGGTTTTACATAAACTAAGCATTCAAAAGATTATATTGCATGAAATATAGTCATATAACATGGTGTAAGCTAGACACCAAGTTCCCCAATAAGAGGTTGCCACAAAATGTATTCAAGCATATTACAGGCTGTACATATGGATATATGTGATCAAATTATGTAAAGTAGTTCAAATATATATCCCAATACAAAAGCCATACAAAATTATATAATTCATGCTATATATATATATATATATATATATTATCATCATGAAGTGAGAATTGATAAGAGATTGTTCAAAGGACACCCCATCCTTGGATGAAGTTGGTCTCATGGCCAACCATAGGCTTTGTCATTGAAGACCCCTCTGCATGGACAAAGTGGTGGTACCTGTAATGAATAACAAAACCTAATATCAGACATTTTAAATTTATTAAGCTTGATGCATACTCTAGGTGCTATATCAGACCTATAGACATGGTCCTTCTCTGATCAGGGAAGTCATTTAAAAAGGAAAAAAAAAATCAAGACTATACTTTTGTAACGTTATAACACTAAACAAAAAGTTATGTTTTGATTTGTAACATTATGGAGTTGGCTCTATAATGTTACAAAAGAACGGATCTGGAATCACGACTAGAGGACTCAAAAACAAACACACAAAAATGTCATTGTCATATAACATGTATGCATGACAGGAATGAGTGAAGAGTAGTACCCTATTTGTAAAACAGGTTCTGCTTCACAATTCATGGAGCTGTCATGAGAAGGATGTACAGGAAAGTTGCTGTTTCCAGTAGCTGCACCAGAACCCCATAACCCTTGAATAGCTTTAAGACTTTGTCCTTCTGTCTCCAGCTGAAACACAAAATAATGTATTAAAAATTAAGTGAAGGCTTCAAGAACCAATACATGAAAACAATTGTAATTAATATTTTAATACTGATGATTAGAGTTAAAACATAACCTTGATCTTGAGTTGCTTGTTCAGATCTCCAAGATGACGCTCCTGCCAACAAAAACCAGCAGCTTTATGATACTAAGAATTATAAAGATGAAAAGCAAATATATTCAAGTGTGATAATTCAGCTATAATAATAATATTTCTATCTAGATATGCTTTTGCTTCCATATGGAAATCATGAAGCCCTGGTAGTCTTGTACAATCACTATACATATATATATATATATATAAAGCTGCAACTTATAAAATAAAAGGGTATTTCTTGTAGGAACTAGTGGAAATATTTCATTAATATGTCAAGATCTCTAGCAATTTTGCACTTTGAAAACAAGCATACATCATCAACTCTCATTAAAGGGATCTTTATTGAGATTCAAGCTAAAATTTTCTAGGCTACGAATATGAGACTTTTTGATTACCTTTTTGCGGAGTTCTTCCATTTGTTCTAACATAATCTGTGTCTGCAGTCAAGAACAAAAGGAAAATAAATAAATAATAATAATACATCTAAAATCTATATGTAATTTTCTTAATTAAACACACACATGCATGTATATATAAGGAATAATGATGTACCTTCCTTTGCCTGGCAAGTGCAAGAGCTCCTTCAAGCTGTTTCTCTAGATTCTGCAGTTCTTTTACGCTCAGCGGTCCAAGATCTTCCCCAAGCAAATGCCTTAATTTGAAAGCAATTTTATAGACTAATAATGGTTAGCTAGGATGGTGCATGTATGGAATTTATGTTCTTACAAGCAACAACTAATTAACACAACAATGGCTCTAGTCTAGGAGATGTATATGCATAGAAAATAAAAGGTATAATAATAACCTTTGAGTGCGTTGAAGAGAATCAAATTTTGTTTTTAACTTTGCCACCTCCTGGTACCAGCTCTGCAATTTCAAGAGAAAATTAGAAATGGATAATAACCAACTGAAAAATAAGAGAATGGGGTATTTTAATTACATGGACTAAAAAGAACCAAAGAAGCTTTAGAGAGATTTTTGTAGTCAATATTTTTGAATAAAGATTAATAAATGATTGTGTAAAAAAATTATTAATCGGTCATCACTAAAGAATGGGACTTGTTTGCATTTTGCACCTTGAAGTTAGTTGAGATAAAATCAGGGTTTAATTTAATTTATAAAAATATAGAGAGAGAGAAAAAATCCATAACAAGAAGAAAAATGAAAATCATGACAAATTAAAGACTCTGATGTATCAACTCAAGCATGAGACCCTATAAGAAACAAGTTGACAAAAAGATATTGATCAAAATGTTTTTAATCCTGTTCAACATGTAGACTCAACATGTAGACTATGGCTAAACTGAGAGAAATTAACGATCGTAAACCTGTGTTTCACGTTCAATACTGTTGTCTTGAGGATTGAAGGAGCAACGTTGGTACCGCTCAAGGGTTTTGGTTACAGTACTGTAAACATAAGAAATTGATTATTAATTTCAATATTATTGCAATATATATATAAACTAAATAATCGTATATCAAGGTATCAATTTACTGAACATGCCAAGAAGAATACAAAGTAAAATAATGAATGAGGCCAGCAGTTTTTTAACTTAAACAATATATTTATAATGTCTAAACTTCACTTGTTTTTATAGTTTTAATGTCTAGAACTATTTTATATCTATTTTCGACTCTTCACTAAAATTATTACAGAATTCAAACAGATCTTATAACAAGTAATTTTCTTCTTTCTAACTAAAAAATGAGAAGGAATCTATCTACCTAGAAAGCTTGGCACATAAGTTATGTATACCTTATTTCATTTTTAACTCATCAACACCACCCTCACATTGTTACAAAAATCATTCAGTTTTAGAAACTATGCAACAACCATAAAAATATATAATCGCAATCTCAAAATTCAAATTCTTACCTTGTGTTTTCAACATTTATACACAACACACAATGTATTCACTTCAAGAGATTGTGATGTAAAAATTGAAGAGAAGTTAAATTGTGAGACATCTTATAACATATGCAACCAATATATTTACTGATATACTAATCATGTATAAAATTTCATAAAAAGGGGACTATTATATATTAAAACAAAAATCAACATAAAAATAGTAACTATCATGTGAAATAGAGACATCTTACAACATTTAATTTGTAACAATTTCTTCTCATACTATATTAAAGCAAGCAAGCAAGCACTCAAAGTGCTGTTACATTGGTGAATATTGTCAGAAATTCACATCAACAAAAAAAAACAAATATATAAATATAACTAAATGATTTCAATAGCCCAAATCTTCATGAAAATCTCTATAGAGAGAGATAGAACTCTTTTTCACCAAAACAGAAAAAACACAACTTCCTGGGAGGTATGCTAAGTTGAATCATGAGGCAAGATAAGCAAAAAATATTAATAAATAAAAACCATTTAATGCAACTTGTATCAGTATAGATCATAGAACATAAAGTCAAGACTATGACCAGGTAATTCAAAACCCTCAGTTGAGGTAAAACGCTAGCACAATTTTATGCTATTTGCATCTGAAATCTCACTTTCTTGACAGATCTACTCTCATTGCAGTTTTTATGTTATAATGTGTAGTACTGTGACACCCAACCATCATAATCTGTCACTATTTTCCATCATAATTTCTTTCCTCCAACCAAGAATGTTATCTTTTGACTATGTTACCCTAATAAACTAAGGTCACAAAGCCAGAGAACAGAAGTTCATATATACATACAAGCATGAGAGAGAGAGAGAGAGAGGAGAATAGGTAAAAAAAAACACATATAGAGATCAGATCTTGGATATGAATCACAACTCACCAGCTGTGGTAAACCTCTTAGCGTTTAAACACACAATCCAATAAGGAAAAGAAACAGAGAAAGAGCCCTAATTGAAGATGGATGTGTTGATTTGCCACCCACAAACTGACTAAGAATTATAACTAATATTTTATGTAACTGATCAGGGAAAAGATCAGAACATTGAAAAAACCAGAAGATCAAAGGATTAAAAGAGATGACGACAAGTTCAAATGATCGATCTCTTTCAACTTTTTTTTTTTCTTTCTGGGGAGTGCTTTGATTGTGGTTTGCCACTCGGATAGTCAGATACATACAGTACTGTAAGCTTTTTCACACACACACAAAAAAGGGAAAAAGGAGACAAAACCCTAGATTTTACATAGAGGTCCAAGAGATGGAATTTGATTTTTTTTAAAAAACCCTAGTCAGTGATTGGTCTTTGCACAGTAAGACTTACATAAACCCAAGTTAAATCATGTGAACTGAAAGAAAGATATTATCTTAGACCCAGACTGAGACTGAGACTGAGACTGAAAGAGAGATTATTATTTATTTATTTTTGCAGAGGACGATGAAACGTGTCGATATACCATTGGAGACAAGCTGATAAAATAACCAGGTCATTCCTGATACAAACGCCAACCAGCCAAAGAAACACAAACCAAAAAGCCCACAAAATAATCATGAGACGTAAAGATCGAAGAACCCCAGAATTTTTTTTAAAGAAATAACAGATATATGTCAGTCATATACATGTGTTGTTTTGAGAAAATATAAAGAGAGAAACCAACAAAGTGGATACAATTCAATCAATGGAGTTTTAATTACTTCAGTAGAAAAAAAAAAAGTGCATCAAAATAACAATAAAATATAGTGTTTTCAAAAGTTCATTGTTAGCAAACCCAGAAAATGGAAACTACAAAAAAAAAGACTCAAAAGAGCCCAACAGCACAAAATCTATAAATATTTCAATCAAAAATTTATCAAGAACTAAACAGTGAAGAGAAAGAGAGAGCTTATATATATATAAAAAATATATAAAAAATATATATATATACCCGCCACCACTAGCACTGCCAAACTCGTAGAGCTTGCCACGACTAGAGAAGATAATAAGAGCAACCTCAGCATCACAAAGCACAGAGAGCTCATAAGCTTTCTTCAACAAACCATTTCTTCTCTTTGAAAAAGTCACCTGCCTATTAATCTTATTCTCTATCCTCTTTAGCTCCACTCTTCCTCTCCCCATTTTTTTTCTCTCTAAATTTTCTCCCTTTCTCTCTTTCTTGAACAATATTAGTATATGTATAAGAATATATCTTTTATGTGTCTTCTTTATAGGAGGGTTGGTGTTACACAAAAATGGAGCTGAGAATATATAAGAGGGTATTTTGAAGAGTGATTGTGTATATTTAAAAACAGGAAGTTTTTGGGGGTTGTATATATAGATGATATTGTAGCAGAGAAGACACAGTGGGATTTATTATTATTATATATATATATATTTTTATTTTATTTTTGCAATAAAATGGAAACCCAGTGTTTCTTCTTTTCTTTTATTCTCTTTTCCATTTTAATTTTTAGCAATCTGTGTGTTATCTTTGTTTGCAGTTTACTTCAGTGAGAGATCAAAAAATATTTTTACTGTCAAAACATCAGAAATATTTCATCATACGCGCCATAGAGTGGCGTGTGTATTACATGACCCAGCTGCAAATTGTATGCCTGTTCTTTATTATTTTTTACTTCCATTTGATTAATTCGTTATTAAACATTTAATTATTTTTCTAACAGTAATTATTGTAGTATTTGTAATTTTGTATGTTCACTTGCTTAGGTCAAGTCCGAAAATTCATATAATAAATGTAAAAATTATGGATACCAGTTACTAACTTATTTGATATCCATGATTTTTTTTATAACACAATTGAATTTTCGACTCAGCTAAAATATGAAGATGAATATAATATGATCACCAAACCCAAATATTATGCACACTTATCTTGTGATTAGTTAGAATAATATGATGCAAAATTATGTGGCTTATTATATGCGTTACAAACATTTTGAGTCAGTCCATCGTTTTTATTTTAATCGACAATAATTGTTTTAAGGATTTATCGAGACTTAACGAGATCAATCGTTACAAGCACGGGTCTGGATTGTATAACTCGCAGATATTTAAGTCTCTCCACACTTATGATTTTACAAACAAATGTGGGACTCGACATTTATATATCACAATTCTTTGCTATATAAATGGTGAAAGAACAACTCTACAAATAATTAATGTCTCAAATAAGCACACAAACAAAATGAATTAGCACATAATTAAATGAAATAAGCATAAGAACAAAGAAGAAGATCAAGATTCGAGATTGGACTTGGTTGTGACATGAACCAGCAGCACATTGTGGCCACTACCGGGACCTCATAAGCTAGCAGATGCCATGGTCGACCCAATTGCCAACTTTTTAATTCTCTTTATTTTTAGTTTTCGATCCCTAGCTACCGGGATATTGTCAAACTGAATTAGCACTCTTTATCATCAAACAATATTATTGAACGATGTTTTAAGTTTAACTTAGATTGTTATAAACGTGATCCCAGAAATATTCAGAACATCACATGCAACAAATTAAAATATGAAGTAATTTAATTTGGGTATATATTCATGTGTAATAGGCTAGGGCACTCTCCTTTCTGTGAGTTTTGAAACAAAACTATAAACATATAATTTTGGAAGTAGATAAAAAGGGAGACTGAGAAGTGAGAACCTATGTTCCTTCACGTACAAAAGCGATTCAAGGGTATCCGGTATCTTAGATGAAAATTTAAATTGAGTATTTGAATAAGTAATGTATTATATTTTCAGATAAACATATCTACTATTAATTACACATGTAAATTAGATCGAATAGGTTTATGCACAGTTTGACGTACAAAACACAATTACGTACAAATTCGACACGACGTGACACAAGCACGATTCGACCACGACCCACTTCATTTGACTTGATGGACCGAGTGTTTAATTGATATGTAATATTTTTTTTCAGTTGTAAAATTGTTTTGGAGCTTTAGCCAACCACCTAAGTTGCCTAAGACACTAGCCGCACTGTTCACGTAGGATAGCATAATTACTATTCTAATTTTCGTGACTTGAATAAGGTAATTAGGTCAAAGAGTAGAAGCCTGCAATCATTACTTTTCGAAAAATGGTTAGTCTATAATTATTAATCTATTATATATCCAACCGAAAATAATGGATTGAATTTGTCAAAATTATTACCTTACAAATATATAGACATCTTTATTTAGTTCAAACAACTATCAAATGAAAATAAACATGTGGTAATTGCAAAGGAGGAGAATTGATAGTGTGTATTACAATAAGTCTGTCCAAACTTAAAACCCTTCAAAATCAAATAGTATTTGCATAGATATATACTTTTACAACATCAGGAGATAACCCCTTATATGTATTTACAAAATACGTATGATGAGATTCAAAGACTCCAACACTAACACCGAAAGGGAGATAGATATATTAGCACTTTTGCTTGTATAACTTTGACCAAGCAAAATGATAAAATTAGATTTGTTAATTATATATTCAACAAATTAAATTAACAATGTACTCAATAGAAGCCCTAGTTTTTGATTTTAGTATTGAATTTGTAGAAAACTTTTGTTCTGCCAAATTGGGCTGAAACATATGAAATTTCACCTGGACAAGCTACCTTTAATTTAGAATGCCAAACTAATAATTACTAGTTATCCAAATTAATAGAAAATGCTAGCTGGCTTTCTATCTTGCATTTATAGTGTATAATAAATAACCAAGTCCAAATTAATTTTTTCTTCATTTTTCTTTTCATTTTTTTGGTTTCAATCATTTTTTGCTATCATGAAAAAAGTATTGCAGGAAATAATCTCATATAAACAATTCATTACATCGATTCATGTAAGCTACGACGACATAAACCAACTGTATAGTACAATCACCCAATAAAGAGCTGTTGATGGATGGACAGAGGCCACGTGTCAACGTGGAATGCGTCTGATTTCGTTCTGATGATCCTTCAGATCTATCCGTTGTATTCGCTGTCTTTTCTCAGTTGCATGTAATTTCTCTTTCGATTTTCATATTTTTAGAAAGAAAAATGTTTTGTTGTTCAAATTATTATATATCACATCATTTGAAAGATGATGTGTTAATTATTATAATATAACTCATTAGAGTCAGCCCATAACGGAAGCAAACCTAGACATTTGCTAGGGTCTTCGAATGGTCAAAATAACTTCTTTTTATACTGGGGTCTTTCTTTTCGATATCCAATTCGATTGGGATCTCACTGTTATATATTCAATCTATTTAAAAATATCTTAATTTTTATTAACATCATTAAATGGATGGGATCTTAAAATATCCAAAGATGACCCTGGATCTCATATGTCTTTTTGTACCAAATTTTATTTATATATTTTGTATCGTAATATTAGCAAAGTTAATTAGACACAGAATTCATTATCAACACGGAGAGAAAAATGTACACCCAGTTAAAAAAAAAATGAACAGAAGTATATTTGGCCCAGAAGATTAAAAAAAGAAAAGAAAAAAAGTATGATAATTAATTTTGTAGAAAAGGTACAACGTAATTGCTGCTTCATTTTTAGAGATTGAAACAGCTAATTAATTTATGGCGGTCTAAAATAATTTGCAATGTTATTAAATGGTATAACAATTATGAGTAAAATAATTTCAAACACATACAATATTAGTAAAATAAGATGGGTCCAGGCGTTCTGCATTGTTAGCCATAAAATTAAATAATGTACTGTGTACAGTAGTCAGGACATTCAAAATTACTGTTCATGATAGAGATTAGAGTGGCATGTTCTATATTCTAAAATTTTGACTTAAAATTATGTGAGAATCATCTTAAAATTAATTATGTGATAATATGATGAATAATGTGATATATACTTGCTAACGAATCGAAAGCTTGATTAGTTGTATAATAATACTTGACATATCACATTTGTACTCCATTTACATTGCAGGTATTTATCTGACAATTAGACTCGTACATCATGTGACAAATGATATAAATCATCGTTAGTATGTAACTATTTTTAAATTAATATATTATTAGTTGGAATGTAAATGATGTTATGAAAATATAAAGTAAGTGAATGTTCATCCAATCTTACAATGTAATTTGTGATTCTTTACCTTCCCTGTTTTATTCTCAACTTTATGGTATCATTTATTCTCAAGTTTATGACTCTATTGATTCTCAAAATTATTGTTATTGTCTTTTCATTTTGTAACCATTATATTGTCACTAAATTGTAAGACTATAAAAGGAGCCTTCACGTGTTATATTGGGAACTTGAGAACTATTGAGGAATAAAAGAATCATTTTTCTTGAGCTACTACTTTCTCTATTTTCTTATTTTATATTTATGCTATTGTGTTTTTGTTTATTTATTTATTTCATAACACGTTATCAGTACGAGTCTCTAACCAATATTGTTGTTTCAATTTCCAGATTTGAAAGCTCTATGCCTGAAGACCAAATTCATATGATCCAAATTCGATAAGAGCTAAGAGATAATACTTTCTTGATAATCAATTGTAAAGTATTTCTATCTCTAATTTTGGGTTAAAAAAATTGTTGATATTATTTCTCTTCTTAATTTTATGCTTAGTATTCATTGTGTTACCAATAAAAAAACATAAATTAATTGATTATATTGCAACCAGAAGATTACAATAATGAAACTAATTATATTACAACTCAAATATCGCAAATCAAAGAGCATGGAGCTCGGTTTGATGTATATTTGTTAATTGTTAAATCAAAAAGCCCGAAGCTTGATCTGGTGTGTGAAGATTGTAAAATCGAAAAGCCTGTAGCTCAATTTAATGTTTGGAAATTGCAAATTCAAAAAGCATGTCGTTTTGAACAGCAATACAAATAAACATATAAGATTTTGAATTATAAAATCAGAATATGAAGATCTCAATTTCTATAGATGTGGTTAATTTTGGAGCCCGAAGTTCTCAATTCATGGTTTTCAATGATAAACAAGAAGTTTATTTATGAACTTGAAATTCCGATGAAATTCAACATTTTCAGTAACTATGAATTTTGTTTAGAATATGGAGTTCTAAAATTACAAATCATAACTTTATAGTTATGATATAATAGAACATCAAATTTCGATATTAATAGGACCAAAAAGTGCAAAAGTAATTTGCATTTTGTTTTAGACATTTTTGATCTATCTACCTATAATTGGTTGTTTATATTTCACATGAATCTGACATTTTTTTATCTATTTTTTATTGGTTATTTATATTTCACATTAAGAGACTCAAACACCGTGAATGAAATATTATTTCTTCTTTATTTATTCTTTATTTCTTCCTCCTTATCAAGATATGTAAGGTGTGAATCTTATATTTCCTTATACTAGAAAAATATAATTTTTGTATTTCACACATCTATCAACCACGAAATGTCTCTGTTATTTTTCAATGACATTTGAATTTATTCACTATGTTATATGTAGTTTTATAGTCCATTGGGCTTTGTGACATTTAAAACTGTTAGTTTTATTTTGAGTTGATTTACATTCATGTCTTTTTCATAATATAATAATTCTATCTCATTATTCTTTCAAAAACAAGATTTTCCATGTTGTTTTGATTTATATTAACATTAAACTTGTAATTGTAAGTTGCAACAAATCATGAAAACAACTTCATGTCATGCTAGGTATTTGTTGTTGTTTTCAGTAAATTGTATGAATTATCGTGAATTATATTTATCTTATTTGCTAAAAAAGTTTGGTTGTTCATTTCTAACAGGAATACCTTAAAACAAGAAATTATTGACGCCAAGATGATCATTATAAAGAAATTCAAATTGATCCGCCAGATGTGGAATATCAAAACAAAGCAAGAAAATTGGAAGGACGTAAAATACAATTTCCAATAATTATAAAAGTTTTCTTGCAATATAGTTGCTAAATAAAGTGACAATAATTGTGTATATTTTATATATCTAAAATATTTTATTGATTTAAGTAATGATAATGAAAGCTCCAGAAGAGCTAACATATGACACAAAGTGAAAACAAATTACATAAAAAATTGACACTTTGTATTTAAAAATCCGGGAGATCTACTGTATAAGAAATTGTCACTAGATAATTAAGATTATTAAAACCAAGTAAGTATTTTAATATAACTTACTCATTGTTATTTTGATTTAATTTATTCAACACAACTAATTTTATGAGTATGCTCTGTGGTTGGCACTACGTTGGATCTTCTACATCAAAAAAAAAATAGTTTTTTTTTTGTTCTTAATGTTATTGTAGTTGATTGATATAATTAGAACCAGAAGTTTCAAAATCAAATCCAATTAAGAAATTACGGTTTCAAATTTGAATAAAATGGTTGAATATGAATCTGAAGTTCTGTCATTTGAACTAGAAGTTTTGAATCAAAAGAGGATCTAAATTTTTATTGTTAGATGAATATTTGGCTACTCAAATATTTGAAAAGAAAAACACAAAGGCATAAAGCTTGTAATATTAATACAATTCAGAATCTGAAGTTCTGAATATTTATCTTACTAGAATCCGATGTTATCAAATTTAATTTGAACTATAAATTTTAAATTTGATATAATAATAGATATTTTCATTTGAAAAGCGAAATTGTGATTTTATTAAGAACCCGAAACTTTAAACATATGATTTTTCATTTACGAACCAGCAGTTCCTATACGAACCAGAAGTTCCAAAAATATGTGAGTTATTAAGAACTTGACATAAGAACATGAAATTTGAGGAATTGAAGTTCTTATAATATTCTTTTATTTAAGAATATTCTATCTCATTTATTTTGTCTCATGCTAAAAGAATTTATCATATTTCTTATATTATACTATTACATGTTAATGAATGTCCCCGAAGGACAATAAGCTTTACTAAAAGTAAACAATGCATCGAAATATTGAAATATTTTATATGAATATCCATTTCATAATTAATTATTTTTTGCTAGTGAATTTCCCTGGAGGACAATAAGATCATGTAAATTAGTCCTTAAAGGACAATGTGACAAAATAAATGAGTTTATGTAGAAAGTTATTATGATGAATATAATTCCTTGAAGTAAATTTTACATCGTTAGGGGGAGAATTATCATAAGTTGATAAGCGGTGTAAAATTACAATGTATGTATCATCTTGTGAATTGTACGATATGTATATAAATTTTCAGATGATTTAAATAAAATAATAGAATTATATTTTACCAATCTATAAACCTGAGTGATTGTTCCTGCAGAACAATTTATGAAATGACAGTAAAAATCATCTATTAGACAGTAAAGTCGTAAAAAAAGATTTTGCTTTAAAAGATATGGTTTCTAGAGCTAGAATTTAAAAGATCATTATCATATTTAAAAATAATACTCGAGTGATGGATAAATCCTCATCATATAAGGCTCTCGAAGAGTTAGTCTCATAAGTGAAAACAAAATTCTAAAGAGTCATTTAGAAATGTTAATCTCCCCTATGAGACTGTTGTAGAAAATAAAAGAATCTCAATTGTCCCAGTAGAGACACATGTACTAAATTTAATGTTATTATACTTCATCTGGAGAGATATTTGTATAGAAAGACACGTATAATGTATATTTAACATTAATGTTATTAAAATAAGCCCTTGAAGATGTACAAAATTTACATAATCATAATGAAATATATCGGTATAGAAATTGAGATCATATATTATTTGCTTTGCATATTATGAAAAATGGTGAGTGACTTGTATTATAAATTATATAAATGTCGACATAGAAATTATTAGCAAATAAAAGATAAAGTTATATTCATGTAAAATTTGAAAGCTTTGGACCTGTAGTCTACATGTTTGATGATATCAAACTTATTGAATATTTTACGTACAAATTAAGATAAAAGGTTTATTGCATAAACCTAGTTTGACAATAAATAAAAATCCTCGAAGGATTTAAATGCCTGAAGCAAGTTATTCAAAACTACATGAAGTTTTGTATAGTGAAAATTAAATTAATCGGAATGCATGTAACGTATTCATCATGGTGAATATTTATTAAAAGAATTATATGTTGATCGTGTAAAGCTTATTAAAAATAATGCTAAGTTCATAAATTTTATTTATATATATATATATATATCAGTGGAATAATTTCTAAGATAAAAAGTCTTGAAAATAATATTTAGTCTCGGCTAATGAGTTTGGTATTAACATTAATCAATATATATAAGGAAAATGTCCTGAAGTACTTTTCTATGGATAAAACACATTGAATGGATTCCTCAATGTTTGTTCGATAAATTAAAGTGATGTATAATCTTCTCTCGTTATTGAAGAACTTTAGGTCCTGAAGTACCAAATATAGGTTCAATTAGTGTTTTTATAAAACAACATGATATCGTTTATAATAAGTTGGACCAATTTAAAAGGCTATTTTATTAAAATTCTTTACATCTGATCTCCAAAGGTGGTGATAAAAAATACGTTCAAGTTTAAATCCTGCAGATTTATTTATAAATACACTACCAATTGTAAATCTTGGTACATAATATTATGATGCGATATCTATGTAAAATATTGAAGCATCCATATCAGAATGAGGGGGAGCGTATTTATCAGTGGGAGTTACTGATTTTGGAGAAAATATTACATATTGTACTCTTTTTTCTTCGCTAGATTTTTATCCTATAGGGTTTTCCTAGTAAGGTTTTAACGAGGCAGTTTTGTACTCCAAATACCCTTAGAGATTAATTTAATATGTAGATGAATATTGTACTCTTTTCCCTCTGTTAGTTTTTTCCCATTGGGTTTTTACTAACAAAGGTTTTAATGAGGCATATTATCTATACGATGGATATTCAAAGGGGAGTGTTATGAATATATTATTTAAGTGGATGTCCACATTCATATATTTTATACAAGTAAATTACAAATTCTTCCTCTCCCCACCATCTCATTAACTCCCAAATGAGATAATGATGAGGTATGCATCATCTTGACATAAATTGTTTTGGAGGAAAATCTATGTAATGTACTCTTTTTCCTTCACTGAGTTTTTATCCCACATGGTTTTTCTCAATAAGGCTTTAATGAGACAACAGTTGTCACCTCCAATATTATTTTTCAGATTCATATGAATAATGTACTCTTTTTCCTTCACTAATATTTTTTTCCCACAGGGTTTTTTACTAGTAAAGGTTTTAACGAGATATATTCTATTAAAATGGACATTCAAGGGGAAGTGTTATGAAAATATAATGTAAGTGAATGTCCATCCAATCTCACAATGTAACTTGTGATTCTTTACCTTCCCTATTTTATTCTCAACTTTATGGTATCATTTATTCTCAAGTTTACGGCTCTATTAATTCTCAAAATTATTGCTTTTGTCTTTTCATTTTGTAACAATTATATTGTCACTAAATTGTAAGGCTATAAAAAGAGTCTTCACATGTTGTATTGGGAACTTGAGAACTATTGAGGAATAAAAAAATCCCTTTTTTTTTCGGGTTACTACTTTCTCTATTTTTTTATTTTATATTTATACTATTATGTTCTTGTTTATTTATTTATTTCATAACACATGATATATTAAAGATGAGATGTCTAAAGTTATTGTTATATTAGTAATGATCAAATAGCGCAATAACACTTTGGTTCCGTTCTTCAATTGAAATAATAAATGGAGTGGATTATATAAAATGTTTAAAATTTACCAAAAATAAATTTGATAAAATAACCTAACAAAAGCAAACTGAAATTTATATTAAAAAGTTATTAAGATCCGAAAATACTGAAAAATATAAATATGAAGAAAAATAAGAGCGGACCGATTGAATTTGGGAAAATGACTGCGAGTCATAGGTTTCCTTCGATAATTATCGTAGGGTAAGGTTATCGTGAGACGATTTCAACTTCTTATTACGAACCCCAAATTATTTGAGATCAATTATCCCTTACGCAAACTTCTAAAAGTATTCAACTCCTACAACGGCTACTATTAATAAATTACTGGTGATTATAATTTTATATATATGTAAGTTAATTAATCAAGAAAACGAGTGGTAAGGTAACCATCGGACTCACTCAATTAGTGAAGAATTAATCGGATTGTGATATATATCAAGTCTATAAATTATTGGGTGTGTTACATTCCCACTGCGATGTTTCCACATAAGTAACTGTGATGTTGCCACGTAATCCATTTTACTTAGGTGGCAACGTCACAGTGAGGATACACCATACGTCTTATTGCACCATATGATCTCATCTCTGACAAACAAAGGAATAATAATAATAATAAACCAGTTGGACCACCATCTTCTTTTTCGGTTTCTTCCTATACTACAAACCCTTCATTATCAACTGTACTATCCAAAAATAAAATTCTGATCAGATCACACCAGTGTACGTTTGCTCATCTGATCATCTCTTTGTTCTTATTTGGAGCGTCTGATTCACGCTCCTTTTCCATTTTGATTCTCCTTTCTAAACTCATATATATATATATTCCTTTGTAAACATGTGTTTGCATATAAACATTAAAGAATGACTCTAATTGTGTTGGTTTTATTTGCATTTTTTAATTCAATGATGAATGTTTTCTTAATACGAGCACACAATATTGATTAATTCTTACAAACCTTGAAGTTTTCTTTGCTTGTTATTACATAAAATACCCATATTTAGACCATATTGTTAGCTTTATTTTAATCAAATTTAAGCTACTTCAATTGTGTGATGATAAGAAGTGCAAATAGTACTAAACCCTCCTAATTTCTGGTTAAGTTGTTGCCCAATGCTGCCCAAATCAAGATTGTTTGGCCAAGTTTGGGCACAATTCACAAATGTATACCCAATTGTTGTACCATACACCTTCTTTGTGCACAATCATGGATGGTCATGGTCATCGACTCATCGCCATTGCATATTAATTGTACAGTGTACACCATCATGTGAATTTTACTACAAACAGAGCTTGCAAATAGGAAAAAAAGAGTTGAAAATTGAAAAAAAACGAAAAAAAAAATAAAATAAAAAAAGGTAAAGAGAAATTTGAAAAGTCATCAGAACCAATAAATTTAAAAGTGGATTGGCCACACACATGTTTTTTTTTACTGTATTTTTTTTTCTTCTTTTTCTCTCTAGGTGGTCCATCAACCTATAGAAAACATTGACAAAGCATCCTAATGAAAGTGGTGGTGGTTAGAATTTTCCAATTTTGGAAAGCTATGATGGGGGTGAGATAAGCCTGTTTAATGCTCTTTTTTCCATTTTATCTTTGCTTCATTACTCACTAGTCAGCAGTCACTATTCATTATTATTATTATTATCAAGTTTCAACTCTTGCCACTATAATAAACACCCATGAAGAGGGAACAATCTTTATGCCCACCAATTCTTTAATTCAACTATTGGAATTACCCTTTGTCTCTTCTCCCAAAATTAAATACTTAATTCTCACATTTCATCTCATTACTCGTAAATAAATCTACTTGATTCCCTTACAATCACTCTTGGCTTGCTACATGGGAAACTTACGCAATCACACCTAATGAAACCCTAAATGAATGATATCTATTTGATTCTCTCTTCTTATTATTACTTTTGAACTCCATTTCCTATCTTTGTTATTTACTATAGGATTACAATACAAGTTTTACAGTCTTGTGACTCGTGAAAAAAAAAAAAAAATCCTGCAATGCAATGCCAAATATTGTTTCAAATTTAGCATATGTTTTATTTGTGTCAAATTTGACACATCAATAAATATTACTTTTTTAATTATAAAAATACCACTGTTAAAATACACATCATTTTACATTCAATGTATTAATTGTTGACTTTTATAATTTTAAATAATAAAAATATTATATAAATTGAATGTATTAATTATATTTGTTGATTTCTATAATTTTAAATAATAATAAAAAATAGCATTTCAAATGAAATTATATATTGGAGTACAATACTAAAATGATATGTAAAATATAGTAATTTATTATTTTTTATAATAAATTTAACATTGATATATATATTGAAAATAGTCTAATAGTGACGTATATCAAACGAGACTTAAGGGTGGTTGTAAAATTAGGTGAGAAAAATGGTTATGTAAGAGTAAGAACATTTTTCTGACAACCTAAGTTGGTTGAACTTTGAAGAAACTTTGTGAAAAATTAATGGGTCCGGTTTGGGGGATAGCTTTGGCTTTGGCTTTGGCTTTCATGGAAAAGTACTATAACAATTCATGTGGGTTGTGGGGTCTAATGTTTTTTATTTTTCGCCGATTTGTCGTGTAAAGCGATGGACTTTTGATTTGGGCATGGTTGGTCTGCCTTGGTCCCTTATATAGAATTGAAATTTAATTAGATTTATATTACATGCACTTTGATGCAATTAGAGTATAATAAAATTATGATGTTTATAATCATTAGAATGTGTTTTTTTTTTTTTGAAATATTTTTTACTTTAAAAAACACTAATTAAGGATGATGAAGATATTATCTGTAATCGTGTATAGAAAATGACAACTCTTTTTCTCTGACGTGTTTATTAAGAATTATGTTGCTTTATTTTGGTCAAAAATCTTCCTTAATTGTGCTAAAAGTAATCAAGATTTGTGTCATTCACAATAAAAAATTAACTATAATTGGAAGTTTAATACTTTGACAGGTGAAACAGACATAAAAGTTCATTGAACATGGGTTACAAAAGTGAAAAGGAAAAAAAAGTAAGCATAATGTGAACCAATTCACAAGCTCATTATGCTTTCTTTTTTACTAGAGAAAAGTATAGGGTTCATATTTTAATTTAGTATAGGCTGATGTGAATTCTAAACAGTGTCACATCGCCCTTTCTATTAATTACAGACCCACTTTTGATTATTTTTTCTGGTGAAATATATATCTACATCTCCAATGCAATTATCTAAAATTAAATACGCACTCATTTTATGATCAATCAAAATAAAATAATTATCACACTCTCTTTCCTCTATTATTTTACAATTAAACGACCTTTAATATTATTGATGAAAATAGTTAGAAATCCTATTTAGCAATTTTAGGAGAGTTTCTAGAATTAAAAACCCAACTCCATACTCTCTATTTTTTTTACCACATTATCTTCATATTGAAGTTAGATAATTGCATTAGAGAGAGTATTTCTAACTTTTCAACTATCTACCATATGCGACAGTCAATTTTCTCAAAATGCATATTTGTATTGGAGATACTCTAATCATTAATTAAGTCCCCGAGAAAAAAAAAATTAAGTTAAAATTCAGAAACAAAAAATCAAAAGTTTGTGAGTTAGAGGCGTAACTGCATAAGGAAAGATATAATACGCTACATATTAAAAAGATAATGGATCTGACTGTCACTTCTTTTAAAATATATTTTTATAAATTTATTTTAAAAAAACGTGATTACTTGTCTACTTATTTAAAGAGGTTAGTTTTAAATTGGAAAAAAATATTATGATTATAGTATATTAATGAAAGTCCAATTTTATATATTCCAATTTTATGTATTTCAATTTTTTTTAAAAAGAGAAAAATTAAACTTCTTAGAATTTGATTTCCTATATATCATGAACTTGTCTAACCTATATATACTTGTTTATTTATTTTCTAGTTTCTCACTTAAGTAATTTCATTACTGTTGCAATTAAATTCTTCGTATTCATCGGTTCATCTATCAGAATAATTTCATGTACGAGATTATAAATCAATAAATATTTTAAGTTTTTTTTATATATTTATTACTTTCTTAGCTTATTAATATGATTTCTTTAATGAATTCTTCTTTAATATATATATATATATATATATATATATATATATATATGATTTTGCTATATTTATTATTGTAATTTTTTTTATTTAAACATTAGTTTATTTAAAGTAATTCGATTTTTTTTTTATATTTAGATGAGGAAGCCATCAGCAATTGATGGATTTTTCAAAAGAATTAAAACCTCAGAAGCTGGTTCATTTTCCTCAACATCTAATATCAATAATCCAATTTCTGAAAATCAATCCACGGAACCTCCAATAAGTGATATTAACCAAGATAATAAATCTTTCGTGCATGACCCCAGGATTACATCAACAAATATAGGATTATCCTGTCAATGAACGTGATGAAATTTATCGAGCTTATATTAAAGTTGGTCCATTCCAACGTATTCTTGACTATTATAACAAATTTGGACGTGATTCTCATAAACGTAGCTTCCAAAGTTCTTGGTTTTATTTATTTCCTACATTGTTGGAATATTCTCCTACAACAGATGCAGCTTATTGTTTACATTGTTTTCTCTTTAGTAAGCCAACTAAACACCTTGCAACGGCTGCTTTCACTGTTGATGGATTTAAAAGTTGGAGAAAAGTTGGGAATGGCGACAAGTATGCGTTTTTAACTCATGTAGGACAAAAAGATAATCATATGACCCGTCACACGATTGCTGAGAGAGCATCTACAGACTTAATGAATCAGTCTCAACATATAGAAAGAGTGGTCGAGAAGTATAATTCTCAAGAAATTGCAAACAATAGGCTTAGAGTCAAAACTACAATTGAAGTTGTTCGATGGCTTGCATTTAAAGGTTGTGCTTTTAGAGGTCACAATGAGAGCTCATCTTGAATCAATCGTGAAATTTTTCTTGAACTATTAGAATTATTGACTTCAAACAATGAGAAGGTTGGAGAACTTGTATTAGACAAGGCATTTAAAAATGCATGTTACCCATCACCACATATCCAAAAAGAGATTCTACAAGTTTTTGCAACTAGAGTAAAAAAGGAAATTCGTAAGGAAATTAGAGATGCAAAGTTCTATATAATTGGTGATGAAGCTCGTGATGAGTCAAAGAAGGAACAAATGGCTATAGTTTTGAGATTTGTTGACCAAGATTGTATTCTACGAGAACGATTTTTTGGAGTTATTCATGTCTCTAACACTGCAGTATTGACTTTAAAAAATTAAATATATTTTGTATTATCTAATCACTATTTAGATATTCAAAATATTCGAGGGCAATGCTATGATGGTGCAAGTAATATGCGTGGTGAGTGGAATGCATTACAAGCTTTGATTTTAAAGGATTGTTTGTATGCTTATTATATTCATTGTTTGGCACACCAATTGCAATTGGCACCGGTTGCAACATTAAAAGAAGTTATTCATATTCATCATTTTTTTAACCAAGTTAATTTCTGTTGTCAATATTGTTGGTGCTTCGTGCAAGCGTAATGATGAATTCAAACGTGCTCATGCTGCTGAGATTGCACATTTAATTGACATTGATGAGCTAAAGAGCGGGACCGAACTTAACTAAATTGACACTTTGCAAAGACCAGGGGATACACGTTGGAGTTTTCACTATAGGCCAGTTTCTAGTTTGATAAAAATGTTTGGTGCAACATGTGCTATTTAAATTAACATAGTTGAAGAAGGAACACCTTTTTCTCAATGAGAAGATGCAGACGCAACTTATGAGACTTCATTTGAATTTATCTTTATCTTATATCTGGTGAATGATATTATGAAGATTACTAATCTACTCTGTCAAGCTTTATAACAAAAATCTCAAGACATTTTAAATTCTATGCATCTTGTTTCATCCACTAAAAGACATATACAACAATTAAGACTGCATGGGATAAATTATTTGCTAAGGTATGTTCATTTTGTGAGGCACGCAACATAGATGTTCCAAATATGAATGCTCGTTATGTTGCAAGATGAGGTCGAGCTCGTCAACAATAAGAAAATTATACAATTGAGCAATATTACCGGGTATATATATTTTATGCTGCAATTGATTCTCAATTACAAGAATTAAATAATCGATTCAGTGAGCAAGCAATTGAGCTGATCATTCTTAGTATAGCTTTGGAACCTCATGAAGGAAACGAGTCTTTTAGAATTGATGATATTTACAAATTGGTAAACACGTTTTATCCACATGACTTTGCTGGTCATGAGAAATTGCAATTGAAAATGCAACTTCAACATTATGAATATAATGTAGTTCAACATTCAAAATTCAGAAATTTGTTAACTCTTTCTTCCTTGTGTCAGTGGTTGGTAAGAACTCGAAGATCAACAATATATCTACTTGTTCAAAGAATAATTGTGTTTGTGCTTACTCTTCCGGTGTCAACTGTAACCACTGAGAGGTCATTTTCAGCTATGCGTATTGTCAAGACTAGGTTTCGCAATAAGATGGAAGATAATTTTCTTACAAACTCTTTAATTATGTATATTGAAAGGAAAATAGCAAAGAAACTTAGTATATATTCAATTATAGATGATTTTAGAGATTTAAAAAAGTGACGAGTTCCATTTTGATTTTTAAAGCTAGTGTTTATTTTGTTTATTAGTTTGTCTATTTTAGCATTATATATGAGACTAGACACTATTATATTTGTTTTTTTTAATAAATTAGGTTTTATATATTAACATATTTGTCTAACGTTAATTTGATTTTTTTTTTTACCTTCATTCCCCCAAAGCCGAAATCCTGACTTCGCCTCAGGAGAGGGAATCAATTTCTATTTAGGAGGGGTATCAAGTTTCCTTTTGGCAGAAAAGTAATTCTTGATTTAAATGTGAAACCATATAATTTGATTTGATGGTTTAAAGCACTGTGAGGAACTCTCGGTAGCCACCAGATGATGGTCTTTTTAAGGTGAACGTAGATGTTGCTATAGATATCCAGGGTGTGAAGGTTATTATCATCCGTGATAACAATGGTTGCGTGATGGTCTTGAGTGCTCAACCGATTGCAGCAGTGTATCCTCCCCAAGTGGTGGAAGCTGTTGTGATCCTCTAAGAGCTATAGTTTTCGGTGGATAGTAGGTTGGTGCCTTGCTCGATCGAGTTCGATGCTCAGGTGGTTGTCAACCTTATTAAGGACGACGTGTTTCCGTACTCGGATGTGAGACTGATTATTATGGGTGGGCATGATTTGGTTTTGTTAGATTTTGGTCAAAACCATATTGATCCAACATATATTCGGTTTTTAAAAATATGAATCAATTTGAATCGTTTTGAACCTGAAAACCGAATTGAACCGAATTGAACCGAACATCTTTATCTCGGTTCGGTTCGGTTCGATTTTGGGCATATTGGGATTTGAAGGTTTTTTATATGCTTTTTTAATTTTCTGGGCCTTTAAATTGTATTTCTGTCATTTAGGGTTGCACTTTCTTAAGAAAACGTAATATGTAAAAAATAATTTAAACAAAATACTACCAAATTTTCAATCCAAATCTAAAATTTTAATAATATTCAATCTAAATACTCAATCAAAATATAAAATCTTCATAACTTCTATAAAATGGGAGTAAAAAAAAATGTAATACATAATACAATCCAGAATAAAACATCATCGATAAACAGTTCATAATAAACTTGAACATTATAAAATAATTAATTAAGAGAATTCGGTTCTGTATGACCAAAACTGAAATCGAACCGAATTCAATTTGGTTTTCAAATTTCAAATCAGTTTGAACCGAATAGAAGCTATGAACTAAACCAAACACCTTTTTTTCCGGTTCGGTTCGGTTCAGTTTTGGTTTTTGTATCCACCCTTACTGATTATTAAGTATATTTGCCTTAAGCTTTAGTGTTATCCTAGTTGCTTTGTTCTTTTTACTCCTTGGAGAGCCAATATGGATTTGCATTGTTTAGCTAAGTTATGTTTGTCTTTTGATGATAGATAGTCGATGAAGGAATGTCCTGCAAGTGTGGTTCCAGTGGTGTTGGGCGATTGCCCCAATCATTTGTAATCCCTTTACTTTTAATATCTCTTTTTAAAATAAAAAATAAAAAAATCCCTAATAATTTTAGTAATCAAAGTAATTAAGTTTTATTTTCCTTGTTAGGTTAATAAGTAAATGCACCCTAATTTTATTTTAGTAATTCGAAATTTTATTTTAAAGAATTCACAACGTTACAAATTTGCTGTCCGTGAAGAAAGTGATTATACGGCTTTAGTTTATGGGCCGGCCCAATTTAGTCCAACTGGGCCCAAACTCAAACGAGGACTATAAGAACTTCAATAAAAACTAACAGAGTAGAACTGTAGAAGAACCAAGTAGGCAAGTAGCAGAATCTGAGAGAAAGAGAGAGAAGAGAGAGAGAGAGAGATGGCGGGAGTTGGAGAAACGCAAAAGAGACCGTTACGGAGGCCGATGCATCCTTCTGCGAGGAATCCATTTCCCCAGTCTCGACCCCGAATCGGTCCCGTTGATCGAGAGAAGGTTCTTTCTCTCAATTTCTTGCTTCTTTTTTTTTTCATTTTTTTTTACTTATATATGTTTTAGGGTTTTGAAGCATAATTTATTTTGTTGTCAGACATTCAAGTTTTTTTTTTAGTTGTTTCTCTATTAATTTTAGTCTGGAGCCATGATCTATCAAATTGTTTGTTATAGAAGAGCGTGAGTTGGGCATATTGTTTTGTGTTAGATTCATTGATTTCTTTTAAAATGCATGTTTATGTATATTAATGTGTTTTTTTTTCCCATTCTTCGCCTTTGTGATGCAGACTTGTCCTTTATTGCTTCGTGTCTTCACTAAGGTATGTCCAAATTTTATATTTTGTACCCTTTAATGTTAACATGTGCTGTTGCTATCCTTGAAAATTCATACTTGCATATTTATATATGGGGCTATTATATACTCTATGCTGTTCATCATTTTATTAACGGAAATAAGGTGGATGTTATTGTATACGAATAATTTCTTGTTTAACCTGTCTAACCATTCTAGTTTTCCATTCAAGTGTTGACTGAGTTCATTTCTATAGCTCATGGACTCCTTAATGTGTTAGCATTTGGAAGAAAAAGTGCTTTGTTAGAAGCTGGATTGTTAGTGGCTAAGATTCTTTGTTTTCATTTGCTTTCTAGTTTTTTTCTTCGATACTTTTATTGTCATGTGCATGTGATCAAATTATCCTGTTGGGGGTTTTAATTCTTGAGGAAGTCCATTGGCATAAATTTGAAGGAGTAATTTTCAAAGGGATTTTGCATGAGATAACGTCATACAATCCATAAAGGAAAGATAATAAGCATTGCTCTTTTCTTAATGGTTAGAGTTCAAGATTGTTTTGTCCTGTTTTCAGTCATTGCAATGGATTCTCTAGTCACTGGTTATTTGCTTGTTGAGTAATAAGCACCAAATGGTTGATGAACCTGCATTATAAAATTTTGGGACTTTTTGTGCACTAATTGATGAGTACAAACGTTATTGTTTGCCTTTCTCTTTGCCATTAGCTCTGGCTTGTGGAAGAAAATCATTTGATTTCATTGGACCTACTAATTAACTATGGTTAATACATTAAAATTAATAATTATGTATTTTATTGAAAAATCGTAATTTATTTCTTATCCATTGAAAGTTTTGCAGATTGGGGGTCATCATTCCAGGGAAAACTTTGCTGTGAGAGGCAAGGAGCCTAAGGATGAGGTTCAAATTTATACATGGAAGGATGCTACCCTTCGCGAGTTGACTGATCTGGTAAGTTGAAATAGTGTGTCACATTGCATTTATATTTTCTACCTATATGGGTGTAAGTATGAGACAAAAGATTGTCTTTCCGTATCAAGCTTTATGCTTATGACCCTACTGTTGAAGATCTCGATTTAATAATTATTTTTATCTCAGATGACAACCGAACTTTGCTTAAAACCTTTGTAAATGTTGAAATTTTGCGATCAAAGGTTAAGCCGGAATAAGAGGGATAGGTCTGAGAAAAATTAAATATGATGTTAGTATGTTACTAGAGTTTGTAGAATAAACCCTAGGGATATTAATGTTTTGGTAAAATATTTGAGGATTTCTATTTGATTCCGCGGCCCTGGTAAGGAGTTCATTACCTGCACATTCATTCACTTTTATACTCATGTCTTTCACTACGTAAGAAAAATTAGATTTAATAATTTAAAGGTATTGGGATGTGAGGACACATTTTATGATAGCTTATATAGCTCACTGAACCACTACCGATAACAAGTAAACAATGAGTCTCTCCTCAAATTCAACTCAATATATTGACATTGATCATGTGAAATGTAGCTCTCAAAATTAATTTTATTTATGAGCCGATAGCAAAGGAAACAGAGGTGATATCTCTGTAGACAAGTTTCAGAGCATGACTATAAAAAGCAGGAGTGTGCTGTTTAGGAGCCACAACAATTGTGTTGACATGTTAACATTCTTAATTTTTCAGAATCTGACTACATTTTAATGATTACTTAATGATACAAAAATTGCAAGAGATGAGCGAATTCTGATTGCCTCCCCTCATTTTCTAGAATTCTATGTTTTATTTTCACTAATTATCCTTCTTTTGTTTGGTAAAATGTCCCAATCATCCAGGCTGGATAGTTAATAAAACTATTTTTACAGGTCAAAGAAGTAGCACCAGCTGCAAGAAGAAGAGATGGGAGACTGTCTTTTGCTTTCGTGTATCCTGATAAGATTGGTCGTTTTGTGCTGAGAGAGGTTAGTTTCTCTCATTCTTGCTTCCCTGTATTTTCTCATTTGGATTTTGGGCTATTATAAATATAAGACGTTGGTTTAGCTTTTGAAGTTGTTAAAATTGTCAAGCTTAAGGCAAGTTCTTTGGCTTGTCATATTGGTTCACCTAGCCTACAAAAGGAAAAAAAAAGGCATTAGCCTTGG
Organism: Dipteronia dyeriana; assembly: GCA_032871835.1. Lineage (NCBI taxonomy): Eukaryota > Viridiplantae > Streptophyta > Magnoliopsida > Sapindales > Sapindaceae > Dipteronia > Dipteronia dyeriana. Next base: position 101,920,632 of record CM065299.1, read on the forward strand.
CGTGGCAAGGCTAAGAACATAAGGAATGAAAATGGCAAACATATTTTGTTTCGCGTCTTCTTTTATCAGTTATCCCCTCTTGTCAGAGTTCTTTGACTAGCCATTACTCTTGGACGTTTGATTTTCCATATTTAATCATGGAATCTTCTCGTCCATTCTCCTCACCAAAACAAGAAACGTTGCTGATATTTGTTGGATTTTTAATTGTTTCATCAATATTGTTGTTGCCGAAGCATGATGGTGTTGTTGAACTTTTACTCTCAAGTAAGTGAGAGTTGTAGACTGCTAGGTTGAAATGTGTACTTAGAATACAAGATTGATGACTGTAAGTTTAGAAGAGCAGCTGATAAACTTACAAGATTATATGAAATTGCTATTAGAATAGGATGTACTCCCACAGAATCATGTCTGAACGACACCTAAGATGTTAATGACTTGATCTGATTTACATCTTTAGTTACGAAAAGGTTCCGATTGTAATACTTAATTGGTTTGTGAAGGTGGGCAAGACCTTCTCTTACGGAAATGGGAGGCGATTAGATGATGCTTTAGCATTGGGTGAACTTGGTTTCGAGGTAAATCAAACTGCTCTTTTCAATGTTGTCTATCTTGATTATTATTTCATCCTAACTGCATGCTCCTCGTGCCCAGATCGGAGATTACTTGGACGTGGCGATTCTGTAAAGAAGATTTCTAGTGTAATCATATGATACAGTTAACCTTTGGAAGGACACGTTTAATTCAGTGCTCGATGCGTATTGAATCATTAAGATGCAACTAATGTTGTACTCATTGAAGTTTCTAGTTTGTAAGAAAGAAATTCCCAGGGTAGAGGTCTTACAACTAGTTCTTTGAAGGCCCCACTTGTGACTCATCTTGAAATGATCAGACAAAATCTTTTATTAGAATTGACTTGATTTGTAATTTTCCCTCATTAACTGAATTGCAGACTTCAATATAGTATCTAGCAATCTTCTTTTTTTGATTGGGTATTTGACTAGTTGTTGATATAATTAATGAAGAAAATATAAGAATGAAATTGATAGACACTAGCGGGATTCAAAACGACGCCGTCTGTTTCTGCGTTATAATAATAACACGGAGAAAAAACACTGGTAGAAACTAGAAAATTATGCTTGGCTGTTGTCAGGCTAGAGCGGACTTGAAAACGACGCCGTGTAATGTCGGTAATATAACGTTATTAAAGAAATGAAAGCAAAAAAAAATATACTAAAGATTGCAGAAAAAGCAAGAGAGAAAATATTTAGATAGAAAGTTGAAACCGAAAAGCAAGCAGTCCGAGACCGAGAGTGAGAAAAATCGGTGTCTAATTTCTTACCAGATTGCCTCCTCTCATTATCGTGATCGACATTTTTCTTCGTGTACACGCTTTCCTTTTTGTTTTTGGTTTTGTTTTTTGTTTTTTCCATCTCTATCATTTTCTGAGGCTCACTCTGGACTCTCACTGGCCAAATCATGTCCTTGATTCTTCTCAATTTCACTAGATCTCTCAACTAATTATCCTGTAATTCTCATTCTCTACTCTCTCTCTCTCTCTATTTTTTATTTTTAAACTCTGATACTGTTAATTGATTTCAGGTTCTGATATGCAATGGCGATAAGGCGGGGGCTACTTGGTACGGAAATCAACAGGAAAAGAGGCGGTGGATCTCGATTGCCTATTCTTATTGTCGCTCTCTTCACACTTCTCGCGCCGTTGGTTTTCTTTTTCGGCCGAGGACTTGACACCACTGCTTCGATTGGTTCGTTCTCTGAAAGAATTTCACTCGTTATTTTCTTCGTTTCTGATGTCTATTTTCAGATCTCACTTCGATTTCATGTTTATTCGTTTTAGGTTTTCGTTTGCATTTGTGAAAAACTTGGCATTTCTTTTAGATCTAATCTTCAATGCCTTTATTATTATTATTTCTTGCGGTTGTTGTTGCTTGTAAGAGAACGAAACTAGTTTTATAATGCTCATTCTAATAATAACTTTGGTATTGTTTTAATTTTCAATTATTTATATATTTTATGACCAAAAGCCAAGATAATGCAATCTTTTTGCTTCTAGGACCAAGAGAGTGCCTGCTCCAATAAACAGCAATGATTGAGCTTGACCGATATTTTTGAACTTGTATTTGTTTATGACCTTGTTTTTGTTTTCTTTGAATGAAATGGGATTATGTATGTTGGCAGTAGTTTTTGGTTTTATTTATTATTTTATTGTTTTTTTTTTTTTTTGCATGGAAGTGATTTAATTCAAATAATGTAGAGTAGAGCCTAGAGGAATGAAATAGTGTAGAATTGGAAAAGCATGTGCGTAAGTTGTAGGTACGCTACGCAATGTTTCAAGAGGTCTCTGTTACTGGCTTGTAATGTATTACAATGACACGGACTCATGGTAAGTCATATACGTTATATGAAGATCATACTGGAAATTGTATATCATCTTGTATCACCGTGCTCATCTTATTGTTTTAAATTCATGTTCTTTTACAATGTATCAATCATAAAAAAAATATTCTTTGGGGACTTTTAGGCTTTTACATGCTTGTGTGATCTGTTATAAAGCTCTTAAATTATATCTTTTGTTTTATCGTTTGACAGATTTATTGACCATAAACGTGATTATTTCCTACTATCTTCTCTCTCTCTCTCTCAATATATATAAAATTGTTATGACCTAATAGATTTTGTAGCATTTACACTGACAAATAGGCAACAAATATATTGTGGTTCAAATCACAAGGGAGGCAGCTATAATCAGCAAACTTAATATGGTTTTTCAGATAGAGATGGTACTGAAAATAATTTGGTGTTCCACAGAGAATACTTTTTCACTTAACACATTATACCAGGCATGATGTTCATTCCACCTATATCACATGGCCAGAATATCTAAATATAAATATAATATCGTTGTTGTGTTCATTGTTATGACAGTTGACAAACCCCTGGTTGTGTGCATGTCGTTTGTTATAGCTTTTTTGTTGTAGATTTAAAGCAAAAACATAGTTGTTGCTTTCAAGATGTTTCCCTGCATTATTGATAAAACCTTTGCATAAATGTATTTTACATTTTCTTGGTGATGTGGAGTTGTTAATTTACTTTTTATGTAGCATTTTTTTTCTAGATGTTATTATTTAAGCAATAGTGGGCTTGCTCATGCAGAAAAGCTATTGTTGCCTCCAAATTTTGATACATCAACATGTTTTCTTCTCTTTTCTTTTTGGGAAAATTTCTTGATTTATGTGCAACTCAAAATCTACCAACTATTTCCTTATTTATGTGTATACTTCATATAATAGTTTGGATGTTAATGAAATTATTGTAGTAAATTTACTTTCTCAGTTACTTGGGATCGTACAAAAAACTTTGGAGTTTTTAATTTTGATTTCTTTCTTGATCAATGAAAACTGTAGAATGATCGTTATATTGTGACATTGTGTTATCATCAGAACAGTATTCTGAAACTGAGATGAGCTGATAAAAATATGAAATTATCTATGAAATAAGAGTATATGTGAAATTCTTTTTTCTTCTTGTTGTTTCCTTTCCCCCGTAGGCTATACATGTTTCTACTGGATGTGTGCCTATTTTTGTTTGATTTCATGCTTAAACTGGTTATTGTTTTGTGTGCCAGATGAAAATAACATTCCAAGTGATCCCTCCAAGCAGGTAGCTTATTCAAACATCTGTACATTCAATACTATTTTCTAGATAGGAGATTCTGGTTACTTCTTTTTGTTTACCATGATAACGGATAACATTTGGTTGACTGGTGCAGAGTGTGCATTGGAGAGAAACACTGGCACTTCAATATGTTAAATCCCTTTTCTCAAAAGAGGCAAGTGCAGATTAGTGATAAATATAGTTATGAGTTAGCTGTATTACCTACCTCCTACAATTAGTTGTAGTTTTGTAAAATCAGTTTTATTAACAATTTGGCACCCTATTTGAACCAATGTTTTAGGTCATTGATGTTATCGCTGCCAGCACAGTTGATTTGGGTCCTTTAAGTCTTGATACTTTCACAAAAAACAATATGTCTGCTTCATGGAAAGTTGTTGGACTAGAAACTTCAGTTGATAATAATGCTACCTCTGAGGTTAGGATGACTGTGATGCTTTTGATTGAATATATATATATATATATACGTATGTATGTATGTACATATATGTACATATATGTTTATTGTATACCCTTTATTATATGTATGTATGTATATATATGTTCATTGTATGCCCTTTTTTGCTGCAAACTTCTTATAACCTTATGGATGCTGATTCACACTTTTTTTGCTGTAAACTTCTTTGGAATGTGATTGTATTTAAAGCCAAACCAAACAACTGCAGTTGCGAGAAAAGAAACACCTGAGGGTAAAGGAGACCATTATTCGGCTGGTAATCATCGCCTTTTTGATATTTGAATATGGTTGTTGGTATTTTGCTTGCATGTTGATCTGGTTGATTGTCCCTTGCAGATGATCATTCTCAATCCACAAATACATCTGCAAAGCAAAATCGAAGGGTAACTGATCTTTATATCTGTTGCATGCTATAATTGTCATATGGTTTCTAAGCCACTTTAACATGTCTTGTGTATTTTGGAGCAATCCTTGATGCCATACCATGAAAAAAAAGGAGATTTGATGCCATATGTTTGGTATTTGGTGGTGTAATTGCATCTGTTTCTGAATTATGACATTTGTTGCTTTGGGAGATTATGCAGCAACTGAGAGATAAGAGACGCGAAAAGCGGGCGGCTTATTTGATGCAGCAAGATGATGAAGCAGTTGTAAAGCTTGAAAATGCAGCCATTGAACGCTCGAAGTCCGTGGATTCTGCAGTCCTGGGAAAATACAGCTTATGGAGGAAAGAAAATGAGAATGAGAATCCTGATAATACTGTACGGTTGATGCGGGATCAGATGATAATGGCGAGGGTATATTTGAGTATTGCAAATATGAAGAACAAGCTTGACTTACAGCAAGAACTACGGATTCGGCTCAAAGAGAGTCAGCGTGCTTTAGGAGACGCAATGGCTGATACTGATTTACAGCACGGGTAGCTGCGTCCTGGATGTCTAATGTTCTTGACTTTTTCTTTTATATAATCTGCGTTTTATAAATTCTCTACTATTGTTTTTATACCTTTTTTTAATATGTTTAGTGCACCGGAGAAAATCAAAGCAATGGGCCAAGTTCTGTCAAAAGCTAGAGAGCAATTGTACGACTGCAAGTTAGTTACTGGGAAGCTGAGAGCTATGCTTCAAACAGCAGATGAACAAGTTAGGAGCTTAAAGAAACAGAGCACTTTTCTGAGTCAGTTGGCTGCCAAAACAATTCCAAATGGAATACATTGCTTGTCTATGCGCTTGACCATCGAATATTATCTTCTTCCTCCAGAGAAAAGAAAATTCCCCAGAAGTGAGAATTTGGAGAATCCAAATCTTCACCACTATGCCCTCTTCTCTGATAATGTCTTGGCTGCATCAGTTGTCGTCAACTCAACTATCATGAATGCCAAGGTAATGTGGAATGATTTTTCAGTAATTCTGTCGCTAGTGATCTCCATTCTCAAAGTTTAGAAATAGTGAGAACATCCCTCAATTGTCCATGTTTGTTACTCCAACCATTTGGGACGTTTTATGTGCTTTGATTAGATATTTTGAGAGTTAACTTTTCAAACTGAGGCTCAGATGCATTCTGTAATTAACATGCTTCTTGGTGGTATTGCAGGATGCCTCGAAACATGTATTTCATCTCGTTACTGATAAACTTAACTTTGGAGCGATGAATATGTGGTTTCTGTTGAATCCTCCTGGTAAAGCTACTATTCATGTTGAAAACGTTGATGAATTTACATGGCTTAACTCGTCTTACTGCCCCGTTCTAAGGCAGCTTGAATCTGCTGCAATGAAGGAGTACTATTTCAAGGCAGATCATCCAACCACACTTTCTTCTGGTGCTTCAAATCTGAAGTATCGAAATCCCAAGTATCTCTCAATGCTGAACCACCTTAGGTTCTATCTCCCGCAGGTCTACCCCAAGTTGGACAAGATCTTGTTTCTTGACGATGATATTGTAGTACAAAAAGACTTAACTGGATTGTGGTCTGTGGATCTTCACGGTAAAGTGAATGGTGCAGTGGAAACCTGTGGTGAAAGCTTTCATCGTTTTGACAAGTACCTAAACTTTTCAAATCCTCATATTGCACGACATTTTGATCCAAACGCTTGTGGGTGGGCATATGGAATGAATGTTTTTGATCTTAAGGAGTGGAAAAAGAAGGATATCACTGGGATATATCACAAGTGGCAAAACATGGTTAGTTTTTGAAACCTCAAATCTCTTACACGTGTTGTTTGTTTTCTCATTCACTTGTTATGTTCTGATTTTTCTGTTCGATTATTTCTTTGAATCAGAATGAAGATAGGGCACTTTGGAAGCTTGGTACATTGCCTCCAGGGCTGATTACATTTTATGGTCTGACACATCCACTTGAGAAGTCATGGCATGTGCTTGGTTTGGGTTACAATCCAAGCGTTGATAAGTCAGAGATGGAAAATGCAGCTGTTGTCCATTATAATGGCAATATGAAACCATGGCTGGAGTTGGCAATGACAAAATATCGACCACTCTGGACCAAGTACATTAAGTATGATCATCCCTACTTGCGGAGCTGCAACCTAAGTGAATAAATTAGATAATGGGCACTAAGGTACAAGCAACGCCCTTTCTCTTTCTCTCCCAAGTTGGAGAGTTAGTTTGTTTTGATTTAGTACATGAGAAGGAATGGGGTTTGATTTTTTTTTAATGCTGCTGGTTCCTCCTCTCTAGCCCACATTGTTTAACGTTCTTTGTAATTCATTAAATTCGTTCTCACCATCTATCGCCAACTGAAACAAGATAACTAATTCTATCTTGGCTCGTAGAAATTCCCTAAGATTCTTTACCTCTCTTTATTCTTTTTGTGAAATTTCTGTATACTTTAAACGGGGATGTCTTTAGAGAATATAATGTGTTTGGCATCGATATCTTACTCAGGTGAATGACATGCTGTCTTTCAATGTTTAGTGTTGTACCGACTGTTGATTGGCTTGTATAGCTTGACTATAAGTCACAGCTTTTTAAGGAATCTGCATTCCCTGTTTTCTCTAGCTCTGTACTTAAAAATCTTTTAAGTCTGTGTAATTTGCTTGGATCGGTTGCAAGATTTTTTCTGCACCTATGTTTTCTTGGTTATGTTTGTTCTAAATGTATCACCAAATACTGATACTGCTGCGTGTATGTTACGTAAAATATTATTACCGGATTGGGGTCTGACCTGATATTTTGCTTTTATTATTTTTCATGTTTGATTTAAATGTTCAATTCTAGCTGTATACAAAATTATTTGGTTGGGTTTAAAAGAATCTTAAGGAATTTCTATGCAGATTCATTACTTTATTGTTACTAAAAGTTGCTTGCAACGGTGTAACTAGGTCAAGAAAAGGGATACTGCATATTTTAGGGCTAGAAAAAAAGGTGCTACCGATGATTCCGATTTCTGGGTATGACAATTCTTGTTCCTATATCGGCTAATTGAAGTGAGATATTAGATCAATGAAGAATAAAGTGTAATTACACTACACCAATTACATTTGATCCAGATATTTTGTGGGGTTCTGATCGGATCTTGTCATATTTGTCGCAATGTGTGATTTCTGTGTCTTATAATTGGTTTTGTCTCTTTGCAAGTATACAGCTAATTCCCTGAAATTTTAGTTGTTGCGGCCCATGGTATTTGGTATTTGGACTGTAGCAATTCTACTTTGAGCCGGTGCTTTACAATTTAATTTTATGGGTCTGTACTGTAGGTTTGATTTTATTACTGTCACCCATTGAAGGTATTAATCATTTGAGCAACTTGATAAATCACTGGTTCTGATTGTATTCACTGCATGTTAATTCCTGTATAATATATTATTACTTGTATAGCTGCCAGATTCAAAATTGGTGGTGGCCAACAGCTAGAGTCTATTGTTAAGTTACCATTTCTCATTCAGAACATTAGAATTTTGGAGGTCCACTCGAGATCTGTGAAAATGTTGAGCAGATTTGGGACCACTTCTTTTTCACTCGTATATGCCTAAGATGTTGAATATTTGATATAGGAGGAAGAAATAACCTAACCACCCTCTTGACTTGAATTTGATTATGTACCCCGTGAAAAAAGGAGAAAACCTTCGGCCACGTGTCAAAATTTCAATGGTTAAGTGCAACTCGTGCACCGAAGAATAGATTTTCTCACTGCCTAGGAACTGGGAAGACCCAAAGATGTCATCTAAATTGCTATGTTAGTTGATCTTTCCCGTTGGTTTTGGATTTGATGTGATTCGACATCCAATCTTGGTGATAGAAACACACTTTCCACTTTCCAGTACATCTTCATGAACCTCTCTGATTTCACTCTCAATCTTGCAGATTTAGAGAATCAAAATCGGTAAACACTTTCCACTAATTAAAAGTCTAATCCAAACTCACAAACACAAATATGGACGTTTTGTTGAACAAAACCAAGAATCTATTCTTTGCTCCCCATTATTTCAAAGGAGTGGAGTAGCCATTTCTAGAAATTTTTAAATACCCTACGTTTTGTTATTATGCTCCACTAATCTGTACGGTTTTTCTCAACAATCATGATGTCATTGTATATATATATAATAAATCTCAAGAAAATAAATATAATTAACTAGTGGGTTTGTCCCCCTCTCTGTTCTCATTGAACAGGAACCATGTGCATGAGTGTGCACTAGCTTTTTTTCATTTTGACAAACCACCACTTGTTGGTTTCTGTAGATTGGTCAATGCTACTGAAATCATCAAGGTTTTTATTAATTATTAGAGATTCTACATACATATGTTTTAGATACAAATAATTTTAGTATCAGAAATTTTTAAATAAATACGTATCGATATAAATTCGTTAGTGCGTTGAATGTGGACCATTAGATTTATAAGTTTTGACTCTACGTACTTATCAAAACTTCTTCATAATCAATGGTATACATACAACACATTAATATAAGTTAACACATTAATATAAGTTATAACAGTACGCATCGACAGGAGAACCACTGTTTTTCATACATTTCTTACACGAGGACAATGCCACTTTTTTTTTTCTTTAATGGAAATTAATTTGTTGGTCCCCATAAGTGCAGTGCAGCATAACTCATTACAAGCTAGCTAGTGCAAAAGCTTGCTAGCTTTTTAATGGTTGTGGAGAAGAAGAACACTTTCTTTTTATTATATAAAAATATATTGAATTCAAAATCCCACTTAATTATATATTTGTTTTGTTTTTTTGTTTTGGATACATTTTGAAGCAGCTTCAAAGTCAACCAGTTGTGACTTGTGATGATGACATGATCAATCACTGCTGGTTGTCAAGGAGTAGTAGTCGGCACACAAACCTGGATTAGTCAATCCAAAACGTAATTTTCACTACAAAAAAAGGTCATATTAATTCATTGTTCAACTAATGTAGAGAACAATTACGTTTTTTTTTTTAATTTTATTTTTCCTGTTTTAATATTCTCATAATAAGTACTACCGTCAAGTTGTGGAAAATAGTTTCGAAAAAAAGAAAAGAAAAGAAAAGAAAAAACTGAGATGGGTTTCCGTGTATAAATGATGCTCGCATAAGATATTGAAAAGATGTTGAATTTGCTTGGACAAAGTTGATGGGCGACGTGGGTCGTTGAAGCACCGTATATGATATATATTGAAGAGATTGATCGTTAAAAATGATAATGTCAGTTGAGAAGCAAGATCATGTAAGTGGAAATTCAATGATTTGATTGGTCCATCTTCTTTTTATTACAAATATATATATATATATATGTGTGTGTTTTTGGAGGAAATGACCAGAACCCCACTGACTAGTGACTAATGCTGATTCTTACTTATTAAAGCAGGAGTTCTCAATCGCAACAATAAAATTTCAAACTTGGAATAATGAGTAAACACCATACTTTTTATTTTTTAATGCTTCTTCAATATATATATATATATATATATATATTATCTTCTCTTTCTCTATAAATGCATAACTTTCGTCAAATATATCATTATATTGATCTCACATTATGCTTAATCTTTTGGAGCTTGTTGGTTACATCATATTATTCCTTTTAAAAGAAAACAATAAAAATCGAAATCGATAAAAAATTATAACCATATATAATTGATCGATTCGATAGTATGATGTTCACACTTATAACACTTAGGTTATTTGTTGCAACTAATTATACATAATAATTCAAATAAATTATATATGTTCGAGTCGTCTTTATCCCTTTATCTTTAAATTTCAAATTAATTGTTATTGTTTAAAAAGAAAAAGAAAAACATTTTACACTTTTTTTTTCTATATATTTTATTTACTTCTTCGATTCAAATATCAAGATATCTGTTTTATCTATTTATATATATATTATAGATATATAAATAAATTATATATATATATATATATTATTATTGGTTTGAAATGATATAAAATGTATCAATTTATTTAATAAATACATACAGTCAAATCAAAACATCACCTTTATCAAGAATTAATATATCTTTAAATTTATAATAGAAAATTAAATTATATATATATGCTTACCAGCTAAAAGTGGAAATGAAAGTCGAATACAGCCACAGGAATCACGTTTTGTCTTGATTAAAATTAATTTAGTAGTCTGGTATGATCCATTGAAAGGGAATCAAATTAGTAGTCTGGTATGATCCAGTGAAAGGTTCAATTATTTGGACAAAAAATGAATAGTAAAATGTGTCTTACAAGGTGTGAAGTGAGAGGTTCCATAACCAATCGAGACCAAATGCAGCCTCCACCAAAACCATGTCAAGTTAGCTGACATCATGATTTGGTTTTTAATTGTTATACACTTATACTAATTATTATTAATAGAATCTGAAATGGATTGATAGATAGATAATCATAAATCTAAGACAGCTCTGATTGTTACAGTAGCTGCAGCTAATTAACTTATCGCCTCGTTGGAGAATCCAATTTAAGTTAATATATTATAATAGTTAGGATCTAGCCATCCAGGTGTCATATATATTTATACTTATTTTGTTAGGAAAAAGAATTCTGTATACCGATAACCACTCAATATACGTACAGGGGATGGTGGTTAAACTAAACTAATTTAAATTTATAATTTTAAATTTCGATTTGAACATCTTAATTATTTATATGTTTTTAATTAAAAAATTGTAAATATATTTAAATATCAACAATTAAATTAAAAGAACATATTTGATTGAGAAGGTGAAATCAAAATTTTAAATCATAAATTTAAATTAATTTAAGTGAGACTCTCGTAACGTAAGGTATTATTTATTTTAATTTCGATAAAGATATTGAGGAAATCACATCATTTTTTATGATTTTTAATATGATTTTTTTTTGTAGATGATAAATTCAATGAAATATATCTATGGAAAAAATTTAAATTTTTTTCAAGCACTAGAATTATTGTTCCCGCTTTTTTTAAATACGAAAATATCGGGAAAAATGGATAAATATAGAAAATTCAAACAAATAAATAGTCATGTTGTTTGAAAAGTTATCAAATTTTATTAATACGTAGATTTCAATAAGCTTATCATCCAAAAAATAAAATCATATCAAAATTTTAAAAAAAAAATCGATGTGATTTTATATATCAAGGTCTTACCGAAATTAAAATAAGGATCCCTTATGAGAGATTTTATATATATCAGTTATTTTCCTATAAGTACGTATTGATGAAATTATATAAGGACATTGAATGTAAGTCATTCATTTATAAAAGAGTTTTGTCAAGTGCATACATATCAAGTCAAAATATGTAAAATGAGTGGCTCACATTTAATATCCTTATATAATTTCATCATTTATGTAAAAAAATTAGTGATATATATATTTATTTCAATAATGATTTTAATGTTAATTTATTTTAGATTTTTTTTTTCTGCTAGTTCAATTTAGCTTTCTTCATGAATGGAAACACAGCATCTATGAATTTTTAATTGATGAATACTGTCATAATTATAGTCAAATGTTTTTAATACATTCAAATATTTGGCTAGGCTATTTCAGTTTTGATATATAATAAAACAGTAGGTTTTAACGGTGAAATCTTCGCATTGAGATTTTAATAAACAATTTTAAAAAATAAAAATCTGGATGTATTGGATTAAGATTTTTTAATAACTTAGATAAATTTTATTGTATTCGATTAGGACTTTTAATATTTTTATAAAAAATTATGGTATTGGATCAAGACTTTCAAGATTTTTTTTTTAAAATCTATAATATTTTATGATATTGGATCTAGACATCAAGAGACAGTAAATTGTTCGGTTCGGTGATATTAGATTGAGAGGTAAAGATTTGTAGGATTTCACAACGAAATGAATTTTCTAATTTTTTTTAACGATAAATATAAATAAGTGGTTGCTAAAATTATATTATCTTCCCTCGTTAGACTTTTCACACTCACTCAATATTTTTTAGAAAATATCAAGAAGGCTGTAAAGGAACACTTTACTCGTTAATACTATTTCATGCTTGTGAGCACCATTGAGAAGTTTTTAAAGGCGTAGAACGACCAATTGCAAGCACAGTCAAATGTAGTTGAAGCCAAAGCAAAATTGATTCAAGCTATTGATATATACTCTATCATGCATCCCTTTAGATCAATCGCAATATGAATTCGTGCAGATATTTATTATTGTTATTGTTATTTTCTTTCGTTAGTTTTTTTTTTTTTTTTTTTTTTCTAATCTTAAAACTTGTGTTGTATTTTAGGTTGGATTACTCCAAAAGCTCTCTGAGTCTGGTTATGATACAAAGGTTAATCAGCTTATATAAGAATGGAAGATTCAATGCGCTGGAGCTCCATATAAATTATTGAATATATATATATATATATATATATATATATATATATATATATGAGAGAAAATCAAAAGTAACCACAATTATTATGAAAATTTTGTTTTTAACCACGTACGAAAATTTATTTGTTAATAGGTACTTTAAAAAAAAAAATCAGTGTATGTCCGTAAATTACAAAACTACCCCTGGATTTGATTTAAAAAAAAAAAGACACCAAACTTGAAATCATGACTAAAATCTAGAACCAAACTTGAAATCACAGCTAGGAACTTGAAACTTGAAATCTTGTTTTAAAAACTGAAATTTTGAAACTTGAAATCGTGCTTAAATTGAAATGATGAAACTTGAAATCTTGACTAAATTGAAAGATGAAACATGAAATGTTCTGGGTTTTTAAGTTTTTCATTTTCAAATTTTGAAACTTGAAATATTGCCTAAATTCAAATGTTGAAACTTGAAATGTTGATTAAATTAAACTGTACAAACTTGAAATGTTATGGGTTTTTAGTATTTCGTTTTTTTTTTTTTCAGCAGATCTAATCTTCGGCGGAGGGGGAGCTCGACGGCGTTGCTGGACTGTCGTGAAGCCCATCCGACGGCACTCCGGCAAGCCGTCGATGACATGTGAGAGAGAAAAGAAATGAGAGAGAAAGAGATGTGAGTGAAAGAGAGAGAGAAAGAAGAGAGAGAGCTGCAAGAGAGAGAAGAGAGGATGGGTGAGAGAGAGAGGAGGCCGGTGACGGTTCGCCGGAGGGAGAGAGAGATCGGGGAGAGAGAGAAATCGGGGAGAGAGAGGGAGGAGAGAGAAAAAAAATGAGAAAAGAGAGAGAAAGTGTTTGGGGATGGTTTTTATATGGGGGCATTCAAGTAATTTCTTAAAAAAGTGGCTATTAACAAATAAATTTTCGTATGTAGTTAAAAACAAATTTTTCATAGTAGTTGTGGTTGTTTTTAACAATTTTCACTATATATATATACATATTTTAAACTTAAGTGTTAATTTATTTTACGGTTGGATTTTAGATTGGATTCAGAGAGTCCAGTAAAGCCGCTGTTGTTAGGCATGCCCACGGTTCCAACCGGTTCCAGTTCCGGAAGGAGCTAGAACCGGAACCGGAACCGGAACCGTCGGCCGGCGGTTCAGGTTCCACCGGTTCCGCTGGTTCGGTTCTTTTTTTTTTTTAATTTTTTTTTACAATTTAGCATAAGAAAAATAAAAATAAAATTAAAATAAAATAAAAATATTTTTTCTAGAACCGGAACCGAACCGCCGGTTCCAGAACGGTTTTTTTCTGAGAAAAATCGGAACCGAACCTTCAGTCTTACGGTTCCGATTACAGTTCTAGAACCGGTTTCACGACTTTGGTTAATTTCATACGGTTACGGTTCGATTTCTCGATTCGAACCGAACCATGATCATGTCTACCTGATGTTCCAATCTGACCCTATACGTTTGTCCCATAATTAGTCAGAGACGGGAAGATTATCAAACACGAAGCTTCTCTTTGTCTGTCACTGAATATATACTAGTCAATATTTCAATGTGTTTGTAAATATTAATTTGATTGATATTATTATTTTTGTTATGTATGTACGTCACTATATATGAACTTTACTAGAAATTGAAATCGTTAAAAAGAAATACTATTACAACGAGAGCAATAATATTAATAATTTAACTTAAGGATAATTTTAAAATTTTAAAAATATATGAATTTGATGTGTACATACAGTTTTTTAAGGGTATAAATATCACTACTCTTTTTCAGCTCTAGCCAGCTAGCTAGATAGAGTTTTCAACTTAATCATGCGTGTTAACTGGTAAATTTATAGAACCTAATTTTTTTTAAAAAAAAAATCCAAAAAACCTTTACAATAAAGTATAAATAATCATAATAATTTATAAATAAAGTCCAATAACATTTTTAAAAAATATAAAAATCCTGAAAATATAATCTATAATGGATTCGGCTCCTCTACTTGGTTAACCTTCTTCCTGACCTAATTTATGATTTCGACACGTGGCAGCGGAAACATGAAGGGGTTGAGATTTTCATGCTTTTTTGTGTGTGCTTACTGAGAAAACGATGTCGTTTTCTTAATTTGTTTTCCCTGTTTCTCGGACAAACGATCCTCTTCCTTGACAAAACACAAAGCTACCATTTTTCACAGTTCCCTTAAAAATTCACGTACTCTAATCATCTGCAATCTTAATTACAAGAATCACCTGCAATTATAGATCCATATTAATCGTATTTATGCAATATCAACATCCTGCCTATCTATATCCACAACCACAACCATGTCTAAAAAACTCATTTTTTTTTTATACATATCAATTCACAAGTCCTCTACAATTTCAACTCCTGAGTTCTATACAATCCCTCTGAATTGCCATTGCCTGCTTCAATTGAAACTGATAAACAGCCAATATGGCAATTTGAAGAAGAAAAAATGGTTAAATTTGGTTCTGTCACAAGTTCACAACCACCAATTGTTAACCATCTAATTGTTCCAGGATTTCAAAGAAGTGTAAATTGTGTAATGCCTAATCCAAGATCTGATTTTGATGATGCAGTTGAAGCCCAACAAAGCAAAAGTTGTTCACTTTGCTCAACCTGAAGCTCTTTCACCAAAGGGTGAATTGGGAGCATCCTGTAATGGAGGACAATTCGATCGAAAAGGGATTGGAAATTTGACACAAGCAGAGATGTGGGAGTGTTCAGTGACGACTGTTGGTTCAAGCCATTGTAGTAGCAATCAACTTGCATATCATCTTGATGTGGGCCGAGCCTCGAGCAATAATAATGGTATCAGGACTAGTACTGGTTTGTCTCATGGAAATTCGAAGGATGATATACGAAAAGTAATTTCTCATCAAGGTGAGAAGAAAGGTAATAAAACAGAGACACTTTCGTCTTCCGGTGGATTAAGCAGTAGTTTTAACAGAACAAGCAAGCAATCTACTGGGGAAAATAATAGCAACAAAATAAAAAGCAGAGATGCAGGAGAATCTGCAGTAGTTTGTGATTAGAGAAGAGAAAAATCTAGGTCACATGGAAGAAAAATGGGAGCTCTGTGTTTTGTCTGAGAAAGAGAAAAACAGAAGTAAGAAAACGACATCGTTTTCTCAGCCAGCACACCGACCAAAAAAGCATGAAAATCTCAGCCATTGATGTTTCCATCGCCATGTGTCAAAATCCTGAAATAGGCTATGAAGAAGGTCAGTCAACTAGAGAAACTGAATCCATAATCTCAGTAGTTTTTAAAAATCATATAAATCCATAAAATCTTATCACCCTAAAATTATCTATTAAAATTTCAATCCAATATATTCCCCTTAAAGTACTTTACATAAATGATATGGTAAACTGATCATTTATAGCAACCATATTGATTATAAGATGATGCATTAATGATGTTGCAGTTATAAATTAATTTTTTCATATTGTTACGGTAATTGAACGGTATATCATTTGTAATGGTAAAAAAAAATTGATGAGTGAATTTGAACCATGCATTAGTTATACACTTATACTCATTTCCAACAAAATTTAGAGAATCCAAAGATTTTACATGCAGAGAGTACGTACAAAAACAGGAGAAGAACCAAGAAAATTTGTAGGCAGGGGATCGGAGGTGGACAAAAACAAAACTACACCCAGTACTCCATCTTCGTATACTAACAAATTATATATTTATATATAAGAAGCCAGAAGCGATAGCTAGAGCCATGCATGGAGCCCATTGAAGCACTCTTTATTTATTCCTACAATTTGCCCTCTTTAATCAAGTATTTTATATTAATTATATTATTATTATTCTCTCCACCACTAACTCGATCACTAACAGCTAATTACAGTACAAACGACTGGCCTCTCTTTTTGGTCTTTCTGTTGCCTTGTTCTCTTCTTTCTCTTGGCCTAGCTAATTAGCTAGCACAATTTTTTCTTGATTTGCAGATTGAAGAAGCCAGTTAGAGAAGGCAACTAGGGTTTTCATGTCGGCTCGGTAATGTTTCTGAGTAAATTCAAGCAAACTTGGCCATATGAAGTCTGGATATATTCTTGGATTCACTTCATCGACCAAACTGCTTGGTGGTGTCACCAACCTCTTCATGTTTGGACATAGAAAGAAAGCTAGTGATTTCCTCACTGTTTTGTTATTCACCACCGCTCTGTGCAAGCAACTCTTATAAATGCCATTTGATAGAGCCTGCAAAATTAATTAACAACAAAAAAATTATCATATAATTTTCAGTTATATATATTGTGCTGAGTAATCTTACTGTTATCATAACTAAATCTACCATATTGGAAATATAGAGACCGTATCTAAACGTATCATATCTGATATGGTAACACTTACCATGAATGTGTCGCCAATGTTTACGACAAACGCATCCGGGCTTGGTTTAATGGACTGCCATTTTTCATCAACAAACACTTGAAGGCCACCTACTTGATCCTGATGAAGAATCGTTAACGATGTGGGATCACAGTGAGGTCCAGTTCCTAGAGTCAAATTAGGTTTTTGACAAGGAGGATAGTAATTCAACCTCATTATCGAATCATTTCCTTCGAAAAATTCTCTAAAATGATCTCTACCAACTCCTAGACTCGTCCCCAAAAGCTCCATTATCCCAAGCGATAGCCTGTTCATCGCTTCACAATATTCTTGGTACACCTTCCTATATATATATATATACATATACATATAATTAAACAACAAAAAATTATACTATGTAAAAAAAAAAAGCATCTTAATTGTTATTATCATACGAAATAGTCTAATAGATCATATCAAGTTATATTATATTATATCATATGGTTATAACATTAATGTAGATAAAAAAAGATTTCATGATCATGTAATTCTTCTTACCCGAATTGTTTGAAATCATCTCCCAATGTGTTGAAGAAATATTCTTCGACTACGTCAACGTTGGAGGAGTCTTTGTCGTCGTCATCGGAGCAATATCGAAAAGATAGAGTTTCTTTCCATGGAAGCTTAGAAGAGAATCTACCAGTGAAGCTACTAGCATATCCACAGTGTTCTCCAATTTTTCTTTGAGCTTTTTGCTTCTCCGAGAGTTGCATGCCAAAGAAAGAGTCCATGTACTCATGAGCCATGGATACCAGCTTCGAATCGACGCCATGATTTACGACTAGAAAGAAGCCATGTTTCTTGCATGCCTCATTCACAAGCTTTGATGTTTTAGCCGCGGCCAAAGGCTCCCCGGAGAGAAAATCACCTAAATCAATGGGAGGGATCTCAAGCTCTGGTGGCTCCAAGCATGGCTTTTCGTGGTCAGGCCATATGAACTGTGAAGGTACGTTGGATTGAAATTGAAGAACCGACGCGTCGAAAACCAAGGGCTCCTGAGGAGGAGAATCCATTTTTGGTATGCTCATAATTGAACAAGTGCAAGTAGAACAGCTACTTCTCTCTATTGACATACATACATATATATATATATATATATATATATATATATATATATATATATAATTAATAATAATTATTATAATGTAGAGAAAAATATAAATAAATATATAAGTGTTTTTGGTTGAGAGAGAGAGAGTGTTGATGGTTACAAAGGAGAGAGCTAAGGAGAGTTTTAAATAGAAGAAGAGAAAAAAGAGGAAAGAAAAGCCAAGGCCGTTTATTGAGAAAGGTAAGTGAATAAATAAATATTGTGGAATCTTTTTAATTGTTTCACTGTTGCGTCAATTTTTTTTCTCTCTCTCTCTGTATTTAGTCAAATAAATAGCTTGTCGCCTATATATTCTTTTACGCTAATTATGGTTTAGAAATTAACAAAAAAACATAATAATAATAATAATAATAATAATAATAATAATAATAATAATAACTCAAAAGGGTAAGTAAATTAACTTACTAAGTGGTTTAAAAAATGAGTGGAGGACCTATCAAGAAGAGGGTTCTCTTTCTTTGGATGCCGATCCCCGCCAACTATATCTATAGATTCTGATGTGATATTTTCATTTGCTTGCATAAAAGATTGAGTTTTTAATTTTTCTTATAACATGGCATACACCTATTGGTTAGGCTGCGGGTGTACACGGGTTTTCTATTCCTTGATCCATCAGTTTTTCTAAGCATTTGTACACATTTGAATGTTAACGATCTATATACATGATAAAACTCTCCACCGCCTAAGTCATATCTCATGCATGATCACATATATAACATAAAAACATTTTTGCAAGGCAAAATCCTATTGGTCCAGTACTACTCCTAGTAACTCAATATTGGATCCATCGAGTCTCCGAGTCTCATTGACCCCTCCCTTTAAAGGAATCAAGGAACAGTCAACAGTCTATCTACGGTTTGATTGTTATTAGCTGTAAAGATTGAACGGAGACAGAGAGAAATGGTGAACAACTGATGCGTTGTTTGGATTTCATACATACAATATATATTAAACAAAATAATCTTTTGTGTAGCTACAGATTAGATAATATTTAGACCCAATTAAACAGCATTGCTTTATAGCTATCGGATATGATTTATTAATAATTTCAATTAATTACAGTTTCGAACATGTGCTTGATTTCATTGTGATTGCATGTGCTTGTGTTGTCCTCGTCATTTTGGACAATAAATGTAGTCTATGTAGAGCCAAATGATCATGGCGAAATTAAATGATTTTAGTAATCGGTCTAGACGGTTGTCTGATCTTAACTCTTAAATAGTCTAAATAAAGTTAATTTTTTATAACTTCTTTTTCAAAACAATATCATTTTAATTTAAATGGTATCGTTTTGACTGATTTGATTTTACCGTTTAAACGGTTTAAACACTAAACATCAGTTTATCCTACGACTAACTCATAATGTCTACTAGAATACTTATTATATGCATTCTTTTAGTTGATAGTTAAAGATAACGAGGAAAGTACATTTTATATAATTATAATTAACATAAATGAATTCACTACGTAATAGTATTTTTTTTTTCACCCAAATTTGAAATTCAGTTGTTTATTGCATTGAATTTCAGAAATGCATATATCAAACAACTTTTCAATAGATCAAATAATTATCACATGAGGAGCTTAAATTCTTAGTGGAAGTCGTGTACTTATCGAGACTTCTTGGTGGTGGGCTAGACAACCAACAATCTATTGTTTTCTCTCTTTTTGCTTTTACACGTGGAAGTTGGCAAATCACTTTTCACTGACTTAGACCGATGAGTTGGATTTGAGATAAGTGAAATATAAAAATAAATTTTTTTATTTTTTTTGAAAGGATACAAATAGATTTAAAGGTTTTTTATTAATGGAATTCTTAAAACTATTGTGTTAAACCATAAAGATTTAACTATACATATTAACATATAAATTAACATGATCAAAACTCGTAATTGTAATTTTATTGTTAAATATATAGCGTCACAAATTTATTATTTAACTTCCTATATTGATCCAAAAATCGAAGTATATAGTGACAGAATCCAAAATTATACAATGTACATTATAATTATAATTCTACTTTTATTTTTATGTATAAGTCCTTCAATTATTACAAATTATATTGATTCTTGTCGTTTTTAATGTTTAATTGTGAACAAGTACATATCATGATGATCTTACTGTGAATAATAATAATAATAGCATTATTACTTATTATTAATGTTGGTCACTTACATTAAACAGAACCACTAAATATTCCATAAGAATTGATTAATACAATACAATTCCCATGTATCGTTTTCATCTTATGTGGCAAACATAGCTGCTTTCTATTGGAAAACTGATTGAAAAATATATTCCAAAGATTTTGTAAAAGATGAGAATGCCACACCACACGCACACTCTCCGGCTGCCATAATTGCAGCTCTTAAACGTCATTAAAAAAAAGTCTAAAAATAATACAATTTCATTATTGTTATTAATATTCTACAAAAAGTGTATCCAAAAATTTTAAATTAGTTATATCTAATCAGTTTTCAAATGACAAACCAAAAGTTAACATGCCACGATTAATAGATTATATATATATATATATATATATATATATAAATCAACAAGTAAAAAACGAAAGAACCAACAAAAGCTTAAACATCACAACCGGATTTCACAAACCTGTAATATAAATATAAATTAAACGTCCCTTTAAGGATTCTAATCGCTATCCAAATTAAAAAAAATTCACTTAAAATTACAATTAATTTTCACATTTTACATGCATGTAGCTTCTGATGATCTTGGCTTCTTAATTTGTTGTAAAAAAAGGACATGAAAACGACAAATCGTTTCCTGGATTTTGTTTTTATTGTGAAGCTTATATATTGATATATAATATATTCCATTATCTAATATCTATTTTTCATGCGTTGGTTGGCAGAGCAAATACCGTTAAAAGAGAAACATGATCTCATCGAGCTGTGC
This sequence comes from Dipteronia dyeriana, assembly GCA_032871835.1. Classification (NCBI taxonomy): domain Eukaryota; kingdom Viridiplantae; phylum Streptophyta; class Magnoliopsida; order Sapindales; family Sapindaceae; genus Dipteronia; species Dipteronia dyeriana. Next base: position 101,941,992 of record CM065299.1, read on the forward strand.
TAGATCCTGTCCTCTTGGTTGTTCCTGTCAAATTATTTTTATTTTGTGATTATTTTTGTCACAATAATGCCCACCAATGCATGTCTTAATAGTTCTGTAGCCAAGGATCAAGCCGCCCTTATCTTTTGTTTTTTGTATTTTTTTTTTTCAGGTTTAGGGTCGTATTGCGCTATTGCACCCTACCGACCGAATAATAATATCATATCAGAATATCGGATATTCAATCATAATGGATTTTTGTATCACATGGAATAATTTGGACAAAAGTGGCTCAAGACACACATAATTATATAAAGTTATAAAGTTATTTAGGACACGCTAATATAACCTTCCCATTATTTAGACCCCTCCCCAAGAAATTGCCATCCCAAAAATCAAAATTCCTAGCACGTAGAGGTAATTAGGTAAACAAAAACATGTATCAAGCAAACGGAGTCTAATAAGCCTAATTGGTTCAAAACAAACCTATAAAATTGTAGACTTTTTCAAGCATTCGTGACAAGAGAAAAGCAATATGTTTATTGTGCCATGTGATCAATGTGGAGGCCAGGGTGGGACTGGTAAACTTCACAAAAGGCGTCATCTTTGTTGGTTTACAATCAGTTTATAACAGGCAAAATTCAACCAGTTTCTCTTCAAACTCACTCTTTGAAAAAAAAAAATCTAATTTTCTGTTTGTATGTCTTGAATCATACTCAAAGTGTATATATGGATTAAGCTCCCATGAGAAAATTTGTAGGATCCACTACATTCACATGAAAGAGATATCTCAATGGAATTTGTTCTTCAATCTTCAGTCACTATGCTAACAATAATTTTTCGCCCAATTTTCCAGAGTACTAGCTATCTCCAAATTTTCAACAGGACAAGCAAGGTTTAGCTAGAAAATAATTCTCTAACTGTGATACTTAGCATTAGAAATGAATATGTTCAAAGTGGCAAGCACACTACTTTATCATGACCAGAATTTGTAGAAAAATGGAGAAATTAGCATCCAAGCCGAAATCCATTTAATCATCCACAACCCACAACCGGAGATGGTAGGGGTTTATTAGAGAATAAATCTTCCAAGTTTTCCAACACATATTTTGGCCGATCCTTGAAGATTTTCCATGTTCAGATCTCACAAGGTGGTGACAAAACAACTTTGTCCAACTCGACATATCATAATCCTGAGTTGTTAGAGATTGAGATATAACTAGGATCAAATTATCAATGGTTTTTAAATTTAGACGATAAACTACTTATTAACAAAAAAATACAACATTCACCGAAAGATTATCTTAATAATATAACATAACTAACGAAATTGGGATAATCATTTGGGCAAAAAGTGTTTTTTTTTTCCAAAATTTGAGAGTTAGTGCATTTTTTTTTAACAATACAAAGTTATATAGATAATATTTGTTAACAGAACCCTTATTTGAATTAGTTGCCCTTGATTTCTCTGGCACCATTGTCCAGAACCCCTCCAGGAGAAATTGGCATTTGCAAAATTACTAGCAAGTACTAAAGGTAAACAAAAACATAAAGTTTTTACAAACATATATTAAACTATCATGGAAACAGAGTCTAATAAGTCTAATCGGTTCAAAAGAAACCGGTAAAAATTGAAGACTTTATCAATCATCAATGACAGGAGAAAGCAATGGTTTGTTTGTGAAGAATGCGTCCAAGTTTCCCACCACAGGTTCACACAAGGCCATGAAAGATTATACCCAGTGGTGTAAGCAGCATTATGCGGCGACATCACAACATTGTCCATTGCAAACAGCTCTTGAGGAACATTTGTTGGAAAATTCTATCATATGAGGCCGCACATGTGAATATTAAACGTGTTGTGCTATCTTTTGGTTAAGCCTAAATTAAAGTGATCTAATTAAAATTTAAAGTATTAAGGCTTAAGGGTATAATTGTCATGGAATTAATATGTAGATAACATAGTGCTATTTTTAATTTGTTGAGGGGCCGAATTAGAAATAGCCAACATATAATAATTTGATTATTATATATATTTAGGGTTATGGTCCCCAAATTACACGATATTTTTGTTTTCTCTGTATCCCCATCAACAGAGCAAAATAGAACACGGTAGGGTTCATAAAGGTTGTGATAATTTGGAAGATCACAACCCGTTCACAAATCACCAGCAATGGATTCAGGTACACTTCCGCTATCGATTCAGGTATGTTTAGGGTTTGATTAAGTATGTATAGAAACATGTTTAGGTTAAGTTTTCGGATTAATTTTGTGCCTACGCATGTTTTGTTTTATTGTGTTAATCGAAATCCTTACAATTGGTATCAGAGCCACCCATGATCGATTCTTGAGACTTGAAATTTGGATTTTTTTTTTTTTTTTTAAAAAAGGTTTTGATCTTCTTGTGAGAAATTTGTCTGAATTTTAGTGTTTTGGATTCAGTTGATGTATGATAATGAATTTACTTGAGTTTTAAAGTTTTTTTTTTTAAGAAATGAAAAAAAGAACAACATGTTTTCGAAACAAAAAAAAAATAGTTTTTGTTTTGGGTCGATGAGTTATCGGTTGGTTTTGCCCCAAACCCATGGGCCATGCCTTTCCCAGCAAGACGTCGAGTGATTTGCGGTGAGGAGGAGATCGTTGGTCGTTGATCACGATCGGTCCAGATCAAGCTCCAGCCGCCGGTCGTTCGACAGTTTTTCTGGCCTTCGTCGGATGGATTCTTTGCTTTCGTCGCTCCGGATTTGCACGCTGTGAGTCTAGGTTGTGCCACCGTGCGTCGTTGCTCTCTAATGACGGCGTGGTGGTCTGGAGCGACGGCGGCGAAGATTAGGGTTTCAGAGGTCAATTTTTGCTCAGACCATTCTTTTGAAAATTTGAAATTCTTGAGGGACTGTTTTGTAATTTATTTAGGCCAATGTATGATTTTGACAAACTTCTGGGGTCAATTTATAATTTCCAAAAATTACAGGGCCTTTTTGCATTTACAAAAAAGTTTTGGGGCAGATTTATAATTATTGAAAAAACATGGTGTCAATTTGTAATTTTCAAAAGTTCGTGGCCAAATTTTAATTATAAAAACTTGAGGGGCCTTTCTATAATTTTATAAAATAAGGGTACTTTTGTAATTTTAATAAAATAATTTTTTTTTTTTATTTTCATTTTATTATAAAGATCAACTCATATTCAAATATTTAGGTATACTTTTTATGGTTAATTAAGGTGGTCCATCATTCTAAATGGGCTAATTGAAACAAGATGTCGCCAAAGTGACCTTTCTTATGTAGATTATTCATGAGGGATGTTGGATGTTTGTGTGTGTGTAAATTCATGCGAGTATTAGTCGATCCATAGGAAGGTTAATACTTGGCCGAATTACACACACACCTATAGTGATAAATATGTGACGATTATAAGGTTTTACATGTGAATAATAAGTCAATCCAAAGATAGATTTATTATTTGACATTAATTATTGTCAATATTTGATCACTACAACAAGAGTATCACTTACAATTAATATTACTGTCCAAAGACTTGATATTAATGATGTGCTAGGTATCTTGAGATGGGATTTACCATTATTTGAATTTGTTGATTATTATATTTGGTTATTAATGTGAGCATCTTTGTTTGTTTGTTTGTTTTGTTCTCTTTACAACTAGTGTTTCTTCTATATCTGCTAATATCAACTCTATACATGTACTTAATGAGACCAACTTTAAGGATTGGAAGGAGAACATTAAAATTGTTCTCGGCTGCATGGATCTAGACCTTGTACTTTGGGTTGAGCAATCCGCTTCTCTTACGGATGCAAGTTCTCCTGATGACAGAAAGAACTTTGAGAAGTGGGATCGCTTAAATCGCATGAATCTCATGATCATCAAGCACGGTATTCCGGAGGTATTTAGGGGTGGGGTATCTGAAAAGATAACCAAAGCCAAGGAGTTCCTAGCCGAAAAGCGTTTTGTTAAAAACGATAAGGTAGAAACAAGCACGCATTTGCAAAGCTTGATTTCTATGAAGTACAAAGGCAAAGGGAACATTAGGGATTATATTATGGAAATGTCTCGTATTACTTCAAGCTTAAGGCACTGAAGCTCGAGCTGTCTGACGACTTGCTCGTGCATTTGGTATTAATATCTTTTCCTGCACAATACAACAAGGTTAAGGTCAGTTACAACTGTCAAAAGGAGAAATTGACTCTTAATGAGCTCATTTCTTACTGTGTGCAAGAGGAAGAGAGACTGAAGTGAGACAGGACCGAAAATGCTCATTTGGCTAGCACCTCTAAAGATAAGGGCAAAAAGAGAAAGAATAATGAAGCTGCTGAGGGTCCAGCTCAAAAGAAACATTAGCAGGATAAAGAAGATTGTTTCTTTTGTAACAAGCCTGGACATGTGAAGAAGGATTGTACCAAGTATCACACTTGGCGTGTAAAGAAAGGTACGTTCCTTACTTTGGTCTGTTCTGAGGTAAATTTAGCTTCAGTACCTAGAAACACGTGGTGGTTAGATTCTGGTGCTATTACTCACATCAGTGTTTCTATGCAGGGTTGCCTGAGCTACCGAAAGCCAAGTGATGCTGAAAGAAACATCTTTGTGGGCGATGGAAAATCGGTAGAAGTGGAGGCGATAGGGCATTTTAGGTTGTTATTTGGAACAGGTTGTACCGTCTTTTAGATGGAATTTGGTTTCAGTTTCTTTATTGGACAAGTTTGGTTATTATTGTTCATTTGGAAACAATTAATTCAGTTTATCTATAAATTCAAATGTTGTTGGAACTGGTTCTTTATATGTATATGACAACTTATATTTGCTTGATACAATCATTTCTTATAATGAAACCTTGCATGTGGAATCACGAGGTACTAAATGCAAACTAAGCACAGAAAATTCAACCACATAATGGCACAAACGCTTAGGTCACATCTCTAAAACTAGAGTTGAGCGGTTTGTGTCTGATGGGATTTTAGATTCCATTGACTTTACAGACTTTGATGTTTGTATTGATTGCATCAAGGGAAAACATACCAAAATAAAGAAAATAGGTGCCAACAGAACTACAGACGTCTTAGAATTGATACATACGGATATCTGAGGTCCATTCCCTACGGCTTCTTGGAATGGTCAACAGTATTTTATATCATTCATAGACGATTACTCTCATTATGGGCACCTATTTCTCATTCATGAGAAATCACAGTCTTTTGACGTGTTTAAAACATTTAAAGCTGAAGTTGAGAACCAACACAACAAAAGAATAAAATGTGTCAGATCTGACCGTAGTGGTGAATATTACGGTAGATATGACGGTTCAGGTGAACAACGTCCAGAACCATTTGCTAAATTCCTAGAGGAATGTGGAATCGTCCCACAGTACATCATGCCAGGGTCACCTAGCATGAATGGTGTAGCTGAAAGGCGAAACTGGACTCTTAAGGATATGGTAAGGAGTATGATTTGTCATTCCACCTTACCAGGGTCACTATGGGGACAAGCACTTAAAACAACAGCTTATATTCTGAACCGAGTGCCAACTAAAGCAGCTGCAAAAACACCTTATGAGATTTGGACATGCAAAAAGCCGAGTCTAAAGCATTTTCACATTTGGGGATGTCCAGCTGAGGCAAGGCCTTACAGGCCATATGAAAAGAAATTGGAATCCAAAACTGTAAGCAACTACTTCATTGGCTACTCTGAGCGATCAAGGAGCTATAAGTTTTATGATCCCATACTTCGGTCAATTTTTGAAATGGGAACTGTAACATTTTTTGAGGATGTTGAGTTTGAGTGGAGAAATAAGGTTAGAGACATTGTCTTTGAGGAAGAATCGGTTTCGATTCCTACTATCGCTTTTGACAATGTGCAGGTTTCTATATCTGTCATTGATCAAGAAGAGAATATGGATCCTCAACCAGACAATGTTGAACAACCCCCAATTCAAGATGAGGTAATTGTTCCTGAGGAACAAACTCAACAACCTCAAGAACCAGTGTCATTAAGGCGATCCACTAGAGAAAGGAGAAATGCTATTCCGAACGATTTTTACGTATTTCTCCAAGAAACATGAGGAAGACATTGGAATGATGGAAAATAATCCAATCAACTTCCATCCAGCCATGCAGGGATCCAACTCTCAAAAGTGGATTGATGCAATGAATGAGGAATATAAGTCTATGCAAGACAATAAGGTTTGGGAACTTGTCCCATTACCAGAAGGTGCGAAACCCATTGATTGTAAATGGATATTTAAAACCAAAAGGATTCGAAAGGAAATGCGGAGAGATATAAGGGTCGTCTTGAAGCTAAAGGCTTTACCCAAAAGGAATGGATTGATTATAAAGAGACTTTCTCTCCAGTTTCAAAGAAAGACTTTTTTAGGACAATCATGACACTTGTTGCACATTTTGATCTTGAGCTTTATCAGATGGATGTCAAGACTGTGTTTCTCAATGGTGACATTGACGAAACAATTTATATGGTGCAACCAAAAAACTTTAAGTCGGGAGACCCAAATAATATGGTTTGCAAATTGACAAAAATCCATTTATGGACTCAAGCAAGCTTCCCGTCAGTGATACCATAAGTTTCATTTGGTGACGCCTCTTTTGTATTAGGGATTCAGATACAACGAGATCTTTCTCGGGGTATTCTTGGATTATCACAAAGGAGCTATATATTGACACAGTGCTAAAAAGGTTTGGCATGCATGACAGCACACCAGGTGACACCCCTGTCACTAAGGGAGACAAGTTCAGTCTCAACCAGTGCCCTAAAAGTAACCTTGAAGTTAAGGAAATGCAGAAGATTTCCTATGCATCAGCTGTAGGGAGTCTAATGTATGCTCAGGTGTGTACGCGTCCAGATATTGCATACATTGTTGGTGTGTTAGACAGATATTTAAGTAACCCTGGAATGGATCATTAGATAGCAGCCAAGCGGGTTATGAGGTATTTGAAGAGAACAAAAGATTACATGCTCACATATAGGAGATCAGGTCAATTTGAGATCATAGGGTATTCCGACTCCGATTTTGCTGGATGTCAAGACAGTAGGAGATCCATATCAGGCTACATATACCTGTTGGCTGGTGGAACTGTTTCTTGAAAGAGTGTCAAACAGACACTCATAGCTTCTTCCACCATGGCAGTAGAGTTTGTAGCATGCTATGAGGCATCCAACTATGGAATATGGCTGGGGAATTTTGTCACTGGGCTGCACATTCTGGAGGGTGTTGAAAGACCACTCAAACTATATTGTGACAATAAGTCAGCAGTGTTATATTCTAACAACAACAGGAGCTCATCTAAGTTAAAGCATATTGACATTAAGGTGGTGTTATGTGGAATGGAATGGAAAGAACTTCATTCCATTTGTTTGGTTTGTAAAATTCCAATGGAATGAGCATTCCATTGGAATGGGGATTCCACCATTTTGGTGGAATGAGCATTCCATCCAAAAACCAATGGAATGCCCATTCCATTCCAATAACATATTTTCTTTCCAAAAATAATCTTCTATCCCACAACTCAATTTCACAAATACCCTCATTTCCAAAAATAATATATATATATATATATTATAAATATCATACTATTATATAATATTTATTATTATTATTGCATATAATATATTATTACATATATTATATATATTCATATATAATATATATTATTATATTATATTATTTATATTTTTATACAAAATATATTATATAATTTATAATTTTATATTTTATTATTATTATCCAAAATATATATATATATATATATATATATATATATATTATATTTTCTATTTATTTATATTATATATTATATATTATTATATACGTAATGTATATATATATACATTATATAATAATATATAATATTTTTATATATAATAATATTAATATTAATAATATCAATATTTCTAATATATAATATATAATATATATAATATTTAAAATATATATTATTATATAATTTATACTTTTATATTTTATTATTATTATCCAAAATGAACATTATATTTTCTAATTATATATATTATTATATATATATATATACACATTATATAATTATATATAATATTTATATAATTAATAATATTAATATTAATAATATCAATATTTCTAATATATAATATATAATATTTATAATATATAATATATAATAATATATATTAATATATATATATAATATTCATAATATATATTATTATATAATTTATACTTTTATATTTTATTATTATTATCTAAAATGAACATTATATTTTCTAATTATATATATTATTATTATATATATATACACATTATATAATTATATATAATATTTATATATTTAATAATATTAATATTAATAATATCAATATTTCTAATATATAATATATAATATATAATATTTCTAATATATAATATATAATAATATATATTAAAATATATATAATAATATTTATAATATATATTATCTTGTAATATATGTATATGATATATTTTATTTAATATATAATATTTATATTATATATATTATTATGTAATATATTTATATGATATATATTATATAATATATAATAGTATTAATATTATTAACATATAATATATAATATATAATATATAATATATAATATAGAAATATATAACATATATTGTAATAATATATATTTTATATTATAATAATATATATATTATATATACTTTCATATATATATATATTTTTATCCATAATATATAATGTTATTATAAATGTTTTGTAACTAAGGGTATTTTGGTCAAAATACAGTTGATTCCATTTCATTCAGTTGTTAACCAAACAAAATATTACTGATTCAGATATTGATTCTAAAGTCCCAACCAAACAAAGAAATCAGTTTTCCATTCCTTTCCATTCCAATTCTCATTCTCATTACCATTCCAATTCTCATTCCACCATGGTAACCAAACGCCACCTAAGTTCCTAGTTGTGAAGGAAAGAGTACAGAGTGGACATATATCCATAGAGCACATTGGGACAGACACCATGATAGCGGACCCGCTTACAAAGGGATTACCACCCAAGGTCTTTCATGAGCACACTGCTCATATGAGTGTTATTTTGTGTGAGGTTATCACATTATAGTGGGATTTTGTATAATTTTGTATTTTATTGCTCTATATTTTTATTTTGGATATACTTATGCATTTATGTATCTGGATATTTTTCTAATCAGAAATAAAGTATTCGGTTAATTACACTCTGTTACATTGTGTTAAGTTTTGATCTCATTAATGAATAAAGTAGGACCAGTTGGAATAGACATGTATAGATCACATTGCATGTAATTTCCATGCTACGCATCCATGATTGATCTATGTCATTTGGTTATGTTGGTATACGTGACCATTGATGGGTTTAGTCACGCTAAATGTGATAAAAACCGCTTTGATCCTATGTCGGTATAATCAATGGACGAGATTGTTCGGATATACCCTAAAATTGTGATAGCAAAATTTTGGAGCTCATAAAGTCATACACATTTGTAAAGTTACATATGTGGCCCAGTGGGAGATTGTTAGAAAATCTTATCATATGGGGCCACACATGTGAATATTAAATGTGTTGTGCTATCTTTTGGTTAAGCATAAATTAAAGTGATCTAATTAAAATTTAAAGTATTAAAGCTTAAGGGTATATTTGTCATGGAATTAATGTGTAGATACTAGAGTGCTATTTCTAATTTGTTGAGTGGCCGAATTAGAAATAGCCAACATATAATAATTTGATTATTATATATATATTTAGGGTTATGGTCCCCAAATTACACGATACTTTTGTTTTCTCTGTATCCCCATCAACAGAGCAAAATAGAACACGGTAGGGTTTATAAAGGTCGTGATAATTTGGAAGATCACAACCCGTTCACAAATCACCAGCAATGGATTCAGGTACGCTTCCGTTCTCGGTTCTTTTCCACTTTTCTCTTTAATTAACATGGGTCAATATTGTATGTTTAGGGTTTGATTAAGTATGTATAGAAACATGTTTATGTTAAGTTTTCGGATTACTTTTGTGCCTACACATGTTTTGTTTTATTGTGTTAATCGAATCGCGTACATCATTTGGCTCGTTTTCAAACACATCAAAACCAGCACCTCTGATCTCTCATTGCACCAAGCATCGAACCAATTCCTTCTCATTGATAATAGCCCTGCATCCTATGTTAATGATCACCCCATTCTTCCCCAATGCCAGCTACACTTGTCTGTCGATCATTTGGCGAGTTTGATCAGTTAATCCGCAAAAAATGATCAAGGCATTGCTATTGGCTGATAGTTGACAAATTTTTGGATATAATGTGTATGATACTGCTGGTTTTTCCTTCTTTGAATTGTATAAGATTGTGCACCCAAATGGCTTCAGCCTTTTCGCAACCTCTAATCCAATCTTTCCCAATCCAACAATCCCAATTCGCTTGCCGCCCAACTGACAATTTAAGTCATCAAATCCCCACTAGAATCACTGTTTAGATATCAAGCTGGTGTTATGTTACAATCACTTTTTTGCTTTCAGACATAGTAGTTTAGTTTGGTGCGGCCGCATTTAGCTAAAATGCCTAGTCAGTTCTCAAGAAAGGCATTGTAAAAGAGGCAAATTACTCAAATTATAATACGTTAATGTTCGTTTTAAGTAATCATCGGACCCAAAAGGTTAACCCAATAGGTAACCCAATAGGTAAGGGCCCGGTAATATCATTTAATCACTCTAATACACCCCTACATACTAGACCGACGGGTTTGACCCTAAACAATTTGTTAGACCTACATGCTTTGCACGAGGACCAAGCCGAAATAGAAATGCAGATTGTATAATGAATACATAAATAAATGTATATGAGAGGACTCGAATTCAGAACTCCTCGATCAAACTTGGCTTTGAATCTATTATCGGTCATGACAAAGAATCTGAGAAACAAATTCACAAATTCTGCGAAAAGAAAAATTACTCAAACCAAGATAAATTGTATAAAAAAAAGATATGATAAGATGATGACCTTAGAACCATGAGCATAGTCTCCTCTGCTCATCCAAAGCCCTTGTCTCACGTACCGATCAGCAGCGGAAACCTTTCTCCACACTTCAATCAACAACCCAACTGTCGCATCAGCACAATCATCCGAATAAGCGTTCCCGGAGTTAGTGACAGCGATCCCACGACGACGGCATTCTGGCAAGTTGATGTGGTGGACGCCTGAACTGGCACTGACTACTAGCCGCAATGAGGGCAGTGGCCTAAGTATTTCCAGCGTGACCATAGCGAAACCAGTGCATAGCATTGCTTGAATGGACTGCGAATTGCTTATCAAGAATTCTTCCAGAGGAAGTGGTGATTCCCATGCTTTCAAGAGCTTGAACTTTTCAGAGACGAGATATTTGTCACCAAATATTGCCATTGGTGGTGGAGGTTTAACTACAAGGACTCTTGGCAGGTCTTTGGGTTGCTGATGTTCATATTTTTTATGGATTTCCAATTCCATTGATAATTTTTTATCAATCTCTGATTCTCAGGACTTTGAACTGTGCAGGGACAGGGGATGGGCTTGGAGGAGTTAAGTGACTACTAAGTATTACGTACTAACTAGTAAAGACCAATGGGTCTCTGCTTTTTCTTTATTTATTTTTTTCTTTTCTGCTAAGTTTTCAGACATATAAGTGGCATGTGAATATGCGATCAAGATGGAATCTTGGTGGTGGGACAGGTGTCAGTATTGGGAATTTGAACCGAGTTTCATAGTTTAATATTTACTAATAACAATGATAAATTGTTACAACTACATATTCTAGAATTCTCTCATAACCTAAACCTCATACTACTAAGCCTTACTAAGCCCCTAAGCTCACAACCGAGCTTTACATTATAGCTATCAGCTTACAACGTTTACATTGTCCTCCTCTGAGTACACCCCCTCTAGGAATATCTCATAGGTCTCCTCTGAATATCACTCACGGATCTCTTCTTTAGATCCCCAAATATTTTTCGGGGTGTACACCTCCTCCAGGAGTATCCCCTTAGGTCTATCCTGAATATCACAGATAGATCTCTCCTCTAGATCCCCAAATATTCTCCAGATCCTAACCCGGATATTCTAAGTGGTCTCCCGCCGAATCCATCCACTCTCTGAGTTTACATGTGTTCTTTTTACTGGGTAAAAAATTAAATAGCACTTTTTGGGTTGGTCCTGTGCAAATATATAGCACCACATTAATAACTCTTGTTTAAATATCACTAATATAGGTGGTGAGCCCAAAATGCCCTCATTTATTTTCTCTCTTTATAAATTTCTACATATTTTTCTCTCTTTCTTCTCATTCTCCCAAACGGTCGATTTCTCTCTCTCTCTCTCTCTCTCTTTCTCTCCCTATCCTCTCAGACAATCTCTCTCTTTCTTCTTCTCCTCTCATATGGACCCACCTCCTCAAGTTCTTTTTTTTTTCTTTTTTTTATATATTTCGTTCAAACTGAACGATTTTGTGTGAGAACAATTTTAAAGAATTGAAGGTTGAAGTCCACTCATGCCTCAGCTTTGAAGATTGAACAATTTCTAGAAAACGTCACCATTCTCAAATATTCGTGAATTAAGTCTAAAAAACGCATGAATAAGTCTCAAAAATTCGTGAGTAAGTCTTGAATAATCGTAATAAGTCTCAGGTATTCATAAATGAATAAGTGTAATAAGTCTCGGGTATTCAAAAATAAGTCTCGAAATGGAACAAATAGGTCCCTAAAATGCATGAATAAGTCTCGAAAATGAGTAAGTCTCGAAATGAAACAAAAAAGTCTTAAAATTTAAAAAAAAAATCTCAACATCGACTACTGTTCATCTTCTCATATTCGACAAACTCAAACCCAAACCCAAACCCATAAATTTAAGATTCAAACAAACCCCCATTCAGATCCAACAAACTCACAATTCACATCAAATTGATAACAAATTCTGAATAAAAACTGAATTGAAAACTCAAAATCAACAAAATAAAATTTAAAAACAAAACTCTAACAAAAGATTTTTTTCCAGAAATGCCTTCAGTCCTCACTGTTCTTTGGCCGAGAACTCTCGTCGACGTGTCACTAGGGTCTTGCGGCTGCTGTCAAAGTCTTTGTGGTTGTCTGCCAATGCTGTAGTAGTTGTTACAGTCGATTCCCTCTTTCTCGCTTGTCGTCGTCGATGTGTTTGTTCTTTAGACAATGAAGGTAAAAAAAAAAACAGAACTTGAGAGAAGTGACTGTTGTTTGTAACACGCAAAAATAATCTGGTTCGAATTTGCAGAAAATAACAAACAGAAACAAAGGTTAGGGAATCAAGACCCGTGTTTTACGCGGTGTCCTTAAGACAATTTCACCATATATAACACCATATGTGTATAGCGATTGTCTCCCAGGATACAACGATACAACGATGCAACAGTGGAATTGTGGAAGTGTGAAACACAACCACTTTCAGCGAACTCAAATCAGGTTCGAACTTACCAAGCGAAAAGAAGAAGAAAACTGAAAATAGAATGATATCTCAAAATTCTGTGAATGCAAGAATTATCCTAGAAGTGTAGACTAGGGTTTCTTATGTAACCGAAATCAAAGAGATTGATTTGAAAATTTCTTAATGACTACGTTTTAAATGATAAAGGAAAGTTAATTAAAGAATAATCTTCTAAAAGATTTATTCCTGATTGATCATTGATTCTGATCACTTAGTGATCAAGTAAGTATCATAATCCAAAATTGATCATTGATTCTGATTACTTAGTGATCAAGTAAGTATTAGAATCCAAAACGGAAATAAACTATTTCCTTAATTCAATTAATTTCCTTAATCAAAATGGAAATTACCATTCTTTATTATCATTCATTTAAAACGTTTGACTTAGGGAAAATAATTAATTCTTTCTTTATCAACAAACTGATTTAAGAAAAAAATAAATTCAAAATAGTAGCAAAATTTCGGTTATACTTTCACGGTCCAACCGGAGCAGCATTCGTGTACGCAGGTCGCCCCCACACACGAGTCGTGCAATCGAAGGTTCGAGGACCTTGATTTGCACCCCTCCTGCGCATGCGAGACTGCGAGAGAGAGCCTCTATGCCACACATGTTGATAAGCTACTATCACACACTTACTTATATACTACATATAAGTTGTTTACCCAACCAATGTGGAATATTTTTTTTCCCTTACATAATGGACTCACTTTGAGACTCAATTTCTCATTCACCCATTAATCCATTTGTGAGTTTGAGTATACCACTTCGAAGCTCTCACGAAGGAGAATTCTAATATACATTGATATTTCATTTTTATGAAACCGATCATACTCAAATAACCCTCTCAAATCGGTAGTTTGTCATAAATTTTTCCAACAATCCCCCATATGAATGAAAATTGACCTAGGAAACACGAGAGATGATTTTTTTTGGTAAGTTCAAACGGTCGAAACCTGCATAGGATATGTAGGTGTTACCCTTAGAACATTCCCTTGTAAAAGATGCCTATTTTACTAGATGATCAATAGATGTGATATCCCTGAACTGTTTTGTCGTTTTATGTAAACGATAGCACACCTCACACATGCATCTTCCAAACCCAATTTGGTTCTCATTGTTATATTCGTTTTGGCCATGAACATGTGCCTGGTTTTGTAAGAGTCATTAGAGAATATAGCCCTTCACTATTCTTTTTTAGAAGCGGCCCCACTTCTCTCTCACATATATGATTTCTTAATTAAGAGTAACACGCATTACTTTGCTCAGATTTCCAATGCTTAGAATTCTGATGTATAAGAATCATTAAAAACACAGTTTAACCTTTTCCCTACGGGCATCATTGTTCATCATAGAAATGGACTGGAGGGTAACTCGAGGGTAACCCCTATAGTGATCCAGCTAAGTCTTACAACTTGGTTGTCCTATTGAACCTAAATCTTGGGATCTCCAGTCAACTAGGTTGTGTTTCTATTGTATTGACTTTTATTTCATAGGCTTAAGTCCCATTCCCCTCGATGATGTCTCAACTAACTCTCTATTTAACCCTTTGGTTAGCGGATCCGCAATGTTATCTTTTGACTCTACATAGTCTATCGAGATAACTCCAGTTGAGAGAAGTTGTCTAATGGTATTATATCTTCGACGTATGTGTCTAGACTTCCCATTATACATGTTGCTCTGTGCTCTTCCTATCGCTAATGGATTATCACAGTAGATGCAAATTGCAAGCACAGACTTTGGCCATCTTGGAATGTGACGGACACGTCGTTGCAGTGTTGTCAAAATAAGAACATTTAAGTTCGGTCTCACAAGCGTGCTGGTCACATAGACTAGCACAGCGGCAAGCAAGGATCGTTCCATGGGGTAGTGGGATTCACCGACCGTTTCTAGTTCTAGCTATTATTACAACACTCCGAGCAGACTCATATGTTGCATGTGCGAAAGAATATGTTGAAAAGTAAATTCTACACTAACTTAACAAACTACATAAATAAACAATATGTACAATGATAGGATGGAATGGAGTGATATGGAATGTAAATGGTTACACTAAGCAAATGACTCCACCATAGCAATCACACAATTTCATACAACATGCATAGTCAATGATGAATGCCGTGCTCACTTAATCCTCACCAATTGCCCTCACTTCAGCAACAATCGACTATACCGAAATGCACTAACAACCTATCTCTCGATGGTTGCCCGAACTGCACTCAGTTCTTTAAGAACAATGAGACACATATAGCGATAATACGTGTAAAACCACGCGCTGGCTCTACACGTAGTGGCCAATCTACTAAATGCACGTTGAGTGCTTCACCTCTCGGTCCATCACACACAACCTAGGTTCAATGAAGGGGTGGCTAACCACTCAAGGCTTTAAGCATTTCGAAGGGATACTCAACCAATAACAAGCATATGCAACGAAATAGGCAACAATACTAAGTTTATATCAAATTCTTAATGAATGAAAGTACACATCGAAAAAGAGACGAAGATATAAGGAAAGAAATACAATATAGATAGAATGGAGACCCCTCATTAGTAACCGGGAATCGAACACTGGGTCTTCTTGGGTGTCAATCTAAGATGTCCTCACCACTGGACGACTACGGCGTTCTCCAATCTCTTGAATGCACAACCCTCTCAATAAGAGAGAGCTCTCTCCTAATCTCTCTAGACTCCCTAAGATGGATGAATACGAATGGAAAATATGCTCACCTAACACTAATGTACATCAATGCAATTGCTAAGACATTGAGTACATTCTTGATTTGGAAATTATCCCTAAACCAATTCATCACCCAATCTGGCCAAGAAAGGGCAATTGTGTCCTAAAACGACCCATTAAGTGCAAGAAAATGAACCAAAGCCAATTTAACACCTAAATGCATGAACAAGCCTTTTCCGCTCTTTAGGGGAAAAAATCCCCAATCACTCAAATCATCAATACATGACATTTTGGTCATCCATTAACATACAAACAATCATGGGAAGCTAAATTAATCTACTCCTACATTAAATTACTCTACTCCTAATCCCAATCATGCATACATATCAATTTCAAGTCATTCATACACATACATATCATAATAAGAGCATTAAAACATATAATTCCAAGAGCAAAACAAAACCCAAATGAATTTAAGTACAAAATACATATATAGCACATGTGAAAGGTTTACAAATTCCCAATTCGGGGTTACACATTAAAGAAAAGAAAATACAAGGAAAATGAGTAAAAATGAGCAAACCCTTGAAGACACCCCCTCCAAAGATGCCCCAAATCTTTCCTAGCTTGGTTTTGGTCTTAAGATCACTCCTATTTCCTTGAAATTGGTTCTAAAATGGGTGGAGGAAGTGTTAAATGGTGGTATGGAGGTGTATGGTGAGCTCCCATGGAGGAAAAACCTCCATGGGAGCTTGAATCACTCACTTATTTGGTGAAGAAGATGAAGAGAGGTTCGGTTTTTGGGTGTGGGGGATGTGTTTAGGGGGATAGATGGGGAAGAGAATTCTTTAGAGTGAAGATAAAATAGGGTATTTATAGTGTTGAGAGGTTAGGGCAAGAATTGGATGTGAAAAGACAAATTGTCCCCTAAAAAACAGGCTGAAAATGGAAAATCTGGTGAAGGGTGCGCTGATCGACCGACGCTTCACCAGCGCCAACCTACTAATATTTTGTGCTGGTGAGGGTGCGCTGGTCGAGTGGCGCTTCACCAGCGCCACCTCTTGATTCTTTGCTTCGTCTGTATTTTCCAACAGCGTGCACTTTTACGGTAATGACCATAACTTCCTCTAGAAAACCTGGAATCACGATCCGTAAAGTGCGTTAGAAATAAGACATCTGGGGATTTCCAAAAAGTGGTAATGGAAAATGTATTTCGATTTGAGGAGGAAGATATGGTCCCCAAAATTTGGGTGTTCTGCATAAAGGTCTCTCGCTGTCTTGTTTCCAACCTTGCGCACCGTTACGCAAACAAACATATCTCCCTCTAGAAAACCCGGAATTATGATCCGTAAAAACCGCTGGAAATAAGACTTCTGGGGCTTTCTAAAAATAGGTGGTATGAAACCCAGTTCACTTTGAGGAGGGAGATATTGACCCCGAAATTTGGGTGTTCAACACATCCCATTTCTATTTCAACTCAGCTAACCTCTAAAACTCTTCAATTAAGCTCACATACCTTCCTTAGGGAACATGTACCTACACAAGGTTTACAAACACATTAAATATCAAAATATACTTGAAAACAAGAACAAAAGCTAGGTAATGGGGATCTCAAATAGGTATATAAATCGTTATGATCAGAATGTCCTCTAAGAATTGGCATAACCATTCAGCCTCTTCACCACATTTATCTAGAGCGATACACTCAGATTCCATTATGGATCTGGCAATACATATCTGTTTGGAGGATTTTCAAGATACAGCCGCACCTCCTAATATGAATACATACCCACTAGTGGATTTTGAATCTTTCATATCAGTTATCCAATTTGCATCAGTGTTTTCTTCTAGGACTGCAGGATATCTGGTATAATACAACCCATAATTACGAGTGAATCGCAGGTACTTCAGTACTCTTACTATTCCTTTTCAGTGTTCAGTTCCTGGATTACTCGTATATCTACTTAATTTGCTGATTGCATTAACTATGTCTGGTCTTGTACAACTTGTTAAGTACATCAGACTTCTTATCACTCTAGAATTTTTAGTTGAGAGACACTCTCACCTTTATTCTTGGATAGGTGTAGATTTGTGTCTACTGGTGTTCTGGATATTCCAGAATCATTTTATTTTGATTTTTTTAAGAATCATGTCAATATAGTGTGATTGACTTAGAATGAGTCTGTTCGATGTCCTTGAGATTTTCATTCCCAGCATTACATCAGATGGTCACTTATCTTTCATATCAAATCTTGATTTCAATCTCTTTGGTAGATTTGATCATTTTATCATCACTACCAATAATTAGCGTGTCATCAACGTATAGACAAAAAATGACATATCCATTTTTAGTGTTTTTGACATAAACACATTTGTCACATTCGTTGATCTTAAAACCATTTGACATCATAACATTGTCAAATTTGTCATGCCATTTCTTTGGTGCTTGCTTTAGACCATATAAAGACTTCATCAACTTACAGACTTTCTTTCCTTGCCCTGTAGCGGAAAAACCCTCAGGTTGTTCCATATAGATCTTTTCATCTAGTTCTCCATATAATATAACTGTTTTCACATCCATTTGATATATACTTCAAGATTTCACAAAACTGCGATTGCAAGTATCATCCTAATGGAGGTTATTCTCGTCACAGAAGAATACGTATGAAAGTAATCTAGGCCTTCTCGTTGATTGTAACATTTAATTACAAATCTGACCTTATACTTATCAATTGATCCATCTGCTTTCATTTTCCTCTTAAAAATCCATTTGAACCCTAGCGGTTTACATCCTGGAGGAAGATCCACTAATTCCCAAGTATGATTTTGGATAATTGAATCAATTTTGCTTTTAATAGCCTCTTTCCACAAGAGTCATTCCGAAGAGCTATCACTTCTTTAAAGGTTCGAGGTTCATCTTCTAGCAAAAATGTCATAAAATCTGGACCAAAAGATGTTTTTGTCCAATCTCTCTTGCTACGTCTAGGTTCATCATTAACTTCTTATTCTTGGTCCTCACAACTTTCAACATGTGTTCGTTTTGACGAACTTGTTTCATCATTGGATTTACATGGAAACACATCTTCAAAGAACGATGCATTTCTAGATTCCATTATAGTGTTTTTGTGTATATCTGGGATGTCAGACTTATAAGCCAAAAAATGATAAGCACTACTGTTCTATGCATATCCAGTGAAAATGCAATCAATGATTTTCGAACCTATTTTCACCTTCTTAGGTGTAGGTACGACCACTTTGGCAAGACACCCCCACATTCGTAAGAATTTGTAAGAAGACTTTCTTCCTTTCCACAGTTCATATGAGGTCTTGTCTACTTTCGTACGGGGTACCTTTTTTAAAAGGTAATTGCTGGACAATATAGCTTCACCCCATATGTTCTGAGGCAATCCAAAACTTACCAACATTGCATTCATCATTTCTTTCAGGGTACAATTTTTTCGTTCTGCAATGCCGTTTTGCTGAGAGGAATATGGTGTGGTGGTTTGATGTATAATTCTGTGTTGTGCACAAAATTCACCAAATGGTGTTTCATACTCACTACCTCGGTCACTTCTCAGTACCTTGATTTTCTTGTTGAGTTGATTCTCAACTTCAGCTTTATAGAGACTGAACTTCTCTATAGTTTCATATTTGCTTTTCAACAAATATACATAGCAGTATTTTGTGCTATCATCTATAAATGTGATGAAATATTTATTGTCACCTCTTGTTTGAACAAATTTTAAATCACATATTTCACTGTGAATTAAATCAAGGGGTTCGGTTTCTCTTTCAATACTTTGAAATGATGACATTGTTAGTTTTGCTTCAACGCAAACTTCACACTTATGTTTGGGATTAATATTAAAAGTGGGAATATGATTTAAGTTAATTAATCTATGCAAAGTATCATAATTAACGTGTCCAAGTCTACCATGCCATAAATTGGAAGACTTAAGCAAATTTTCTTTATTGATTGTTCTTTTGACAGATACATTAAGCTTAAAAAGCCCTTCAGTTATATATCCCCTACCCACATAAGTTCCCTGCTTGGTTAAAACCACTTTGTCTGATTCAATCACCATCTTAAACCCGTGCTGATTGAGCAACGAATCGGTACCAAGTTCTTACTGATATCAAGAACATACAACACATTGTTCAAGCTCAGGGTTATACTAGAGGTCATCTTGAGAATGACCTGACCACATCTCATCACGTCAGATGTGGCTGAGTTGTCCATATATAACTTTCTTCATTCTCCATTTCTTCAATGAATTGAACATCTCCCTATCAGAGCATATATGGCGTGTGGCCCTAGTATCTAACCACCACTCCCTCGGGTTTGAACCGACCAAGTTTCCTTGTGTCACAACTGCAGAGAGATTGATTTATGAGACCTCCTTTGAAATCCCATCAACCACCTTTGCCTCGCGGTTCTTCTTCTTCTTTGGCAACCTGCACTCAGAAGATTTGTGACCCAGTTTGTCACAGTTGAAGCACTTCCCTTTGAATTTTGGCTTCTTGAAGACTCTTCCCCTTGGACCCAATTTGGATCCTTTTCCAGACTTGTTCTTCTTAAGTTTAGAACTTTGCCCATATTCCACGATATTATTCTTTGCTTCAGTCAGACTAACATCCTGCTTCTCTGACTTTCTGTGATCTTTTTCAATAAGAAGCTTGAGAATGAGATCCTCGATCTTCATCTCCTTTCGCTTGTGTTTGAGATAGTTCTTAAAAGTTTTCCATGAATGAGGCAACTTCTCAATGATTGCAGCCACCTGAAAGGTTTCACTTAGAGTCATCCATTCGGTATGAATCTCATGCAGAATCACCTGAAGCTCTTGGACTTGACTCATAACTGATTTGGAGTCCCCCATCTTGTACTCAATAAACCAGCCCATATAAACTTTTTGGATCCAGCATCCTCAGTTTTGTATTTCCGGTCTAATGACTCCCACCATTCTTTGGCTGTTTTCTTTGAAGAATATACGCTATATAGTGATTCTGACAGCATGTTCAGTATATAGTTACGACACAAGAAATCCGAATGGTTCCATGCATCTATGGCATATCATACCTGAACATCTCGCTCTTCACCACTATTGGCTTTAGGAGCTTCTTCAGTCAAGAACCTAGCAAGATTCAATGTGGTCAAATAAAACAGCATATTTTGCTGCCACAGCTTGAAATTCGGTCCACTGAACTTGACAGGCTTCTACATGTGATTCATCGGTAATGAAACCGAATTCATATAGGGATTTACCATTGGAACATTCCCTTGACTCACATATTGGCACATCACCGGATCAGACATATTTCTCACAAATGAGTTTATGGCCGAAGTCGTTGTGGCCACACTTGGAAACACAATAGGCATTTCGCCCACAAGCAAAGAATTCATAGCCGAATTGTCTAATCCCACACTTGGATTAACATTCGGAGTCTCTAGTGGAGCACTCGAGTTCACGTTAGACTTATCTGCCATAATATCTTAAACATAACAAAATTGTTTTAGTATCACAGAAATAATAGCACAGATATCAAGCGATATCAAATAAGATTTCACAATGGAAATCACAATCAGTTTCTGATATTGCATACCCGATTATCCAATTGAAATCGCAATCGATTTCGAAATCAATGTCTATCAATAGACCCGATTTGCCTAAAAAAAATTAATAATAATAAATCATTTTTTTTTGTAATTGAAATCAGTGTCTTAAAGTAGACTCAATTTCCACAGATTAAAGTTATATAATCGAAATTAGTGTCTGAAAACAAACCCAATTTCCACAGATCTATTTGAAACTCAAACTACTAAAGTTTCAAGTTTGTTACGATTTGTACCAGAAACCAAAACTAGAAAGTTTTAAAGAAAATGTTTTGTAAGTGTTTAGAAGGGGAAAAGAAAATTGTCTTAAGAGTGTTGTTTGTAACACGCAAAAACAATATGGTTCGAATCTGCAGAAAATAACAAACAGAAACAAAGGTTAGGGAATTGAGGTTCGTGTTTCACACGATATCCTTAAGACAATTTCACAGTATATAGCACCGTATGTGTATAGCGATTGTCTCCTAGGATACAACGATTCAACAGTGGAAGTGCGAAGCACAACCACCTTCAGCGAACTCAAATCAGTTTCGAACTTACAAAACGAAAAAAAAAAGAAGAAAACCAAAAATAGAATGATATCTCAAAATTCTGTGAATGTAAGAATTATCCTAGAAGTGTAGACTAGGGTTTCTTATGTAACCGAAGTCAAAGAGATTGATTTGGAAATTTCTTAATATCTACGTTTTAAATGATAAAGGAAAGTTAATTAAAGAATAATCTTTTAAAAGATTTATTCATGATTGATCATTGATTCTGATCACTTAGTGATCAAGTAAGTATCATAATCCAAAATTGATCACTGATTTTGATTACTTAGTGATCAAGTATCAGAATCCAAAACGAAAATCAACTATTTCCTTAATTCAATTAATTTCATTAATCAAAATGGAAATTACCATTCTTCCTTATCATTCATTTAAAACGTTTGATTTAGGAAAAATGATTAATTATTTCCTTATCAACAAACTGATTTAGGAAAAAATTAAATTCAAAATAGTAGCAAAATTTCGTTGTACTCTCACGGTCCAACTGGAGCGGCATTCGTGTACGCAGGTCGTGCCCACACACGAGTCGTACAATCGAAGGTTCGAGGTCTTTGATTTGCACACCCCCCTGCACACGAAAGAGAGAGAGCCTCTATGCCAAACATGTTGATAAGCTACTATCACACACTTACTTATATTCTACATATAAGTTCTTTACCCAACCAATATGGGATGCTCTTTTTCCCTTACACAATGGGCTCACTTTGAGACTCAATTTCTCATTCACCTATTAATCGATTTGTGAGTTTGAGTATACCACTTCGAAGCTCTCACGAAGAAAAATTCGAATATACATTGATCTTTCATTTTCATAAAACCGATCATACTCAAATAACCCTCTCAAACCGGTAGTTTGTCACAAATTTTTCCAATTGTGAGTCCATCTGAGAGAAGAGGAAGAAAGGCATAGATCGTTTGATAGAATAAGAAGAAAGAGAGAGAAATATGCAGGAAATTAAAAAGTTAAAATAATAATAATAATAATAAGTTGGGGCATTTTGGTTTCACGACCTATTTTGGTACCAATAAAAATGTGTTATTAAAGCGGTGTTAATTACGTAAGTCAAGATTGAAAAAGTGCTACGTAGACCCATTTCCTCTTCTTTTTACTGCACGTAAAATAACCTAGTTATAAGGTTCTATTTATACTAGTTACCTGGATCTTAGACTAACAAGGAAATCCATCTTCTATACGTACAAGACTTTCTTGTTCCACATAAATACTATTTCCCTTTACACACAAGTCTTATTATAAAGAGAAATCATTTTCCTTCCAGTACAAGAATTTCCAGAAACAAACTACTTCCTTTTTCGCTAAGGATTTCTCGTTTCATGTATGCTTATGATTGACTACGATTTGGGTCACGATTGCACACCCACATCATAAACCGTTACAAGTCATCTGAAATTACATCGCTCAGAAAACCGTGATCTATAC
Organism: Dipteronia dyeriana; assembly: GCA_032871835.1. Classification (NCBI taxonomy): domain Eukaryota; kingdom Viridiplantae; phylum Streptophyta; class Magnoliopsida; order Sapindales; family Sapindaceae; genus Dipteronia; species Dipteronia dyeriana. The sequence continues at coordinate 101,965,739 of CM065299.1, forward strand.
GCTGAAATGAACCCGAAACCGCTGTCTAAGTGTCGCACTGTTGTCCTCACCGCTGTCAAATCCACAATGCAATGGACATCACTTTTCACTGGAATAGGACTGTTGTTCTTGTCGCACGCTCCTGTCTCTAAGGCACATCTCTCCTTAAACCTCTATCTGATGCACAACGCTAGAGACAACACCTTTCAACCTTTTCAGGTCTTCAAGGTCTTCACGCCTCCCTTGAACATCATCTCTAACTTCCAAACGTTTCCCAAGTCTCAAGAAAGTAGAACATTAGTTAAGTCTTGTTTGGTTCATATTGGGTTTACTTGAGAATACGAGTCAAAACCTAACAGTCAATTGGATGACATCTCGGTTGGTATAACATCTTATTAGATTATAACAGGAAAAAAAAAGTATGATACTGATATGTAAATGGAGTTTCTTCTTCAATCTTCAGTAATTATGTTTATAAGAATTTTTCACCCAATTTTTCAGAATACTATCTTCAAATTTTCCGTAGGACAAGCAAAGTTTAGCTAGAAAACTAATGTTCAAAGCGGCAAGCACACTACTTTATGACCAGAATTGTAAAATAACGGTGAAATTAACATCCAAACAAAAATCCATTTAATCATCCACAATCGGGGTAAGCAGAGGTTGAGAAGAAAGCTTCCAAGTTTGCCACCACATATTTTTTAGCCGATCATTGAAAGTTTCCCATGTCCAGATCGCGCAACAAAACAAGATATTCCAGCTCGAGGAGCTCTTTAGGCTCATTGGGCTCCTTCCCAAATACATCCAAGTCATCGCCTTTTATCTCTTCGTGCACCAAACACCTCACCAGTTCCTGCTCATCAATATTAGCCCCACGGCCAATATTGACAATCACTCCTACCTTCCCCCATCCCGACAACACTTCATTGTCGATCTTGCGGTGGGTTTGGTCAATCAATCTGCAGCATATGATCAGAACATCACTATTAGTTGCCAGCTTATGGACATTCGAATGAAAAGGATACGAGCCGGATGGTTTTTGCTTCCTTGAATCGTATGATATACGACATCCAAAAGCTTTTATTTTTTGTGTACAGTGCTCACACTTTTGGACTTTGATAAATAAGAGATCCAAAAATGATGGTGCTGCTAGCATTTAACACACAAAACATGGTTTTATATCATTATATCAAATTTGGGTTCCAAATAAAAAAAAAATGTGGAAATCAAGTTCTTAGGTTCAGTTTGGTATTGCTGTGCTGTGGGGAAAAGTGCTTTTGGAATTGCTGTTGGGGGAATTGCTTTTGGAATTGCTGTGGGAAGAATCAGCTGAGTGTTTGGTAAACTGATTTCAAAAATGCTGTGAGAACTAAAAACAATTTCAATGTGTTTGGTAAATTGATATAAAAAGTGTCGTGAGTGTGTAAAATTATTAAAAAAATAAAGACATCTAAATGGTACTAATTTGCTATACTTTACATTTTTCTTGTTTATTTGTATTTAATGTTAAGTGTTATATAATTACGGCACTTTATTGAATTAATTAACCCCTTTTTTTATTCTACTTTATTTAATTAATTAGTCCTATTTATTTATTTATTTATTTATTTTATTCTACTTTATTTTTTATTTCATTTTTATTTTACTTTATTGAATTAATTATGAAAACATTTTTTTTTTGTACAAAAATATAAGCCCATTTTTTTGTTTGTTAAATTTCGTTAAAGGTAAGGACAAAGTTGGAAAGTTAGTAAAATTTCATTTAATATCACTGTAGCGCGTTTTCTAAAAGCAGAAGCCAAAATCCAAAAGCATGTATTTGTAGCTTCTCAAAAACTCAGTTGGGAGAAGCTAAAAGTGACCAAAAGCATTTCCCCACGATTTTACCCAACACCCTATCTGAGGTCCAGAATCACTTTTGACCCCAAAAGTAGCTAGGGAAGCAATGTCAAACTAAGCCTTAAATAAAAATCGGGTTCAATATGGATTTTTCTCAAAATAATTAAAAGCAAATGAACGACTCTATTTGCACCCCTGAAAATTTGAATGTGCATCCCTCTTTGCATGTACGCCTCATTATGAGTTTTAAAACAATTATATTTTGTAAACATACCCCAAACATTAACAAATATACCTTTTTTTTTAATTCTAAAAAAATAAAATAAAATAAAAATGGAGGTTTCCTCCCTTTTCATTTTCTAAGCAGGTTTGTCTCTTCTTATTTACATAGGCTATTTCTTTCCATGGAAACTGTCATGTAGATTCATTTGCTCGTAACTTTATTTTTTTTGGGTTTTGCTTTTTCTATGTATCGCGATATAAATTTAATGAAACTTAGGGCCCGTCCTGTAAGGGTTTTTCAATTGTTGTTTTTCGAAAATAAAAATGAAAATGAAAACAGTATTTTTGGTTTCAGATTCGAATTCTGAAAACGCGTCTGATAGCATATACTGAAAGCTGTATTTTGAAAATGAAAACGGAAAAAACGCGTCTGATAGGTTTATCGAAAACTATCAAAAATTGAAATATCAATTTTAGTATTTTGTTTGATATTATTACAACTATAAACAAATTGATTAAATAATTAACCAATATAACTTTTATGTTATAATTTTTAAACTGAACAAAAGTAACACATCAAAAAATAATTCAAAAAAACATATCAAAAAATCAATTAATCAAAACTAAACTCTTAAATTATAAATAAATAATTATAATATATATATTATTATATAATAAAAATTTAACTGTTAATATATATGTATATATATACATATTATAATTTATATTATACTAATATATTATAATATATATATTAATATTTGATAATATTATATATATATATATATATAAATAAAATATATAATATTAGAATATATATATATAATAATAATTATAATATATATATATATATTATTTGTATGAATGTTTTTAGTTCTAGTTGAAAATAAATTATATATATATATATATATATATATATATATATATATATGAGGGACACTTTGGCTATTTAAAAATCTTGTTTCGTCTTGTCCTAGTCATATCAAATACATAACAGTACAATTATATATATATATATATATATATATATATAAAGTGAAAAACAAAATGAAAAATATATATATATATTATGTTTTTCAAATCTTTCACTTTTAACATTGGTTTTGTTTTTCATTTTTTTTTTGTTTTTCGAAAATAAAATGAAAAATGCTTAACGAACGCGTTTTCGAAATCGTTTTTGAAAAATAAAGACGAAAACGGATTGAAAAACAACTACAGGACGGAGCCTTACTTTGATTAAGCTTTTGTAAATTTTCACAAAAAATAATTAATATATATATTAAGTATGAGATTTCACAAGATTTAGATGCGAGATTGAACAAAGAACCCCATTTTAAATATTTACATTGAAGCTTTCAAAACCTCAGAACCGGCAATGCCGCCGGTGCATGTCTTAATTGTCCTCTAACAAAGGAGCTGCCCTTATTGTATCATTTTCTTTTCTTTTCTTTCCTTTTTTTTTCAGGTTTCCGGTTGTATTGTGTCATTGCACCCTACCGACCTAATAATAATATCATGCCGGATATTCAATCGTATTGGATTTTTAGATCATGTGGAACTATTTGGGCAAAAGTCGCTTAGAACACATAATTATATAAAGTTACAAAGTCGTTTAGGATACACGTAACATAACATTTTGAATCACACATACTCAAAATGTATATATGGATGAGCTCCTATGAGAGAATTTGTATGATCCAACTGCATTTACAAGAAAGAGATATCTAATTGGAATTTGTTTTTCAATCTTCGGTCACTATGCTAACAAGATTTTTTTGCCCAATTTTCCATAATACTATCTCCAAATCTTCCACAGGACAAGCAAAGTTTAGCTAGAAAAATAAATCTATAACTGTGATAAGTAGCATTATAAATGGATATGTTCAAAGTGGCAAGCACACTACCTGATGACCAGAATTTGTAAAACAATGGATAAATTAGCATCCAAGCTGAAATCCATTTAATCATCCACAACCTACAACCGGAGAGATTGAGATATAACTAGCAAATTTAGACAATAAAGCAACTTATAAAAAACACAACATTCATAGACATAAATAGTGTTAACATGTATCTTTACTTTTATTTCCTTTAATCGAATTAAAGTTGTTGTTATCTTGTGCTCTTAACACTACCCATACTACGGAGCTAATGAAATTCCCAAATTTTAGAGTTTTGCGTATTTTTTTTACATTATAAAATTATATAGATAAAAATTGTTTAGTGCAACTTGAACAGAACCCTTATTTGAATTAGTTGCTCTAGATTTCTCTGGCTCCATTATCCGGAACGCCCCAGGAGAAATTGGCATCCTCAAAATTACTAGCAAGTCCTAAAGGCAAACAAAAACATATAGTTTTTACAAACATGTATTAAACTATCATGGAAACAGAGTCTAATAAGTCTAATTGGTTCAAAACAAACGTGTAAAGCTTGAAGACTTTTTCAATCATCAATGACAGGAGAAAGCAATGGTTTGTTTGTGAAGAAAGCTTCCAAGTTTCCCACCACAAGTTCACACAAAGCCATGAAAGATTCTGTGGTGAAAACGGCATTATGCGGCGACATCACAACATTGTCCATTGCAAACAGCTCTTGAGGAACATTTGGCTCATTTTCAAAAACATCCAGAACAGCACCTCCGATCTCTCCTTGTACCAAGCATCGAACCAATTCCTTCTCATCGATAATTTCCCCCATCCTATGTTAACAATCACACCATTCTTCCCCAATGCCAGCAACACTTGTCTGTCGATCATGTGGCGAGTTTGATCAGTTAATCCGCAACAAATGATCAAGGCATTGCTATTGGCTGCAAGTTGACAAATGTTTGAATAGAATGTGTATGATACAGCTGGTTTTTCCTTCCTTGAATTGTACAAGATTGTGCACCCAAATGCCTCCAGCCTTTTCGCAACCTCTAATCCAATCTTTCCCAATCCAACAATCCCAATTCGTTTGCCTCCCTACTGATAATTTAAGTCATCAAATCTCCATTAGAATCACTGATTAGATATCAAGCTTGTGTTCTGTTACAATCACTTTTTTTGCTTTCAGACATTAGTTCAGTTTGATGCAGCCGCATTTAGCTAAAAAGTCTGGTCAGTACTCATGAAAGGCATTGTAAAAGAGACAAAAATTACTCAAATTATAATCTGTTAACGTTGGTTTGAAGTAATCATCGGACCCAAAAGATTAAACCAATAGGTAATGATTGAGCAATATCATTTATGCACTCTAATACACCCCCACGTACTAGACCGATGGGTTTTGACCTATCAATAGTATTTAAAATAGTTAAAAACATAAACAAATATATGTGAGAGGACTCTATCGAAACTCTTAGATCAAACTTGGCTTTAATACTATGTTATTAACCATCCAACCCGCAAAGTTAAATTGATATCTATTATCGGTCATCACAAAGAGTCTATTCAATTTCTCTATGAGAAACAAATTCACAAATTCTGCGAATAAAACTATTACTCAAACCAGGATAAATTGCATACAAATTTGTAAAAAGAGATGAGATGATGACCTTAGAACCAAGAGCATAGTCTCCCCTGCTCATCCAAAGCCCTTGTCTCATGTACCGAACAGCAGCCGAAACCTTTCTCCACACTTCAATCAACAACCCAACTGCCGCATCAGCACAATCATCCGAAAACACGTTCCCAGAGTTAGTGACAGCAATCCCACGGCAGCGGCATTCCGGCAAGTTGATGTGGTTGACGCCTGCACTGGCAGTGACAACTAGCCGCAACGAGGGCAGGAGGCTAAGTATTTCCGGCGTGACCAAAGTGGCACCAGAGCATAGTATTGCTTGAATTGACCGCGAATTGCTTGTCAAGAATTCTTCCAGAGGAAGCGGCGATTCCCATGCTTTCAAGAGCTTGAACTTTTCAGAGACAAGAAATTTGTCACCAAATAGTACCATTGGTGGTGGAGGTTTAATTACAAGGACTCCTGGCAGGTCTTTGGGTTGCTGATTTTCATGTTTTTGATGGATTTCCAATTCCATTGATAAATTTTTATCAATTTGAGGACTTTGAGCTACGGTGGATGGACTTGGAGGAGTAAAGTTGCTACCAACTAGTAACCAGCATTAATTTTTCTGATTTTTCTTTATTTTATTTTAACAAAAAAATTAATATTTTTTTGTTCTTTTCTACAGAGTTTTCCAACATTTTTGGTGGAATGTGATAACGATGGAATCTTGGTGGTGGGACTGGTGGCGAAACGTCATAGCAGGCATCATCTCGGTTGGTATAACATCTTATCAGATTATAACCGGCAAAAAAAAAAGTATGATTGAGATATGTAAATGGAGTTTGTTCTTCAACCTTCAGTAATTATGCTTACATGAATTTTTCGCCCAATTTTCCAGAATACTATCTCCAAATTTTCCATAGGACAAGCAAAGTTTAGCTTGAAAAATAATGTTCAAAGTGGCAAGTACACTAGTTTATGACCAGAATTGTAAAATAATGGCGAAATTAAAATCCAAACCGAAATCCATTTAATCATCCACAACTGGGGAGAGTAGGGGTTTATTTGAGAAGAAAGCTTCCATGTTTGCCACCACATGTTTTTGCCTATCATTGAAAGTTTCCCATGTCCAGTTCGCGCAATGTGGTGACAGAACAACGTTATCCAGCTCGAAGAGCTCTTTAGGCACGTCAGGCTCCTTCTCAAACACATCCAAGCCAGCGCCTTTTATCTCACCGTGCACCAAACACCTCACCAGTTCTTGCTCATCAATAATAGCCCCGCGACCAATATTGACAATCACTCCTTCCTTTCCCAATGCTGACAGCACTTCCTTATCGATCATGTGGTGGGTTTGGTCAGTCAATCCGCAGCTTATGATCAGAGCATCACAATTAGCTGCAAGTTCTTGAACATTCGAATAGAAAGGGTACGAGACAGATGGTTTTTGCTTTCTTGAATTGTATGATATACGGCATCCAAAAGCTTCAAGTCTCTTAGCTATTAATGAGCCAATATTCCCCAATCCAACAATCCCAACTCGCTTACCTCCCACCTGAAAAATCGGAATCCATCAACAACACTACGTAAAATCTATACAAAGTTTGTGACTTTAGATTACAAATTTTGATGAATTTGAACAATTTCAACATCTGCTAGAAAAAAAAATCACACTTATAATCATCATTTTCCTTTTCTTCTGATTTTTTTTGTTCTCGAAGTGTCACAAAAGAAGAAAAATCAGAGTCATCACTTAAAAAATTTAGTAAAAGCTGGTACTTGATTTTGATTACTCTGATTCCCGATCCAGTAAACACGACGTAATAGAAAATCAAATATAAAAACAAGAAAGTTAAAGAAGAAGACAAGTGACATAGTGACAAACCTTGGAACCAAGAGTAAAGTCTCCATTTGTAGTCCAAAGCCCTTGTCTGACGTACCGGTCGGAAGCGGAAACCTTCCTCAACACGTCAATCAACAACCCCACCGCCAAGTCGGCGACGTCTTCGGAGGGAACCGATCCAGCGTTTGCAACAGCGATCCCGCGGCGCCGGCACTCGGGCATGTCGATGTGATTGAGACCGGCGCCGGTGGTCATCAACATTTTGAGCGCCGGCAGCAGCCGTAGGATCTCCGCCGTGACGGGGATGCCGCCGGAGACGAGAATGGCTTGGACCGACTGTGCGTGCGCTTGCAAGAACTGGTCCAGAGGAAGCGGCGACTCCCACGCTTTCAGGAAGCGGAACTTGTCGGAGGGAAAGCGATCTTGTCCGAAAAGTAGCATGTCTAGAGGTGGTTTCAGGAGGAGTACTTGTGGGAGATCGTGAGATGTTTCCATGTTTGGTTGCTAAGAAAATCAAGTACTGGAAACTAGAACTGAAGCAAGAGAATCTTTGATGTTTCTCTAAATATGATCCTCCTCTTTTTTGTTTGTCAATGTAGCCAGGAAAGATCCAATTGGTTCATTTGTATTTATTTTTGGGTTAATTGCGATAAAATGCCTCAATATTTGATATAACTACACAAAAGATATCAATTTAACTATAATTACACAATAACCATATTTGTTTGTTTTTTTTTTACAGAGCAATACTATATTACGGTTCAGATGTCTACTTCCATAATTTGAAGAAGTCGGCTCTCATCATGGATCCAAACATTGGGAGAGGTCTCCAACATTGAAAGAATTCGGCTCCCAATACCGGGACAAGTCTCCCTCATTGCGATTTTATATACAATGAAGAGATAATACATATAAGGTGTCAAGATTTGAACCTTAATGGATGATTAGAGATTCCGAAGACTTTGGGACAATCATACATTGACTACATGTCAGGTTTTGAGGTTTGATTAATGTTACATATAAAAATAAAACATCAATATTATTTTATCTTATATCAGTTATTTTATTTAAAAATAAGAATATGCTTTAGTTAAGGTATGCCGTATGCCTATATTAAAGGTAAATAGTATATAATAAGAACATTTTTATTGATGCAGGATAGCTTGTAATTTGTACATATGGTAGCAATTGAAAACTAAGATAGAAACACTACTGACAACCAAAATTAGAACTACAAAGGCTTGAAGAAAATCAGAAATGGCAGAGAACTTGGCCTTCAAAAACAAAATCCACTCAATCAAGCGCAACCTCAGAGAGCAAAGGATTGTTGGAAAAGTAGGCTTCCAAGTTTCCCACCACAAGTTGTTGCAAATCTTTGAAAGATTCAACTGTAAATGTAGCACTATGTGGTGACAAAACTACATTACCTAATCCAAATAGCTCTTCTGGCACATCTGGCTCATTAGCAAACACATCCAAACCAGCACCTCTAATCTCTCCTTCCATTAAACACTGGACCAGTTCTTGCTCATCGATAACGCTCCCTCGTGCAATATTAACAACCACTCCTTCCTTTCCCAGCGCTGACAATACTTGCTTATTGATCAAATGGTGGGTTTGGGCAGTCAATGCACAACAAATGATCAGCGCATCGCTATTTGCTGCAAGCTCGCACAAATCAGAATAAAAAGTGTAGAGGACTGATGGGTTTTTGTTCCTTGAATTGTATGAGATAATGCAGCTAAATTGTTCAAGCCTTTTGGCAACACCTGAACCAATTTTTCCCAATCCAACAATCCCAATTCGCTTGCCACTCACCTGATATTGCAAGTAACATAAGCTTGATAATGTTAACAAGTGATTCTAAAAGATCTACTTCCAGAAACTCTACCTAAAAAGTATTCCAAACACACACTGTAAAGTTACGAAGTCTAATTTTTCTTGCACAAATTATAAATTATCTAATTAGAGAAAGATTATGGACCTTGGAAGCAAGAGTATAGTCTCCTTTGAAAGGCCAAAGGCCTTGTCTGACGAACCCATCAGCAGAAGAAATTTTCCTCAGGACATCAATCAACAAACCCACAGCAGTGTCGGCGACATCCTCCGTCCCGATGTTCCCGGCATTGGCTACGGCGATTCCGCGGCGGCGGCACTCGGCCAGGTCGATGTTGTCGAGGCCAATGTGGGTGGCGACCACCAGCCTCACAGAAGGCATCAAACGGAGGATGTCGGCGGTTACGACAGCGGCACCGGAGGAGAGAATGGCCTGTACGGATCGTGCGTGGGTAGTCAGGAATTGGTGGAGTGGGAGGTCGGACTCATATGCTTTCAAGTATTGGAATTTTTCGGAGGAGAAGAATTGGTCGCCGAAGAGTGCAAAAGCTGGTGGTAGTTTCAAAATTAGAACTTGGGGTAGATTATTATTACTATCAAGAGCTGCCATTGATGAGATTTGAGATTGTTGTGAACACTGTCTGTGTGTGCTTTGTTTCTCTCAGGATTTTCTGAGATCTGTTAACTGGGCCTGGGACTGGGCCTTGTTGATTATCGGACTTTTGATTAGATTGGGTTATAGTCCATAACATGATCGATAAGGCATGAGTTCTTTGACTTCTTTCAATTCGGTGCAAAATTCAATCACTTGATTTTGCACTTTTATATGAGAAAGAATTCTTTCCAACCAATCAAATACAAGGAGAATGAAAAAGGAAATTATAAGTAAAAACTCTTTCATGAGAAAGGGAATCTGGAATGGGAACTTGGTTGAGAGGAATCGAGTTCCATTTTCAGAATAATCCCATACCCAAGATTAAGTTTCCTTTCTTTCAAGAATCAGAAATTAAATTTTATTTTCAGACTATGCACATCTTTTGTTAGGATTCATGCGTCATTTAATTAGAATTCCTAATAAGTATTCGTAATTTCATTAGGATTCCTAATTAGTAAAGATAGCTTCATTTAATAATCCATTTTTTCTTTTTACGGTTTTTTTCTAAAGATACTTAATTCTCAAATTTTAAATTTAAAAAAAATTATAAAGACACTTCCTTTTATTTCAAAATTATCATTTATTTTATCTTTAAAGAAAATATATATCCTAAATCATTAGATTAATTATTACATATTAAACACTCTCTCCTAAATTTTAAATTACCATATTAAATTTTCTCCCCTCCAATACTAATAGTTTAGAAATAAAAAAAAAAGCTTACGAATATGTTTGATTTTTTAGGAACAATATATATGTATGTAGTAAAATTAAACAAGTACCCTACTCATAAAAAAAAACTCGAATCTAGTTACAATAAATCAAGTTTTCAAATATCGATTTTTTGTGTAATATTTAATATAAAGATTTAGGAGATAGATTTTTTTTTTAATAATTTAATAAGTTTTGAGTGTTTTTAGAATTTTTTTTGTATTGTTTAATAATTTTAATTCAGGTTAAAATTGTCATAAAAAAAATGGAATGTAAATAGATAGTAAACACAGTCAATTGATTATTACTAAATGTCAATGTTACCCCTTCTCATTAGTAAAGGCGCCCTTAATGCAATGGAATGTCCTCTAAAACTCAAGATGACATAGGGCAAAAAAGAAATGGAAAGAGATGTGAGGGGGTGGAATCTCGTTGGTACATGTCCAAGTCCGCACAAATACAAAAATATGCATATAATGGTTTTCAAGCATAAACAACAAAATTCCTCCAAAAATCTAATTGAATTCATTATCAAAACTAATTAGTTCGACTCAGACCTAGTAACCTACAATAATGGAATGGCCTTAAAAATTCAAGAATACATATCTGTTTATTTCTTGGCATTCTTGGTACATGTCTTTCAAGTCCGCACAAATACAAAAACGTTTATAATCAGTAATGGTTTCAATCATAAACAACAAAACAAAACTCCTCCAAAAATCTAATTGACAGAAAATAAATTCATCATCAAAACTAATTAATTAGTTGAGCTCAAACCTACACAATGGACAGAATTTTCTTATACGGAGCCAATTAACAATGCAATGTCTATGAAAAACATGTGAACAAGGCATGCGTCTTGCTTCCACTTCCAAGCCACATGAGAACTCCTCCAAACAGATTCCACATTGTGACTCTTCTTCGACCACTCCAACAATCTCCAAAGCTTGAATCGATTCTTCACTAGCAGGCCCCTCAACTGTCTCCTCACCCGTTTCATCCTCTTCATCATCATCATCTTCTTCTACGACCTTAACAACTGAAATTCTCACGCTCATGTGTAGAACCTTGCGATCAGCGTAGAACTTGTTGTTGTTCATGGAACGAGCACAGTCCAAGATTATGTCCACCATTAATGGCCTTTCGGGGACATCCATAGAAGAAAGTATTTCTTGTATGGTAGACCGTGACTTGTCTTCATCTCCGTTTATCAAAACGTCGCGCTCAACTTCAAATACTCGTTCCTCTACTTCGGTTTCAATCAACTCATTAATATCAAGTTCTTCATCTTCAATTGATCCGGGCGGCGGATACATGAACGAGACATTAAGAGAAATGGAGAAGACGACACAAGTACGAGATTCGTCATCTGGGTTTATGTGACTGCTAGTAGGCCATGCCTCACAATAGTCATCAAATTCGAATGACATTATCGACTGTGTTCTGGTAATGGAAGGAAAAAAAATATATTGAGATCAAAATGATGATGATTAAATGCGTGGTTTTTTTATTAAAAAACGAAAGAAAGAAAAGAAATATGATACGGTGGAGGATTTGATGAGTGTTTATAGGAGGTTTCAGGTTTTGATTAAGAAAGAAGTGATTTGTTATGTTAGGATAGGATTTTATTTGACGTTATTTAAGGAGTTTTAGAGTTATTAAGATATTAAAGTCTTGATTTGATTTGGGTTAATAGTAATCCTATTTGATTATATAAATCAGACTCTTCCCCCCAAGTAATCAAAATCCTTCTGGTTTTTTTTTTAACCTAGGCATACACATGCAATTCAAAATATATATATATATATAGGATAATCATTTTCCCCTTGTAGTTTGTTATATTAGATACTTTATTCCCTTTAGTTTCATTAATAGTCATTCTCCCCCTGAAACATAAAATATTAGATACTTTACTCCCTATAATTTCAGTATTGATCATTATCCCCCTCTGAAAACCAAAATATTAGGCATTTTGTCCCTTGACCGTTTGGAATTCCGTTAGTCAAGTATTTTGACAGTAAAAAAATCAATTAAATGAATTTATTTTACCCTTGAACACATGAGTTATGCCCCATAATGAAACAATTAATTTTTTAAAGAAAAAAATCAGAAATAAAAAAAATAAAAACTAATAAAAGTATTTTAAAAAAACAAAATTGAAAATTAAAAAATTAAAAATAATATTTAAACAAAAATTAATATAAAGAATTAAATGTAAAAATAAAAAATTTATTTAAAATAACATTAATTTAAGTAATGAACTGTAAAAACAAAAAAATCATTTAAAGAATAATAAAATAATATAATAATATAATTGTAAAAAAACTAAAACAATATTAAAATTTATTTTGTAATATTGAACTGTTTTTATATTTTTAAAATACTGAACTTTTTTGTTGCTAATTTTATAATTTTTTATTTTCAATTCTATTTTTTTAAAATACTTTTATTAGTTTTTATTTCTGATTTTTTTTTCTTTGAAAACAATTAGTGGTATCATTAGGGAGCATAACTCATGTGTTCAAAGGTAATAAGGTCATTTAATTGGTTTTTTGATGGTCAAAGTACTTGAATAACGGAATTCATAACGGTCAATGAGCAAAATGTCTAATATTTTGGTTTTCAGAGGGGGATAATGGTCATTACTAAAATTAGAGGGGATAAAGTGTCTATTATTTTGTTTTCAAAAGAAAGAATGGTCATTACTGAAGCTAAAAGGGGTAAAATATCTAATACGTTAAACTACACGAGGAAAAATGATTATATCGTAAATATATACTGTAATTAAGTCAAATACAATGCAATACAAAGAAAAAGAAATTCAAACAAAGAATGAAGTCTGAAGAGATTAAATTATGAGGTCCATGATACTCACAATTTTCTTTCTTTAAGTAGTACTGTAGTAGTACATCCGTTTACAAATAAATTCAGATACCGGAAAAGTCAACCGTTTAATGACCATAGAGAAAAGTCAAAACGCTGACGGCTAACTGCTGACGTGGGTTGGTCAACAATTGAATTGGTGTAAACGGATATTTGAACCTGCGTTGTGAGTTGTGACTGATCGAATACAGCTACGTCGAGAACATCCTACATTCCTACCAGACTTGAAATAATACATGCAAAACAAAAGCAACTCTGATACTCAAGTAAATAAAGTGAATTAGGAGAAAATGACAAATTTTTGTTGTAGGTGTCAGAAATCAGAATGCGTACCTTGCTCTAATTCTCCCTTTTCAAATTTATATTGTGGGTAATTAATATAGCAGTGATCGATATTATAAAGATGATTGTTTCTTCCTTCATCCCTTTAATTATCGAGTAATTCTATCCGGTTTAATTTGATGTCAAATCTGATACTTTAAATGATATAGTAATACTATAAACCTTTTATTTAAATTATATAAATCGTATTCAATTTAAATTAATAGATTATAGTATTATCAAATCATTTAAACATCTTATTTGGATATCAAATTTATACAAAATAACATAATTGATAATCATTACTTGATTACAGTGTTAAGGTCTCAGGATTGACTTTACTATGATCATGGCAGCAATCACGGCTATTATGAGAAATTACCTTAAATGTTATTTTTCATATCAGTAACGATCGTAATTAATGTTCTGAATTTGAATTGCAATAAGTGGTTTAAGATTGGCCACATGCTACCATCTCGTTGTTTACAGGATTTTACTGTACATATTCATTGATTTATTACCTTGAATATTGTCGTCGTTATTAATAATGTGGCTTTTCTCCATATTTTCCGTGTCTATGCTGACTTAGCTTGGCTCTGCTAGCTTGAAATTTTTTGCAACTTCAAACTTAAAGAACGTCAAACCCATTTTTGTGTTTTGTACTCAAACTTTAGACACTGCTTTCTATGGAGAGAACAAGAAAGAGGAGGTATTATGTGGATTGAAACCATGGTAAAAATTAATCTCAAATAGTTAGTTGGTGTCTATTTATAGATTTAATCGTACTCATTTGAAAGGATATATGCTTCTCCTAATCGACATATTGAAAATTGTTATTATTATATCGACAAAAAATAACTTTAAAAAAAAAAGGATAAAGCCTTTATAGTTAAAAAAAAAAATCGTATTCTAATCCCTGTAATTTACCTTAAATTTTAAAACTTTAAATTTATCTAATTTTAGAACAATTTACTCATTCAATAAATAATGAATTTTACAAAATAAATATAAATAAAAAAATAAAATTCATTTCTAACAATAGGGTTAGATATGCACATTTGGGGAATGAGGATGGATATAGGTCTCCTCACCCCATCCCCACTTCTCAAACTCTTCCCATATCCCCCACATTTCCTCATTTGGAAAAAATTAGGATGAGGAATTTTGGAGGGAGGTATATCCATCCCCATCCTCAGTTCCTCATTTTCTTCGTTTTCCTCGTTTTCACATTTCTTCATTTAACTAAAAACTACAAGTTAAACTAAAAAAAAAAAACATTCCATTATAAATACAAAATAAAATCCATTAAAACATTATAAATACAAATATATATTATAATTGAAAATATTTATTATAATTATACTTATATATATTTGGAGGAAATAGAGAAATGGGAATGGATCTCCATCCCCATTTCAATATAATCGTGCAGAAAATAGAAAAATGGGTTTCAATTTGGGGATGATTTTCATCCCCATCCCCCTCATTTTCCCATTTTTCTCCAAAAAAAAAGTGAAAATTGCTAAAAATAACCACAACTATTATGGAAATTTTGTTTTTAACCATATACAAAAATTTATTTGTTAATAGCCACTTTTTTAAGAAATTACTTAAATGCCCCCATATAAAAACTATCCCCAAACATTTTATCTCTCTCATTTCCTCTATCTCTCTCCCGATCTCTCTCTCATTTCCTCTCTCTCTCCCGATCTCTCTCTCATTTCCTCTCTCTCTCCCTGATCTCTATCTCCAGTCGGCGGTGTGCCAGCAAACCGTGGCCGACATCCTTGCGAACGCCGGCAAACCGTCGCCGACCTCCTCTCTCTCTCACCCAACATCTCTTTTCTCTCCCCACAACTCTCTCTCTCTCTCTTTTCTTTCTCTCTCTCTCTCTATCTCTCTCTTTCACTCACCTCTCTTTCTCTCTCCTTTCCTTTCTCTCTCACACGTCGTTAGCTAAATGCCGGATTGCCATCGCCTGGGCTTCACGACCGTCCAGCAACGCCGTCGAGTTCCCCCTCAGCCGACGATTAGATCTGCTGAAAAAAAAAACGAAATACTAGAAATCCATAACATTTCAAGTTTGAACATTTCAATTTAGTCAACATTTCAAGTTTCAACATTTCAATTTATGCAACATTTCAAGTTTTAAAATTTGAAAACAAAAAACTTAAAAACCCAGAATATTTCAAGTTTCAGCTTTCAATTTAGTCAAGATTTCAAATTTTAATATTTCAATTTAATCAAGATTTCAAGTTTTAAAATTTCATTTTTTAAAACAAGATTTCAAGTTTCAAGTTCCTAGCCGTGATTTCAAGTTTGGTTCCAGATTTTAGTCATGATTTCAAGTTTTCTTTCAGTTTTAAAGAAAAAATCAAATCCAGAGGTATTTTTGTAATTTATGGACATACACTGATTTTTTTTTAAAAAATGGCTATTAACAAATAAATTTTCGTATGTGGTTAAAAACAAAATTTCCATAATAGTTGTGGTTATTTTTTATTTTCTCTAAAAAAAAATCCTAAATAGAAATGAGAATACGGGGAATTGGAACCCTAGAATAAAATGTACCTCTCTAATTAGGGTAGCCCCAACCCAGACCATGGTCACCTACGAAACAAAGATGAGAGGGTTTTGAGTCTCCGGTGATTCGTTAGCGAAAACCCTCATAGACTCAGATTGATGAGAGAATAAAAAATAACCACAACTATTATGGAAATTTTGTTTTTAACCACATACGAAAATTTATTTGTTAATAGCCACTTTTTAAAAAAAAAAATCAATGTATGTCCGTAAATCACAAAATACCCATAGATTTGATTTTTTCTTTAAAACTGAAAGAAAACTTGAAATCATGACTAAAATCTAAAACCAAACTTGAAATCACGGATAGGAACTTGAAACTTGAAACTTGAAACTTGAAATCTTGCTTAAATTGAAATGTTGAAACTTGAAATCTTGAAACTTGAAATCTTGACTAAATTGAAAGTTGACACTTGAAATGTTCTGGGTTTTTAAATTTTTTGTTTTCAAATTTTGAAACTTGAAATGTTGCCTAAATTGAAATGTTGAAACTTGAAATGTTGAAACTTGAAATGTTGACTAAATTCAAATGTTCAAACTTAAAATGTTCTGGGTTTCTAGTATTTCGTTTTCTTTCCTTTTTTTCAGTAGATCTAATCGCCGGCGAAGGGGGAGCTTAACGGCGTTGCTGGACTGTCGTGAAGCCCAGGCAACGGCACTCCGGCAAGCCGTCAACGACATGTGAGAGAGAAAGGAAAGGAAATGAGAGAGAAAGAGATGTGAGTGAAAGAGAGAGAGAGAGTTTTGGGGACAGAGAAGAGAGGTTGGGTGGGAGAAAGAGGAGAGGTTGGGTGGGAGAGAGAAGAGGTCGGCGACGGTTCGTCGGCCTTCGCAAGGATGTCGACGACGGTTCACCGGCGGGAGAGAGGAAAGGAAAGAGAAAAAAAAAAGAGGAAATGTTTGGGGATGGTTTTTATATGAGGGCATTCAAGTAATTTCTTAAAAAAAATCTCAAAAAATGGCTATTAACAAATAAATATTCGTATATTGTTAAAAATAAAATTTCCATAATAATTGTGGTTATTTTTAACAATTTCCACCAGATTGATTACTAAGGTAGATGGAGTGTAAAAAGTAAAAACTTTGGAAAGAGAAATAATAAATATGAAAATAAACTTCAATTATTTTGAGAAGGCCTTTTTTTTTTTTTTTTTTACCTAGGCGCTCTTTGGTCATTTTCTCTTCTCCACGTTTTACCTAGTAAGTTTGGAGAATAACAGCAGACATTGGTTGTAAAATCCTCGAGGAGATGCCACGTAAGGGAACCAAAAAGCAGTTGATTATGTTGAGATCCGCACGAATATTCCCATTGACTAGTGTAGCCTTATGAGCATCTGTCTCTACTCAAATAAAATAAGAGTTAAAATAAGAGTTAAAATATTTTGATTTGTTTACGATAATCTGTCTAAATTTAATGTAGAAATGATAGGGTATCAATTTAGTCGATCTATTTAAATTAAACAAATCTAATCTAACTTAAATAAATTGATTGAAGTGTTGTCACATCATTTTGATATCAGATTTGAACACTAAATTTAGATAAAATAATATTAATATTTATTTATTTTGAATTATTAAGGAGATTATTTCCAATTTATTGATTGTGTTCTATATCAATAAATGATATTTAATAACCGGTTATTTTAAAAATATATATTGGCTATTTTAACGGAGAATAATCATGGTTTTATTATTATTTTAGGTTAACAGTACCGATATCCCCTATATTTATAGTGCAGTTGTATAGTGCCCTCTGAATTTATTTTCTTGGCACTTAACCCATTGAACTTCCATAAATTTGTAAAATCTCCATAAATTTGTAAAATTTGAAAGAAATGAAACGGACGTCAGTGACAAATTACATTTACATACCCTAAATATATGAATAATTGTATTAAAGTTAGAAGAATATAATAATATCATACAAATATCATTTGACCTGTTTGACTAATATCTAAAAAAATCAAAATAAAAATATTAATAAAATTAATTATTTTTTAATAAATAATAATAATAATAATAATAAACTTTAAAAATAATATTAATATTAATGAATTTTTAAATGTAAAAATTATAATATATTAACAATAATAATAAAGAAAAATTAAATTAAAAATATATGAAACCTAGATTTCCAAATTCCAATTAAACAATTAAACTACCCATAATTCCAATTAAACCAAAAATTAATTAAACTACCCATATTTTTAATTTATTTTTCTTTATTATTATTGCTAATATATTATAATATGTGGAACCCAGATTTCTAAATTTCAATTAAACAATTAAACAATTAAACTATCCATAATTTTAATTACCCATATTCTAATAAACAAAAATTAATTAAACTACCAATATTTTTTATTTTTATTATTTTTTAAAATGAATGGCGGAGCTTGATAAGTAATGGATTTTTATGGTTTTGTGGTGGTTTACATCTGGATTTGGTTGTTGTAAGAAGAGAATAAATCAGGGTTTAGAAGAGAAGAAATACAAGTTTGGGTTGAGAAATCTGGGTTTCAAATTCTTGTCTTAAAATAAAATTATTTAAATTAAAAATATGTGTAGTTTAATTAATTTTTGTTTAGGTAGTTTTATTGCTTAACTGGAATTTGAAAATCTGGGTGTCATATATTATAAAATATTAACAATAATAATAAAGAAAAAATAAATTAAAAATATGGGTAGTTTAATTAGTTTTTTTTTAATTGGAATTATGGGTAGTTTAATTGTTTAATTGGAATTTGGAAATCTAGGTTCCATATATTTTTAATTTAATTTTTCTTTATTATTATTGTTAATATATTATAATTTTTATTTTTAAAAGTTCATTAATATTAATATTAATATTAATAATAATAATAATAATAATAATATTGTTATTATTATTATTATTTTCAAAGTTTGTTATTATTATTATTAATTATTTTTTTAAAAATAATTAATGTTTTTATTTATTTTTTTGATTTTTTTTTATTAGTCAAATAGGTTAAAGGGTATTTGTATGATATTATTATATTTTTCCAGTTTTAATGCAATTATTCATATATTCAGGGTATGTAAGTGTAATTTGCTACTGACATCCGTTTCACTTCTGTCAGTTTTTATAAATTTATGGAAGTTCAGAGGGTTAAGTGTCAAGAAAAAAATTCAAGGGCACTATTTGTATGATGTTATGGAAGTTCAGGGGGCATCAGTGCTATTAACCCTATTATTTTTTTAAACTTATTATTAAAGTGATGTTATTGACACCATCACTGTTCAACTATTTATACCATATTTTTTAAATTTTGAATTTAATTATATAAAATGATATCGTTTTATTAATTTTTTTCGATTTTTTTTCAAGGCTACCATTTACTTATTTTTCAAATTTAATACACCCC
Source organism: Dipteronia dyeriana (assembly GCA_032871835.1). Lineage (NCBI taxonomy): Eukaryota > Viridiplantae > Streptophyta > Magnoliopsida > Sapindales > Sapindaceae > Dipteronia > Dipteronia dyeriana. The sequence goes on from CM065299.1 coordinate 101,985,486, forward strand.
ATATCTTTTTTTAAAAAAAATACAGTTCATCTCTAATATTTATATGTAGTTTTCTCACATCCATTCGCGGAACTTGTTTTTTCTTCTTATTTATTGGTAAAACCATCTTTATTAGATACTTTTTTTCTATAGTCGATTAGATTGTTGGTGGTAGATTGTGAATGTGATATTAATCGTCTAATGATTTTTCTTAAGCGATTAAGTTAGAGTTTTACTGTGGTTTCATTTTGTCAGATATTAGGTTTTCTTGGTTGCGATTATTGATATGATTTTATTGTTTTTTTTTTGTAAATAAGATTAATCTAACTTTGTAAGATTCAGAATAATATATACAAAATAATTAAAACAAATTATAGTATATCTGGAAGATCCGAAAGAAAATAAACCGAGAGAAAAAAATAGAAAACATGGATCTGGAACTTGAGATGAAAAATAAAATAAACATGTGAAACAATAAAATCAATAAATACTAAACATTGTAAACATGAGATCAAGATCTAAAAGAAGATATAAACAAAAATAGTAATAAATCAATAAATACTAAACATGGGAAACGTGAGAAAAGAAAATATAAACAAAATATTAAGTTATTTAAAATAATCTATGTCATTAAAGTTTTTGTCTAAGCTTTTGATAAAAGAAAAAAAATACTAAATAATTTAAAAAGTAAGATATAAATAGTTGTGAAAATTGTGAGAAATGTCACATTTTTGAATCTTTGTTTCATCCAAATGAATACTTTAATAAATTATTTTTAAAAGGCACCTATTTTGGTGAACTATCGAAATTATCCTTAAATAATCAGTTTTTTATTCTCTTTATATTTTCATCTCCACACTTCGAATACTGAACTCAGTAACTACTCTCTCTCTCTCTTCCACAATAAACTTGTCTGAAAATTGAAATCCCTTACATCACAGCCAAAAGTTCAACGTTGCCTACCTTTTCTTCTTCAACGTAGAAAAAATCGACGTTATTCAACACAACAAGACAATATATCTCTTAAATCATAAAATTTAATGCTTGTGTTCCTTTTCATTTGTTCCGAGTCTTTTGTAAACCTGAAGCTGGTTTTGTGAATTTTAAATCTTCGAAACTTTCTAAGCTTTATCCGAGCCTTTAAACACTGTCCGAGCCTTTTTAAAGTAGTGTTCGAGTCTTTTAGATCAGTCTCCGAGCCTTTTGCATGGTCGTCAGGTTTGTCAATGAAACAATGTCAAAGCCTTTAACATAAGGCTCCGAGACTTTTACATAAGGCACTGAGACTTTTGCATAAGACTACCTTTTACATCAGGCTCCCAGACTTTTACATAAGGCTCCGAGACTTTTGCATAAGGCTTCGAGCCTTTTATATAAGGCTCCAAGACTTTTGCATAAGACTCTGAGCCTTTTGCATAAGGCTCCGAAACGTTTACATTCTGCTCCGAGACTTTTACGTAAGGCTCCGAGCCTTTTACGTAAGGCTCTGAGCCTTTTACGTAAGGCTCTGAGCTTGATCCCCGAATGCGTTTGCATAGTGCCACTCCGTCGCCGTTCGAGTGATTGTCTGAGTTTCAACGGAACTTTCTCTCTCTACTTCACAACTCTGTCACTATAAACTGAATAAAAGAAATCTGATATGGAACAACTATTGGGGGTAATTTTGTCCGTTCACCATAATAGGTGCCTTTAAAAATAAGTTATTAAAGCAGTGATAGTTTTGAAATACCATATCCAAAAAGTACCATTTAATTTTTGAACCCATAAATAGTTCAGTAACTGATGTGTCAATAGCACTACTCTTATTATTATTGTTATTTTAAAAGAGTCGGTAATTATTATTATTAATGATAGTATGACCAACTTGCTGTAAAAAAAATGATATTATGACCAACATTAAATTGTGATTTGTTTAGCGATTTATTTATTTATATATATATCTCGAAAACTGATTGAGCTCTATATAACACAAAGCCCGCACTAGATATTTGATATTATGTTTTTAAAACAAGCTCATCATATCACTGTTTTAATAATTTATGTTTAAAAAACACATATTATAATGAACGGATAAAAATATCTCCAAAGTTGTTCCATATCAGATTTCTTTCACTCTGTTTACAGTGACAGAGCTGTGAAGTAAAGAATGAAAGTATCGTTGAAACCTAGGCAATCACTCAAACGACGACGGAGTGGCGCTACGCTAACGCACTCGGGGGTCGAGCTCGGAAGCTACTTCATTGACAAACTTAAATGATATTTAAAAGGCTCGGATACTGATGTAAAAGGCTCAGACACTGCTTCATTAATAAACCTAACGATTATGCAAAAAGCTCGGACACAACTTCACAAAGACTCAGATAGTGCTTCGAAAGGTTCAAACAAAGCTTAGAAAGGCTCGGAGATTTAAAATTCACACAATCAGCTTAAGGTTTACAAAAGACTCGGAGAACAAATGAAAATGATCGAATAAAGTGTTACAAGACTCGTAAACCCAGGTATAGAAAATAAGTATTTAAGAGATATATTGTTAGAGAGGGAGAGAGGGAGTTACTGAGTTGAGTGTTGGAAGTGTGGAGATGTTTGCTAAGATAAAAGTACAAACAGACTAACCATAATAGATGTCTTTTAAATATAACTTAATAAAACACTAATTTGGGTGCAAAATAAGTTTAAAAAGGTGACATTTCAGTCTTCACAACCAAAGATTGGGTAAAAAAATAAATTTATTAATGTTGGATAAAAACAATACAACACCTTAATTTTAGACTAAAAAGGGGTATTTCCATATATATATATAGAGTCTTCAATCTGGAACCATTTTTTTCTTGCTTTCAATAATCAGGTTTTTCTGCATTAATTAACTAAATCAATTGAATTAACCAAACCCAATTAATTTGATGTCCGCCATAATATAAAGGGGTCAAAAAATTAATTAGCATTTTTTGAGGTGACATTTCAACACTGTCATTGTTTTAATAACTTATGTTTAAAAGGCATCAATTATGGTAAACGGACAAAAATGCCCCCAATAGTTTTTCCATCAGAATCTTTCATTCATTTTTTTACAGAGATAGTTATGAAATAGAGAGAGAAAGTTTCGTTAAAACTCAGGCGCTACACAGACGCATTCGGGAAATATTTTCGATCCTATGAAAAATATGCTTGATTCTTTGAAAAAAAAATCATTGATTCTTTCTAATATATGCTCGAATTCACTACAAATATACTCGATCCTTTGAAAAGTATTCTCGATCATTTGAAAAAAATCTCGATAATTTGATAAAAATTCTCGATCCTTTAACAAATATTATCGATCCTTTGAAAAAAAATCATGATCCTTTGAAAAATATTCTCGATCCTTTGAAAAAATCTCGATCCTTTGAAAAAAATCTCGATCCTTTGAAAAATCTTCTCGATCATTTGACAAAAATTCTCGATCCTTTGAAAAAAAACCTCGATCCTTTAAAAAAATTTCTCGATCCTTTGAAAAATATTCTCGATCCTTTGAAAAAAATCTCGATCCTTTGAAAACTCTTCTCGATCATTTGACAAAAATTATCGATCCTTTAAAAAATATTCTCGATAATTTGAAAAAAAATCTCGATCCTTTGAAAAATATTCTCGATTCAACCTTTTGAAAAAAATCTCGATCCTTTGAAATTTTGTGGGTTTTATTGAAAACTAACCATTTTGGGAGCCTCAAATTAATAACTAACCTCTTTTTGAAAAACTTGCAAAACTAACTCTTATTTTGTGTGTAAATACTACTATACTCTTACTTACTATTTTTTTCATTTCACTTATGCTACCCATTTTATACCTTATATCCCATTCCTCTTATTTCCACCTCTCTCTACCACAACACCCCATCTTCATTTCTCTCTCATTCTTCTCTCCGAATTTTTGTTTTGTCTTCCTTAGTTTTGTATTTTAGTTATTATTTACATTCTCCACCATTGAGGAACTCCAAAATATTCATCCACCACAAGGGTTCTTTATATTGAAGCATTGAGGTGAGTTTTATTTTGAATTTTTTTACTTGAATCTCGGGTGTTTTTAATTTTTGTTGTGTTTGTGCAATTTTTGCTGTGGAAATAGTTTATATTTTCATAATAAAGCATGAGTCTTATGTGTATTTGATGTAGTTGTGATCAATTTATAGTTTAAACATAAATCTAAAGTTTTTTTCTTTTTAAATCTCTTATTCACTTTCCTTTGTGCATTAAGGTTGCTAATTTTTGTTAAAATAGCTTTTATCAATATAATAGTGCATGGGTCTTGGTTGAATTTGATGTTGGTGTGATCAATTTTAATTTTATTCATAAATTTAAAGATTTTTTCTTGTTTGAATATTTTTTTTAGTTTAATTTGTGCATTATGGTTGCTTATTTTTGTCAAAATAGTTGATATTAATGTAATAGAGCATGGGTGTTGTGTGAATTTGATGTTGGTGTGGTTAATTTTCCATTATTGGATTGAATCCTTACAATTGGTAGCATTTTTTTTAAAAAAGTGTCCAACACAGTTTTCCCAACAGCGTTAGGAATTCTCAATTGCGTTAGGAATTCCCAACACTGTTAGGAATTCCCAACTGCGTTAGGAATTCCCAACTGCGTTAGGTATTCCCAACTCAGTTTGGATTTCCTATCGGTGTTGGGAATTCCCAACACAGTTAGGAATCAACACAGTTAGGAATTCTAGTGGCATCAAGTTTTTAACTTAGTTTGTATTTAGAATGTTTTATAAATTCACGGTACCATGAGTATAGAATATTTGTTTAGGAATATAATCATGAATTTCTTATTCATTTGAAAGGTTTCATGGATAAAGTTCGGTTCGTTGTTTTATACGATGGTGAATGGAGTGAAAGTGGTGGGAAGTTCAAGTATCAATCTGGAAAGTCAAGACTAATTTCAGTTTCAAGGGAAACCTCGTATGAATCGTTAGAAGACATTATATCTGGTCTTGTTAATGTCAATCATAACGAGTTCTCCATCAAAATGAAGTATTTGTTTAACTCGCCGGAGGTTTTAGCACCGTTTGAAGTTGTGAATGATGATGATATGCAAATGTTCTTGTGTGAAAATTCCGTTGTGAAAACGCGAACCTCATTATGTGTCACAACAGAACGGAAAACAGGAATAATGCCAAACACACAAGGTCGTGATAATGAACGTGTGGACGAAGACATTGCCAATGTTTTAGAAGCAGATAATTCGAATGGAGTTGGTGTTGATAATATACATGAAAAAGTATTCAGTCCAAATGAATTTGAGAACGCTGATGTTTTTCAATTGGGGCGAACAATGAAGATAAAATTGAAGGTAGTCAGCCATCAAAAATGAAGTCTGAGGGTGTTGGGACAAAATCATCAAAAATACATGGAAGTTACACATCGTTGGAGAGTGTAGTCAACAATGTTAAGGAAGTTAGAGTTGGTGATTTTTTTCCTAGTAAGGAAGAGTTGCATATGAAGATTAGTTTGTTGTCAATTGCTAATCATTTTCAGTTCAAAGTGAACAAGTCCACCCAAGCTTTGTTGGTTTTGACATGCAGGGTCAAAGATTGCAAATGGCGTGTTCGTGCAACAAAGCTTAACGGTTGTGACTCATTTCGTGTTCGAAAATACCAACCCGAGCACACATGCTCTCTTGACGCCCTCCACTTTGATCATCGACAAGCAAGTAGCAAACTTATTGGACATTGTATAAAATCAAAGTTTGAGGGACCTTCACAGTCGTACAGACCGAATGAAATAATTGAAGATCTAAAAAAGCAGTGTGGAATGACTTGTAGTTATAACAAAGCATGGAGGGCTAGAGAGGTTGCATTGGGTTTAGCTAGGGGTTCACCAGAGGACTCATTTAGCATTCTTCCTTTATATTGTCACATGCTTGAAAGGAAAAATCTAGGGACAGTCACATTCATTGAAACTGACTCAATCAATCAGTTAAAGTATTTTTTTCATGGCATTAGGACCTTCCATTGAAGGTTTTAAATCGTGTATTCATCCGGTGGTGGCTGTTGATGGAACTTTCTTGAAATGCAAGCATCAGGGTACGTTGTTTATTACAACTAGTTTGGATGGAAATAATCAAGTCTACCCATTGGCCTTTGGAATTGGTGATTCAGAAAATGACCAATTATGGCATTGGTTTTTGACAAAGTTACACGAGTTGGTTGGTGAAATGAATGATCTTGTATTTATCTCCGACCGCAACTCAAGCATTGCAAAGGCAATAGCACGTGTGTTCCCTAATTCATTGCATGGTATATGTATGTATCACCTCGGTCAAAACATGAAGGCAAAATTTAAAGGTGTTGAAGTCCATGATATATTTTACAAGTGTTCAAAAGCTTATCGGATGGTTGAGTTTAATCAGATTATGGGTCAAATAAGGGGAATATATGCAAGGTTTGCATACTATTTGATTGAGGCTGATCCAAAGAAGTGAGCTAGAAGTCATTTTGACGGACGAAGATATTGCATAATGACAACAAACATTGCAGAGTGCTTAAATGGCATTTTGAAGGACGCACGAGAGTTGCCGGTTACAAAATTAGTTGAGCATATACATGGTTTACTACAAAAGTGGTTTTGGGAAAGACGTGAAGCTACAGCTAAAATGAGTACCCCATTGACGAAGTGGGCAGAAAAAAGGCTACGTCGTAGGATTAATAAATCACGTTGTTACCGTGTGCATCCTATCAATCTATACGAACACCATGTGGTTGACGGATACTTAAATGGGTTGGTTAACCATAGTGATAAGACTTGTACTTGCCGGAAATTTCAGTTGGACCAACTTCCTTGTAGACATGCATTTGCTGCATGTAACCTTCGCCGTATCTCTTGTTATGACTATTGCTCCCCTTATTACTACAAGGAAACATTGCTACAGTGTATGTTGATTCCATTTACCCAGTTGGCCCTATGCAAGAGTGGGATATTCCCTATGATGTACAAAGTGTTGTTGTTCTACCACCAAAAGGACGTAAACCTAGCGGACGTCCGCCGAAGAAACGTAGACCATCTGAAGGTGAAGAAATTGTCCACCGGAAGTGTGGTAAATGCGGAGGATTGGGACATAATAGGCAAAAATGTAAGGCACCAATTCCATTGACCGATTAAAGTGGTAACCCAAGAGGTGTAAAAAATATGTTGTCTACATTTACATCAAGTTTATTATGTAATGTTGTAATAAAGTTGTGTAATAAATACGTTGATGTTGTAATAAAGTTGTGTAATAAATATGTTGATTTAACAGTTTTTAAAAATTTTGTAATGTTGACAGTATTGGTTGCTATAATTAGTGTTGTATAATGTTTAGATTTCTATTTTGCAATTTTCAATTACTATTAATGCGCAGGAAATGAAACTAATTCTGAACAAACTTTTAAATTGAATTCATAAATCCTGGACAATTTGACACAGCAAAAAGATCCTGGTATTAATTGAATCCAAAAAACTGAAAAAATTGTAAAAGTGGACAAATTGACACAGGAAAAAAAATAGGACACAATACTATCGAAGAACCTGGACATTTTCATCATAACAATTAAAAATCTGGACAATTGATTTCATAACAGTTTCCATCCTCACAAAACAGCAAAAAAATTCACCATGTACCATTCATAACAGTTACAACCTGGATAATTTCATCTACACATATTCTTGTTCACAACATTCAAAATCTGCACAATTCCATCCTAAGCAGTTTCAAAATTTATGTTTCTAAGTCAACTAACAATTACATTCTGCACATGTACTGACATTAACAGGGCAATATGTTAAAATCATCAAATTACACAGCTAAATCCTAATGGTAGGTCACGCAGCTACTCGAGATCGCTAAAGATTTAAACACAAATATGTGCTGAAATACTTGACTTTATCAGGTTGGACCAAATCGATAGATTCACCATGTACCAAATGCTCCAAAACTTGACGACAAATAGTCTGCAATCACATGCTTTCTGTTGTGGCACAAGCTGACAACGCTCACACACCAAGGTGTCATATCTCCACCGTGGTCAATGTCCGGTCTTCTATCGAAGAACTCAACCTTTTGAAGCAGTAGAGGGAGCATAGTAGATAATGGTTTCATGAATTTGTTGAATTTTCTATTGCCAATGAGGTTTGTGTCAGAGTCGTACACCATGATCTTTCGAGCAATCATGTTGATTTCAGCTAGGATCCAATGTGTGCTCTCATAATTTAGAGGGATATACACCTGTAACATCAACACAATGCAACAGCAGCATACTCAAATAATTGTATTGTAAACCCTAAAAGTATTTAATTAACACACTGAACTTAATGTTTACTAAAAACATTCAACCAACAATAAACTTACTGTATCAACTCCTATCCAATGATTAGCTAACCATGGTGCTGCACCAGTAGCATACTCAAATAATTTGTCATTTTCGAACCACAATCCTTCTTGCTTAGTAAACCGTTGAAATCTTGCATCAAAGTGTTGCTATTTTGGAAACAATGCAGAAAACATTGATAATAGTTAATTTTACAACAAATTTAGTATTATGTACAACCATTATATCTGTTAATTCAGAGAAGGTGAAAGTACACAACCATTTTTACCTGGAAAAGTACATCCGTGGTAGTACACATCTCCATTTTAGCGGTGGGAGATTCAAATTTTACTTTACGAATCCAGTACACAGCGGAATCTATATGCTAATACAAACAAAAAAAGGTTCTAACTTGGGCCACATGAAAAAAATTTAGTACATATGTTATGTAATGTAATGTAATACATACATCGTCATTCAACCATTTGTCAGGCGTATATAGGGTCTTGAACCAATCCCGACTAGCCGTACACAATGGTAAGTGTACCTCGTTTTTGCTGAAATAGTTATTCAAACCATCACAAGCTGACAAACTATAGCTATGTATTTCGTAGTTATAATAATACTCAAACAATACATGCTTCTGATCTTCAGAATCCTCTTCTTGTAGCCATGCCTCTAATTTTTTCAACTCGGTCTGCAACAACTTTGGAAGTGGCTTGAACTTGGGTAATTTTTTGGGCTTGATTCCCTGTGTGTCTGTATAAGGAGACTTCAATGCAGCAGCCTTTTTCGAGTGTCTCTTCGGAACAATTGGTTGAGGTTTTTCATACACAATGATACTCATCCCTGTGTTGCAATTGTCTTCTATCTTTCACAAACAAAATGTCACAACTATTCATACAAAATAAATTAGAAAAAATAGAGAAGAATATAGAAGAATACAATGTATTCACCTTCTCCACAAGTACGCTAGCTTCATCATCAGTTTTATCATCAAGGTGCACTTGTGCTTCAAAGTGTTCTTGTGCTTCAAAGTGTTCTTGTGCTTCGAAGTCAACCTGGACACCTTTCTCTTCACCATTACTACCAACCAACTCCAACTCTTCTTTCTCATCCATTTGTTCATCTTTTTCATCCATTTGTGCACCATCCATTTCCATAGCATCATTTGATTTTTTATCTTTTACGGGTGTCTGTCCTCTGACTCCTAATAAATTGATTATCAAATCCAGTTTCTTGTCCATACCGTCCATGCGCTTCACAAGATCATCTAATTTAAACTTGTTTTCATGTCTAACTTCACAATCCTAGCATTCATTTTATAATTACATTAAATATATATAATGCAATAACCTAATAACTTAATAACCTAACTGTTAGCTCACCGGACAAACACGTTTTGCCTTATACTCAGCATTTTCTTGACGGTCTTGTTCATCCCCAAAACGTGCATCATTTTCAGCCACATTAACGCCTACAATGTCCTCTTCAGCTTCACCGTCAACATCTTGTGGTTCTAACTAGTATTCAGCAGTGAATAAAGATTTCACATACTCCTCTCCCCTCTCTCGAGGAGTGGGTTTCAGCTTCTTCAAAACTTGCGTCTACAAAACATGAAAAGTAGTATAGGTTAGTATGATAACATAATTATTTTTCAAATTTAATACATTTTCTTACATTTTCTTACATTCTTGCGATCCAACAACTTGATAACATGTGTTGCATCCAGCGTTCCATGTGTAATCCAATTAACGATCCTGGGAAGCAAAGCACCAGACTTATTAGCAATCTGAACTCCAATAGTGGGAATTGCCTCACATGCCCAAATCTACTTATATGAAGAAAAAAAATATGTGAATAATAGTATATAACAATTACAAATTACATAATTGAAAAGTTTAAAGTTAGATGCAATAACCTGAAATGCATAAGGAAACCCATGCAACGCATATTGTCTGATACCATCATTTTCCTTATTCGTCTGACGCTTCCTTTTCTTGCCAGATACAATCTTTTTCGAGGTTATATGATAATCTTCAGCTATTTTCCTCAAATCCCTTTGAAGACTATTCAAAGTTGTTTCATAACACTTTCGGCCCCACGGGTACTTGTTGAATGTATCTAAATCTTCCAAAAGTTCAACATGATGGGCTCCGATAAAGACTTTCTGATCTTTCCCAAACAAAACGGTCTCCAAAAAGTAAAGTAATGCTAGTTTCACCATGTCTTCGTCACTATCTGAAGAAGCAGATTTGAAAATGGCTTCTAAAGTTTTGTTATTGAACCGCACTTCACCATTCAACATGGACGACCGGAAACTTCCACTACCATCCCTTTTTTCCTTAACCTCCAACGGTGGGTCATGCCCACACTCTAAACCCGTGATGAGACAAAATTCTTCTATGGAAAACCGAAATGTCTTCCCACCTACTACAAACCACATTTCTGACTTATTATGCGACTCTATTTGTCTAAGGAGCAGATGCTGAACTAGTTGGCCAGAAAATTTCAGCTCATGCATCTGTAAAAGTTTCCCGAAGCATGTCGTGCGAAATAGAGCCAACTGTGCCTCCGTTAACTTTTCCTTGATGCACTTTATAGCCACTGTTGACGAAGTGCTGTTAATCTTCGTCGGGAAATGTTCTGGAACTTTGACTAACAAATCAACCTCTTCTCCCATTCTATTTTTCAAAAAAGTAACAAAACAACATTAAAAAAAATACAAATCATCTTACTAAGCACATTTCAGACCAAGAGGCACAACATTATGTCATATTCGATTCAATGATGATAGTCAAAAATTAAAATTGCCAACTGTGTTGGGATTTTCCAACTGTGTTCGGATTTCCTAACGTTCGGATTTCCTAACGTTAGGATTTCCTAACGTTGGGAATTCCCAACACCGTTGCGAATTCCCAACAGGGTTAGGAATTCACAACAGTGTTAGGAAATCCTAGCACAGTTGGGAATTCCCAACGCTGTTAGGATTTCTCAACACATCCTTCACATCGTTGGCATGGCTGTTCAACATCTCACACAATCCATACTCAACAGAGACCTACAAATGTAAGAAACAATGTTTCTTCAAGAATGAAAAGTCAAAGTTCAATTATTCAAGCAATCAAAGCCAAAACTCAATTCTTCAACCAATGTACGTAACCAACTCATTAATACACTTGGGGGTTTATCATCAGACAAGGAAGAATATTATCAAAATTAAATTAGAGAAAATAATAATGCAAAATATAGCTGGCTAGGTTTATCTAAAGCAATTTTACACAGATTTTTTAGATACCAAAATCATACATTGATATACTTTCTTTATCAATAACCGAATTAACACATAAGATTGCAAGGGTTTAAGAAAATATAAAATTGCAATAACAAAATGTCAAAATCAACTAATCAAGTAACCAACAACATCCATCAATCAACAAGTTTAATTGGAACTTGGAAGTATACCCAAATACCTAAATACCCAATAACCCAATCAGCAAAAAAAAATCGTTAATCACATATTCAAAAACTCACAATCACAAAACATCAAAATTTCACTAAACCATTGAAGTAAGGAGAAATATGAATATATGATCTCTCTCTTTCAGTCCATTCTCAGTTTATTCGGATTTCCATAATTAACATTTTCTATATCAAAATAAATTAAATACTACCTAATTGAATTTTGAAAAATAAAACTATGTAATTGAAAAAGAAAAGGAAAATAAAATCTAACATTTCGATTGTTTATTATGAATAGTCTGGGTTGACCCGGTTGGGAATTGCCGTATGGTGAATTAGGAGACAGTCAGTGGGCAGAGAAGGTGTGGTTTCACACTGTCACTGTGTCACACTTTCTAGGTTGTATACTCAAAACAGATCTAAAAATAATGAAAAACAAAATCAAAACAAAGATTCTAGATTTTTCAAAATAAAATAAAAAATAGGGTTCAACAACCACATTCACAAATAACAATTCAAAATTAAACAACCATTACCTTCAATTGTCGGTTAAAACCTTTGTCGCCGTCGTCGTCTTCAAGCTTCTGGCGCCGTCGTCGTCGTAGTCTTCAACCTTCCACAACTGTCGTTGTTCCGAAGCAGTCAGCGTCTTCTTCAGCCTGTCGGAGACGTCGTCGTCTTCAACGTCGTCGTCGTGAAGCTTCAAGAGACAGCGTCGTCATCAAGCTTCCGGAGACGGTGTCTTCAAACTTCAAATCGCGTTGATACTGTAGCCAGAAAACCAGAGAGGAGACGGATTTTGAGAGAGGGACTTTGGTCGAGGTCGATTTCTAGGGATTTCAAACATGAGAGGGATTCTGAGAGAGGGACTTTGGTCGAGGTCGACTTTGGTCGATTACAATAGAAATGAGATTTTGGTCGATTGAAAAGGATTATAGGGATTTAGAGTGTTTAAATTGGAATGTAATTTGTAAATAAAAAAGGGTAAAAAAGTCATAAAATAGTTAGTTTTGCAAGTTTTTCAAAAAGAGGTTAGTTATTAACTTCATCCTCCCAAATAGGTTAGTTTTCAATAAAACCCAAAAAAATTCTCGATCATTTGAAAAAAATTATCGATCCTTTGAAAATTTCTTGATCCTTTGACAAATGCTCGATTCTTTCAAAAATAAGCTCGATCATATTAAAAAAAATGATCGATTTGGTTATAAATATGCTCGATTTAACTAAACAATATTTTCAAAAATAAAATGTTCGATCTTTAAAAAATAAAATGTCCATACATATTCATACAAAGACTGGACAACAAATCATAACGAATGGATACATTGTTAAACCACACAAAAATATATAAAAATATATAAATGAAGATCACAAATATAGATTATCTTATTCTGCAGAATCTGAAGAGAGACAAGTTTTTTGAGAGAGAGAGATGAGTTATCGTTTTCAAACCGTAGATGGAAACACAATGAGATTAAAAAATAGATTATTTAAAGGCAATTTGGATAGTTCACCATGATTAGTGTCTTTTAAACTTAAGTTATTAACGCGGTGACATCACTGCAACAAAAAAAAATGTAACATATCTCACCATTTCCACTAATATAAATTATAAATTAACTCTATCCAATATAACACAACCCTGTTATATTGTGAAGAAATGACCAATGCACTTGTCCAACCAAAAAAAATGGATACAATAAGGTCATAATAGATGCTTTACGCACAAGATATTGCTTTAAACGATGTAGAAACTAATTCACTAGCCAAATCCAATTCAATATGAATCATCAATGAAAGGAGAGAGTAACGGTTTATCTGAGAAGAAAGCTTCCAAATTCTTGATTGCAAGCTCACACACATTCTTGACAGACTCGGGCGTAAAGATAGCTCTATGAGGCGAAAGCACGACATTGTCTAAATCAAAGAGCTCTTTAGGGACCTCGGGCTCATTCTCAAACACATCCAAGCCAGCACCCCCAATCTGTCCTCGCATCAAACACTCGACCAACTCTTTCTCGTCGATGATAGCCCCTCGTGCTACGTTGACAACCACGCCTTTCTTCCCCAATGCTAACAAGACTTGTTTGTTGATCATGTGATGTGTTTGATCAGTCAATGCACAACAAATTACGAGTGCATCATTGTTCGAGGCTAGTTCACATACGTCCGAGTAGAATGTATATGGAACATTTGATTTTTTCTTCCTTGAGTTGTACGAAATGTAGCAACCAATGGCCTCTAGCCTTTTAGCAACTTCAATGCCAATGCTTCCCAAACCAACAATCCCAACTCGTTTGCCACCCATCTGAAGTTTCCAATTCACAAACACAAACAAAAACATAAGTTGTACCATCTTAAATAATAATATTTTGCGTAATGTTAATTGGCCAATAAGGTTAAACAGACCATTTTAACTTTTAAATCCCATTCAATTTAATTAGGGTGCGACTCGAACTTAATACATTATCAGACTAATGATCACCCTTTTAAATCTTATTCAATTTAATTAGTGTGTGATTCGAACCTAAGACATTATCAGACTAAATGATCACCCTCTATGGTTAATTGGCCGATAACATTAAATATATTGGTTCTAAGGGGATCTCAACAATGGAGTGTCAATCTCTATTATAGAGCAAACTTTTGCTCTCCAACCTAGTTGCATTTCTTGCGCTACTTTGCCTCCATCAAGAGTATTGCGTCAGATTTGGCGCAACAATGTGATCTTACATTGTTTTGTCTCTTTTTTTATAAGATTTAGTATAATATGTTGGAGATGGTGGTGTGAAAGTTACAGTATTTTACCGTAAAGTTATAACAAATTGGTATAATGAGTTAGAGATGATCTAAATCCGATTTAATTTCAAATGTTGTACGACTCGAATACGGGATATTGTCAAACTTAATAAACACCCTTTGCTAAGAAAGTTAAACAAATCGATTCTAAATCCGATTTAATTTCAGAAGTGGTGCGACTCGAATCGTCAAACCGAATGAACGTACTTTACCATTAAATCAAGTCAGGTCAACGAAGACATTCAAGAGAGAAATTATAATGATAATATAAAAATAAATAAAATTAAAAGCAATGATTACCGTAGAAGCAAGAGGAAACTCTCCTTTGAGAGGCCAGAGACGTTGTTTCACGTAGCGATTGGCCGCAGAAATGTTTCTCAATACATCTATCAACAAACCCACAGCCACGTCAGCCACATCTTCGGAGTAAACGGTGCCAGCATTGGCTACAGCGACGCCGCGGCGGCGGCACTCGTCCAAGTCAACAAAATCGAGGCCGGCGGTTACGGTGACCACCAGCTTCAGATGCGGAAGCAGGCGGAGGATGTCGGCGGTGATGGGGGTGGCGGGGATGGACCAGATGGCCTGGATTTTGTGTGCATGTGTCGTCAAGAATTGGTGTAGAGGGAGAGCTGATTCGTATGCTTTCAAGAAGTCGAATTTGTCCGACATGAAAATTTCTTCTCCAAGTAGAGTCGTGACTGCTGGTTTTCCCGGAAGAAGCACTTGCGGTAATTGATCACTTTCCATCGCTCGCAAAAGTCAGGCCTCAAGTGATCCGACAGTATCGAGTGGAAGCTCAACGGATAAAAGTTACTCTGATATCATCTCCCCCAATGTTTTAGGTTTGGCAAGTCAATCTCCGTCGAAACTCGAAATAATAAAAAAAAAAAACTGATACTCTTAATCCTTTGCTATCATTTCCTTTTTTTTTTCAATTATAAATTTATTACCTTTCATTTTAAAGATATTAGAATTTAGTTCATCTAATTTATGTTTATTACGGTTTTATCCACTAATTTTTTGAATTAGCCTTTAGTCTTTCTATTAGAAATTCCGTAAAAGTAAACGGAATTTTATACGATAATCAAAATACATTTAGTAAATGTTTCTGGTGAATGATAGTACGATAATTTTATATTTAATTAAATAAAAAAAACAAATTAAAATTAAAATTAAAATTAAAATATAAAAAATAAACTAATTAAAAAAATAAAAATTATTACTATTACTATTAAATGAATCATAAGATCGATCCCAATCACCCAATCACCTTCTTCTTCTTCTTAACAATAAAATTATATTAAAAAAAAAATCTTTTGAACTCACGTTCTTCAACAATATAGAAAAACAAATTCAAATCTTTAATCTTCATTCTATCAAAACCCCAACACAACAAATAAAAAATAAATAAAAAACTCTTTCTCTTTCTCTCCCCTCAAACGACCTTATCTCTCTCTTGTAAATTCTCACAAACTAAACTTACATCGGAGATCCGTTAGATTTTTTATTTCAAAAAAATATTAATAAAAAAAATTATAGAGCTAGTCTGGATCTCCAATAGATCCATACATTATATATATATATATATATATATATATATATTCTTCATACATATTTCAATCATTCACCTAATACTACCAGCAAAAAAGAAAATTGAAAATGCCTACAACAATTTTCTGTATGGCTATTGAGAAACTACAAACATGAAAAAAGAATCAAATGCATAAGATCTCGAATTTTTCATTGTTTGAAAAACCCAAGTAATATAAATCACCAAACCCATCATAACCCATCATTGAAACCCATAACCATCACGGACCGAAACCCATAACCATCACAGATCACCATCGACTCAGAAACGAGCCTTCACCCTAAAACCACCATTGATTTGAATCTTCAATCGAATCAAATCCTAGAACCATCAATGATCACAATTGAACTCAGATCGACAACCAAAAGAAACCAATCCAAAAATGATTTTTTTGTGGGTGCTTTTATATTTTTAGATTTGTGTTTTGGGATTAAAATGGGCAGATTTTTTATTTCTGGATTTGGGATTGAAGGAGATCGGTTTGTATGATTGTTGGGTTATTGTTTTTTATTTGAGTTTGTTTGTTTGTGTGTGAGATGAACCGATGAAAGAGAAGAGAAAGAGACGACGATGAAAGAAGATGATGATGAATCATGAAGGTGAGATGAAAGCTGGAGAGATTTTTTGAATTTGATTGTTTGATTTGAGTTTGTTTATGAAAGTTGAATGATGGATGATGAATGGTGCTGATTGGTAATGAGATGGAGAGATAAGAAGGGATGAGATAGAGCTGATGAGTGATGAATTATTTATTTTTATTTTTTTATTTCTCTTTATTTTTAATTTTTTTGTTTTCGTAGACTTTCGATCAACGAGAACAATACGGGAAATGTGACAAAAGCTTTTAAAAGCTTTTCACATTTTCCATATTACCCTTATTGAAAGCTTTCGTCACATTTCCCATATTACCCTTATTGATCTAAGGAAAGTCAATAAAAATCTAATGAAATTAAACGATAGGGACTCGAATATATATCGTAAGAGAACTAATGAACTAAGATTAGCAATTTCAAAAATTAATAGATCAAATCTAGATAAACGTAAATTAAAGAGACTAAAATCATATTAACCCTTCATTTTATGATTCCAACACAACCTGGTGACCACTTAAAACTTCTATCTGGTCTATTACTTCTCTTTTTATCAGTTCAAACATTTTCCAGTCGAATTTTTATTTTATCTTACACAAGTTATACTTAATAGTGTGCAATTTATTGGAAAACTATATTAAGCAGATCAGCATATAAAATAAAAAATAAAAAAAATCATGATTTATATTATTAATACTACACGATCAATATAGACAAATGACACAAATCTAACAATAGACATAAGCTGGTTCAATCCCGCCACTTTGAGAAAATATTTTCAGCCAAACTACCACTCAACTTGAGAATAAAAATTTCAATTAGAAAAGTTCTATAAACCAAATGTTCTTTACACGGTGGGAGACAGATATATAAGTCTGAAGCCTTAAGTACTAACTATGAACACAAGAACAGAACCAGGGAAGACAATTGCCGAATTAACTTTAATTACATCTAACAAGCAGTGCACAAACAAGCATTGGACTAGTCAAAACTAGGAACATAGGGTTCAAAGAGTTTCACACAAGGGTTCAGAGCATAATGCATAACATCGGCAGCACGTTCAAACTCCTCCCTCAGAACTTTTATACTGAACTTGTCCACAACTCGACCAAGGTCATGGCTTGTCTCGAATGGATCCTCAATGCATATCAAATGACGATCATTCCCAACCCTCCTTGTCCAGTCTTTTTCCAGCTTGCTGTATACATTAAACATAACACAGACAATTGCAAATGATTTCAACTTCCAAAATTTTCAACCCATTATTTTTCCATAAAAACATCTCTTTGATATATCAAAAACTATTTTGAATTCAAGCCCCAAAAAAAAACTGACAATGTTCATACTTTTATCAATGATCCATGATTAAATCATAAATATCAATGATTTTAATGTAGAACAATGTCATCAGAACAAAATTTAGAGTCTAAATCGAGGTTAATAACTTTCTCTAAGTCAGTCAGGATAATGTAAGTGCTACCTCAATTTATACACAAAATACAGTCTGCAATTTAATTGCATTATTATTATTTATTTTTTTTTTTGAAGAAATTGCATCCATTTTTACTAAATTGGTCTGGGGCTGAATTCTTATAAAGCATGCCGGAATGTATAACGTACCTTATTACACTTCCGGTGCGTACGGATATAACAGAACTTGTATAATCATGACCATATGCCCAATAATTGAAGAACCCCCACACAAGTTGAGCAATGGTTTCCCTGTTACGGGATCCAAAATCACGAAGATTTTCAACTTGATCAAAGAAAGCACATTTCTTATCATCCACAGTCACAGAGTACGTTGCTCTCATTCCCTGAATCAGAATTCACCCAAGCATGAAATTAAACAATACACAAAAAATGTTCCATGGAAAATGGTAAGTAGATATAATCATATCAAAGGCTGTATGAATATGAGGCCGACGAAGCTGCAAAATGTATAGATGAATAATGTCATCCACATCAATTCTTCAACACTTTTTGGTAATGTTGAGATAAATCAAACATCATACAAAAAGTCAAAGAACCTAAAAAATTTAGCAACATAACTGATTATTGTATACAAACATAATATGAAAATTCAAAACAGAAAAACCAAAGCTCATGATTAGTTTTACTTTCACGAGTCTTCTCCGGACAGAAATGTATTCACTTGATTGAGCAACATTTCATCAACGCAGGAATTTCATTATACACAATATAATAGTCTTGTTTTTTAAGTCAATTAAAATATGCATTTTTAGCCATTTCATTGCATCCTTATGTTCTTTCTATTTTTTCTTTCGCTCCTAAAGCAATACCATTGGGTTGAAACGAATTTCAAATACTGAATTTTTAGTACTTGGAATCACATATCTGGTTCAGGTTCATCTCAGACCTACTTATCAACAAACAGTGGGTTATGTGTTAGCACGAAACTTTGATGTAGAAGCCAATGTTGGAAGTAAAATTGCACAACATATGGAGCACACTAATAAAGCTGCTAAAGTGGCAGACATAATCCCAACATCCAAAATACATTATAACGTGTTAGATACACCTAGCTGGCTGCAAATTAACGAATCAAAGAAACAATACACACCTGTAAGCATGGAAGAATAGCAGGTTTCCGCTGCTGCAAGAAATGAATGCACATCAAAACATACCTGAAAGAATATAGACAACAAACATTATATAACGTTGCAGAAACACAACAATCAACAGACACTTTTATTGCAGTGATTTCAATAATATTATGGCCATTTCTAAGACACCTCTTAAATTGACCAACATTACCTTATGTTCACGAGAAAATCTTCACTGCACCGGGTGCATTGTTGAATGGTGCACCCAGCCACTGAAAGTAAGACATGGCTGCCACATATGCACTACGTATATTTTCTAGCCACACCAACATGTCTTATTTTTTTCAGTGGCCGGGTGCACCACTCAGCAGTGCATCCGGTGCATTGAACATTTTCTCAATGTTCAAAAGCAGGTAAAGCTCAGTTGTGACTGAATGACTGACTTCCTAAATTATTTATTTGCCAAATTTAAGAACACAGTAATTATCTTAAAAGATAAACTTACGCGTAGCTAGATAGGGTTCCTTGGTAAGTTTCATTGACACCTCTTGATTTTGCCCAATGCTTAACAATGAAAGCCAACTGCCGCAATCGCACATCTATTCCTGCATAATCTCGAAGAAGCTTTGTATTTACAACAGCCAAGAGGTTGTTTATGCATATATCACAAGAAATTCCTGTCACAGGATCCATAAGTTTTACAATGGGAACCCTAGCACGTGTCAATGGCTGTAATGAAAAATAAGTTTGCATTAGAATTGAAAACCAATAATATGATGCATTCATGTAACACAAACAAACAACTGAAGCATAAAGCAACACCCATGAGAAAACATAATACACTCCGACCGGAAAAAAAAAAAACAGTTGAAAATGAAATTCAGAATTCCCCAACATTGTTGTACCTCTAGTAATTAAACACATGCGTGAAAGCCCAACTCTAATCATTGTAAAATGTGACTCTAATTACTTAATTACCTAAACCTGACACAACAATCTTCTAGCTCAGCATTATATAGGCATCATGAATGAAAATGTCTCCTAAGGTAAATTATGTTAATTTACAACCAAGAGTGGAATTGAACTCCTTAGTAGCTACAAGACACTTTCATCCTCTCGTGGGGATGGACCCAGAACTCGCAAAAGGTACGAGTACCATAAACAAAGGATACATTAATAGTCGGCCAACAACAACCGGTCACTGGTGAACTACCCAAAAATTAGCCAGTTGCCATATTAAGTTATCCAATAGAATAATTAAAAAAATTCTCAACAAGATAACCTTTTATGCGAGTCATTTATCAAAGGGAGGGGGCTATGTTGAAACTACTTGGCTTTTACGTCACCAAGTTAAATAATTTAAATCTAATCACTATAAAGGACGTCTATAATAGTATAATCACAAGAATAATCATCCATAATTGATTTTGCTAATATAATACAACTCAGATTTTTTACATTTATGGAACCTTGTCTGGTAGTTTTTGACTAGAGGGGATTCTTTACTTTCCCATTCTGTTGTCCCATTGGACTGAAGGCCCATCTGAAATTTTGCATGGCATCCAATGCACAATACTATAAATAACAGGCAACAGCATCCGAAATTCAAGGTATGCAATGAATTCTATAGATTAAATCTGAAATTTCCACTAGGATGGCCCCTCCAACTAGTCTTGAACCGTTTTGAGGAATCAAGGATTGATGCTCTGGACACCAGCATAATACAGATGGTGGCCATAAGTTTCCAAGTTAACTAACACGTAAATTTGTTGGAGGGACCAACCTTGAATAATTTTCTCATTTAAGTAAAGCGCTTATATATAGCTTCTAGGATTAAAATACACCTCCCTTTAGATCCAATGACAATATGCCAACATCAAGAAAGCAAAATTTTGCTATAAAAAGGACCAAACGCAAAGCTTTTGCCTCCAATTATAACCACTTTGATTGTCACCGCTCATGTCATACAAAATTTAAGGAGGCAATATGTCCACTTAGCTCACGTCATATAAACATATTAAGTATAACCAAAGGGGACATGCAAACAAAGAATAATAAAGATCCTTAAATTTTAACATATTGGTTAAGTCTCCCAACTCCCTCATCCAGTAAAACTTAAAGCAGATTATTGGTCAAATTGGAAAACATTATTAATATAGGTAAACTCCAACAATGCAATAAAACTGAACTGAAGAGCAAAGATCTTCAACTAAGAGTAAAAAATATGATTTGGCAGCACTTAGCAGAAGGCATCAATTATTTGAACTATACTTCCTTCAGCAACCAAACAGAGCACAAAAGTATCATGTCATTAATTTAGATTCAGCAATGAGCATATGTATCTATCATTTTATGTTGATCTGCCCTGCGGGAGTCATTTGTCAATTGTCATAATATAAATTAAGGAAAAAAAAAAGGCTTGCTTCAAGTTCTACGAATAATTTTACAAACTAACTCTTGAACCTAATTTATCAAACAGGAGAAAGCAACTGATTCACCTGCACATTCTGGAGATTATCTGATTGCAAGATATCAGCCAACTTTAACAAGACCTCAGATTTGTTGATATCCGCATCCCCTATCGCAAGGCAAACATCAATGTCACTCTTAGAAACTCCAAATGAGTTGGCACATGATCCATAAAGGAACAACCGAGCTTCTGGCCATTCTTTGCAAACTAATTTCTCCAATAATGTTAATAACTGCTTCTGTTTCGCCTTTTCTTCCTCAGGTGGTATTAAAGACTCATAAATTGAAAGAAAATGGGCATTTAGACGATTTATGTCACTGCGACATTCCATCTGCCATTTTAAGTTCCTTATCCTTTGACTAAGTAGCCTTTTTCCTCGATTATCTGACCTGGACTCCTGCTAATAAAAACAAATCCCACATTTAACATATTGGTTCAAATTTGAAGAATCAATAAATAAATGCTTTAAACCAAACTTTCCAACCCTTCAACGGTTCAACTACCTTCCTTTTTAACTAAATCTATCCGATCAAAATACAGAAACATATATATATATATATCTTTTTCAATAACAATTACAATCCAGAAGTAGTGATTAGTTCATAGATGTTCCTTGACCCCCCTAATTAAAACTTTAGTACAAATACAGAATGTTAATATGTATGCAAGTATAAGTTGCTTCAAATCAAAATCTCTAGTATATATACACAATGGAAGTAAAAAGAATTGACCTTCTCCCGAGAATTACGGTGCTGCTTCTTGTTATTCTTGTGATCAAGTTCATCCTCAGGCAGCAAAGAATCCACAAGCTCTTCACCAAAATCATCCAACTCATCACCCCCTCGTCCATTCCCAGGACCATTTTCCCTCCTCGTTCTATCTAAATCCCAATGCTTCTGTCCAACATCTCTATGCAAATCCAACATGGATTCTTCGATGTCCAGGGCTGAAACAGAACCAAGGTTGCTTCCAGAAGGCGGTCCAGGACGATCAAGCTGTCTTGTAATCCCCACATCACTGGCACCATGCATTTTACCACCTTCAGAACCAATAACCCTTTGATTGAATTCTCCATGGTTGGCTTTCTCCTTATCAACATTATAGTCAAAGCCCCTTCTACTATTGTTGCCTCCTCCTACTATTGCCTTGCTCGAATTCGGAAACCCAGGAGGGGGCATGGACCGGTAATGCTGTTGTTGTTTGCCAATTCTGGCATCCAATTCTCGAGAATTCTCCAAATTTCTATGCTGTAATGAATTTGGAGGGGAATTTGAAATTGAACTTGTTCGAGGGTCGAATTGACGGTTCCTGTCCAATCCATTGGGGAAATTGTATCCGTTCAGAGTCAATAAGCTCTCCGGTTGGATTTGGCTTTGAAAGGAGCCAAACAACAGCTTTTGCTGCTTCTGCGGCTGTTGCTGCTGCTCTTGTTGTTGTTTCTGCTGCTGGACGACCAGATTGTGAATCGCATAATTCGAATCGGAAAACCCTAATCGGAGCAAATCATCGCACAACAGCTGTTGATTTATCCCTTGTGGAGGAGAAGGAGAAGACCAAGTATGGTTTTGAGGAAACCCTAGGTAATTGTGAGGAACAAAAGGAGGTGAAAGGTTGTGGGGCCAGGACGGAGAGAGATCGCGGCCGTTGGATGGCCACTGGTTTGGCGGCGCAAAAGGAATGGTAGGTCCAACTGCCGCAACCGCCGGATCGTTGGGAACAGGCTGCTGCGGTGGTGGCGGCTGTGGTACAGGACTGGGTCTTGATGGAAATTGTTGCGCCGGTGTCTCCGGCCTTTGCTTGGGCTTTTGGAGGAGAGAAAGAAGAAATTCGCCGCCGTTTGAAGACGGAAAAGGCGGCGTGTCGCCTCCAGCACCGTTCATGGTAGTCGCTCGCTCCCCAGTGAGTGAGGTTTCTTCACACTGAAGAAACTGGAGAAGAAGCGAGACCAAACTGAATCCGATTTGTTTTCTTCTTTTATTTTTCGATTTCTATAAAATCTAAAATTTTCCAAAATTTTGATAATTCCTTTACTCTTCGCACTGTAAATTAGGTTTACTTATTTACGCCCAAAATCCAGCTCTTGATTATTTTACTTCCCTCCAAACATAAAATCATGACCGTCTGATCTAATGTGGGTCCCAGACTTTGCCAGATTAATTTAATCTAGTTGCTAATTGTTACTACCTGGCACCTGCTTTTACAAAGCAAAGACTTTTGACTCTACGAGGTAGTAGTTTTTTGTCGTTTTGGAGGAAAGTGGCATGTTAGTGCGATTATCCCGATAAACGATCCGACCCGAAACGTGCTCAACACTCTTACCCATCAATAACAGTATGTAACAGTATACTTTTGTTTTTATTAATTTGTAGAAATCATTAAAAATATCCATAACTATTATAGAAATTTTATTTTTATTCACGTATAAAAATTTATTTGTTAATAGCCACTTTTTAAAGAAATTATTTAAATATCCCCGTATAAAAATCATCCCCAAATATTTCCTCTCTTTTTTCTCTTTTTTCTCTTTTTTTTTTCTCTCTCCTTTCCTCTCCTTTCCTCTCTCTACCCGATCTCTCTCTCCTTTCTTCTCTCTCTCCCCAATCTCTCTCTCCCACCGGCGAACCGTCGCCGGCATCCTTGCGAAGGCCGACGAACAGTCGCCGGCCTCCTCTCTCTCTCACCCAACCTCTCTTCTCTCTCCTCGCAGCTCTCTCTCTTCTTCCTCTTTCTTTTTCACTCACATCTCTTTCTCTCTCCTTTCTTTTCTCTCTCACATGTCGTCGACGGTTTACCGGAATGCCATCGCTTGGGCTTCACGACAGTCCAGCAACACCGTCGAGCTCCCCCTCCGCCGACGATTAGATCTGCTGAAAAAAAAACGAAATACTAGAAACCCAAAACATTTTAAGTTTGAACATTTCAATTTAGTCAACATTTCAAGTTTCAACATTTCAATTTATACAACATTTCAAGTTTCAAAATTTGAAAACAAAAAACTTAAAAACCCAGAACATTTCAAGTTTCAACTTTCAATTTAGTCAATATTTCAAGTTTCAACATTTCAATTTAAGCAA
Organism: Dipteronia dyeriana; assembly: GCA_032871835.1. Taxonomy (NCBI): domain Eukaryota; kingdom Viridiplantae; phylum Streptophyta; class Magnoliopsida; order Sapindales; family Sapindaceae; genus Dipteronia; species Dipteronia dyeriana. The sequence goes on from CM065299.1 coordinate 102,010,340, forward strand.
GATTTCAAGTTTCAAAATTTCATTTTTTAAAACAAGATTTCAAGTTTCAAGTTTCAAGTTCCAAGTTCTTAACCGTGATTTCAAGTTTAGTTCCAAATTTTAGTCATGATTTCAAGTTTTCTTTCAGTTTTAAAGAAAAATTTAAATCCAGAGGTATTTTTGTAATTTATGGAAATACACTGAATTTGTTTAAAAAAAATGGCTATTAATAAATAAATTTTCGTATGTGGTTAAAAACAAAAATTTCATAATAGTTGTGGTTATTTTTTATTTTCTCTCATTTGTCAGAATATACAAGTATAACACCAATAGATTCAAATATATATATATATATATATTAATACTATAGTATGTTTGGCCAATCATAATGGTTAATAATGTTAATTTATAATATAATCTATTATAATACAAGATTGTTATAGTACAATAGAATTTTTTTTATAATAAAATAATAATTTATAATACAATTTTATTATTTTATCCTAATATAATTTTCTTGTATTATAACAATCTTGTATCAAATAATTTGATCCTCCGATTTATACAAAGAATTACAATACAATTATCATCGATGAATATAATAAGGGTAGTAATATTAATAATACATAATAAAACTTTAGGGTTTAAAAATTAAATGGTATTTCCACACTATAACTGCTTTAATAACTTATCTTAAAAAAACAACTATTATGGTGAACGGACAAAAATACTCTCAATAGTTGTTCCATATCAGATTTCTTTCATTTAGCTTACAATGATAGAGTTGTAAAATAGAAAGAGAAAGTCTCGTTGAAACCTAGACAATCACTCAGACGTCGACAGAGGGCGTTACACAAACACAAATGCATTCGGGGAGCTTTGTTTTTTCGAGTGGGGGTACTTAAAAGGCTCGTAGACTATTGTAAAAGTCTCGAAACCTTATGTAAAAGGCTCAGAGCCTTATGTAAAAATCTCGTAGTCTTATGTAAAAGGCTCGAAAACTTATGTCAAATGCACGGACACAATTTCATTGACAAACATAAAGGCAACGGAAAAGGTTCGGACAGAATTTCACAAAGTCTCGGAGACTTTACTAAAAGGCTCAGACACTTTATACAAAGTCTCAGAACCTTTACTAACAGGCTCGGAGACTTTACAAAAAGGTTCGGATAGAGCTTATATAGGCTCGGAGATTCAAAATTCACGGATTCAAACTTCACAAAACCAGACTCAGAAATCAAAAGGAACGGATAAAGTGTTACAAGACTCAGAAATGCATGATAAAAAATAAATATTTCAAAAATATATTACCTTGTTGTGTTGATGAATGTTGAGTTTTTCTAAGTTGAAGAAGAGTGTTGTAGGGGATTTTAATTTTCAGACAAGTTTAGTGTAGAGAGGGAGAGAGAGGAGTTACTCAGTTGATCAGTGTTCCAAGTGTGGAGATAGAACAGAATTAAAAAATGATTATTTAAGAGAAATTTTGGTAATATACCATAATATGTGCCTTTTAAACTTAATTTGTTAAAACAGTGACTTAGGTGCAATGTACCTTCAAAAATTTGACATTTCTCACCATTTCCTTTAATACTTTATGGCTACCGATATAATAAATCACCTATTTGCTATAAATCAAAGAAAGAATTCTCATATACTCTAAATTTAATTACCAGCTCTAGAGTTCTTAAAACATTTTGAATCAAGAATAACGATTAATATTGCATGTTAAATTACATATTTAAATTGATCATATAATTCGATTATATATTACTTTTATCTTTTGGCATTTATATATTACTTTTATCCCTAATCATGTGTTAGGTTTTACCGTTTTAATAATATGTAGCCTGGTTATCAATTAATGGAAATTCTTTATCAATTCATTAAGAGATACGAATTTTGGAAACTTCATATTTGGAACCAGTGATGCTAATTGAGCATGTATAAGATAGTTGTTTTTGTACTCTAGTATTCTACTAGCTAAATAATTGTTATTGTGATTGACGAGAAATAGTTGTGTCTAGCTACTAATTCAAGTCGAAAGTGACACTACAACCTTTTATTTTATTTTGTTTTTATTTTTGAAGTATTATCTCTACAACTAAAGGTGTAAAAATGGACTGGTCCGGCCCATTAGGGACGGCCTGGCCAGTCCATTTCTGGAAACAGGCCGAGCCGGGCCGGCCCGGCCTGTTTCCAGAGAAGCAGGCCCGGCACGGCACGCCGGCCTGCCTCAGGCGGGCCGTGCCTGCGGCCGTGCTAGGCCGGCCCGCCGGGCCCCTCTGGCGGGGCCGGTCGGGCCAGGCCTAGCCCGGCGGGTTAGTTTTTTGGTCCAATTGTTTTTTCAAATTACGTTTTTTGGGATTTAGGGTATAGGGTTTAGGATTTATAGTTTATGGTTAAGGGTTTAGAATTTAAAATGAATGAAGAGAACGAACAATTATTAGGATTTGAAATGAATAAAGAGAACGAACAATTTTTTAATTATTTATTTATTTTTCACTTATGGAATTCAGTAATACATATCTACATGATTGCCTCATTAAAAACCTTACCAAGAAAAATCCAGTGAGATAAAAACTTGGTAAGGGAAAAAGAGTGCAACCGTTTTACAACTTACAAGTAAATAATAAATACATATGTAAAAGTATAACCTAGTTCTGGCCATGGCCACTACCTGAAGGGTCATCAATATATAGATTGTCGAAATTTAGATTAAGTTCTTTATCTACAGTTAGATTTTGTAACCTTTTTTTAGCATGCTCCCAATCCCGAAGGCATGTTAATACCTCCACCATCTCTGGAGACAAACAACTTCTTCTTGGTTCAATTATGCGTCCACTGGTGTTGAAAGCTTGTTCTGAAGACACCGTTGACACTGGAATAACCAGTACGTCACGTGCTAAGTGTGACAGAACTGGATACCTGTACGTATAGGTCTTCCACCATAATAACAAATCAAACTCTTCCTTGTCTTCAACAGCATCGAACTGTGCTTCAAGGTACCTAATAAGTTCGGTACAAGAAGATGGGCTAGATCTTTGCCCTGAAGAAGTACTTGCTGATTCTTTTTGTTATCCTCCAATCAGAATCTAAATAGTGTCCCGTGACACATAAATAGTCCTGTTTGGAACATGCATTCCAAATATCAGAAGTTAATGCAACAGAGACACTTAAATGCTGTATTTCAGCAACTAAGTCATCCCTTTCGGTTTCAAACAATCGTATCAAATCATTTCTAGTGGTGGTTCTAGAAACAGGTTCATATTGGGGGTTATATGCAGATGTGCTTAATTCTTTATAAAATGGACTCTCACCAATATTGATCGGTTGATCAGTTTGTGCAATGTATCGTGCCAAGCACTCTCTAGTGTGCATGACGTCGAACTGCCACGTCGTAACGGACCCGTCTGGGTGCCGTTGAAGCTGTGTCTGGGTTGTAGTATCTACCTATCCATGTGCAGACATACATTGTGCATATGTCGTCTCAAATGTCCGGTTCCCCCCGTACTTGTAGCATAATTCTTATGGCAAAACTTACATTTAGCTCTGAGGCCAGACGCCCCGTTTGGGAGTGTCATTTGGACTATGTTGAAACATTGCCACACATCTGATGTTAATTTTCTGGGACGTGATGTTGGTGTAACGCCGGAACCAGAAGGTCCCGCTTGAGTGTGGGTCGGTTCTGAAATATCAAATTCATCGTTGAGTATATTCAAACCGTCCAGAAAATAATGCTGCTGGTTAGGATCCATTATCTGAATAAAATATATGAGCACTATAGTAGTTAATAGTCAAATTAAAAATTAATATTTACTAACAGTAATCTTAATTTACTAACAATAATTACTATAACTAATACGACACTTACAATAATTTATTTACTTAAAAAACAAATTAAATAAACAAAAAATATCATAATCTACTAACATAAAATTTTAAATTCACTAGTTCACTACTACAAATAAAATTGATAAATTTACTAACATAATATACTAACATAAAATTGATGATTTGAACCACTACTCTTAAATTTACTATCATAATCTACAAATGAAAATTTTTAATTTATGAAAAAAACAATATCAAACGTAATTACTACACTTAACATTCATCATTTACTTATTACAAAAAGTAATTTCAGTAATACAAATTAACTTTCTAAATTTATTAATAACAAATATTAAAATTACTACTAAACTTAAAAATCTTAATAAACTAAACAAATAATATTAACATTAAAGCCCAAAAATTGATAAACTAACTAACTAACTAAATAGATAATGTTTTCATTAAATAACTCAAATCTAAACATAAACATATAAATTTACTATGAGAATATGTTAGACCAAAAGTAATAACAAAATTGTACCTTTAAAATTTGGTGTGTTGGTGGAAAACGTAGAGAATTTTGTAGAGAGAGTAATAACCAAAATGAATGAAAAAGTTTAGAGATTTGGAGAATATATTAGAGATTGAGATTTGAGAGAATGAGATATTGAAAGAATGATAAAGAGAGTTAATGGAAAATGAAATGGATGGAAGTATTTATATAAAAATTTGATTTGTGGGTCAAAATGTAATTTAAAAGATTGTAGGGGGTTTTGGTAATTTTAAATTCATCCAACGGCTAGAAATCAATTCCAACCGTTAGAGGCTTTTTGAAAAAAAAAATAAAAAATTGCTCGAACTGCCCGGCGGCCGGTCCGACGGGCCTGGCACGCCGGATTGGCGTGCCAGGCGGGCCGGCCTGCCGGGCCTCCTCCCAGAGGCCCGGCACGAGGCCCTCTTCCTTCACGGGCCGTTCCAAGAACGGCCCGTGAACTCCCTGGGCCGGCAGGACCGGCCTGTCACCGGTCGGCCCACTTTTACACCACTATCTACAACTTTGATAATTATGTGTTACATTGATTAAATTACAGAAGTTTAAGTACAAAAGAAGAAAAAAATTCGAAAAAATCTCGATAAATTGCACTATTGTTAGCTTTATTCATATGTAGGGATGCACGTTTGGGGATTGGGGATGGATATAGGTCCCCTCATCCCCATCCCCACTTCCCAAACCCTTCCCTCATCCCCCCATTTCCCTACTCGGGGAAAATGGGGATGGGGGTGTTTGGGGGGAGGTATATCCATCCCCATCCCCAAATCCCCATTTTTCCCGTTTTTCCCCATTCCCCCGTATCCCCTGGTCTCCCATTCCCCCATTCTCCCATTTAACCAAAAATTATAAATTAAGCTAAAAAATATATATTTCATTACAAATAAAAAATAAGAATGCATTACAAATTCAACATAAAATTTTTAAATAATTCAAAGTTTCGAATCAAGACAACTTCATAAAATGAAAAATCTTCGTTCTTCAATCTCCACCCAATTCACTTAAGCCTTTGTTGCGCCACTATAATCCGCAGCCTACAAACAACAGTACAAATGTAAAATATAAGAAGATGATTAAATGAAGTGAACACATGATGACATGAATTTCTAAACAAGAATCTATTACCTACCTCATTCACTTCATTATCATTGTCATCATCAACATCAATGTCACCAACACCATCAATAGTATTACCTAAATAACAAAATAAAAGATGAAACAATTAAAAGTAATACACTAATACAGTTATACAATTACAAAATTAAATTAAATGCAATGTTTGATGTTTACCATACCTTTTTTCCCGGCCCATAGCCAATTTTGGGTACACATAATTGCCTCCAAAGTTGATTGTAGAAGTCTGTTACGTTGTGCACTTACAATCCTACCACTAGTACTAAATGAGGACTCTGAAGCAACAGTCAAAATTGGAATAGCTAATATGTCTCTAGCAATCTCAGACATTATAGGATATTTAATCCCATTAAGCTTCCACCAACTCAAAAAATCAAATTCACGACTCCCATGTAAAGTTTTTTCTTCCAAGTAACAATCAAGTTCAGAGTTTTCAATAGCATCGGTACTTTCAGAGTTCCAAGAAAAGAAACTATCCAATGAATCCATATCATCAACATGATTAAATTCTGAATTACAAATAGCCTTAATCTCTTTAGAACGTTTTTCACCAACCTTTACTTGATACTCTATAAATATTTCTTCACAAAGATTGCGCACTTTTTTAACCTCAACTAAACCTTTACCTTCTCCATAAATGAGAGGAAAGAAATATTGAGGGAGTTTTAATTTAAATATAGGATCCAAAAGGCTTTCCATAGCTAGCACCCCATGTACATCATTCCAATATCTATCAAACTTTTCCACCATATTTGATGCCATGCTACTTATCTCAACACAACTAGAAGTTTCCCACTTTCTCAATGATATTTTGATCTCACAAATTTTATGAAAGAAGACATTGCTTGTGGGATATTTTGTTTTGGAAAACATTTATGTAACACTATAAAATATTTTCAATTTATCACACATTTCTTTAGCCAACTCCCAATCACTCTCTTCAATCCTAGTTTTATATTGAGACTCACGTTGGTTTAAACGATAAAACACTTCTTTATAATTAAAAGCAACACTAAGCATCAAATAAGTTGAGTTCCAATGGGTTTTGCAATCAAGAATTAACCTTTTCTCACAACCAATATTCAAAAAATTTGCAGCCTCAAATTTCTCCAACCTTTTTGGGGTTGCCGTCCAAAAAGCAACACTATCACGAATCCTTTCAATCCCAAATTCAATAACATCCAACCCAAATTTCACAATCAAATTTAAAATATGTGCAGCACATCGCATGTGAAACAAACATCCATTCATGATCAATGAACTAGGAGACAATCTTCCTAACAATATATCAATCATGCTATTATTTGTGGAACAGTTGTCTAGAGTCAATGTAGATAACTTCCTATCAACATTCCAATCCAACAAACTATTCATTAATGCAGTCGAAAGGTTTTCAGCATTGTGAGGGCATTGCACATACATAAACCTAACAAAGTAGATTTTAAATAAATTAAAATCTAAAAACAAACACATCAAACAATTATAACATATAAAATAACCACAAGTTTTATTACCTCAAAAGTCGAGTCTGTAGTTGCCATGAATTGTCAATGAAGTGTGACGTGACAGTCATGTAACCCCTCTTTTGATTGCTAGCTGTCCACATATCTGAAGTAATGGCAATCCTACCCGGAATCTTCCCCAACATAGTCAATAAACTTGCCCTCTCTATCTCATACATACTCATAATATCCCTTCTAGCAGTAGTTCTACTTATGAGCTTAAATAATGGATGCAGTGATCTAGTATAGTCTCTAAACCCCTCATGCTCAACCATTTTAAGAGGATAGTCATGCATCAAAATCATCCTAGACAACTCAATCCTAGATCTTCATAATCAAAGTGTTGAGCTGCTATGGTAAGACAAGAACTCCCACTATTCCCTATTGCCCTTTTTCCTGACAAAAGACTTTGGTTCTGATATACCTCTATCGATCTTTGCCCAAACCTCATCTTACAAGTTTTTTGATGATCAATTAAACCCTTTGTACCTGACCCAACAACATATGCATGTTTGCAATACTTGCAAATAGCTTTTTCCTTACCATTTACATTACCAAAATCATAATGTTCCCAAACAGTAGACCTAAACTTTCATTTTCGTTCAGTTACCTGGTCAGCAAAGCGAATTTGACTGCTGCTTTCTTCAACATTAACCACATTGTCCACGTTATTTGAGTTAACTTCTGGTTGAGAAGAAACTGAAAAAAAAATACAGAAACAAAAACAAATAAGGCAACAAACAATAGAGAACAATAGAGAATGTAAGAATGTTGTCAAGTTTGAATTCAGATGTTGGATTTTATATTTAAGATTAATTTATATAACCCCACTAAATTAAAATTAAAAATTCATGACTGAACTAGTTGATAGTTTTGAAAAATCAGACCCTGAAATGAAATCAAACGAGCAAAATTAAAAATTAAAAATGAAATCTCTACCTTGTTTTTGTTTTTGTTTGCTTGGAGACATGATGTGGAGATCGGAGAAAAGTCGCAGTTGGTGTCGTCGGAGAAGAAATGGTCGTCGAATGGAACAGCAGTTGGTAAAGATCTGAACTGAAACTGATCTGGAAGGAAGCGGCAGCTAGTCTCGTCGGAAAAGAAGTGGTCGTCAAACGGAGCAACAGTTGGTGAAGATCTGACTGAAACTGATGTAGCAAGAAGCAACAACTGGTGTTGTCGGAGAAGAAATGGTCGTCGAACGGAGCAGCAGTCGGGGAAGATCTGAACTGAAACTGATCTAGAGGGAAGCGGCAGCTTGTCTCGTCGAAAAAGAAGTGGTGGTCGAACGGAGCAACAGTTGGTGAAGATCTGACTGAAACTGATGTAGCAAGAAGCAGCAGCTGGTGTTGTCGAAGAAGAAATGGTTGTCGAACGGAGCAGCAGTTGGGGAAGATCTGAAATGAAACTGATCTAGAGGGAAGCGGCAGCTGATCTCGTCGGAAAAGAAGTGGTCGTCGAACGGAGCAACAATAGGTGAAGATCTAAACTGAAAATGATGTAGAGAGAAGCTGCAACTGGTGTCGTCGGAGAAGGAGTGGTCGAAACGAAGAAGCAACTGGTCTCGTTGGACGGAGAAGCAGCCAGTGAAGGAGTGGTCGACTGGTCCCCTACTTGTCTTTGGTCGATGGTGTATTGGTGTTCAAACTGAATGAGAGTATGAGACTAATTAGGTTTTTAGGTTTTAAAGGTTAAAAGATTCTTTATATATGTAGAGGTTGAAAGAATAAATAAATAAATAATATATATATATATATATATATATATATATATTAATTATATTTATATAATTTTGGGGGAAATGGGGAAATGGGGAAATGGGTATCCCCATCCCCATCCCCATCCCCATTTCAAATGTGGGGGAAATGGGGAAATGAGGATGGGGGGACCTCTCCCCATCCCCATCCCTATTTTAATTTAGGGATGATTTTCATCCCCATCCCCCCCTCCATTTCCCCATTTCCCCCCAAAAAAATCCCCAAATGGGGATGGGGGTGCGGAGATTTGGGGTCTCGGGGATTTTTGTACATCTCTATTCATATGGGTTCGAAAAATAAATAGCACCATTTTGGGTGGCTGTTACGCAAATATCACCATATTAATAATTAATGTTAAGGCTAACTCTAATGGATCTCTATTTCTCAAAAATAAAAACCCAGAACACTCCAATGGTTCTTCAATTCACGGAAAATGAGAAGAATCATTTTGGAGATCAAGATTTTATCTCTATATTTAGAGATTCAAATCTCCAATCTCCATTCACTATTTACTTTTTACAATCTCACTTTACCCTCATATTTTTTCTTAAATTCCCCTTATATTCTTTTCACTTTTTTAACTAAACTCAATTAATTTATTGTAACTCTTTATTCATAAATCTGATTACTATAAAAATTATACCATTAAAAATATTTTGTTGAGACCTTTCATCCAAGGATAATATTGACTATATTTTAATAATTTTTATTTTTTATTTATTATACCTTCTATTTTAATCAAAAAACTAAAAGTATTTTTTTGTAATAAAAAACAAATGTTTTCAAACCATCAATTTTAATTGATGTTTTCAAATCATCAATTTTAATTGATGTTTTCAAATCATCAATAACATTAACATCTTTAAATTAAAATATTACAATGGGAAAACAACGAAAAAAGTACATTGAAAATTAAAATAAAACCAATACAAATAAAATTGAAATTTAAAAGTTAACACTAATATTATAACAAGTCATTTTCACTCCAACCATATCAATTTTAAAAAGGACCAAAATTACTAAAATTACAGGACGACCCACCTGGAAATTGCCCGAAACTATTAAAATTGACATAGGTAGTATTAGCAATTGATCTTTGTATTTGCAAATGGCATAGGTAGTATTAGCAATTGACATATATAGTATTAATAAATATTAGGAGATTGAGAAAGTTTGATAAAAAAAAATATACAAGCTAAAATTTAGGTAAAACATATTATATACAATAGAAAGTTAGAAAAAAATTATTCAATCTAAAATTTAGGTAAAAAATATTAGGTGTAGGAGATAATTAGTCAGAAATAATAAAATATAATAATAATATTTTATTATTTGAGATTGGAAAACTGAGAACGATTGGAGTTGTAAATTTATAGAGGGAATATTCTTGGAATATTCCATTTCCAATCTCCAAAATAGAGAAATTTATGGAGAACGATTGAAGATGACCTAAAAGGCACCAATTAAGGTGATCAGACCATAATACATCGAAAAAGTGAGTTGTTGTCGTTTTCAAAGTGAGAGAGAAAAAAATTGAAAGAGTTTAAATTGATGAGAAGTGAATCGACGGCAACGATTTCGACGACGAAGTAACCGGAAGTTGGAGAGTAGTGGAATTTCGACACTTCACCAGAAAATTTACAATCGATAGAGGTAAGTTGAGTTAGATTTTGTTATCATTTTGGTTGTTGATAAGTTTTTATGCATGTTTGATCAGTTGTGTGTTGATTGAAAATGTAGATTATGTTTGATTTGTGGATCTGAGAATGATTATGGATTAGGTTAGGCTTTGAAATCAGGTTGAATTGTTGTTGAGGAATATGATTTTTTGGGTTCCGAGATTTTTTGAAACATTGCTGAGTTTTTTTGAACCTAATCCGAGATTTTTTTAAACACATCCGAGATTTTTGTTTAGTAAAAGTAGGTTTGTTTAACTTTGAATTTCCGGGACTTTTTGAAACTTGTCCGAGTTTTTTTGAACATAATTCGAGCTTTTTTGAAACACGTGTGAGTTTTTTGTTAAGGTAAATGAGGTTTATTTAACTTTGAATCTCCGAGTATTTTTGAAACTTGTCCGAGCATTTTTGAACGAAATCCGAGTTTTTTTTTTAAATATGTCCGAGGCTTTTGTTTAGGACAATAAGGTTTGTTAAACTTTGAATCTTCGAGACTTTTTGAAACATGTCCGAGCTTTTGTTAACCAAATCCGAGCTTTTTTTAAACATGTCTGAGCTTTTAATTTAGGAAAATTAGGTTGGTTAAACTTTGTAGTATCCAAGCTTTATTGTGAAACGTCCGAGCTTTCTTTTCAAAGTTCCGAGTTTTTTTATAACTCCGAGCTTTATTTTAATGCTCTGAGATTTTTTTTAAAAGCTCTGAGCTTTTCAATACTGTGTCCGAGACATTGTTTCAAAGCTTCATGCTTTTTAAAAGATTGTCCGAGCATTTTTATTGCAATGCTTGAGACTTTTTTTTTACTTTCCGAGCATTTTACAGTATACTTATGTATAGTTTCTGTAAAAATACAGATGAGTAATTGGTTGAAGGATTTACCTAAAACTCCAAAGGAAGAATGGTACAAGGGCAATCTTACTCGCCACGACCATTTTGACGCCCCTGAACAGATAGACGATGTATTGAACCGAGTCCTTTAATTTTTGTTGTTGAAGACCGTTGTCAGTTCATGGAGTCATGTTTCGGGCATTTCATGATGATGCATCATCATATGAAGTTTTTTGGGGGGTGTTATCCATTGGCTGCTTGTGCGAAAGCTGTATCATGATGGCCCAGCAGATGAGATGCGTTTCATGTTAGAGCGTCATTCGGTGAGGTTCTCGAAGGTAGAATTTTGCTTGATCACTGAATTGCAGTTCAGAGCCGTACTGGACACGATGATGTATGCTAGCGTCGAAAATGTCATACGGCAGCGGTACTTTTCCGGTATATATAAGGTTGGCTTCGAACAACTAAGAGTTGTTCTTTATCTTGGTATTTTTCACTAGTCGTATGATGCTGTGAAGTTCTACCTCTTCTATATACTGAACTGGATGCTTATGGGGTTGGACGAGAGAGAGAAGATTTTAGTATGGCAGTTTCGGCTAGTCGATGATCTCGATGCTTTCAATGCGTTCCCTTGGAGTGCCCAAGTGTACAGACACTTCATTTATAGATTCAAGCATTCGCTTGAAGGTCGAAATGAGCAGTTCGATAGACGCCAGCAAACAAAGCGCGCTGACGTATACACCGTGGAGACCTACAACATTTACGGTCTATCTCTTGCCTTGTTGGTAAGAAATTTGAATTACAAAATTTTGATTATTTAGCGTGTATTAAATTTTATGGATTCTTATCGTACTTAGCTGTTATGCAGATATTTGCTTTTGAGGTCATTCCCGAGCTTTACATCCAGTTTGAGAATAACCTATGTTGTGGCATTATCAGAATCATATGGAGTTATATTAGGCTGGACCTCAGAAGTCTCAAGCATATCTGATGCACTGCAACTAACTCTGTGTACACGTCTTCCACATCTTTCGATTTGGACAAGCTCTTCCTCTTCCTCTTCCTCTATGTTATCTACATGATTTATCGGATCAATATTTGCCTCATTATCCACCTTATGAATCGGCCCAAGATCCGTTTCAGTGTTCCGCTCATTGTTCATGTCATTGTAGATCTCACTGTATTGCTCGTTGTACTGCCCATCATTCATCCCAATTTGACAACCAAATACATCATCGAATTGAGGTCCAACTATATCGGCATGATCGGCTAATATCGACGGGACACCACACATGTTTTCTCGACCATCAGTTCCACTCCTTTCTGTGAACACTTGGTTGCTTCCGCTAAAAGATCGAAATTGATAGGTACTTTCATGAGGAGGAATATCTTTACTTATCACATTTTCTGCTGCCATCTCAATTAGACTAACACATACTCGAGGGATCACCCAATCTTCCCCTAGCATAAACTGAACATCATCGTTGTTTCTTATAAATGTGCGACATGTAGTGATATACACTGTAGATCAACACTGTATTTGTTCACATCATACTTCACAACGGTTTGCACGATCGCCACAAATTCTTCTTAGGTCATACTCTTTGACACATACATTTCTTGGTTATCGGAACCTAAAAACCTGACTTTCATCGGGTAACTGCTTCCATCGACCGTTATAAGATATTACTATTCTCACCCGATTCATTCTCTTGTCAAAATCATTATAACAAACCATTATTAAAAAAAATAATATTAAAAACGGTCGGAGACTATTTTGAAAGTCTCGGACATTCCATAAAAATGCTCGGGGACTGTTTTTATATTCTTGGACATTTCACCAAAAGGCTCAAACACTTCACCAAAAGTCTTCAAACCTTCAAAAAAAAAACTCGCAAACTATTTTAAAAGTCTCGGAAACTTATGTAAAAGGCTCGGAAATTGACAAATCCACACACAAAAAATCATTGAAAATCATATCTACGGAAAAGGCTCAGAGCCTTTATTAAAAAGCTCGGAGCCTTTATTGCAATTCTTGAAGCCATTACAAAAAATCCCGGATCCTTTATTAAAAAGCTCAGAGCATTTATAAAAAAACTGACCATTTCCAAAAAGCTCGGAGCCTTTACAAAAAGCTCGGAACTTTTATGAAAAAGCTCGGACTCTTTCCAAAAAGCTCGGAACCTTAACAAAAAAGCTTGGAGTCATTTCAACAACAAGTCGGAGCCTTTTCATAAAAGCTCGAATGGTATAAAAAAGTTTTCGACAGCCTTTAAAAAGGCTCAGATATGCCGTAAAAAGGCTTGGAGATTCATAAATCAAAGGTTCATGTTCACACAAACACTCGACAATAAATCATAAGGAATGACTAATTTGTTACGAGACTCAAAAATGCATGATAAACAAAACGAAGATCAGAAATATATATTAACTTGTTGTGCTGAAACATGTCGACTTTTAGAGAAGTTGTAGATCGATTTTCAGTCAAATTTTGGAGAGAGAGAGATGAGTTACTACTTTATATGATCGAAGTGTGGTTATGGAAGTACAAAAACAATTAAAAATTGATTATTTAAGAGCAATTCAGGTAGTTCACCATAATAGTGTCTTTTAAACTTAATTTATTAAAGCAGTGACATCACTGCAACACAATAATAAATGACATTTCGTACCATTTCCACTTATTCACAATCACATTTATTTTTCCCCTTTTCAAAGTATATATATTTTTTAGAATATGTTTTATATATCATTCATACATTTACGAATCTAATTAAAGCAAACTATTTTCTTGATATTTTATGTGATACTCTATTCATATTGGACCAAAAAAGTCAAAAACAATATTTTTAAGCTTATGCCCCATCCTATAGCTGTTTTTCAATTCGTTTTTATTTTGTTTTTTAAAAACGATTTCGAATTTGCGTTCGTTAACCATTTTTTCATTTTATTTAAAAAAACGAAAAATAAAAAACAAAAAACAAAATTCGTGTTAACAATAAAAAATTTGAAAAACACAAAATACATATTTTCTTTGTTTTTGTTTTTATTTTTCACTTTATATATATATATATATTCTTTGTTTCCGATCCTCTTCTATGATTCTCTTCTTCTTCTTTTTCTTATCCGAACCTTCTTCTTCTCCAATCCTCTTCTTTTTCTTCAAACCTTTTTCTTCTTCTATGATCCTCTTTTTCTTCTTCTCTGATCCTCTTCTTCTCCTTCACCGATGCTTCTTCTTCTCCGATCATTCTCCTTCTTCTATCCTCTTCCTCCTCTTCTTCTTCAATCTCCTTCCTTTCTTTTTCTTCTTTTCTTCTTCTTGACCGATCTGGTTTCCTTTCTTTTTCTTCTTTTTTAATTTTTTTATATCTATATTTTATTACTGTTATTTATATTATTAAAATAATACTTACTTATAATTTAAGAGTTTAGTTTTGATGTTTTGATTAATTGATTTTTTTTTAGTAATTTGTGATGTGTTACTTTTGTTTAATTTTAAAATTACAATATAAACATTATATTTGTTAATTATTTAATCAATTTGTTTATAATTGAAATAATATTAAACAAAATGTAAAAATTGATATTTCAATTTTTAATAGTTTTCAGTTAACCTATCAAACATGTTTTTTTCGTTTTCATTTTTAAAATACAGTTTTCAGTATATGATACCAAACGCGGTATCAGAATTCGTAACTGAAAAAAAAAAAAATTATTTTTGAAAAAAACTCTTACAGGACGGACCTTAAACTTGCTTCCAAATTAATCATTTTATAAATAACTCCATGATTTTTGTCGTTTAATTGTTAAATTTTGTATGGGGGAGATTAACAATAATAAATCATGGACGTCCATCCTGTATACTTTTTATGAGTTGAAAGAAACCACATCTTGGTAAAACTAAAAATCCTGAAAATCTGCTCAAACCAACCGTAACCCTAATTGCACGGCTCTAACAATTTCACAAATCCAAGTGTTTAGGACTTCTAGTTAAACTATCGTTCTAATTCTCTGATTACAACATTTTTCATGAAACAATAACAATGTAAGTACTCAAACTTCAACCTTGTAACTTTTGCACGTCTTTATTCCTTGTATAATTACAATAGAAAACCCAAAAATTTCACAATTAACGTTCTTTTGCACTCACAAACATACAACAATGTCCACCCATTACAATTCTCATTCTCACCTCGGCCTCACTGTCAACCCGGACGGCACCATCAACCGCCAAGTCCAATTCCCCAAAATCGAACCGAATCCGGATCCAATTACAGGCAACCCTATTGTCAGTAAAGACGTAACCCTAAACCCGAAACACGAAACGTCTGTACGGGTTTTCAGGCCTGTGAAATTACCCTCAAACGACAACATGGTAGCTCGTCTCCCCATTATGATTTACTTCCACGGAGGTGGTTTCGTCCTCTATTCCGCCACAGACGCCTTGGCTCACCACAACTGTGCTCAAATGGCTAGTGACATCCCTTCCATTATTGTATCGGTCGATTACCGACTCGCTCCAGAGCACAAGCTCCCAGCTTGTTACGAAGACGCTGTGGACGCTATTCTCTGGGTGAGAGACCAAGCTATGGACCCAGAAGGAGAGCCTTGGCTGAAAAGTTTCGGCGATTTTACAAGATGTTACCTTTCAGGCCGCGGTAATGGCGCCAACGCTGTGTTCCACGCGACGTCTACAGCGTTGGATTTGGACTTGGGCCCATTGAAAATCGCTGGGCTGATTTACAACCAGCCTTTGTTTGGTGGGGTCCAAAGAACGAACAGTGAGATCAAATTTGCAGCTGATCATCTGTTGCCGTTACCGGTACTTGACACACTGTGGGAACTAGCACTGCCACGTGGAGCTGATCGTGACCATCGATTTAGCAATCCTATGATTGATGGGCCCCACAAGAGTAAGATCGGATCGTTGCCTAGGTCTTTGGTGATCGGTTTCAATGGAGACCCGTTGATCGATCGGCAACAAGAGTTTATACAAATGTTGGCGTTGGCTGGGGTCCAGGTTGAAGCACAGTTTGATGATGTGGGGTTCCATGGGGTTGATATTGTGGACCAGCGACGAGCTCTTGCAGTAATAAAACTTGTTAAGGACTTTGTCATTTGAAATTGTTTTTGTTTTTCCGTTATATTTAATTATATGGGATTGTTTTAGGGCGATAATTATAATGATGATAAGTTAATAATTTTACAAACTTGTGATTTGTGATTTTTTGTTTTTTGGAAATACATCTACGGTCGGGACTTGACAAGATTAATTAGACTTTACAAACACGGTCTGAATACTATTCTCACTCTCGAAGAGAGGTTACATATGGACTACAACTCTCACAATCGGAGAGATAACTGCTCCCACAAATTGAGGGAAAACTCCCCACACATACTTGTAAAATATGTATGGTGAGACTCAAATCTCTAACCACTAAGTATGGAAAAGAAGTGTACAACCATCTATACTAATAGGTGATATGTGATTTGTGATTGTTTTTGTACATAAAATATGATAAATTAAGGCAATTGATATATACTATGGAGATTATTATAATTGTTCCATTAAAGTTGTATCGAATTTCGTAAATCTTTTTATCACATTTCAAAGAAAAAAAATGCATTATATGGAAATGGAAAAATTGTACATTTGATATAATAAATATAACAATGTTTTGGCATAATTACATTGGTCACCCTTGAACAATACGAGTCAAAGATGTTAATCTAGATTTATAAATATAAAACTTGTAAATTCCAAGCACTGCTTTTTTATTATTATTATCAAATATGGTAACATCGAGGAGACATTGTCAGGTATCAAACTACAGTATATGATAGTTACATTTTTAAACATTTTAATATAAAGTTGTTAACAACAAGAATCGGCTTAAACGCATCATAATATTTTAATTAATGGTTGTAGCAACCAGCAAGTAACATCATTTCCATTAATAATCACATGCCCAACACAGATAAGCAACCAAAACCAAACCATATGCAATATGATCCACATGATATAATATCTAATACCGTATAATATATAACATATAAAGCAACCAACCAATATGATGCACATTAAATAATATCTAAAACAATATTAATTATACCAATTTTTTTAAAAAATACAACTATTGTCGGTACCTGACGAAATTAATTAGATTCTACAAATACGGTCTGTAAACATATGAACTACAACTCTCACAATTAGAGAGAGGGTTGCTCCCACAAATCAGAAGAAAACTCCCCACACATGTTTGTAAAATGCGTATGGTGAGACTCGAACCCCTGACTACTAAGTGTGAAAGGGAGGTGTACAACCATCTCTACTAAAAGATGACGTGCATATTAATTATACCAACTTAGTCGATAAAATTTATTGTAATTCTTTAGAGATTTCATGATCAATTTCCGTTAACATTAGGGGTGGCCCTGAGGTGGGTCGGGGGGTGGGCACCCGCCCTTGGCACGTCATTTGTAGGGGTCTTCAATTTCATGCTTTGATTGCTTATGTTTGGGTTGAATCCAAAATAAATAAATGGTCTAATAGAAATAATTTGCTATAGAAATAAAAGGGCCCCCCTTGTTTTTAAAAGGCCAAGTATTACAAAAACAACAAATTGAAGGTTATGATGCCCAATTCGTTTTATTTAATATTATTTTTTCATACTTTACCCAATTTTGTTAGGGATTCATCTATTTTATATCATCAAAAACCTAAAAATCCAAAAACCCTTTCAAAACCATAGAAACTGATGTAGGATAAAGATGAAGGAACCGCGACCCATGTCGAACAATTTCTTTATTTTCTTATTTTGTTAATTTGGGTATTTTCTTGTTTAGTAAGTTTATTTATTTTAGTTTGATTAGGAATTAAATTTAGGTTTTAAAAATAAATCAAACTTACCTTTTAGGTAAGATTTGATCTTTGTTTTCAAGTCAAGTTAGGAGTCATGAATCCTATAAGATTTTGATTAGTTTTGATCTTTTCTTGTTTTAGTCTTTTTTAAGGAATGTCGTATTAGGATTAGTTTATTATAAATAGTCTTATTATTTCCAATTATTGTAACTTTTAAAAACCTTTGATTGATTTTAATAACATCGTTCCTTTGGAACATTTATCTGTCGTGGATTCGACATGCTCTTTGTGGATTCGAGAGCACCATTTTCTAACGACGATTAGGGAATGATGGCCCCTGCATGGCGGTCCATGCTTGGGTAACTACCGGTTGCTGTGTCAAGGTTCGTCTGAGTGTGCCTCAGGGTTCGACAAAGTGATCATTCTTATTTTCGCCATACCCCGCTGCATCAATTGGTATCAGAGCGACCGAGTCTACCTCTGTGCTAGGCTCAGTGTCCACGGACCACAACCAACTACCTTCCTAAACACCATATATTCACCCTTCATACCCCCCCATAAAAAAGAAAAAGAAAAAAAAGTAGAGAATCGAAATTGAAAAAAAAAGAAAAGAAAAAAGAATGAGAGTATTTGTGTGATAGTTCCGAGAATCAACAATCAGCCTCAGAGACAGCAGAAATTGTGGATCAACCCATTAGTGTTACAATTTGCAGATCAACCTCAACAATGCCAGAAATTTCAATTCAGTCTCACAAGTTCCAGATATTTCAGATTGCGTCCACCATCACACACACCTAAAGCCGCGAGTGAATTAATTTTTCGTAAGCAATTCTTAGGGTTCAAATTTTGGTAAGTTTTTTTTCAGACTCTGATTTCGGTTCTCAATGGGTTTCAATGGTTCTCTTGGTTCCAATAATTATTTTTCGAGCTATAATGATTCTCAACCAAGACTTCGATTTTTTTCTGGTCATATGAAAACTGAAGAATTTATTAATTGATTGAAAGAAGTTGAAGAATATTTTACATATCAGAAAACTGAAGAAAGTCTGAAAGTTTACTTATAGAAATTTATTTGAAAAACGATGCATTGATTTGGTGGGAAGACTTTCAGAAGGATCGAAAAAGATTTGGAATGGATAGGATCCAATCATGGCCTGTGATGAAAGATGTAATGCGGGAGGAATATCTTCTAATTGATTATTTTAAAGATTTTGTCATGTAGAAGATACAGTTGAAGATATTTCGTATGAAATGGAAATTGTCGAAGTAATTGAAGATAAGTCTTGTATCTTAGAAGTTGAAGACTGCGATCCAACCATTGATATTGATTGCACTTTAGATGTGGTTGAAGCAAAACTGGAAGCTAAATCAATTTCTATTGATAAAGTTTCCAAGGGTGATAACTTATTTGAAAATCCACATAATTTTTATTGGGGTAATTTGAAGATTATTTTTCCTGATTTGGATTTTGAAGATCCAACATTGTTCTTGCCATCTGAAGTATATTTGTTCAAGCCAGTGATTGATAAGATGGTACATTTGAAGTATAATCCACCCAAACATAATCTTGCCAAACTCGAGGACGAGTTTATTTTAAGAGGAGGAGAATACTATGTGAGATGGGAAGAGCTAGCAACGAGGAATCGCTATTGTCCAAACCTCTACAGGTGTCCAGCGGTCCAAGCCGCAACCAATAGGCATCGTCAGTGGCGAATAGCTTGGACATCTTCTGCATTTCGTTGGACAATTGTTGTGGTGACGTTGTGGATTTGGGATGAACTACAGAGAGATTTTTCAGTTGGCGTTTACCACTCCCACAAGACAAATATGGGTTCTTCTTTGTTTACCTGTCTTTCTGCGTATTTCAGCCGAACTCGAGGACGTGTTCTTTTTAAGAAAGGGTGACTGATGTAGGACAAAGATGAAGGAACCGCGGCCCATGTCGAACAATTTCTTTATTTTCTTATTTTGTTAATTTGGGTATTTTCTTGTTTAGTAAGTTTATTTATTTTAGTTTGATTAGGAATTAAATTTAGGTTTTGAAAATAAATCAAACTTACCTTTTATGTAAGATTTGATCTTTGTTTTCAAGTCAATTTAGGAGTCATGAATCCTATAAGATTTTTGATTAGTTTTGATCTTTTCTTGTTTTAGTCTTTTTTAAGGAATGTCGTATTCGAGTCGTATTATGATTAGTTTATTATAAATAGTCTTATTATTTCCAATTATTGTAACTTTTAAAAACCTTTGATTGATTTTAATAAAATCGTTCATTTGGAACATTTATCTGTCGTGGATTCGACATGCTCTTTGAGGATTCGAGAGCACTATTTTCTAACGACGATTAGGGAATGATGGCCCCTGCATGGCGGTCCATGCTTGGGTAACTACCGGTTGCTGCGTCAAGGTTCGTCTGAGTGTGCCTCAGGGTTCGACAAAGTGATCATTCTTATTTTCGCAATATCTCGCTGCGTCAGAAACTAGAGAAAGAGAGAAAAATCAGAGATGGGAAGGTGAGAAGGTCAATCGAGAATGAAGGTTCGAGTGGCACTTCCAATGAAAAAGCCACACGTGTTTAAGTCGGCCTACACCCACCCACCCAAGCTTCGCTCTCTCGTCGACAAGCTTCCACAATGGGACAACCAATGCACCGTCGTTACTAATTCGAAACTATAAATCCTTCGGCTTCGTTTCAAACCCCATCTCTTTCGGCTTCTCGCACTTCTAATGTTGTCGAAAGTGATTCCCTCCAGGTCTCGAACTACCTCCGTCGTTTGAAGAAACCATATCTGAATTCCATCCCACTGATTCCGGTATCGACCTCAAAGAAGATGATCACTTCTCTCTCTGTATTCAAATTTCAAATCTTATGCTTGATTTTGATTTTATTACTCTATATATATATATTATTGTGTTTATATGAAGACATGATTGCGATTTGTGATTATAACTATAGATATTTTTAGGTATCCTTTTAGGATTGCTTTGCTTGTTTGTAGATTAGTAATTGAGCTGATTGAACGTTTGCTCATTCTATGCTTGTTAATTTGTGTTCTCCATTTGATGTAATTAATAATTTATTTCTCAATTTAATGGGTTGATCATTTTTGTAAATTCTATTATTTATGCATTAAGGATTTTATACTTTAAAAGTGTCAAAGCAGTCTTAGGCTTGTAGGTATACATTTAATGCTTATTTTCGACAATTTTCTGTTTTATCAAGTAATTTCTTTTCGGTGTAAAAAATAAACGTCGAAACAATTTTTATCGGTTGATGTATGAAAATGTGTATATTAATCGTTTCTTTGGTATTGACAAAATTATAAATATATACAAAGTAACTATTTTTAAGATTTCAACAAAGAATCTGCCATGATCGGCACCGGTTAACATTTGAATGAAAACCGGAACCAAAATTATTCATAAAACAAAATTAATAATTACAAAATCAAGTCAGAGTTTTGACGAAGTCTCCAACGGCATTATACAAAGCATCGGCGGCAGAGGGGTCGAAAAGCTCGTACGCGTGACAACCTCCGCTTCCAAAACGTGTCGTCACGTGCACTCCATGTGACTCCAACAATTTCACCAACTCTCTCTGCTTGTCAATTAGTGGGTCCCCTTCATGTCCAACTATCAAACTCGTTTGTAGCCGTCCAATTTTCGGATTAGACTTTCCAGTCATCGGATTGCAATATTCATGATCACGATCCGCATCTTTAGGCAATGCAAGTGACCACATCAGATCATTAGCGCTCATAGGAAGAATCCGATCGTTGATCAACCTAATCTCCGATTCAGTTCTCTGGACCCCACCAAAGTACGGCTCGACCATTATCAGCCCTTTGATTTCAACAGGTCCAAGATCAAGATCCAGCGCACGTAAACCTGCATGGTAAACAATGTTGCCACCAGCACTACTGCCCATAATAAAACATCTTTTGAACTCAACGTATTCTTTCAACCAAGGATCACAGCCGTTGGTTTGATCTAGCGCCTGATCACGGACCCACGTGATGGCATCGATAGCGTCATCGTACGCTGCAGGGAGCTTGTTCTCAGGAGCGAGACGGTAATCGACGGCCAGAATCAAAACGGACAATTGAGAGGCCATGCGGACGCAAGACTCGTGGAAAATCGAGGAGGAGACGCTATAGAGAATGAAACCACCGCCGTGGAAGTGAATGACGAGAGGGAGCTTCGTGTTTGGTGGGATTTGTCGAGGTCTGAACAAACGCATGGAGGTTTTGTTGGTGGGGTTGAGAGTTATGTCTTTGGAGAAGGCGAGTTGGGTGGCGGCGGAGTCGTCGGTGGGGGGGTGTGTGGGGACTTGGTGGTGTCTGGTGAGTGAGCCGTCGGGGTTGAGGGAGATTTGGAGGAGTTTATATGGATCAATGGAGCAAGTTTTGTCTTCCATTGTTGGTTGATTGAAGAGTGATTGAGTAGTTGTTTTACGTTAGCAAATGAGGATATAAATACAAGTGGAAGAGAAGCTACCATATATTATATGGATTTGTTATAGGTAGGTGAATAATAATTATATTAGATGTGATATATGACTATATGAGCTGCTCTTTGATGATATTTATTTTGTGGTTTAAATTCAAGTATCAATGATGATCTAATTTAGCGTAATAGGATTAACTAATTGTTGTCGTAGTAACTAACATTGAGTTTTTAAACAGATCGGATCGTATTAAATCGATTTAAAATATATGATTTCATCATCTATTATAAATATTATTTATTCATACATGTTTATATGTATAAAATGGTTCCTTATTTCTGTGTGATAATCATACATTCATGCTGGATGAAAATGTTATTAGATTGTTCTTACTTTTATCATGAACATTTTTTTTTTCAATAATTTATTAATTTTTTGAAAAAAAAAAAGAATTTTATTATGAACATAATCCTATAATAATAATAATATGATATAAGGAATTGATGAGATTCAAACTCCTAACTACTAAGTGTGAAAATGAGATATACAATCATCTTTACTAAAAGATAATAATGTAAATCTGATATATATATTAACAAATAAAAAAGATAAGGAAAAAAGACGATCAAAAGCTTTATTTATTTATTTAATAAAATAAAAAGGAAAGTTGTATCATCTGTTGGGTTTTTTTTTTTTTTTTTTTGTACAATATTATCTGTAAGGAGCTGGGACGTTATGACTCAACTAGAATTTCAGGCTGAGCAAGTCACACTTACCGAAATTCATTATTTTTCTTGAATTCAATGTTTCAATTACGCGCAAAAATAGCCTTTTCTTATATATATATATATATATATATATATATATATATATCCATAAAATTATATAAGTTTATTAAATACAATCACTCATTTATAAAAGAGTTTTAATAAATATATACATATCAAGATAAATTATATAAAATGAGTGGTTCACATTCAATGTCCTTATATAATTACATCAAATTTTCGTATATATATATATATATATATATATACTCATTTATCTAAGAGTTTTGACAAGTGCATACATATCAAGTCAAAGTATATAAAATAAGTGGTTCACGTACAATTAGGGATAACAATTTGACCCGCACCCGCGGGCACCTGTCTGAACTCGACGCTGTAGGGTCGGGTGTGGATGGTGAATTTACGATCCGTAGACCCGTGAACCCGTTTAATGAAAAGCTCTATGGGTTCGCGGGCGGATGCGGGTTGGAAAAAAGAAACCGTGGGTTGGACCCGAGAACCCCGCATAAATAAAATACTTGTATATAAACATATATAGACATTTGATTTATTTTTTAACGTTTTATTTTTATGGTTATTATTGTTTTGTAATGTATCAAGTAGGGAATTATAAATGTAAATTTAATTCAATTAAGTATCAAATAGGTGATTATATGTGGAAATTTACAAATGACAAATCGCGAGTTCGCGGGTTCGCTGTTTCGTGGGTTACGGGTTTGTGGGTATTCCGTGGGTGAAGCATCCACCCGTGAACCCACATTGTTTTGCGGGTGAGGGTATAGGTGCAACCATAACCCGTGGGTTCAAACCCGCCCTTGAACCCGCTTACCTACGCAGGTGAGTAGGTAAGAGGGCAGACGTGATTGAGGCAAATTTTCGCGGGTGAGAGTTTGGATTTTATAAAACCCACCCTAACCCGACCCGCTGCTATCCCTACATACAATGTCCTTATATAATTTTATAAATGCGCACTTATGTGAAAAATTTCGAATATATAAATATATAATCTTTTTCCAATCGGTGCGCACTGATAGAATTATTTAAGGACATTGAATGTGAGTCACTCATTTATAAAAGAGATTTGACAAGTGCATACATGTCAAGTTAAAGTATGTAAAATGAGTGACCCACATTCAACGTCTTATATAATTCCATCGGTGTGTACTTATGTGATTATATATATATATATATATATATGAATACATGTACATAACAAAAAAAAATCTATGAATACATTAGTGCATTGGATGTTAGTTGTTAGATTCAAATATTTTGACTAAGACTAAATCAAAGTAGTTGAATCCAACGACTCACATTCAATGCACTCATATAAAATTTATATATGTGTACTTATGTGAATACCATTGATGTATTTTCATCAATGCCCTTACCGAAAAATGGATTCACTTAGAAAAACTTTTGGATGATTAAATAAGTTGTTTTACATTTCCGAATTTATTTATAGAAATAGTAGCATTTATTAAGGTCTTAGTGTGTGTTTGATATGACTTTTGTAAGGATCAAAAACATTTTTTAAAAAAACTATAAGTTATTTTGAAGTTTTTTTAATTGTTTGGCAAAACTCAAAATAACATTTTTAATGTATGAATTATCTCAAATACCATTTATAAAGGTCATTTTATGTATACTTGGAGAATCCCAAAATTTGGGCTTTTCCAAAACCTTTTTTGAGCTTTTTTAAACATATGAATTATCTTAACTATCCCTTAAAATTTTTAAATATTCCACAGTACTGTATAATTCTTTCTTTAAATATATTGTTATCACCCTTTATGTAATATACACAACCGAAATCTATTTTAAAAAATACACTGTCAATACAACTCTTTTGTAATTTACACAACCTAGATCTTTTTTTTTGGTTAGAAACTTTATTTATTAAAAACTCTACTATAAAAAGATCTTTACTAAAATCTTTACTTGAAAAGCTATACCAAACATACCCTTATTTAGGCTCGGTTGCTCTGATGGGCTGTGTTTCAAGAAATGTTTGGATTTCGATTTAAACTAGTTTGGGCCTTGTCCGAAAAGGCCCATTTGCAGCCCAATTAAATAATGTAAAATAAATAATATATTGAGTATTAAATGGAAATTTATTGGATTTATCTGTCGTGAACTGGGTTGCAATTGACTGTGATTGATCTTCATCTACAAAAATTTAAGTGGGGATCTGAACTGTTGATATACTTATATACATAAAGTAACCTCATCCAAATTAAAATTCCCCAGGTAACAAAACTCTAAAGCATTATCTTTTTGAAAAGGGAATTTCCTATTTCCTAGTTAACACATACTAGAAGCAAATCCACAATTATATAACCAGATAAAATATGATTTTTTGACTGCGCAACAAAATTTCATAATTTCTCAATTACACAACCTCCCTCATCTGTACCTTTTTTTTTTTTTTTTTTTTCCGGTTACAAAGAAACACCATATACAAGAAACTGTTAAAATGTATTTTACAAACAAACCGGACTGGTATCAATGAAAACAGAAAGTAACGTTAGAAAAAAAGTTTGATCCGAGGCACGTGTTTCACACGGTGTCCTTAAGACAATTTCACCGGACAACACTGTATGTGTATGAGGCGATTGTCTCCCAGGATACAACGGTTCAACAGTGGTAGGCCTAAGCACTATCCACTACCAGCGAACTCAAACCGAGTTTTGAACTTACCAAGAAACAGATAGAAGAAACGAATTCGGTTGCTCAAAAAAAAGTTTAATTATTTTGCTGTGTGTGTTGAACAGAACATAAGAGGGATTAAATACCCAAACCGAAACCCTAGGGTTTTGGGATTAATTCGGGATTATAATTGGAAAATAGAACATAAGAGGGATTAAATACCCAAACCGAAACCCTAGGGTTTTGGGATTAATTCGGGATTATAATTGGAAAATTCGTTTTGATTTAATAAGGAAATAATTTAATTAGATAATATTCTCCAAAGAGATTTATTTCTAATTAAACTCGATTTTGTATTCTTATTGATTAAGTAAGAAATCAGAATCCAAACAATTAAAGCTTTACTTATTCATCACAATAAAAAAAAGTTGACTTAGGGAAGTGGCAAAAGGTCAACTGTACTCTCACTGTTTAATCGGAGCGGCATTCGTGTCCGCAGGTTGCGCCCACACACGAGTCGTGCATTCGAAGGTTCGGGGTCCATGATTTGCATCCCCCTGCGCGCGCGAGAGAGAGCCTCTATGCCACACACATGTTGAAATCTCATATCACACATTCACTTATAAACTACTTATAAATGATTTCCCTAAACAATGTGGGATTCCTTTTAATCCCTACACAATGGGTCCACTTTGAGACTCAATTTCTCATTCACCCATTAACCATTTTGTGAATTTGAGTATACCATTTCGAAGTTCTCACGGAGGAGAATTCAAATCCACTTTAATCTTCCATTTCTATGGAATTTATCTACTCAATTTTTGCTCTCAACATGAGAGATTACCACAAAATTTCCAACAGAAACAGAATATCAATGTCTTAATACGAAGCTCACAATGCAAATGTGATGCTAAAGTGAATCCGAATTCGGGTATTCTACACATTACTACACTTTCAATCTTTTATTCTCAAAAATCACCATTCATTTCAGTTAAGGAGACAAGCATCAACACACTCCAAGTCGAAGGAAACTATAAAAAGTTGGACGTGTAAGTAAAGCTATATAAATCGCGATTTTTGACGAAAACCGCGTTACACAGTCAAAAGTGCAGGACTGAAGGCCTTATTGTAGTCTAGTTTGAGTACTCTGGCCTTGCTTTTCCCTCCGCTTGCCTTTCAACTCCAATCTCTAAATCACGTTCAAGAATTCTAATTCACTTCTATGAGCACTCAATGGGATCAACGAGCATACTACTGTTTATCAATTGCAGTCTTAACCTTAAGTTCAGCATAAGCGAACATAAGACTATTCGAACGACACCCTCCAGGACTCGACCAGCCTTATTTACAGTTTGATCTTTATTATTTAGTAATTCATTATGAAAAAGAGTTCACGAAGGGACCACCCCAACTCATGTTCTCCTTTTTTGTTTTGTAAGATGGCCAGTGTCCTCCGTTCAATCAAATTCAACTGTGAATTTGATAGATCTACACTAATAACAAAAAAAACATTTTCAAGCATCAAACTACGTTAGACAGCAGTTATATTTTTTAACATTTTATTATAAAGCTGTTGACAATAAGACTCCGCTTAAATGACTACTAATATTGCATCATAATATTATAATTAACGGTTGTAGCAACAGCCAACCAACCAGCAACGGCAGCAAGTAACATTATTTCCATTAATAATCACATGGCCAACACAAATAAGCAGCCAAAACCAAACCATATGCGATATGATCCACATGATATAATATCAGTACAGTACAATATAACACATAAAGCAACCAACCAATATGATGCACATGCACTATAATATCTAAAACAATATTAATTACCAACTTAGTCGGTAAAATCTATTGTAATTCTATAGAGATCTTCAGGATCAAATTATGTTAACATTTTAACATTTGAGTGAAAACGGAACCAAAATTATTCTTATAAACAAAAATTAATTATTACAAAATCAAGTCAGAGTTTTGACGAAGTCTCCAACGGCGTTATACAAAGCATCGGCGGCAGAGGGGTCGAAAAGCTCGTACGCGTGACAACCTCCACTCCAAAATTGTGTCACGTGCACTCCATGTGACTCCATCAATTTAGCCAACTCTCTTTGCTTGTCAATTAGTGGGTCCCCTTCACGTCCAACTATCAAACTCGTTTGTAGCCGTCCGATTTTCGGATTAGATTTTCCAGTCATTGGATTGCAATATTCATGATCACGATCCGCATCTTTAGGCAGTGCCAGTGACCACATTAGATCATTAGCAGTCAAGGGAATAATCTGATCGTTGATCAATCTAATCTCCGATTCAGTTCTCTGGACCCCACCAAAGTACGGCTCGACCATTATCAGCCCTTTGATTTCAACAGGTCCAAGATCAAGATCCAACACACGTAAACCTGCATGGTAAACAATGTTGCCACCAGCGCTACTGCCCATAATAAAACATCTTTTGAAGTCAACGTATTCTTTCAACCAAGGATCACAGCCGTTGGTTTGATCTAGCGCCTGATCACGGACCCACGTGATGGCATCGATAGCGTCATCGTACGCTGCAGGGAGCTTGTTCTCAGGAGCAAGACGGTAATCGACGGCCAGAATCAAAACGGACAATTGAGAGGCCATGCGGACGCAAGACTCATGGAAAATCGAGGAGGAGACGCTGAAGAGAATGAAACCACCGCCGTGGAAGTGAATGACGAGAGGGAGCTTCGTGTTTGGTGGGATTTGTCGAGGTCTGAACAAACGCATGGAGGTTTTGTTGGTGGGGTTGAGAGTTATGTCTTTGGAGAAGGCGAGTTGGGTGGCGGCGGAGTCGTCGGTGGCGGGGTGTGTGGGGACTTGGTGGTGTCTGGTGAGTGAGCCGTCGGGGTTGAGGGAGATTTGGAGGAGTTTATATGGATCAATGGAGCAAGTTTTGTCTGCCATTGTTGGTTGGTTGAATGAAGAGCGAGTGAGAGTGCTACAGGATGTTTTGTGGAGCATTTGTTTTAGGTGAGCAGTTGATATAAATAACAAGTGGAAGAGAAGCTAATTAATGTTATAATGGATGTGATATATATGGATAAGGTATAGGTGGCTGAAGAATAATTATAATGGATTTGATATATATATATATATAATTTTTCAACTGTTATATAAGATGTATTAGTTTTTTATATATAGATCACTTAATTTAAATGCTTTGATTTATACATTTATCAAATCTTTTAAATCTAATTATCCATATCCAATGAATTCATATGTTTTATGTGAGTTTGAATTGATAGAAAGAATATATATGATTTACTCTTTTACATTTAATTAATTGATGAAAATTGTGTTGTAAATTCTTGTACATCAATGATGATATAATATTGGCATAATGTGATTAATTGTTGTTGAAATAACTAACACGGAGTTTTTAAAATGATGGAGTCGTGCTAAATCAACTTAAAAAATACATAACTTCACCGTCTATTATTATTTTTCATGATTGGATTAATAATAAGTGATTTTATATGTTTTGCAGTAAAAAATTTAATTCCATTTAGTCTAACTCGCATTTAGTTAGTTTTTTTTTTCTAGAAAATAATAAGTACGGAATAGGATAGTTAAAGTTATAAAAATATATATAATTCTTCGTGGAAATTTGTAAATTAGTGTGTACTGATATAATTATATAAGAATATTAAATGTGAACCACTCATTTTACATACTATGTGTTGACATGTATGCACTTATCAAATCTCTTTTATAAATGAGTGACTCATATTCAATGTACTTATATAATTCCACCAGTATATACCAATAGAAAAAAATACCATAATTCTCCGTTTATATATATATTATTTATTTATTTATTTACTCTTGTTTATATGCATAAAATGGTTCTTTATTTCGGTGTGATTTATCATCCTTGATGAAAATGCTATTAGATTGTTCTTAATTTTATTATGAATATTTATTTTTTCAGTGGATTTTTTTTAATTATGAGAGGTTGGTCTGTTTGTAAAACTTTAATATTTTTTTAAAAAAGAATTTTATTAGAAACATTAAATACATATAATTTTACAAGAAAATATTATTGTATGTAAAATTTAATCCTGTAACTAACAATGATATAATGGACAATTTTAGGGTGTAAGAATTTTATAGATTTACAACACTATTAAGATTGTTAGGATTATTAGGATCATACTTTTAGGATTATTATGATTATATGGACTAGACTTTTAGGATTCTGAAAGAGTCTTTGGAATTTATTTATAGACTATTAGGATTATCTTGATTTTATTTCAAGACTTTTTGAACTTTTATAAATATGGATTTTTAAGAGTCGAGTATAGTATTCAATTTTTTCCACACATTAACGAATACCCACACCTAATATGACATCCAATATGAATGTGTGGCTGTGATTGAATGCCATTAACTTATAATTTCAGGACGTCCTTATTAGAGAACCACTATATATATATATTAGTAGAACAACTATACCTTTGTCCACATTAGTCTTTTTAATTTATGTATAAATAAACCATTATTTACGTCTATCAAATGAGCACAAACAATAATAAAGATGTCACGATTAGGAAACATTATTCAATATATGTTCTATGAAATGTAAGTTAAAAAAAACGAAGTAAAATTGTTGCACTACTCCACCCTCCTATCTCCAATCTCCAATCTCCAATCTCCGTGTTGGGGATGATTTTTGAATCAATGAATCCCGGAAGCGTCGTGCCTAATATACGTCCATAACTCATAACAATGATAACGTCAATAGCAAAAAAATAGATGAGAGAAAATAAATCAATCACAACACAAGATATACGTGGAAAACCCAAATCGGGTAAATTGTTACAACCATATATTCAAGGATTCTCTCTCACGCCCAAACCCCAAACCACACTCATAAGATCCTCACCAAGAACCCTCAATATCCTCTAGGTCTCCCCTGAATATCACCCACGGATCTCTAATTTGATCCACAGATATTCCTTTTGATCCCTCCACAGATATTTCCACGGGTCTCTTACCTCAATCTCTCTTACTCTCTGATGTTACATGGTGTTCTTTTTTTGCTCCACCCAAAATAACGTAATTACAAGGTCTATTTATACTAGTTACATGGAGTTTAAAATAAAAGAAAATCCTACTCTTAAACGTACAAGAATTATTTGTTCCATATAAATACTATTTCCTATTTATGACAAGTATTCTTGTTAAGGATAAATCATTTTCCTTCAAGTACAGGCCTTTCCTATTCTTCATGAACACAAACTCTTTCCTTTTTCGATTAGCACAAGAACTTCCAGAAGAAAACACGTTTCCTATTTTCACGCAACATTCCTATTTGGGCAAGATACGCCGTTTCCGCGGTTTGGGTTGTGGTGTGCACCCCGCTTCCTATATTGCCTGAAAGCCACTAGAGATGACCGCTCAGAATACAGCGGTCTACGCCTTTGCCTCCGTTGCGGTCTACACTGCGTGAATCCACATGAGTTCGATCGCTCCCTATGCCACGGTTTGTGCGCCTGTCTTCACCGCGATCTGCGTCGTGGAACCTACCAGAATTCATTTCTTCAGTTCTTTCAGTCTTCAAACCTCTCTCAAACACCATCTTCAACTTCCAAACGTATCCCACATCTCCAAGACGCTCCACATCAGTTGAGTTTTGTTTGGTTAACATTGGGCTCACTTGAGAATACGATCCAAAACCTAACACTTCGATCACCAATCACCCATCCGTGGACCACAACTCGTCCAAGCTGAAGATCTGATGGGTTATGGAAGATCTGATGAGGTATGGAAGTTGAGGAAACTGAAAATTTATGATGAAAATTTGATAGGGTGTGGAGGTTGAGGAAGCTGAAGATGATTTTGAGTAAAAGAGAAAAGTGTAGAAAGTATTGAGGGAGATGACAAGACAATTTCGGGTTCAAGTTATTTATAAATATCACTAAA
This sequence comes from Dipteronia dyeriana, assembly GCA_032871835.1. Classification (NCBI taxonomy): domain Eukaryota; kingdom Viridiplantae; phylum Streptophyta; class Magnoliopsida; order Sapindales; family Sapindaceae; genus Dipteronia; species Dipteronia dyeriana. The sequence goes on from CM065299.1 coordinate 102,042,300, forward strand.
AAGTTTAGAAAATCTATTTTGTCATGAAATTCTAAAAATCTTGATCTCAATCCAATACCACCAGACAATTTGTTGTCTCTTAAAAATCTAGATCCAATACCACAAGACAATATGGATTTTAAAAAAAAAATCTTAAAAGTCAAGATCCAATACCACAAGACAATATAGACTTTTTTAAAAAAATTCTTAAAAATCTTGATCGAATACCACCAGACTTATCTAATTTGTTAAAAAATCTCAACCCAATACGACTAGACATTTACTTCCCTAAATTGTATAATAAAATCTTGAACCCCCTTTATTTATTTATTTAATAGTAATGTTAATCTATACCCTTGAATTAAAAGTTAACAACCATATTTGTATCATAAATAGATATAAATACACCTATTGTCACTACCTTTTATTTAATAAAAAAGGAAGAAGACGAAAGTCGTATTGTCTGTTGGGAGTTGGAAGTTGGACGTTGGGAGTTGGAAATCGATGTTGGGACTTTATGACTCAACGAGAAATTCAGGCTGAGCAAGTCACACTTACCGAAAATCTTTATTATTCGAATTCAATGTATCAATTATATGCGCATGAGCATGAGTAGTGTTTTTTAGTTTTTGTCTTTTAAAATATATATAGCTATTTTTTATATGTAAATAAGAAAAAAAAAATCTTTATTTGAACACTGCTACAAGTTACAAGTGAATTTTTTTGTATATAAGTTCATGAAAACTTAAAAATTTTGTTTTAAACATGATTTCGAGAAGTGAAGCATAATTACAGAAAGAGTTGCTCTATAAAATTTTTGAATGATTAAATAATGTGTTTTACTTTTACAGTTTCATTTATATAAATATAAGCAATTATTAGCATCTAATTGACTTGGTTGCTCTGGTGAGCTGTGTATCTAGAAATGTTATGAATTTCGATTTAAAGTAGTTTGGGCCTTGTCAGGGAAGGCCCATTTCCAGTCCAATTAAATAATGTAAAATAATAGCACCCTTCAAAAACTTTATTTACACCCCCCTTATAATCTCATCCAACAATTTTTTTAAAAACATCTAATTTATAAATAAACATCATTTAATACTAAAAATACAATTTCTTTAATTACATTGTATTGTATTTTTATAAATACACATCACTCATGACTATTATTATATTATTTAATCAATTTTATTAATATTTCAAATTTTATTGTTAACTTTAACTCTCTTACTATTGTCTCTCTTACTATTCTTTCTCTTCCTTACTTATTTTTTCTTCTTGGTTTATATATATATTAGAGAACCACTTCCTCTTTGAAAGAGTTGTAGGGATGCAAGATTTGTGTCACGTCCCAATTGACGTGGAAGTAGATAGTTGTTAAATGATATTTCAAATTAAAAAGGTGATGGACGAAATTGAAAAACATATAATATTTTTTTTGACAAGAAAGAGCATCTAATATTGATAAATAAAAAAAGTATAAAGTGTGTTTGACAAAAATAAAAAATATATAGATAATATAATTAATTTAAAAGTCTGTTTATATACATAATGATTTTATTCTTCTAATAAAAATTAATTTAAACTTTACTTTCTGACAACAAAATTTGTATTATGATTTTAATTTGTTTTCCATACTTAGCAATCGATTTGTATTTCCTTAAAAGAGATTGAAAATATATTTAAAAGATAAGTGGTGTTATTGACACACCCCCTACCGGTCTTTTTAAGTTCCACTTTTAAAATTTTGATTTAATTAAATAAAATTAAATGTTTTTATTAATTTTTTTGATTTATTTCCAAAACTACTCGATTTACCTATTTTTCAAACTTAATACACCTCATCTCTGATCTCTATATACGTCTCTCTCTCACCTCCATTAAACGATTTATATTTTCTTCTTATTTATTTATCTTTTTAGTTTTTTTCTTCTTCTTATTTCATGGTTGAAAAGAAAAAAAAACTGGCTTGCTTCAACACAACGATAGCTTAATATCATTCTAAAGAACAATTTGTATACATGTTTGATATATTTTTCTAACTCTTTCATAATATTTTATTGAGAGAAAATCAAAAGTAGCCATAGAAGTTATTAGAATTTCGTTTTTAACCACATGAAATTTTATTCGTTTATAGCCATATTTTTTAGAAATTACCTCAATACCCCCATATATATACTTAAAGGTAACCAATAGTGGAAAAAGTTAGGGTTTTGTTTTTAATTTCTTGAAAGAATCGTGGGGGAGAGGAGAGGGAAATAGGGGCTTCACCGTCACAATGGAGGAAGATAGCGAAACTGATTGCGTCTTCATTGTCGTCGCCGAAGAGAACCTACCGAAGTCTTATGCCTCGTCGTCGAAGAGAACATAGCCACCTCATGGTCGTCGGTGACTTGTTGATCATCGTCGTCGCGGAGTGGAGGAGAGACGAGATCGTGGTTGTCGACAGTAGCGGTGGTCGGCGATGTGTTGATTTATGTGTGAAGGTTTGGTTTTGGTGTTCTGAAATTCGTTTATATTAAAATTATTTATTGAAATTGCTAAGAAAATATGATTTTGTGGATTTTTTTTTCGTATGAATGTGTTCTTAGGTCAAATATGATTTCATTTTTTAGGGTTTGGTTAATTAGACATTGAAGTTTGTTATGAACATTTGAATATATCAAAATTGATTTCATTATGCCGATTTTATTATTTGGTTTGATGGATTCGAAATGTGGGTTTTCTGGTATTGAGGGAGTCGAATTTTGTTCAGGTTGATTGTGAACTGGAATGACGGGTTATGACAGTGTAGTGAACCAGTTGTTTGTGGTTGAAACTTGGAACTTGATGTTCTTTGTGAACTGAAATCTTGTTTTCATTTTGTTGCATAAACATGAAATGTTGTTTTGAATTTGAAGCACAGAACATCAAATCATTGTTTATCTCTTGCAAAAAGTTGAAATCTTCGAAAAACTTGAAATGATGTTTTAAATCTGTTGCATAGAACTTGAAATGATGCTTTAATCTGTGGCATAAACTCGAAATGATGCATTAAATGTGTAGCATAAAACTTGAAATCTTGAACTTTTTTTTTAGTAACAAATGATAATTTGTTATTGGAAATGAAATATAGTCGTCAATACACTTGGTCCCAACCACATTTTGTAATTTTTGTAAGGTAATGCAGATGGCAAATGGTGGGGATAATTTGGTTTACAAGCATGCAGAGGATAGTTGGTTTGATGCTCGAGTGAACATTTACTGTAAATTGTCTCATTTGACAATTATTAGTGATGCTATGGCTAGGGTTGGCATGTTAGGACGGTGGGAGCAGGGTGTTTTCAAACAGTTTTTGGGTACGAACAAGAAGTTGTTTAGTGGTAAGCTTTGCCACATTTTGCTATGCAGAGAGTTACATTATCCTGGTACGTGTTTCGACTAGATGTGGTTTCGGGTCGGGAACCGTGCAGTTAGGTTTGGAGAAGGAGGAGTTCCTCCTTGTCACAGGATTGAGGTTCGGATCGATGCCTCAGAGTGTTAACTCCCTACCTAAAGTTGTACCAGGCAGCATATATCACCGATACTTTGGAGGATCCCCCACTCCCCCAAAGAATATTTTAGGTAGATTAAGTGAAGAGGAGTTTAATGAACCGGGGGATGTTATTAAGTTGGGATATGTGTATTTTCTGTCCCATATTTTGCTTGGTCGGGAGTGTCGTTGGTTTGTTCCCGATTGATTGTGGGGTTTGGTTGAGGATATCACAGAGTTTGAGACATTTCCTTGGGGAGCTTATATTTACAGTGTTACCTTATATTGGCTAGGTAAAGCCCTACACGATAGGAGAAACAGGAGGAAACAGAAAAAAATTACAATACACAGCAGGACTTGGGTTATAATGTGTATGGATTTCCTTGGGTATTGATGGTCAGTTATCTTGTAAAATCTTTGTACTTGTATTTATGTGTGTACCAATCCTAATATGTTTCATTTGCTATGGTTTCAGTATTGGGCGATGAAGGTCATCCTGGTTCTTACCGGTTTGGTTGGAAAGCGGAGAAGTTAGAGAACGGGCCGGGGGTTCCCATGATTGACGATATGGTACTGCCAGAAGAAGCCACCACATTGGGGGAATAAATTCAATGACGAGATAAACATAACTTAAGTTTTATTTTATAGTTGCATATATGCCGAACTTTACTCATTTTAATTTGCCTACATTTGGAAGCTCTTACAACTTTGTCTCCTACGCTAGAGGAGAGGCGTCAGGTGTACTATAGGTAATTCGTTCCCTTTGTGGTTGTTGGACCTGAGCTGCACAAGGATGAGGGGTATGATCTAGAGAATGAGCCAAGTCATCGTGGTAGGCGGGGTGGTGCGCCACAAGCATCCACATATACAGAGATTCATTCGAAGATGAATCATGACCCTTTTAGCGGTCGACAGTCATATAACGAGTTGAGGTCTTATATCGACTCCCGTTTTGAACAAATGGATCTAAAGATTGACAAACTTCATTCTGATTTCGATAGACACAGTTATGCGTTACAAATCTAAACTAGCCTTGATAATGCATGCACGTTGATAACTTTGTGTGAATTATATATTTGTAAATTACAATTTTCAGGAATCTTCACTACGTAGAGATGACTTGGGTGATCTGAATGATTTGCATGAGGTTGGAAATGACCAGCATTATGCACAGGAGGACGAGGTTGGTGATGACCAACATGATTAGGTTAAAGATGAGGTGCATGTTACGCAGGAGGACGATGTTAATTATGACCAGAATTGAAATCATTCAGTAGACAGGTACTGATGTGTTGGGATTTTTTTACTGAAAATTGTCCAAACTTGAAATCAAGCTTTACAATTATACATAAAACTTGAAATCATGGTATAAATCTCATGAACCAAACTTGAAATCATGCTTTAAATAACAGAGAGACTAAACTTTAACTTTAAATTACAACTTGTAATATTTTCAGAACTTCATATCACAACATTCCCGGTTATAATAATAACACTGAAATAAACATACTAAATATTGTTCATATATGAAATAAGTTCATACTACAACAAAAAGTTCTTACTTCACTTAAGTTAGTAATACAACATAGACATAGCTAGAAATTACAAATGAGTAGCATCGCCATCAGTAGAAGTACCCGTCGTAGGTAGGGAGTGGTTAACTAACGGGCATGTCTTGTGATTATGGCCAAGTACATGATATACACTACAGGCATATTGTGTACGTGTCGTTGGTGTCGGTTGTATGGGTTGCTCAACACTTATGGATGTGTTTAATTGTCCATTATATGGTCGCCGTCTTGGGTTGGGGCATCCCATCCTATTGTGACCTTGTTTGCAGCAATTAGAACACTTATTCTGTCAACGAACCTCTTCAGCGGAAAGTATTCTTCTTTATTTTGGTCTACCAACTTACCTCTTGCTATTAGGTGGAAGGACAATCACAGAGCCCACCTCATCGGGCACTTCCCAAATAGATGGATGAGCACCTGGATTTATTGTTGGGGAATAAGCTGTCTGCATCCAGGAAGTGCTGTAGTACTTGTGACAGAGGGAGTTGAAATTGGTCTTTGTAAACCTATGAAAAAAGGAAACGAAACATTGTCAAAAAACAAGCAATGAGAAACAAATTTGATTTACAAAAATGAACAATGTACCTGGCAACAACTATGGCTTGGTCACATGGGAGCTGATCTAAGTCCCAGTTACGACAAGTGCACGTACGATGTTCGATGTCAACCAACCCATCATGTTTACCATCCTTAACCAAATATCTGGTCAACTCAATTGGATATACATTGTAAGCCAATGACCATTCGTTCCTCTCCTTACAATGACCAACCGCCGCCTTCCCTAAGTATGTAAGGTTCTTTCCGGCTTGCTCACGTCTGTCATTAAACCATCTCTGCAGCATATCTCTCAAGAACTCCATCGCAGTAATAGTAGGCAACCTCCGAGCCTTTTGAATACAGTTGGTCAACACCTCTACAATGTTTGTGGTCATCATTTGATACCTTCTTCCAGGACACTGGGAACGTGACCATCGCTCATGCCCAATGGACATCAAAGTGTCATATGTTCCCTGGTGAATTTTCTTGATTTCATCCATTTCTAAGTCGAACTGTCTGGAGGTGATACAATATGTTGCCTTATAGTAAACATCAAGCACTTTTTTCGGTCCCTTCAATCTGGGCTTCAAGTTTTGTTTCATATGGAAGAAAAAATACAGTGAGGAACATTATGGTATACAATACTTAGTGCTTTAGCAATGCTAGCATGACGATCGGAAATGAATATCATCCCCTCAACCTCTCTAATTGCCTCTCGTAGTCGTTCTAAGAACCATGTCCAAGAGTTTTCAGTCTCACTGTCAACTACACCAAAACCTATAGGGTATGGATGCTCATCTACTTCTTTGCATGATGCTACATAAATAACCCCCTCAAATGCACCCTTCAAATGAGTGGTATCAATGAAAATGGATGGACATATAACTGTCTAAAACTCCGTAATGCACTGACCAAGTCCAAAGAAAGCGTATAAGAAATTATTGTTCAAATCCGTGTGAATTGTCGTCAGGGTCCCAAGATTCGTTACTTTTAACAAATGAAAGTAAACAGGTAACAACTGATATAAATCCTCATGTTTCCCGTACAAAATAGTATTAGCATGCTCCTTTGTCCGCCATGCTTTGGTGTATAAAAGTTGCACACTGTGTTGCCCGTGCATTTCCGCAATTATATCAATTGGTCTAATGGTGCGCCAATTTGTGTTCAATTTTGGGGCAAACATCTCTCCAATGATAATGGAACTCACTTTCCCGAAGTGTGACTCATAGGTGTCCAAACTACATGTGTGGACATGTGAGAATTTCTTGACAACCCAATATGTGCAACCATCTCTACATGTGGCTCTCAGTGCAAAATTACATTTGATGTCATTACAATCAGCCTCAAATCGGTTCTTTGTTAACCGTCTGATTCTTGGATTAAACTTCTCATTTTAAGCATAATTACCAAACTCATTCTTCAACTTCTGCTTAGTATCGAAAATCTACCCTTTGTAAAAAACACCCATCTTTGATATGGAACCTTCGGTTCTATTGGAGCTAATGGAATATTGGTATGCAAACGGAAGAACCCAACGAGATGGTATAACATCATATGTCTGTCTAGATGTACCACAATGCCACTGATTATGTCCCTCAGTGTTTGTGTACTGATTATGTCCATCAGCGTTTATGTCTGCAACATCTTGCCCGTCTAGATCACTATCACTGTTTGTGTCTACAACATCATCTTCAGGGCTACTCAAAACTTCTCGCGGTTGATGAATCTCATCGCCATCTGACGCATATGAATCG